>CM053161.1:72899621-74294621 GCA_028571685.1 Heterohyrax brucei
CAATTGTTTGGTAAAGTAGAGGGTCAGTGACAACGTGGGTAATCCTCAGTCAGGTGGAGTGACACAGGAGTCACAGCAGTGGACTCAAAACCTAGCAGTGATTATGAAGGTGACAGAGCCCCAGGCAGGGTCGCCCTCTGTAAACATGGGGTCCCTGTGAGTCATCCTGCAAAGCAGCAGCCAGCAGTGAATGGAAAGACATCATGTGTTCATGGACTTGAAAACTGAGCATTAAAATGTCAGCACTTCTGTTTACAGATATGATGTAATCCCTATCAAAATTTAGTAGCCATTTTTCAGAAATGGAAAAGCAGATCTGTTAGATTCATGTGGAACTGCAAAGGGCTACAGATAGCCAAAACAGTCTTGAAAAAGAACAAAGGAAGATGATGCATACTTCCCAGTTTTGAAACGTGCTTCACAGAGCTACAGTAATGAGAACAGTGTGGCCCAGGTATAATGATAGACATTATAGACCAATGAAGTAAAATTGAGAGTCTAGAAATAAACTCACTCATCTCAAGTCAGTCAATGTTTGATGTGGGTGCCAAGTCCATTCGATGAGGAAAGAATAGTCTGTTTAACAGACGGTACTGGGACAACTGGGTTTCCACAGACTGAAGCAGCTGGACCCCTGCCCTGCACCATACGTGAAAATGGATTCAAAATGGATCAGTGACCTGAAGGTAAAACACGTAGAACAAAGATGAAACTTATATTCTAACTTCTAGGTCCAGGTGAATCTCCTGCCAGCGAACACCCACAGTGGAATTTTTTTAAAGCACTTGTGATCACTCTGACCTACACTGTGAGTCGGACCCTACTCAATGGCAGTGGGTTTGGGTCTGATTATGCTAATGTGCAGCCAGACTTGACAACCTTGAATAGAAAGCACTTGTTCTCATGTTTAGGGTATTATGAAGACTTCTTCTAATACCAGTTTTTGAGCACACACACACATGCACAGGCACGTGATAGACATTTTGTTCCATTGAGTGAGTGAGTACACACATATGGTAAATAGAGGTAATTCTGTAGTCTGCAAGGAGTCTAAGCCTGTCAGAAATCAGTACAGAAATCATGGATGTGCATTCATAGTTAACATTTTTGCCTATTTTCCCATGGTTATCAACAGTGTATAGTACTAGTCTCCCAAAGGCCAAGACAGTTCTTAGTCTAAGTTCTTTTGCTTCATTTTCCCATTTTTAAGAGGTGCTACTAATAAGTAGGCAACATATTTAAGAAACGTTATCTGTCTTAGAAGTACACCTAGTACATAAATCATCCTAACTTTGTTATTAAATATCTCTTAGTCCAAAATTTTTCCTTCAGGTTGGAATGAAAAACTTGGTAGCATACTATAGATTCAGTGCTCCTTCAAGAGTTTTTCTCTGACCTCTGCTTCTAGACCAGGTTTGTTTGTCATAGAAGCATAAGATTGCCTTTTTTATATCTTCACAGAAAAGACCCAAGTGCTTTCTTTTCATTTCCTGTCACCGATCTTATTGCTCCTGGCTACTCCATGATCATTAAACACCCCATGGATTTCAGTACAATGAAAGAGAAGATCAGGAACAATGAATACCAGTCCATAGAAGAACTAAAGGTAATTCTCATTGTATTTTGACTGGAGAAATAGACTGCGCTGTTATACAAAATAAGGCTCTCAGACTAAAAACTCACTGCTGTTGAGTTGATTCCAACTTACAGCGACCCTAGAAGATAGAGTAGAACTGCCCCATAGAGTTTCCAAGGAGCAGCTGGTGAACTTGAACTGCTGACCCTTTGATTGATAGCCACAGCTCTTAACCAGTATGCCACCAAGTGACCCACAACTCTGAGAAACATCTTTATCCATTTGAGAGTCAAACTCTTCCATCCTATATACACAGAAACTTGATAAAAATGTAAAAGTCTGGTATTCAGAATATTTCAGATTGACCTTTTATTTTGCAAAGAGTTAACTTTAACATCAAAAATCTGTTTTTCAGAAAACTATTTCTGAGATCAGTGATAGAAAAACCATATGAAATAAGCCATATGCTATATTATTTTGTTTTTAGTGAGATTTTATTTCATATGTACTCCAGAATTTATTTTCACAGCCTTTAAAATAAAAGATGGTATTAGATTTTTATCTCTTCATCAGTATAGGTAAAATTGATGCTATAATGAAAATACAATTAGAGTTTCTGTTTCTAGGCTGTAAGGTATGTGTACCTTCTAAAACAGAGAACAAATTGGCCTGTCCCAAACTACTAAATGACAATTCAGTTACATTTTATACTTTGATGTATAGTTTCTATGCCAAGAAATTTTGGAAGACAGTTACCTGACCAACTGGTTGGAAGAGATGGATGTTTTTGCCCATTCCACAGAAAGGTGAACCAACAGAATGTAGAAATTACTGCACAGTGTCATTAATAATACATGCAAGTAAAATTTTGCTGAAGGTAATTCAAAAGTAGTTGTAGCAGTACATTGACAGGGAACTGCCAGAAGTTCAAGCCGAATTCAGAAGGGGATGTAGAAGCAGAGTTGTCGTTGCTGATGTCATATGGATCTTGACAGAGCAGAGAATACCAGGAAGATGTTTACCTGTTTGATTAACTGTGCAAATGCGTTCACTTGTGTGGGTCATAAATTACAGATAACATTGTGGAGAGTGGGAATTCCAGAACACTTAATTGGAGGAACATGTACTTAGACCAACAGCCAGTGATTCAAACAGAACAAGGGGATACTGTATGGTTTAGAATCAAAAAAAGTGTATCTCAGGGTTATATCCTTTCACCAGACTTTTACGCCAAGTAGATAACACAAGAGGCTGGACAGTATGAGGAACATAGCGTCAGGATTGAAGGAAGGCTCGTTAACAGCCTGTGATAAGTAGATGACATAACTTTGCTTGCTGAACACAAAGAGGACCTGAAGTGCCTACCGATGAAGATCAAAGACTAAAGCCTTCAGTGTTGATTATACCTCAGTGTGAAACAAAAATCCTCATAACCTGACCAATAAGCAACATCATGATAACAGAGAAAAGATTGAAGTTGTCAAGGATTTCATTTTACTGTGATCCACAGTCAGCACGCATGGAAGCAGCAGTCAAAATCCAGACAACATACTGCACTGGAGAAATCTACAAAAGATCTCTTCAAAATGTTGAAAAGCAAAAATGTCCTTTAGAGGACTAAGGTCTGCCTGACCCAGGCCATAGTGTTTTCATTTACCTCATGCAAAAGCTGAACAATGAATGCGAAAGACCAAAGAAGAACTGACGCCTGTGAATTACGGTGTTGGCAAAGAATATTGAATATACCACGGACTGCTGGAAGACTAAACAGATCTGTCTTGGAAGATGCACAGCCAGAAGGCTCTTTGGAAGCAAGGATGGTGAGACGGTCTAGGTACTTGGGACATGTCATCTGGAGGGACCAATGCCTAGCGAAGGACTTAAACTTGCTGAAATAGAGGATGAGCCAAAAAGAGGACTGTCCTCAACAAGATGAATTTCCACGGTGCTTGCAATAGTGGACTCACCCCTGACTGAGACTGTGAAGGGCACGGGACTGGGCAGCATTTCCTCCTGCTGTGCGTCGAGGAGCTGTGAGTCGGGATGACTCAGTAGCACCGAGAAACAAGAACCGGATGTAAGTCATTGCTCCCTGTGCTTACTGAGGCTGCATCTGTCAAGCATATTGTCTTCAACTTTAAGGAGAGGAAAAGAAATTAGAAAAAAAAAATTAGTAATGAAGCACACATGATCCCCAATATAATGTAATGTTATAGTTAAATTTTTTTCCACCTTTATACTTGGTATATATTTGTATTAGAGGTACACTTTTCTTCATTTTATTTTTTCGAAGAGAATAAAGCCCTCTTTTTTAAAACTTGTTTTGTATCAAAAAACTACAAACTTACTTGGTGTAGGTAGTATCTGTTCTTTGTTTTTTCTGTGTAAATACTGTAGAGTTCACTTGAGCTAAAGGCTAGATCCTGATTAATTCCAGAAGGAAAGTAAAACTCGAAACATTACTTTGTCTCCTCTTGTGTGTCCCACATGTAGATCAGCTGAGATTTATACAGAACCAAAACTGCTGTTATCAAG
The DNA here is from genome assembly GCA_028571685.1 of Heterohyrax brucei. Taxonomy (NCBI): domain Eukaryota; kingdom Metazoa; phylum Chordata; class Mammalia; order Hyracoidea; family Procaviidae; genus Heterohyrax; species Heterohyrax brucei. The sequence goes on from CM053161.1 coordinate 72,903,733, forward strand.
TCAGTTCTGGCTTAACAGCGACCCTAGAGGACAGAGTAGAACTGCCTCCTAGGGCTTCCATGGAGTGGCTGGTGGATTCAAACTGCTGATGTTTTGGTTAGCAGCCAAGCTCCTACCCACTGTGCCACCAGGATTCCTTGTGACAAACATGAGCATTGTGTTCTGTCACTATCAGTTTTAAGTGTATAGATAATAATTAACACTTGCCTTGAAAAATCTGCATTTTATTTTCTTGTGTTGAAAGGTGTGAAACTTTACCAAATTTTATTTCTGCTGAAAATTGGGCTAGAACTGTTTTGCATGGTTTTCCCAGCATCTTTCTGATCTTACTTTTACCTAATGGAAAAATACTTCTTTTTCTTTTCCGGTGAAGCATTTTTCTGTGATCATTTTCTTAACAGTGACAAGATAGAGAAGTGTGTCACCTAAGTGTTTTTGAGGAAGGTGGATTAAGATTTATTGTAATTGAAGTGAATAAGTATCTTTAATAAACTTATTGAAATTGTCTACATTACTATATTTTTTTTTTCCCCAGGAAAAGTTCAACTGTCTGAAGTAATATATTTTAGTGTATTTGGCTCATTAGGTTGCTAAACTAAAAAATTGTGTGAAATGTGTGCAGAACAGGCATTCGTCTTTGTGAGTGACCAGGTAACGTCACACACACCTCCAGTGAAGCCTGACACGTGACAGTGAAGGTGTCAGGCATCTGTAAATCACCGTGACAGATCAGATCTCCGGTCACGCAAGCCCGGTCCTCTCTTGCTCAGTGCTTGTTTAGTATGAGGGCATAGTCAACGTCCTCACCCCACTTGCCTCCTCTCCCCCAGATACATATTTGATAATTTTTAATGGAATGGAAATGTTATAGAATGTCTGTAGCAGAGGTTCTTAGCCTGGATTTCTTTGGGAGGCCACAGCAGGGCTTTCAGGGATCTACGAACCTGCTAAAACTGCATGAAAAACGTGTTCGGTGCTACGTGTGTGTGTTTAAGGAGCAGATCCAAAATTCTGATCAGATTCTTTGAAATGTAGGACCTCAACACAACTGCTTTGAGACTTGGCCAGCAGCTCAGGATCCAGAGAGGCTTCCAGCCGCAGTACATGTAATACCCGATGTACCACGACCTTTGCACGCATCTGCTTATGCACTCAGAGGTGGAGTGCCTCTTGCCTGTTTGTTGTGCCCCATTTAGGTGTCTTGAGTTGTCATCACTAATGATGAAGCAGCGGACTTGGAACATGTTTGTTCCGGATTGTTTGGGAATAGGGTGCCTTTTCTGTTGGACTTTTATCATTTTAAGGCTTTGCCATAATCATTCTCATGTTTCTAGACCATGAAGAGACTCAACTGTGGAAAACTGCCGTGGGGTCGCGTTCTCCCACACATGTGCATGCTGTGAAATTTCAACCAAAACTGTAGTTTTGATAATTTGACTATTACAGATTTTCACTCCTTGAGGTCGCTTGGTTTTTCCATATTGGCATGATTCGGCTACGTTCTGCCAATTATGTTTAGCTTATAGTATTCAGACACTTGACTTGACTAAATGTTTTCACATTTTTGCTCGCTTAATTTGAATTTGGCGGGAAATAGTGATAATTTAGCACTGTTTCCAGTCTCCAGTCAAGATCTGAAATACTTAATTCCAAAATGGAAATTTAAAATGGTTGTTTCAAATTGGGAATAATTTTTGAAATTACGTTGACTCCTCAGCCACAATTATTCTAGTAAGTATAAAGGCAAAGGATTTTCTTATAGTTCTTTGTGTAGTTGGTTATTCTAAAGAAACTCACTTAAGAATTTCATTCTGGGATCTAACATTTACATACCGTTATCATGAAATGTTTTTTGAGAAAGAAAGTAGCATATGTAATAAGCAATATTTGTTTCATTGATTAGTCGTAAGTTCTTTTTCATTATAAATGGCTATTACATAGTGTTGCCTAGTGAACAGGGGAAGAAAAGGTCATTTTAAGTTTTAAGGGTTGTGTGTGTGAAAACTTGCTGAAAGAGTTACTCTGTTTCAATGCATTTTATCCCTATTCTCTCTACAGGATAATTTCAAACTAATGTGTACTAATGCCATGATTTACAACAAGCCGGAGACCATTTATTATAAAGCTGCAAAGAAGCTGTTACACTCAGGGATGAAAATTCTTAGCCAGGTAAAAAAAACTCTTTGTCATAAGCAATAATTATTATAAAATTTGTATCCATATGCTTTTTGGTTGTAGGGATACAAATCCAGTACAATATTGAATTTATTAATAGTTCATACAGTAGGAAATGCTAATGAAAAAATTTAGTAAAGAGAAGGAGATAAAGACAGGGAGAGTCTCACTTAGCAATGATAGAGTTAAATATTATAATTATTTCTTTAGAGGCCCTTGCGTTGACTTTGACCAGATAGACTTGTTTTTGCTATGGGCAGCAAAATTGTACTGTAGAAGAAACCACAATGTGAATTCCATGAAGACAGGAGGAACTCAGAGGCCTCTGGATGCGGGCTCTCTTGTTTCCCAGTGCAGTGATGGCATCCGGTGTCGCTGCCGTCTGCCGCTGGCTGAGTGAAGCACAGGAGCTCCCCGCGGTAGGAGGACACAGCACGACTGAGACATGGCTCAGCTGTCTGAGCAGCCTCTTCAGGAAAGCCGACTCTTCCTTAAAGGACAAGAATCGCTGCACAGGAAGGCGTTGGAGGGAGGAACAGGAACAGAGGCCCAGACACAACTTCAGGTGGCATGAGAGAGAGCATAAACATGCTGACTTACCCAGAACAGTACCTTAGATGATGTCGTTCAAAATTGTGAGTGTCATCCCAGGGGGGCAGCTGATTCACGACCTTAGAGGGTAAACTGAGATGATCACTGAATCTGCTGAGTTTAAAAAAAAAAACTCAGAAGACAAGCATTTTGAGCTCTATAAGAGACTACAGGTAGATAAACATTGGTGCCATAGCCAAGAGGCAGAACACTGGGTGGTAATTCTCACTCCTTCCTCCAGTATGTGGGCCTTGGTCAAGCCCTTAGCTACCCTCAGCCTCAGTGTTCTCAGCTGTAAAGAAGGATTTACTCTGTGAGCTCCGAGAGAATTGGTAGCAGCAGTGCTGTGATTCTAGAGTAGCACTGGACTCGGAAGAAGACTACCTGAAAAGACAGCAAGATTGAGGAATGTGCAGTGGAAAAGGAGTGTGTGGGCATCAGACATGGGAGGAGAAAGGAATGAAAATTAAGGGCTTGTGCTCACATGTGGAAGAGTTAAAGGCTGGTAGAAATGAGTCACGTTTTGGGTTTTGCAGTTTATTTTTTTTGCTTTTATGAAGATCATCTATATTACAGTTCAGGGTTTACAAAAATTGCCTTGGTGTGCAAATGTCTGAGTATCTTTGCTTGGCTCTGAAAGGTTTTTGGATCTGCTTTGCCAGGGAAAGGACATTTGAATTGATGATAATTCTTACACTGCTAATATTTAGACAGCATCTGTTCATACCCTTTGTTTAACACTTGGGAAACTGTAATGTAGTCTAGTCACCCATCTTTTCACAAAATTTGTAGAGGAAAAAGGAATATAAAATTCTTATCCCACTCTTGGTGGTGTAGTGGTGAAGTGCTACAGCTGCTAACCGAAAGGCTGACAGTTCAGATTCACTGGGTGCCCATTAGAAACTTATGGGGCAGTTTCCGCTCTGTCTATAGGGCCGCTGTGAGTCAGAACCGACTTGATGGCAGTGGGTTTGCTTTTATGGTTCTGCAGGAAGACTCTCAGAATCCAGAACCAAACCACATTCCAGATGTAAAAACCTGCAGATACGTACTTGTAGTTCACAGAAGAAAAGGCCATGCAGGGAGTGTGGGCTGTGTGGGAAAGCTGTTTCTTTATAGAGGCCCCACATATCTAAAATAAATTCGTCAACTTTGATTCACAAGTATGTTCTTTTCTCTAAACAATGCCGTTCATGTAATGTGCAGAAGGCTCTAGTATCTCTTGATTTGTACTGGGAATGGCTAAGAAAATCAGCTTCCCTCTCTGCTGCTCTCTGCTGTGTTCCTCTCTTCAGGTGCTCTTCCTCCCTCTCTTCCAGTGCTCTTCCTCTCTGCCACTCTCTCTTTTGTGTTCCTCCCGTCCAGTGCTCTTCCTGTTGAGCCCCACCCATCCTGTCATAGCCTCCTGCTGGCTGCTTTCTCCCTCTAGGCAGGCGGGATCCCCACAGCAGTGGTGGCCAGATGTGTACATTTAGACCCCTGAATTCACTCTGGTGGTAACAGCACTCCCAAGAGAGCCCAGCCCAACTGCCCATGAACACAGTCTTTTAAATCATAAGTGGTTTTCAGTGTTCAGGGTGAAGTTTTTTTCTAGCAGTCATTGATCATTTTTTTAGTTGCACCCAAATAGTGACTGTTAATAGAAGTATTATTTTTATAAACAATGGATGGGTAGATTAACCCTTTTGATCTCCTAAATAAGTGCTTGAATAAAATGCTTTATTTAATAAACTCCTGTTCCCAGCCTAATAGCTTCATAAGCAGGCTGATCTTGGTGCCCTCAGACAGTGAAGTAACTTCTCAGCCTTTGTCCTGCCCCGTAAAATGGGGATAATAGTAATACTTCCTGCATACAGCTGTGCCCAGTATAAACATTTAATAAGCATTAACATTAATGGCAGCCAACCAAGCACTTTTAGCCATTGAACGTTGTAAAATTAGCATTCAGTTGAATAGTATACTGATTTAGAGAAGTTTTAATTATCAAAAAAGCAAAAAAAAAAAAAAATCACATTGAGAGTACAAATTAATTAAACTCTATTTTTCCTGTGGCTTGTTTCTACATTTAGAACATTTTTCTAATTCAGTTATTTTAATTTTGTGCATGTTATATTAAAAAAAATAACAAAATGTTCTTAATGTAGATTCTCCTATTATATAAATTGTAGAATGGGAATAAAAAAAAGTTACTGAGACCCTGATGATCTAAGCCCAGTCGTTTAACCGATAAGTCATTGAGCACGTGGAGTGTACCAGGGACTCCTGGTGGTGCGTGGTTGAGTGCTCGACCACAGAAGGTCGGCAGTGTCAGCCTACCAGGAGTTCCATGAGAAAAAAGACCTGGCAGTCTGCTCCTGCAGAGACTGTGGCTTTGGACACACTGTGGGCAGTTCTCCTCTGTCCTCCAGGGTTGCTGTGAGACAAAATCAACTTATAGCACCAAACAGCAGTGAGCTGACGTGGCCCTGGGGCTACAGAGATGGGGAAGACCTAGCTTAGGTGACATGGGATGCTCAAGTGGCCAATGAAAACGTTTACAAAAATCTTTAACTCACGTGTTATATTGTTGAAGTATAAAAATGGTTTTTAAATCAAATTGGCATTTTTTTAATGACACTGTTCAATTTGGCTAAAATTTAGAGAAATTTTCAAACACTGATGAAACTGTCAAGCATCAGTATAAATGGATGTAACCCTTTCTGAAAGACAGCTTGGCGTTAAGTATCAGAGGCCTTAAACTATACATTCCCTTTGTCCTGTTGTTTCTGCTTCTAAGTATTTATCACAAAGAAATAACCAGACATTCCTGAGTGGTTTATTTACAGTAATGTTCATGAGACCTTTATTTGTAGTAGTGGAAATTAGGAAATAATCTAAATGTCCAATTAAAAACAAAAAACATTGCTGTCGCCATGGATTGAACTGTGTCCTCCAGAAATGTGTAGTGATTTGGCTGGGCCACCATTCCTGGTACTGTGTCATGTACCTCTGTGCTGTCAACCTTGTCTCTGTGATGTTGATGAGGGAGGATGGGCAGCAGTTGTGTTGGTGGGGCAGGACTCAGTCTGTAAGATGGCCCTGTGCCTTGAGACAGTCTCAGGGGATATAAAGGGAAGGGAAGCCAACAGAGAGTTGGGAAACTCGTACCACCGAGAAGCAGTGCCAGGAGTAGAGTGTATCCTTTGGAAAGGACCCAGGGTCCTTGTGCCTCAGAAGCTACTTATCTAGGGGAAGGGTGATGACAAGGACCTTCCTCCAGAGCCAGAAGAGCAACACTTCCCTGGAGCTCATACCCTGAATTTGGTTTGTAGGCTACTGGACTGTGACAGAATAAAATTCACATGTTAAAGCCATCCACCTGTGGTATTTCTGGTACAGCAGCACTAGAAGACTAAGACAGCTTGTCAAGTCATTTCCAACTCATAGTGACAGTATAAGACAGAGTAGAACTGCCCCATAGGACTTGCAAAGAGTGGCTGATGTATTGAAACTGGAAACCTTTTGGTCAGCTACCAAGCTCTTCACAGTAGGATGTGCATTAACCATGCCACATACGTAGGATGAAGTACTACACAGTTCGTGAAAGGGCTTTAAAAGGTATTGAGTGGTACAGAAGGAAAATGCTTGTAACTTGGTAACTGAAAAAGGAAAGTGTGCTTGTTACCACATACTCAGTGTGAGTCCAGTGTGCTAGCATACTGTTTAGAAAAAATACTGAAATGTTAAGCCTGTTAACTCTGTTCCTACCTAGATAAGTTAACAGTGTGCGTACTTTCCACCCACATTTTTGTCTGAAGTAAAATATGTTGCTTGAACAGGTTCACATTTACGTGGCAGTCAGTGGGTCGAGCCTCTGAAGGCCTGTGCAGGCTGAGGGCTGTGCAGTTGGTGTAGGTTACTGTGGTGAGAAGACACCTGTCATGAGGTGGCCTGGTCTTGGCCACAGGTTCTGTAGCCTCAAGTGAGTGAGCTAGCGTCCTGGGCTGTATTATTCTTACTTGAATGACATCTGGCCCTTTCCAGTTGTTAGTTTCTATTCTGAAGAAGTCCTTGTACCCTCCTGTTGCTATGCAGCCTTAAGCAGAAGAGGTGGATTATCCGGTAAGCATGGTCAGTCTTGTGCTTACTTATCTCTGGTGAACAGATTATCATGGTTTCGTTGGGTCTCTACCGAGTGTCCCTTGGAAACCCTGTGGGAAGGTTCTGCTGTCTCCTGTAGGGTCACTGTGAGTTGGGATAGACACCACCAGGTTTTGCATTAGGTTCCACATTACTAAGTAGGCACAAGTAATCCTGTGCTTCCTGAGTAGTCAGTCCATCAGGGAGAAGGTGCTGTGGGGTTTGGAGAGACAGATGCCAGCCAGATTTAGGAGCAGAATCTTTGATGTGATGAAAAGATGTGAAATTGTTCACTCAGGTAGCCTATTCAATATTTCATCCTTGCTGAAGAGTCTGCACTGTACTTGAAATTTTACCCAGTGACAACTGTCAGGTAAAAGGCAGAGTGGTCAGTGGGAACAAATCTGCATTTCCAAAATTGGTCCAGAAACCTCAAGCCCTTAACCATGATGAAAATCTCACAGCTTGTTAGTATAGTGGAAAATTAAGTACATGTGTCACAAAACAGAAGCAAGATTCCTTTGGTAACTAAGAACGTGGTGGACTCCGAGGAAGAAACTATGCTGGCAGCTTTTATTTTCCTCAAGGCGTGTTGCTTGCACCTGGACAAGAACATGGCCATCTTTGGTGATTTCCTTCTCACACTGGCATATAAGAACACGTCACCTGTTCCCGGAAACCCTGGTGATGGAGTAGTTCAGTGCTGTAGCTGCTGCCCAAAAAAGGCAGCAGTTTGAATCCACCAGCCATGCCTGGAGGACCCTATGGAGCAGTTTTCCACTCTCCTGTAGGGTCTGTACAAGTCGAAGTCGACTGGACGACAGCGGGGTCACCTGTTCACAACTGCACCTGTTTGTAGGATGGTTGTAATCTACCCAGCGATAGTTAAGTTTCCAACAGCCATTCTGTTATATATAAAATTTTAGCATGCTTTTAAGCTAGATTTGACTTTAAATGCAGTACTTCAGAGTATACTTTGTTTTAATTCATACTTTCCTCTAAGCTTTCTGATGATGTGATAGTTATAAAATATCCTCTTAAATTGGAAATTACCTGAATTGAAGGAATAGATTTTATTGTCCTGGTTTCTAAATGTAATACCCTCTGGTTGTGACTATATTTGTTTTCTTCCCTAGTTTACGACAGAGTAAGTGCAGTCTGATGGAAAAAAAATACATTACTTTCAAAGTTAATGACAAACATACAATATGAATATTCTTAGGAAAGAATTCAGAGCCTGAAGCAGAGCATAGAATTCATGACAGACTTGCAGAAAACACAAAAGCAGAAAGATCAGACAGACACCTCGCAGAGCGGGGAGGACAGCAGCTGCTGGCCGCGGGAGAAGGAAGACTCGGGAGACGCGGAAGCCCAGGCCTTCAGGAGCCCCAACAAGGAAAACAAAAAGTAAAAAGCTTGAGTATTTGCTTAAACTATCTTCTAAAAAAAAATAAAGCTATCTTTTTCAAGCTAGTAAGGGGGAAAAGGAAACTCTGGTAACATAGTGGTTAAGTGCTATGTCTGACAACCAAAAGGTTGGCAGTTCAGATCTGCCAGGTGTCCCTTGGAAACTATGGGGGCAGTTCTGCTCTGATCTGCAGGGTTGCTGTGAGTCAGAATGGACTCAACAGCAGTGGATATTTTTGTTTAAGTGGGGAAAAAGACTCTATTGGTTCAGGCCTGGTGGTGAGGGGAGGTGACGTCCTCGTTCGTCAGCCAGGGTTTTGGCATGGTGCTAGCTGTCAGGAGAATCCTGTTAGACGAGGGCCACCTTGTCAGACAAAGCACAGTGAGAAGCTGTCCAAATTCAGTTGAGAAAACAGTTCTGGATATATATTCTTACTAAAGTAGGTTTAAGGCCAGTGAAGTCTCTTTAGGGTGTATCAGTGAGTTAATAATTAAATAGAAGTATTTGGTGAAGTAAAAATGTGGAGTTGTTCTTGAGCGGATGCCATACAAGGAGCTGCAATAGTAGGCAGACGTAAGCACCGTTAAAGCTCCTTCCTGCGAACGCTGGCTGGCAGGGACAGCCGTGAAGCAGGCAGCAGCCTGCGTGAGTGACAGAGCGATGGCAGCCGTGCACCTCCCACGGCACCCGCCGACAACTGGCCCTGACTGCTCAGCTGGCAGTTTTGAGGAAGGGGATTCATCAGCAGTTTGGAATTGCTGGCTTTTGCAAAACACGTGTAAATCTTCTATGCCACAGCAAGTTTCTTTTGTTTCTAAACCAAGAAACCAAGCTCATTGCTGTGGAGTCAGATAGCAACACGTAAGGACAGATTAGAACAGTCCCTCAGGATTGCCAGGGAGGGGCTGGTAAACTCAAACTGCCACCTCCTCCAAAATATGTTAGGGGGAGAATTCATGAATGTACCCAGAAAAAGCACTGGGGAGATAAGAGGGTTCAGAGTGATGTGTAAGGTTTGTCTTCCTGTTCATGTGTCGTCAGAGGCCACTTCCAGACCATGAAGCAACAGTTAGGGTTGAGACAGTAGTGCAGGTGTCTCCACCTTGAGCTGTGTCCAGGTTTGGAATTCGTTTGACTCTCTTGATCGTGTTTGTCTTTCACTACTTGGTATCCTTGTATGTTTTCAGGAGAGACAAAGATACAAGTGAAGACAAATTTAAAAACATTAATTTAGAAAGAGAGCAGGAGCAGCTTGACCGCATCGTTAGGGAATCTGGTGGAAAGCTGACCAGACGACTTGTTAATAGCCAGGTGGGTCCACTTTTCCTTTCCTGTCACCCTGTCAGCTCTTCCTCAGATGATGGAGACTCGTGGTGCACAGTCATCCGTTTGTTCTGTTTCATCTGTGTCCACCATGGCATTTTTCATCAGTAAATGCAGAAAGTACACGAATGATCTTGCATTTACTAATGGATTTTTTTTTTTTAAAGTGAAGTTGCTATGTTCTAACCTGGGAAATGAACCATGCATATTCTTTAAACTTAAAACGTGTGTGCTGTGGTGTTCGGAGTCGCGTTGTTTAGCTCGTTAGCGTGAAAGCCCTGTGAACTAGTGTGAAGGAGTCCTGGTGGTGCAGTGGTTAGAGCTGTCACTTGCCAACCGAAAGGTCAGCAGTTCCAAACCACTCTCGGCTCTGTGGAAGGAAGATGCAGCAATCCTCTTCCCTAATGGTTCACGGCCTGGGGAACCCTGTGGGGTCTCTGTGAGGCAGAACCAACCATACAGCCCTGGGTGTGGTGTCGAGTGGGAGCGTTTGTGACATTGGGCAGATGGTTTCTTTTCTTGGGTCTGCAGCACCCTTTATGATAAAGTGGGCAGAGCTGGTTCCCCGAGGGACTCATGGATTCTTTCAGAGTTCTTAGATTTTCTTAACCTGCGTTTCTTTCATCTGCCGTCAGCGCCTGTGTGCGTGGAGATAGGTGTGAAAGCTCATGTCGGAGATGAATGTTGATGTAATCGTAGTTTAATGAAAGTAAGCCTTTCCGATATGCTACAGACATGTCTGTGGTATTTCTAAAACTGTGTGTTCTGATACTTTGGGTCATTGCAGTGTGAATTTGAGAGAAGAAAACCAGATGGTACAACAACACTGGGGCTTCTGCATCCTGTGGATCCTGTCGTAGGAGGTAGGTTCATGGGACAGGACTGTGCGGGAGCCTGGGGCTCTTAGACAGCTTCAGGCAGCCGCATGAACACTGACAAATCCAGCTGTCATCCAGGAAGAACTCAGCTAGACAGAGCGGACCGCAGGCTGACAGCTACCTTTCTCGTCAGCCTGCGGGAGGTGCTGTAGAGCTAGTTTCCCTTAAAAATGCAGAGCCCCTGAAATACTTGATACCCCTGATTACAAAGCCAGAAACTTTAAAACAGTAATTTACTGACCTGGTTTTGGCAGACTGGTGTCCTCAGCTATTTCTGGAAGTATCTCAAAACCCTCAGATTTTGACATAATAATTTTAACCCACTTTAAATTTCAGTGAATAAAATTGATCCTTGTTGCCACATAGTATTGATAGAAAGCGTGTGAACTCAGAATCTGTGCCTCAGAGCCTCTGTCATGTTTTCTCAGATCATGCTTTATGCAGATAACATTGGCAATGTTTTGAAGTCTGATATAAGAACTTTTTGTCAAGCAGATCCATTGAGGAAAAAAACATACTTTCAGCAATGCAGAATTGAGAATGTTAACTTACAAATAATCATTTTCATACCATCATTATGGGAGAGCTAATTGGGAATACAAAAATGAGTTATGACAGAATGTTTACATGCAGGAATAGTTTCCAGTATTTCTTGTGGGTCATATAGTCCAGGCACCCTGTCGGGAGCAGGAAGTGGAGTGAGGTGTGTAGTAGGAAACAGAACTGGGAAAGACGCATTCCTTCCCCATCATGTTCCATGAAGGGACAAGCACAAACAGAAGAGAAGTCATGTCAAGAAATAAGCGCTTACCATGAGTACAACAGAGGAAGTCAGGAGCTGGCGTAGTGAAACAACGTGGGAGTCGAGGACGCGTCCCTGAGGAGAGAATGTCCAGTTGGTCTCGTAGAGCTGACTCAGGACCGGGGGAGTGGACAGCATTGCATGACAGTGCCTGAAGCAGGATAGGGCCTGATGGATGGGGATCCCTGATGGATGGGGATCCCTGATGGATGGGGATCCTTGGGGCAACCTGAGCTGTAGCAGAGGGCAGTCAGCTCCTGCAGGGATGTTAGACCTGGAGTGCCTGGGGGCCCTAGTGGTGAAGTGGTTAAAAACTCAGCTCTTAACTTAAAGATCAGCAGTTCAAACTCAGCAGCCACTCCTTGGAAACCCTGTGGGAGGGACAGTTCTGCTCTGTCCTGTAGGGTCGCTGAGTCTGAACTGACTTGAGGGCACTGGGCTGTGGAGAAAAAAAGAAGCTAATTTAACTACCTTTTATTGAGTAGTAGATAACTTCCAGTTATACACTTTCTTGTTTAATCATGTAAATAATGCTGTAAGAATAATCACCTTTATCTCATTTTACTATTGAAGAAACTAAAGTGCAGAGAAGTAAACTGACTTGCCCAAAGTTACAACTCATCAGTGATAAAACCAGGACTTGAATGCTGTTCTGCCTGACTCAAAAGCCTCCAGCGTTATTGCTTCCAAAAGTAGGATGGGGGATAAGACAGGTGTTCAGATGACTCGTCATACCAAGCAAAGGATAAGTACTATGAACCCTTTGTCCAAAAGTCAGGATCAACTAAACAGCAATGGATTTTGTTTTGATTTTTCCCCAAGGTGGTACACAGAGTAGTGTCTGGGCTGCCTAGAGGAGAATGAGTCTTCCAGTCAGTGAACCCCGGACACTTCAGTGTTAAATACGCAGCTATGAAGGAAGCTAGCCCTACAAGACTGTCTGTTAAAATGGGGCTGGGACCTAAGGAGACCTGTGTCATTGCACTCTGGGAATGCTCAAGGAGGAAAACATTAGAAGGCAGATAAACTTAGAATGAAAGAAACCGGTGATGTGTTTTGAAAACAAAACTCATTTTCTATTTTTATGTGAACTTTTCATAGTAGAATATTTTATAGTCTCTGTCATTAAGTGCTATTAAATCATAGCCAACCTTTGTTCAACAGAATCTTGGAAGAGCAGCCCAATCCTGAGCCATACCCAGAGTATTCTTCCAAGCCTAATGGCAGCATTCTTCTTCATATTATCCCAGCTTATCAAATTATTTGCTCAGCATACAAGTTGAATAAGCATGTCAATAGGCTATAACCCTGACACATAACCTTTCCTGACTTGAAACCAAATATGTCCGGTTCTATTTGAACAGTTGTCTTCTTGGTCTGTGTACAGGTTTCTGTGGGGACAATTAAGTGGTCTGAAATGCCCATTCTTCACAGCTGTCTTTAGTGCTGCTGTAATACACATAATACAACAAGCAGAAATTTATTTTCACAGTCTAGAAAACTAGAAGTGCAAATTCAGAGGGTGAGCTCCAGGAGAAGGCTTTGTCTCTCTGTTGGCTCTTGAGGCAGATCCTTGTAATCAGTCTTCCTCTGGACTAGAAGTTTCTCTGCATAGAAACCCTAAATCCAAAGGAGGTGTCTGCTCCCAGCACTGTTGTCTTGGTGGAATGAGGTCCCTATCTCTCTGTCCACTTCTGTCTTATATCTCAAAAGAAACTGTTTAAGACCCAACCTACTATTGTGGATTGAGTCTTAGCTCATTACCATAACTGCCTCGTAATCCCACATCACTAACATCACGGAGGTAGGATTTACAGCACTTAGGATAATCACATCACATGACAGGATGATGTACAGTCACACAGTACTGAGAACTGTCACCTAGCCAACTTGACAGATATTTTTCGGGACACATTGAGTCCGTGACAGCAGTGTCATCCGTGATTTGTTATAACCCACATAGTCAAATGCCTGCGCATAGTCAGTAAAACACGGTAAACATCTTTCTGGTCTTCTCTGCTTTCAGTCAAGATCCATCTGACATCAGCAGTGATATCCGTGATTCCACGTCCTTTTCTGAATCCAACTGGAGCTTCAGGCAGTTCCCGACTGGTATACTGCTGTAACCACTCTGGAATAATCTTCAGCAAAAACTCACTTGCATGTGATATTAGTGCTGCTGGTTGGTAATTTCTCAGTTCCATCGGATAACCTTTCTTTGGAGTGGGCACAGATAGGGATCTCTTCACTGGCTGCTCGGGAAGCTGTGTTCCAAATGTTGATACAGACAAGTGAGCACCCCCGGTGCTGCGTCTGTGTGTTGAAACATCTGCGTTGATACTCTCTCCATTTCTGGGGCCTTGGTGTTCATCATCCCTTCCGTGCACCTTGGACTAATGCCTTCCTTACCATCCATTCTTGATCGTACGTTACCTCAAAATGCTTGAATGTCCATCTTTTCTTTCTGTTACATGACTCCGGGTATTCCTTCTATTTTCTTTTGATGCTTTCTGCAGTCAGTATTTTGCCCATAGAATCCTTCAGTTCTGCAACTCAGGGCTTGAATTTTTTTCTCCAGTTCTTTCAGCTTGAGGAATGGAGAGTGTGTTCTGCCCTTTTGGTTTCTGTCTCCAGGTCTTTGCATGTGTCCTCACAGAACTCAGTCTTCTCGAGCCGTCCTTTGAAAGCTTCTGTTCAGCTCTTGTACGTCATTGCTCATTCCACTTGCCTTCCATTGCTCTGTTGAAGAGCACCTTTCAGAGTCTCTTTTGACATCTGTTTCTGTCATTTCTTTCTTCCCTGTCTTTTTAGTGACCTTTTTTTTCATCGTATGTGATGTCTTTAATAACATTATAGCTCGTCTTGTTTTCGGTTGTTAGTATTTAAGCACATAAAATCTGTTCTTGAGATGACCACTAAATTCAAGTGAGATATACTCAAGGTCATACTTGGACTCCTGTGGACTTGTTCTAAGTGTTCTTTCAGCTTCAGCTTGAACTTGTGTATGAATAGTTGATGGTCTCTTCCACAGTGAGCCCTAGTCTTGTTCTTACTAATAATACTGACCGGCTCCATCAACCCTTTCCACAGATACAGCCAGTTTGATAACTGTATGTTCCATCTGGTGAAGTTCACGTGTGTAGTTGCCACTGATGTTGTTGAATGAAGGTGTTTGCCGTGAAAGAGTTGTTGGTCTTACTGAATTCTGTCATGTGATCTCCAGCATCGTCTGTCACCGTGTCCCTGTTTTCAAACCACCACCCCTGTGCTTCCAGCTTTCACATTCTAATGGCCAGTAATTATCACTGCATCTTGATGACATGTTTGATCAGTTTCAGACTCCAGAAGTCGTTAAGAATCCTCTGTTTCTTCATCTTTGGTATTAGTGATTGGTATATAACTTTGAATAGCAGTTGTGTTCACTGGTCTTCCTTGCAGGGATGTGGATACTATCCCTTCACTGACAGTGTTGTCAGTTCAGGACAGACCTCGAAATGTTCTGTTTGACACGCATGGGATGCCCTTCCTCTTCAGTTTTTCATTCTGTGTGTAGCAGACCACGTGATTGTCCAGTTCAGAGTGGCCGGCACCGTCTTGTTTCAGCTCACCGATGCCTAGGATATCAGTTCTTATGGTCAGTTTCATTTCTGACAACTTCTTAATTGTCATAGAGTCATTCCCCTTACATTCCATGTTGCAGTTATTAATGCATGTTTGCAGCTGTTTTCTTCTCCTTTTGAGTTAGGCCACATCTGCAAATGAAGGTCCCAAAAGCTTGACTTCATTCATGTCATTAGGTCAGCTATGCTTTGAGGAAGCAGCTCTTCCCCAAATCTTCTGAGTGCCTCTCAACCAAGGGGCTCCTATTCCAGGACCATGTCAGTGGCACTCTGTGACCATTTGAAAGGGCTTCATTGGCCATCTTTTTCCAGAAGTTCACCCACAGGTCCTTCCTTGTCTTTCAAATCTTTTTTAATAAAACTCAAAACATTTTTAACTAAGTGTCAGTAACTGTTTGCAACCAATTCTTGATCAAGGAAAAATACCATGAGTGTATATGAGATGTGACAAGTCCATGAACTTGATTCTTCTAAATACTACACCCCTCATTGCTGAACATCACTATGTTCACCTTCGAAGTACTCCTCTTGGGAAGCTGTGCATGATGCCAGTCCCTAGTTCACCCTGCAGAGCAATTTTGGAACTCTCTTTTGGAATGGCCGTTGTACACAGTGGCAAGTTCACAAACTGTCTAGTTGTCTGTGAGGGAGTTTTTAGCCAGTGAACTGTATTGGAACACCTCCCTACTCACTGATCTGGCCTCCGATGGCTTTCTTTTTTTTACCTAAAGTTAAGGGAGATATTAAAAGGAAGACTTTTTGATGACATTCAGAACATCAAGGGTAATAACAACAGCTCTGATGGTCATTCCAGAAGGAGTTCCCAAGTTGCTTTAAAGGGCAGACTAGATGCTAGCATCAGTGTCTAGCTTCCCAAGGAAATACTTCGAAGGCAACTGTAGTGATACTCAGCAGTGAGGTATGTAGCACTTTCTCTAGGATGAGTTTGCGAACTTAATTGGCAGTCCTCATATTTTAATGATTTTAGAGACTGTCTTCAGTCGAGTTTAGTTTTTATATCAGGGTTTAACTGTTGGCAGAGGTCAGAAAATCTGCCCCTGGAAATTTAGCTTCGTTCCAAGGTAGACCTTGAAATGTTCTATTTGACAGTGAAGTGGTGCCCTTGCTCTTCAGTGTGTCATTCTGTACATAGTAGACCATGTGATTGTTCAGTTCAGAATGGCCAGTACCAGTCCTGGCCTGTGATGTGCCCTGTGGTTGTCAGGAATTCAGGAACCAGTAGAGTGTCATGGCGAGATCCAGGTTTTGGTCTTGATTACAGTGCTGCCTTTGTAAGCTCAAGATTTTCTGATCTGAAAAATGGACATAGCAGTGGCTGCCAGGTACTTTCCCAGGCATGTGGGTGACGTGAAGCTGTGCAGGTGAGAGCACTCGGCGTGGTACTGTGCGGCCTTCTACTCATGCTTCTTTCACTGTGCTTGGTGTTGTGTCTTAGAACCAGGATACTGCCCTGTAAAACTGGGCATGACCACGGGAAGACTTCAGTCTGGAGTGAATACTTTGCAGGGGTTCAAAGAGGATAAAAGGAACGGCGTGACTCCAGGTAAGGCTGGGGCCTGGTAGCTCCTATGTGGTCTCCTCTGTCTTTCAGGACACTAAGGAAGGGAAGCAGAGGTCCCCATCGTTGCATCAGCTAGGTTTTTCTATTTTTTTTTTAAGAAACATTTAGGTATTTGTTTTCGAAATAAGTCAACATTGGCCTTTTTTCTTTCCCCTTTCTCCCCTTTGTGGGGAAGAATTTACTTGAGTTGTGACTTCAGAAGAATCTGGGAAGTGCCCTAGTTGTGTGTACCAGTCAGTAAAGTAGTGAAGTTGGAAGACAGTAGGCTTTTAATGAAACCGAAAGAAAAACAGAGTGATGTGTCAGCTGATGCATAGTGTTGTCGTATTTTGTTTTCATCAACAGTGTTGTACTTGAATTATGGACCTTACAGTTCTTATGCCCCACATTATGACTCCACGTTTGCAAATATCAGCAAAGACGACTCAGATTTAATCTACTCGACCTATGGGGAAGATGCTGACCTCCCCAGTGATTTCAGGTGAGCCCCTAGTTCAGCTGTGCTCTGGATACCACAGTCCTCTAGAATAAACAAGGTCCCTGTGGGATTTGTGGAGAGACTTACAAGGTTATCCAGGTCATAGAATGTGTGTTCAGTCCTCTCCCCACCCCCAAAATTGACAGACATTAAACAGATCCTTAGTTATCGTCACTGTTTGGTAGAAACTGAACATTCTGAAGGGAAAACCTATCTCCCTGGTATTCTCTGATGTTGGCATCTGTAGTATTTGAGTTCTTAGAAAAGGATTGTTTAAAAGATGATGCAGACTGCACCTGCTGCTGATGTTCAGGAGCTCGTTTTCTCTGACTACTGGTGTGTCACTGGGTCTGTTGTTGCGTTTCTGTGTCAGTGACTTGTGTTCCCAAGGCTGGTCAGTTTGGGGAACCCACACAGCATTTTCCCATAATAGGGGAGGTAAGACATACTGACTCAATTCCCTGGGTTAACCCCATTTGGCCCACATAGACTATTGCATCACACGCAGCCTTCCCTTAGTACATGTTTCTGGGGAAGGAGTCGTCCTGTGTCCAGTGTAAAATGCTGGACACCTTGCATCCGATCAACAAAGTAACACAGCAGCCTGATTTTCTCAAACTTGTGGCCTAGGGTGGGACATTGGGGTTGGCTTGTTCCTTCTTGGCACTGCACTGGTAGCTTATCAGCTTTCATCGTGTGCCAGAGAAGAAATTTGCCCTGGAGAGCAGTCAGTCCCTGGTTGTCTGACAAAGGGGGAATCGAGTTCCTTTTCTTACATGTGTGATATGTGCAGTGTTTTTTTGATGAGAACGACACAGGAGTTTCTGAGTCAGAGTTTGCGTGAGTGTGGTTGAAGATCAGCTGTTTCTATCCTTCAGACGTCTTCTGACCAGCATGAACAAACTCTCTCCAGAGTTTCATCTATGAATTCCATAAATAGGCATCATATGCCCACATGGGGGGGCATTCTAGATTCTGGGGATTCCACAGAGACCCCAGGTCCTCCTGTCAGATGGAAACAAGTGCTTTGGAGAAAGGTAACATAGCCAGGGAAGATAGGGAGAACCAGGACAGGGAGAGCATGGTTTTTAATAGTCAGGGAAGGCTTGGCCAAGGAGGTGAAAGTTGAGCAGAGGTGAGGAAACAGGCGGTGCAAAAGCTTAGAGGTGGAAGCCTATGTAGCACATTCCAGGAACAGCAAGGAGACGGATCTGCAAGGAACAGAGGACGTGAAGGGGAAGAGCACAGAGAACTGACGGGTGGGGTGGGCGGTCGTGAGGTCTTGGCATCGTATTCGAGGTGGGATGGGCAGCTGCTGGTGGATCTGGAGCAGAGTAGTGCACCAGCCTGGCTTATAATTTAAGAGAATCATGTTGGTTCCTGTGTGGAGAAGAGACTTGGGAGATGAGGAGCAAAGCATGAAGACTGCTGTCATCACCTAGATGGGCGAAGGTGTGACAGGGACTGTGGGAGTCACCCTTGAGGTGCTCAGAAGCCAGTATAGCCTGTAGGGTGACTCCACTGCTTGAAGTGGGGTGCAGGAGAGAGAGATCGAGGGTGACTCCAGGGACTGAGCCTGGGCAGGGGGAGCTGCTGCTAGAAGGGGAAAGTTTTAGAAAGAGCTGCTCTAGGACAAAGATCTGGTAAGTCAGCTCAGGACATTTTGAGACGCCTGTTAGTCATCTGGAAACCCTGTTGGCCTGGTGCTAGTTTGAATCCAGCAGGCACTCCTTGGAAACTCCACGGGGCAGTTCTGCTCAGTCCTGTAGGGTCGCTATGAGTTGGAATCAAATCAGCAGTGCCAGGTTTTTTGGTTTTTCTAAACAGACTTCCGGATAGAGCTGTCCAAGGTGCAGGTCCAGACTGAAGGTGTACCTTGGAGAGTCTCGGTCCGTGCTGGAATCTGAGGCAGACGAGATCACTGAAAGTAGGCAGCGTGATGGAGAAGGGCAGGCAGCTCCGAGCACCCAGCCCTGGGTCTTTCCGTCATTGGTTTTCTCCGGAGACTTCCCAAGAGCACTTCATTTTCAAGGTGTTCCTGATATTGTTGAGTGCTGTCATGATGACAGATGTCCCGCTGGTGACTGTGCGAGGTGTCGTGCTGAGAATGTCCTGTTAGGATGTGTAAACTCAGAGTATCTGATGGAAATGTTGGGCTGTGTGGAAAGGTTAAGTCAGTGGAAAAGACTGATCGAAAAGTGACTTTGCCAACTCTCTCTTTCAGCATCCATGAGTTTCTGGCCACATGTGAAGATTACCCATATGTTATGGCAGATAGTTTATTGGATGCTTTAACTAAAGGAGGGCATTCTAGAACCCTACAGGAGTTGGAGACGGTAAGAGCCCTGCTAAAGAAACAAGATCATTTATTATAGCTCTCAGACATTAGTCACTGAGTGTTATGAAATCCTGGGATTAACTGTATGACAGCTGGACTCAATTCCCATGAAGACAGCCTGGCCTGGGTGGAGGCCAGTGAGTGGAAACCAGAACCTGAGCTCCCAGGGTCTGTGAGGGCCAGAGGACTATCACTGTGTCGTCCTCTGGGGAGTACAGATGGAGTCAGAACCAAGGTTGACAAGTCAGTAGTCAGCGTGAGTTTGGTAGTACACTGACAGAAAAGAAGCCTTGCAACGAAGTGAGCTAAAACAGTATGGAGTGCCCTTTATTTTGAATTAGGCAGCAGCAGCAGCAGCAGCAGCAGCACAAGGGTGGAGCACCCCTTGTTTGCTGTCTTCTGTTGACCTGTGTAAGCTGTCTGGCTCAGTTCAAGAGAGTTGATAATCGGCAGTGATGCAAGCTTGGCTGGAAGGTTGGAACCAGAAATGGTCCCTCTTGATGTCCAAGAGAGCTGGCACCCAGGTGCCCTGGTCACCGTGGCTAGAGGAAGCCTGTCTCTCTGAGGTCGTAACTCTTAATGTCAGCTGTAGCCATGTCCCTTGCCCACTACACACATGGTCGCCTATCCCTTAGGTGATCTGTCTGCAAAGCTCAAGTCAGCACCTAAGGTTTAGTGATAACCACTGTGCAGTATGACATCAAGTATGTTAAACTGTGCATCAGTTCAGAAAGACATCCTTGTCACCAGGCTGGCTGATTTCCTTCCCCCATACCTGCACAGCCATCGTCTGCTTCACCCCGCAGTCTGTTGTCAGGGTTTCAGGTTCCTCTTCCCTTGGATCACAGACTTCCTCTTCTTGGAATTTATCCTAGAGATAGTACTGTAACACTGTTTATATGTAATTTTTAAAGATTTGGAATTGGTGAAGCAAATCACAGTACACTTTTCAGGAAAAGACAGTGGATTATTGTTGACTGATGTCCCTGATACATTTGTCTCATATCTCTGAAGAATAGAGTTGATGGGAAACTTCCCCATGGTTCATAGTACGTGAATATTTACAATAACCCTGTTACACCAGAGTGTTGCCTCTGGGAATGCAGAGCAGTCCCTAGAGTCCCTTCCTGTTTTCTCGCCAGGTTCGCTCATTATTGAAGACAGACTCCTTATTTAGGTATCACATACCTTCTTAAAAATGAGTATAATTTTTTGACCAGGCATAGTAATATCAATCTTGAAGTCACCAGTAAAATACGCACCCTGGACTCAAGGTACCAATCACTGTAGTTAACTCATTTTCCAATGATTATATTTTTCTTTTTCTGATAGCATGAAGACTTGGTATTTTGTATTTTCCTCTCATACAGTCTAATAAAGAGTTGCTCTTCTTTATCCTCCTAGTCATCACCTGAAGAAGAAGGCCAAACTAGGACACTTGACACAGCAAAAGACATGGAGGTGACTATATTTCATTCTTCACGAGAAATGTAAATGGAGGATAAAAGAAAATTGTATGTTGAGTGCCTCATGAGGTAAAGGGAACGTGTTCTTGCTCATGGGGAGTTCAGTAGAGCTGATGCAGCAGACATTTCTGGGAACCCTGCAGCATGATGTCCGTGCTGTAGAATCACCTCGAGTGCCACAGGGGACATGCCCTGGGGCCAGGTGATAACTGTGTGTGACACAGTCCATCTGAGATAGCAGGGTGTGTGTGCAGAGAAGTTGGAATTTTATCCTAGAAGACAAGGTGGGATAAACTGTGAAGTCTCTCTCCTGGGGGAAGGAGGACCAGTGTGAAGCTATGGGACTTGGCCTAAGCCAAAAAATACGTAGCATGACAATGTGGCAAAGAGCGTGAGGATTTGGGAACTACAGTAGAAGTGATGTTGACATGACCTGATATGTGGGTGAAGAATAGTATCTTTAGCTTCTGTAGGAAGTACAGAACAGGGCACAGCCTCACACAACATCCTGCTTCAGATGTGTGATCTGAGTAAGTGTCTCCAAGACCCAGACTGTGGATGTGGACCTGGAAGTTGTGGACTTAAAAGATGGAATTTTATTTCGATCATTAGCATGGAAACAATCAAGAAGGGCACAGAGGAGAGAAAAGATCGAAGGGACAGACTGGAGACCAATCGTTTAGGTCTGGAGACCATGAAGGAGTGATCGCCAGGAGGAGAGATGGTTTGACGTGTCAGATGCTGCATAGAAACCCAGCAAGAAGACAGCCAGCAAGCGTCACTTCAGGAGCTGCACACGTAGAGGACAACTGGGCTGCGGGGCCATCGGAGGGTCAGCACCAGCTGAGGGGGGAGAGAAGCTGGAAGTAGGTCAGGCCGCGGTCGTGTGCTTTGTGAGGGACAGGAGGGGAAGCAGTGGGAGAACAGGATGGGGAGTTGGGTGAGGAGGACTGAGGGCCCAGCTGGAACGGCAAACCGTGTGTCCGTGTGGGGGCCACACAGCGCAGATGTAGACAAGAAATCGGGAGTTGAGGTGGATCCCACTGGGAGAGCACTCCTGTCCTGTGCGCCTTGGAACCATTCATTCCGTGTTGATTTTCTGGGTGCCTCAGTCTGGTGATTCCAAAAAGAAAACGCGACTCTTTTGAGGGTTTTGTCTCACGCAACACTGACACCTTGGCTTTGGGGCCTGGAGGCTGCCCAGGAAGCATCCTCTGGTACAGCCAGAGAGCAGAGCAGGTGTGGGGGCTGAGACGTCTACCTCAGGGGTCTCCGAAACAGGAGGTGTCATCAGAGGCCAGACTGTGACAGATCATAGAATGGTTGCTACGTAAAACAGGTGATGCAGATGCGACCTGTCGTGACATCACAGAGAAGGACAGGTTGATGGAGGCACTTCTGCCAGGATTGGAAGTAGCATTTTAAAAGGGTATTCTAGGTAGACATCTTTTATGCCTCCAAAATAGGTGAAGTCACTGCCTGTAAAGACAAGTGTCTTTTAATTTTTAATTGCTAGTGTCATGGCTTTGCTAGTTTTTGTTGTTTTTTAAGCAGGTTACAGAAATAGACCCAGCAGGGCGTTGGGACTGCAGTGACCAGGACAGGCTCACGGCGCTGAGAGCTGTCACAAACTTTGGGATTCCAGTTGAAGTTTTTGACTCTGAAGGTGAGAGTGCCCCTGAGGGTCTGACGAAACACCGACACTGTCACCTGAACCCAGAGGAAGGCAGTCCTTCCTGGCAGCAGACTCATGGTCAGCGCACTCTGCTGCTGGCTTGACCCCCCTCCCATTTGCTTCGTCGGAGACAGAGCAGGCATCGTACTTCTTCTCAAGCCTGTTTACAGCCTAGAAACGCCTCTGAGGCACTAGTACTCTGTCCGTTGGATCACTGAATGGGAACCACCTCAACTGCAGTGGCTTTGATTTGTGTTGTACTCCTTTGAGAAGCTGCCCCCTGGTGCAGTCAGTGCTTGGCTGTCAGTGGGCAGACTGGTGCAGTCTAGCCACCCAGCCATGCCACAGGAAAGACCAGGCAGTTCTACTCGGTCACATGGGGTTGCTGTGAGTCAGAAATGACAACTCCTTTCAGGAGAGAAGACCTGTCAGTAAACACTTTAGAACTGTGTAGGCTCAGACCCAGACCGGTGCGTGTGTGCTTTCTCTTCCCACAGAGGCCGAGGCGTTCCAGAGGAAGCTGGACGAGACCACCCGCCTGCTGCGGGAGCTCCAGGCAGCCCAGAACGAGCGTCTGAGCACCAGGCCCCCTCCTGACACGGTCTGTCTCGTGGGTCCCTCGTACAGAGAAATGCACCTCGGTATGTGGCACTGCGGGTAGGAGAGTTGGGGGATGCCTCAAGGAAGACCTGGGTGTTCATCCCCCCCCCCCCCCCGAGGTCACACTGAAATCACAGGGATAGTGGAGTGTCTGCATTTGTCCGTTTACCATTCTTGGACCATTTATGGTTTTACTTTTTAGCTGAACAAGTGACCAATAACCTTAAAGAACTTACACAGCAAGTTACTCCCGGTGATGTCGTCAGCACATACGGAGTTCGGAAAGCCATGGGGATCTCCATTCCTTCCCCCAGGCTAGAAGACAGCATCGTGGATTTAACAGAAGGTACGTGTCCTGTTGCTCTGGGAGTGGAACACAGTTTTGTCTGTGTGTGCTTTTAATGTATGAGCTACTTTGTATTGTTTTCTCTGGTGTCAAGAATAGATTTACCACCTTTGTAGTACAGCCACAGTGATGATCACGGTCAGTGTTAGATGGTTGCTGGCTTTTACCTTCCCTTTTCCACTGAAGCAAACAGGCAGTCAGCATGCCTTTCTCTTTCAGACTGTGAAGACCCCAGCAGTGCTCAAGGTACTGAGTGTGGACCTCCTGGCACTTGATGAGACATACTGTACATAGCTTTTTTTTCAATCTTAACTTTGGAAATACTTTTCAGAGGATATTAAATATTTGTAAATTGTGTTTTTAAGCTTTGGAACAGTTAGTTTTAATGTTCCAGAAGTAGGACTTCTGAGTAATAAAGCTGAACCTGGGACTCTGAGTCACATCCTGCATGTCACGACCGGCACTGCAGCGGGAGGCAGGCTGGGTGACACGCTTTCAGGACAGCGATGCTCCTCGGGTCTCATTGGGTGGGAACTGAGACATTCCTGAAGGTCCCTACCCATTGAGAGGCCGCCGCTGTCATACCCTGAAGAACACAGGTGTGTGTGTCAAATAACGGTCAAACTGCCACAGTTTCGCCCCCTCAGCACCTGCCCAAGGGAACGGTGTCCCCGTGCGAGATGGGGTGGTGCTCCCTGCGTTTCATGGCTTTGTGGTTCAGAGGGCAGTTTGGCACCAGAGCAGAGGGATACCTACACCATCCTTAGGATAGCAGCTACAGATCTTCAAGGAACACTCAGGGTTCGTGTCTCAGCCATGGCCCTGAAGGACAAAGGTCAAGTGCCCGAAGTTTAATTCTTTAAGCAGGAGACATATGGTCCCCTTCTGCAGCCATTATGGGGACCATGAGATACAGGGTGATTTTTCTCAGTCTGCTTCCATATGTAACCTGTTAAGCCTAAAAAAGGATGAAAATTTCAGGATGGATATGGCCTAGGTGGGTAAACACATGCAGTTAGAGCCTGCTAGGAGTGTGCGGGGCCTGTCAGAAACCAAGCAGGACCCTCCTTCACTGCTGTGATTGTCTCTGAATGGGACTGCTGGGAATTTTCAAATTCCCATTTAACAAGAACCAGCAGAGTGAAGGGCAGTGGATTCTCGAGAGAGTTAAAGAGGACCTGATAATCTTTTTAAAAACCAGTTCAGATGGTCTCTAGTTTTAATCTAGTTGATGCAATAAATGATTCTTAAACTGTAGGGTTCCTTAGCTGTGTCAGGGTCCTGAAGACCAGGACCAACACTTTAGGGTTCCCAGTTTGCTGGTTTAGGAAAAGCAGCTCAAGGAAGTTGTTGGTCCAGTTTAGAAATACTGGTGTTGATAAAAAGGAAAAAACAAGGATCTGTGCAGATGACACAGTGGTTAACAGCAGGGACCACCCTAGTGGAAACTTGAGGCGAGTCCTTGACCCACAGGGTACTTCCTCTGTCACAGACTAAATGAGGCCTGTGAAGAAATGACTTCAGTAATTAGAAAGTAAGTTTATAAAGCTAATTGCATGGGACTTTTACAGTCAGTTATATGCTCTTACCTAAACATTGGAAACTAAGCCTTAACCAGATACTCTGTGAGCCCAGCGCTTTAATTGGAGAGAAGAGCACCTGAGTGGCACCAGTTGCAGTGTCTTGCTGGAGCAGAGAGGCCCAAACCACTGACCCAGGTCTCCACTGTCGGCACAAGAGACTGACTTCGCGGGAGGGCCCCTGCAGGCAGCCCTGGATTTTAAGGGCCTAGGTTTCAATAGAGCACTTGCCTGAAACCAGCCCTTTCTGTGAAAACTTCGGTATATAAACAGAAGACAATTGAAGCCAGCCTCATTTATTTCCTTACTGGCATTTTCACCATAGAATTCCTTTAAACAGCAAGTTCTTCTGACATAGTCCACGGCTTCTCTTTACAGACAACCCACAGCGCTGCCACTGGGCCATCCAATCCCAGACACAGGGCAAGCAGTAAGTGTAGTGACAACTCACCCTCAGTCCCAGGCCAACCAGGATGGCTGGGCATCTCTCTACAACCCAGTGTAATCATTTGAAGTCTCCTGTGTACCAGGTTTTGTGTCTCTTCAGGGAACCAGGTTTTGTGTCTCTTCAGGGAACCAGGTTTTGTGTCTCTTCAGGGAACCCATGGGTACCTGCTGGGTGGTGAGGCTCTGCTGGCCTAGAAATCCTGGAGGCACTGCCACTCTAGGTCAGTCTCTTGCTTTGGTTACGAGGCAGTTCAGAAAAAAGGGGCAGTGGGGTTAGTGCTCTCCTTCAGATAGGTGACTTGTCACCTGTGGAGTGGGAACATGCCCCTATAAAATGCTCCTCCACAAACCTGGCCTTTTGCACTTGACCCAGTCAAGTTCAGAACAAAAACATCCTGGCATTGTTTGCAAGGACATCTCCCAGGTACATGAATCCTGCACACAGCAGGTAGGTATTTGTTTTGCAGTTCTTGAACACAGGCTGTCCAGGCTCTGTCTCCAGTCCCCACTGCTCTCCGATACAAAAGCTGACATCCAGGGAAGGTTGCAGGAGGGAGCTCAGAAATGCCTGTGGTCAGGCCAGGAAGGGCTCGAGGCTGGGCCTGCTGTGCTGGGTGTTCAGCCGCAGGACCGCAGCCCCAGGCGTTTGCCTCGAGTTCTGAGCCACATCCAAGGTTCCTTTGCTTTCTGCCTCATCCATCTCCCCTGGAGCTTTGGCCCCACAGCTGGGCTGACATCACAGTTCACAGGCTAGTTCCCTGACCCCAAGCAGGAGTCCACTTCATGTAAGCAGTGGTGAACAAGCAAGGGGGCCACTAGAGAGAAGGAAGCTTTTCCACCATCACAGAAGTCATTAAAAAGGATTGAGACCTCATCAGTTTAAAATAAGCATGCCAGAGATGGCAAGAAGGAACAAGTGTCACTTGTGGTCCTCTCTCCTCTTTGTGTAAAAACCACATCTAGATTAAAGCCACTTTCTCCACTTGCTGACCAGAACATGTGTAGAGAACACAGGATCCAACAGCTTTCCCGTCTAGGGGGGAGAGGTCCCGAGCCCACTGTGGACAGCTTGTCTCCGCCCTCTTCTGTACCTGGGAAAGCCAGTTCTCCACTTGGACATGATCACAGGCCACTCGGGACAGCAGCTCCACCGTGCATGCATTGAGGTCACCTCCATGACACCTGAGGAGCCACAGGGTGAAACTAAACTGCACAACCAAAGGGTCAGCAGTACCAGTGATTGTCTTCTGCTGTCCTGAAACTGTGATTCAGGCACTGGCGGTGTGGCAGGCCGGCTGTTGGCACTTCCAGCAGAGATCTGGGACAGCGTCCCAGAGCCCCAGTGCAGTTCCAAGGAAAGCAGGCCCCGCTTGTTGGCGGCCCGGCCCTCGGCTTGCCAGCGTGACTGGCCACCTGCAGGTTTCTCTGTGGCCGACCTTGGGAAGGAAAGCACTGTGCAGCAGATTCTGAGCCCACCCAAGCTCTCAGTTCAGCCCCAGCCCCTGGAATTTGGCAGTGTCAGGGCAGACGAAGTAAGTCCTCAGTTCTCCCTTGCCTTTGACATTAATCAGGCCACGGCACTCGCAGGAGTAGCCAAGACCCTGCAGGATGGTACATGTCTCCTCTGTAACCTGCCAAGGAAAGAGGCCCAAGGAGGCGTGTGCAGGGGCCATGCCACCTGCCTTCCCTCAGGAACTCTGCAGCCAGCATCACCAGCTAACGGGGGCACAGCCCGGGCTCAGCCCCGTCCCCCTTAGTTACCTGGATCTTCCCAAGTTCCCCAGTGCTCTCCATTCGACTGGCAACATTGACCGTGTTCCCCCAGATGTCATACTGAGGTTTCCGCGCCCCAATCACCCCAGCAATCACAGGCCCATGGTTTATGCCTGAGGAGGGGGTTCACAGTCAGCCCAGCACCTGGGCAGAAGAAAGCCCCCCGAGTCCCCACCACAGAGGACGCTAACTACCAGGCATGGTAGGAAGGGTGGGTGGGCAGGGCTTCCCAGTGTGCCGCTGAGGTTTCACCTGGGAAACAAGAAGGGCATTCATTCCCTGCGTAGTTCTTAAGGATTCGCTGGTATCTGTTAGTCTCTGAGTGAACGAGCACAGAGCCTTTCAGCTAACAGGACTCATTAGCATAGTGACTTGGTTTTGTTCTCAGTGCACTTCAAGGTCACCTGTTCACAGCAGGTGACTTCGGTTCTCCCTGTACTGTGGTGCTGTGTTGCCTGGAAAGCTACCTTTGGAATTTCTAAGTATATGCAGAGAAAAGCAGAATCGTTTTCTCACTGCCAGGGTCATGAGATCAGGCAAGGGCTTTCTAAAAGTGTCCGTAGTGAACAGGAAGTCTGCAGCCAAGCCTGAGGACAGGCTTGCCTGGTACCAGGACCCAGCCTCCTGCCCAGGCCCTCACCAACTTGGAGGGGTCAGGGCTGTGCGGTCTCCTCCCGGGTACCAGCTGCCTGCCCAGGCCCTCACCGACTCGGAGGCGGAAGGAGTTGAAGGAGTGCCTGTTGATGCCGTCCAGCTTGCTCATCAGGGCGAGGCTGAACTCCACCATGATGCCGATGTGGGCGTGCTGCCGCTCCAGGTCCTGTGGGACACAGCCTGTGCACTTGGGGCCACGGCAGTAACCCCACCATCCTGCCTGGGCTGGCTGGGTGTGAGGTCACACCCCGGAGCCCTGACCTGGAGCAGTGCCACACCCACACCAGTGTGGAAGCATCGCGAGGGGTCGGGACCTCCCCTGCACAGGTGCCTGCAGCAGCACCTGTGACCCCAGAAGGCAGCTCTCGGGTCTTCCCTCTGCCGCGACCAGAACCCCAGCTGAGCCATCTGGTTCCCATACCTCCCGCACTGGGTGGGCGAAAGGTAACACCGGGGACTTGGAAGTGAGGCCGAGATGCTGCTGCCTGGTACCTGGTTCTCATGCCCCGAGGTGATGCTGAGCCCAGCAGCAGCCATGTATGTGCTGCCGATGGTCTTGATCTTCTCCACCCCGCTGAACTTTGGCTTTAACAGCAGCTGCAAGGCAGAGAGAGGCAGTGGGGCAGGTCCAGGACCCTCCCCGATCCCCACCCCCCACCGCCTCTCACGCAGATAGGTTCTCATAACCACTCTTTTGCGCCTGAGCTCACAACCCAGGACAAGGACATGGGCCCTGGGTTTTCCCCAGCTCCACCCGGCGTCTCCATCCTCCCTGGTATTTCCAGTCTCTTCCTCATCCTGTCCATTCTCAGCTGCTCTCACCATCCCACACACAGCTCGGCATCACCTATAGGGTCATGTGGGCAACTTTTCTCCCCCCGCAAAGAGTGAAGCCAGACCCACGGCCTCTGAGAGGAGCTGAGAGCGCACGCCGAGCGGCTTCTGAACAGCTCTTAAAGCTGTCGGCCAGGCCGCGGGCCCAAGGCCAGCCTCACCCGGGGTCTGGTGCAGGAAAGGTGCTAACCAAACTCACAAAGACGCAGAACGGAGAAGGCCAATGTGGACCTTTAGATCACTAGTGTGAGGTGTGTTTTCCCCAAGGGAGCCGTGTCCCCTTTTGTAGTGTCTGCAGTTTAGCATGCCCATGTGCAGGACTGGGGACACCCGTGCTGCCCACATGCGAGGCACACCATGAAGCTCTACCTCGTCGAAGTCAGCGATGATCTCGTTGAGCAGGCGCAGGCACTCCAGCCCTTCTTTGTTGATGTCACACTCGGTGTAGAACACTTTGAAATCCGGCACAGACGCGAACATGACACAGACGCAGTCATACGACTGATGGTACCAGTCCTGGGTTCAGGGAGGGTACAGCAGGCACGAGGTGGGTCTCAGCCCTGGCTGCCATGGGACTCAGCGGGTAGGGTGGGGCTGGACCTGGAGCGGACACTCAGCAGCAGGGCAGAAGGCAGCTGTCGGGACCTTGGCTCTACACCCTCTGGGCCACTTGCTTGGTGAAGCAAGACACTGGACCTGTTTCCTTATCTGCAACCTCCCCACCTTTTCTTACCAAAAAAAAATAAGTGCAAATGTAGTTATCTCCCTTGGTACACAATGTCCAGATCACAAACACATGGACACGATCCTCAGGACAGCCCTGCCAGCCACATTCCGGTCTGCCCCATTTTACAGTCAGGGCCCAGGGAACTGAGTATCCGGGGCCCTGGACTCCAACGCCTGCGCTCTTACAGCTGAGCCACAGCTGACCAAAGCGGCCACCCAGCGAGCACGCTTTCTGCTGTGAACACCCTCAGCGGGCCCTCGCACTGGCACCTCCTGATCCCTCCCCACCCGTAACTGAGCACCCTGCCCCTCGTCCCAGCATACCTCGTTCAGCTTGTCGCCGATAAAGTGCGCGGCCACGTGGGCCGGCAGGACATTTTCCAGGAGAAGGCGGTTCACGCTCTCCATGGTCTCAAACTCCTCATGCTCCTTCTGGCACTTCCTCTTCCACAGGTAGTCCAGGCGGTAGTAGTAGTCAGTCTGCATGGGACAAAGACAGCAGCTGTGAGTGGGCCAGAGAAGGCAAGGACCACCCACGCAGCAGCTGGCAGGGCACAGTGGTGACCCCTGGGGAGTCCTGAGCCAGCAACATAGTGCCACCCACCTGTGCTGGTGGCACCTCTACCCCGTTGGAGTTTCCCCATGACCCATGAGATTAAGTCTACTGCTTCCATACTGACAGCTGGTAGTGACACACAGAGACCAAGACACTGACTAGGAAGCCCTGACCCGGGAACCAGAGCCTGCGTTCCAGGCTGGCTGTGTCTCCCCTGCTGCTCCCAATCCAAGGAGTCCCCATCCCTGTCCCCTCTCTGAGCAGAAGAGAGAAAGGGCAGCTTGAACCCTGGCTGCACTTGGAGTGTCTTCCCGTCTACCTGCATGGAGAGCATGACGAGGGTGACATAAAACAGAAACAGGTAGAAATTAATCGTCATCTTCGGATTAGCCCACAGACTGCAAGATACAAAGGGAGAAGGCAGGACTTGTTTCTGGTTCTCATGAGAAACCTCAGAGTAGGGGCACCCAGCCGCCACGTGCAGGAGGCCAGGTGTGGCCCCAGTGTTTGACAGAGTGCCAAGTGGCCTGGCCTCACGTCCAGGCCAGCATGGACTTGGAGACTGGTGGGAAGATGAAGGCTCTCCATTGCCAGACACTCGCAGGCAGGCAAACCCACAAGAGCCAACTTTGTTCTAGGTCTACACCAGTCCCTCCCATGCCCCAAGAGTCACCCCTCTCTAGGAAGGAACCAGATACAGATGCTCGTTACAAGACTCAGGATCTAGGACATGGCCCACAGAAGGCTGAGCCAGAGCTGAAGGCTGAGCCAGAGCTGAAGCCTGACCCCTGCACCCTGAGGCTGGCCTGCAAATGGCCTCTGGGACCCCAGACTTCCTCTAGCCAACCTGCCAGTCAGCCACAGTCCCCAGTCACCCTCCCCAGCCTCCACCTCCCTTTCTGTAAAGTGAAGGCCTTGCCACCTACCAGCACCAGCCCACTGACTCCTGGGCCTGCAGAGATGGACAATGGAACCAGACCCCAGCAGGGACCAGCTCTGGAAGCCTACCTGAGGGTGGCATTGGTCTCCGTCAGGTTGCCCAGGCCATGGCCACAGCAGGCCACCTGGCAGCACAGTGAGTGTTTGAAGAGCACCAGGTAGGCCACCAAGGCCACGGTCAGCAGCACGAACTTCAACTCCAGGCTCATCCACAGGAAGGCGGAGCAAGCAATGAAGCCCAGGATGCAGCTGCTGGTGTAATACTGGGGGCCAAGGGGACATGGCTAGGGGGCTGAGGTCACCCTGCCATCCTGCCACCAAGAAGCCCGGCTCCTGGGCTAGCGACTACCATAGGAAGGGGTGCTTTGGCATTAACTAACCCTGGCTCTCAGTCCCTTCTCCCTCCCCCCAGGAGTTTGGAGCCAGTTTGGAGCAGTGTGTCTAATGCCACCCCCATGTTCGTCCCCTGCATTCATCTCCCATAAACTCAGGAGCAGGCAAGGAAATCTAAAGTTCATGGTATTGTTTTGTTTTCACTATTTGTGGCCAGTGAGCTTGTTTCACAGAAGAAAATGCAGTTTATAAAAATGGAGCTAGTGACTGTCCCAGACCAGCAGGAGTCAAAGCCATGGATGGTACCCACACCTCAAGCCTGAGCAGACTCCAGGCTGCCTCCAGTTCTGCGCTGAGCGTGCCCTTCCCAAACTGTGTCTCTGCCCACGTTACTCGCCTGCTCAAGATCACACTGTGGCTCTCCACTGCGCTCTGAATGAAGACCATACACTCCACCCTGGCCTTCATGCTCTGCCCTCACTGGGATCAAACCTTTCCTGGTTGCATGTCCTGATTCCCTGCCACTATCCTCTCCCACCACCTCTCCATCACACAGCCCCCTGAAAGCCCTACTGGTCTACCTACCTTGGCTTGTTCTCACCCTGGCCCCGCTGCCCTGCAGGTGAAGCCGCTACCCCCAAGTGCCCACAGGTCTCCTTCTGTCTACCACTAGGTAACCCTGGAGGCAGACAGGCTAGGGTGCTAGGATCAGCCTGCCTGGGCCCCTCCAGGGTGCCACCACCCACTTCATTAGTCAGCTAGCCTCAGAGCCCCTCTTCCCACCTGTCAACAGAATGACAGCTGATACAGAGGAAGTGACCAGGACAGCCCTTGTATGGCATGTATTCTCACATCCCACTGCCCTTTCCCCTGACCCTCGAACAAGCACCCAAGACAAGACTCCTCTGTACAGCTTCTCCAGACCCAGAGACCCACCCCTATCCCTGCATGAAAGAAGCTGGGCTCCGCCCTTCTCCATCCCACGGTCTCAGGCTCAGCACCAAGGGCCCAGCTGCAGTCTACATGAGCCGGTGGGGACAGGCAGGAGTACATGGGGCCCAGGATGTGTACACTCACCAGGCGCAGCTCATACAGGGGCAGACTCGTCTGGTTCCCAGCAGCTGACCCCAGGGCTGACAGTGGCTATGGAAGAGACGGCCTGGCTAGGGTCAGCCTAGAGGACTGGGACTTGGGACCTACAGGGTCCAGCAGGGTGACAAGGCAGCATCGGGAAGGACAGAGGACTGGGCCCCGCGGCTGCGA
This sequence comes from Heterohyrax brucei, assembly GCA_028571685.1. Classification (NCBI taxonomy): domain Eukaryota; kingdom Metazoa; phylum Chordata; class Mammalia; order Hyracoidea; family Procaviidae; genus Heterohyrax; species Heterohyrax brucei. The sequence continues at coordinate 72,936,239 of CM053161.1, forward strand.
TGAGTACCAGGGCCCTGCCAGGCCTGGCTGAGCTGCCCAGGGCAGCCGGCACACTTGTGTGGACAAGGGCCGGAGGGCACAACAGGGAGTGAGGACCTGAGACACAAGCCCCTGGTGACCCTGAGGGAGGGGTCGCAGGAGCACACTCCAAAAATCAGTGTTCAGGGTGTCTAAGGAGTGCGGAGGAGACAGCTCAGCCTGCGGAGCTGGAGGAAGGTCTGCAGCAGCGAGGAGCCAGGCAAAGCTGCAGCTGAACCTGGAGACATCCCTGAGGAGCTACTTCTTGGGGGGCGGGGGGTGTAGCAGGACAGCAGGGGACCCGAGGACTGAGAGATCAAGGGTACAGTGTCAGGAGGGTGGCCATGTCAACACTCTGGAGCCCAGCGTCCCCAGTGGAAAAGAAAGGGGACCCTGCATGCCTGAAATGAGAGGACCCAGCACCCACCCACTGTGCTGTGGAAAGGGTGACATGAGATCAGCTTGGCAATGACAAGGTGACAGGATTCCAGAACTGTGAGGCTCCCACAGTGGCTTCCCCACCCAGGAAGCATCCCACCACACACAAGGGACGCCCTGCCGGGACCCACCAGGCTGAGGATGGCCACAGTCAGCAGGCTGCTGATGGTCACAATAGCCAGAGACACTCTCAGCAAGGGCCGCGCCTCCACTGCCTCGGAGATGGCTCGCAGCGTCCCCCAGGCTGGGCAGCACCTCTGTGAACAAGGCCAAGTCACCTGAGTTACGTGGGGCCAACACAAAAACCTCGTTCTTGCCTGGGAGGGATGTGGCCTCAGTGGGCCACAGTACGGGGGCACAGCTGGCCTCAGCCGAGGAGCCCGCCAGAGCTCCCGAGAGCAGCGACTGTGCAGGTGGTGGAGGGGTGGTGGGCACACCCACAACGCTTGCAGCACTCAGACCCACCCCCATGTGGGGATGTCTTGGATGGCCAGGCAGGGGACTCTACCAGGTACAGGCAGAATCCTCAGGAGAAGCTTCCAAAATACTCAGCCAAGTGTCTCTGAAGCAGGAGAAGCCAGGACAAGGTACCCAGACCCCCAACTGGAGCAGAGGAAGAGCCCCAGGACAGGGAGGAGCAGGCCCTGGGGCCCATGGGTAGGCCAGGAACCCTGAGCCCACCAGCCCTCCTCAAAGACCCTCCACTCACCAAGAAGTGATCAGCAAAGCACAAGCCCAGCACCAGCCCCAGCACACAGGCCACCAGACCAAAGGGCACACCCAGGGCCGCTGCTGTCCTGGAGAGGAGGAAACATAGCAAGTCCTGGGGTGCTGCTGCCTATGACCAAGCCACAGGAAGGCTGCCTGCCCCTCCTGCCACCCCCAACCCTCCGGCTTGTAAGCACCTTCTGCCCACCCCCCCCCCAACTGGTATTCTGGACAGAAAACGAGACCTCTGAAAAAGGGGTCCAACTATCCTACCAGTAACATAGCCAAAACTGACACAGATGGTGGCAGCACCACATCCCCCTTTGGGGACCAAGTGTCTAAGAAACAAGGAGGAACTCTACAGCCATCACTCTTCTGTCTGGCACCTGGGAAGTGCCACGTGAACTGTTCCCTCCTTAGTCTTCATTAAACACAACCTGAACCTCAATCCTATTCCACCACCCTTCCAGAAACCTCCAAGGAGCTGGCCCTCCCTCTGACCTCAGCCTCTGCCAACAAACAGGGCCCCTGGACCACAAAAACAGATCTCAGTGGCTTCTGAGGTATTCTCTGTGCCAGCCTGGCTGTCATTAACCCCTCTGAGCCTGAACGTCCCCACATGTGAGAGGAACACAGTGGCAGCTGTGAGGAGTCTACAGTTCTAAGACTCCAAGCACTGAGGCAGGGGTTGCAAACTAAAACACCTGCCGGGGCCAGGCAGAGTGACTTCAGGAGGCAGGTTAGGGAGTGGTGAGGCCTGCGGCTCAATAGAGCAGGCACACTCAATTCAAACAAATATGCATTGGTGATTAATTCCAGGTGCTTGAATTACTACCCCAGTCCAGTTTCTAGGACCTTCCAGCCTGATGATGGGCTTGGCCAAGGTCACCGTCCCTCCAGCATGGACTGACCCCTCCCCGACTGACCTGGGCATCAGCAGGACGTGGACAAGCAGGACACAGAGGAAGATAAGGCCAGCACAGGCGAAGTAGTGGCGGGCTCGGGAGATGGGTGCCAGGCGGTACTGGGGTCAACAGAGGGGATGAGAGGTGCCCACCCAGGGAGCGTGGGCCCTGGGGCCACTTGCTCTGACGCCCTCACAGACCCCACCCCATCTCAAGTCAGTCCCCGTGATGCCACATGCTCCTAGAGTTTTGAGTCACAGTGTTACGTCCAGTGACTTTCATCCTTGCCATGTCGCAGTCCCTTTTTCACCTCTGGAGCCCTGGTGGTGCGGTGGTTACGAGCTCGGCTGCTAACCAAAAGGTCTGCAGTACAAACCCACCAGCCACTCCTTGTAAAACCTGTGGAGCAATTCTCCTCTGTCCCATAGGGTCACTGTAAGTCCCAATCAACTGGATCACATACAACACACTTGCTTCCAGACCCCAAGCTCCTCCCCAGGAAGCCCCAGCCCTCAGATGTCCGAGAGGTGATTACCACACCGCAGGCTAACGGTGGAGGGTGGGGGGTGCCAGCACTAGAGCCCTGTGGGCCTGTGACAGCCTCCATGGGCACACCTTAGTTAAAGCTGGGGTCTGCTCCAGGCTAGACGGTTGTACCTCTCAGAAGCAGATTCCTTTCTGAGAAACGAGGGTACCAGCACCCACCTAACCCAACCACTGTGAGAGTTAGGTTACATAATGCACATGCCTAGGACATTAGCAGACCCTGCTCAATAGGAGAACGGTCATTACAGTTCCTAGAGCCTGCAGTCCAATCCAACGGGATACGTTTCAGCTGTTTCTTTCAATTACAGGGCCATCGCAGACAGCCTAAGCCACTCATGGCCTTGAGCAGCTGACTTTCTGGCATTTGACAGGAGCGAATACTCCAAGCCCCTCGTGGTGACTTATCTACAGGGAGGTGGGGTTCAGGAAGAGCAGGGGGCCACAGGAAGCCAATCTAAGTTGCCGAGAATAGCTGCAGAGAATCCCGCCCTCCCTTTAAGGAGCATTCAGGAGTTGTGGCTGTCCCACGGCCTGACCCCCACCCCACGCAGCCTTTGGAGCCCCACTCCTCTGGGGTGGACGCTACGCAGGAGTCCTCACCTCTCTCTCAAGGCTCTTGTCCTGGAAGATAGACACTAAGGGACAGGTCCGGAAGTCATCGGACCTGGAGCAGCAGAACCTGTGGGCGGGGCAGCAGCACTGGAGGGAGGGGCCCTGTAAACTGGGGGCGGGTCCCAGACGGAGAAGGTGGGGTCCAGGTTGGGGGGAGCTGGGAGGGGGCGCGGTGGACACAATATCAAACGAAGGGGAGGAGCTAGGCCACACGTGAGGACAAGTGCTGGGCCTAGAGCGGAGGGACCCCATTTGGGGAGCAGGGTCTAGGAGCCTCACCTCGTGGAAGTAAGCCCCTCGATGGCCGACCACATCTCATCCTTGTAGGAGTCATCCTCCGACCGCCCCTTGAGAGACGCACTTCTGGAACCAGATTCCCCCACCAACATCACCCCGGGACCGCACGCCCACCACCCTGCAGTGGGGTGGGAAACAGAGCCTCCCCAAATAGGGCCCAGGGGCCTGCGGAGGCTGCAGAACCTCAGGCCGGACAGCTGAGGGAGGGGGTTCTCACTAAAGCCCAGGTAGGACAGGTGGCAGACAGGCCCAGCCCCACCCACCTGCCAGAGGTCCAGCAGGGATCAGAGGGCAGACCCCGAGCCTGCCCAGGGCCTCCTCTATTCCACCCACAGGAGGCATCCAGCCCAATGACCACGCCCCCAGGGTGGGCCGACAACAGGTGCTCAGTGGGTGCTCCAGGCCACGCAGAAGCACCACGGGCCAGGGCGTCCTGGTTCCTGGAAACTCCGGACCAGGCAGCAGCAAGCCCCACAGAGGGCCCAGGCTGGCCCTGGTAGAGCTGCATCTTGGCCAGGGCAGCCTGCCTGGAGGAGGTGACGGCACAGGATTTGGCCAAGGGAGGGAAGACACACTTAGCAGAGGAAGGGGGCAGCACACATACTTGTCTGGAGTCCACTGGCGCCGCAGGGGAATGGCCTAGAAGACAAGGCAGGAGGAGAAAATGATTAGCCCCTGCTCGGGAAGCCTGCATGCCATCTGGCTGGGTGTGCCATCTAGGGCACACTTGAATACACAGGCCAGAGTACCAGGCTTGCCTGAGCCACAGGCATCTGAACTCAATCTAGACTGTGTAGGAATGAGTAGGGTCTCAGCTTCCCTGAATATTCTCTAAAGGCTGCGCTTTCCAGCAGCCTCAGGGAAGCCAGGCAGAGACTGAGACCATTTCACAGGTGGATAAAGTGAGGCTCAAAAGGCTGTCATTGCCACAAGTTCTCCTGGTGCCCCCCACCCACGCTCCCCGGATCTCAGCTGGGATGGGGAGCTTACCCTGGGCCTCCGGCTGCTGGGAATGGGAGTCTCGCTGATGCTCGCGCGCTCCCGATGGTTGAGGTGTGCAAAGGGGCGCGCGGCACCCCAGGACTCCAGGTAACGAGTCATCCGCACAGATGCCCGCATCTTCAGAGCAGAATCCCCCTTGGGCTTGGGGAGGTGCTGGCTGGGCTGAGGTGGCTGCTGGCTCTGTAGGCAGACACAGACTCCACCTGTCCCACTCCCCTCCTGCAGGGAAGGGACTGCCACCCCACCTGCACTCCCAGAACACGACTCAGAAGCAGCAACTGGTCAGAATGGAGAAAAGGCACAAGGCATCCCAGGTCCCCTTGAGGGGTGGGCAGCCTTTGGGACACACCAAGGCCCAGGGAGCCTTTGCACAATGTGTGTCCCAGGAGAGGACACACCACTACACACAGCCCCTGGGGACCCAATCAGGTTCATGCCCCCCTTGCCACTTGAAGGTGTCTCAGAACCAGATGTGGTCCCGAGGGCCTGAAGATTCATCAGCCCCTGCCCACAGAGTCCTCTGAGGAGATGAGACTCCCACCCCTGACCCCTAGACGTGGCCAACATATCATCCAAGTCCTCCCCACCTCACAGAGAGCACCCAGGAGGCTGGAGTTCTGACCAGCCAGTGACCCCACCCCTGGCAGCCTTCCAGCGGTTCCCACTTAACAAGGCCACCAAGAGACAGCATGGAGCCATTACGGCCACTGGCCAGCCCACACCCACCAGCCCCAGGGATGCAGAGCTTTACTCTACTGCACGGGGGGCCCAAGTGCACACTCAGGGAAGACCTGAGGCCCAGCTCTGCTACCCTCCTGAGTGTCACAGAGCCCAAACCTCCTAGGAACTGTACACTGGGCCTTTCCAGGCAGTCTGGAAAACGGGGAGAGAGATGCAAGGGCCCTGGGGCTGCCAGAGACAAACTGGGGCCACCTTGAGGTCAGTCAGCAAGCTCCTCTCTGCCCCCCAAACATTCCATCTCCTTGGGGCTCCCCAGTCACCCACATGGACAAGTGCCTACACCCACAGCACTTGCTAAGCCATGAGCAACAGCTTTCCTGGAAGCATCCCTTCTCCTTTCAGGGTGGGAACAACTTGACACCCTAAGCTGAGCCTGTCTCTATAGCCAGTGGGCGCAGTGCAGAATCCAGGCTTTAAACTTGTAAATTTCTCAGTCTCCCCTGTGCTGTCAACAACTCGGTCATACAAAGCACAGAAACCAAACACCCAACCCTGTGACTGTTGAGTCAATTCTGACTCAGAGTGACCCTAGAGGACACAGCAGAACTGCCCTATGGGGTTTCTGAGCAGCAGCTGGTAGATTCAAACTGCTGACCTTTTGGTGAGCAGCCAAGCTCTTAACCTCTGTTCCACACAATACACAGCTCAAATTCAGTCACTGGCACTGCTCTCTTAGGGCCAGGAAGCCAGACACCCAGCTTCTACGAAGTAAATGTGTGCCAAATAAGACTCTGTGGGTCCTGTTCAGAGTGCGGCAGCATGGGACAAGCATGAGCCACTCCCCATCCACAGCTGTCCCACTGTGAGCCAGATGGTCACCTCTAAGCAATTACTGGCCACGGGCCCTCAGACATGGTGAAACTCATGAACCAGAGGCCGCAGCAGCCAGAGCTAGGGGATAACCCAAAGCCCACTGGCAGGAGATGGTGAGAGGCCTCTGGGACAAAGCAAGCAAGGTATGGGCCATGGGTGTGGCCCGCCACCCTTGGCTGAACAAGCAAGGGCAAGGAGGCTCTTTCTGTTTGCTCCTGAGTGCACCCAGATCTCAACAGAAGGAACCCCAAGAGTCTCACCACACTTGCCCCTTTTGGGAAGGCTATTCTGGCTGCAAGCAGTCCCTGTGATCAGTTACAAGTCAAAAGGCTGGCAGTTTGAAGCCACCCAGACATGCCTCATGAGACAGGTCTGGGGATCAATTTCTCGAAGGCCACAGCCTCAGAAGCCCTAAGGAGCAGCTCTCTGCTGCACACACAGGGTCTCCAGGAGTCAGACCCGACCAGGCAGCAAGCAACAGCAACATGCGGGTTGATGGGTCATTCACGGCTCTGTGGTCGATGTCTCGCCTTTCATGTGGGCGACCTGGGTTCAATTCCCAACCACGCCACCACCTGTCTGTCAAGCAACACTTGAGTGCCGCTAAGATGGTGAACAGATTCAGGGGTGCTTCCAGACCAAGGCAGACTGGAAGACGAAAGGCCTGGTGACCTCCGTCTGGAAATCAGCCCCTAAAACCCTGAAGGACCGCGATGCGGACAGCACAGGAGCAGGGAGCACTTCACTCCACTGTGCCAGGAACGGCTGGGGACAGTATGGGAGGGGAGCATTTGACTACTTTCCTTCGTGCCTTCTGAATTTTCAACTATGTGAATGAATTACCTGCTGGAGAACAGACACAGTTATACCAGGGGAGTGGCAGGGATGCCAGAGAAAATACAGGACACCCAGTTAAATGCCACCGGAGACGTTCCTACACCAAGAGATGCGTCACTGTTGACCTGAAAGCCAGATTAAACTGGGTACTCTGCACTTTCACTTGCTAAACTTGGCAGCCCTGTGGGGAGTAGGTTTGAGGCCATGCCTCCTGCTGACTTTGGGGTTCAGGGTTTTGCTGCATTCATTCACCAACGAGACCTGAGCCCCTGGCTCCCAGATGGCACTGTTGTCAGCATGAGGGGTTGCAGCCTGCGGAGGAAGAGAGGCATTCAGACCCGCAGTGCTGACCTCATGTTGGCCATACACGAGCAAAAAGAATAAACCAGGGTGTGGGATGAGGGAAGAGGGCTCTGGGCAGAGGAGCCAGCAGTGGGAAAGGTGAGGAATCAAGTCAAGAAACAGCCTGGTGACCGAAGACAGGGTGATGGGTGGGGGCAACAGTACTGAGGAGGGGGGAAGGAGAAGGGGGAGGAACAGGAAGGGGAGGGGATGGGAAGGGGAGAGAACGGAAGGGAGGGGAAGGGAGGTAGAGGGGAAGGAGGGAAGTGGGAGTAAGGGGGATGGTGAAGGAGAGGAGGAGGGGAAGGAGGCAGGGGAAGTGGGGGAACACTGGGATAGGAGCATGGGGGTACAGGGGCGGAAAACATGGAAGTAGGGGTACACAGGGAGAGGAGGAAAGGCAGGGGGAGGAAGGGGAGGGGAGAGGGGGAAGACAAAGGAAGGAGGCAGAAAGGAGAAGAGGACAGGCAGGCAGAGGACTGGGGCGAGGGGAGGTGGGAGGAGTGTGGGTGGAGTGCAGGGGAAAGGAGGGGAGGGGAGGGAAGGGGAGGGGGAGAGGGCTAGGTTTCACTCTAAGAGCAGCTGGCTCTGAGTAGGACTGAGTTACCAGGTGGAACTCTGCTGGGAGATAAGTCAGCATCAGACTGGACACCGGCATTCTGAAAGATCTGACTCCGGGGAACAAACTCACAGAGGTCCCGTGAAGCCCCCCAGGCCGGCTCTGGCTGCAGGCGAGGCTCGGGCAAGCAGCAGAGGAAGCTGGCAGGATCTGGCCTGCTGCCCTACGCCCCTGACTGCGCAGCCACAGGGACGATTCGGAGCCACTGCCAGACGCCAGGCTCCCTCCCTCCCTCCCAGCAAAAGAGTGGCCTGTGCAGGGGGCTGGGGGAGGGATAGGAGGCGAGGGAGGGCAGGAGCCACCAGCTGGGACCCCCTGACCTGGGCACACTGGAACAGTCCTGGGAGGAGGGAGAGAGGGCAGCTGGCGCCACTATCTCAGGCCGGGGGATCACAGGCCGGGGGGTCACAGGCCAGGGGGTCACAGGCCGGGGCACCCACAGGTCCCTGCTCAGCAGTGCCAAGCCATTCCCTGCCTTTCCTGGTTCCTATCCAAAGTGCATTCTGAAAATGTGTCTTGGACATAGTGACAATCTTGTGAAAATAAACTAAGAGTGACTTATTTAGAGTGCTTACGAGGTGGTGGCACAGGTGAGTGCGCCACACCGATTAGCTGTCCCCTCGCCCCAGGAAGGGTGCCCACTTCCGAGAGAAGCAAGAAGCGCAGGGAGGCCCCAGACGCTGGGACTTGGTGCCCAGAATACATCCGACGACGGGGAGCTCACTCCTGCCCTGGCAGGCTTCTCCCCTAGCCCTCCGCACCCTTGCAGAGCAGACGCTACCTTCAAGGGGTCTTCCTCAGGGGCCCAGACACCAGCGCCCAGGGCAGCCCGCCCCCGGGGGTCCCCTCAGCTGTCCCGGCCCCGGGGGCCCACTTACCCGGGGGTCGATGACGAGGTAAGTGCGGATATTCATCTCCTTCAGGTACGGGTCCCTCTGCTGCCCGAGCCCGTCCTCCACCTCGTACGCCTTGTCCAAGTGGTTGAGCGTGGCCTCTGTGATGTGCACCCGGCTGGGGGACATCCGAGTCAGGCAGAGAGCCCCGAGGCCTGGCACCCACTGGGAGGCACGGACGGCAAGGCCTCCAGCCACTCTCTCACTGCACGTCACTGTGTCCCTCTGCATCCACACACACTGCCATGCCAGCCACCCACCCACCCACCGAGCCTCACCCAGGGACTCCCGATGCCTCCATCCTGTTGGCCAGGGACACGTCGTGGGACCACACGTCGTACTGCCACTTGAGCAGCCCAATGACACCGCACAGCACGTTCCCTGAGTGGATGCCCACGCGCATGTTGATGTCCACGCCCGTGGCCTCCCGCACCTGCCTGGGCAGAGTGGCCTGGTCACCAGGCATCCTGAGCTCCAGACAGGAGGGGTGGCATGGGCGAGGATGCAGGACAGGGCAGGCCCAGCTCTGGGGGGTGAATGTTCTCACTCGGTAGGGCTGCCCCCTCAGGAGGGGCCGAGCACCCCATCCCTGGGAGGGTGCAAAGGATGTGTCCACCCCCTCAGCTCAAAGGCTGGGTAGGCAAGAGGAGGAAGCCTGCTTGTCACAGGCCACAAGGGCTCATGGTGACAGGCCTCCAGCTCCACCCTCGCTGTTCGCCAGCCTGGCAGCCAGCTGGTATCCAGAGAGGTCAGGCAACCCTCATAAAGACAAGGAGCATGAGACTTGGAGGTTTCTAGTACCCCACTTCTGTAAAATGGAAGCCCTAGAACCTCCCGGATCACCAGGCAAGAGCTTCACAAGGACTGGAGGCACCCTCAAAGACAAGCAGTACCTGTGTCCCTTTGACAAGCGAGCAAGGGGCACAGAGCTGCTGGCGCCATGTGTCTACCAACAGGACTGCGACAGATGGAGGCTGCGCAGGACAAAGCCAGAGGGGGCTCTAGAGGGTCCAGGACAGCATCCATATTGCAGAGGGGAAGACACAGACCCAGAGAGGGGCAGACACCTTGCTGAGGTCACAAAGCAAAGACGCACAGCCAGGCTAGGACCACGACGGCTCAGCTCCCTATCCAGGGTGTTCCCAGCAGCACCAGCTGCTTCTGGTAAGGTGTCAGGAGGCAGAACTAGAGATAGTGCTAGGCCCACACCAGGACCAGTTACGTGTCTGACCCAGACACTGGTCAGCTTGGCTGAGCTGCCTGTCCCTTCAACACCATAGCAAGTAGCCCCAGAGAACCTGAGAAGAGCTGCGCTATCAGTGGGCAGGAGCCCCAGGAAGTGCAAGGTCTCCTTGTAGCCCCAAAGACCAGTCTCCTGAGGCTACTTCAGAGGGACAGCAAGAAGCGGGCAGAGCCTTGAACTGTCAGTCTGAAAGTTCCTCCTGCTGTCTGGCCTGAAGCCCACCTGCTGTTGCTAAGCCTCAGTCCATGGTGGGAATGAAGCCAAGCTGTCCCTTCCTCACATGGCCCAGCCCTGAGATGTGAGACTCCTTTCTGGGACCCAGAGGTCTGGCACAGGTGGGCACAGACAGAGTATCTAAGCAAATCAGGTTTGGGCCTCCAGCTTGCTGCAGGGTCCAGAAAAGCCACTTGACCCCTAAGCCTCAATTTGCTCATCTGTAAAATGGAGATGATGCATGCCCTCCTTGCCCATGTCTTGAGAGGCAGGAGGAGTCCACCATGGGGACAGGACTTACCACCCCAGGCCTGCCTTGGTACCTACTTAATGGCTTCACACATGTCCAACCCCATCTTCACGCAGTTCCGGGCATGGGTGGGCAGGGACACAGGCAGGCCCGACACACAGTAGTAGCAGTCACCCAGGATCTTGATCCGCATGCACTCGTTAGCCTGTGACACCAGGAGAGGCCACATCACCATAGGGGCAGAGGTCACCGCCCCAGGATAAGCCACTCTTTCCCAGGGGAGAGCTGTCTCCTGGGGTATCACCCATCAGGAGCTTCTGCTGGGGCTGGGGACAGGAGTGGTTCTCCAGCAGGGATACCCCCAACTAAGCTTCAGGGGTGAAGCCAAGTGTCCTAAGGGCAGCTAACCACCTGAGTGCCTGTCAGAGAACAGCTACCTTTGTTTCATTTGTCCATGCAATGTCTGAGCACCTACTGAGTGCTTAGCCCTGGGACACAACACCGAACCAACATAAGTCCCTGCCACCATGGAGCTTATGTGCTGATGGGAGCACTTGACATTAAAACCACACCAAACCCATTGCCACTGAGTTGTTTCTGACTCATAGCAACACTGTAGGTCAGAGTAGAACTGCTCCATAGAGTTTCCAAGGAGCACCTGGCAGATTTAAGCAGCCAACCTTCTGGTCAGCAGATGTAGTGCTTAACCACTATGTCACCAGGGTTTCCCACCGGACATCAGGCAAGATATAAATCTAATCTACAGGACACCCACTGGTGACACGTGCTAAGGAGAAAAATAAGGCAAAGGGGAGAAATTCCCAGAAGGCCGCTGGAAGAAGGAGAGTTCTAAACAAGATCTAAAGGATCCCAGGAAGTGAGCCATACTAGTATCTGAAGGAAGAACAGTCCAGGCAAAAGTAGCAGCATGTGCAAAGGCCCTGAGGCAGGGGTGCTCTTGGAGAAAGACAGCAAGTGTAGATGAAGTGGAGCAAGTGGGATACATGAGGACAGTGAGGCAGCAAGTACATCATGGGACTTTGGCAAAATACCTTGACTGATCACTTGGGACAGAGTGAGATCCAAAGGCAGGGGTCAGCAGGTGCCAAGGGAACCCAAGAGCTGGCCCTGCAACTAGACATGCACCATGAGCAGGGTTTGGAGGGTAGGAGGAGAATGGACAGAAAAGAGGAGTGTGAGGACAAAGGAGTTGAGAAGGATGAGGCTGGGTCCCCTGAACGAGGCTGACACAGTGAAATGCCCGCAGAAGGGAAAGGAAGGCAGCATCCAAGATGCCATCTGAGACTGTGACATAGCCACAGAGACGCAGGGTGAAGTCCGCACATACCAAAGCCTTGTGAGTAGGTTTTTAGGAACTCAGAAGAGGAAGCTCAGTACCAGCCGTCTGCCCTTGCCATCCGGTCCACTCCCCACCCACCTCCCACCCCAGCTGAGCCCCCTGGGTACACTGGCAGCCTCACCCTAGGCTCACAGAGTTCAGCCAAGGGAGACCAACGCCAGACGGAGGCAAGGGGCTGCGACTCCCTCCTGCAGGGCCCCTGAAGGCACCAGGTGTTTCCTGGTGGGCCCATGGGGCACAAGCCTGGGCTCTGATTGGCCAGAAAGGCAAGAGGACAAGGATTTCCCAGAAAGCTGCAGGAAGCTGAGAGAGGGCCTGGAGACCTGGGTGGGGACTCCAGCTGCCTTGCTCCCCATTTAAGCCGGTGCAGGGCTGCCCTTCAGACCAGCCCTGGCTGATGTCACCTATCAGGGATTGGCAGGCGGAGGGGAGCCTGGAGCTGAGGCCACCTTCCCCAGGCTGCTGTCCAACGCAGGTGATGTGTCAGACAGCTACACACTGGAGAAGATGGGCATTCCCGGAGCCCAAACGCCATGGGACCTCTCTGAGGGAGCAGACCCCAGCTCGAATCTGGCTGGTGATGGAAAAAGGCAGCACTTGTCCCAGCCTCCCTGCTCCCACTGCACCTAGGGCCCCTCCTCCTGGGCAGCGAGGGGCAGGGCCTTGGACTTCGGGCAGGGAGAGGGTTAGCTGTCCCTGAGGCCCAAGTCCCCTGTACTCCCCATCACCAGCCCCTGGGGCCCTGCCTGTTAGCTCAGGGGAAGTCAGGGCTCTGGGACCCAGGACCTCTGGAGCACTGAGCCCCCAGTGTCCAGGGCAGTACTCTTTCCCATAACCCTCCTGGCAGAGGCCCCTGTCACTCTGTGTCTACTCACACTGAGCCACGTGCACTCTGTGGACATGAAGCTTTCTCTCTCCTCCAGCCAGTGGGGGCTTGGTGACGCCCTGGGATGTGGAGCCCACCCCCTGGTGTAGCAATGCCTCCAAGGACTGAGCTCTGACCACAGATGGCTCTCCAGTGGGACCAGAACCTGCTTCCCACTGAGCTCCAGAATCACCAAGGGCTCTTAAAAACTCAGAGGGCTGGGGTGCTCCATTTAAGCTTTCCTCATATTTCACACTCCTAAGAGCTGCGTCTCAGTCCCTGCTGAGCTACCACCTCTTCCTGGAAGCCACGTTGAGCACCTCACTCCAGGCTGGGTGACTCCCAGACTCCCTCAGCCCTGCACCCCCTCCAAAGCACAGGGCATGTACAGCATGAGCAATTAAGGGCTGGCCCGAGACCTCACACTACCTCAGGGGCAGGCACTCAGCAGGTCCCAATGCCATTCTGTCAATTAATGAGAACTGAGTATTCTCCCCAACCACGTGCATACACATGCAGACATGTGTGCACACATGCAGACATGCACACACGTGCACACATATGCCACACTCATGCACACATATCCACGCATGTGTGTGCATGCTCACACTCACGTGCACACACACATGCACATGGTGTGTGCACACACAAATACATGCATTGCTTGTACGTGTGCATGTGCACACATACACATGCATGTGCCTGCACATATGCGTGTACACACACCCACGCCCACACCCCCTGGGCTGGATGTTGTTCACACAGACAAAACAAACAGCAAGTGAGACCTCAGCCAAGTCCTGTTGGGTCTCTCGGTCCCTCTCCAACCAGCTGTACCTGGGAGCCCTCCTTGCCCAGTGTCCCTCTCCTGTGTGACACCTGTCTTGCTCCCCACTATTTTTAAGTCAAATCCCACTCCTCACCTCAGCCCTCAAGTCCCTGCATGCCTGGCCCTGGTCACCTTGTCCCCTCACTCTGTGTCCCACTCCCATCAGTCCTCGTTCATCTCATAACGAAGCTTTCTCTCTGCTCTGGGCCTTTGCACATACTCTTCCCCAAACACCATTCCCTTTACTCCAGGTCCTTTGTCTCCATTTGGCCTTCTCAAACCAGTGTGCACACATGTCACCTGAGTGCAGCTGGGCCTTCTGTGGTCCTCCCAGGCTCTGGCCTTGTGTAGAGAGGATTAGCCATCTCCTCCTCCAGGCAGTCTTCCCAAGCTTCCTCTGAGCCCCCTCAGCTCCCACGTGTGTCCCCGGTGGGGACACTATTGCTCTCCCCACCAGACTCTGGCTGCCTTGCCCACCTCTTCCTTCCTCTCTACCTCGAACCAGCACACAGCAGGCACTGGGAAGTGTTCGGTGACTGACCATTAAAACGCAGCAGCAGCCTCCTCATCCAGGCCTCGCACTACGCCATGGACGCGGGGGTCGGCAGAGGGAAGGGTGCGGCCGAGGGGCAGCAGCACCGGGCAGCAGGCTCACCTTGGCAATCTGGTCGAACTTTCCAAAGAGCTCGTTCAGCACCACCACGAGCTCCTTGGGGGAGCAATCACTGGCCAGCTGCGTGAAGCCCACGATGTCTGCGTAGAGGATGCTGGGTTTGGGGGCACAGAGGAAGATCAGAGCAAGTCCTTGAAAGACGGAGCAGCAGGAGCAAGGAGGGCCACCTGGAGAGTGCCCACCGGTCCTGACCAGAAGGCTCCCTCACCACTGGGCCTCCTACCAGCTCCTGCCTCTTGTCAGCTTACACAGGAAAGGGATGGAGACACCCAGCCGCAGAGCTGAGTGACAGTTCCAAAGGTGTACGGTTAAAGCAAAACGTGGCCAATCACAAGGACAGCAGGTGTTCTTCAGCACCCTGGCCAGGCCCTCGGCCACCAGACAGCTAAGGGTGGTCTTACAGGCAGAGGGCTCTGGCAATGCAGTTCTTCCCTCCTTTCCTAGAGCTGTATTTTCCCCTTCAATACAGACTTCAGAACCAGCCCCTGCTGGTTCCCCAGATGGGACTCCGTGCTCCCTCAAGCCAGAGACACATCACAATACCACACACATCTGGTCTTCACATGCCCCTTACAGAGTTCCCATTCTACAGATGAGCAAACTGAGCTTGGGGAGGTTGAGTGATCTGCAGCAATTTCGTGGTAGCTCTCCCAGCTCCAAAGCCTGAGTTCCTGGACTGCCCAGAGCCCTGACAGACGGGGTCGGGGCCAGTGATGGTGTGGAACACTGAGCCACCCAACAAGCCAGGCCTGGCTCGCTGGAACCATGGCTATAATGAACACAGGAAGAGTCTACAGCCCTTCAAATCACGTGTCAGGTCTTGGGGGCAGGGGACTTCATCTCCTTTTGGAGGCCCTGTATCCCTTTGGGGAGTCACTGGGCGGTGAAAACATGTAACATTCCCAACTGCTAATTCAAAGACTGGAGGTTAGTGTTCACCCAGAGGCCCTCAGAAGAAAGGCCTGGCTATCTACTTCCAGAAAATCAGCTACTGAAAACCCTGTGGAGCACAGCTCTCTCTGACACACACAGGGTTGTCATGAGTTGGGAGTGGACTGCAAAGAGACTAAAGGGAGTCCAGGCCGGGGCTGCCCGGAGGCTTGCTGAGGACTTACTCTCCTCGGTGCCCTGGTGCTGTGGACAGCTAACATACTCCAGTACCAACAGAA
Organism: Heterohyrax brucei; assembly: GCA_028571685.1. Taxonomy (NCBI): domain Eukaryota; kingdom Metazoa; phylum Chordata; class Mammalia; order Hyracoidea; family Procaviidae; genus Heterohyrax; species Heterohyrax brucei. The sequence continues at coordinate 72,951,612 of CM053161.1, forward strand.
AGGCTGCAGCTGTGAGCTTACCCAGGGGAACCTCAGAACAAAGCCCTGGAGATCTGCATCCGGAAGACTCAGTCCCTGAGAATCTCTGAAGCACTGTCCCTCTGACACTCACGGCAGCTGGTCTACACTGGCAGCCCCTGCAGATTCATCCGAGAGCGGAAGACCCCCTTCTTCCCGGCAGTCATGTTTTGCTCACATAGCTTTGCAATTTCTGCGGGCTCGTGGATCTCCCCTAACGCTGATGTAAAAGCCCTCATCTAATCCTACCTCCTCAGGAACAAAGGGGAAACTGAGGCCCAGAAAGGGGCTGAAGGAAACCACAGCGAGCCTCTTCTCTGCCCACCCCTCAACTCCCATCTGGGATACAATCACAGCCTCCAGACAGACCAAAGAGGCCACCTGCCAGGGTCAGAGGTCATGGATGCAGCCATCGGGGCCCCTGCCCCCGGGAGGCCCACCTGACATTCTGGTGCCTCTTGACATAGAGACTGTGGAAGTTGTTGTCTGGCATGTACCGGCGGTCCCGGTGCTCCTTGAGACGCTCGATGATGGCCAGCTTCATGCCCATGGAGATGTGGGCAGGCAATACCGACAGTAACAGATTCTCCTGGGTGTGAGGGGGTGGGCCGGGGGGGATGGGCGATGCCATCAGGCCCCAGGCCCCTACTCACAACACCTCCATTTCTGCTGGACAGTGTCTTGCCACCCCTCCCATGTCCCCAGCAGCCCCCTGGGGGGAGACCCTCCTGGGTGTCGGGAAAAGCAATCCATGCACAAGGCTGCTCCATGGGGTCTGAGGGTCCAAGAGAGAAGGGGAGAGGGAGGGGAGACAAGGGGGGCTGGGCCAGAGGGGACAGGGGGACAGGAGGACAGGGTGTAGTGAGGGGATGTGGGGAATGGGGTACAAGATGGGTGGTGGAGGGACAGGCAGTGTGAAATAGGTAGAATGGGTGCAGGATGGGAGCTGTAGGTGGTGGGATGGGCAGGGGACAGGAGGGGGGCAGGGGACAGGAGGGGGGCAGGGGACAGGAGGGGGGCAGGGGACAGGAGGGGGGCAGGGGACAGGAGGGGGGCAGGGGACAGGAGGGGGGACAGGGGTACAGTAGGAGAATGTGGGAGGTGGAACAGGCAGGGGTGGATGGTGGCAGAACAAGGGGTGGATGGGTGCTGCAGGGTGGGGTGGATGGGGGTGGGACGGGATGCTGGAGGAGGGACCGAGTGAGACACGACAGGGAAACAATCGGGGGAGTGGGGATGGGAGCATGAAGGGGGTGGGGGTGGAGAGGGGCCAGAGGGAGGGGTGAAGAGGAGGGGGTGTGGGGCCAGGGTTGACGGGTGGGAGTGGACAAGGGGCGGAGGGCCCACCTGCTGCCGCTTCTGGAGCCGCAGCTTGCTCCGGACCCGGATGCACTTCCCCGTGTAGGTGAACAGGTCTCTGGAGGCGTGCTGCACCTGGTGCTTGTGGAAGGCGCCCGTGAGATTCCCACACAGGAAGATGACAGCGTTGGCCAGCAGCTGGGGGGCAGGGCAGGGCTCAGCACGCAGTCTACCCACGCCCCAGCCCCATCCTGCACCTGTCCCCTTGGGGGGCTTCCAGGCCCAGGTCAGCGAGAGCACCCCACCCCGGACCCCCAGCCCACTCAGGCTGGCACCCCTTCCTGAGGCAGGTGGGGAGGAGGTTGGCAGGTGCTGCTGGCCTTGTGAGGCACTGGAATCACAGGGCCAGCACCCAGGCGCCTTCTCTGAATCCACCAGGCATTTCCCGGCCCAGAAGGGCTGGGGTACCAGAGAGACCAGGGCCCGAGTGGGCACCCACGCCCATCATGGGGAAGACGACACACTAGTAACCTTAGTTAATAACAAAAGACTCATCTCACTAAAGGCAGACACATACAATGTAGGCTCAGGGAGCACCCCAGGCCTGCCAGGAGGCGTTAACCCTTGGCACCTGCACTCCCAGCAAGGTGCCTGACTGGAAGCAGGGTCAGGAGCAGGACTCTGGTGTGGGCTGGGCCTCCAGGGGCCCCAGGAAGCAAACAGGGGAGCAGCTCAGCTGCTCTGGCAGCTGACTCGGGAACCCAACCTTGGGGTACTATGACCTGCCTTCAAACCCTGCTCAGAGGCCCCAGGAGCCCAACTCACCCCGCGGCGCCTTGGCTGTCCTCAGCCCCAAACCACATTCCGTGTCCCAGAGGCCCCTGCCCCGGCCCTCACCTTCAGCCCTATGTGGCTACCAGACGTCTTGTGAGCCCCTGCAAGGACGCCGAGCACCAGGAGGTGGGAGACAGTGGTGACGACCCCCACTGTGATGGCTCCCCACATGCTGAAGGGCAGCAGCGTGTACACCACAAAGATGACAAACAGGAAGAAGGGTACCTGGGGACAGACCACCATCGGGCTCAGCCTGCTACCAGCCCTCTACGCGGGGACACACTGCCGAGCTATCCAGGGACACAGCCCCAAGGCTGAGCTGACAGCAGGGCCTCGGGGGGCAACCCGTGAAATCTGAATGCCAAATCCCATCCACCAGGGCCCTCTGTCCTCAGCACCCCCACTCTACTCCCACTCCCACCTCTACCCTCACTCCTACTCCCACCACACACACAGTGTCCATCAGGACCCTCTGCCCCACCCCCAGGGTGAGACATAGCCAGCACCAGTGAGGGAAACACACTGGGCCAAGAAAAAGTCAAAGTGCTTCTGGATCCGGCTTAGACGGCGCTGTGCAGTTTCCGGGCAATGGTTTGGTTCCATGGCTGCGGTTGAGCCTCCTAGGAGCAAGACTCAGTGCTCCTCGTGACCAGGGAATCCCACACGCAGGCGTGCCACACAGCCCTCCCTTGGCAGGGCAGTAATTGCAGTGGAGACACCTGGGCAGGGAGGCCCCTGCCCCTCAGGCAGCGGAGCCCCACCACCCAGCCAAGCTGGGAGCAGGCCAGCCAGGTGCGACTCCTGTGGCTCTGTGTCTGCCCCCACCCCCCAGGCAACAGCGCCTCTCCCCTGGAGCTCTTGGTCTGGGGGTTCAGTGAGCCTGACCTTATCCCAGCAAAGCAGCAGGGTCGTGGGTCCCAAGATACATCAGGTAGACAGACCACCCCTCGATTCAAGCTGGGGGCTGTTGCTGGTGAGACGAAGACTCCCTCTTATGGCAGAGGTGACTAAGCTGGTAGGCAGGCAGCCTGGGACTGCTTGCTGCCATCTCTACCCCCACCTGGGGACAGCGTGCATGACACTCAAGCACACCAGAGCAGGGCAGGGCTGGCCAAGAAACTGGGCAAGAGAACCCAGCTCTGGCCTGGCAGTTGGGGCCCCAGGACTGAGTCCTAAGCCTTCTGTGGTATTTCCTGATTCATAACTTTCTGCCTCTCTGACTTGGGGTTTTGTCATCTCCATCCAAATGAAGGTCCACAAGAAACACCACAGCCTGTCAACTACCCTGCCTGACCAGGGCAAGGGACTAAGGCTCGCATCAGCCCAGCACAGCCCAGGTCTTGAACCATGGCAGTGAGGATTGGATAGGGCCTTACCCAGCACACCCAGTGCAGGCACCTTCTCCAGAGGACCTGATGACCAGTGAGGGCAGGAGCTGCCCCCAGCCCCCAGACAGGGGGATGGGAGCATGTGAGGCCCCCTTACCTGCTCCCAGCCGCAGGCCTCCCGCATCCGTGAGTCACACAGCAGCACGTAGCCCAGCGTCATGAGGCAAGCCCAGACGAGCAGCGCTGAGGCCCTCAGCCCCCGCAGCACCAGGCAGTCGAAGTACACCAGCAGGTAGAGGGTGACAAACACAACAAGCACTGCGACCGTCGTCCCCAGGAGAGCCTTGGAGGGGTCCTGGGCAGACAGACAGACACAGGGATGCCTGGGCTTCCCCAGCAGGCATCACCCTCGCCACAGATCCACTCTGGGCAGTGCCACTTCTCGGCATGGGACAAGTCCATGCCCCTCAAAACCAGGTTCCTGCGGGCCTCGGGCCCCACCTCTGTCCGAACCACCGCTTTCCCAATCTCCTTCACGGAAACCCTAAGCACCTCCCAGAAGCCCCCACAAGTATAGTGGCTAAAAGCCCAGCTGCTTAGTGAAAGGGCAGCAGTTTGAAGCCACCAGCCTCTCCGTGGCAGTCTGCTTCCATAAAGATTACAGCCTTGCACAGACCTGACAGGGAACACAATACAGAGTCCCTCATAGAGCCCCTGAAAAAGAATACAGACCGTGAGCTCTGTTAAAAGACCAGAACTGACAGTCCGACAACCCAGAGGGTCCCCTGGGAACATGGCCTCTGGACTTGCTGCTGCCCCAGAGCCGAAACCAGTACTGAAGCCAACACAAAGAACGGACCGGATCATGGGACACAGAGTGACGCAGGTGGTGTGCGTCCTTTACGGTTTAACGTGAGTATGAGGTTGTCCTACTGGTTGGTTGGTTTTTTTTTTCAGAGGGCAAAGGAGAGGGTGGAAGGGAAGGGACAAGTATTGGCTGAGTGGATACTGCAAGTACAGTGTGGCAAGAAGAGTGTGTTGTCCCAGGGTGAGGACTGCAGACAGCACTGCAGAGAGGTGAGGGCTCAGGGTTTTATGTGGCATATTGACTTGGATTGTAAACTTTCACTTAATCACAATTTTTAAAACAGATCGCAGCCATGGAAGCCCTGCGGGCAATCTGTCCCTACCCTGCGGGGTCCCCAGGAGTCAGAATTGGCTCAGTAGCCACACTGGTGAGCATCCCTCACAGCCTGGCACTGGTAGGCTAGCTCTCCCCACCCACCTGCCCTGCAACGGGCAGAGCCAGTTTCTCCCACTTCTGGGTTCCCAGGAGCACAGGGAAGGGCTTATCCACAGTCAGAGAAGCCCCAAAAAGCTGCCTGGAGGAGGGGGCATTAGGCCTGGCCCAAAGAACAAACAGAGGTTTGTCAGAAAAGGACAACAGGCATCCCAGACAGGCAGGAGCTTGAGCAAAGGTGCTGAGGCCTGACAAGTAGAGAGACAGCACCCAGCAGGCCCTGGGTGCAGAAGTTTGTTTCCTTGAATAGCCCCATGGGGACACAGTCTGACGTGGGGCCTGGCATGCAGTCATTATTTGTTGAAAGATGAAACAAGGGTCATATAGTTTACACCCCCCTGGTGTCCCCTGTGCCCCTGGTGGCACTGTTAACACACCTGGCAACCAACCGATATGATGGTTTGAGTTCATACAGGGCATCTCAGAAGAAAGGCTTGGCAATCCACTTCCAAAAAATCAGCCAGTGAAAACCCTACAGAGCACAGCTCTACGGTGACACACACGGGACAGCTGTGAATCAGCATCAACTCATGGAAGTCAGTTTGGAACCTGACAACATTGACAAGAGTACTTACTAGGGACTGGCTGCTTACCAACGTCACCTGTCTCAATACACCCTATAGTCTCCCGTGTTTTCTTCTAGACCTCTGCTGTCCAACACAGTAGCCACTAGTCACACACTGCTATTTCACTCTTTAAACTGACACTCGCTAAAATTAGAATTTTTAAATTCAGTCCTCAGTCCTAAGAGCCCCATTTCACGTGCTCGGTAGTCACATGATGCTAGCGGCTGTAGCAAGGCCGAGTCTAGGTCAGAGCGGAGGGTGGCAGCGGCTGCCTGGGACAGCTAACTGAGAATGAGTGCAGTCATCGATCACCGACGACTGACACAGCACAGGAGTGCAAGGCAGGCACACACAGGTCACCCCGAAGTCTTCAATAAAACCTCATTTTATTATGAGGAAAACGTGAGATAACTTCTTTGACCAAAGTAATGCAGTTCGTAAAGCCACCTTAGACTTCAAAATAAACAATAAAAATCCTGTCTCCCACAGTCCTGACCGGGTGCACAAGGTAAAGTCCTGATGCAGCACGAGAAGATGAGGTGTGAAGATCAAGAACTCTATCATAAGACCAGAACCGAGGGCCTGACAGCCTGGAGGGTCCCCTGGGAACGTGGCCCCTGGGCCTGCGGCTGTCCCTGACATGAAACCAGTACTGAAGCCAACACTTCAGACAAAGAATGGACTGGACTCAGGGACACAGAGTGATGCAGGTGGTGTGGGTACTTTCGGGCTCTATTTATACAGACAGACTGTATATACACACACACACACATATGCCCAGTGCTGTCGAATGAGGTTGTCCTGCACATATACACACACACACACACACACACATACATAGATATATATGAGGTTGTCCTACTGGTTTCTTTTTAGAGGGGAGAGAAGGTGGAGAGGAGGGGAAAAAGTTTGGTTGAGGGGACACTGGAAGTAAAGAATGAAAAGGAGGAATGCGCTGTCACAGGATGAGGAGAGCAAACGGAGTTGCAGAGAGGTGGGAATGCAAAATGGACTTTAATTATAAACTTTCACTTAATCACAATTAAAAAAAAAACAACCTCTCTCTTTCACCAGCTTCAGTATCCACCCTGCAGCATTTTCCAGGTGAGCAAACTGAGGCTAAGAGAGGATAAGGTCTTGCCCAAGGCCTCACAAGTACCAAGAGGGAGAGCTGGGACCGGAACTCCAAGAAGGGCCCTGTACTGCCCCCACACCTGCCCGCCGGGCCCCCGCACTCACCTCACTGATGGACGCAAGGATGATGAGGACAACGCAGGCGGAGATGGCCACCAGCAGAAATATGAGCAGCAGCGGCCCGTGCTGGCTGGTGAGGCTGTACCTCTCGTACAGTGAGTCCTGGTCCGGGCCCCCCGAGCCCTCATTGAGGAAGTAGCGCCCCTTGGCTGGCATCCTCCACCCTTTGCAGGCCCACACAGGAGACCCTGTGGCCTAAGGGGCATCTGTCTGCCAGCACCCTCCTCTGTGAGCCAAGGCCTTGGGCCTCCCCACGCCCGGCAGGTGGGGCAGGAGAGCAGCCCCTGAGGTCTGCAGCATCAAGAGCTCCACAGCGCCTGCACGCTCCAGCTGCCAGGCCTTCTCACCGCGCCACGAGAATCTTGCAGGCCATGCTGATCAGACACCGGTCCTCAGTTCTGCAGAGACACAAGACAGACCCAGCTGTCACCTCCAGAGGCTGAGCCACGAAAGAGTAGCTTCCAGGGAGGGGGAAACAAGGTTATGGGGTCCAAATGGTCAACTGAATCCTAACTTCTGTTATTGTTCTTAGCTGCTATGGAGTCAGCCCCAAACTGTGAGCATTCCACACACAGCAGAATGGAACACAGCTCAGTCTGGCACCATCTCCAGGATCCGCTGTGGATCAACCATTGTGAGCCACAGAGATTTCAATGGCTGATAGCTGATCTTTAGAAAGAGATCACGAGGCCTCTCTTCCTAGTCCATCTGAGTCTGGAAGTTCAGCCTCACAGCTAACACTCAAGACTCCACTGACAGGTTCCCTGCGCCTAAGCCTACAGAAGTCACCAGTCTCCCGATCTGGGATCAGCCAGCCCCTGCCATTCCATGAGCTGCAGACCTCCAGCCTGTCACCTCACCCACAGTCCATGAGGTGACTGGCTGAGAGTCATACCCTGTGTAGAGTCTCACCCACTCCCAGGTCACAAAGCTAGCCCTCTGTGTTCGCTCTTTCCAACACAGCAGACACTGGCCACCTGTGGCTATTTGAAATTAAATTTACATTATTAGAAGTAAAATTAAAAAGTCAGTATCCCAGTCACACTGGTGCTCAAAAGCCACAACCACTGGTGGTGACTATGCTGGGCAGTGCAGACACAGCATGTTTCTGTCATCACAGAAAGTCCCACCAGGCAGCTGCTGGAGAAACGTTCCTCTTTCACTTTCACGTTTAGATCTCAGGTCCACCTCAGCTCATTTCCGTGTAGGATGGGTCAGGGATCACACTTCATGTCTTTTTTCCCACATGGTTTCTAATTATCCCAGCACCATCCCGTGATGAGACCATCCCAGAACTGCCAAATTTCAGTGGCACCCTCTTGGTCATCCATCAGGCCGACATGAACATAGAGCTAACTTCCAGAATGTTCTGTTCCACTGGCCCATATGCAAATATCACACTCACTGGATTACCGTGGCTTTTTAATCCTAAGCTTCTGGGTCCAAAAGGTTCTCAGTAGCCTTGGGATTTGAGGAGATGCCTGAGGGCCCAAACGGGATGGGAGGCCAAGAGTGGGTAGAGTCAGAGACCCACATGCACTGCAACCTCAGCATCCCCTGCTTATGTGTTGTCACACTTCCAGGTAGAACTGCATTTGTTGTTTTTTTTTTTGTTTTTTTTAAGGGCTCACTGATAAAAATTTAAGAAATCTATAATCCTTATGTCACCTAAAAGGAACCTGAACTTTAGTGAGGAAGCACTGCAGACCCAATAGCTTGTCATCCCTTGTGAAAGTTGGGAACAGCCTTAGACTTCCGATGCCCAGCACCATCACGCATTTGCTCATTTATTCCAAGACGGTTTGCTAATCCCCACCTACTGCGTGCCAGTGCACCACACCTCCTGTGTGCCAGGCTGGCTCGCTCTCCCTGGGGTCCCAAGAGCAAGCAAGTGCCATGAGCAAGTTATACAACAATGGGCAATCTTCTGACACAGCACTGGGGCTTGGAGGTGGTTGCCATGTTCCCAGTAGGAGCCCTGTGCTAAGGGAGGAGCCCTGGATCAGCAGTTCAGACACCTGAGGCCCTCCCAGTCTGCACTGGGACCTGGCATCAGAATAGGCAAGAAAATGGGGGTGGGGCAGAGGACAGGGAGACTATCAGCTGTGGGGACAGGGCAGCCCCCAAAGAACTGCCACTGGCAAAAGTGACAAAAGCTCTAGAGAAGGGTAGGTAGTCCAAGGATGCTCAGCCCTCCCTGAGTAAAGCCCCCCAACAAATGCTGTCTGCAGGGAGCTCCCAAGAGCCCATGCTACTAACCTAGGAACAAAATGGAAGAACAATGCACTTCAGAGTGGAAGGAGAAGCCTTTCTAAGTGCCGTGGATTCTTTCCTCCTTCCAAGCTGGGGCAGATATCTACAGGCCTTGGCACCTGTTTAACCAGGGGCAACTCTGTGTGGTCAGGCCCAGGGCTGCCAGAGAGACCAAAGTGCTTAGACAAATCAGAAAATCTGATTTCTACATGAAATCCCCAGATTTTCAAACATTGGCAGATCATTTAAATTTTTTTGAGGTGCAGGGTCAAGATGGTGATGTAGACGGATGTTTCTTATGACCCCTCTAACAATAACAACCCCAAAGAACAAATGAATCTAGTAAATATGACATCCTAGGAGCCCTGAACATTAATAGGAGAGTTGAGAAACGGAACTGAGCAAAGGGGAAGGGAGAATAGCACCAGAAGTGCATAAGACTCCACAGCCTGACCCGCCAGGAAGCAGCCACGGCCGTGTGGTGGGCCCAGCATGGCAGTTAGTGGCCATTCCCCCTGGTGGTGGTGATTTTCTGGACACTCCACTAGTGTCTCCGGAGCCAGTGAAGGATAGTGCTAGGTCATCACTGCATATAACCTACTACACAAGGATATGAATCTTTCCTTTGATATGGGCTTGTCTTCCTTCGCCCGGTGCTCCCCTCCCTTCTCTGTACTGTGCCTGATGCTGGAGTCTGATGCAATGAACTCAGCCAGAAGTAGGACTCTTTAAGACTGCCCTGAGTCACTCTCCCACTCCCTTCTCTGCACTGTGCCTGACTCTGAAGTCTGACACAATTACCTGAGCTGGAAGTAGGATTCTTTAAGCCCACCCTGAGCCATTCCCTGAGACTCAGAGGGGGAAGAGTTTAACAAACTAGGGGAAATGAGTGAAAAAGAAAGAATACATTCTTTTTTCTGTCAGTTCTTCTAAGCCAGAAAATCAGGACAGAACTGTTCCTTCACCTAGATTCAGACATAGTGGGATACCCCAACCTCACAGACACACAAAGATGGCTGTAAGCCCCCTGCTTTTCTCAGGGTCTGAAGCCAGACACTTGTGCCTATGTCAGCCACCCCTGCCCATCTAGGACAGTAGGCAAGGGCCCATAAGACACACCTGGTGACAGACCACCTGGACACATCAGCTGAATTCATATGAGAAAAGTAAACTACATTTTAAAACAAAAGTCTAGATAACAGAAGGCAAACATAAAATAAATAACTAGAATTTACTGATAGCTCAGAAACAGCAGCCCATATCAAAACACTGAAAGAGGCAGACTATGATCTTTTCAAAAAACACCCAAAACAAAGAATCAAATTTTCCAGAGGAAGAGAACTTCCTGGAATTATCAGAGGTAAAATACAAAAGATTACTCTCTAGAAATCTTCCAGAGATGAGTGAAAATGCAGCAGAGAATAATGACAAACTGAACGTGCTGCAAGAAAGCACTGAGCAGCAAGAATTAGAAGTTCAGAAAGTAATAAAAATTACACAATTAGACAACTGAATAGAAAGTCAAAGGAGCAGAACTGAGGCAATGGAAGCTCAGACTAGCGAGACTGAAGGTAAAGCTCTTGACATCATAGACATTATCTGAGGAAAAATCAGATAAAAAAATTTTTAAAAATCAAGAAACTCTAAAAACTATGTGGGACTCATAAAGAGGAATAATATAAGAGTGACTGGAGCACCAGAAGAGTGGGATGATAACACAAAATACAGAGAGAAATGAACGATTTGCTGAAAGAAAACTTTCTTGATGTCAGGAAAGATGAGAAGATACCTATCCAAGACATTCATCCAACTCCACCCAAGTTAAATACCAAAAGAAAGACACCAAGGCATGTTATAATCAAACTTGACAAAACCATAGGAGAAACTTTTAAAAGTGGCTAAGGATAAGCAAAAAATAACCTACAAGGAAAAATCTATGACTAAACTCAGATTACACACCAGAAACCATACAAGCAAAAAGGCAGTGAAATAACATATGAAGTATGACAATTCAGTTAGAAAATTCATCCTAGAAAAAGGGCTACATACCTCACTACTGAATATCACTATGGTCACCTTCCAAGTACTCCCCTTAGGAAGCTATGCACCAACACCAGCACTTAGTCCACCCTTCAAAGCAATTCTGGAACTTCTTTTCTGGAATGTCCATCAGAGCTATTGTCATATCACCCTTGAAGTCCTGAATGTCATCAAAATGTCTTCCTTTCAACAGTGCCTTTACATTTGGGTAAATAAGAAAGTCATCAGCAGTCAGATCAGGTGAGTAGGAGGGTGTTCCAATACAGTTATTTGTTTACTGGCTAAAAACTCCCTCACAAGCAGTGGTGTGTGAGCTGGTGCACTGTTGCAATGCAAGAGTCACAAGTTGTTGGTGAAAGATTCAGGTCATTTCCATCTAACTTTTTCACACAGCCTTATCAGCACTTCCACATAGTAAACTTGGTTAACTGTTTGTCCAGCTGGTACAAATTCATAATGAATGATTCCTCTGGTATCAAAAAAGGTTAGCAATATCATTTGGAGTCAATTTGGAGTCACAGAACTTTTTTGGTCATGGAGAACTGGCTGACTTCCGTGGTATACTTTGATGCTTTGTTTCAGGGTCATATTGGTACATGTATGTTTCATCACCAGTGATAACACAACCCAAAACACCATCTTGCTTCTCTAGCAAGTCTTGGCAAACCCCAGCTCTCCTTTGGTTTGCTCATTGGTGAGCTCCTTCAGGACCATTTTGCGCACATCTTTCTCATGCCAAGATTTTCCTGTCTCTATCAAGGTTTACTTGGTCCACTATGCTTCTCACAGTCAGCAAACAATTTTGACACAATTTGACAAATTTTTGCAATGTTTTCATGACTAAACTGCTCGTTATTGGCCACCCTGACCTCTCCTCATCAGTGATGCTTTCTCTCCCCTCAGGAAAACATTTAATCCATTTGTACACCACTGTTTTCTTCATGTATTATCCCCATAAACTTAGGCAAACATTTCCCTGATTTCACTTCCACTCTTGCCAAGTTTAACAAGAAATATGTTTGTTCATTGCTGTAATTCAAACTCCAACATTCTCGCAACAGCACACAAAAACAACAACAACATCACTCAACAAGACATGACCACATGTTGACATGAACACAGCTGTGAGATACCCATGTACCAAAGTTATGAAACCTCACTGAGTTGTTTGTACAGTGCTGCCAAAGTAAGCATATAATGGTAAGTTTGCAAACTTAATTATCAGACATCACATACAAAGCCTTGAAGGAAAATAATTTCCAGCCAAGAATTACATCTGGCAAAACTGTCCATCAAATACAATGGTAAAAATCAGGACACTTGCAGATAAACAGAAATTTAGGGAACATGCAAGAACCAAACCAAAATTTCAAAAAATACTGTATTCTTTGGTAAGAAAATCAATAACACGAGGTAACAACCCAATACCAGAGCACAGAACAGTGCAACTTGCTATCAACCCAAATCGGGAAATCACAAAAATAAATTGTAGGCAAAACACTGAAGATAAGGAAATAGAGATGTCACTATGTAAACATAATAAAAAAAGAGGAACCCAAAAGAAAATGTAGTCATAGATCCTTCATATGGAGAGAAAGTCAAAGTAATACACAGAAAGTAAAGACTGGTTTAAATTTAGAAAAGTAGGGGTAATTATTAAGGTAACCACAGTGGAAACTATTATCTGACATATTAAAATAAAAAACAAGACAGACATGAAGCCTCAGCAAATACAAAACCACCAAACTAGATATAGAAGGACACTATATAATGATGAAATGATCAATATTCCAGGAGGATATAACCATATTAAATATACACACATCCTAAACAACAGGGCTCCAAAATACATAAAACAAAGACTAACTGCACTGAAAAGAGAAATAAGCAGCTCCACAATAATAGGATACTTCAACACACCACTCTCAATGAAGGCCAGAACATCTAGAAAAAACCTCAGTAAAGATACAGAAAATCTAAATGCCACAATCCACCAACCAGATCTCATAGACACATACAGAACACTCCACTCCACAGTAGCCAAGTATACTTTCTTTTCCAACGCATATGGAACACTCTGCGGAATTGACCATATTAGGTCCCAAACAATCTTCAACAAAATTCAAAGAATTGACATATTATGAAGCATCTTTTCAGACCATAAAACCATAAAAACAGAAATTAATAACAGAAAAAAGGAAATAAAAGGAAACACACAGAAACTGAACAACACCTTGCTGAAACATGACTGGGTTATAGAACAAATCAAAGATGAAATAAAGAAATTCATAGACTCCAGTGAGAATGAAAACACAGCCTACCTAAATCTATGGGACACATCAAAAGGAGTGCTCAGTGGCCAATTTATCTCAATAAATGCACACATCCAAAAAAAGAGCTCAAAGAATTAACTCTACAATTCAAACAAGTGAAAGAGAGCAGCAAAAGAACCCCTCAAACACCAGAAAAAATAAATAAATAAAAATTAGAGAACCAAAATGACTGCAAGAGTTAACAAGACCAAAAGCTGCTTTCTTAAAAAAAGATCAAGAAAATTGATAAACCATTAGCCAAAGTGAAAAAAGGAAAGCAGGAAAGGAAGCAAACAACTCGAACAAGAAATAAAATGAGCACTATCACAACAGACCCAACTAAAATTAAAAGAACCATAACAGAATGCTGTGAAAAATGGCACTCTAAAGAAATTTGAAAACCTACAGGAAATGGACAAATTTCCAGAAACACATCACCTACCAAAACTAGCACAAACAGAAGTAGAACTAAATAATCTCATCCCAAAAGAAGAGATTGAAAAGGTAATTTTAAAACTCTCAATTAAAAAAAACCCTGGCCCTGATAGCTTCAATGGACAATCTTACCACTTTCAGACGAGAGTTAACACTACTGCTACTAAAGATCTCACAGAACATGAGGCCAGTACACTTCTGATACCAAAACCAGGTAAAGGCAACACAAAAAAGGAAAATTACAGACCAGTCTCTCTCATTAACTCAGATGCAAAATTCCTCAACAAAATTTTAGCCAACAGACTTCAACAACATGTCAAAAAAATTATTCACCATGACCAAGTGGGATTCATACAAGGGATGCAGGGATGGTCCAATATTAGAAAAACAATTAATGTAGTCAACCATATAAATAAAACAAAAGACAAGAACCACTTGATTTTATCAATTGATCCAGGAAAGACATTTGACAAAATCCACACCCATTCATTTTAAAAGCTCTCAGTAAAATAGGAATAGAAGGGAAATTTCTCAACATAATAAGGGGCATCTATGCAGTCAACAGCCAACATCATCCTAAATGGACAGAGTCTGAAAGCAATGCCCTTGAGAACAGGAACCAGACAAGGATGCCCATTGTAACTACTCTTATTCAACACTGTCCTGGAGTTTCTAGCCACAACAATCAGACAAGATAAAGAAATCAAGGGCATCTAAATTGGTAAGAACAAAGTCAAAGTGTCTTTACTTACAGGATTACATGATCTTATACACAGAAATGCTAAAGAACCCACAAAAAAAAAAATAAAATAAAGCTACTGGAACTAATAGAAGAGTTCAGCAAAGTATCAGGATACAAGATAAACATACACAAACCAGGTGGATTCCTTTACACCAACAAAGATACCATCAAAGAGGAAATCACCAAATCATTACCATTTACAATAGCCCCCAAGAAGATAAAATACCTGGGAATAAATCTACTAAGAGGCATAAAAGACCTATACAAAGAAAATTACAAGACTCTACTGCAAGAAACCAAAAGATTTCTGTAAGTGGAGAAACTTGTCTTTCTCATGGATAGGAAGATTTAACATCATGAAAATGTCTATTCTACCTAAAATGATCTACAGATACAAAGCAATCCCAGTACAAACTCCAGCGGCATTTTTTAATGAGATGGAGAAAAACCGCCAACTTCACATGGAAAGGGAAAAAGCCACAGATAAGTAAATAAAGCATTACTGAAGAACAAAAAAGTGGGAGGCCTCACACTACCTGACTTTAAAACCTATCACACTGCCAGGGTAGCCAAAACAGTCTGGTACTGATACAAAAACAGATACACAGAACTGAATTGAAAAGCCAGATAAAACATCATCTACCTATGAATAGCAGATATTTGACAAAGGTTCAAAGTCCATAAAATGGGCGACAGACAGTCTCTCAACAAATGATGTTGGCATAACTGGATACCTAACTGCAAAAAAAAAAATGGAACAAGACTCACACCTCACACCATGCACAAAATCTAACTCAAAGTGGATCAAAGATCTAAATATAAAATCTGAAGCAATAAAAAGAAAAAATAGGGACAACACTGAAAGTCCTAACACATGGCATAAACAGACTACAAAATACTACGAATAATGCATAAACACCAGAAAAGAGATAACTCAGAACACTGAAAAAATAAACACTGATGCTCATTCAAAGACTTCACCAAAAGCATAAAAAGACTACCTACAGACTGGGAAAGAATTTTTGGCTACTACAAATCCGACTGGCATCTCTATCATCTACAAGGTACTACAAAACCTCAACAAGAAAAACACAGCCCAACTGAAAAATCGGCAAAGGGTATGAAGAGACACTTCACCAAAGAAGATATTTAGGATGCTTACAGACACATGACAAAATGCTCATGATTGTGAGCCATTCGAGAGATCCAAATCAAAACGATGATACCATCTCACCCCAGTAAGGCTGGCATTAATCCAAAAAAACACAAAATAATAAATGTTGGAGAGATTGTGAAGAGACTGGAACTCCTCTACACTGCTTGTGGCAGTAAAATGGTACAAACAGTTTGCAAGTCAATTTGGTGCTTTCTTAAAAAGCTAGAAATAGGAATACCATTACGATCCAGCAATCCCACTTCTTGGAATATATCCTAGAGAAGGAAGAGCTGTCACACAAACAGGTACAAGCACACCAATATTTGTTTCAGCACTGTTCACAACAGCAAAAAGATGGAATCAACCTAGCTGCCCATCAGCACATGAATGCCAAGAACTATGGTATATTCACACAATGAAATACAATGATAAAGAACAATGATGATTTCAGGAAATATCTCATAACATGGAGTCTTCTGGAAGACAGGCTGAGAGAGATCAGTCTGATGCAAAAGAACAAATACTGTATGAGTCCACTACTTATAAGGACTTAAAATGTTTAAGCACAGAATAATCTTTGATGGTTACAAGGGTGGGGAGGGAGGGAGAGGAGTATTCACAGATTAGATAGTAGATACAGACTGGGTTAAGGGAAGGAAGCGCCAGCACACTGTATAGGGGAGGTTAGCACGTACATAGGGGAGGTTAGCACAACTGGACTACACCAAAAGCTAGGAGGTTTTCTAAATACAACCCAACAATCTGAATGACACAGTAGCAGGGACCAGGGTCTCAGGACCAAGATTTTAGGGGACATCAAGGCTAACTGACACAACTAAGCTTTTTTAAGAAAATGTTCTCTATATAACTATGGTGAGTGATGTCTGGGGTCTTAACAGCTTGCAAGGGACCATCTAAGTAACATCCATTTGTCCCAATCCACCGAGTAGAGGAGAACAAAGGACATCAAAGACATGAGGAAAATTTAAGCCCAGCAGAGAGAAGGTGTCATAAGATCCAGAGACTACATCAGCATGAGGCCAGAAGAACGAGATGGTGCCCGACCACCACCAATGGCTGCCCTGACATGAAACACAACATAAAGTCCCTGATGTAGCAGAAGAGAAAAGGGTGTGCAGAACTAGAACTCTATTAAAAGACCAGACTTGATGGTCAGCCAGACTGGAGGGTCCCCTAAGGACACAGCCCCCAGACTCTGTTAGCCCAGAGCTGAAATCAGCATCCAAACCAACTCTCCAGACAGAGATTGGACTGGACTATAAGACACAGAGTGATGGTGGTGAACAATATGCTTCCTGGCTTAAATATATACAGGGGGCTGTCAGGAGCTCTTGTCCAGAGGTGTGATGAGGGTGGAGGGCACAGGATTCGGCTGAATGAACAGAGGAAGTACAGAGAAGAAAGGAAGAATGTGCTGTCATGGGGAGGGGGCTAGGGGAGCAGCTACAACTGCACGGCGGTGGTGTGTTCATTTACAAGGCACACTGATTTGGACTGTAAACTTCTACTTAGGAAGGAAGAAGTGACTACATGCAGTAGAAAGGAGGTCAGCACAACTGGACCACACCAAAAGCTAAAAGGTTTTCCAAACACAAGTCAACAATGTGAAAGACAGTAGCAGGGACTGGGATCTGGGGATTAAGGTTTCGGGGGATATCTAGGCTAACTGGCACAATTAAGCATTTTTAAGAAAGTGTTCTGCACACAACTTTAATTTTTTTGAATGCCGCAGTGCACTAGCTTTGACTTCTGAATCAAATCTCACCAGAGACACGAGAGGACTTGACAATCAACACCCATGGAAGCAGCAGTCAAGAAACCAAAAGACGCATTGCGTTAGGAAAATCAGCTGCCAAGGATCTCTTTAAAGTTTTCAAAAGATGTCACCTTGAAGACCAAAGAGCACCTGACACAAGCCATGCTATTCTCAGTTGCATCATACACTGTGAAAGCTGGATAATGAACAAAGAAGACAAGAACTGATGTCCTCGAATTGTGGTGTTGGAGAAGAATGCTGAATGTACCATGGACTGTCAAAAGAACAAACAGATCTGCTCTGGAAGAAGTCCAACCAGATGCTCCTTGGAAGCAAAGATGGCGAGGCTGCATTTTAAATACTTCGGGCATGTTGTCGGGAAGGATCAGTCCCTGGAGAAGGACATCCTGCTTGGGAGACTGGAGGGTCAGTGAAAAAGAAGACCCTCGATGATCTGACACAGTGGCCACAACCATGATCTCACACATAAAAACGATTTGTGGGCACAGCGCGTAACTGGGCAGTGTTTTATTCTGTTGTGCGTAAGGTTGCTGAATTGGAACCAACTCAACGGCAGCTGACAACCACCACCACATATGTCGTCCCCCATCTGTGAGTGTCAACTGGGGTGACTTGTCTGTTGCTGCGAGACTGCAAGCTATGCCACTGCCACATCAGTGTCAGCTGGGTCACCCATGCTGGACTGGTTTCAACAGAGCTTCTAGACTAAGACAGGCAAGAGACACCTGCCAATCTACTTTAGAAAACCCACCAGTGACAACCTTATGAGCCACAACAGAATACTGTCTCTGATACTGAGCTAGACGGCACTTAGACAGTGCGGCTTCAGCAGCGAGCCAGAGCAGACCAATGGTTGTTAACGGTGGTACGAGGAGGAGCGACACTGCCTTCTGTTCCACTGCGGTCACCCTGATTGGAGTCCCCTCCGTGGCAACCAGCAACCATGGTACAGGCCCAGCCCTACGCTGTGGGGTTCACAAAACAAGCTCCCTGTCCTGGAAAGGCCTGAACGCACCCCTTTTCAGTCATCACGGCAGCCACCCCTTGGAGTAGCCTGGGCCCAGCACGTACACGCACAACTACCATCTCCATGACCCCCCAGGGCCCTGCTGTCCCAGCCATTGTACAGATGGACAACCGAAGCCCTGAGACGCCACGTGGTTTGCCTACCATCACAGTGCTGGGCCTGGGGGGTGATGGGCTGGAATCCAAACCCCAAGTCTGCCTGGCTCCCAACCACTGATCTTGTGCCACGCCTCACTGTCACACTGGACAGACAAGAGGCTGCCCCACAGAGCATCTTCCACCACAGCTCCCAGGGGGCTGAACCAGATGCCACCAGGAACAGCGCCTCTCCCTCCGGTCTGAGGCAAGATGCTAGCATCGAATTCCAGGAAGAAACACCAAGCATCAAGGGGCTGAGGCGGGTACCAGCATCCTCCAGGCAGAGCCCCCAGGCCTGAGCTGGACCTGCCGGTCAGGCAGCACACAGCTGCATACACAGACACACCACCCCTACTGGCTGCCTTTCATCCCCAGGAGCCCGACCTGCCCTTCCAGGCACGGAATCCTGCTGAGCCAGGCAGGGAGAGAGGAAGCTGCGGCATGTTTCCGAGGACCCGCGGAAACCCAGGCCTGGCCAACCCTCCTCCCAGGAATCTCGTTAGGCCGCTTCCTGGGTGATGGCAGACAGAGTGGGGTGGGCAGTGGACAGTCCATGGCCCACCTAGAGACCCTTCTTTCAGCTCCTACAACAAGCTGGTCATTCGAGAAAGAGTTGGGGGCTGAGAGGAAAGGCTTCATCTACCAGGCCTGGTGAGTCAGCCAGGGACTTGCCACATGTGGGCATCTTGACAGGCCAGCTCCTCTCTAGTGTGACCCCAAATGCCAGACCCAGAGACCTCCTCAGCCAGGGAGAGTGTTTGGAGACCCCTTTGTAGGAGGTACAACAAGTTAGCGAACTCATCCTAGAAAAAGTGCTCCAGACCTCATTGCTGGATACCACTACAGTCACCTTCAAAGTGCTCCCCTTGGGAAGCTATGCGCTGATGCCAGTGCCTAGTCTACCCCTCAAAGCAATGTTGGAACTCTTTCCTGAACGGCCATTGTGCACAGTGGCAAGGTGGCAAGTTCACAAACTTAATTGTGTAGCCGTCTGTGAGGAAGATTTTAACCCATAAACAAGTACCTAACTGTGTTAGAATACCCAACTCATCTGATGTGGCCCCCAGTGACATTTTTCTTTACCTGAAGATAAAGGAAATATTGAAAGGAAGACATTAGGATGACATTCAGGACATCAAGGGTAATACACCGACAGGTCTGATGGCCATTCCAGAAAGAGCTGCTTTGGAGGGTGGACTAGGTGCTGGCATTGGAGCATAGCTTCCCAAGGGGAGGACTTCAAAGGTGACCGTAGTGACATCCAGCAGTGAGCTTTGTAGCACTTTTTCCCGGATGAGTTCACAAATGTCATTGCCAGCCCTTGTATGTGACCACAATCAGTCCAGTGAGAAGGTTCTTCAGGACTTGTGCTGACCCATGGTAAAGAGACACTCACCCATGGCCTGGAGCTGCTGGCAGCCACCTGGGCGGCTGCAAGGCAACAGGCCATCTTAGCAAAGAACAACAGAAAACTGGGGACACAGAGGCCTAACGGGACCTAGTGAGCCCCTAGATCAAGCTCTGCCTGAAGCTCAGACGACCCCAGATCATTTAGTCCCGTGGTGTCATCAATGCCTCTTTCAGCTCAAAGCAGTTTGAGTTTCTGTCACTTGCAACCAAGAATCCCAGATTCCATGTCAGGCCTCCTGCCCCAGCCTGGCTGGGTCCAGGGAAGCCCCAGGGCCCCTCATTAGGTCCGGAGCAAGAGGGAGGGTCTGCTGAGCCTGGAAGAGGCAGTGGCCTCTGCGGACAATGCCAGTCCTGGCTAAGACCTTCTCTGGCAGGGAGCTAGGCCAGGGAAGGCACACCCTGTTCAGACACCACAGCTCAGGCCCCACCAGGCTGCAGAGGACCAGGGGAAGCTGGGAGAAGGCACCTAGAGCTGGGGAAGGCTGGGAGAGCCCTGCCTCCTCTCCCTGGGCACCCAGAACAGACACCCAG
This sequence comes from Heterohyrax brucei, assembly GCA_028571685.1. NCBI lineage: Eukaryota > Metazoa > Chordata > Mammalia > Hyracoidea > Procaviidae > Heterohyrax > Heterohyrax brucei. The sequence goes on from CM053161.1 coordinate 72,972,052, forward strand.
CCAGAGGAATTTGGGAGCTCGGAGACACACTGGGGCAGCAATGGATGCGCCGGGGGAATCCAGCTCACTCTTCGGGCGATCTCAGCCAGCTCTGTGCTGCCCGGTCCTGGCCTTGTGATACTATTGCTCTATTGTACATATGCATAAACTGAGGCACAGAGAGGCCATGCAGACAGAGGGATAACTAGGATTTGAACCCAGACTGTCCAGGCTCCACCCATCATCCTGGACACCACCCTCAACAATCTGGCGTCGAGAGACCATTACATCTCAATGCCAACCCCACCCTGCCCTGCTCACCCCTTATAAGCCCGAGGTCAACGCTATGGACAAGGGGGTGGGGGGCAAAGTAGACCCTGTCAAAGGGAGGTCAGGGCACCTCCCTTTGCTTCTGAGGGGAGAAGTCAGGAACCAAGCCAGAGAGACTTCTCTCATCCTCCTCCAGGAAGCCATCTGGGCTACCTCCATAAACTAATACATACACCCTTCTCTCCAGTCCACACGATGGCAGTGGAACTGTGGTCTCTGCCTACTACCAGCTGGTGGCATCCAGGTTCTCAAGTAGAAAAGGCGCTGGAGGTGGGGGGTTGGGACCCCGTATTGTGACTGTACATCTGGGCCCTTGGGGTGCTCAGGAAACCCTTCCTGGAGAACTGGCAGTGCCCCCAGGCCTACCACAACCGCTGCGGGAAGAATATTCTAGACCACCCGCCACCGTTCCCAGGAAGCACAAGACAATACTCACAGGGGAGCCACTTCCTCACCCAGCAGGTGTGGGCAGGAACCCCTGCCTGGCTTCCTCTGGCCCAGCCTCAGCAGGCCCTAGACCTGAGCAGGGCCTGGGGCCCTGGTCACCTCAGAAAGGGGAAGTGGAGGCTGTGGGCGTGAGGAGGCAGCCAGGCCTGAGAGGAGAAGCCACAGTTGGGCCCCTGGGCGGTCCTTGCACCCACGCCCACTGGGACAACCACACTGCTGCAGCCCCAAACCCACAAGCACACAACCCTGCCTTCCAGATCTTCCCAGGTCAGCCAGCTGCAGGCCGCCTTACAGGCCCAGGTCACAGGTGAAGGATTTGTTTGCTGGCGGGGGGGTCTCACATTCAGGCCGTCTCCCACAGCAGACCCTGAGCTCCATGAAGGTGGGCTGGGAGCTGCTCTGCCCAGCACAGGGATGGCACGAAGGGTGCTCAGGAAGCCAGTGGGGAGGGCAGACGGATTCCAGCCAGGCTGGCATGCAAGGTCTGCCCTCCACCAGGACTGGTCCTCCAGCACCCACAGCCTTGGACCTCTGCAGCTCTGCTCAGGCTGCTGCCCTGCCTTGTCCCTGTGTGCACTCCTCCACACAGTCCAACTCACTCTTCAAAGTCCCCACAAATGTATCCACTCAGGGGGCCTTCCCAGACCCCTGCTCAGTGTTCCAACGTCACACATCTCAGCCACTGCCTTACTGAACTGATCTAGGATCTGTGCATCTGTGCCCTGCAGCTAGCTCTGGCAAATGGCTGTGGAACAGGTGAGTGAACAGACAGACAAATGGATGAAGGAGCCAGCCAACCAGCTGGAACGCTGAACCACATGGAAAGGTGGGAAAATGAGCAGGAAGGCAAGCTGGAGAGGCAGAGAGCAAAGCCTAGGACAGGACAGGAAATACTGCAGGTCCCCCGCAGGGAAACCCCTGCCAGCCTCCCACCTCTCCCCAGGCGCATCTGGGCCTGGCAACTGGGTTCTGCTACCCAGTTCTGCTACCCAGCCATGTGGGTGGCATCGTCACCTCACAGTAGGGGCCTCGGTATTTTTATCAGGAAGCTGGGTGCTAATAACCAAGTCATCTGTGACAAGCCAGGTTAGTAGGGGAGAAAACTCACAAACAAGCCCCAAAAGAAGATCTGGTCCCAGGGCAGAGGAAGCCATACACGTTGGCAGCCCAACTGTGGGTTCTCAACAGGAGAAACAGGTCTAGAGTGGGAAGAACTCCCCCAGGACCCTCTACTTAGCTCCCCAACTCTCAGGGCCAGAACCCAAGTTTCTCAGTGTCATGAGGCCACCACCAGCTCTGCTCGTCCTCTGAGTCCCAGGCTGACTCCACCTGGTACCACCTCCCACCAGCCTTCCCAGCCGCTTGGCCCAGCTGTGCGCTTTAGGGTGGCATGAGGATGAGTTTCAGTCACTGGAGCACCAACTCTGTGCCAGACACTGTTCCAGGCACTTTACCCAGCCCAGCAACTAAGAGACAATGGAGACTCTCAACCCCTCTCCAGGCAAGGATGTGAGCCTTTGAGAAAGAATGTGGCAATTGTGCCCAACGTCACACAGCTAAGGAAGCATAAAAGGTGGAACCATGAGCTGGGCTGAAGACGCAGGCCAGGGGCCAAGACAAATCCCTGCTCAGGGCACAAGCTTCCGGAAGGCAGAAACCACAGCTTGGGCTCTTGATGTCCTCAGGTGTCTGTACAGGCTCTGTATACAGTGAGTGTTTAGGCAGCGATGACTCATCTGTCAAGCAGCAGGCTATCCTGTCAGAAGGAATATCAGTATTTCCCTGACTCATACCTAAGATTTCACCATTAGTGACTCATTCCTTTAGCACTGCCTCTCTGGGCTCCCCCTTCAGAATGGGAACACTTTCACACCCACGTTTCACACACAGCTGATGTCTTTCCCCAAATAAGGGGAAAGATGGGGAGATCACGCTGGCCTCCGGGATGTCACGTGATGCTAGCTCTGCCTAGGATGGCAGGACAGAGGATATCTAGTGACCTCATGATGTGTCCACTCATGGCAACCCCACAGGGTTTTCTTGGCTTAATCTTCATGGAACAGATGGCCCAGTCAGGAGCCTCAGTGTCCCCACCCAGAGAGTGGGTGCAACAGTGACAAGGAGGCATGAGTGGGAGTGGGCGGTGGGAGAAGAGACGTTCCACAGACTCACCAGTGAGTGTACCCAGGAGTAGCCCCTATCGTATTGTGGGGCAGAAAGAAAGATGCTTGAGAGTAGCTCAAGCTACTCATATAAAGAGGAGCGAGAGCCAACCAGAGTCCTAACTAATAACAGAATCATTTCCAGAAACAGCAAGAACCCATGGAAGAATTCTCGTATTATGTCACCATGATACAACCTTTCTAATCTGACACAAAACCCAACAGCCACCAAGAAAAGAATGGTGTGCTCAATTACCTAAAAAGAAAATTTACTACGTGATTACAAACCATCAAAAGCTGACTGACAGATTAGGAAAACATATTTGCAGTTCATATCATATGTAAAGAGCACCTACAAAACAAAACAAAAAAAAAGACCAACAATAGAAAGATGAGACACAGATGTGAATGAAGAGTTGACAGAAAAGATGAATCCATGGCTCATTAAACTTTTGGAAAAAAGCAAACATCACCCACAATAAAAGAAACGTAAAATTTAAACTACCGCAAACAACCATTCTTACTATCAGATGGGCGAAAAACCCAAAGCATTCTGACCTAGCCAATCTACCTCAAGCACACACACCTTTTGACCTAGCCAATCTACCTCAAGTAATTATCCTACAAACACTCTCACGTGCAAAATGACACGTGTACAAGATGATTCATAGCAGCATTATTTGTAACAGTGAAAGGTTGAAAACCACCTATCTGGATGTCAGGGCCTGGTGAAATAAATTACCATATACCCTTTCAAAGGACCCCTGGTGGTACAGCAGTTCAATGTTCACCTGCAAACCAAAAGGCGGGCAGTTCAAATCCACCCAACAGCTTTGTGGAAGAAAAGATCTGGCCACCTGTTCCATCAGGATGAAGCCAAGAAAACCCTGTGGGGTCACCATGAGTGGGAACTGACACAACAGCACCCGGCAACAACACTCTTGTAATGGAATACTACACAGCTGTCAAAAAGGGTGGACAGTTTACAGAGGGATTCTGGGAGAAAGTCCCATGGTGAGAACAGATATAGACTGAACTAGGATACAAAGAATGAAACATTTCGTTGATAGAGTGGACAAATCTCACTCCTCATGTTTTACTTCATTCTTTGTCACAATGTAGTTTCTGCAACTGATATTTTAAGAAATTACAGAAAATGCTCAGCCCAGACCTATAGCACCAAAGTTGCATGACACTCAGAAAGTTTCTATCTCAGAACGAAAGGAGAACTTCAGGCCCTGATCTGAACAAAAAGGAGAATATCGGGCCCTGAGGGGCTCTGATGGGGTGACACGGGCTCTGGTGGGGTTCTGATGGGGTGATGCTGCCCCTGGCACCAAGTACCCATGCCTAGTTGGCAGGCATCAGGACATGCATTAACAAGTTGGCAGGAAGGGCCATGGGAGACAGGAGTGAGTGGGCAAACGACTGGCCCTTCTGCTCCATGCCACTTGTCTTGAGCCCACAGCACTGAAGGGTTGGCAGGCTCAGCCCTACTCTCCCTGGCCTCTGGGGTGGACAGAGAGGTAGTCAGCACCTCAAGGTGGATTTCTGGGACCTGAGCAGTCACGTGGACTGGCACCCTGAGCGGGGCCTAGCTGGGTCTCCAAGAAACAATAGTTCAGTGAGACCCAGGATCAGGTGGAAGTGGGGGTGTCAGTCTGAATGGGAGGGAGCCCAGCCCTGCAGATGTGGCCCTCAACCTCTGAACACAGCAGGGTGACAGAGAGGGTAGAAAAACACCAGGTCAGTGTCCCTGAGACTTCTGCCTCTGTCCTCCTTCCTATGACAACAGCATTGCTGGCATCAGTCTGCTGGGAGAGGACCAGGGCTTGCCCAGAGAGCACCCTCTGACAACCAGACCCCAATGCCCAGTGGCCGCCCGCTGACAGCCGGGCCCCAGCGCCCGGTGGCCGCCCGCTGACAGCCGGGCCCCAGCGCCCGGTGGCCGCCCGCTGACAGCCAGGCTCCTCCATTCATGACCCACCAGGAGTGGGAGCAGGGGGTACTCTCACTCTCCTTTTGAAAGGGGAACTGACTCCAGGTACTTTTCCAGTGCCCCCTAGCCAGGGAGCAGTAGAGCTGGGATTTGAACCTGGCCTCCCCACCGCAAGACCCAAGCTCTTTGTTAACGCCTCGACCTGTACTTCCTGAAGTACACTCTGCCCGCTGAGGCCAGCGGGGGCTATGAAGCCCTGCACCACAAGGCACTACACAACCACACTGGTCTCAGGCACTGTTGCATCTGACATCCTTTCAAAGGTTCCCACAGCACTCAGCAAACTAAAGGCTCTGAGAAGGCCTGCAGAAAGAAACTTGCCAAATCAAGCCTAGTTCAACAGACGCCTGTCCTTTTGGTTCATGGCACTGCTTTTGCATTAAATCTCTAATGAACCCTTCTTTAGGAAACACTGACTTCCGAGTCTCCAAGATCCAGCTGGTAACCCCTCCCTGGGCAGCTGGGGCCCAGAGTGGCCCCTCTCCCCTTTCCTGACAACGGAGGCTGCCTAGGGAGCTCCCTTAGGCTCTGGGTCCCACTCCTGCACCTCCGCCTGACCCTGGGTCAGGCTGGACAGTTGTATATAACACAGTAAGGGGTTGGGCAGCCCAGGTACCTATTCGGTGCCTGCAGACCAGCCCTGAGCGTGGCCTCTCCTGGCCGGGGAGCAGAGGAGAGGCCTGAGGGAGCAGATCTGGGCTCCACATGTTCTCAGCATCCTCACCTCTCTCCTGTGCAAGGCAGAGACATGGCCTGTTGCCTTAGTTTCCCCATCAGCTACAGGCAAAGCGGTACAGGGGCCAGGCTCCAGGCTGAATGTCAGGGGACCTAAGACACAGCCACAACTCTGCCTGTCAGCAACATGCGACACACGGACAGCTCCTCACTAGGTCCCCCATCACCACTGTAGACAAAAGCCACCCTTTGGCCCACAGGGCCCCAATTCAGCCCTGACTGCACAGCCACCAGACTGCCCGGCCCTAATCCCAGGGGCTGAGAGCCACGTTCCCCAAGCTGCCTGAGAAGGCCAACTGGGGTACATGACAGGGCTGCCTCATGAACCGAGAGCCCGGAAGAGCCCTTCTCTGCAGGGGAGGCAGCCCCGCCCAGTCTCCCCTCACCAAACCACAGTCCTGGCTACCAGAGCTGCGCCCACACAGGGGCTCGGGCGCCCTCGCCGCAGCTGTACCCGAAGTCTACAGCAGACCTAGGCCCCCAGAACCCAGGCCTCCTCTTGGGACGGTCCACCCACTGGGACCCCGAGGACACCAAGTGCAGTCTTTGCTCACCTCCTGGCCCCTCCGTGACTCCCGCCGTCTTCTTCCTGTCTGAGCCACTTGACTTATTCTGGTTCCCCAAACAAGCCCCGCCCTTCCAGCTATAGGCTCCAGCAGCCAAACCTGCTGCCGGCTCCCCAAGACCCTCCACTTGCCACCCTTCAGGAAAAGGCTCAATTGCCACCTCCCAGAAGAGCTGCCTGGTCCCCCACCCACCCGGCCTCTGGGACCACCTGGGCTGCCACAGTGCCTGTACTTCTCCATCAGGGCACCCTGCCCACCTGTAGCTGCTGGGCTGCGTGACACCTCCCACCTCCAAGTGCTGAGCTCCGGGCCACTCACCGCCCAGCGTCCAGCCCCAACACCCTGCCTGGCACACAGCAGTCATGCAACCCTTATCCAGCAAACTGCCTCTCCTACAGTCAGCACTGAATGAGGCGTCAGGGGCTGCCCCACCCTGCTGTCCCTGGAGCTTTAGTGACTCACGTGCCTCTTGGGAGCCCCTTTTCATCTGTGCAGTGGAGATGAAATGCCCCCCTTGCTGCAGTCCTATTCCATGTAGTGAAATAAGCTTGTGGCTATAAAACCACCTTATGAATCAGAAAACTCGCCTAACAGTGCCAAGTTCTGATCCTGCCACACAGGAAAGAACACACCTCAGTGGCCAGTGGCCACTATGATGGTCACTCACTGTATATTTACTAAAATTCTCCAGCTCTGTCAGATGCAGCAACAGCCATGAAGCCACAGATCCAGTATCCCATGTACAGATTTTGTCCTCAAACACATTCAAATACCTTGACGTTAAGGAGGCCCTAGAAGTACAAGCAACTCACGTGCTCAGCTAGTGACCCAAAGGTCAGAGGTCCGCGTCCACTCGAGGCGCACAGGATAAAGCCACCTCCACCTCTCGTGGAGCAGAGCCTGCACTGAGAAACAGGCACCTAGCCCAGCCCTGTGTGTCATCCAGCTGCACCTCCATGACTGGAAGAACAGGTGCCAACCCCAGTGACAGCCACCTGCTCATCAAGTGCTCACTGGGACACCGCCACGCACCATGTACAGGTGAGAAGCGGAGACAACACGCAAGACAGACACACGGTCCCTGGCAGAGCTCACTCTGGGGAAGGGGGAGAGGCCCAACAAGTGAGCTGAACAAGGAAAAGAGATGCCAGGGCAGGGCCAGGGCACAGTCTCAGACGAGCAGTCAGGAAGGCAGGCAACTCTAACGGTCCGGGTCACAGGCTATGAATCCAAAGGGAACAGGTTTCAAATCCTGGCTCCACCTCAGAGAAGCTGTGTGACCTTGGGGTGTGTTAATTAGCCTCTCTGGGCTGGGTTTCCTCACCTGTAGAATGTAGGATGGGAATGGGAACTAATTCACAGGGCCTGCAACGGGCTGGCGCACAACAAGTCCGTCACCCCAGCTGGCTCCAAACACGAGAAACTGCCACATTAACTGCCGTGGGGGACACACTTTGAGTTCCTGGACTCTGTCTCTTCCTGTGCCCCCAACCAAAAAATAAACACATCTCTCCCCTGGCCCCCTCTGCCCTGCAGATGGGCCTGGCAAAGGGACGCTGGAGGGCCGGCCCTGCCCGACTCTAAGGGACCCCCTTCCCCAGAAGGCTCAGCCAGGCCAGGGGGACCCGAGAGCAGCTCTAGGGTGTTTGTAGTTTTCAAAGAGGCCGCTTCCCCAGGAGCCCAGGCCCCCCACTAAAGCAGCGCCGGCATCTGACTTCACAGCGTTCCTCCTCCCCGAGCCTGACGCATGCCCGGAGGAGACTGTGGAAGGCTGGGGACTGGGACGAGCAGTCTGGAAGGTCCTATACCCAGAGGGACATGTGGAAGGTGGAGTCAGCCAGCCTACTGCTGAGCTGGGGAAGCTGAGGCTGGATGGAGGAAAGGCAGCCCCCAAGACTGGCCCCCAATCCCGTGTCCCTCCCGCAGAGTGAGGCCAGGGCCAAAGCTCATGAGTGTGGGGGGCTTGCACCTCCACAACGGCTCCGGTTCCCCTGTCCAATCCCCAGTGCTCACACTCACCCTGAGGCTGAGGGGCATTCTGAGCCTCAGTTTTCTCAGCTTCCCATCTGTGCAGAGAGCAAACTGGGCCCCAGGATCCTGGGTATCTCCCTGCCTGGACAGTAGAGGCCACCAGGCAGATAGACTAACCCTCCTCTCCTAGCAGCAGGAGCTGGCAGGCAGGAGAAGCCTGGACCCAGGAAGAGGAGGGTACTCTGCATCCAGGGCTCTGAGTCCTGAAAGGTGGGTGGTATCCCCTGTGCACACCTCATCTCCCAGGGCTTCATGATCCCTGAAAGCTAGGCCTGCCATGCTCCAAGGTCCAATCCACAAGCGGGGTGCGAGCTCCTTCCTGGGGATAAGCCATGGCTTGTCTGAGTCGTGATCACTCCCTTCTGCCCTCCTCCCCCATACCAACCCCTGATTCGTCCCAGAACCCAGGAGGATGCATGAGGAGGTGGGCCCTGGGAGACAGGACACACAACTAAGAACAGGGATCCCCATGACAGAGGCTTCTATTTGCTTCCCTTTCACTCAGGCCCAAATGTAGGACAATTCCCTCCAGTGGTCAACCCAGCAGCGGGGAGGTGGGCAGAGGGAAAGAGGGAGAGGCAGGGTGGAGGAAGCAGGTGTTCCCGGCATCCCCCAGGCACCAGCAAAAGGGGAAGGCAAGGAACTGTATAAAGAACTGACTTCAGAGCAGAGAAGTCAAGCCCCCTCCCCACCCTTCCCCAAGCACGCTCAAGGATCCCTGAAGGGGGTGCCCTCACTTGGAGCTACAAGCCAAGAGGGCACTGGGAGGTGGAGAGAAGGCCTGAGGCGGAAGTGCAAAGAAGAAGCAAAGCCAGCCTGATAAACAGTTCAGGCGGCTGGCCCAGAGTGGGCAGGAGGACAAGAGACAGGACTAGAGAGGGAGGAGGGGGCCAGGTCCAGGAGGGCCCCAGAGCCAGGGGTTACAACATGGAGCCAGAACATACATGGGTCAGAAAAACCAAGGCACCCTGCCCACACCCGAGGTGAGCCGTCCTGCCCATCCTAAACACAGGGTACACTCAGGTTATCTTCCCTGCTTAGTCCGACCTCAGAAGATGCCTGTCAAACTGCTCTGTCAATGAGAAGGGCAGACGGTGGGAGGAAATAGATCCCAGGGTATCACAGAGAGAAGAGGCTTCCAAAGAAATGAGTCCACCCCAGTCCAAGTGCACCCCAGACCTAGACCCTTCTAGAATGGCTTTCAGGATGAAGAGGGGTTGGGAAGAGGGCAAGGAACAGGGAGCTTCAGCCGCGTGGGTCTGTGTCATGGGCGGTGCCTGACCCAGGACACAGACGGTTAGGCACCGCCCATGACACACTGGGCTATGAAATCCGTAGGCAGTGACAAGTCGAGCCGGATGCCCATGGCTGGCAGTGCCATGCCTCACTCCCAGGGGAGCGGGGGCAGAGGACCCACAGGGCGCAAGGGCGGGAGGGACAGGCAGAGCTGGGGGAGTCACTGGGCAGAGGCGGCAGCTGGAAGGGCCCTGGGCACTGCTGGACCTTCTGGCCTGAACATTTTATTGGCCTCAGACGCCACAGGAAGTGCTTTGTGTGGATTTAACCCTCCCGGCCACCTACTGGCCATGGATACTGCCATCTTGTCTGCAGATAAGGACACTGAAGAACAGAAATATAATTAGCCCAGGGAGGTCCCTAGCCCAGTTCCACTCAACCTCGCCTCCCAAGTAGTCCACCCTCTCAGCCAAAGCAGGATAAGGCAGAGAGGAACCCAAATGCAGCCTCATGACACCAAAACTGATGAATCGATCCATTTAGGGAACAGCTCCCCTAGGACAAGCACTATACAACAAGCATCACGTCATGCTTATGACCACCTGCTACACTGGGTACCAAAAGCAACCCCATCTGACAGATCAAGAAACTGAGGCTCAGTCTTACATACTGCTAGGAGGAGGCTGAGTGGCGTTGGAACCAAGGCCACCAGGCCAGAGCACTACCCAGCTCTGCTCGGAGACAGGGGGTTGGACCTGATGACCTCCATAAGGTACCTGCTTCTCTGGCTGGTGTCTAGACACAGTGGTCTCACTCAAGGATCGCAACTCACACCCAGCTCTTAGCTACATTAGAAAAAGAAATCGTGCTGCCATCACCCTGACTCCTGTGCTCCACTGGATTCTCCAAGGCTGGTTTTCAGCGGATCACCAGGGTTGTCTTCTGAGGTGCCTCTGGACAGACTCAGCCCACCAAGCTTTCAGTCAGCAGCCACACAGGTTAACCACTAGCACCATCTACTTGAATCACAACACCACGCAAAGGTCCACCTTCCTCCCTGAGCCCAGCCCCACAAAAGGCCAGAATTGGCTGCCATGATCCAGGCATCCAGTGTGACCCCACCTAGAATTGGCTGCTGTTGACAAGTGTCCAGCATGACACCACCTGCCATCTCCCAGGTCCCAGATACGTCCCAGCCAGGTTACCTACTGCTCTCCTCCCGGGCAATGGGCCATGGGAAGCTCCCACCACCTCAGTATGAATCTACCACATCCTCTTCCTCCAAGACAGAAGGATTGTGAGGGGTGATCCTGAGGGGCCTATCATCATGCCTAGTGACAGCAAAAGGACAAAGCCTGGAAATCAGCCTCCCAGCTGGGACAGGGTTCAGCCACACACCCTGGGGACAGCCCACAGGGGTGTAAGACACCTGACTTGTTCCAGTCATGCCGAAGGCTGCCTCCCACACAGAAAGGGTCCAGGCACGGGAATCTGAGTTCCTCCCCCCACCAACAAGAATCTCCCCCATTAACCCCTCAGCCCCGGCCAGGGCCTGTGCATCCAGCTCTGGGCCTCACCAAAAACGGGGTCCAGGGTCCTGAGCCCAAATCCAGACATCCAAAATGGCAGGTCACCACAAGACAGGGTATGAACAACTCACGTTCTGGGGACTCAAGATGCTGTGTGACCAGTAACCAGATACCACCGTCTGGGCCGTGGCTTTCTCCTCTGTAAACTGGGGGTGAATGGCACCCACCTCCCAGGGCAGCGGGAGGTGGCCGTGGCTAAGCCAGCAGTTAGAATGCAGAGGGAGAGGCACGTCCCCTGACAGCAAGGCAGAACTCGGCATCCTCTTGAGAAGTCTTTCCCATCCTGTCCCACCCCTCACTGCCAAAGCCAGTAGCACCAGGCCCCCACTACTATAGTTCTCACGACAAAAGCTCCCGCTCTCCTGGCCAGCTGTAGGCGAAGACATCCCATGAGACTACCCCTCGCCTCCTTCCTCTGGAAACTGGCCACCGTTAAACATTCACTTCTAATAACCACTGCTGGGGAGCCTTCCCCCTGAGACTCCACACCTTCCTTCTGAAGCCCACAGAGCCCGGGACACAAAGAGTCACCCTCCTCCACACCCAGGAGCCACAAGAAAAATCCAAGATACCCAGGGCCCGGGGGGAAGACACAGCCTGATCAGAAGCCTCAGGCTCCACAAGTCCTGTGCTGCTGGTCACATGACTTCCCCTGCAATCACCCATTTGTCACTTAAATGCCATCTTCAACCTTGTCTGGGGCAAGAAACAATATATCCACGAAGTCACCGATTCAATATCCTATTGACAGATTTGTTGTCTCGAAAACACAGTAAAACAAACACAGGAAGACTTGCAATACCCAGAATCTGTACAAGGCAGAAACCTGTCGGAGAAGGAAGGCTCAGGTATTTCCCACTAACAGAAAAAGCAGTAAGACTGCACCCTGTCAAAGGCGGACAACTGGCATGACTCAGGAAAACAAGGCAGTCCTGCTGAGTTCCGTGCTCACCTGCGTACAGACTCAAACCACCTGAGGTCCCCAGGCCACACTGCGAGAAACATAGGAGGCCCGTCCAGCCTCTGCCACAGGCCCCAGCTGCCAGGAGCACAGGTGCCAGCCCACGGCCTCATGGACATTTCAAAAAGACACCACCAGTCATCCAAGACAGGACACTGGAGGCCCAGCTCGGCTCCACATCCAGGCCCTCGGCTTCCTCCCACCTTTCTTATCCCCCACCTCCGTCCACCTACCTGGCCCAGAAGAAAGGCCCCAGGCCCTGCTGTTTGTGCCCCTGAAACTGATATGGTGACACAGAAGAGGCACCTGCTTTGTCCTGTGCACGGGGCCATGTGTTCAGGTGAAAACAAGAAAGATCTCGAAGGCCCACATCGGTCCCAGGGGCCTGGACCAGGCAGGGCCAGAGGAAGAGAGGGTGGCTCCATTCTCTTGAGGTATCTTTGCTGTCTCTCGGACACATCTCACTTTCAGAGTTTTCTTGAGTTTTTTAACCTAGTAAGTCCAATTGCCCTTCCCTCACTAATGTTTATGATCAGTTAGAAAAGTAAAGTACACTCACAAATGCGAAATTACAACCTTGGAAAGAAATACGGACATCTGAGAGCTTGTGGTCTGTCGGATTCCAGGTGGAAGGCAGAGCACAGCAGTCATATGGAAATCCCCATGACTGTCTGGAGAACGCCAGTGACGAGCTGTCTCTGGTCCCAGGATACGAGGACCGCTCCACCCCGCCGTCTGCCGAGGAGACTCCAAGAGCCTCCCTCATCCCCAGCCCATAGCCAGGCCTGTGGCCCATTCGTTGGAATGGGGGCCTCCCCAGCCTCAGGCCTTTCAGATCAACAACCCAACTCCATACCCCACTTTTACCTGGCTCTCCTCCAGGGTGCCCCAGCAGCTGGGCCAGCATCAGCACCCACAGGGAGGTGGCCCAGCCTTCTGCCTCCCTTCCTCAGACAACATCCAGGCTCACATACATGAAGCCTCCCTCCATCAGCTGCCCAATGAGCAAGTCATGTCAGGGACCCACAATTTCCTGCTCCAACTGCAGCAGCGGCAGAAAGGCTAACCCTGAACCCTCCACTCTGCATGTTTGGGGTACACGGCCCCCTCTTCCAGACAAAGCACAGCCCTCAACAGCAGTGGAGGGAGCTGGCAGGCCAGCTCCCACTCCAGTGACTTCATGGAAACTTGAAGCTTTAAGCTAAAACAATTTTGAAGAGGAAAAAAAACACAAACATCAAAAAGCTCCATTAGAAATCCCAAGACGAGACTGTAAATGTATCCTTAATAAGCAATCAGAGGCCGCAGCTGGGCTCCGCCGGCCAGAGACAGGCCCCTTCACCAACCTCAATTTCCCCATCTATGTCTGAGAGGCTCAGAGTAAGGACCCAGCAGACCCATGGGATAGCTTAGGAGGTCAAAGCGTTTCCAACAGGCCCCTATCTCCAGTTCACACTTGCCGCCACGCTGGGGCAAAGGCAGGGCATGCCTCCAAGGCCTGTCTCTCACAGCGAGAGCCCCCAGCTTGGGGTAGATATTCACACCATGCACGAGTGAAGACTCCTCTTCAGAATATGTATAGATGTGGCACAAATCAATAGGAAAAGACAAACAGTCCAACTAAAAGATAGGCAAAGAATTTAAACAGGTATGTCAACAGAGGAGCCCTGGTTGTGCAATGGTTAGAGCTGGGCTGCTAACCAAAAGATCAACAATGTGAATCCACCAGGAGCTCCTTCGAAACCCTGTGGGGCAGGTCTACTCTGCCCTACAGGGTTGCCGCCAAGTCAGAACTGACTTGACAGCAAGAGGTTTGGTTTGGGGTTCAACAAAAACGCTACCAAAATAGCCAAAAAGCATAAGAAAAGGTATTCAACATCATTACCAAAAAAAAGAAAAAACACTGAATGCCACTGAATCAATTCTGACTCACAGCAACCCTATAAGACAGAGTAGAACTTCTCCATCAAGTTTCCAAGGAGTACCTAACTAATTGGAACTGCCAACCTTTGGGTTAACAGACACAGCACGTAACTACTATGCCACCCAGGTTTCTTCTCAACGTCAGCAGTTACTAGCAAACTGAAACAATACTGAGACAGCACCACACCACTAATGTCTAAAATTAAAAACAGAAAATACCAAGTGTTGGTAAGGATGTGGACGAGCCGATGCTTCTAGGTTGCCAGTGGGAATGTAAAACAGTGTACCCACGTTGGAAAACTGGTAATACTGGCTAAAACTATACATAAGCCTCCCCTATGATTCTGCAATCTCTTCCTAGATATTTAACCAAGAGAAATACATACATATGTTCACAAAATACTTATAAGCAACGTGATATATGGAGGAAAGAACGCCAGGATCTCTATGGGGTGACATCAACTCAACAGCAGTGGGTTTTGGTTTCGTACACTAAAAGGTAAGCCCTAGTGGCGCAGTGGTTGAGCGCTACAATTGCTAACCAAAAGGTTCGCAGTTCAAACACACTAGGCTCTCTCTGGAACCCCTTTGGGGAAGTTCTGCTCTGTCCTATAGGGTCACTGTGAGTCGGAATCAACTCAACGGCAATGGGTTTGGTTTTTCAGTACACATAGAATCTGTGCACTTTATTGCATGTAAATGGAGAAAGAATTCACTAGTACTCATTTTTCTTTCTCCAGTCAACAAACACTGGCCAAGAGCCTGGTACTAGGTGCTCAGTCTAAGGTAGGCAACAGTAAGACCTGACCTGAGTAGGCAGCCAGAGGTAGGCCATACCCAGTAGGAAGGGCAGTAGATGGAGGCGGAGCCTGTGGGTGGTCAGAGGGGAACAAAGGGCAAACAGCTCTGAACCAGGCTGGGAGGTCTGCAGGGCAGGTCACACAGGACTCAAGGGCCAGGGATCATCCAGGTGGGCTGGGGAGGCCCCTGGGTACAGGACAGGGAGTGACCTCAAAGGTGACCTCAGCTGCAGCAAGGAGGACGGCTTGAAGAGACCACCTGCGGAAGCCGGAAGATGGGTGATGCAGCCCCCTTGATCCATAGACACTAACAGGGCCAGGACCGGCCAGCAAAAAGTGTGACCTGATCCAGAATAAGCTCAGAGCTGGTCACACAACAAACAGATGCTGTCAATTCAGTTCCAACTCACTGTGACCCCATGTGCACCAGAGTACAACCAAGCCCCACAAGCCTTCCCAGGGCTGTGATTTTTCAGAAGTAGATCACCAGGCCTTCCTTTCAAGGCCCCTCTGTGTAGATCTGAACTGCCAGCCTTAACCATCTGCACCATAAACCCTGCTGTTCGGTCACAAAGGACGTGAAGCTGGCTTCCCCAACTAACCCCTCCCACCCTCTCAGGGCCTCCCTCCCAGCTCTTTCTTCAGAGGGCACAGCAGTCAGACCCTTCTCTGCCGTCTGCAGCACCCGCTGTAATGCCCCCCTCTGACCTCCATCCGCCACCTAGAACTTGACACTCCCCCACCCCACCTTCGTGCTTACCAGGTCCCCACAGGCAAGACTATACAACCCAACCACCAGCATTAACTGAGACACTGAGCTGCTGACCAAAAGGTTGAAGGTTCAGTTTCACCCAAAGGTGCCTCAGAAGAAAGACCTGATGATCCACTTCCCCAAAATCAATGAAAAGCCCACAGAGTGTCATTCTGCTCTGACACAGACAGGGTCACCATGAGTTGGAATCAACTTGATGACTTTTTATTAGGAGAAGAGGAGACCGACGCTCAGAGAGGCCACAGCACCTGTCCAGGCACAAGGGTTGACTATCCAATAGGCAAGGTAAGCAGCGTGCTTACCAGACTATCTGTAACAGGCAGTTCCATGGTTTTTTAACCACATCAAAGATTCCACTTCTAGGCATGACTGGCACGGTCTCTCTCCAAGCCTCACAGCACCCTAATACAGAATCCAACCCTCTTTTCAAATTTATGGTCTCAGACAGGAGTAGGTGACCCAGCAGACTAGGTAAGCACAGGCTAACTTGTGCTTACTTATTTACTAAGCACATGTAAGCTCATGCTTACCTTGTCTACTGAGTACTGCCCTGCCAAGCACACACAGCAAGGAAAAGTCATAGTGGAATTCAAACTCAGGTCTGCCCCGCTCCATGGCCTATGCGCATAACCACTCACCCTGTGACACTTTCTGGGAATAAGGAAGGGCTCCTCGGGGACAGGCTGCTCCACATTCCATTACACCCCCTTGAAAGGGGATATCTGCATCCCAAGAGCACCCAAGCCCTGGCACATAGTACTCCCAAGCCCGCTAAACCATCTTTCCTCTCTCCATCAACTCCCCTGGAGAAGAGAGGACCTCAGGCCTTCACAGCATCAGGCAGGGAAGCCTGGCCTCTGCTGGCTCAAGGTGCTGGGGAACAAAGCAGCGCTCTAACCCTCTTCTTTCTCACTCAGCAAACACACCCCACCTCCCTGGGGACCAGGCCTCTTCCTGCTACTGGGGACACAAAAATGACTCGGGTATAGTTCCTGCTGTGTAAACTCCTAGGTCAAGAGCAGAGTCCGACGGGTAAGAAGTGCCCACTGATGGTGCCACTAGGGGAATATGGGGGGTATAGACCACAGTGGGTGACAACTGTGAGAGGGGTGACACCAGAATGACTGCCTACCAAGTTTTGGTGCAGTCTTATAGCAGAAATTCATCATTTTAAAAAAACACCTGTCATTACAACAAAATTTGTTTCCCAAGCCCAGTTTACATGTATCAGTAGACTCCCGAGGCTAAACTCTATGGTCACTGACTTTTCAGACCTCCCGGTGCACACCCATCAGCTGTCATTAGTGTCCAGTCACACTGATGCTTCTAATCACGTGGTGCCGTCCACACAGACAGTTGTTTGGGCTGTTGCCAGTGCTGTTACAGTGGTTGATGTTGTCCAGTTGCCTGGTGTCTTAGCTACAACATTGCGGCAATCAGTATTTGTGAAACTGTATCAGTAACTTTGAGAATTAAGTAGTAACTAAAGGAAAAGAGGGGAGATATACCAGAAGGATTTACCAGCAACATTACTACAAAAACACTGCTGAGGATTTGGTATATGGTCTGGTACCAGAAGCAGGCCAGTGGGGGGAGGGTAGGAGGCCAGAAATTACTGCACTGGGTGACACCCACCAACCCTAGCAACACCACTGGTGCCCATCAACGACTTGGCACAATCTAGGGAAGAAGTGCTCACAAAGGGAAGATGTGGGCTCCAGAGTCCGGGAGAGACAGACCACGCCAACTGGGGAGCCTGGAAGGAGCCGTGGGGCGGGGGGGCCCAGACGGGATCCTCCAGGCCAAGGCACAGCTATCATCAGAGCAGCACGCCGCGGAACAGTAAGTAGAAAGGCATAAAACAGACAAACACAAGGCGGCCAGGGGCTGTCAGTCGGCCAAGAGACAAATAACGCCGAGGGCTGGGCAAACAGCCTGGCCCTGTTCAACAAAGCCAGATGTCGGGAAGGGAGTCCCACAGCTCTGCCGCACATTTCAGGACAGGGGAGTGGTGTGAGAAGGGACACAGCAGTCACCTCACCCCATTCCTTCCCCTAAAATCGCGGCTTCTCACGTCCCAGAGGAGCCCCAGGGAGGGATCTAAACCATTAGGTGGGGGACCCACACCTACTCAAGCTCTCGTCCTAGCAGGGTGACGTACTGGGAGCTCAGATGTCAGTGTGATGACAGCTCAGGCTCTGTGAAGCCACAGCAGTCGCATCTAACACCTTGAGTGGTGACGGTGAAGCTTACATGAGAAAGGTATGCACGGCCCACAGGAAGTACTCGGTTAAAGCCAGCAGGTACGGGAAGCCAGATAGGTGCGCTCTCACTTCCCACACTGATAACCTGGCTCTGTTACGTTTGTGCCCCCTGCCCCCCAACAAAGACCTTCCATGTCTCCCACTCCTCCTAGCCTTGGGACCAACTCACCTTTCCCACCGTACCTTCCAGCTGCCTCGCACTCTTCTGTGCTTCTGCTCAGCCCTTTCTGCCACCTGGAACATCCTTTACCCTTGGCTCAAAGTCCTACCTATCCAACAAAGATGAATACCACCTCCTCCAGGAAGCCTTCCTCAATACCCCACCATCACCTTCTCTGGGCCACAGTGCCACAGGCCTCTCCATGAAGGGAGACTGATCCCACCCTGAAGCACCTGGTAACAGCTCCCCATCACTACAGGAACCAGCCCTCCAGAGGTGGGTCCACCACAAGCGCATGTTGAAGAATGGGCATTCAACTCATGGCAGGCCAACGAGTTGCAATTCTGGGACTTCTGCTAGAGCCACAGGGGAAAAAGGCGATCTTGTCTCACTAGGCTGGAAGGGCAGGAGCTTCAAACCACCAGGGCCATTAGTCGCCACAGCAGCCAGTCTCCACAATGTAGTCTGGCTGCCACCACTGGGGATTTTGATGACTTTCAATTGACTCTTGCCACCTGGCATCCATGACCTTGTATAATCTCCTCCCACACTTAGTAGGGCTGTTGAGTATAACCAAAGACCTATGGCAGAAATCAGTATTCATGACTTCAGAAATCAAGGCACACACTGTGGCCTTGCTCTCTGTTGGACCACTGACTGAGGGAAGCTAGCTGGCATGTTGAGAAGATGGACAGCCCGACGGAGTACGGGGGAGGAAGAGACCTTCTGCCCACAGCTGTGTGAGGGAGTCATCTTGGGAACAGATCCTCCCACCTCTGACAAGTCATAAGATGATTGCAGGTTAACTTACAGACCCTGAACCAGAGCCATGCAGCTACACTGCTCTTGGAGTCCTGGCCTCCAAACACTGAGACAACGTCTGTTGGGCCCCAACTGTGAGATAATGTCTGTTCTTTTAAACCAGTAATGGAATCATCTGTTACCCAGCAGTAGATAACTAATACAACCACTGGGTGGGAGAAGCTGCCTGAAAATGAAGCCCAGAGAGAGATGGAGAGGAAAGCAGAGTCTTCATGACACTACTTGATTCCCTAGATCCAGCCCTGCCTGAATCCGTACCAAATCACCCTCTAGAATTTCACTTACAGAAACCATTAAATCCACCCCATTTTTGGGGGTGAATAGGGTTTCTGGCCCTTGCACTGACAGACTCTGAACTGACTTCCCTCTAGGACCCTACCTGCAGGCAGTGACAGACGGTTTCCTCTTCTCCACCAGACCCACCTCACCAAGGGCAAGGATACCTCCCCCCTTTAGCAGGCACTCAAGCAGCCTTCGTGACATTTCCACGAAACCGATCTGTATCCAGATTCTCCCAACAAGAATACAGAGCAGAACCACGGAACTCACTCAGTACAGCTGGCAGGACAAGTCCCCCACCCCAGCCCAGCTCCCAGGGAGCAGACTCACCCTCTTCAAGAATGAAGCCAACCCTCAGCACTCATGATCTCGGCCAGGAGGCTGGTCCCTGTAGACTGTGCCTCACTGAGCAGGCACAGCCTTGTGGCTCTGTCACTCACCCTCCTCCCAGATGGATTTCAAACTGAGGGGGTCGGGGTAGAGCATTCCAATGCACCGACTCCTGTCCAGCATCTGTCTTCCTCTCTCTCCACAGCTGGACAGGCTGGGAGCCCATCCCTCCTCAGGCCAGGAACATACCAAAATACCCTGGCTACCCCCTTCCTTCAACAAGAAGCGAATGTGAGCTACCAGAAGGGAAGGGGCTTACTAGATGGTACAACTGGGTAAAAGACACAGGACAGAACCAGCACCTTCCGTTGCCTAACAGCAGTGGTCCTGAGGGTGCCCTGGGTGCTCCCCCAAGCCATTCTCAATAAATACATGTTCTAACAGCGTGTTTGTCATCAAACTCAAGTTTCCCTGGGCTACTGCCCGCCCCCTACCCCACCACACAGAACCCTCAATAGCTGCGTGTGTCTGAGATCTGAAGCCAGAACAATGAACATCCCCAGGAGTGTTACCAGGGGGCTTGCCCTCTGACCCCCAAGGATCCAGCTCCTGCCAGCCCAGCCCTGTGCCGCGAAGACTCTGGAGAAGCAAAAGGGCAGCCAGGGTCATGGGTGTTAAGTAACAGCAGCGAATTCTGCACCACCAGATGTAGAGGCAACAGCTTTGCCAACCACAATTCCTTGTTTCCTTTGAAAACCCTGGCAGCTGGGCTGTGCTGGTGCTCATCCCCTTCCCCTGCTTGCAAGAGAAGCAGGGGAGAAGAGGAGGCTGACGGAGAGAAACAGTTCACCAGGCAGAGTGATCCTTTCTCAGTGACCAGCACAGCAGATGTCTATTTGGTTTTCTGTGCTCAAGAAAATCTGGTTTTAAAAAAATGAGAAAAAAAGCAGCTACTACAAAGACAGCAATGAAAAAACAGCATGCCAGAAGCTGGAATTTTCCACTCATTGCCAAACTCAGCACCTCTGACAGGTGAAACTAGGAGGGATTTATGATCACTAAAAATACTACCTCTCGGAGAGGAAAGCTGGTGATACAGAACCCAACATCGAGAAGCGAGAGGGTTGACCCGTCGTGGGGTCATGAACCAATGTGACAAAACAATACACATACTGTTTAAGGAGAAACTAGTCTGCTCTGTAAATGATCATCTAAAATACAAGGAAAGCAATTTTTAATATTTTTAACCAAAAAAACCACTACCTCTTAGCTTTCCTCAATTCTAATGAAATAGCGAAAGCACAAATGCAAAAGACAAATGTAACCTCATACAAGTTAAAAAACCTTCCTTCCATAAAAGACTTTACCAAGAGTGAGGAGACAGGCTGCTGACAGAGAAGTATCTTCAGAAATCAGACAACAGACGAAAACAATCAAAATATATACAAAATAGAGACAACAACAAAAAGCCAAATAACTCAACCATAAAACGGGCAAAGAGTCTGAACAGACAGCTCACCAAAGAGGACCTTCAGATGGCCATCAGACACAGGAAAAGATGCTCTGCGTCATCAGCCATCAGAGGGACACAAATCAAAACCACAGTGAGACACCATCTCTCTCCCACTACGACGGCCAGGAAACCCTGCGGTGGTACAGTTGTTACGTGCTATAGCTGCTGAACAACAGTTTGGCCGTTCGAACCCACCAGGCCCTCCCTGGAAACCCCGTGGAACAGTTCTACTCTGTCCTCCACGGTCACTACGAGTCAGTATCCACTCAGCAGCAGTGGGGTTAAGAAGGCTAGGTGCCCTGGCGGCGCCGTGGTGAAGAGCTCAGGATGCTGACCAAAAAGGTCAGCAGTCTGAGTCCACCAGCCACTCCCGGGGACCCTTTGAGACAGTTCTACCTCATCCTATAGGGTCACTACCAGTCAGAGTCAGCTCCACGGCAATGGGTTTGGTTTTTGGCAGGGCGGCTAAGAAGGAAAAAGAAAAACAGAATAAATGTTAGTGAGGATGTGGGGAAACTAGAAACCTTACCCATCACTAGCAGGAATGCAAAATAGCACAGCTATTGTGGAAGTGACATTTTCTGAAAAACCTAAGAACAGAATGACCATTTATGACCCAGCAATTCCACTTCTAGGTATATATCCAAGAAGAATCGAAAGCAGACTCAAACAAAGCCTTATACCCAGTGTTGATTACGACACCATTCACATCAGCCAAAAGTGAGAAACAACCTAAGTGCCCATCAACAGACGGACACCAAGCATGGAACCTACGTACCTACTCCATACTCAGCCAGCAGGAGAACTGATGTCTTGACACATCCGACAACACAGATAAAGCCAGAAGGCAGTATGCGGAGTAAAATAAGTTAGTCACAACGGATAAATACTGTACTACCCCACTTATAGAAAAAGAAAAGGCAAAGTATACAAAACATTTAGGAGTGGTCAGTGGGGCAGGAGGTAGGTGGAAAAGGAGATACTGGTGACAGAAATATTCACTTTGGCAAATGGTCGGGTTGCACAGCTGATCCTTATAATTGCTGTCAGTAAGCAGTAAACCTGTAAAAAGCTGAATTGGCAAGAACTGTGTGATAGAGTCACAACAGTATCTTAAAAAATAGTAGCCGCTGAGGCTGCTTACCCAAAACCAAACCCACTGTCAAGTCAATTCTGACTCATAGCAACTCTATAGGACAGAGCAGAACTGCCCCTTAAGAGTTTTCAAGGCGTGCCTGGCAGATTTAGCTGCGAACCGTTTGGTTAGGAGACGTAGCACTTAACCACTACACCCCAGGGGTTTCCAAGGGTACTTAAGTACAACCAGAAACCTCATGAGATTTGGTTTCGAGGTTTAGGGTCACAGTTTCATGGGACACCCCAGTTAATTTGCCTAATAACATGTTCAGTGCATCTGTTCCATCTCCAAGTTCATGAGTCGTGCCTGGGGTCTTCAAAGATTGCAACTGCCCATCCAAGGCACAGCAGTTGATATCTATTCACCTGGAACAACAGAAAGATGGACAGCCAGAACACGAGGAGGATGTGGAATGGGTGGCTAACTGCCTACATAAACAGCTGCCTCTTTGGCCATGAGACCGGGAGAACCAGATGGTGCCTGGCTACCACGACTGAACATTTTGATCCAAGATTCCAGAGAAGACCCTGATCTAAACAAGGGAAATGCAGAACAGAATTTCACACTCTCATGGACCCTACCCTTCCTGGAGTCATGGAGATTGGACAAACCCCTGAAACTACTGACCTGAAAGATCTTTAAACCTTAAACCAAAAATATTCCCAAAGTCATCTTAAGATCAAGCAACAGCTGAGCTTAACTAGCAAAGGATGCCCACCTTGTGCACTTTAAAATCTATATGGATTGAACTGGCAGCAGCAGCTGGAAAACAGCTCCTACTACATTTTGTGTGTATCTTATTGTTATTAACATGTACTGTAGACAGTGTCACTGTGCAGAATTTGCGACGGCATCGTTCTCAACTCTTCACCTGCAGACATTCAAAGGGCCTTAGAGGACAGTGGAGGGGAGCACACTCAGAAAAGCTGGGTTAGGATGACTATACAACCTGAAGAAGGTTATCAATGCCATTAACCCCTCCACGCAGAAACTGCCAAACTGGTAGGTTTTGCTGTGTATATTCTCAACAAAATTTTAAAAAATTAAAAATATTCCAAAAACAGAAAACATTACCTTAAAGCCACTGAGCACAAGTGGCCACCAGCACTGGTAGACAACAGACAGGTCCGACCAGACACACACACGCCTCCAGGCAGCAGTGTACACTACCACAGGTAGTCCCCAACTGAGGACACAGCCGACATATCTGAGTTAGGACAACCCACACCTGTGACCATCCTTTACTTATTAACAGGGTCACTGTGAGTCAATGTCAATGGCAGTGGATTTTTTTTTTTAGTAATGTGACCTCCACGCCACGTTGCAGGACAGAATTTGTTGATGCTGCATTCAGGTATTTCCTCCCAGACATCTGAAAGGATCAGATTTGTAAAGATACTATAAAAGACTAATAATGAAAACTGAAGGAAAAAGAAAAAAGGTATTCATCTGGCTTACGTCAGAGCCAACTTATGACTGGAACCCCCTCTTAAGTCAAGGACTATCCATCTCTCTCAAGTAGGCTTGCCTGGGGGTGGGGGATTGTCATGGTTGGAATTGTGCCCCCCCCCAAAGATGTGTGCAGCTACATGGCTGGGATATGGTTCCCAGTATCTCGGGACTGTCCTCCATTGTGTGGTTTTGCTAACCTGTATGTTAAAGGATCAGGGTGGGGCTGTGAATTCCTGCTGTGGGGGAAGTTTCCCTGGAGTATGGCTTGTCCCACCCTTAATGCTTTTAGCTTGCAAGGAATAAAAGGAAAAAGAAACAAAGGACAATTTGAGAACCTCGCTACCATCAAGCAAGCAGCACCGGGAGCAGAGCGCGTCCTTCAGACCAGAGGTTCTTGCGTGAGGATGCTCCCTGGACAAAGACTGATGCAATACCGGACTTTCCTCCAGAGCCGACAAGGGGAAAGTCTTTCCCTGGAGCGGACACCCTGAATATGGACTTGCAACCTACCGGACTGGGTAAGAACAAATCTTTCTTTGTTAAAGCCATCCACTCTGTGGTATTTCTGTTAGAGCGGCTCCAGCTGACTAAAATAGAGATCAAGCTTCTAGATACAATTTATTAAGGCATTCAAAGAGGGAAGGAGGAAGAGAGAAAAGACGGGGGAACATGCAGAGTGGGGAGGGGGGACAGGAGAAGAGAGGGAAGAGAAAAGAGTAGGAACGAATGTCAGCAAATTGCACTATGTGACTCTCATTTGGATCCCACGTCCAAAAAGCTAAAAACAGTGTGGACGTTTAAGAAACAATTGTAAATTTGAACACTGAGTGGATAGGGATGTCAAGGAATTATTTCTAATATTTAGGTACGGTGACAGTGTTTTTTAAAGAGCCCTTATCTTTTAGCAGAAATCCTGCCGGTGTGGTGTTTAACAGCTACAGTTCGCTCACTAAAAGCTCAGCAGTTCAACCTTCTGCTCCCTAGAAACTCTATGGGGCAGTTCTGCTCCCTCCGTCAGGGTTTCTTTGTGTCAGTGGGTTTGGTTTTGCTTTACCTTTGAGCAGTGTGTGCTAACGGTGCCACCGTAGACCTGGTCCTCTGCCTGCAGGGGAAGTGCGTGGGAACAGAGGTGACCGGAGGGGCACCCCAGAGGAAAACTGCCTGAGCAGAGGGACGGGGCACGGCCCTGGGTGCTCTCTTAGGTCCTTCTTCCTGCACCGTTAATTTTTTTCACGCTGGAACATCACCACCATCAGAGCTCTGGCTTCTGCTGTCAGTTGGAGTCTCGCACAGCAAGGGGTCTCTTTGGCCCCTTCCTACAGTTCAGGAACACGTGGCCCTGAGGGCTAAGGCCACACACTCAGGATCTCAGAGACAGTAACACAAACTCAGCCTCTGTCCAATTCTCTGCATCCAAAGAGAGGACTCCTCCTCACTCCACACCACTTGGGGCATGTTCCAAGCCAGTGGGCAAAGAAGACCCCAGGCCTTGGCTCTGTGCCCTCCAGGAGCCCTAGGAAGGAAGAACAAGAGACTGCAGCGGTCTAGCCTCCACCGCTACCTACTAGCACAGAGCTGAAGAGCTGCCTCGTCCATCAGCCAGCCGCACCCACAGGGGCTTAAAGGCATCAGACCCAGCCTGGGCGGGGGCAGCTAACACCTCCCCGGCTAACACCTCCCCGGCGGAGTCCTCCGCTGGGAGCCCCTCCCCGTCTCATCCTCTGACCACAAAGGAATTTGCAGGGAGACAGAAACTCTCAGCACTTAAGCCCCCACCTCCACCTGAGACAGCCCCACCGCAACCCTGCCTACAGTCCATAGCGGCCACAAATGGACCCATTTCAATTGACCCTAAAGAACCCCCTAGAGATGCAAACACTTAGCCACAAGGGTGTTCACCACGATGCCCTACCTGCAAGTGTACTGGAAATAACCTGTGTGTCCAGCAATCGGGGACAGAGAAACCAACCAGGCTCGGTCCTGTATCAAGTCCTGGGGTGACCCTGATGCTGCATGAGGGCATCTCAAGTTGCCCCGCAACAACACACAAAGCCTGGAAGCAAGCAGGACAGATGGAATTCCCCTTAAAGGCTGTAAAGGAAAGCTGTGACTGCCCATTTTGCTTTCTTGACATATAGTAAAGAGAAAAAACGGACACACACCAGAATGTTACCGGTGATACCAGCAAGTACCTATCCTATGTTTTTATCCCTGTACTGCTTACATTTCCTAATTTTTCAATAATAAATGTGAATTACTTCTGTAATTCACACAAAAAAAATGTCTTAACATCATGCTGAGTCAAATCAGTCAGCGGCAAAAGGACAAATTATATGAGACCCCTACTATAAAGACTTAAAAATAGACTCTCGTACAGAAGAAAAGACTGTCTGGTGGCTGCAAGGGTGGGGAGGGAGGGGGAGGGTTGGGCATGGATTAGATAGTTGACGGAAATTTGATTGGGTGAAAGCAGTGACAGCACACAGTAGAAAGCAGATCAACTAGACTTCAACATAAAATTCTTCTCATCTTAATCCAATATTGCAAAGATAGAGGAGCATGGGCGGGGTCTGGGGACCATGCTTTTGGGGGACACTGAGGACAACTGGCATAACTAGCCTATTGCTAAGAGAGTCTTCTCCACCCCATATTGGCGAGCGGCGTCTGGGGTCTTAAAAGCTAGCAAGCTGCCATCTGAGGTACACCAAATGGTCCCAACTCATCCAGAGCAATGATCACCAAGAATGAGAAAGGTATGAGGAGAAAAGAACCCAGGAGACAGGACCCATGTGAATGGGTGACTTATCAACGTGGGACCAGAAGAACCAGATGGTGCCCAACCACCGCCAAAGACAGCCGCAACGGGGCACACGATGTTGAGTCCCTGTGGCGACATTAGAAACAGAAGGGTGCAGCTCAAGACCTCTACTAAAAGACCATAAATGATGGTCTGGAGGCATGGGGGTTCCCCTGGAGAACAGCCCTCAGACCTGCTGCTGCCCCTGTCCAGAAAAGGTCAACTCTTCAGACAAAAATGGACTGTACTCAAGGACACCAATGTGACCATGTGGTGTGTGTACTTTATGGTTCTACGCATTTATAGGAAGCTGTCCTACTGGTCTCTTTCCAGATGGCAGAGGAGAGGGCAGAAAAGAAAGGGCAGGAGCTTGTTAAGAGGATATGACAAGTATAGAATGAAAAGGAGGAGTGTGCTGTCATCACGCAGGAAGAGCAGAGGGAGCTGCAGATAGGCGGGCATGCAAATTTAAACTGGATTGTACACTTTCACTTAATTTTTAAAAACATTCAAGTCTTTTACAAGTATACAAAAAAATAGCAAGTACAAACCACCACCCGTCAGTTTGTCATCTGTCAATCTTTCATACCATATGGAGAGTTGTGTGTTGCTATGGCACGGGAAGCTACGCCATCAGTATTTCAAGTATCAGCACGGTACACGGATGGTGGACAGGCTTCAGAAACGCTTTCAGACTGAGAGAGACTAGAGAGAAGCGTCTGGCAATCTACTTCTGAAAAACCACCGACGAAAGCCTTACGGATGGCTCACAACAGAACAGCCTGACTCACTCGCTTTGGACATGTCATCAGGTAAGGCCAGTCGCTAAGGACATCACTCCTGGTGAAAGAGCGAGCCAGCGAGGGCAGGGAGACCCACCGTGAGACAGACTCGCACGACAGCCAAAGTGACAGACACGAGCACACTGATGACGAACAGGACACTGCAGGAGGTCACTGTCTCAACCAGCCTGGCAGCAGCTGAAAACCACCCCCACCAAAAAGAAGCCAAACCCATTGCTGTCAAGACAACAGCAGCAAAGGCATGAAGGGGACGAACTGTCTCCTCCCCGGAAATGCAGCTCAGAGAGCTCTGGCCTGGTAGCAGAAGGCCTGGCTTCCAGGCTCAGCCACGCTGCCACCTGGCTGTGGGACCTCTGGGGTCCCATCTCCTCACCGAGCCTCCGTTTCCCCATCTGTCACTCACCAGACTCCCCAAGCTGAAGTCCTCTGTCATCCTCACCAAGCCTGTTTCCTCCTCAGAGAGACGGAGACCCTAGGGCACACCCACAGGGTCACGCAGGCAATGCCTGCCCACCCCTGTTGTCTCCTTTCCAGCTTTGCTCAGCTGTGCCTCTGCCTTCTCAGCCAATGGCCCAACCCCACAGCTGCTGAGGGCCAGGGACATCCGAGGTCAAGCAGCAGACGAACCAACCATCCTGGCCACGGAGCCCACGCTGCAGCCCTCCAATCCACCCAAACATCGTCTGAGGAAGACAGCAGATCCCCGCCTCACAGACAACCCGAGACCCTGACTGCGTGTCTACACACGCCAGGCCAAGACGAAGACTGCAGCTGGGCTTCCTCTTGTACCCTCCTCCCAGGGTGATCAGCAAACCACCCTGCACTCTTCTGGAAAGCCAGGTGCACAGCTCACAGTGCAGGCGGGGACAGAAGAAGAGTGGGACCTAGGGGACACAACAGGCTGGAGCCTCCAAGTCTCCACCTCTGCAGACCCCCGGCTCCTCCCACACTAGTGGGAAGTGTTCCAAGTAAAGAAAGCACAAAGCAGCACCCTCTGGGTGAAGGAGCAGAAGGAAGAAGGGAGAAACCCGGGGGGCACCATGAGGGAAGGGCAGAACCTGAGCCCCGGGGGCTGGCACCCTGAAGTCAGATGCACAATGCTCCTTTCCAGGGGCTGGAAGGGGGTATGCGCAAGCGAGGCTGGCTGGCTGGCTGGGGAGTAGGGCAAACTGGAAGCCAGAGCTCTGCTGCTACGCTTCAGCCTGCACCGGCACCCAGCCTATTAACTGCACGCAGGAGGCCTTCTGAGTTAGCAAGAAAAACTAGAAATCTTGGTTTCCATGTAAAAGTTCATGGTTTTCAAATGCTGCCGAGTAACCCAAACAGACTGTAAGCATCTCTGCAGTCCTCCCATCAGTGACCTGGCGGGCTGTGAGGCCTGAGCAAACCACTTGTCACTGTCATCTGAACAGTGCCAGCATGGGATCTGCCCCTCAGCGTTACTGTGACAAAAAGAGGAAACAATTCGCCCACATAATCCTAATAAAAAGCAACAGTAACAATAACAGCTAGTACTCCCTGAGGACCAGGCGCTGTTCTCACTTTTCTTGGTGTTTCATGGGGAACGCATGTCATCTGATTCAGATCAGTAAAGTCACAAAAGAAGTACAAAGAATCTCCCATATCCTTTTTCCAAGATTTGCCAATGTTTAATACTTTGCCAAGTTTTATCATTCTCCTACATCAAGATATGTTTTTATTCATAATATTTGAGGGTGGGTTACTTACTGTGTGTTCTTTTACCCCTAAATCCTTCAGTGTATATTTACTAAGAAAAACAGTTTCCAGGACATTTAACATTGATTCAGTCCTTGAGTTACTGTCCATATTCCAATTTTGTGAAGTATCCCAAAAATGTCCGTCATCCAATTTTTCCCTGGTCTAGGCTCACATATTCCATTTAGTTATATCTCTCTTGCTCCTTTGATTTGAAACCTTGGCCATGCTTTGTCTTTGAGATAAGTATTCTTATTGCTTTCATTTTACAGATGCAAGTCAGGATCAGAGAGGTTGATGCACTTGCCTGAAATCACACAGCTAGGACGCACTGAAGATGGAACTCTAGCCCAGCAGTTCCCTCTAGAGCCAGGGCTCTTGTCTTTCAGACCTAAGATCTTGCAAATAATGGCCCTTGTTACTGAAAACTGGGGCTCCCTCTGCTCACAGCCACTCACTCAGCAGGTGGTCATTAGCTCAAGACGGAGCCTCATGTGTGCACAGCTGCAGGCCCTTCCGCTACCAGGGCACACCTGGCCCTGGCCCAGCCTGACGCTCATCACTGCCACCCTCTGAGGCCCTACAGCCGGCCAGTTTCAGAAGAAGACCCTGCTCAGGTGTGGAGGTGTCAGCCCCTCCAGAAAGGGGCAGGCCAAGGTAGGGGCCAGCAACTCTGCCTTTCCGTTTTTCCCTCTTAAAGTGGCAGTCCAAAATGCCCACATGGCCAAAAGGCAAGGAAGGTAAATGCCCCAGAGCCTGAAGTCATATGAGCCCTCGAGGTCACAATACTGCCCCCCCAGCCACCACCACCAGTGCTGAAGGCAGCCCAGTCATCAGTTACCCAAGAGCGATACGATGAGGTTGCAGAGGAGGGAAGGGCTTCCAGAAGAAGAAAAGGGAGAGCTGAGGCTGGGAGGTCGGACAGAGCAGATCTCACCGCAGACAGCAGCAAGCACTCAGGGGTCACACACAGTGGGCAGGTACCTGGGAGGAAGAGGGGCCTGGGGGCTGATACTACACACTGATGCTCCTCGGTGAGGGTCCTCGGGCCACACTCCAGAGTCCAGCCCACAGGGACACGGAGCTGCCACTCCTTGCCAGATCCAGAGCCTCCACAATTCCAGGCCAGGTCAATGACGTCGGCCTGAGACTCACTCTCCTTGACTCGTCAACGGCAGCTCTGGAGCCTGCTGACACTCTTGCCACCATGGCCGCTGGCCTGACGCTCCTCACAAGAGAGGCTGCTCCCGCCCCAGCGGATCAGATAATCGCCAGCCATCCTGGCCACAGATAAAAGTATGCAAGCATTGCAGCAAGTCACACCACCACCAAGAAACTCCGGAACAGACCAATCAGGACTCCTCCTTCCAGGCTGGTCCTTCAGGTTTGAGGCTCATTTGTACTCAGACATCTTAAAATCCGGGGACCTCATCGTATGATGCCCTATTCAACTCAGGAGCTTCCCCCAGACTCCAGACCTCACCTTCAAACGAAACCCCCAGTTCCGAAAACAACACAACTGGAATCTGCTCTTGAAAAGTGACCAAAACAAATGAAAAACAACCAAGCTTTGCTTTCCTTCCTCATTGAGACAATGCTAGAAACACAAAAAGCATGAAAAAGGGCAACAGTGGTCTACAACCCCCCAAAGGCACCCCAGTCTGTACCCCTTGGGGTCCTCATCCAGTGTACAAGGTACAGACTGACCCACATTGCTGCACCTGCCTCCCTCTAGAAGCGGCTGGGTTCAAGCTGGCATCGCTTTGTGTCTCCTCTTGGTCACTGGGCTTACGAGGACATGAACCACACCAAACTTGTCTCTCTGCCCCTTGCCTAGGCACAGGCAGACCTACTTGAGGTTCTTCTGCTGAACTCAGGAGCCAGGGTCACCATAAGTCACTATTCTGCCATCAGCATCCCCTTTACGTCCACCTATGAGTCGGATCCGACTCGACGGCACTTGGCTTGGCTTGGCTAGAGAGTAAAGGGACCGAAGTCCCCAGCCTTGTGTCCCTCATACATGAGAGTATTTTACCCCTCAGGGGACTGAACAAGTCCACTTGAGACTCTGGCCCCTGGGAGGTATCAGGGTGGACAATGTCTCCTCAAACTTCCACTCAGCCAGAACCATACTAGACCAGGATGGAAAGACCAGGAGACTAAACTAATCCCAACTCCACACCTAACATGCTACAAAATCTGTTTTCTCATCTGTAAACGGGGCTGACAATCCAGCCCCGCCTAACTCGAAGGATCAGATAAGAAACCAGTGGAGCTTTGAGAATCATGGAGTGCCCTGAAAATTGTAGCACTCAAGGAGGGGTCAAGGAAGCCCCACCCTCCCTGCTCCTCTCCCTAAAAAAGAGCCAAGTGCACCCATTCTCCAGATCCTAAGAGTCTTCATGGACAGCTGCCAAAGGGACAAATGTCTTTCCTAGGAGGACCCCAAGCCCTCTGTGCTGGACCAGGTTTTTCTAAAGGACATCCTATCTAAACTGACCAATGTTGCCATCCTGGGGGAGGAGGGGGTACACGGTACACATCTGATCTCCCCAGGCTGAGCCAGCCACTCCTGTGAGGCCTCAGAGGACCTGGAGGCTCTTATCCCTTCCCCTCTCCCAGCAGGTCCACAGCAGACAAGCTTTCTCCAGAACCTCCTTGTCTCAGGACCCAAAGCCTCTGCCCCCAACCCTCTCCCTCCCCACCGCAGTCCTGTCACTCATTCATTCATTCCTCTGTTAGGTATCACTCTGTAGCGCCCAGGGGCAAGCAATACTCAGGCCCTCAAACCCTGGGCCCAGCCTTCCCTATATGGAAGGCTTTGCTTCCATCAGTGGGGCCCAAGCACCGGTTTCCAGCTGTGCCTGGGACTCAGACAGGGCATGAGTGCTTGGCCATTCAAAGGAGGGGACAGCCACAGTGAGAAGGGCTCTGGCATCTCTATCCCAGCCAGTGTCATCACCACCTTCACCCACCACCTTCTTGTGAAAAGTTTCAGGTTTTCCCCAGCGGGGACCCAAAACAGAGGCCATGGCCTTGCTCAGTCTCCATCTAACCGCCTCTTAACTGGAGACAGGTCCACTCACTGTGGGCTTTTAGGAGAGCCTCCAGCCTCCCCTCAGGCCCCCTTCTCTCCTGGAGCTATTTTTGCCTTTAGTCAACCCCAGGGGCTCAGGCTAGGTCCTGCCTTTGTCCGAAACTGGGAAACCTGACCAACCAGCCCCTCTGCTTTCAAAATCGGCTTTCCAAAGAAGGGCTGCAGCGGCAGAGCCGGGTCTCTCTCAGGTCTCAATCTAGTTATTCGGAAAGTGAGTTTGCTAGTGAGTTCCTGGCAGCTGGAGCACTGTCTAAGAAGCCTGTACCCACAATATCTATCGGAGAGGGCAGGGGTGGCTGAGTGCTGGGGACTCTGAGAAGACCTGACCCAAACCTCTGCGGGAGAAAAAGAGCGCAAGTAGGCGAGCGCCGCGGGGCTAAGGTTGGGGCAGAGCCAGGGGGGCGACCCCGTGGGTCTGGGGGACCACTCGTCCTGGCATTTCCCTCAAATGTCACCCTCTTGAAGACCGCGCCCACATCCCGAAGCCGAGGAAGCCAGGCCGAGAGGAGGTCGCGGCTGAAGTCGCCCTGGGCCGCCCCTCCGTCCGGGTTAGTGCTGGTGAGCACGAGGCGAGTCCCCCCCACCCCACCACCACGACCCCCAGACGCCACCCCTGAGCCTCGGAGGCCCGACTCCGCAGGCGGGGACATCCTCCGCCGCGCGCGCTCCCACGCTGCCCGCCGGCGCTCGGCCCGGGGAGGCCTGGGCGCGCCCCGCCGCCGCCGCGCTCACCTGCCGCCGGCTCCTGTCCGGCCGCCGCCGCCCGACTGGCTGCGGACGGGCCGGGCGGCTCGGTGGCGCGGGCGGTGGAACGGCCGCAGCGCCCCCCGCTGGCCGCCTGGGGGCCCCGGGCCCATGCGCGCGCCTGGGCACCGGCAGCGCCGGAGACGCGCAGCGAGCCCCAGGCGCCCGCCGCCTCCCGGGGCTGGGTGGGAGGGAGGGTCCAGGAGCAGGAAACAAAGGCTTTCACGAAATTCTTCTCCAAGTAACTCGCGCACGTGTTTGGAAGCGCCATGCCCAGCCCACCCCTAGCAGAGAATACTTTCCAGCAAACTCTTGCAGCTGCTTCAGCTCCAGGTCTTCCTCCTCCTTGAAGCCCTGTTTCTGGAAGAATCCAAACTATAGGCTCCTGCCTTTCTTCGAGGACAGGCCTGTCCCCTGCTCTTGCTCAGGCCGAAAGCTCCAGGAAGGGTGCAGAGATGGGAGCCGCGCCCTGTACCCCTGCGCGTGGGGGATTAGTTGCCTATGGTTGTTTGCTGGCACCAGGAAGACAAAGCGCGCCTCAGAAAGTAGGTGTCTGCACTCTCGTTGTGACCCCACTCACCGCCTGCAACCCAGGGTGGGGCCCCAGCGCTGGCAGTCAAACTGTCCTGTTTCCGAGGCACCCAGTCAGGGTGAGCTAGAAAGCGCTCCTCTGAGTCACCGCCTGGAGAATCCAGTGCCAGCGAGCTTTTAACTGTCTGCTCCTGACTAATGAAGCGTTTTCTTTCTCTCCACGGCTGCCTACTTTCAGTTGTGGAATCCAGGTGCACCCCCATCACCTGGGAATCGAGTTTAACAATCACCCTGTGATCCTTATGACAGGTAGGGTGGAGAAAGCATGGTTACTTGGAACACTACATGGGGATCCTGGAGCCGGGCACCCTGCTTACAGGGAAGAGACCCTTAGGGTGCCTAGGCCTGGCACCCTGGCCCAGAGACCACCAACTTTAGAACCACACCCAGAAATCAAATGGTGAAAATCCTGTTACCTTTCCAGGGGCTCAGGTCCCAGCTGAGACCTGCATCCCTTCCTCCTTCTGGGCTCCCCAACTCCTGGGTATCCTGTATGGTGGCCTTGACCCTCTGGGCTGAAGCTGCTCCCCTGGGTACATGAGACCCTCCCCACAAAGCTGCAGGCCAGGCAGGGCCAAGCTGCATTCAGCGCTCACAGGGAAGATCTGAGCCCCAGGGACTTCCCTGCCCAGGAAATGGGCATTACGGGAATCACAAAGCTTGTGGGATAGATTATGGGCACACCTGATCCTCGTCAGACCCTGACATCTGAATGGGGCCCACCCCCACCGAATGCAGACAGTGAGGGAACCCACCTGTCTGCCCCTGGGCCTGGAGGGCACCGAGTGCCTCAGCCCCAAGGTGAGTGTCTTCCCCACCCAGGTCAGCCCCAGGCCAGAACAGAGCAGAGGCCTGCCAGGGCTCAGCCCTCAGTGCACTGACCTCTGGCCTCTCAAGCCGGAAGAGCCCTGGGCCATTCACGCGTGTGGGGGCAGGGGGCACTGCTGTGACCTCACACCCTGCCCTTGGTGTGTCAGCCTTCCACGAGCCCGTGACCGACGCTCTTGACAGAGATAGAGAAAGTGAGTGACCCTTGATGCCTGCAGCCACACTGCCTCCCTCCCCATCGCTGCCCTCCTCCTCCTCCCCCTCTCAGCTGTAGGCATTTCAGCTGCTTTGCCACTTGGTCCTCAGATCAGGAGTCCTCAGACATCAGTTAGCATCTCAATCACCTAGGGGCCTGGTTGAAACCCAGAGACTGGGGCCCACTCCGAGTTCCTGGTTCAGCAGGTCTGAGGTGGGTGCTGAGACTCGAGCGTGTGTCTGTGCACATGCATGTGTCTGTAGTAAAACATATATAACAAAGTTGACATTTTAACAACAGAAGCTAAACCAAAAAATAATAAACAAACCCATGGCCACTGAGTCTGACTCACAGCGACCCTTTGTGTCACATACAGTGTAGGGCTGTTCCACTCAACTTTCTTGGCCATAATCTTTACAGAAGCAAATTGCCAGACCTCCGTTCCTCGGTACTGCTGGGAGGACTCCAGCCACCAACCCTGAGATTAGCAGTTGAGTGCAAAAAGTTTGTGCCACCCAGGGACCACAGAAGCTAAGATACGCCCATTTCAACAAACTCGACCCTCCTCTCTGCCAGCTACAGGAACTGTGGCCAAGAGAGGTCACAAGTGTGGTCACAAGTGTTCTGAGCTTGTCAATAGTCCTGTTACAACTTCTTCACTCATCACTCCGGGGGTCAGAGGGTGAGCGGTGTCAGTCCCACCCGATGTTGCTCTTCGCTGCCTTCCCCATTCCCCTCCCCCCGCCCAGAAGCTCCCTCCTCTCCCTCCCCAGCTTCCTCCAGTCTGTCTGGCACAGGACAGACAGCGACAGTCGTGAGCGGGCAATACATCTAACAATTTTTATATGTACTCTCAGTGGAAAATAAAACAAAGATAAGGAGAATTAGAACTCTCCTCCTCTCCTTCAAGCCACTTTCCTGAAGTGACAGATTCTAAACTCTTGGGATAGCGTCTTTCCACTCTTGCTTTTTCTCTGGCAATCTGAATTCACAGTGGAAAACTGACCAGAAAAGACAAGTTAAACTCGTGATCTACTCTTACTGCCCCCTGTGACCCGAACAAGATATGATGGGCCCGTGAGGATGGACAGAATGAGAGAAGAGCAGTATGAGTTTGGAAGGTAAAAAGCAGGTACAGCAGAGAGAACCCTCAGCTGACAGCTGGGAAAACTGGGACTCCATCCCGGTCACTGGGTAAGCTCCAGAAAGAACAACTTGGAAGTGCCAGGAGCCTCAGGAAGTGGGGTGGGGTGGCATTACAATAAAGAAAATCAAAAACCAAACCTGTTGCTACAGGATGGGATAGAACAGCTCTGTAGAGTTTCCAAGGAGTGGTGGGTGGATTTGAACTGCTAACGTTTTGGTTAGGAGCTGAACTCTTGACTACTCCACCACTGCGGCTCCCATACAGTAAAGAAAACCAAACCCGCTGCTGTTGAGTTCCCTCTGACTCATAGCAACCCTCTAGGCAGAGTCAGACTGCCCCATCGAGTTTCCAAGGAGTGCCAGGTAGATGTGAACTGCCAACCTTTCAATTAGCAGCCACAGACTTAACCACTAGGCCAACAGGGTTTCCATGTTTGCTTTCACCAAAATAAAACCAGTTGCCATTGAGTCCATGCCAGCCTGCAGTAACCCCACGTGTTTCAGAGCAGAACTGTGCTCCATAGGTTTCTCAATGGTTGATTCTGCAGTAGATTGCCTGTCTTTCTCCCAAGCTTTTGGTTAGCAGCCACAGCTCTTAACCACTGCACCACCAGGGTTTCAATAAAGAAGGGTGGTTGAAAATCCAAGAAGCAGTTTAAGGGCACCAGTCCCCACTGCCACCGCCATCCAGCTAAGTAACCACCCCTCCCCAGCCGAGCAGGATCCTGGGCGAGTTTTCTCTGAAAAATGTAAGAGTCCCTGCAGATGGAGGAACACCAAACCCAACTGAGGACAGGGCTACCCAAACTGAAAATGGAGATTGTAAAGGTTCATTTATCCATGAAGCTCACACACAGCTTCCTGCCAGTCCTCTCTCCTGCTCAGCTCCCAGGACAAAGAAAGCCAGGCCCTAACCCTAGGATAGGGATGGTGCAGTTCTCTGGGGAACCCCACCAACTGAGTCCCAAAAGATCCTCCCCTCTGCTCAGCCCAGGCAGCCAGAAGCTGACAGGACACAAGGACTTGGAGAGGGCTTTTGCCACCAGCATTTTAGTGCCCAGCTCTTAAACACGCGTGGGCAACCCGAAGTCTGAAGGCAGCGTCTAATCCAAAAGAGAGTCCACAACAACTAAACACAGAGTTAACAGACACAGTGCAGACAGACAGAATTAACTGTATTATTAATACTCAGGTTCAAAATGTACACTGTAACTATGGAACAAAATAAGATGCTATTTTTAAAAAGGAACTTCTGAGAACAAAAGAAGACCTCAGAAATGAAAAACATGATAGCAGATAAGAAAAATCAACAGAAGGTTGAAAGATAAAGTTGAACAACAAAAGCCAGAGATGGGAAATAGGAGAAAAAGATAAAAACTAGAGGATCAGTTCAGGATATCTGAGGAACTGTGGAGTTCCAGAGAAAACAGAAGGAAGGAAAAGAGAAATAAGAACTCATGATTTTCCAGGACTGCAAGACACGCAGAGCCAGATGGAGAGCCCATCCCGTCAGGAGACCAGTACAATGGAGGAAAACAGGCCCCCCTGCTTCCCATAAAACCGTGAAATTTCAAAACACTGGGAACAGAGAAATTTCTTAGTAAGTTTCAAGGAGAAAAAAAAGTCACACTGGCTTCAGTTTCTTACAGCCACATAACAGTGAAGCAACACTTTCAAATTCTGAAGGAAAAATGTTTTCCAGCCTAAAATTCTATATCCAGCCAAACTATCAGTGGAACACAAAGAAAAAGGCATTTTTGGACACTTGACGACCTGTGCACTCTTTCAGAAAGCTACTAGAGGGTGTACCTCAAGGAAAGGAGGGCATTAATCACGAAAGAAAGGGGAACACAGGCTATCGCAAAAAGGAGCTGTGCCGTGGTGGGTGGAGGAGGAACCAGGAGATGTCTGTGCATCTGATACAGCGGGGCAGAACCCCTGGACACGTGACTGATAAGACATCCCTCACAGCTGAGTGCCGACAAAAGGTTTAGAAACATGGCAGAATTCTGGGTAAAGTAGTGAAATACATGGACAGTTGGAAAAACAGAAAACAAGCCAACAACACCAACAAAAACTTCAGGAAGAATAAAGGTGCACAGAAAGTGAGAATCGTTTCACCGCGCAGCTCTGTTGAGAAGAGTTGTATTTACTCATTCAACATAAAGGCCAACTGGGAGCTGAATAGAATTCAATAGAACTCTCTCTGGAGGTTGGAGCGCAGAGGGATTTGGGAGTAGTGGGAAGTCAGCTGATAACGTCAAGAATTAGAAAGCAAGCGTGGAGGGTCTGACAATTATGTTCGCAAACTCACCCTAGAAAAAGTGCTACACACCTCATTACCGAATATCACAGACAACAGTACAAGACTTGGAAACTCACAACAGCCCGTCCAGAAAGAGTTCCAAATTTGCTTTGAAGGGACTAGGTGCTGGCATCGGTGCAGAGCTTCCCAAGAGGAGTACTTTGAAGGTGACCGTAGTGATACCCAGTAATGAGGTATGTAGCACTTTTTCTAGGATGAAATCATGAATTTAATTGTCAGACCTCATATTTAGAGACAGAGAGGAAAGTACTTCCCTCCCAACGGCTGCCTCGGGACAGAAGGGATGTGCAAGAAAGTGATGGGGACCGACTTGTGTGACTATTTGGCTTTAATTTATGACAAAAGTCATGCCCTGCCCCTGCCAACCCGCTTCTTTCACTTTCTTGGCAGGCGCAGCCCAGCCCCCCAGCACCCCTCCGCCCCTCCGCCCTCACTTGTGCCCTGCCCTGGTGACTCACATGCCCCACCTCCAGACAGGCTTTTCCTGTGCCGTCTTTGTTGCTGATCTTGTGTCCTCCTGTGTCAGTGTCTTAAGTACTAGCCATGCTCGACACGTGGAACCTTGATTGGCTTTTAAAAAGCACCCTGTGCCTATTTTAAGGATCGCAGGTGCAAAGCCGCAAAGCCACATTCCTGAAGTAACCTGCCTGAAGGATTATAGTACAAAAGTGGTTTGCAAACAAAATTAAGAATCGATACACCATTTAAACAGGCCATTTGGTACTTTCTCAAACTCCGTCCTTTTCCTTGGAATGTCAGCCTGATCACATTTTTGTATCCATTTTCATCTATGCTTTGGGTGGGCTCCTCTTCAATAATAACAGTAAGTTGTGATCCCTTGTTTTCAAAAAAGACGTAGTCAGTTGTTTTAAAACACACACACACACTTCTACTATTTCCCAAATGAATGATATCATAGACTATTACTATCTTTGGGTCATTTAAAGGCTCTGTTGCATCAGCAGGAAGTATAAAGCATTTGACTTAAAAGACAGAAAGTATTCCCAGGCTGAAAAGCCAAAGAATGTGCATTTCTGAGCTAAACCTGTAGATACGATACAAACCCATTGCTGTCAAATCGATTACGACTCATAGTAACCATATACAGGTCAGAGTAAAACTGCCCCCATAGAGTTGCCAAGGAGTGCCTGGTGGATTTGAACTGCTGACTTTTTGGTTAGTAGCCACAGCACTTAACCATTATGCCACCACTGGGCATCTCATAATGGACTTTTCTGAACACCAATGAGTAGAAATGGCAGCAGAAATTCTACTATCCTGTAATGACA
Organism: Heterohyrax brucei; assembly: GCA_028571685.1. Classification (NCBI taxonomy): domain Eukaryota; kingdom Metazoa; phylum Chordata; class Mammalia; order Hyracoidea; family Procaviidae; genus Heterohyrax; species Heterohyrax brucei. The sequence goes on from CM053161.1 coordinate 73,011,073, forward strand.
GCCTGAGAAAGCGTAAGAGTTGAAGGAAAATATCCCCTTAAAAAATCACTGTGTTCCTAAGGACAGGGGGATCACCATCTGGGATCTCCCATTGCTACCTTTCACTCTGCTTCCTCTACCCCCCAAAATCTGAAGCAGCTCTGCTTTCTCTGCCCTCCAGTGATTGGACTTTTCCTACCAGAGTACCTTACCTTTGCCAACCACATGACTCGTTCTGCTTTAGGCAGATAACTTACTGTTAGAGAGAGTTTTGTGGCCAGTGCCGCAGTTATTCAGGGGCCTTAAAAAGGTTGACTTGGGGGGGGGGTGGGTGATGAATGATCAATATAATCAATTTCTTTTTTTCTCTATCAGTTTTGCTAAGTCAAAGTGGAAATGGGAAAAGAATATAGGGGAAGTAGCAAGGAACTAAAATTCAGAGGATTGTGTTGTTAAATAAAATATCTCAATTAAACAAGCAGAAATATCAAAAGATGGAATATTTATCAAAGCAACTCATGAAAATCCACCTAAAAGAATATAAAACTAGGGGTGACTTTCCTAATAAACTCAGGTCAGGAGAAAAGTGCCACTGAAGAGCAAGATTTTCTAGAATCCTGATTCAAGGAAAATGGAAAAGTACTCAGCATTTCATATGAGCTCATTAGTTTAGGGATCCCTGGTGGTGCAGTGGTGAAGAGCTGGGCTGCCAGCTGGAAAGTCAGCAGTTCAAATCCACCAGCTGCTTCCTGGAAGCCTTAGGGTACAGTTCTGCCCTGTCCTATAAGATCACAAGGAGTCTGAATCAACTTGATGGCAGCAGGTTTAATTTTCATTAGTTTATATTAGTTTATAAAAGCCTTGGGATAAGTGACATGTTAATTATAGCAATTTGCAAAGCAAACTCAGCATAATAAAAAGAAATGGAATACAGTAGTGATATGGAAAGAATTCTGTGTTAGGTGGGTTGCAAAATACTGCAGTATGATCCCATTTATGTTAAAGGGGGAAGACCTCCTGAAACTATGTGTGTATAGTTACATTCATGTATGTAAATGCATAGAGTGAAATCTAGAAGAAAACGTCCTAAAATTAAAGTGGTTAGCTCTCAGAGCTAAGTGGAATTAGGTGTGACAGGGTACTATAACCTTTTATTTAAACACTTAATATTGACATTTATTCCTAGTAAACATACCCACATTTTACTTGTGAAATTAAGTAAATTCACTGGGTAGATGGACAAAATTGTCCTGCACATTCAGCTGATTCTCTAATTCACCATTTGAGAAACTTCAGGGGTGCTACTTAAAGGGACTGGATTTCCAATAAACTGGCTGGAGCGGGAGGTCTGGTTTTACTGGTCCTTCACCTGCTCTACACTGCTGAGCAACTCTTCCCTCTAAATCCTGTGATTGTCTGGATACAAACTACACAGTGCAGAATCCAAACTTACCAACCATTCAGATGGTCCACAGGTGCACCAGCCATGCCAGAGAGAGAGCAGAGCTCCTGAACTATGCCTTGGTTGTTAACCCTCCTCTCTTCTTTGGAGAAGCCAGCTTTCCTTATTTTTTTCTAACAGCTGTTTAACATGTCACTTCCCCTCACCTGTGGTCAGGTATTTCAACTCCTTAGTGCACTGAGCAGAGCCCATCACACTACAGAAAAGGATACAGCTGGGCCAGTATTTACAAAGAACCATCTTCTAGGAAGTCGGTTTCCTTGAGTCCTGGAACGGCTGTTGGGGGGCTAAGTACTATCATTGGTCAAGGACCCAAATAGGAGGAACAAATGCTTCACTTTTGCTCTGAAAAAGAGGGAAAACTTAGTTCTCAGAAAGGCTGTCTTGGCATAGGAAAATCCCCTGCCAGTCTAACCACAGCTGTCTTCAGAATTGGAGGATAAATTTTAAAAACACAAAAGAAGTCCTCATTCAAGTCTTGCATGAAGGCTCACACTGGGGTTCTGAAGATAAATGAGAGCACAAAGCCTGTACTGAATTGTATGTCATGAAGAATAAAACCTGGGGGCAGGTTACATAAAAATGCAATTTATCAGCATTTCAAGGCTAACAATCAATGACTTTGAAGAAATTGTTAGCATCAAAAAGATTCCAGGTGCACAAGTCATTCAAAGTATTTGCAACTGGTGCCTAGTTATAGGACCTCAGAAACTGTCGAGATCTCATAAGTCATTTGCATGAAATCTCTTTCTTTGGTGCCCCTGGAGCAGTACCTAGACAATGCTGGGAAGCTTTCAGGGTGATTTAAACCTTCAGCACCTCACCAGAATCCACATTTTTTTAGCAGTGAAAGCAATGCTAATCAAAGACGAGAATAAATGAAAAAGTTCTTAAAAAGCAAACGCTGGTTTCACTGAACTTTCTAAACGTGGGTATCTATAGTATGTTCTGCTACAAAGGTTGATATCAATAGTCCTTCACATTGTCCATCCAGAGGGGAACCACGGTCACCGCCCCCTGGCTTTTCACCTTTCCCCAGGTGTTACTGCCATTGAGTCGATTCTGACTCACAGAGACCTTATAGGTTAGAGTAGGACTGCCTTTCCAATAAGTGCCTGGTGGATTTGAACCACCAACCTATTGATTAGCAGCCATAGCACTTAACCACTATGCCACCAGGGTTCCCCTGGGTGTTATAGCAGCTCTTTTTAGCACTCAGCACAGCGTGAAGACTCTGCTGTTTGTAACACCAAGTCTGTGGTTTCTATTAGTATTACAAGACTTTCAAAAGACTTCAAAAATAAATAGTGATCCATGAAAATTTCACTATGTAAAATCAGGGGGAGGTCTTGCAACACTGTAAACTCTGTCCTCAGCAGAGACCTGTCCTGTCACCAGGCCACATAACAGCTGGTGCAATGAAAACCATCAAGGACTTAAGTTAAAAAGTAAAAATAGAGGTGACGTGCAAACTGCCAGTAGAAGCATCCACTGAAATAGACAAGTTAATACCTGATTCCTACACTATCATCTATTGTTTTTGATATGGCTAAAATGTTTCTCAATAAATTCAGGAGATAGCTTAAACTAATAATAACACAGGGGGATGTGTGATTTTCGTCTCTTAGCTCATCTCCTTCAGGCTAATAGGCCAAAAACTAGGTTAAACTTAATAAGGCACACACTAAGTAGAAAATATAAAAGGCAAATTAAAAAAAAAAAAAGACATAAAATGAACATTATCAGGTTACTGACTTAAAAAAAAAAACAACGCTTGCTGTTGAGTCAATTCCAACTTGTAGTGACCCTATAGGGCAGAGCAGAACTGCCCCATGGAGTTTCCAAGGAGCGTCTAGCATTTCCAAGGAGAATTCCAACTGCTGACCTTTTGGTTAGCAGCCACAGCAGTGAGCCACTGCATCACTGGGGTTGCCCTTTAGCTAAAAACTGTCCTTAAATATTTAATTCTGGATATCAAATCAGCAGGCTTTGTAAGTAGTCCCTCTGATAAACAGTCTTATCAACAGCAATTTACACATGTCTTTAGCTCAGTCTCTGATGAAAAGGATGATTGCTTAAGATGTGAAGCCCAGGCAGCTCACAGAAAGGGAGTTAAAAAAACAAAGGGGGGGCGCTTCTGGGCTATGCTAAGTCTATAAGCCATGCCAGTACTTCCATGGTAACCTCTGGCCTGTGTCTTCGTTATGTTAAATATCAAATAGCAAATTACAGCTGTTGTCTTATACTTACTCCATCCAAACGTGTTTTGACAAAATGGCAGGCTAGCTCAAGTCTTCAGGTTGAGATGCTAAAGCAAAGTGAAGACAACACCTCCAGGGAATTCCTTAATCAAATCTTTGTCCCCACTTGAATGCTGATTCATCTTCTGATATTTCACTAGACCAATGATGTCTCGCTGATGAGAATGACTATAAGAAGTGACCATTAACGAGAACTTTTTACACGATTAAATTTAAGAGGGCCAGTTGTAGGATACTTTGCTCACAAAACACTTTATGAACTGTTGCATTCCACTGATTAAAGCAACTTATTGAACCAGGAGAGTAAGAACGATGGGTGAGAACAAGTCTTCTGATCAATAATTTTAACATTTCAATATCTGCAGCACAACAAAATTGGGAATGTCTATTTTTTACATAGTTTACCATTGAATCTTGAGAAGTTAATAGAGAAGCAATCAAATTCCCCACAAACATTCCTAGTTAGGATCAGAAACACTAAAAAATAAATCAACAGCATGTTTTCACTGAAGGAACTGATCACTTCCAAACTGTAGATCAATGTTAAAATTGACATGTATTTGTGAGCAATTCAAATATAGGTGAAACATCAACAATACTGATAGTGGTGATTATTCTATAGAAGGACATCAATGACCACATCTTGGTCACTGTGGAGGTCTTTGCATCAGACACTTGTCACAGCATCAGGGTCCTTAAGTTCACAGCAGCCGAACTCCCTTCCGGAAACCCCAAACACTAGTCCCTAGGTGAAGGTAAATACAGCTTAACGTTTACCATCTTATGGGAGAAGGAGTAAGCAGAAAAGTCGAGGGGACAGAAGACTCCACACGGAAAAGACCAGGTCTCCCTGCTGCCTGTCTTTTACTCTGGGAAGACTGCCTTCAGGAGTATCTGGAGCTGAAGCAAATATCCAAATACTAATCACAGTCTCCAAATGCAAGCCAAGGGAGAACACACTCAAAATAGACCAAAAAAAAATACATAATCTGATCAATTATTAAACAGGGGGTAGGGTAAGTAACTACATATAAAAACCATAGATGCAATAGACTGGAGCTAGATTTGAAAACCAAATGCAACCTCTCCAGACAAAACAAGAACACTAAAAACCAAGCACCTTCACCTACACCTGAAAATTAGAAGAGCGGTAAATTGCATTTATTTACTTTTCACATCAAAGTAGTGCCATTGAGGCGTTGTGCTGACACCCCTGTGACTCGTCAGCACTTCTAAAAACTAGTCTGCAATTCTTTTGTATTCTTTTCTGACATGCTTTGATGCTGATCAGGTGCACACATACATGACTGCCAAAGAAATGTCACCAGAGTGAGGCCAACTTTGTCAAATCCTGTTCTGTGTGTACTGGCAAATGAAGGTTATGACTCACAGATGTGGATGGACAGTCATAAATTACATGACGTGCTTCTGGTAGAGTCATAAAGGCATTATAAAAAGCACTAGAACTGAAAACAGAAAGAGGACGGGAGTCAAATGCACAGATGAACTGAACAAATGAGCAGGCAGAGGACAAGTTCTTGCAAGTATTTTACTTCACACAGAAAAGCAGCTTCCACAGTGTTCATCTCAAGATGCATAGTATTCACACATACAATGCGGCTCATTTGAGGAAATGTACACACCTCAATTTCTCCTTCATGCTTTTTCTTTTAGAAACATACTGTCAACCAAAAAGAAATTTAGGCACTACAGGAAAAACTATTTTCCCCATACATTTAGGAAAACCTAAGATTCTTGATGGAATTGAGATTATTTTATCACCACCTCAGCATAATCATATGCTTATTGAAACCCTAATACCCTTGTCCTGAGAGTTCATTTACTTTCAACAATGAGGGTAATTCTTAAAAAATTTCAGGGTGGTCTGTGTAACATGGATTTCTGCAATATTAAGTTTCTGACATAAACAACTAATACTGGATTTGGTATTATATTATGAATAACTCTTCCCTTAGCATTAAGCATAAATCCACATGTTCACAATAATTCTAGAAAACAAACACTGTGATAGCACACAATGTGATGTCACAAACTAGGTTCAAACAAAAAAGGCTTTTGCAGATAAAGAGAAGCTTGCCAAAGCGCTTACAGAGTTCATAAAAACTAAACCAAGACTACATGAAATATTGAAAGAAGTTCTTTCCTTAGAAAAGCAAAACCATTAAATGTATATTTAAGGTGACAGTGCAGAACACATCATCCAAAATTCCAATCAGTTAGGAAAGTCACAAAAGTTAATCAAAGCTACGATATTACAATGAGGGAATCTCTGATCTTATCATGACGACTATGATATCGTGACATTAAAAGAGGGATACACTACAGTGGTTACAGTTGTTTCAGATGGAGAAAAAGTTAAAGAGTTATGCAGTATTTAAAATTAGGTTTAATCTCAGTATGTCAAGAGGCATAATAGATGTAGCCATAAATCAAATTAGCAATGTATCATATCAAAAGAAGTGAAGTACAGGAGTCTCAACAAACACAAAACTAACACTGAAAAGACAACCCATAAAGAAGAATGGCCCAGTACAGAACATGAAGAGCAATCTAGAAAACATTGACGTAAAAATAATTACATCACAATGATGGCACTAAGCACATACCTATCAATAATTACACTAAATGTAAACGGACAAGCGCTCCAGTAAAAAGACAGCGAGTAACATCCTGGATCAAAAGACACAGCCCATCTATATGTTGCTTATAAGAAACACACTTTAGACTTAAAGATATGAACAAATTGAAAATTAAAGGATGGAATAATATATACCAAGCTAACAACATACAAAGAAGAGAAGGTATGGCAATACTAATCTCAGATAAAATAGATTTTAATGTAAAATCCACTATTGTGGACAAGGATGGTCACTATTGCTGAAAGGTTCAATACTCAAGCAGGACTTAACAATATTAAATATTTATGCACCCAATACCAGAGCACATAAATACATTGAACAAATACTGACAATGCTGAAAAATGAGATAGATCATTCCACAGTAATAGCTGGAGACTTCAACACTCCCCTTTCAGTTATGGATAGATCATCCAGAAAAAAGCTCAGTAAAGATACAAAGGATCTTACTTGACCTTATCAACACATACAGATCTTTTCATCCAGCAACGGATAACTACAACTTCTTCTTCAACGCACAGGAAACATTCTCCAGAATAGACCATGTGCTAGGTCATAAAGCAATTCTCTATAAAATCCAAACCACTGATTTACTGCAAAGTATCTTCTCAGACCATAGAGCTATAAAAGTTGAAATCAATAACAGAAAAATCACAGGTAGAAATTCAAACTTGCGGAAACTAAACAACACTTTTCTCAAAAAGCCTTGGGTTATAGAAGAAATCAAGCACAAAATAAAGAAACTTATGGAATCAGATGAGAATGAAACCCATCCTACCAGAATCTGTGGGATATAGCAAAAGCAGTGCTCAGAGGTCAGTTTATAACTGCACATACCCAGAAAGAAGAAAGAGCCCAAATTAAAGAATTAACCCTACAACTTGAACAAGTAGAAACAGAGCAACAGGAGAACCCCTCAGGCACCAGAAGAAAACATAATAAAGATTGAGGAGAACTAAATGAATTAGAGAATAGAAAAACAATCGAGAAAATTAACAAAACCAAAATCTGGTTCTTTGAAAAGATCAACAAAATTGATAAGCCATTGACTAAACTTACTAAATAAAAACAGCAGAGGATACAAATAACCCAAATAAGAAGTGAGATGGGAGATGTTACAACAGACCCAGCTGAAATAAAAAATATTGTAACAGAATACTATGAAAGGCTATACTCTAACAGGTTTGAAAACCTAGAGGAAATGGTCAGATTTCTAAATTCATATCACCAGCCAAGATTATCACAAGGAGAAGTAGATTAACTTAATAAATCTATCACAAAGGAAGAGACTGAAAAAGTCATCAAAAATGTGCCAACCAAAAAAAGTCCTGGCCCAGATGGCTTCACTGGAGAATTCTACCAAACTTCTAGAGAAGTGTTAACTCCAATACTATTGAGGCTTTTTCACATTACAGAAAGGGACGGAATACTCCCAAATTCATTCTATGAAGCCAGTATAACCCTAATACCAAAGCCAGGGAAAGATCCCACAAAAAAAGAAAGTTACAGGCCAACATCTCTCATGAACCTAGATGCAAAAATCTTCAACAAAATTCTAGCCAACAGAATTCAACAGTATATAATAAAAATAATTCATCATGGTCAAGTTGGTTTCATTCCAGGGATGCAAGGCTGCTTCAACATCAGAAAAACAATTAATGTAATCAACTACATAAATAACACAAAAGATAAGAATCATCTGATTTTGTCAGTTGATGCAGAAAAAGCATTTGACAAAGTTAAACACCCATTCATGCTAAAAACTCTCAGAAAAATAGGCATAGAGGGGAAATTCCTCAATGCAATCAGTAGCATCTACACAAAGCCAACTGCCTTCATCATCCGGATGGTGAAAGATTTAAAGAATTCCCTTTGAGAATGGGAACTAGACAAAGATGCCCACTCTCACCACTTCTAGTCAATATTGTGCTAGAAGTTCTAGCCAGAGCAATTACACATGACGAAGAAATAAAAGGCATCTGTATCTGCAGTGAAGAAGTAAAAATTTCCCTATTTGCAGATGATATGATTGTATCTTACTGATACATTTGTATACAGAGAATCCAAAGGAATCCATAAGAAAACTATTGGAAAGAATAGAGTTTAGCAAAGTATCAGGATACAAGTTAAACAAATCAGTAGGATTCCTTTATACCAACAATGAGATTATTAAAGAAGAAACTACCAAATCAATTCCATTTACTACAGCCCCCAAGAAGATAAAATACCTAGGAATAAATCTAACTAGACAAATAAGAGAACTTTACAAAGAGAACTACAAGACCGTACTACAAGAAACTAAGAGACTTACAGAAATGGAGTAATCTACCCTGCTCTGATATGTAGTTGCTCAACATTGTGAAAATGTCTATTTTCCCCAAAGCAGTCTACTTATATAATGCCATCCCAATACAAATTCCAGCAACATTTTTTCACCAACTTTGGCTGGAAAGGGAAGAAACCTCAGATAAGTAAAGTACTGCTGAAGAAGAAGAACACACTGAGAGGCCTCTCACTACCCGACTTTAGAACGTATTATACTGCCACAGTTGTCTAAACAGCCTGGTACTGGTACAAAAAGAGACATATAGACCAATGGAACAGAGTTGAGACCCCAGAGATGCCACCAACCTCCTATGAACAGCTAATATTCCACAAAGGCCCTAGGATTTTAAACTGGGGTAAAAATGGTCTTGTTAACAAGTGGTGCTGGCAAAACTGGATATCCATCTGCAAAAAACTGAAACAAGACACGTCTTACACCTTATACAAAAACCAACTCAAATTGGATAAAAGACCTAAATATAAAATCTAAAATGATAAAGGTCATCCAAGATAAAATAGGATCAACAGAATCAAACACTTTTGCTCATCCAGAGACTTTATCAAAAAAATGAAAAGACCAGCTACAGAATGGAAAAAAATATTTGGCAACTACATATCAGAGTGACATCTGATCTCCAAAACCTACAATGTACTACAAAATATCAACAAGAAAAGGATAAATAATCCAGTTAAGCAACAGGTAAAGGAGATGGACAGACACTTCTCTAAAGAGGATATCCAGGCAGCCAGAAGATATGCAGAAATGCCCATGATCACTAGCTATTAAAGAAATTCAAATCAAAACTACAATGAGATATCATCTCACCCCAACAAGGTTAGCCATGATCCAAAAAACACAAAACAAATGCTGAAGAGGCTGTTGAGAAATTGAAACTCTCCTACACTGCTGGTGGGACTGCAAAATGGTACAACCTCTTTAGAAAACAATCTGGCACTTCCTTAAAAAGCTGGAAATAGATACACTATTTGATCCTGTAATTCCACTGCTTGGAATTTATCCTTCAGAAACAAAGGTTGTCACATGAACAGACACATGTAAACGAATGTCTGCTGCAGCACAGTCCACAATAGCAAAAAGATGGAATCAACCCCAAAGCCCATGAACAGATGAGTGGATAAACAAACTATGGTACATATACTCAATGGAATACTAAGCTATGATAAAAAACAGTGACAATTTTAGAAAACATCTCATGGTCTCATTTGGAAGAGATCATGCTGAGTGAAATCAATCAGCATCAAAAGGACAAATTGTGTATGAGACCCCTGTTATGGGGACTTACAAAGAGAATTCTCCACAGAGGAAAATGACTATGTCGGCTACAAGGGGGGGGGACTGCGGATTTATCATAGATGAGATAATTGATAGATGTTAGAAATTTTATTCTTTTACTGTAATTAACAAAAAATAAATTAAAAAAAAGAAAACCAAAAGAGATTTTAAAAAAGGTCAACATCTTGATAAAAATTCTGATCAGAATACTCGTAAAATGTAACTCTGAAATTTAAAACACCGTCAAAATAGTATTTAAAATCTTCCACAGTTTATACAAGTATTATGAGTTTTCAGTTTCAGATCACCATTTTTCATGATTTAAAATACAAACATATTGGAATATTCATTTCAGTGAGTACATCAGTTTTGGTCTCACTTTAGCATTATTTTCTCCATAAAAAGTTGAACTAAGTCTCCATGAATGGTCTGATTGGTCTTATTATTTTCATAGATGTATATAAGAGAAATTTCTAAAAACCATAGCAAAATAAATGCATATGTGTGTATATATATTAATTTCATCTCAGAAATGGCTATATTCAACAGAACCACACACATAAGAGCTAAACATAAGAGCTTTCACCATGAAAAGAAAGTATTTTCAGAAATGTCACTTTTATTCTGTGAAATCCCCGACCCAGATTGAGTTTCAATATGCAATGAGTAACAATTACGCATCTCATTTGCACTCAAAGCTGGCCATAACCAAAATTTGCAGTATGCTTGGAACAAGTCAATGTTGGAAAAAGTTTTAATTCAAGATAAAAATTCAGTGGAAGGAGAGGATAAAGAAAGGATTGACAAAAATATTTTGTCTTAAAAAGGCAAAACAGATTCATGATCAAAGACCACTTCATTTTTTAAGATAAACATACCATCCTGGTCATCTAGCGCTGCTATAACAGAAACACCACAAGTAGATGGCTTTAAGTTACTCTCTCAGAGTTTCAGAGGCTAGAAGTCTGAATTTGGAGTGCCAGTTTCAGGAGAAGGCTTTCTCTCTCTCTCACCTCTGGGGTAAGGTTACCAGCATTGTCCTCAATCTTTGCCTGCTCTCAGGTGCTTCTCAGTGCAGGGACCCAGGTCTAACGGCCACACTCTGTTCCTGGTTCTCTTGCTTGGTGATGATGAGATCCCTCTCTCTCTGCTTGCTCCTCTTGCTTTTAATCTCTTGTAAGATAAAAAGCGATACAGGCCACACCCCAGAAAAACTCCCCTTAATCAGGGCTGTGACCTGAGTGAGGGTGTTGCATCCCACTCATCCCACTCTAATCCTCTTTAACATCACCTCATCTTGCCTCAGAAAGCCTGGTGGTGACATGGCTACTAGCCAAAAAGTCCCAAATCCACCAGGCACCCCTTGGAAACTCTACAGAGCAGTTCTACTCCATTCTATAGGGCCACTTTTACTCTGTTCTATAGGGTCACTGTGAGTCAGAATAGACTCGATGGCAGTGGGCTTGATATTTTGGTTTTGGTAATCTCCCCTCATGAATCCCAGGCAGAGATTAAGATTTACAACATATAAGGCAGTTACATCAGATCATACAATGAAGGACAGCCACATGAAGCTGGAAACCATGGCTTAGCCAAGTTCACACATGTTGGGGGGTCACAATTCAAACCATAACAGGTTCCTTGAGAAAAGGTTCACATACAACTTACTCTGTAAGAAGGCAAGATAGTGGCCTATGTCTGTCAAGATTTCCATGAAATAAAAATGTGAAAGTGTTGCTCTCCAGAGCATGAACCTAATTTATCTCAGACACTGTGTTGCTGTGTGACATCTTTGTGAGCCCGCTAAGTCAGCATTCAGGACCATCACTCCCAGCGTGGTCACTCCCAATGTGGCCACTTCCAGGCCAGCGTATTCCTGGGTCTGAAAGCGCCCTGCGTTCAGGTCTCAGACGAGTTCTTGCTGTGGTCCCCCATACTCATGTCTTTTTTTTTCCTGCTTTCCGTGCTGCAGCCTAGATCAGCAAGGCTCTTATATTCTGCGCGCAAAGGCTTCCGAGGTACAGAACTCAAGCCGTGATTCCTTGATGACAGACAGACACCATCAAGGCAAAAAAAGGAAACTCAGGCTGGAAACGCCTCTCCAACCTCTGCAGACAGCCGGGGTTGGCCAGAGGACAGTCTTCTGTGTGCAGTAATTTCCTACTTGGGACAGTTGGATAGGGACTCCAGGGAGACGTTCAGAACCGTAGCTGTTCAGATGTGGATTCACCAACTGTGTTTTTCCCCAGCTCACCACAGAACGAATCACGGGGACTGACAACTGCAAAAGCAAACAAACCCACTCCCCACAGCTGGGTTCCGACTAGTGGTGACCCTGTAGGACAGAGTAGAACTGCCCCATAGGGTTTCCAAGGCTGCAGATCTTTATGGAAGCCAACTGCCATCTCTTTCCCCTGTGCAGAAGTGGGTGGGTTCAAACCACAGACCTTTTGGTTGGCAGTGGAGCACTTTAACCACCACGACACCAGGGCGCCTTCGTAAAAGCAAGGGGGGCGCTGTTCATTCCATAAGTCAGATGCTACAAGGGGTCGTTGTAAGATCTAAAGCTTGAGTGTAAAACAAACATCTCTTGTCGGCTTTTTGCAGTCCCAGGGGATAGTGTCCCGCGTGGGCAGGGCGAGAGACAGGAAGCAGTTTGAGAGGGTGGAGCGGGAAAGGGCAAGAAAGGGGTCCGAAGGAGAGAGCAGGCTGTGCCTGCTTCTGTTTTAACTTCGCATGTGTTTACCATCTTATCATACGTGTACATGGAAGACCATATAAGAAATGGCTCTTTGTAAGAATGAATTTGTTAAGGCTTTTTACATGACATTCCTGTTTAAACTGTAAACAGATTTTTCTCAGGATTAGTTTGAATAATAATCCAAACTGGCATCTTAACATCCATATATAAGGCAACGGTTGGTTCTGGGGCTTGATTTGTTTTCCTCAGCACTGGAAGGACATCATAGAACCCTTGTGAGTTCCTGCCAATTTTTTTTCCACTTTCAATAAGAGGTTTATAGTGGCCAGTGATGTTTATTTTATTTTGTAAAAAACAAAACAAAAAAGCATGTCGTAAGTACTTTTGTGCAAACACTGAAACCCCATCACCTCTGAGAACGCACTTGCAGCTGTGGTCTGCGGTGCTGTCGCTTTGTGGCTGTCAGGCGGCTTTATAGTCATTTCCTGTGCAGTCTGTTTTTCTTTCTTTTTTTTTACAATGATTGAATGAAAATGTACATTCCCGTATAAACTTGCACACCTACCTATATGCAGCTCCCACTGCTCTCCCTGCCCAGTGACAGCACGCTCTTCCTGCCTGCTCCATACACGTCTTACCCTCCCAGCAGTCTCCTATCCCTTCCTCTCCACCCACTCCCCCGCCTCCAGTAAGAGGTCAGCAGGACAATATCCTATAGATGCCTAGAACCCTAAAGTGCACACATGACATGGTCACTCTGTGTCACCATGTCCAATCCATTCCTGTCCAAAGAGTTGACCTCCATTATGATTTATGGACAGGGGCAGCATCAGGGCCAGGGGCCATGCTCCCATGGGAACTCTGAGGTCCCTGGACCATCAATTGCAGTCTTTCAGCAGAGATCTCAGGGTGCACCCCTTTTTATTCTTGTGTTGCCAGTGAGACTCAACTTTGTGAGCTCCATTGCGGCTATGACTGGTTGTGGCCGGGAAGCGTCTGGTTCTTCCAGTCACAAGTCAGTGTAGTCACCCATTCATGTGGGTCTCTCTGTCTTCTGGGTTCTCTTTCCTCCATGTCATTTTGGTCCTCGGTGATCATCTGTTCCTGCTGTACCCTCAGATGGCAGCTTGGCAGCTTTTAAGACCCCAGACGCCACTTATCAGTGTGGGGTGCAGAGGGCTCTCTTGGCAAAATGCTAGTTATGCCAGTTGGCCTTGATTTCCCCTGAGAGCATGGTCCCTGGCCCCCCACCCCAACTAATCTGTCCTTGCCATATTGGGTTAAGATGGAAGGAGTAATCGTGTTATGTTGAAGTCCTGTTAATATTGATCTTTTCTGACGTGTGCTGTCACAGATTTCACCCAACCAAATTTCTATCAACTATCTAATCTAAACCCTCTCCCCCTTGCCCTCCCTTCCTCCCCACCCTTGCAGCCATCAAAGAGTCTTTTCTTCTATGCATGAGTCTGTTTTTAAGTTCTTATCCTCGGGGTCTCATACAATATTTACCCTTCTGTCGCTAACTACTTCCACTCAGCATAAAGTCCTCCAATTGAAATCAGGTTAGGAGATGTTTCCTGAAATCATCGTTGTTCTTTATCATTGCACAGTGTTCCATAGAGTATATATACCATAGTTTACCTATCCATTCCTCTGTTGTTGGGCATCTGGGTCGATTCCATCTTTTTGCTATTGTGGACTGTGCTGCAATAAACATTCATGTGCATCTACTAGTTAGTGTGAATGGCCTGGGTTCTGTAGGATATATTCCAAGCAGTGGAATTACTGGGTCAAACAGTATATTTATATCCATCTTTTTAAGGAAGCTCCAGATTGCTTTCCGAAGAGGTTGCACCATTTTGTAATCCCACCAACAGTGTAGGAAAGTTCCAATTTCTCCACAGCCTCTTCAACCTTTGTTGTTTTGAGTTTTTTGGATCATGGTGTTTTTCTTTCTTACTAATATGAGAAAGCAACAAAAAAGCACCCAAGTCTTGTCGCATTCCTCTTGCAGTGACACCTCAGCACTCCAGACATCTGCTGCTGACTCCCCTGACCCTGTGTGTGGTCTGTGCCTGCTGGCTTCATCTTTTAATGTTTCTTCAGTTCACAGTTAACCACTGTGAACTAACAAGAGCTTGAATTAAATCACACTTTCAAAAAATGATTTTCTTACACTGAACCTTACAGTTTGGGCATTTATCAGGCACTGAATAGAAAGCAGTGGTGGGGGGAGAGCTCATCCTTCAGAACTGGGGTTCCTGCAAGGAGAAGCTCCTAGACCATTAGAACACTGATGACAAGGACCTTCCTCCACTGCTGAGGGAGAACGCCTTCCCTTGGAATGACACCCTGAATTTGAACTTCTAGCTTACTAGACCACAGGAAAATAAATTTCTCCCTGTTAAAGTCATCCACTTGTGGTATTTCTGTTACAGCAGCACTCGGTGACTAAGATCCACGCTACTGACTGCCATGGCCACATAACCACCCCTCTGAGGGTGCTGCCAGGAGGTGTGGGGGTGCCATCAGCTTACAGTCATCACAGCTGGGAGACAGTCCTCCTGACATCTTATCTTGTTGGCCCTGTCACTTTAATTGCTATTTCTAAACAAGAAGGTCTGTAAAGTGGATTCTGCAAGTCAGACAGGAGGTGACTAGCTATCTCTATTGCTGAGAAAGAGGACTTTTCCATGGTGGCTATATTCACTGTGATGAGATGGCCCTAGGCAGAGCCCTGTGTCTAATGGCTTCTTCTCTTCATTCCTGGTTACGTAACAATTGTAGGTGACTAAGACACTTAAAATAGGTCACCTCTGTAGCCTGTGAAGTCAAAGCTAATGCTAATTATGTGACCATGACTGACCGCTGCCTGACCACATCAGCACAAATGGCTAGGTATTGTATGTTAAAACAGGAAAAAAGACACATTATCCCAGAGATGCACAAAACCGCAAGAAATCACAGAAGAACTCCATGTGTGTCTACTTCAAGCAGAGCTTCATGTGATTTTTGATGCTGAGTCTGTAACAAGGCGGGTTGGCTGAGGCAGCACGAGGACCAGCCTCCAGAGCCTGGCCAAGGCTTACGTTACAACAGCGTCCCATAAAGATCCTGTTACCAGAAGCACTGTCAGGCTTTGGAGCCTCTCAGAGCAAAAGAGGCTTCACCGTTAGCCTAGAGTGTCCTTTTTTTTAATAAATTTTGTTGTGGTTTAAGTACATGACCCACGTCCTTTTGCCATCACCACTGTTCCACTATAACTGCGCTCCCCTCTGTTTACTCCCCCTCCCCCTCCCTGTGACAACACGTCTCCGCCTTTCGTCCAGAACTTCCCGTGTCCATTCCACCAAGATCAGGCCCCCCTCACCCTGCCACCCCGCCTCCAGCAATGAGCTGCTCAGACAGCGCCGTGTGTATATTTAAGTCCAACGTTTGTTTGCCAGCCTCACCCGTGTCCAGTTCAGTCTTTGTCTGGAGAGCTGGCTTCAGTGCTGGATGTAGTTTGGGGTTAGACAGTCCAAAGGACATGTTCCCAAGGGACTCTGAATGCTGACAAACCATCAAATATGGTCATTTGATAGAGTTCTAGTTCTGCCCTGTTGCCCGTCTGCCATTGTGTCAGGGGCTCCATACCATGCACCCCATCTGATCAATCGCTCATAGTGGCCAGGCACCATCTAGTTCTTCTAGTCCCATACTGAAGCAGACTCTGGCTCACACGGCCTCTTCCGTCTGGTGGGCTCGTGATTTCTTCCTGTCTTTGAGGTCCTCCATGTACCTGCTGTCCAGGTGGAACAGTACCAGTTGATGCTACTTAGATGGCAGCTTGCTAGCTTTCACCTAAGTAGTATGCAGGATGTTTTCTCTAGAGAAAAAGACACAAAGCGTGGGTAGACCAATTAGTCTGGATGTCCCCTGAAAGTGTGGTCCCTTGACTCCGACCGTGTCACTCTGTCCTTCCACGGAGCTGGGCCAAGACTTGGGGAATAATTTAGTTTCGATGTAGTGCTGTGTGGGTACTTCTTTTCTAGTGTGTGGTGTCACACTCTACAACCAACCTGAATCTTAACTACTGCGTCATCTGTAGAAATCGCTCTCCCTCCCTCTCCACCCTTGTAACTGTCAAAGACTTATTCTTTTCTGCGCTTAAGCGTTTTGTTGCATCCTTATAATCATAGTCTCATAAAATATTTGTCCTTTTGCATTTGGCTAATTTACTCATCATAATGTCCTCCAGATGGTCCCACATTATCAAGTATTTCCCTAAATCACCATTGTTCCTCATCATTGTGTAGTATTCCATTGTATGGATATACCATAGTTTGTTTAACCATTTGTCTGTTGATGGACATCTAAGTTGCTTCTATCTTTTTGCTATTGTGGAGTGAACTGCAATAAACTTTGGGGTGCATGTATCTGTTTGTGTGGTGACCCTTATTTTTCCAGGATGTATTCGAAGGACTGAGACTGCTGGATCATACGGCATTTCTACTTCTAGTTTTTTTAAGAAAGCACCCAAATGATTTCTGTGGTGGTTGCACCATTTTACACTCCCACCAACAGTGTAGAAGGGTTCCAATCTCCCCACATCCTCTCCACCATTCATTATTTTGTGTTTTCTGGATTATCACTAATTTTGTTGGGGTGCGATGGTATCTCATTGTAGTTTTGATACGGATTTCTATGATGGCTAGTGATTGTGAGCATTTCATGTATCTGTTGGCATCCAGTATATCTTCTTTGGTGAACTGCCTGTTCGTGTCCTTTACACATTTTTTAATTGGATTGTTTGTCTTCTTGTTAGGGTTTTGCAGCACCTTATAAAGAGATAGGAAGTTGATCGGAAACATGGCAACCAAAAATTCTTTCCAACTCTGTAGGTAGTCTTTTTATTCTTTTGATGAAAGCTTTGGATGAACATGAGTGTTTGATTTTTAAGAGCTGTCAATTATCTGTTTTCATTTCCAGTGTTTGAGGGTTTGGGGTGACTTTTTGTAGCCTGTTAATACAAGGATTACAGCTTCCAGTGTTATCCCAATTTTTTCTTCCAAGATCTTTATTGTTTTACCTTTTATATTTAGGTCATTGATCCATTTTGAGTTAGTTTTGTTGTACGGGGCAGACGGATATCCAGTTATGCCAACGTCATCTGTTGAAGACTATCTTTTGCCCGGTTTACACAGCCTTTAGGCCTTTATCAAATATCAGTTTCTCATAGGTGGATGATGTTATATCTGGATTCTCAATATTATTCCATTAGTCTGTGTGTCTGTTTTTGTACCGGTATCAGGCTGTCTCAACTATTGTGGCAGTGTAATTGGTTTTAAGGTCAGGTAGAGGTCACCTATTCTGTTCTCCTTCAGTGATATTTTACTTAACCACGGGTTAGCCTCGGGTTTTCTTCAAACCCATTGTCATGTATGTTATTCACATGTAAGAATTCTAAATATTTTATATTAAATACTAACAATTAAAAACACAGATTCCGTTGTTGGTGCTATCAGATAGGGGAGTGGCTTGGGTGTTCTGCATTGTCCTGAATGCCTAAAATGACTTCAAGACCACGTCTTTCACCCCACATGTTTCCCAGGGGATGGAAGGCAGAACAGCTGCTTCGGGGTTTTGCTTTGTGTTACATCAGAACCCTAACACGAATGACATGACTCACAAAATGGCATATGAATACTCTAGACACTCAACAAAGAAGGGAAAGCAGTTTCAGCTAAGTAGTCTCTGGACAACATGTAAACATTTGGAAGTGAAAGGAAGCACAAAGATATTCACAAAATTGCTTAAGATGAATTTTCCTCCCAATATTTAAAACGTCTTGAGGGTGTCTGTTGATTGTCAAATCCACTGCCCATGTCTGAGCTCGTTAATCAGCGCTGAAGAAACTCACAAAGGTCCAGGTTTATCTGCATTTTTAGTTCCAGAAAATGAACCACAGTATAACAGGAAGAGCACGGTAGGGTAGGGAACCTAGGTTCGTCCCTGGCTCTGGGTCTGCAGTTGAACACAGAGCGACTGGCTTAAGAGGATCTCTTTCTGCGAGTCTGTGATCACAAATCAGCATCTCTCCAACCAAACAACATGTGGACATGGGTGTCCCAGAGACAATGGGCTAAGCCCCATCTGCTCTGGGCTGCTCTGGCCATGGCCCGTGGTACTTCTCAGGTCCCCACCCTGGGGCATCGCCCCCTACCGGTACCTCTGAGTCATGCACTCCCAGTCCCTCATAGTCCCTCTCTTGAGTAGGGCTCTGCTTCTGACCTCCATCCCCCACCCTCACCATCTGTGACACAGTTTTGTGACACAGAGTTCTGTCCTTCACAGCACTGCTTAAGGTACCCCGGGAGACTCCACATCTGAGGGTTTACCACTCCGTAACAATACAGGCTCATTGAGAACAATAGTTATGGCCTTGATTGGGATTACTTTTTGTTATACATTTAATGAAGTCAAAATTCAAATAATGGGTAAGTTCAGTTAAGATCTCAAAGTAGCCTCAATAAAGAAAAGTAGCTGCAGATGTAACTGACACTTAAAATTCCATTCAGACAGAGACGGAAAGTAGGTTAGTGGATGCCAGGGGATGGAGCAGGTGACAGGATGGCCAACAGAACCGAGTTTTACGGAGAGCGATGGAAATGTTCTGGAATTCCATGGTGGTGGTGGTTGTTCAACATTCTGAACATACTAAAAACCACCAAATTGCACACTTTAATTAAAACAGTAAATTTTGTATCATGTAAATTATATCTCAACTTTTTTAAAATTAATTCAATCACGAAGCTCATTATTCTGAGTACAAGAAGCCTTCCACAAAACTGTACATACCATATGCTTCTATTTATACGAGATTCTGGAAAAGGCAAAACTAATTTATAGTGTTAGAAAATGCTAACAGTGGTTGTCCATGAGCAAGGGACTGGGGAGTAACTGGGCAGGATGGTCATGAGGGAGTTCTCGGGAGTGACAGTAATATTCTGTATCTCGTTAGGGCTTTGGGTTACACATGTATTTATACATTATAAAAATCAGGAAATGTAAAAATGTGTCCATTTCCCAAACAGAAAACCAAATCCATTGCTGTCAAAGTGATTCTGACTCATAGCAACCTTACAGGATACAGCGAAACTGCACCATACGGTTTCTGAGGAGCAGCTGGTGGATTCGAACCTCTAATCTTATGGCTAATAGGCTGGACTCTTAACCACTGTGCCACCAAGGCTCCCATCCATTTCTTTACGTGTCAATTTTACATCAAGAGAAAAAAAGCTATCAACAATTATTGAACTGTACCTAATGATACGCAAACTGCAGTAGTTTGGCAGATGTGTACTGATGTGTGCAATTGACTTTAAAGTGTACCAAAGAATAAAATGAATTGGTGAGTAAGGAGATGGCTAGGCAGTTACGGACATGAATAGCAAGTGGAACGTTAATGGTGGAATCAATTATTTTGCCTTTGCTATAGGTTTAAAAATTTTCATAATAAATTGGGGAAAAGTACAATCATGAATGTCATTCAAATTGCCTGGTATCAAAAAAAAAAAGAAATGAGCTAGCCTTATACCTCTAGACAGAGATAACCCAGAAACAGAACTCCTGAACTCATAGGCTTAGAGGAGCCCTGTTTTGAATACTTACTGCCTCACTCGAGCTGGACTGCACGGCAGAAGAGGAAGACACTGGAGCTGACGAAGAGTTTGAAGTGTACTGACTGAAAGATTCCAAAGATTTACTTCTGTATTTTCCAGGGCTTCATTTCCTTCAGAGAGATTATTATTATATTTATCTAACTCCTGAGTAGTTACTACCAAGGAACACCGTTTTCTTTTCTTTTTTTAACTTTTCTTATTTTTTATCAATTACAATAAAAGAATAAAATTTCTAACATCTATCAATTATCTCATCTATAATAAACCCTCAGCCCCCACCCACCCATGTAGCCAACACAGTCATTTTCTTCTATGGATAATTCTCTTAAGTCCTTATAACAGGGATCTCATACAAAATTTGTCCTTTTGACACTGATTGATTTCACTCAGCATGATCTCTTCCAAATGAGACCATGTTATGAAATCTTTTCTAAAACTGTCACGGAAACACCCTTTTCTGAAAGTGACGAAAGACTGGAAAACATTTCTTGCCTTTAAGCCCACACAACACAGAAAGCCTCTAATACTCAGTCAATGGATGAATTAAAAAAATCTTACCACTGCCCTAAGGACTTGGCCTATTCTGCAAGCCCCACTGTTTTAACATCTGATCTCTCTCTGGGGTGACTTTTCAACCATTACTCTAAATATTCTACTGGAAATTCTGCATTTTTTTTTTTTAAAAGACGGGGGCAAGGAGGGAGTTAATTATACCAATTTGGTGATCAGAAGCCACGACCAATCTTGATGCAACTGGCTGATTTTACTTAAACATTTACCTCTCCGCTTGCTCGTTGGGACAGCACTTTGCTCTGGGTAGCACAGCACGACCCCAAACAACGCAGGCCTAGTCACAGCCTGTTTCACTTGCGTGATCCGTATGAACTCCTTCCAGCATCGCTACCTTAAAAGAAATGTACACATAAAATCGCTGTTGTTGTGTCAGACGTCATCAAGTCAGTTCCGCCTCACAGCAACTATGCGAGGCATAGTCTTGCCATCTTCACTTCCAAAACAACAACCTCTATTAATTAACTCATTGCATTGAACAGATCAGCTGCAAAAGACTTCTTAAAGTGCTGACAAGCCAACATGCCACCTTGAGGACTAAGGCGCACCTGACCCAAGCCATGGTGTTTTCCGTTGCCTCGTACGCATGCAAAGGCAAGACAATAAATAACGAAGGCTGGAGAAGACTATGTAGTGAGTACACAGTGGATTGCCAAGAGAAGGAAAACAAATTTGTCATGGAAGAAGTACAATCTGAGTGCTCTTTAGAAGCGAGGATGGTGAGACTACCCCACACATACTCCGAACATGCTATCAGGAGGGATCAGTCCCTGCACGAGAACATCACGCTTGGTAAAGTAGACGGTCAGCAAGAAAGAAGACAGCACTCAGCAAGATGGACTGACACAGTGGCTGCAAACGGTGGGCTCAAGCATAATAACAGTCGGGAGTCTGGTGCAGGACCTGGCAGGGTTTCACTCTGGGGTGAACAGTGCGGCCGTGAGTCAGAAAGGGCTTGGCAGCACCTAACAACAACAGCAACATTCATTTAAAAAAAAAAGGGTAAGCTTGTCCATTGCTTAATTTGAACTAAAAGTGCAAGAACCTCTTTATTCATAAAATAAACTTTCAGCCTCCAGCAGGGGCCATAGCCGTCCTGCGAGAGCTTCCTGCAGAAGCTGAGCCGTCACTCGGTCCACAATACTGCCCAGTCTCCAAACCCGTCCAGCATGCGGCCAGTACTTCAGTGTGGCATACAAATTGCCTAAAGTGTATTTTGCTCCCCTAAAACTGTATTGCATATGTAAATAGCCCTGCAAACAAAAGCAATAGCTGTCTGTTCTCTTCTATAAATGAAGCCAATGTAAGTGAGAAATAGCTGGGGTTTGCGTTTCTATTAAGCAACATCATGATAAAAGGGGAAAGGATTGAGGTTGTCAAGGATTTCACTTCCTTTGGTTGCACAATCAACGCCCACGGAAGCAGCAGTCAAAAAATCAAAAGATGCATCGCATTGGGAAAATCTGCTGCAGAAGACCTCTTTAAAGTGTTGCAAAGTAAAGACGTCACCTTAAAGTCTAAGGTACACCTGACCCAAGCCATGGTATTTTCAATCACATCATATGCACAAAAAAGCTGAACAACATCTAAGGAAGACAGAAGAAGAATAGATGCCTTTAATTGTGGTGTTGGAGAAGAATATTGACGTACTATGGACCGCCACAAGAACAAACACATCTGTTCTGGACAAAGTCCAACCCGAGTGCTCCTTGGAAGCAAAGATGTCGAGACTGCGTCTTACACACTTTGGACATGTTGTCAGGAGGGATCGACCACTGGAGAAGGACATCGTACTTGGTAGAGCAGAGGGTCAGTGAGAAGCAGAGAGACCCTCAACGAGATGGATCGACACAGTGGCTGCAACAATGGACTTAAGCATGAAAATGATTGTGGGCATCACGCACGACTGAGCAGTGTTTCAGTCTGTTGTGCACAGGGTTACTATGAGTCAGAACCGACCTGACAACGCCTAACAACCAACAGCTATTTCCCCCACTGAACCACAAGCTCCTAAAAAACAAAGCTGTGTCCCAGCTGAAAAATCCTAATATCCATTGCACAAGGGCCTCTGCACAGAGCGGGCTTCTCATGACTATTTCCTGAATGGACAGACACACAGAGCTGCCCACATCTTCAGACAGCTCAGTAAGCCAGGACAGGCTTTCAGGAGACCAGCATCCCTCTTCACGCCCTTTCCTGACTCATTTTCACCGTTTACACATTAAAGGAAATGACTAAAAGCTTTCCACTGAAGCCTGATAATGCAGAGTCTAAATATTTTGCCATTATAGCAGAATAAAAAATGTCCAGAAACACTAGGGTACAAGCAAGCAAAGAGCTTCATGAAAACATGGGAGGAATTTCTTTTCCTCTTCTGTTAACTTTCAAGCCAGCATCCAGTTGGAAAAGGCACAGAGAAACGAGGCAAAAGTAAATGCCAGAAGTGGTTCCAAAGAAAAATAGTTTCCTTGAGCTCTTTTGCTCATGAATCCAGAAATATGTCACCACATTCACCGTCTCCAAGAACTTCAAACTCATCACCCCAATGCCCTGGCTGACAACTGGTGAGAATTATGGGCAGTGAGAACACAGGAAGGGAAGAAGCCCTCAGAGGTACATGGCCCCTGACCTCCAGGACCTAGTTTGCTTTGCTTTTGAGAGTCAAGTAGATTGTACTTCCACTGGGAAATGTGTGCTCTTCTGGTGTGTGTGTATGTGAGTGTGTGTGCACACGTGCACGCATGTGTGTGTTTATGAAATATTTTATTAAAAAAAGAATGACTTGTCAGGCGCTACCAAGTTGATTGCAACTTATAGTCACCTTAGGTACGACAGAACCAAACCCTGCCTGGTCCTGCACCGTCTTCCCACTTGTTACGCTTGACTTCCTCTTTCTCGCTGACCCTCTACTTTACCAAGCATGATGTCATTCTCCAGGGACTAATCACTCCTGACAACACGTCCACACGTGTGAGACAAAGCCTCACTGTCCTCCCATCTAAAGAGCATCCTGGCTGTACTTTCAAGGCAGACTTGTCCATTCATTTAGCAGTCTATGGTATATTTAATATTCTTCTCCAACATCATTAATGAAAGATGTCCGTTTTCCAGTCTTCCTTAGTCATTGTTCAGTTTTCACATGCATGTGACATGACTGAGAACACCATGGCTTGGGTCAGACGTATCTTCTTAGTCCCTATAAGTGATGTCTTTGCTCTCTAACACTTTAAGGAGGTCTTTCACAGCAGACTTGTCCAAGGCAATGTGTTATTTGATTTCTTGACTGCTGCTTTTGTGGACATTGAGTGCGGATCCAAGTAAAATGAAATCCTTGATAATTTCAAACTTTTATCCATTTATCACAATGTTTCTTACTGGTCCATTTGTGAGGACTTTTGTTTTCTTTATGTTGAAGCATAATCCTTACTGGAAGGCTTTAGTCTTTGATCTTCATCACTAAGTGTTTCAAGTCCTCTTCACTTTCAGCAAGCAAGGCTGTGTCATCTGTATATCACAGGTTGTTAATGAGTCTTCTTCCAATCCTGATGCCCTGTTCTTCGTACAGCCCAGCTTCTCAGCTTATTGTTTGGCATACAGATTGAGTAAGTATGATGAAAGGATACAACCCTCATGCATGCCTTTCCTAATTTTCAAACACATAGTTCAAACAACTGCCTCTTGATAAGGAACATAGGTTCTTATGAACACAATGAAGTATCCTGGGTTTCCCATTCTTAAAAATGTTATCCATGATTTCTTATGATCCACATAGCCAAATGCCTTTGCACAGTCAATAAAACACAGGGAAACATCTTTCGGGTATTTTCTGCTTTCAGCCAAGATCCATTGGACATCAGCAATGATATCTCTGGTTCCATGTCCTCTTCTGAAACTGGCCTGAATCTCCAGCAATTCCCTGTGAATATACGGCTACAGTTGCTTCTGAATGACTTTTCACAAAATTTTGCTTGTGTGTGATATTGTTAGATAATTTCCACATCTGGTTGCATCATCTTTCCTGGGCATAGGCATAAATTTGGACCTCTTCCAGTCAGTTGGCCAAGTAGCTGCCCTCCAAATTTCTTAGCACAAATGAGTGAGCACTTCCAGTGCTGCACCCATTTGTTGAAACACCTCAGTTGGTACTCCACCAATCCCCAGCGCCTTGTTTTTCTCCAATGTCCTGAATGCAGCTTGGAGTCCTTGAAACTATTCCTTCATTATCATCTAAAGAGCTCAAAATACAGTAAGATTAATGAGACTCCCTCTCTATACATGCTCACCACGTCACCTAATTTCAATATCTGGTTTTCAGGCTCTTCTGTGGACAACGATGATGATCTGGCAGGTTTTCACATTTCCTCTTCGGCCACATCTGAACCAACATCCATCACCCAGATGCCAGTCTTTACATGACTCAAGACTCATTCACATAATTTTAAAAATTCTCTTAAGAGAACACCACAGTTTGTGTTGGGAATGCAAACATCTTTCCTGGGATGTAATGAAAATAGAAAAAAAAGAAGAAATAAGGTTGGATTTTCTCTGAATTACTGAAACGGGAGGAAAGATAAATGACAGTCTAAGTCACTGAAGTAACTATTAAGTATTACCATTTTAGCTCAGTATAGCCCCGTAGCCAAAGGCGATGATGGGTTCTGAGCCGCCAGCTGTTAACGGGGTAACAGCAGCTGTACTGCCGGTAAAGAAAACTCTAAAGCCCCATGGGTGTGAGACTGGTGAGGACAGTTTGTAAGGGTGGATTTCATGGCTGCCTCTAAGATTCTGATGTGGCTCTTGGCCCCACACATCAGGGAATTCACTGGGACTCATGGGGAAAGTCAGGGTATTGGCAACACTGTGCCCCATAAATACACTCCCCACACTAAGACTTCTAATTAAGACACCAAG
Organism: Heterohyrax brucei; assembly: GCA_028571685.1. Taxonomy (NCBI): domain Eukaryota; kingdom Metazoa; phylum Chordata; class Mammalia; order Hyracoidea; family Procaviidae; genus Heterohyrax; species Heterohyrax brucei. The sequence goes on from CM053161.1 coordinate 73,036,897, forward strand.
TCTCAATTCCAGTTAAACTTATCAGCTGCTTAGAAAATGATCTTGTTTTGGGCACTTATACTACAACCTACATTTATGGAAAACAAGCTATCTCTTTGCATGACAAATTTTGCAGTGAAAAGCCTCAATGGCATTAGAACATCCAAGATTAAAAACAAAAATATTTTTAAGTTTTAAAACACTTGATTGCTAAGATATTTTTAAAAATATTACCTCATTTAAAAGGAAAGCCATAAGTAATCAAGAAAAGCACTCTAATTAGAGCTTGATCTAAGCTTTTCCCAGAATGATTTCCAATTAATTTTTTTCTAGTTTACCTGGAATAGTATACTAATACAACTTACCTGAAAGAAACTGACTGCCATTAAAAAGAGACTGTAAGAACCAATTCCACCTGCAAATACTTCATTAAGGTCCCTCTACAGTAAGAAGAGGAGGGCTGGTGGCACAGTGGTTAAGAGCTCAGCAGCTAACCAGAAGGTCAGAAGTTCAAATCCACCAGCTGCTCCTTGAAAACCCAGTGAGGCAGTTTTACTGTAGCACATGATATTTCTGAAAAAGAAATAAAGTTGTATTTTTTATGAATTTCCATATTAGTAATAGCTCTCAGTAGTAACAGGAGCATAAATTGGTCCTTGCATATAAAATAAATTTGGAGGAGATATGCAACATACCTGTTTTCCACTTTAAGAATGAGCTATAAAAAAGTCACTGAGGGTTTTCTCCCTCACACCTAAAATCTGGAACACAGATAAACCATCCATCACCATCAAATTGATTCCAACTCATAGCAACCCTACAGGACAGAGTAGAACTGCTCCATAGTTTCCGAGGAGCAACTGGTGGACTGGAACTGCCAACCTTTTGGTTAACAGCTGCAGCGCTTAACCACTACACCACCAGGGTTTCCAGAACATACATACCTAAATCCATATCCTTCTCCTCTGGAATGGCTGGTGGGTTCAAACTGCTGCCTTTTGGTCAGCAGCTGAACTCTTAACCACTGGGCCACCAGGGCTCCTAGAACACATGTACATAAATAAAGCCACCCAAGCCCTCACTACAGGCTGGAAATACAGGGTATCTGCTGGCTGACACTCACTGATTGCCATGTGACACTCATGTATAAACAAGTAGTAGAAACAGTACAAGGACACAGCCTTCCACCCCCTTAAAGCACGACCTCAGTGGGATTTGAAAGAATCACTTTTCTTTAGGAGGTGCTGACCAGGGTCCTACGTTGCCCCAGACTTGAACAGCCCTGCCTGTGTCCTCCGGGTGGGCAGATGACCCCACGTAGACCCCTTCCCATGTTTTACAGAGACTGAGGCGATGATATCCACGGGCGCAGTAGAGCTGGCAAGTGTGAGTCCACCTTTCGCTTGTTTTCGTGTTCTTGAAGCTGTCACTACAGGCAAGGCCCTGGGCTGGGAGCGCTGAGCTCAACAGCGCAGGTACAAGAACCCAGAAAGCAGTCTTACCAGCTACGGCCCAGGCTGGTGAAATCACCTGTGATTTCTGCTCTCTTCTTACACCTATCTGCTTTTTCTAGTTTGCCTGCAGTGAACACACACTGCTTCCACAAGAAACAAAAAAAGTATTCGTGTTTGCAGGTTGTATCACAGTCAACACACACGGGAAAGGACAACCAGAGGAGAGAGGAACCAGCATTTCAAAACGCTGTACTGAAGTCAGGACAGATGTAGTCTCTTAGAGGACAATCAGGCGAGTGTTCAGCAGAACTTCGTCTGCATAAACCCTTTGACCCAGAAATTCCACTCCCAGGAATCTCCCTATACTTTTTGCAAGTGTCAAAAAAGACACAGGTCTGGAGACGGTCACCAAAGCAGCTTTTTGTAACAGCAAAAACACCAGAAGCGGCCGGAGTATACACCAAGCGGGGAACTGCTAAATAAATCAGGACTCAGGCTTAGAGAGAGCTACTGTGGAGACAATAAAAACGCAGTAAATCTGTATGTGCAGATAGCACAGGGCCTCCAAAACATGGAGTTAGAAAAAGAAGGCCCAGGACGATGTGCAGGAGTCCCTGGGTGGCAGGAATGGTGACATGCTCAGCTGTAGCCTAAAGGGTGGTAGTCTGAGCCCACCCAAAGCCACCTCAGGAGACGACCCCGGTGATCTGCTTCCGAAAGGTCTCGGCCTTGATACCCAGGGAAGCCCGATTCTGTTCTGCATACACAGGGTCAGCACAAGTCAGAACGGACAGCAGCAAGACAGTGCGCGTACGGTGTGCTGTTCTCTTTGTGCTTAAAAATTTCAAAACAAGGGAGGGTATAGGAGACTGTTGGGAGGATAGAACGTATATGGAGCAGAGAGGAAGGGTGTGCTGTCACCAGGTAGGGAGAGCAGTGGGAGCTGCATATAGGTGAGCATGCGAATTTATATGGCAATGTATATTTTCATTCAATCATAACAAAAAGAATTTTTTTCAAAACAAGGATAAATAGAAAAGCCAAGAATTAAAAAATACATATATTGGTTGATGGTGGTAAATTCTAGAAAGTTGATGGAAGCATCTCAACTGTGGGGTGAATAGCTTTTCAATATTTCTTTTATTGCTAATTTTTTTATCAAGCCTATTATTTTCAATTAAAAAAAGTTTCTTTTCTGAGAAAAAGAATACACACACACAACACCACTAAAAGAGTGTAATTACAGATCTTTCTTTTCTGCTCCTAATTTTCTGTGCTCTGTACATTTATACCCTGGTAGCATAGTGGTTAAGTGCTACAGCTGCTAGCCAAAAGGTTGGCAGTTCAAATCCGCCAGGCCCTCCTTGGAAATTCTATGGAGCAGTTCTACTCTACCCTACAGGGTCGCTATGAGTTGGAACCAACCTGGAGGCAGTAGATTTGCTTTGGAAAACCTGGTGGCATAGTGGATAAGCGCTTTGTCTGCTAACCAAAAAAGGTCAGCAGTTCAAATTCATCAGGCACTCCTTGGAAACTCTAACATGCAGTTCTACTTTGACCTATAGGGTCACTCTTGAGTCAGAATTAATTCAGTGGTAGTGGCTGTGGCTCTGTAAATATATACAATGAGAAAAGAAATTTTACATGATAAAGTAGTTAGAATTTTTTCTTACAAAAAGAGAGAAAGAAACTGTAGCACTGCTAAAGAAAAAAGATTAGGAATTGGTATAAAGATAATCCGCATAAACTAGGACTGCTAACATTTTTAGTTCGGGGGTAAAGACTGACAGCTGTCTTTATGTGAAACATTCTTAAGATGATGTTGGTCAATTCTTCACTATGTTACAAGAAAACAGAACCAGCAGAAATAGATTTAAATCGCATCGAGATAAAAGTAAGGGAGCCTACAGGAACCATTTTACAGATAGGCAACTTTCAGATTAAAATATAGAAAAGGCTCTCTAGGAAAGTTCCTATTTATTCTTTATTGTGCTTTAGGTGAAAGTTTACACCACAAATTAATTTCTCATACAAAAATTCACACATACTGTTTTGAGGCGACAACTGCAGTCCCTACAACATGACAGCGTGCTCCTCCTCTCCACCGAGTTCCCTGTGTCCCTTCGGCCAGTTCCAGTCACTTCCCGCCTTCCCATCCCCCCCTTGGCAGGAGCCGCCCATTTAGTCTCCTGTATCCAAACTAAGAAGCACATCTTCGCAGGTGTTTTTTGCTTTAAAGTCCTGTCTCATCTTTGTCTAGAGAGTGGGCTTCAGGAATAGTTTCCATTCAGGGTTCCCAGAGCATCTTGGGGAAATAGTTTCAGGGGTTCCTCCAGCCTCAGCCAGACCATTAAGTCCGGTCGTCTCACATGAATTTGAGTTCACTCCACACTTCTCTCCCGCCGTACCCTGGACTCTCTGTTATGTCTCCTGTCAGGAAGGTCATTGGTGGTAGGTAGACAGGCACCATCTAGTTCTTCTGATTTCAGACTGGCTAAGTTTCTGCTTTATGTGAACCTTTAGTCTCTTGGGCTAATATTTTCCTTCTGTCCTTTGTATGCTTCATTCTCCTTTGTTCCAAGTGAGTTGGGGCCAATTGATAAATCTTAGTTGGCCACTCACAAGTTTTTAAGACCCCAAAGGAGGTTCTTAAGACCAAACTGTTGGAGATAAAAAAGACAGGAACTGTGTGGCATGACTTCAGGCCTCCCTTATTTCCTGAAGAGGAAAAGTCTAGAGCAGAGGTCTTCTTACAAAGGTTTCTCAACCCTTCATTCTCACTTGAGACCACATTATAAATTAATTACTGATTGCTATGAGTCAGAATTCACTCCATGGCAGTGGGTTTACCATAAGCAGATTCAAGCAAAGTGACCAATGGCACGGAAAAGTTAGGGGCAACTGTCAGCAATATAAAAATAAAAAGTTGAGCAAACTATGCCAGAACACCACCACACATTGCTAATCAGTCCACTGTGTAAACACTACAAGTTCTCTGACCTTGGTCCTTGGGAAAGTCTTTGATGATGTCAGCACCTCTCACACCATTCTGTACCTTAAAGCTGATAGCAATTTTCACTTCAGTAAAAGAACCTGTTGACCCTATGCTAAAACAAAACAAAACCCAGTGCCGTTGAGTCGATTCTGACTCATAGCAACCTGGGGCTGTAGTGGTTAAGCGCTACATCTACTAACTGAAAGGTCAGCAGTTCAAATCCACCAGGTGCTTCTTGGAAACTCTATAGGAAAGTTCTACTCTGTCCCATATGGTTGCTACAAGTCTGTGAGTCAAAGTCTATTACAGGTGCCTAGAAAGAGGAGAATGATAAAATTAAAACACTTTAACCAAATTAAATGACAAAACCAAGGATAAAAAGTTACTAGACTTAGAACAACAAAGACACCAGGAAAGAAGAGCTTGGGAGACAGAAAGACCCCTGTGAATGGAAGAGTGCATCAACGTGTGACCAGAAGAACCAGACGGTGCCAAGCCACCACCAAAGACAGCTGTGATAGGGCTGTGATAGGGCACACAGTGTTGAGTCCCTGTGGCAACATGAGCAAAAGAGGAGTGCAGCTCAAGAACTCTACTAAAGGACCACAATTGATGGTCCAACAGCCTGGGGGGCCCCCTGGGAGCATGGCCCCTAGTCCTGCTACTACCTCTGTCCAAAAAACACTACTGAGATCAATTCTTCAGGCAAAAATGGACTGGACTCAGGGACACCTTGTGACCACATGGTGTGTGTACTTCACGGTTCTGTGCATTTACAGGATGCTTTCCTACTGGTGTCTTTCTAGATGAAGAGAGGAGAGGGTAGAGAGGAGGGGACAGAAGCTTGTTAAGAGGATACAAGTACAGAGGGAAAAGAAGCAGTGTGCTGTCACCAGGTGGGGAGAACAGAGGCAGCTATCGATAAGCAGGTGTGCAAAATTAATCTTGATTGGGCACGTTCACTTAATCAAAATTTTTAATAAATGAAAAAAAAAGTTACTAGACTTAAGGTCTAGACCTTCCCACGAGGATTTAGAAATGTGAGTGCTCTGAATATTGCTGACTCCAGTGAACTTGGTCTTCTACAGATACTTTACGCTGCATTAGCATTTAACCCTCAACACTACAATTTCTATTTATCGAAGATTTTAAAATCTGGTAACAAAAACCTTTGTCAACATCATATACTTTGGAAAATACTGTTTGCAACTCAGTCTAAGGTCAAGAAGTATGAACATTAGGCACAAATAGTTCCTATCACCAAACCCCCAAATCTAACTCACGTGCCATTTCCATTAAAAAAAGCAATCTAACAAGAGCAGATAAAGTGTTAAGAATTATGTTGAAACAGCAAATGGTGTCATGATTTCTATAACATATTAGAAATTCTTTTTTAAGTGCTCTTGCAACATCCATTAGGAAACGCAGGCCAGCAGAGTCTGTGTTAGAGACTGCGTCTTCAACCTAACAGCTTTTTACAAAAGCACAATACTAGTGTTTTGCCATAAGAAAACCTGACATGCAGACACCAAAATGTCTAAAACAGATGTATTTGTTTCTGTGATGAGTTTCCAAGAAGGTTCTTTGATGGTCATTCCAGAGACAGTAAAAATCCAGCTTTATTTTCAAAATCTCAATTACACACAGTGTTACAGAAACACAAAAGGAAACAAACTAGAGTAACATCTTCGGTGTCACTATAAGCTGTTTAACAGAAATACATTCTTTTTATTGATACCGTTTTATATTTTAAGAAATCTCTACAGTGAGTGTTGCATGTATTAAAACTGAATATTCATTTTTAAAGAAATGCACAACCAAAATTTAAACTGGATTGTACACTTTCTCTCAGTCACAATTTATTAAAAAAAAAAAAAAAAGTAATGCACAACCAGAACAAGTCAACTTGTTTCACAAACAAAACTTATGTACCAAAAACCACCCCATAAAGTTTCCAAGGAGCACTCAGGAGATCTGAGCACTCAGGAGACTCGAGCTGCTAACCTTTTGGTTAGCAGCCATAGCTCTTAAACATTATGCCACCGGAGTTTCCAAACTCATGTACAAACACCATGAAATCAACAAAAATCATTCACTGACAATCCCACCATGCTCACAAAACCAAATTTTAATTTTATAAGCTTCATGGCTAAATAACTAGTGATTTTAAGATGAAATGTTAAAGAACTTAGTTGCTTTTTGTAAAAGTTTCCCAATCTTCATCTGCAACTTTGTTTCCAAAGCTCTTCTTCCCACTGTGGTGTCTCCTGCTTCCGAAACATCACAGGATGGATGTCACAGAAGGCAGAAGACATGAAAGTCGTTCAGAGAAGACAGCAAACTTGTCTCTGCTTACGCTCAAGCTTCTAGACTTCAAATTAGTGCAATGAAGACCTACCTGCCCCCGCGCAGTGAGGACTGAGGGCGTTAGCAATAACTGTTCTCTCACAGGAAGTGGGAGGTATTGATAGGAACTGTCTCTTCTCCCAGTCAGTTCTCACAACTCAGGCCTCAGGACTCAGCCGCAAAACTACAGAAAGTACTAGTTAATGGTTCCTTTTCATCAAGGTTTCTGATAGTCAACTTAAGATTTTTCCATCTGAGTGACATCGTGACTGAAAAAGACTGCTGTCTGACCTGAAACCAGCACTGAGGTCAACTCTTCAGACAGGAATGGACTGGACTCGGGAGCACAGTCTGAGCATGTGGTATGTGTACTTTATGGCTTTCTACATTTATAGCAGGCTGTCCGACTGGTTTCTTTCTAGATAAGAGAGGAGGGGACAGGTGTTCCTTAAGAGGATACTAGAAGTCAAGAGTGAAAAGGAGAAATGTGCTGTCACAGGGTGAGGAGAGCAGATGGAGCTGCAGATAGACGGGCAGGCAAAACTGATTTGGATTGTATCCTTTCACTTAATTGTAATAAAAATAAAAAAATATTGCAGTCTGTAAAGTGAGTGAGATGCAGTGTTTCTAGAATGTTGCCATTTGTGTGAAAAAGGAAGAACACACACACACACACACACACACACACACACACACAGCCTTTTACATGGGTAGAATCTCTTTGGAAGGATGTCTGAAAAACTGATAACGGCAGCTTCCTCTGAAGAGGGGAACTGGGGAGTAGAGGGTGCCCTGGTGGCTCACTGGTTAAGAGCTCAGCTGCTAAACAAAAGGTCAGCAGTTCCCACCCACTGGCCACTCCTTGGAAACCCATAGCGCAGCTCTACTTTGTCCTGTACGACAGTGGTGGGGGCAGGGAGGGAGAGTGGATACAGAGGATGGATGATGGAAATTTTCACCGTATTTAATTTTGCACGTTTTCAAACCTGAACTATGCGAATGTACCACCTAGTCATAAAATTTGTTTTTTTAGAAAGAGGGACTCAGGATTTTGCTGAAGCTTAGAACTTAAGCAAAGAAAAATATTAACGGAATCTAGGTTGAACATTTTACGGCTTTGGGGGCCAAGGACAGCAGTGGGAAGAAGGGAAAACTGCTAGGAGCCGTCCACTTCAACATGCTTTGTTTTAAAAAAGCATAAGATAATCTTCAACAAATGGTGCTGGCAAAACTGGATATCCATCTGCAATAAATTGAAACAAGATCCACACCTTACACCTTATACAAAAACCAACTCCAACTGGATAAAAGACCTAAATATCAAACCTAAAACGATAAAGCTCATCCAAGAAAAGGTGGGAACAACAATGGAAGTTTTAATACACAATGTAAACACACTTCAAATTCTGTCAAACAAACCATAGTCAACAGAAGAGAAAATAGATAAATGGGAACTATTAAGAATCAAACACTTTTGCTCATCCAAGGACTTTATTAATAGAATTAAAAGGCCACCTACAGAATGGGAAAAAATATTTGGCAACTCTATGTCAGACCAACGCTTGATCTCCATAATCTATAAGATACTACAAAGTATCAATAAGAAGAAGATAAATCATCCAATGAAGCAATGGGCAAAAGAGATGGACAGACATTTCTTTAGAGAGGAGATCCAGGCAGCCAAAAAACACATGCGATCATGTTCACGATCTTTAGTTATCAAAGAAAGTCAAATCAAGACTACAATGAGGTACAATCTCACACCAACAAGGTTGGCCATGATCCAAAAAACACAAAACAACAAATGCTTGAGAGGCTGTGGAGAAAGTGGAACCCTCCTACACTGGTGGTGGGGTTGCAAAATGGTCCAGCCTCTTTGGAAAGCCATCTGGTGCTTCCTTAAAAAAATGGATATAGATATACCATTTGACCCAGTAATTCCACTACTTGGAATATATCCTACAGAATCAAGGCCTTTCATACCAACGGACATATGCACAACAATGTTTATCACAGCACAGTCCACAACAGCAAAAAGATGGAATCAACCCAGATGCCCAACAACAGAGAGGAATGGGTAGGTAAACTATGGTATATATACTCAATGGAGCACTATGCAATGATAAAGAATAATGATGATTCCAGGAAACATCTCATAACCTGGTTTCAACTGGAAGACATTATGTTGAGTGAAAGTAGTCAGCAACAAAAGGACAAATATCGCATGAGACCCTTACGATAAGATCTCAAAAACAGACTTATGTATAGAATAAAAGACTCTTCAACAGCTGCAAGGGAGGGGAGGGAGGCGAGGGGGGGAGGGTTTAGATCAGATAGTTGCTAGAAATCTGGTTGGGTGAAACTGTTAATAGCACACATTAGAAACCAGAATAATATTAAGTGGACTTCAGCATAACTTGAATACTCTTTCCATCTTAACCCAATATTGCAAGGACGGAGTAGCTGGGGCAGGGGGCAGGGGACCATGCTCTTAGGCGAAATCAAGGCCAACTGGCACAACTAGTGTTTTGCTAAGAGGGCTCTCTGCACCCCACATTGGTGAGTGGCATCTAGGGTCTTAAAAGCTGCCAAGCTGCCATCCAAGGGCACAGCAAATGGTCCCAACTCAGCAGGAAAGCGTGCTCACCGAGGACCAAAATGACATGGGGTAAAGACAACCCAGAAGATAGAGAGATGCACATGAGTGGGTGCCCACATCGACTTGGAACCGGAAGAACCGGATGGTACCCAGCCACCACCAGTGATAGCCGTGATGGAGCTCACTAAGTTGAGTCTCACTGGCAACACAAGAATAAAAACAGGTGCACTCTGAGAGCTCCACTAAAAGACCTCAATTGATGGTCCAACAGTTTCGGGGTTCCCCTGGGAGCATGGCCCCCGGCCCTGATGCTGCCCTTGCCCATAAATCATAACGAAGGTCCACTCTTCGGACACGAATGGATTGGACTGGGTGATGCAGAGTGACCATATATTGGATGCACGATATGGTTCTATGCATCTATAGGATATCATCCTGCTGACCTCTGGCTGGAGGAAGGAGAGTGGGTGGAGAGGAGGGGAAAGGAGGCTGTTGGGAGGATGAGACATGTATGGAGCAGAGAGGAATAGTGAGCTGTCACCGGTCAGGGAGAACAGTGCAAGTTACACATAGGTGGGCATGTAAATTTATACGGGAATGTCCATTTTCACTCAGTCATAATAATAAAAAAAAGCATAAGATAGGGTGAAGGAAAGTAAATCAAGTCACACAATGGAATGAGTTTCCTTCTTATCGTAAAGACTAAGTAGGTCCCATTCCTACAAGGGGATTCTTCTAGGATGTCAATCAAGGTAGTTCTCACTTCAGAAGACTCCAAGTATGAATAAAATCCAGAAACCCATTGCTTCGAGTTGATTCTGACTCATAGTGACCCTACAGGACAGAACAGAACAGCCCATAGGGTTTCCAATGCTATAAATCTGTATGGGAGCTGACTGTCATATCTTTCTCCCACCAAGCCTCTGTGGTTTCAAACCACCGAACTCTCAATTAGCAGCCAAGCACTAACCAGTGGACAACCAGGCCTCCTGTCCTTAAAACAGCAATGCCTTCCTTAGGGGCGAGTTTTGCACCCTAAATTTCTAGATCACAATGATGGAACAGTATCTAGCAGTATCCACTCTTTTTTTTTTCTTAACTGTGCTTTAGATGAAAGTTTACAGCCCAAGTTAATTTCTCATATGAAAAATTACATACATACATACATTATTTGCAGTCCCTGCAATGTTACAACACACTCCCCTTTCCATTCTGGGTTCTCTGTGTCCATTCAATCAGCTCCCGGCCCCTTGGGCCCTCTCCTCCGGCCTCTGGACAGGAGCTGCGCATTTGGCTCGGTGAATGGGAGGGAACAAAGGAACTCACACCTCAGGTGCATGACTTGTTTTACAGCCCTGTCTGACCCGTGTCTGGAGAGCAGGCTTCAGGAATGGTTTCCTTCTGGGTCAGCAGAGCATCTGGAGGCCCTCGTTTGGAGGTAGTACATGTTCTGATTAGCAGCCAACCTCTTAACCACTGAGACACCAGGCCTCCTACATGTTTTTTGATAAAAACTGAGGCCTTAGATGGTAGGTGTACCCAGGTCTACAGCCTAAGGCAGGCCTCTCAGCAGGTACTAACTGCATTAACATTCTGCTGAGGGGGTAGTTTATGGAGACAGCAGCTCTCCCTGGGCAGCCAGTTGCTCAAGTTAGTGACTAAGAGTTTCCACTGCTGCACACTCCCTTTTACGTCCATCTGTATATCTCAGATGATCTGAAGCTACAGTCTGCCCCAAAATAATCCAAGTCAAATACAGGCAAAGGAAACTTTGTATCATAAGCCTCACAGTTTTGTTTCTATTTTTACACCTTAAATAATTGAAATGGAAACACTCTAGAAAAATGTATAATCCCTTGAAAGCTTCACAAATGTACCATCCTAGTAGGTAACTACAGGCCAGTTTTAAAGCTTTCCATTATCTGGACCTGAAGTTGTTACCTTAATAGGCATCAGATGAAAGCCGCCAAACAAGGGAGAAATATGGGGTTTGGCTCCCCTCTAGTGGTCACCTTCAGTACTACAAAAGCTTTTTTTTTTTTTTTTTTTTAAAGTAAGCTTGCACAGCCGTTGGAAACCCGGTGGTTTAGTAGTTAAGTGCTATTGTCTGCTGACCAAAAAGCCAGCAGTTCAAATCCAGCAGGCGCTCCTTGGAAACTCTATGGGGCAGTTCTACTCTGACCTAGAGGGTCACTGTGAGTCAGAATCGACTCGGTGACGGGGTTTGGCTTTTTCGGTTTTCACCGCATCGGAATTCTGTGTCTCTCAGGTAGACACTGACAACATATTTTCATCTTTCAGGTTCAAATATGCAACATAGAGATTGAAACAAAAAGTATTCCAAAGTAGTAGTCAATGATGAACATTTCCTTATAATCCAGATGCCTTCCTTTGGAAATGATTTTATCACATATCTGTCATCCAAAATCCTCCTACATAAAATAAAATCAAACAAATTCTTCACTTTTGTTCCCTCAGCAGGAGCCTTCTCATAGATTACTAAATTAAGGTTAAATTAAACTCAATCCATGGCTGTCTTGTGGATTCGAACTCCTAGAGGTCCTACAGGACAGATTAGAACTGCCCCCGCAGTGTCCCAAGCGAAATCTTGAGGCAAGCAGACTGACACATCTTCCTCCCAAGGAAGCAGTGAGTGGGGCTGAACCTCTGACCTTTTGGTTAATTGTTGAGTGCTTTAACCTCTGTGCCACCAGTGTGCTTCTACAGCTGCAAGCTGAGTCCACAGAGGATACCAGGCACTGTCATTCTACTGTCACTCAGTGGCATAAAACATGGACACATCGGATCTCACCTGCAAGGCTGAGGCGGGCACGCAGGCGGAGGTGCCCCAGTCCAGGACTGGGAATTGTGCCGTAACAAGTGAGCAGAGGAAAAGGCCCAGCCCCAGAGGTGAGATGGATCAGGGACTCAATCACAGCCTCCTGTTCCTCACCTGTAAAGACATGAGGATAAAATGCTCCCCATCAGAAAGACCTGGGTTTCTCAGCTGCTGCACTACTGATCTCTGGGCCAGAGAAGTCTGCTATGCCGGCTGCCCTGCGCACGGGTTAGCAGAATCCCTGCCCTTTGTCCACTAGATGCCACCAGTACCTCCCCAGTCATGACAACCCAAACTGCCCCAAACCAACCAAATTCATTGCCACTGAGTCGGTTTTGACTCATAGTGCCCCTACAGGACAGAGGAGAATGGCCCCGTGGGGTTTCCAAGGCTGTAAATCTTTACAGAAGCAGATCAACAGATCTTTTCTGCCACAAACAGCTGGTAGGTTCTGACTGCCAACCTGAAAAATTAGCCATCAACTGCTTAACCACTGTGTCAGTGGGGTCCAGCGTCCCCTGGGGAGCAAAATCACCACTGCTGAGAGCCACTGACTTAGATCATGAGGGAGAGGCCCCGTGACACACAGCAGCTGCTCAGTAAGGCATTAGTGTCCTCCCTCCTCACTTGTGTTAGGTGCCATCAAGTGAGTTCCAACTCATAGCAACCCTATAGGTCAGAACACAACTGCCCCTTAGAGTTTCCAAGGAGCAGCCGGTGGATTTGAACTGCCAACCTTTTGCTTAGCGGCCATGGCACTTCACCACTACACCACCAGGGTTTCTTCTGTTAGTGCATCTTAACCTGAAACTTCTTTCTTTGAGCAATAGGACAAAAACACTTCAGAGTCTAAAGAAACACCATATAGACAGAATAATGGATCCTAGTAAAGCCTCCGAATGCAGCACCTTTTGGAACATACCCTCCAAGGAGACCTGAGAAATGAAGAACTCATCAACAAGGACTACAAACAAGAGCTATTCATCTTAAACAGTTTGTTTACTGAGTGTGAGCAATACTGGGTGAGACAGAATGGTCAGAGGAAGAGATCAAGAGAGAAATGGCAGTTTGGTGACAGGGACAGAAAAGACTTATGCCTGCCTGTGCCTAAGAAAACAAACATCACATGACAACAGAAATTCCCACCTGGCGTTTTCCTTCAATGATAAGCTACTGACACTTGTCTGTGCTGACGGACTGGAACGGTAATGAGCTTCTGACAGACGGCGTCTCCTAAAAGATGGGCTGCAGCGGAGCTGGACTTGCCTTCCCTTTATGTCAGTGGTTCCTCATATAGATCATTGTTTTCCTAAGTTGTATTTAATTTGCTGTTGAGGATCTACACAGTAAAACACACAGCAATTCAACAGTTTCTACATGGACCATTTAGTGACATGTGTGATGTTCTCTGAGTGATGCCACCTTCTCACTGTCCTTTCCTGAGTTGTTCCTCCCCCATTAACATAGACTTACTACCCCTTGCAGGTTCCTAGAGAACCGTTTGATTGGCAGTTGTCAATCTGATCTCACACAGATAGTGTTTACAAGAGCATAGTACTCAAAACCAAAAAAAAACTCAGTGCCATCAGGTTGGTTCCGACTCATAGGGACCCCATAGGACAGAGAAGAACTTCTCTGTAGAGCTTCTAAGGAGTGCGCAGTGGATTCAGCTGAACCTTTGGTTAGCAGACCTAGCACTTAACCACTGCGCCACCAGGGTTTCCAGGCAGACCCTCTTCACTAGTTAAGCTAACCTGGTTTTAAGAAGACTTAGCGGGATAGTTTTGGTTTAAGAGAAGGACATCATACTTGGTAAAGTAGAGGGTCAGTGAAAAAGCAGCAGCCCCTCAGTGAAAAGAATTGACACAGTGACTGCCACAAGGAGCTCAGACACAGCGAGGATGGTGACAGTGGCCGAGGACCAGGCTGTGTGTTCTTCTGCTGCACACTGGGTTGCTGTGAGTGGGAACGGGCTTGATGGCACCTAACAACGACAATGTATGCATCAATGCAGTCTACCGTGTAAATACATACATCTTCCATAGCACTTAACCACCATACCACCGGGGTTTCCGTATATATCTATATATAGAGACCAATTACCATTGTATATTTCTACAGCAAGGAAAAACATTCATTCAAGTTCACAGGTAAAAGAAGAAAGATTCAATTTACTCTGATAGTCTTGTCTTGCAAACTGAAAGGTCACACAGCTTATAACATGGAGCTGAGGACATGAACAAAAGAACTGCTGGAGCTGTGGGCAGTACACACACTGGAATACCAGAGAGCCCCCAAGACCAGGCCTGGCCACATGATGCAGCATTTTTGAAAGCAGGTGCCTGTCCAGAGCCATGTGTATTGCAAGTTTCTGTTAGCATCCACAGCATTCTTTCTAAGAAGCTATATCCTTAGATGTGAGTGCTTTTCTGGAAGACTACATGAAAAAACCTGTTGGCAATGGTTGACCCTGGGGAGTGAGAATGATGTTGCAGGCAGCAGAGGTTTCTTCCCCCTTGTTTCTTTTCTTCCAAGCGCACACGGGTACCGGGAGACGTTAGGAAGAACAAGTCTCAGAGCTATCACTGAGCATCTGCGCAGCACCTTCAGGAGCCTCTAGATTTGGGGTTTTACTAAGAAGCCATCCCACAGGTGTCCAAGCTCCTGTACTAGTTCCAACGGCCTGCCAGATATCACCACCTAGATGTCACCTTGAGCTCAGAATGAAACCCCTCTGCTTTCCACCGAAACCTCTCACTTCTTGTACGCTTCACCCTGAGTTACTGTTTCCCAAGTGGAGTCTTCAGAGTCCTCCCTGGCTCGCCCCTCTGAGGCGAACAGGTCTCTGAATTCGGCCCACTGCCTCTGTGTATCTTTCCAATCAGACCCTGCCTGGCCTCACCACATGAGCCCTTTGGCCTCTCAGTAGGGCACTGCAGTCATCTCCAAACTGGTCTCCTACCAGCAGCTCTCCCTTCCCAGGTCATCTCACATGTCACCTGGGGGCCCTTCCTCCACTTAGTGTCACTTCCAGCCTCACTTCTTCTGACCCTCTTCTCCCACGCAACAGGGCCCTGAACCTGCCACACCTTTCCAGAAGTCGTGTCCTTGCAGACGCGGACCCTGTACCTGGGGCATCCTCAGACTTTGTCTTCAAGAGCTACTGAGCACTTCGATTTTTTTCCAAGTTTTCACTCTTTAACTTCATAATGGCTACTCAGCCCAGAACATGTAAATGACTCTAAATTATCTCATAGAATAAATTCTGAAAACTGAAACCCCTGAGTGGAAAGGTCAGAACACATAAAACTTTGGGAAAACAGTCCCAAAATGCCCTCCAGCCAAATAGGTGCTGACGCATTCTCCCACAGATCAAGCACGAGCTCCCTTACCAAGACCTCCACGCCATTAGGGAGGCTTTGACTTTATTCCTGGATTCCTCCTGAGGCTGGGAAACTTCTCCATGTTTACCGGACATGTCAATCTCTTCTTTTTCAATTCATTTTGACAAGTATCCAGTGGAGTCTAATGCAGTCCCTTAAAGAGCAGCAGCCAGAGTCGCCACTCACTGGGGGTGCCTGCCCAGGTGCCTGGCTGCTGCAAACACCAGCTTCCTCACCTGCAGAGTGAAGGTGGCAACAGTACCCACCTTGAAGGGTTTCTGCAGCAATGCAACAGGAGCGTGGAAAGGACATGGCACAGGGCATATACTGTTCACTTACCTGTCAAATCCTGACTCACAGCAGCCCACAGAGAAACACCCTATAGGGTTTCCAGGGCTGTCATCTCCATGGAGGTGGACGGCCATGTCTTCTTCCCGCAGAGAGGCTGGTGGGTTTGAACAACCAACCTCCCAGTTAGCGGCTGAGTGCTTCAACTACCGCGTCACCAGGGCTTGTACCGTTTACTTAATCCCCATGCTGTCAAGTTGATTTCAACTCATAGCGACTCTACAGGACAGAGCAGAACTGCCCTGTAAGTTTTCCAAGGAGTGGCTGGTAGACTTGAACAGCCAGACTTTTGGTTAGCAGCCGAAAGCTTAACCACTGCACCACCAGGCTCCTACTGCTTACTTAAACCCCAAAGCCAAACCCATTCCCACCGAGTTGATTTGGACTCATAGTAACCCTGTAGGATGGAGTAGAACTGCCCCATAGTGTTTCCAAGGAGACGCTAATGGGTTCAAGCTGGCAGCCTTTTTGTGGGCAGCCCTAGCTTGCCGTGGCTCTTAAACCACCGCTTAAACCACCAGGGCCTTTCTGTTTACTTAGCACATGTATGTAAATCCTTCATAATAAATATCAGCTATCACTATCTTTAACAAATATTTACTGAACACTTAGTGCTTGACAGTGAGACACTATGCTGAACAAGACAGGCATGGTCCCTGACTTCACATAGCTTATAGCCTACTGAGCAATGACCATTTTCATCTTTGTGTTCAAGCATTTTTTTTTTAAATAACATTTTGTTTTCAGTGAAGGTTTACACAGCAGCACAGGTTCCCATTCAACAATTCCTATGCCGATTCCTCCTCAGTGTGTAGAAATTCTACTCGTGTATTTATAGCCTGGGCTACATTCTTCACAATGGGTAAACATTTTAATCATTCTCATTCTGGTTGTTCCATTTCTGTTAATCTAATTTTCTTGCCCAATCACATTCTTATTTTTGTTTTAAAGTCATTGTTGACTGTTTGATTTCATATAGGTGATCTTCTTAAAAATTGCATTTATGGGTGATACTTGGAGTATTGTCTTATTGATTCCTTACCATTCTTTATATATTATGTCCATACACTGTTGGCCATAGGCAGCAAATACTCCTTCCCCAGTTATTCTTCATTTTCAGTGTGCATAAGTTCTTTTTTATTATGATGCAGCCACATCTATGAATCTTGACTTAACAAGGAACAGACTGCTAGGGTCACTGAATGTAACTGCAACAAGAAAAGATGACTCAGACATACCTTCGATGCTGGGACCGTCAGGGAGTGGTGGAGACAGTGACAGTGTGGAGACTCTGTGACCCATCTAAAGGAAGGAAGCAGTGGCCTCAGTGCTGGCCCCCTGTTGCCAGAGATAGATATGAGCCCAGAACTGCCAAAGCTTTCCATTTGTCAGGAGAAGCCAGAAATCTAGACTTGCTGATAGAATCTTGGTTTTCAAGTTCTAGAGCAATGTTTAAAAGATAAGTGAGACATGACAAAACATAGTATGCCTGCAGGTCTTGACTGTCAGGCTGCAATCTCTGCTTTTAGGTCACTGCTTGGCTCTGTGTTTCAAGAGGCTTTTTTTAACCTTGAGATAAGAAAAATAGTCTGGCTATATTTTCTTTTAGTTATTTAATGTTTTTGTTTTCACTTCTCCCAATTTAACCACAACTTACTCATTTAGAATGTGTAGTGAAAAGTAGGGATCTTATTTTTTTTTTCTCTCTCTCCATTAGTTAAGTGTCCTGCACCCTTTACTGAATATTTTCTCCTTTTTTTCAATCCCTGGAAGCCCTGGTGGCCTAGTGGTTAAGTGCTACCTGAGTTGGCTAACTGAAAGGTCAGCAGTTCAAATCTACCAGGCACTCCTTAGGAACTATGGGACACTTCTACTCTGACCTACAGGGTCACTATGAGTTGGCATCACCTCAAAAGCGGTGGCTTTGGCTTTTAGATTTTTGTCAGTCACTGAGTAGACACTGGTGTTCCTGTTCTCCTGAGTAATTCTCCCTCTCAACTCCTTTCCTTATGGAACAGTCCTTGTCCCCAGCATTCCATGTGATTCTGTGAGGCTGTACAGCACAGCCAGCTGGAGGTCCAAGCTAGCTGAAGGCAGGTCTGAGTGCTGCCCCACCCCCCACCACTACTGCAGTGCTCTGTGGTCATGGCCTACATGGTGTCTTTCCCTTATTCTCTTCCTGGACCATGAGCTATAAAAATACAAGCCTGGAACTACCAACAACCACACCTCCCTTCTCTCTAAATGTACAAACAAGAGAATGGAGTCAACTCCAGAAAAGAATCAAGTCAAGCAGAGAGAGGGCATTTGAGCCTTCTCTGGAGTCACTGAAGCAAGCATGACTCCTGAGCACCCCAAGTATACTACAAAAAAAAAAAACGACTTTTGCTTTTGTTTAAGCCAATATGATTTTCTTTCCTTTTTGCTTGACAGAATCTTGGTACACACAAACTCTTTGACTATATTAAATGCTTATACAAAGTTGGGTCAGGGCTTCAGCTTTGTTTTCACATCTACCACTCTGTCTATTCTTGGGCTCAAGTTACTCTTTCAAATTCTTCCGTAATCTATAAATACCAACCCCCAAACCAAACCCATTGCCCCTGAGTCAATTCCAACTCATAGCAACCCTGTAAGACAGAATACAACTGCCTCATATGACTTTCAAGAACCGCATGGTGGATTCGAACTGCCAACATTTTGGTTAGCAGCCATTAACTCTTAACCACGACACCACCAAGGTTTCCAAATCTATAAATACTTGGTAATATAAAACCAATCCTCCTCAAACTCATCTTCCATTTTCAAAATGTTCTTAGCTATTCTTGCCTGTTTATTCTTCCAGATGCTCTTTAGAATCACTCAATACGAGCTCTGAAAATTAAGTCTGAGAACTTACTACTGCGCACCAGGTTAATGTGAGATATTAAGGCTGCTGACCTAAAGGTCGGGAGCTGGAATCCACTAGGCGCTCCTTGGAAACCCTAGGGGGCAGTTCTGTTCTGTCCTGTGGGGTCGCTGTGAGTCGGAACGGCAACGAGTTTCGGAGTTTTGATTGGTTGGTTGGTTTGGGGCACGGAAAAGGTTGGCCTGGAACCAGAAGAGGTTAACTATGGAAGTGGGGTGGCTAGGATGTCAGCCTGTGAACCTGGGCCAGAGGAAAAGGGATAGGTTAGGCTGAGGGCAGGCGTCCCCTATAAAGAGACCTCCTTCACGTTTGAGGGGGAATTATTTCTGAATGTCGCCGCAGCCACGTCCTCCTTCCACCTCTGCGCGGCGGGGGACCCTCATTGGGTTCCCTAACCACCGCCCCAGCGGCCACGGCCTCCACCCCAACGCTCTGTAACCAGTCAACCTCTGAGGCAGGCACTGCTCGCCAATCAATTCCCAAACGCTCAACAGCCATTTCCGGCCGAGCACACTTCCGGGGTCGGGTCCTCCAGTGTGCCCGCCTACCAAGGTTCCGGGCCTACGATGGGCCTATCGATGCGCTTGCGTGCTGCAGCCGGGCAGGAAAGGGGCACTGGAGTCAGACGCTCCTCAGCGCCCCCTACCGGAACTGCTGCAAATTGGGAACATCTGGAGGGATCTGACCACTGTTTACGGTGTTCAGTGCTGTGACTCCTGTGCCCAGCAGAGGCTTCGGACAGAAGAGCCCAGCATGCCTCCTTTAGGGGTGCATGGTGAGTGGTAAATTGAGCGCCCTGCAGTCTGGGACTGCTGTGCTCCAGTTTAGACGTCAGTCTATCCATTTCGTCACTTTCTCAGGGAATACTTGCTAAGCCTGGACTCCCATTCTCTGAAATCACACTAGACCCGGAGATGCGTGATGAGATCGGAGGTAGAATGTCCCACTTTATGGTCCTAGGACATGGAGGACAACTTTAGCCTAGAAATGCTCATTTCAAGTCGGAGCTGATTCTCGAAGGATGCGCAGAAGTGAGGGGGAAATAGCAGTAGATAAGGAAGGGACCGGGGCAGTGGGGGGGTGGGGAGGCAGAGACCTAGAGGGGATGGAAGGCATGCGTCGTCTAGGGGGCCACGAGGACCTTACTTACTATAGTCAAGGAATAGGAAGAGTAATAACTTGAAGGCCATGCTTGGGATGCAGAAGATTTGAAAACCTCACATGAGTCTTTATTTTCCAAGGCAGAAGTTTACAGCGTCGATAGATACCTAAAGGGATACTGGAAACCCCGGTGGCTTAGTGGTTAAGTGCCACGGCTGCTAACCAAAAGGTCGGCAGTTCAAATCCGGCAGGCACTCCTTGGAAACTCTAGGGGGCAGTTCTACTCTGTCTATAGGGTCACTGTGAGTCAGAATTGTCAGGGCACTGGGTTTGGTTTGGTCTAAAGGAGTATTTGACACCCTCCCCCGCACCCCAGGATGAAGAAATCACTGAAGTTCAAAGGGGGAGCGGCTAGAGGTAAATTACGCCAGCGAGCTTACCAGGGGCCAGGCCATACAGGGACTCAAAAGCCACAGTAACTAGCTTGCTCACTTCTATCCCAAGGGGCAGTGGGCAAAGACGGGCTATGGATCAGGGTAAGGCAGAGTTGTGAAAAACCCGAAGCGCTAATCCTGAGACAAGCTGAGAGCCCGGGAAGCACTCCTCACTTTAACCCATTCATTGCTGTGAGTCCATTCTGACTCAGAGTGACTCTAAAGGACAGAGTAGAACTGCTCCGGGGGCTGTTCACGGCCACCTCTCGGTTAGCAGCCAAGAGCTTAACCACTGCACCACCAGGGTTCCTTCCTCTCCCTTCACCGTCTTATTACCTGGATGTCTGGAGATGCCTGGGAGGCAACCTTTGTCTCAATTCGCCTCCGGTTGTGTGTTACTAGGAGCGGCCAACAGAGGGCGCTACTGCCCCACACGTGGACCAACAAGCAATTTCCCAAACTAGAGGTACCTGGTGACACAATGGTTAGGTGCTACATCTGCTAACCACAAGGTCGGCAGTTCACATCTGCCAGGGGCTCCTTAGAAACTATGGGGCAGTTCCATTACGTCCTATACGGTCACTATGAATTGGAATCCACTCCAGAGTACAGTTGTACGAGCCCCTGAGGTCCGCCTGGCAGGCTCTCCCTAACAGGGTGAGGGTACACAAGGGTCCCTCAGAAGCACTGGCCACCGATCTCGGCTCTTTAACGTGTTCAGACGCCACATCCCCTGTTCTCGGAATGAGTTGGCTTGTTCCTCCCTTGCGTAGTCCCTGTCCCTTTAAAAAAAAAAAAAAATGTTGCCATCAAGTGGACTCGGACTCACAAGTGACCCTATATATAACCAAAACCAAACCCACTGCCATCGAGTCAATTCCAACTCAAAGCGACCCTATAGACAGAGTAGAACTGCCCCATAGAGTTCCAAGGAGCACGCGGCGAATTCGAGCTGCAGATTTTTTCCATAACAGCCATAGCACTTAACCTCTACACCTCCAGACTTACCAGCGACCCTATAGCACATAGGAAAACTGCCCCACAGAGTTTCCAAGGAGCGCCTGGTGGATTTGAACTGCCGATCTTCTGGTTAGCAGCGGTATCACTTAACCACTAAGCCATTTGTCCCTTCAGCCATTTGTCCCTCCTGACCAAGTCACCCATGGAAACAAACTCTGGAGGCATACTGGTTAAGTGCTATGTCTGCTAATCAAAAAGTCGGCAATCCACCAGGTGCTCCTTGGAAATTCTATGGAGCAGTTCTACTCTGCTTATAAGGCAGCTATGAGTTGGAATCAACTCCACGGCAGTGGGTTGGGTTGGGTTGGGTTCGGTTTGGTTTTTTAGTCAGCCCTGTGCCCTAGCACCCTCCCATCACAGGGCCACCAGCTCAGTCATTAAATGAATGAGGCACTGACGAAAGAGGCTCTGGGCCAGTGAGGCTGCATTCAGAGGCCCTCTTTGACCCAGGTTCATTTATCTGTGACTGGCGACTCCTACAGGAAGCACTCCTTTCACCCTTCAACTGTAGCTGGTGTTTTGTGATTGGGGACCTCCTGGCATTTAAATACAGGCAGGAACCAAACTCTAACCAGCATCTGTTGCTTCTTGGTGATGCTGTTTTCCCCAGTAATGATGGTTGTGCTTTTGGCCGGGGGGCAGGGGGGGCATGGTGGTCTGCCTTCATCCAGGGAGGAAAGTGTCTCCCACAAAAGATGTGCTGTTAATAAGCTGCCCTCTTAGTTGCCAAAGGGGTGCTATAGGCTAGCAGGACACGCCCTAGCGTGAGATGTGGTGCTGAACGTCCCCCTGGGCCCCGCTACAGCACTGAATGCTTTGGACACAGAACTAGGACCCAGAGAAGACAGGATGCCCCTAAAGTTGTCACTCTTCATAGTGGCTGCAGATCTTATAAATGCAAATGTGTCTTAAGTGATGCCAGCCAAAGGTCAGTTACTGTCCCCGGTGCTGCACATCCAAGTCAAGAAATAGTGTGCAAATTTGGAGAGACCTAAGGTGCCACTAGAAGCCCTGGTGGTGTAGAGGTTAAGAGCTATGGCTGCTAATCAAAAACTCAGCCGCACAAATCCACCAGGCGCTTCTCAGAAACTCTATGGGGCAGTTCTACTCTGTCCTATAGGGTTGCTATGGGTCAGAATCAACTTGAGGGCATGGGCTTGGTTTTTTTCAGATGCTACCAAAAGCTGACTGGGTGCTGACAGATTGCCCAAGGAAGAACATGAGAATTTCAAAGCTGCAAAAGCTGATGAACTTTTTCTGTCATTCGGTACCCGGGCCACCATGGACTTTATGTCTGGAGCTTGTGTTGGGCCTACCAGGCTTCCCAAAGGAGAACAGCTGTCAGGGATGTGGGGGACAGCCTGGGAACAGGGTGTGGTACCCAGACCGGTTTTATTCATAAAATAGAGTTAAACATCTTTGTGGTATTCTCTGCAAGCCCCCCAGTATGAAAAACTGACAGATGCATGGGAGGTGTAGCAATATGGAAGGGTGGTAACTCTTCCAATTGTAGGACGCCTTAAAGTGCTGCGTAATATGTTTTTTAATCTTTGTAATGCGTGACTGAGCTGGGGATAACAGGATTCTTCAAAGTACGGAGATGACAAGAAGGTCACTAGGCTGGTGGACAGTATTTGCAATTTTCCGTCAAGTATCTGCCTGTCTGCTGCCTCCAAAGCTCACTTTCTAAAGGTCACATGTGCTACAGAAGTCAAGGCTCAACTGGCTTGGAAATTCTGACAGAAAGCAAAGATTTCCCAAAGATGCCACATTTATAGACGAGGTCAGGAATTTAAAAAGTAAAATAAAATAACTACCTGAGAAGAATGAGGAAAAAGAGGCATGCCCAGCAGTCCATGATTCTGAGGAGGAAAGACAAAAGAAAGATGCGTCTTCCTGGAGACTTTCTGAACAAAGCCTTCATCACCATGTATTTGAAGATGAACAAACACTGTCCAAAAAACCGACAAGTCCATCTTTTTTTTCTTTTTTAATTGTGATTGAGTGAAAGTGTACAACCCAGTTTAAATTTGCATGCCCGCCTATGTGCAGCTCACAGTGCTCTCTTTACCCGGCGACAGCACCCTCCTCCTGTCTGTTCTATACATGTCATATCCTCTTAACCATCTCCTATTCCATCCTCTCTACCCCTTCCGTCCCCCCACAGCAAGAGACCAGTAGGTGACATCTCATAGATGCATAGAACCATAAAGTGCACACACAACATGGTCACTCTGTGTCGCCGAGTCCAATCTGTTCCTATCTGAACAGTTGACCTCAGTAATGATTTATGAACAAGGGCCAAGTCAATCATTTTTAATGGAGCGGTCCTGGGTTGGAGGTATCACATGCATCACAGAGCTACACACCAAAAAGCCTTGTTAAAGGACATACAAGTGCCTCCTTCCCTAAGGATTGTGCTCAAGGACCAGTTCATAACCACAAATGCCTGTAGTCTTAGCTAAAAACATACAGGTCACCGGGAAATGCTTTTTCCATCACTTGTTCTTAACGTCCTGGAAACAAAAGGTAGCCGTGTCCCAGTTCATTGAAGCTCTATGGATTCTGCCACTGCTGGTGTCAGACTCATTGCCATTGAGTGAATTCCAACTTGTAGCAACCCTGTAGGGCACAGTAGAACTGTCCCATAGAGTTTCCAAAGACTGCCTGGTGGATTTGAACTGCTAACATTTTGGGGTCACAGTCGTAGCACTTAGCCACTGCACCACCAGATGGTGGCTGAGTTGGAATTGACTCCACAGCAGTGAATTCAGTTTGGTTTTTTGAAAGTCAGAGGCAAACATTGCTTCAGAGAGCTTTTTCTGCAAGGAATCATTGCTCTTCTGCAGTGCTCAGTATCCATGTTCTCACTTTATTTCATGTTCAAATAGGTTTTGCGTAGGCTCACAGATTGGTACAAGTTTTGAAGTAACTTCACGTGACAGATGAGGAACATCTTGTGACATCCAACAATTGATACTTCTATTATATTTGCACACGTGTAGGTCCATATGTAACATGTAAAAGACACGGCACCAATTCTCCACCTTGGTGATTAGGTCAAGACAGTGCTATCTTGGGGAGTAGTATTAGTCTTTTTAAATTACTTAATAATTTTAAGTGAAACTTTTAAACCTGTAACTAAAATTAGCTTTATTGAAATAGTTTTATTTAAACTTTGATATTCAAAGATGGAGAGGAAGGGACAAGTGCTGGCTGAGTGGGTACTGGAGGTAAAGAGTGAAAAAGAAGAGGGTGCTGTCCCGGGGTGAGGAGACAGAGATACAGAGAGGTGAGTGCTTAGGGTCTTATCTGGAAAACTGACTTGGATTGTAAAATTTCACTTAATCACAATTTAAAAAATTGTAAAAATTTGATATTCAGAATAAAAGTTCTGGTGTATTGAGACAGAAGATAAGGCTTGGTTGGTTTGGAAATTCTTAATATTTTGGGGGGTATTTTGAAGTAGTTTTATACACATATTTTAGAAGTTGTATAAAGTTTTAATTTTTGTATTTAATTTAAATTTTTTTATAATAAAGTTAACACCAAATGAGGGTAAAGTGTACACAGCTTGATGAAGGTCAACAATGCCACTAAAAAATATACAAGAAGAAAGAACCTGTAGGTAAGTCCTATGGCATATGTAATTTCAAAATAACAGCAAAAGGAACCAAAAAGTATGTGTGGGTATATAAATATGTATGTAGGCGTATGTGTGCATAAACAAACAAAAAAGCCCAAGCCCATTGTCATTGAGTCAGTTCCAGCTCACGGCAACCCTGTAGGACAGAGTACAGCTGCCCCATAGAGTTTCCAAGGAGCAGCTAGTGGGTTCAAACTGCTCTTAACTGCTGTGCCACCAGGGCTCCATATATATGTATAGGCATGTTTATATGTTTGTATGTGTGTGTGCAGCTATGTGAGTGTATGGACAAATATTCATATATAAGTAATAAAATACACTGGGACACCATTATGGATACTTCTTAGATATAACCAGACACCTCATGGGATTGAATTTCTGGATTTGAAGGATTGGGACATCTCAGTCAATTGGCATAATACAGTTTATAAAGCTGTGTTCTACATCCTCATTTGGCAAGGAGCCCCTGGGGTTTTATAAGTTTATAAGAAGCCATCTAAAACAGAACATTAACCTCTCCTTGTCCCAAACAAAGGAGGAAGAAGCAAGCAAAGACTCAGAAAAAGCCTAGTCTATGGGATCAACAGTCGACACAAATCGTTGCCTCATCTACCCTGAGACCAGAAGTAGATGGTGCCAGCTGCCACTACTGACCAGTCTAATCAGCTCCTCAACAGACCTCAAGAGAAAGGGAGAAAAATGTGGGACAGAACCTCAACTTGAAAAAAAAAAAAAGAGTCCTACTGGACTGATTGAGACTGGAAGACACCCGTGACTACTGCACTGGCATACTCTTCAAACCTTGAACCAAAACTAATCCCCGAGGTCACCTTGTAGCTAAACAACAAACTGGCTCAAAAATAAATGAGTATCACCTGTACGTACTTCATTCCTTTAAATGGTCACCTATCTGTGACCAAACTGTCAATAATTACTTTAGAACAAAGATGAGAATGTAAAGAGGTAGAGAAACTAAATTTATGGAAATGGAATAAGCAGAATGGAAATAACCAGAATTGTCACATGTGGTGGAGACAGTGACCAATGTCACTGAAGAAGTTGTATAGAAATTGTTAAATCGGAGCCTAAACTGCTCTGTAAACCACCCAAAACACAATGCGATATTATTTTTTTAATTTTCTGGAAGAAAATTCCTAACTTTTATACTTTTAATAGAATTTTTTTTTTTTGGAGCTGAATTTATTTATTTATTATGACTGAGTGAAAATGTACATTCCCATATAAATTTACATGCCCACCTATATGCAGCTTCCACTGCTCTCCCTGCCCGGTGACAGCACACTATTCCTCTCTGCTCCATACATGTCTCATCCTCCCAGCAGTCTACTTTCCCCTCCTCTCCACCCACACTCCTTCTTCCAGCCAGAGGTCAGCAGGATGATATCCTATAGATGCATAGAACCATAAAGCGCATCCAATACGTGGTCACTCTGCTAGAATTTTATTTTAATCTTTTAGACTGGCACTGTTAATAGAACAAAATGTGAGTAAAATCCTAATTACAATCTGTTTATCGTATTTGTTGAAATGAAGGCAAAAAGATAACTTTTTTTATTTTTTTTATTTTTATTTAACATAACTGAGTGAAAATGTACATTCACATGTAAATTTACATGCCCCCCTATATGCAGCTTCCACTGCTCTCCCTGTCTGGTGACAGCACACTATTCCTCTCTGCTCCATACCTGTCTCATCCTCCCAACAGTCTCCTTTCCCCTCTTCTCCATCCACTCCCCTTCCTCCAGCCAGAGGTCAGCAAGATGATATCCTATAGAGGTATAGAACCATAAAGTGCTTCCAATATATGGTCACTCTGCCTTGCCAAGTCCAATCCATTCCTGTCCAAAGAGTGGACCTTTGTTATAATTTATGGGAGAGAGCAGCATCAGGGAAGGGGGCCATGCTCTCAGAGTAACCCCAAAACCGCTGGACCATCAATTGAGGTCTTTTAGTGGAGATCTCATGATGCACCTCTTTTTATTCTTGTGTTGCCAGTGAGGCTCTTCTCTGTGAGCTCCGTCATGGCTATCACTGGTCGTGGCCGGGCACCATCCGGTTCTTCCGGTCCCAAGTCGATGTAGGCACCCACTCTTGTGGGTCTCTCCGTCTTCTCGGTTGTCTTTACCGCACGCCGTTTTGGCCCTCGGTGAGCATCCGTTCCTGCTGAGTTGGGACCATTTGCTGTGTCCTCGGATGGCAGCTTGGCAACTTTTAAGACCCCAGACGCCACTCACCAATGTGGGGTGCAGAGAGCTCTCTTAGCAAAACGCTAGTTGTGCCAACTGGCCTGGAATTCGCCTAAGAGCATGGTCCCCCGCCCCCCGCCCCAGCTACTCTCTCCTTGCAGTATTGAGTTAAGATGGAAGGAGTACTCAAGATAACATTTTAAAATAAATGTAAACTAATAGAATGAGTATTTTATGATTGCCCAAACTTCTCCATTCCAGCAAGAGAATACCTAGACATGTGCAGAAGTAATAAATAATAATACACATAAAAGTCAACAATAAATTGTTTGCAGATGAATTTAACCTTGACTAAACCGTTTTAAAAAGCAAGTGATTAACAAACATGGAGGACATTGGTGTGAGGGTGGCCCAGGGCTAAATGTAAGTCAAGAGGGTCCTGGGAGATCTGTGTCCTTTGTCTGTGTCATTTATCTGTTATTGTTTAAGCTATTCATAAATACACTTTCTGGTGTATATACACTGTATTGACCACAAAAGGAACATCTTTTGCATAGTAAGATATAGCACAGCTGTACATAGACTTTTATGGAACTCCAAAATAACACTGTTTTCATGAGAAAAGAGGTTTGAATTTTAAAAAACAAAAAACTAGAGTGCTGCAGTAGGTTGAGATACACACGCACACTGTCTTCAGGTGAGTACAAAATAGCATGTATTGTCTTACCATATGAGCCCCTTTTATTGGTTTTAAGGGTGTTAAAATTAAACAACTCCGCAGAAGGCTGGACAACATTATTTACTGTTCATTTCATAATTCTGGAGATGTTACAGATGACGTATTTAAATCTCCTACTGTGTCCCAAGGGAAGAATATCCTCGAAAAACTGTAACTTAAGCCAGGGAACTTCTTTAAGGGGTTCCCTCCCTCTCTCCCTTGCTCGCGGCTGGACCATTTGTCTCCACTCCTTTCTAATAGTTTCTAGTTGCATAGTGGTTAACAGCTTGGCTACTAATCACATTATTTTATACTAAAAGTTCAAGTTTGTAAAACAAAATGCCATTTCAAAAGGCAGTTGTAAGTTAAAATTAAGTGAAATTTGCTGTAATGGTCAGAAGGTGGTGCTACAAACCATTAAAATACTCACAGGGGGCTTGCAGGGATTGGGGAGAACTAAGTGTTCATTGGGTCCCATCCATATCCCAGAGATGGAGCTTTGGCAGCAACCACGTTTCTTCCATTTTTCAACCTCATCACATGGGACTGATTTTTTTATGTTCAAATAAATTCTTTAAGGCAATTCATCCAGGCCTAGAGAGATTCTCCATAAACATGTTAAAAGGTTGCTCACCATCTGAAACAGCTCCTCTGTTAAAAGCTTGTGAGGTGCACTAATAGGTTTAAACTAAGGGGGATGTGATCTTTAAAACTACGAGGAAAAAAACATGGTCTACAGCAACAAAAATAAGCCCACCAGTGGGTTCCTAGGAACGTGTAAGCATTCTGTCCAAACAGGTTTGTCTTTTTTTTTTTTTAAGGCCTGCTAATCCAGTGGTTGGATCCTGGTAACAGCTATCCTGTTCCCATTCTTCAGTTTCCTCTGCAGGGGTTAATCACTGGCGTTTAAAAAGTGATCTGCAGTTTCTTTGTGGTTATATTTTGTTGAATATTTTAGTAGTGCCATATTTACAGGTATCCCAACTGTTTTATTATTTACCTATTCTTTTCATCATGATCGCAAGTGGGATTATCATGGTCATGAAAGAGAGCATAGTCTTTAAAAGGTGGTTGTGAAGCAACTTGTCTTGCTGCTCTGTTAGTTAAGTAGTTTCTCTTACTTTCTCTTTTCTTGGAGTTCCTTTGGGTTGGTGGGTCTGGATTCTAATCACAGAAATTTCAAAGGAGAGCAAAACTACTTTCAAGAGATCTGATACTAAAGGCCCATTTTAATTTGGGTCCCAGAAGAAATTAGGAACACCCTCTGTTTCCACAATGTGCCAAAATCACAAATACCTCCAAAAATATACCTAGAGTTCATAAAAGTTTTTACTGATCATCCAGAAACCAGTTTACAACACTGTGAATGCAATTAGTCCAGCTTATCAAGCTGAAATAAGTTCAAGAAAGGCATCACTTTTGAGGACCTCAGTTGAGGCAGTCATGATATATTGTCCCTGGTGACGAGAGGTCTTAGGTTCAGACTTTAAACATGACACATCGGTAAGTAGAACAAAATCAGGATTTAATAATGGAGTTTCTTGTAAATCTGGTCTAGGAGACGAAAGCTGTTCAATTAGATTTAAGCAATCATGGGGTAGATGGTCATCATTATTGGGTAAATGTAACAATGTGACTGGACTCAGAGAGGTATTGATTCAGTGGGAAGAGGTTTGTTTGTTTGGTATAGCATGCAACCAGATATTAGAAGCAGCCAAAAGGAGAACTTTCTAAGAAGTCAACATACTGGCTGACAAGTTTTGAGCAAGTGTTGAATTTAAAATGACACCATATGAGGGACATGAACATTAAGACAATTTCCTGAAACAATATCTGCTGTGGTCTCAACTAGTCTAGCCGTTGCAGCAACTGCCCTAAAGCCAGGGGGATAGTCCCTTGTGACAGGGTTCAGATGGATGCTATAATAACCGGTGAGTCTCTTTTGTCCTCTGTGTTTTCGATTGGAGACTCCTAGAGCATTCCCAGAAATCTCATGGAAAGTGAAAAGTCTAAATTATAATCAGGAAATCCTAGAGCAGGAGTGTTAACTGAGGCTTCTTTTAGTTAAGTGATGACCTTTTGGGCATCCTCAGAGAGCTGAAAGAGGTCAGGCACTGAACTCCATAGATAACAGTTAAGATGTTGAGCCAACAAAGAAATATTAGGTACCCAAGTTACTCAATAGCCACAGAATCCTGGGAATCCTTTTAACTGTTTCTTTGTAGGAGAGAGAAGCTAAAATGGCTTCTTTTCTTTGCAAGTCTGTAGTGACCTCTTTTGATGAAATAATATTTCCCAAATACTTAACAAAAGGTTGAACTAGTTATAATTTTTCTCTGGAGGTTTTGTGACCTCCTCTTCCAAATGTCATAACAGTAGGGTACTATTGGTAAGACGTGACTCCTGAGAGTTAAAGACCAGCAAGTCATCTACATATTGTAATAATATAGGCCCTGAGAGAACTGTAAAGTGTATAAATCTGAATGTAAAATCTGAGTAAAAGAGGTAGAATACTCAGTACAACCTTGGTGCATGACAATCCTGGTGAATTGTTGGTCTTCCAAGTGAAGGCAGACAAATATTGACTATCTGGATAGATGTGAAGACATTTTTTTAAAAAAAGCACTGCAAAGATCATCTACTATGAAGTGAGTCACTTCAGGGGGTACATGAGACAGGAGCATATGAGGGTCAGGAACCCTAAGGAATCTGGGAATTACTACACAATTAATAGCAACACAAATCTTGTACAGATCTCTAACCCTTATTGTTGGACTTCTTAACAGGGAAAACTGGAGAGTTGCAAGGACTGGTGCAAGGGATTTTTAAGACTTTGGGTAAAAAGTCTTGAATTACAGGAGTAAGTCCTTCCTTAGTTTCTCATTTTAAAGGGTGTTGAGAAAATTTAAGTAAGGATTTAGAGGTATCTGTTTGAATTTTAATTAATTCACCTGATAGGACCCAACCAACCTTGGGAGAAGTAGTTGCCCATAAACTTTCAAGTACAGAAAAAACATGTTCCATGCAGCTGGATGAAGTAGGGGAATGACCATGTGGTGTAAGCTGTGTGCTTGAAAATAGCTTCTTCACTTACAGTATTTTCTATCATAGAGTCTATCTGTTGATTGGCTTTGGGTAAATCAAATAGCATTTCTCCTGTTCCTAATAATTTTATTTGGCATTTCCATTTGGATTACACATCTCTTCCTATTAAATTTAAGGGAATATCTAAACTGAGTAAAAATTGGTGGACATCCTGTATAAGACCTAAAGAGACAGAACAGGATGGAATGCGTTAAAAATCTGTTCTTGATTAGTAACCCCCACTCCTCTAGAGGTTTTATTATTCCAGGGCAAGGAGTTTTTGTACATTTGTAGGATTTATTGTAGATAAGGTAGTACTTGTGAAAATTAAAAATTCATGTGGTTCTTCATTGATTTGAATAGTAGTTTCTCCCTGACATTTTAGGGTTACCATAGAAAAAATCCCTGATTTGCCCTCACAGCCCCTTTGTTCTATTGGCTTCTGGGCTTCATCCATTGTTATGTTGCCCAGTTTATTTTTTAGTTTTAAACATTCCCTTTTACAGTGTTCAGAAACCCTGGTTGTGTAGCAGTTAAGTGCTATGGCTGCTAACCAAAAGGTCAGCAGTTCAAATCTGCCAGGCACTCCTTGGAAACTCTATGGAACACTTCTACTCTGTCGATAGGGTTGCTGTCAGTCAGAATGACTCAACGAAACAGTTGTTTTTGGTTTAGGAACATCAACCAGATGGTTAAGGATTCTGTAGGAGTTTCCCATCAGACTTTTCCCTCCACCTTTGGGCATCACCTGGCAGTATCAGAGAATTTATTCAACTATATACATCTGCTGAACCAGGTTTGTATCAGCCAAGATTCTAAACTCTTGAGTGAATTTGTGAGGAGCTTCCCTAGGATTATGAAATTCCCTAACAATAATACAAAGTTCCACTTTTGACTGGGGAGCAAAAGCAACTTGTGGTGGCTTATGAGCCTCTTCAGGATATTTCTTTTTAAAAGAATTCCACCGATGGGTTTTAGCTCTTCTAGAGGTTCCTCAAGATTATATGTGGTTCCAGTAGGGAGGTGTTCAGTGGACTAGGTATGGTGTACTAACTGCTGGCAAAGCAGAAGGAAAGGAGAGGAGCTGGGCATCAGAGGCTAAAGTTGGACTGCAGATGCTGGAGACGGCAGCACCGTTTTGGGAAAGGAAGCTGTTCTGGACAAAGGAGCCATTCTGAGAAAGGGGGCTGTGAGGGATGAAATTGCAATCCCCCAAATCTGTAACATTTTGCCTGGGCCAGAATTCCTGGTGTTATGTGATGTGCCTCCGTGTTGAAATTCCTGCTTCTAATGAGGAATGAGGTATGATGGGCAGCAGTTGTATTGGCAGAGAAAGATTCAGTGTGCATGTTTGTTAATCTTTTTAAAAATCTTATTTTTTCCTCGGTTTTAAGTGCTCATTGGAGGAAATGTAGATAATGCCGAAAAGTGTAAAGGAAAAAAATCACCTGTGAACCTTCTGACTAGAAGACACTGGTGGTTAGCATCTTTGGGTTTCCAATCATTTGGTTGGTTTAACAAAATTGAAATTATCTATCTCCTTGTGTCCTCCTTTTCTTCATTATGCATCATATGGACACCATTTGTTCAGGGCAGAAAAGAGTCTTTGGACACTGCGCTTCCGGAGCTGGGGTCTAGGTCAGATTTCTGGGCCTGCTGTGCTGTGTGACTTACAAGAGTTGGCCACCTTCTCTGATGCTCAGGAAATTTATCTTTATGATTTCTTCTGGAAGCTTCCATGCACTAATTACAAAATGCCTCCCATTGCTCTAGTTCTATTTGTAAGCTCTTAATCTCTAATCTGCTGTGCTGAAAGATCAATTTGGTTAACATAAATGACCCCCACAATAGCCATTGGTCCTTTAAATTTTCCTCCCTAAGGACCATGATTTCAGGGGACATCAAGGTCAATTGACATAACTAGTTTTTTTTCTAAGAAATTGCTCTGCATGCCATATTGGTGAGTAGTGCTGGAGATCTTAAAAGTCAGCAAGCTGCCATCTAAGGAATATCAGTTGGTCCCAACCCACCTGGAACAGGTGAAAATCAAGAACATCAAACAAATGAGGAAAATATGGGCTCAGGAGACAGAAGGGTCCATATGACTGGGAGACTAAATCAGCATGAGACCAAAAAAACTAGATGGTGCCCAGCTATCACCAAAGACTGCCCTGACGGGAAAGACAATGTATAGGCCCTGACAAAGCATGAGAAAAAGGAAAGTGCAGATCTAGAACTCTATTAAGAAAGACCAGACCTGATGGTCCATCGCCTGGATGGTCCCCTGAGAACATGGCCCTTGGACTTGCTGCTAGCCCAGAGCTAAAACCAGTGCTGAAGCCAACTCTTCTGACAAAGATTGGACAGGACTATGGGACATAGTGTGAGGCAGATGGTGTGTCTGTTTCCTGGCTTCATATGTATATGAGGCTGTCCAATTAGTTCCTCTTTAGAGGGGAGAGGAGAGGGTGGAGAGGAGGGGACAAGTGGTGGTTAGGTGGATACCGGAAGTACATGGTGCAAAGGAGCAGGATGCTGTCACAGGGTGAGGAGAGCAGATAGAGTTGAATAGAAGCATGTGTTCAGGATTTTGTATGGACCGTTGACTTGGTTTGTAAACTCAATCACAGTAACAACAACAACAACAAAAATATTCCCTCCATAAGTGCATACCATCAGTTTAAATACTAGACTGAACCCAGACCATAATACTGATGCATGTAATCGGCAAGAGTTCCTAATAGTGTCCTGCTTGACTGTTGACTATGGTATTCCCCTTCTTATGGAGAAACTTGCAAGCATTAAAGACCTAAATGTTCACAAAAGCTTATGATGCACCAGAAAGAAGAGTTGGGAAAATAGACTGCCCGCAAGATGGCAGTCCCACCAAACTTAATGAGCCCCCCAGGAGATGCTCAGGAAATGAAGGTATAAAGACAGCCAACAAATATCTCAAACAGCCTTGGTCCCAATAAGCAAAGGTTTCAATCTGAGTGGCTTACCTCCAACCAATCCTGAGAATTCAAAGAGACAGTTCTGGGTAGAAGGGTCCCTGGCTGGTGCCAGGGTAAGCCAGTCCTGTGACTTCTCAGAAACATAATATTCCTTCAGAATTCCTGCCAACTGTGCCATTAAAGGAAACCCGGTGGCTTAGTGGTTAAGTGCTGTGTCTGCTAACCAAAAGGTCAGCAGTTCAAATCCTCCAGGCGCTCCTTGGAAACTCTATAGGACAGTTCTACTCTGACCTATAGGGTCGCTATGAATCGGAATCAGCTCTTCAGCAGTGGGTTTGGCTTGGGGTTGGGTATGCCATTAAATGTGGTAGAGTAATCGCCTATACTCTAATTAACGTAAAATTTAAAAATTTATTGAAAAAAATACATTGACATGGGACCAGAAGAACCAGATGGTGCCCGGCCACCACCAGTGATAGCCACGATGGAGCTCACTAAGTTGAGTCTCACCGGCAACACAAGAATAAAAAGGGGTGCATCCTGAGATCTCCACTAAAAGACCTCAATTGATGGTCCAGTGGTTTGGGGGTTCCCCTGGGAGCATGGCCCCTGGCCCATAAATCATAGTGAAGATCCACTCTTTGACACGAATGGATTGGACTTGGCAATGCAGAGTGACCATATATTGTATGCACTTTATGGTTCTATACATCTATAGGATATCAGTCTGCTGACCTCTGGTTGGAGGAAGGAGAATGGATAGAGAGGAGGGGAAAGGAGACTGTTGGGAGGATGAGACATGTATGGAGCAGAGAGGAATAGTGTGCTGTCACCAGACAGGGAGAGCAGTGGAAGCTGCATATAGGTGGGCATGTAAGTTTATACGGGAATGTACATTTTCACACAGTCATATCAAATAAAAAAATAAAAAATAAAAACAAAAAAATTTATTGAAAAAAATAAGATCAACTCCAACAGGAGACAGACTGAAATCCATGCAGTGGAATGCAGTAACCCAAACTGGCAGCTCAGTAGTGATGTTGTACAAGAGTGGAGCAAAAATACAAAACACATTACTTGGCATTTATAAATCTAGGCTCATCAAAAGACATTACTTCATTGGTAATTATAGGCTTAAATCATACAAAGACATTAATTAGTAGTAGGTCATTTTAAGGTAGGAATTCCTATAGCAGGTACTCATAAGTCAGGACTTCTTATAAAACAAGTTTGTAAGGCAGTTGGCTTAAAAAGATATATGCATCTTTCTTACATTAGTTATGGCATGGTAATTACAGGGTATGTGATGGGAGAGGGGTACCAGTGTAGTTACGTCATCATTAGCAGACATTATTCTCTTAGCAACGGTATGGGAGATGGCTGTTGCTAGGGTGAAAATGGACCCAGCAAACAGAATCATCCCAGTCTTCAAACTGGGCATTTCAGATCTCATCAGGTACCTTGATTGTTTTTTCCTCCTAATTCAAGGTCATGAATATTTACCCCCAAGTTTCCTTGGAATAACTTTATACTTCTGTCCGTTACCTCAGGTCTATGATACATTTTGAGTACATTTTTATATACTGTGGGAGGTGAAGGTCCAGCTTCATTCTTTTACATGTGGATGTTTGGCTGTCCACGCCAGGAGGTGTTTGGGACTATGTTAGGGTCCCTAAGACCATCTCAAGGTTTAGTGATTCGCTAGACAGACTAAGAAATTGTCAACCTCACTGTTACAGTTTATTTATTACAGCAAAAGGATGCAAAGCAAAATGAGCCGAGGGTAAGGATGTATGAGACCAAGTCCAGAAGAAGCAAGGTGCAAACTTCCCATTAGTGCTTTTTCAGTGTAGTCAAAAAGACACACTTAATTTTTCCAGGAATGAGTTGGGACCGCATGGATGAAGTGCTGTCTACCAGGAAAGTTCTCTTGAGCCCAGGAGCCACGGGGCTTTGTCAGGGGTCAGTTGCATAAGCCTCTGGCGCCAGCAGGACTGCAGTTACTGAAGCTCCAGATTTCCAGAAGGAATGTAAATAACCACCACCTATCATGTTATGTGTAGACTACAGAGACAAATGAGTATGGTGTGGTTAAAGATCCTCAGCCTACAAAATACTCTTATCAGTTGGAACATTCCAAAAGCGTAATTCCTAGGAGCTGGCCAAGGGCCATTCATGAAAACAAGTCCTTGGGGATGTGCAAGATTACACATTGCACTCAGCCCTGCCAAATTAATGTTTTCCTGCCCAGAGACAAACACAACCAGGGACTGTACAGAGGCCAGAGATCTTTTTGTTTCCAAAGTGAGTGTAATGTGAGTTTCAGTGGCTGAAGGAGACTGTTCTGCTCATTGTCGTTTCTCTCCATCCATTCTTCATTTACACGGTCCATCAGAGGGACCAGCTGTCAGACTGCTGCTCTGATGGGCAAGAGTTCCATGGAATCTCTTTCATCTACATGGCTATGTAGTTTTATGGCTCTGCAGTCTGAAAGGAAACTCCATGGGCAAAGTGGTTAAAGTGCTACAGCTGTTAACCACAAGACCTGCAGCTCAAATTCACTAAATGCTCCTTGGAAGCTCTGTGGGGCAGTCCTACTGTGTCCTATAGGGTCACTATGAGTTGGGATTGACTCAACAACAGTGGGTTTGGTTTGGGTTGGGTTGTGGTCTGAAAAGATGCTTTGCAATATTTCTATGCTTTGGATTTTGTTAAGGCTTACTTTATGACCTAATATGTGGTCTATTCTGGAGAATGTTCCATGTGCATTGGAGGAAAAAAGTATACTTGGCTGCTGTTGGGTGGAGTGTTCTATAAATGTCTGTGAGGCTAGGTTGGTTGATGGAGGCATTTAGGTCCTTCATGTCTTTATTGAGCTTCTTTCTGGGATATTCTATCTTTCACCAAAAGTATTGTGTTGAAATCTGCTCCTATTACTGTGGAGTTATCTATTTCTCTTTTCAATGTTGTTACAGCTAGTTTTATATATTTAGGAGCCCTATAATTGGGCATGTAAATATTGAATACGGTTATGTCCTCCTGGCGTGTTGACCTTTTCATCATCATATGGTGTCCTTTCTCATGTGTTGTGGTGGATTTTACTTTAAAGTCTATTTTATCAAAAATTAAAGTGCCCCCTCTGGCTGGAGGAAGGGGAGTGGGTGGAGAGGAGGGGAAAGGAGGCTGTTGGGAGGATGAGACATGCATGGAGCAGAGAGGAATAGTGTGCTGTCACCGGACAGGGAGAGCAGTGGAAGCTGCATATAGGGGGGCATGTAAATTTTCATGTGAATGTACATTTTCACTCAGTTATGTTAAATAAAAAAAAAATATATATATATATATATATAAAATGGGTGATTCTAACAAGGAAAAAAAAAATTAAAGTGCCACTTCTGCTCTTCTTTTGAATACTGCTTGCTTGATGTATTTTCTTCCATTCTTGATTTTTAGTTTGAGTCTTTAAGTCTAAAGTATGTCTCCTATAGGCCACCTACATACAGACTGCCACTCTCTTTATTGGTGCATTTAATCCACTTACACTTGGCATAACTATTGATGTGTATGGGTATAGTGCTGTCATTTAGATGCCTGATTTTGTACACTCATAACCATTTTTGAATTATCAGCAAAATTTTACTTGCATGATGTTAATGATACTGTTGAATAATTGTTGCATTCTATTGAATTATCTTTCTTTGGAATGGGCAAAAACATGGATTTTTTCTTCCAGTCAGTTGACCAGGGAGCAGCCCTCCAAATTTCTTAGCACAGATGACTGTGCACTTCAGAGCTGCATCTGTTTGCTTAAGCAATATCTGATAGCACTCTGTCAATTACTATAGCCTTGTTTTTCACCAAGAGTGAAGCTTTGACTTCTTCCTTCAGTACCCTCAGTTTTTGATCATATGCTACCTCCAGTGCTTTTTGGAACAGTCATCCTGTGTATTCCCTCCATATTTTTTTGATGCTTCCTGCATCATTCAGTATTTTACTGATAAACCAAAACTAAACCCACTGCTACTGCATCGATTCCAACTCATAGCAACCCTACAGGACACAGTCGAATTGCCCTTATAGAGTTTCCAAGGAGCACCTGGCAGATTTAAATTGCTGACCTTTGGTTTAGCAGACGTAGCACTTAAACACTATGGCATCAGCATTTCCATTTTGCCCATAGAATCCTTCAAAATTGCAACTCGATGCTTGGATTTTTTTCTTCAGTTCCTTTAGCTTGAGAAGTGGCAACTGTTTGTCTCACTTATTGTTTTGGTCATCTAGTGCTGCTCTAACAGAAATACCACAAGTGGATGGCCTTAAAAAGAGACATTTTATTCTGTCACAGTCAAGTAGGCTCCAAGTTCAAATTTAGGGCATCAGCTCCTGGGTAATATTGCTGTGTTGGCTCTGGAGAAAGGTCCTTGTCACCAATCTTCCCCTGGACTGGGAGCTTCTGAGGCACAGGGACCCTGGGTCCAAAGGACAAGATCTGCTCCCAGTACTGCTTCTTTCCTGATGGTACAAGGTCCCCATCTCTCTGCTTGCTTCTTTTTCATTTATGTCTCAAGAGATTGCCCCAAGGCAAATACACTGTTACAGATTGAGTCCTGCCTCTTTAACACAACTGCTGGGCATCCTCCCTCATTTAACAGCATAGAGGCAGAATTTACAACATACAGCAACATCACACAATGCTGGGAATCATGGCCTAGGCAAATTGCTACACACATTTTTTAAGGGACACAAATTTTTTTTTATTATCACTGAGTGAAAATGTACATTCCCATATAAATTTACCTGCCCACCTATACGCAGCTTCTACTGCTCTCCCTGCCCGGTGACAGCACACTATTCCTCTCTGCTCCATACATGTCTTGTTCTCCCAACAGTCTCCTTTCCCCTCCTCTCCACCCATTCCTCTTACTCCAGCCAGAGGTCAGCAAGATGATATCCTATAGATGCATAGAACCATAAAGTGGATTCAATATATGGTCACTCTGCATTGCCAAGTCCAATCCATTCATGTCCGAAGAGTGGACTTCCATTACAGATTTATGGGCAAGGGCAGCATCAGGGCCAGGGGCCATGCTCCTAGGGTAGGGGACACAATTGAATCCATGACACTAGAAGTTAGATAGTCTGTGTTGTCAAACTTGGGAGTATCAGGATACCCTGGGGGAGGGGTTGTTAAAGCACAGAGTGCTAGGACTCAGCTTGGGGTTCCTCACTCAGTACATCCTAAGTGAAGTCCCTGAATTTGAATTTGTAATAATTCCTAGGTGATGCTGATGTGGTCTGTGGTTTGGAAACTACTGATCAGGGAAACATTTATTATTACTAAATGAAGTCCACGAATTAGAGGATTATCTTCATATTTCATTCTAAAGCTCAAGTCCCCAAGGCTCAGAGAGGTGAAGCGCTCACATAGGGTCACTCAGGGAAGTAAGTCACAGCACAGGTCACAAGTAAGAAACCCTTGAGGAAGAGCATGGCCCAAGTGGCCATGGAAGTACGTAGCTCCTTGAACAAAAAAAGAAGCCACCCCTTTGGCTTTGCAAGCTTAATACCCACTGTCATCCAGTTTTTTTCCGATTGCGATTAGTAATGGACCCTACAGGACAGGGTAGAGCTATCCCCACTGGTCTTCCTGAAGCCTACTGCCACATTTTTCTCTCCAGGAGCAGCTGGTGGATTTGAACCAACGACCTATTAGTTAACAACCCAGCGATTAACCACTGGGCTATCAGGGCAGCCTTACTGCCCACCCCCAAGAACAACAATCCCGTTACGGCAGAGTTGATTCCCACTCAGAGAGACCGTACAGATCATACTTCCGCGAGGACGGGAAACACCCGCCTCGGTTCGCCTGGATGTAGGTCAGAAACTACATTACCCAGAAGGCAGTGTCCGCCCCGCCAGTGACGGCAACGAAGGGGGTGGTTCCTGCAGAGTCCTGGGCGCAACTTCCGGCGTGGAATGTCGGGCGTTATTTGGCTGAG
The DNA here is from genome assembly GCA_028571685.1 of Heterohyrax brucei. Taxonomy (NCBI): domain Eukaryota; kingdom Metazoa; phylum Chordata; class Mammalia; order Hyracoidea; family Procaviidae; genus Heterohyrax; species Heterohyrax brucei. The sequence goes on from CM053161.1 coordinate 73,076,911, forward strand.
ACAGTTCTGGACGTAATTGGGTTTATGGACTGGAGCTGGTTAGAGATTACTTTTCTAGCTTCTCGTCGGAATAAAGCAGAAAGAGATAGACTACATCCTTCACGCTTTTGTACACACGCGCACACGGTTGTCTGCCGGCGATTCCCCCTTACACACACACACACACACGCGCGCGCGCACACGGTTTTCTGCCGGCGATGCCCCTACACACACAGACACAGACACAGAGAGACACAGACACACACACGCACACGCGCACACGGTTGTCTGCCGGCGATCCCCCTACACACACCCACGCACACACACGCCCACGGTTGTCTGCCGGGCGCTCTCAGGCGGCTCCCCTGGGCCTTGTGTGCACTTTGCCTAGCGGAAACCAGCCCGAGGTCGGGAGCAGTCCGCTGAGCCCTCCGGCCCAGGTTCTGTCGCCGCCTCTGAGGCCCCGCTCCGCCCACTGGGTCTCACGAATGCGACGGAGCTGGTGAGTGGAGCGGTCCACGGATCCACACCTCATAGGTCCCCGCCCTCGCGGCCCTTTACGCAGTGATACAGGGGCTCTTGGCGTCGCGGGAATCTTCGTCTTTTTCTCTCAGTGCCTTTGGATCTGGAGGTCCTGGGAGGAGGGGCAAGAACCTAAATCTAGGACAGATGTTAGGAGGAAAGATCCCATTTCTGGCTCCTTACTTGAGCTTGTACCCTCGCTGCCCTGGGCCTCCATTCGCTTGAGTCTAAAATAGGCATGTCAACTCTTGTCTCTGGATTGAGAGGACTGGAAAAGGCACACATATGACGTGTGCCCCCTGCTCCGCAGGATCCCAAGGGCATCACCCTGAACACCTTCACACACTGGGCCCTGCCGTCATCCCAGGGGCTTAGCCCAGCGCGGCGTTCTGAAAGCTGAGAGAGGAAGTGAGAGCCGTGGGGACCCAGGTGAGCTGGGGGTGTCGTGTTTTTGGAATGGCTGGTCTATCAATCGGTGTAGAAGGCCTCTGGATAGGTTAGAAGACAATTTATCGGCTTTATCCTTGCAGGTGCCATTTGTTTATGACAGATGAAGTTGGCTTGCTACTTGGAGCAGTGAGTCCATTTTCTTCTTTACACACCGACTTCCTTTGAAAAGTAAATTCATTGCTATACTCAGTAATGAGAGTGTGCAGGAATGTTATGTCTTGTGAAGAGTCCGACTCACCACCATCGATGCTTTTCGAATTTTCATTTCACCTCTCGTGGCTGGCTTCCTGATTTCATTCCAGCCTTGTACCAGTGTCCCGGTCCTCCGAGGTCTGAAAGTCCTGGTGATCTTCTTCAGAAAACAGCCAGCGAAAACTCAGTGGATCACAGAGGTCTCCTTTGCAGCTAGTCATGGAGGTGGTGTAGAACTAGAAGAAGCATCTGATTCTGTTGTGCATGTAGCTGCCATGTAGCTGCACCAACTCTGCAGTAGCTAAAAGCCACCTAGCCGTCTGACGTCACTGTGTTCATGTACTTACCTAGTTCCTTACTGAGGACTTAGCCCCAGCCCCAGCCCCAGGTGTGAGCTCCTGTTCCGCACTCCATCCCCAGGCCTAGAACAGTGCCTGGCCTGTAGCAGGTGCTCAGGAAGTAGTTGATGAATAAAAGGCTACCTTCCAGTGCTCGCGTCATACTTAGGTTAAATCCGGACTCCCCAGCTGTGACTCTAAGGCTCTGCCCAGTCCACACGCAACTACCCTCGGCTGTTCTGATCTTCTGCTCTCTGCGTTTATGTCCAGCTGGCCTGATGATGCCAGCCTTGTTTCCACTTCCCGTCCTTTGCCCTGATGCTTCCTTCTCTCTGACACAGTCCCCAGCTCTCTGCAAGACTACCCTTTGGATGTGTGTTGCATTGAGTTTTCCCAGGGTGCTGCAGAGGCAAATGGGAAAAACACTGATTATAAAACAACAGGTAACAGCTTGTCCTCACCGAGCCCTTGGAATGTGCTGAGGAACAGTTGGTGTGTATTACCTTATTTCATTCTTACCTTCTCAGAGGTAATGTCCTTTCATTATCCTTGGTTATAGAAGAGGAACTGGAGACTTAGGTAAAGTGATCTGCCCAAGGTTGCACAGCTCGTAATTCGCAGAAACGTCCAGAACACTGACCACCAGAGCAGGCATTTTTAGCCAGTGATGTCTACAGTGGAGTGAAGAACCAGGGACTGCCACCGGAAGTAAAATTTGCCAGGATGGAGGCAGGCCTTTCTCTAGCAAGTGGCTAGGAAATGAGGGGGGATTTGGGGAACGTTCTAGATAGAGGCAACCACGTGGACAGAGGCAGGGACTGTTGGTTGTTCAAAGAAGCACAAGAAGGCCTGTGGGTTTGCCAAGGGCACCCACCTCCTGCTGCAACATGCTCCCAAGAAGACTGGACTGATGACTGTTTAGCCTATCGTAACCCAGGATGATGAGGCAGAGGCCACTGCCTGTGTTCTCGTGGCCATCGCCTGTACTGTCCCTGGCCACTCATGTCACATGAAGCGTGACAGACCCCCAGGAAGTGCATTGACAGCAGCTCAGGGAGAAAAAGACAAGGCTAGCGGTTTCTTGTAGAATCTCCCTGGGACTCTGTAAGTCCCAGATGCAGCCGAGAGGGACTCCGGCCCTTTGGAGCCCCAGGCAGGTGATGTCCCTTCAGGTGTCCATCCTGAGGGATGAGTGACGACAGCTCTGTTCTGCCTGCGTCTGTGGAAATGTTCTCAGAAGCAGCTGACGGGTGTAACAGCACACCTGTTGGACGTGTTTCTCACCCTTTTCACTGTGTATTCTCTGTGCTGGTGGAAGGGATTATGTTCACAGACACCAGAACAGATGGACCCGAATTCAAATCTCAATCTTCACTTCAGATGTGAAGCACTCCGTGCCTCCGCCGGCTGTTTGTGGTGTGGAGGTGAACGGGAGCAGTGACCGTACAGTTTGCAAACAACCCACACCGAGCCCTGCTCTGTCGAGGCAGTGCTTGCTGGAAGTGTTTGCTTTATGAACATTCTGACTCTTAAGACAGTTTGGTAAAGTGGAAGATATTAGTGCGTTGATGTGGAAATTGAAGTTCAGAGAAATTGAGAGACTTCCTCTGAGGTAACACATCTGTTCTGTGTTGGTCCAGGTGGCTGGAGTTAAGTCCTGGGATTCTGGCTCCAGACCTGATGGCTTTTAGTCACCTTGACAGAGTGTGTAAAACCGTCAGGTACAGGCAGGCAGTGCGGACTGGTGCGGCCCAGCAGCGACTGTTACTGTGACCCTTTTGGGGCCTTCCTGCAGCCTCCCGGCACGTGCTCGCTCTGCTCTTCCTAGACAACACGGGATTCCCATGGCCTTGTGCCCGCCCGTCTCCAGCGACTTCTCCCGTGCTGTGGTTAGCTGCTGTCGAGTCACCTCTGACTCACACTGACCCTGTACCCACAGCAGGACAGCACACTGCCCAGTCCTGCGCCGTCCTCGCCACCAGTGCTGTGCTCGAGCCTGTGGCTGTGGCCACGGTGTCAGTCCATCTCATTGAGGGTCTGTCTCTGCTTCACATAGCTCCCCAAAAAATTGTTGCTGCCAAGTCAATACCAACTCACAACCACCCTATCGGACAGAGTAGAACTCCATAGGGCAGAGTAGAACCCTACAGGACAAAGTAGATTTCTATAGGGCAGACTAAAACTCTACAGGGCAGCCAGCCAAGCCAAGCAGGGTAGAACCTTATAGGACAGAGTAGTTTCCAAGGAGCAGCTGGTGGATTTGAACTGGGGCTCTGCTTCTCACGTAGGACATCTTTTATCTTCCACGGCACTGTATTGTCCCAGGCAGCCTTTGCCTACCCCTTGAGCCCACCACAGACCTCGGCTCTAAGAGGGTGCTCAGCTGTTCAGGTCTCATCTCACTCCACCTTTTTACCTGTGACCAAGCAGTAGACTCTGATCTCAACCAGCACCCCACAGCACACCCCTACCACCCCTGTTTGACTCTCCAGGCACTAGTATCATTTGAAGACGTGGCCGTGACCTTCACAGGGGAAGAATGGGGGTATCTGGACCAGGCCCAGAGGATCCTGTACCAGGAAGTGATGCTGGAGACCTGTGGGCTTCTGATCTCACTAGGTAAGGCCTCAACTCCCCCATGGGGGTACCTCACAGCCCTTCATTCTAGCATCTCTAGGCAAGGCCAGTTGAGAAGGCTTCAGGAGCCTGCCTTCCCTCCGTCCTGTCGCTCCAGCATGTCATGGCCTTACCTAGTCTTGCCTGGCTACCCTAAGTCTGCCTCAGGGGTTACTGTGAGGCAGTAATGTAGTGTTTCTCAAAACTCTTACTGCAGCATGCAGCATAGGGTGGCCTCAGTCTGACATTCTTATTCCAGAGTCCCCCAGGTGGGCAGGTGATTGGCCTAGCTTGGTTAGGTGACAATGTCCTCATTACCTAGTTAGTGGAACTTGTGGATAATGGGAGGTTCTCCACGAAAGAGGTGAGTGAGTCAGACACCAAGGTTTCTGCTGACAGTGTTACCCAACCTCTTAAGCAACACAATCTTGGTTAAAAGATTTCTGTGTTCCTTGGTACCTGTGTGCAACCCTTGTTTCCTAAGGCCTGGGCCATGTATCTCTGCTGGGACATGATTTTAAAGGTGCACAGATAGACACATCATCAAATGGCATTGATGGACACACTGAGAAACCAGTTCCTTTTCCCTTGATCTTTTCCTGCCTCTCCAGTATTATTGAGCATCTTGGTTTGATATTGGGTCTGTAATATCCCCTACCAACCCAACTGCCATCAAGGCAATTCTGAGTCATAGCAACCCTGTAGGGCAGAGTAGAACTGCCCCATAGAGTTTCCAGGGAGTGCCTTGTGGATATGAACTGCCAACCTTTCGGTGAGCAGCTGTAGCACTTAATGTCTACACCTTTGGGGCTTCCAGTTCCCCCATAGTTGTTACTAATTTTCTTTTCAACAGAGGGAGCAGCCTCAGACTCATAGCCCTGAACCAGGCAGCAGGAGCTTGCTGGGACTGAATGCCATAATTTTGATTTTATTGTAGTATTTTTTTTTCCAGTTTTTATTTTCATAGTAAGCATTCTCTTAGGACAACTGAATTAGTATCCGTAAAGTTGTTAGAACTGAAGACGTACCAAGTGCAACACATATATTTATTGTCTATGACATGTTAATAAATCATAGAAATTGAATGGAGACCCAAGGTTCCCCACTCCCAGGTATCTTAGTGGCTGTCTCTGACAGGGCTCCCCGAGACTTTCAGCCACACAATCTCTCCCAGGAGGCCAGGCATCCATCTAATAAATACAGTCTTACCTTAGGACAGTTGTAATTATTTGTTAAAAAGACATGCATGTGCCTCAGCGTTCCAGGTAGAGTGACCAGCATGAGCAAAGTCCCTAAGACAGCAGGAGCTGGGCACCTCAATCAGGGAGGTCTGACGTACCTTTTCTGCATCCCCATCACTGAGCTCAGTGTCAGCTACATAGCAGACATCAGTGAACATTTGCTGACTGACCAGTGGATGAATTCTGGCCTGCAATATGAGATTTTCTAGTTATGGGGTCTGTGGACCCTGGTGCCTTAGTCACTGACTTCTCTCTGGAGTCCTCCTGCCTGTTAGCCTCCACTTTTAGAAAAATATACTTGGTTGTATGTAACAGAAGACCACCTCAAGCTGGTTTTACCCACCCCTCCCCAAACATGTATAACCTCACCTAATGTGAAGTTGAAGTTCATGGGTAGTAGTTGATGGATACCAGCTCATTTCTCTTTTTCTCTACTTGGTCCCAGTCCATCAGGCCAGCACTTGCAAAGGCCACATGATGGTGTGGAGGCAACTAGGGCATCAGGCCCAACGTTCAGCCTTCTCCTCCAGACCCAGAATAAAAACTCTCAGGATGAGTGGCTGCCTTGGGTCATCTGCCAGTTGGTAGATGCCATTCACCATTGAGTCTGCAACCATCCAGTGCTTTACAGCCATGCCTGGCCACCAGAATCACCTTGAGAACCTTCAAAACTACCAGTGCTCAGTCGTTAGGCCCAGAAATCTGGTTCTGTTTGTTCTGTGTTCAGAATCAGGTGTCTCTAGGCTGTTCTGATACATGAGGAAGTTGAATGCTACTGACTAAGATTAACTGGGGAACATATTCTGGAAGGAAAAATACCCTTTCCAAGGTTTCTTGGTGACATATGAAAGGTGTACACTGATGGATTCTTGAGACTTTTTCTTTGATTTTTCCCTAAATCGTCATTGTCAGTTTGTTTTTCTGATTGCCTGGGTGTCGCAGATGGGTGAGCACTTGGCAGCTAACTGAAAGGGTGTCAGTGTGAACCCCCGACAAGGGCCTTAGAAGAGACTTGGCAAACTACTTCCTAGAGGTGACAGCCTTGGAAGTCTTGTGACTCAGTTCTGCTTGCACACATGAGGGCACTATGAGTCAGGATCAACTAGATGGCAACTAACAGTTTATTTTTCGCCGAACAGGGCATCCTGTTCCCAAACCAGAGCTGATCTTCCTACTGGCACAGAGTCAGGAACTGCAGACAATGAAGAGAGACCTGTCTCCAAGGATTTCTCCAGGTGGGTGGTCAAGATTCTGGCAGGTGGGTCTCGTGGCAGCTACAGCCCACCGGAAGATCACTGTGTCTGAAATCTCATGGACAACTTCTGTGGCCTTCCCGAGGTCTTGGGTGATCATGGGGCCCCTTGAGCTGTGGCGTCCCTGCCTTCCTACCTTTATGACACATATCCCCTTCATTGGGGTTGGAATGTGGCATATTATGTAAGAGGCCTCCAAATATTTATTTAGTCTTAAAATTGGCTTTACCACTCACCAGTCTTGTGACCTTGGAGAAGTTATTGATTTTGCTCTGTCTTTTGTATAAAAGTTAAACTGAGGTAAACCAGACAAACTCCAAAATCTTTTAAGAGGTTTGTTCTCAGTCATGCCATGGTTTAAGGTAGGTCCACAGAAGTGCTCCATACTGCACATTTATTCAGGGATATAGGTGCATTCCGTCATCAGAATGTGGCTTTAAGTTTGCTCTGACATCATTAGCTGGCTAAGAAGAATGGACCCAAAGGGGAGTTAAGTCACATCCACTTGCATACTCATGTTGCTTCTGTTCACATTCCATGTTCGGGAGCTGGCCACCGGGTCACATAGCTGTACCAGGCTGGGAAATGTTGTTTAGGGCTGTGTCAAAGATAAAAGCCCTTGGGTATGGTGAATATCTGTTCAATCTGCTATGTTAGTTTCTGTATCATTGGGTGGTTTGTCTGAAGTTGTAGAGGTTATTTATGTATTGTGTTTTTTGCTGATGGTAATTTTGTTGTTATATCTGATAATCCATCATTAAAAACTAAGTTCTGTTGGGTGGTGGCCATACTTCAATATTTTCTTCTAAGAGTTTTATGATTTTAGCTTTCACATTTAGGTGCTTGATCCATTTTGAAGTGCTTTTTGCATATGGTGTGAGGCATATGGATATCCAATTTTTCCAGCACCATTTATTAAAGAGAACCTTCTTTTTCCATTGAATGGACTTAACACCTTTGCCAAGTACTCTTGTGAAAAATCAGCCATAGGTATATGGGTTTATTTCTGAACTCTCAATTCAATTCTATTAGTCTGTATGTCTACCACTGAAGACTGTTTTTCAATTATATTATGGAATCTTTGAAAATTAGGAGGTATGAGTCCGCCTCCTTTCTTTTTCAGGATGGCATCAGCTGTCTGAGGTCTCTTGCCCATCCCTGCACATTTAAGAAGTCTTCTGTAATTCTGATAATGATTGCACTTCATTTATAGATTGCCTGGCATCTTAACATGGAATGTCCTTCCATTTATTTAGGTCTTCATTAATTGTTTTTAGTAATGTTTTGTAGTTTTCCATGTACAGGTCTTGAACCGTCTTAGGTAAATTTATTTCCAGTACTTTATTCTTTTAGATACTAAATAATATTGTTTTGACGGCACGTGGCTGGCTTGGCTGATTTCCTTTCAGCTTGCTTGTTGCTGATGTATATAAATCCAGCTTCTTTTTTGTGTTGACCTCATACCCTGTTACTTTGCTGAATTTATTTATTAGCTTTATTAGCCCTTTTGTGGGATCTTTGGGGTTTTCCTATATACAGAGTCTGACAATTAAGTCCATGAACTTAATTGTTCTAAATGCCACGTACCTCATTGCCGAATATCATCACTATGGCCACCTTCCGAGTACTTGAAACTGTGCACCAGTACTTGAAACTGTGCACCAGTGTCAGTGCCTAATCCACCCTTCAGAGCAATTTTTCAACTCTTTCTGGAATGGCCATTGCACACAGTGACATGGTGACAAGTTTATGAACTTAATTGTCTAGCTGTCTATGAGGGAGTTTTTAGCTGAGTAAGCAAATAACTGTTTTGGAACACCCTCCCTACTCACCTGATCTGGCCCCCGTGACTTTTTTCTTTACTCAAAGATAAAGAAAATATTGAAAGGAAGACATTTTGATGACATTCAGGACATCGAGGGTAATACGATGACAGCTGTGATGGCCATTCCAGAAGAAGAGTTCCAAAATTGATTTGAAGGATGGACTAGGTGCTGGCATCAGTGTATAGCTTCCCAGGATGACCGTAGTGATATTTAGCAATGAGGCATGTAGTACCTTTTCTAGGAGGAGTTCGTGAACTTAATTGTCAGACCTCATATAGGTTCGTGTCATCTGTGAAAAGGGATAGTTCAACTTCCTCCTGCCTGATTTGGATTCCTTTTTTTTTTCCTTGCCTAATTGAAATAGGATTGGAGTTACTCCCAAGTGAAGCTATTTGGTCCAGGACTTTGAGGAGGGAGAAGTTTACCTTGTTGGGTGGCTTTTTTTTATCACTGATTCAGTCTCTTGTTATGCATCTGCTGAAGTCCTCTCTTTATTCTTGAATCAGTGTCATGAGTTTATGTTTCTAGGAGTTTGCCCCTTTTCTTTAAGTTACCTTGTTTGTTGGGATACAACTGTTCGTAGTATTCCCTTACACTTCTTTTTTTTCTGTAAATTGTCATGTCCCTACTTTCATTTCTAATTTTAGATACCTGCATCTTCTCTCTCCTTTTCTATGTCAGTCTAGCTAAAGGTTTGTTGAATTTATAGGTCTTTTCAAAAAACTATCTTCCAGTTTAGTTTATTCTTTTTTTTTTTTCCTATATCATTTATTTCTGTTCTGACCTTTGGTCTTTCCTTCTTGGTAGCTTTGAGCTTAGTTTGCTTCCACTCCCTACTTCGTCAAGTTGTACAGTTAGGCTGTTGATTTGGAATCTTCTTTTCTTCTTTAATATCAGTATTTATTGCTATCAATTTTCCACTGAGTACTGTATCCTCTAGGTTTTGCTATGTTTCATTTTCTTTTGACTCTTTTTTTTAAAATTTCTCTCATGATTTCTTCTTTGGTCCATTGATTGTTTAGTGTTGAGATTGATTTTTGTTTATTTCCAGTTTCATTTCTGTTGTGAATTTCTAGTTTCATTCCATTATGATTGGAAAGATACTTTGTATGATTTCCATCTTTTTAAATTTATTGAGACTTGCTTTGTAGCCTAAGATATGGTTTATCCTATTGTTTTGTGTCCTGAGAAATGGTCGACTCTCCTGGAGAAGGATCCATGTATACTGAAAATAAAGATATATTTTGCTGATGTTGCATAGAATGTTCTACATATTCCTGTTAGGTCTAGTTCATTAATAGTGGTGTTCAAGTCTCCTATTTCTTCCTAGTTGTTCAACCCTTATTGAAAGTGGAATATTAAGGTTTCCTACTATTATTGTAGACCTGTCCATGTCTTCCTTCAGTTCTGTCAGCATTTACACTACATATTTTGGGGCTTTGAGGGTAGGTGCATATGTACTTATAATTGTATCTTCTTGATGAACTGTTTCATCATTGTGTGGTGTCCTCCTTTGTCTCTTATATTTTGATTTAAAGCTTTTTTGTGTTTTACACCTTCTTTGTCCCTTTTTGCTACTAGCACTGTCTTCTTTTGGTGAAGTAGGTTGTTTCTTTTGTACTGAAGTATTTTGTTTTTCTCTCTTTTCCTTTTGTGTATATATTTTTCATTCACTTTGTTTGTGATAGGCCATAATGATTACATTTATAACAACTCGGTTTGTATTGATAACAACTTAACTTTAGTAAGTTACCAAAACTATACCTCTACCACAATAGCTAAAAGATGGAATCAACCCAGATGCCCAACAACAGAAGAATGGATAGGTAAACTATGGTAATATATACTCAGTGGAACACTGCAATGATAAAGAACAACGATGATCTCAGGAAACATCTCATAACTTGGTTTCAACTGGAGGACGTTATGTTGAGTGAAGGTAGTCAGTGACAGAAGGACAAATATTGTATGAGACCTCTATAATAAGAACTTAAAATCAGACTCATGCATAGAAGAAAAGACTCTGACAGCTGCAAGGGTGGGGAGGGCGGGTGGGCAAGGGGGGGAGGGTTTAGATTAGATAGTTGTTAGAAATTTGGTTGAGTGAAAGCAGTGACAGCACACATTAGTAAGAAGATCAGTATTAACTGGACTTCAACACAACTTGTGTACTCTTCCCATCTTAATCCAATATTTGAAGGACAGAGTAGATGGGGCTAGGGGGCAGGGACCGTGCTCTAAGGGGAAATCAAGGCCAGTTGGTACAACTAGAATTTTGCTAATGAGGACTTTGTGCACCCACATTGGTGAGTGGTGTCTGGGGTCTTAAAAGCTGCCAAGGTGCCACCTGAGGATACAGCAAATGGTCCCAACTCAGCAGGGACGGATATCACCGAGGTCCATAACAACATGGGGGAAAGAGAACCCAAAAGACAGAGAGACCCACATGAATGGGTGTCTACATCAACTTGTGACTGAAAGAACCAGATGGTTCCCGGCCATCACAAGTGATAGCCGTAATGTAGCTCACAAAGTTGAGTTTCACTGGCACAAGAATAAATAGGGGTGCACCCTCAGATCTCCACTAAAAGACCACAATTGATGGCCCAGGGGCTTCAGGGTTTCACTGGGAGCATGGCCCCTGTTCCTGATGCTGCCCCTGTCCATAAATCATAATGAAGGTCAACTCTTCAGACAGCAGTGGATTGGACTTGGCAATGCAGAGTGACCATATTTTGTGGGCACTTTATGGTTCTAGGTATCTATAGGATGTCGTCCTGCTGACCTCATACTGCAGGAAGGGGAATGGGTGGAAAGGAGGAGATAGGAGACTCTTGGGAGGATAGGACATGTATGGAGCAGAGAGGAAGAGTGTGCTGTCACTGGGCAGGGAGAGCAGTGGGAGCTGCATATAGGTCAGCATGCAAATTTATGTGGGAATGTACATTTTCAATCATAAAAAAAAAAGGTGGAGTCAAGATGGCGGACTAAGCACACGTCTCCTTATATCCCTCTGGAAACCAAGACCTGAATTGATAACCAAACGGAGCCTTCTGGTCACTTAGTGAGCCCCCAGGACATGGCACAGGGCTGTTAATTTGGACTTTATACCACTGAGCGAAAAACCTCCTCTCTTTCACTGACTCCTGCTCCTGGCTAGCCCTGGCTCTCATGGACTGAACGTAATGCACCACTGTGGCTTTTTTTCTCTGTCTTGGCTGGCGGGCAGAGCTGGATCTTGCCTAGCGGCTAGACTCAGACACACTGCTGGTGGGATACGCAGGCAAAATTGGCGTATTTTGAGAGCCAGGCTTAAGACTCTGTTCATCTAGCCACTTTGGTCTTGTCTTTTTATCACTGCCACAGTGTGGTTTGTATGGAACTGCAGTGCCTGTGTGAGGGACGCCATGTTGGATATGGAGATTTTAGCAGGACCCAATTCTTAGCCTGGGAGCCAGTGCCTGCAAACTGGACAGCACTTCTCTGACAGAAAAGCAGCAGTTTACGCAGTGTCACCTGTGGTGGGGACCCAGCAACAGAAGTGTAGGACTCATTACCTCTTGGCAACTTTAGCCCCTGTATCTACCCACTGTGTGGAGGGCGCCACCTTAGATACGGTGACCGCAGCTGGACCTATTTCTTAGCTTGGGAGCCAGAGCCTGCCCACAGGAGAGTGCTTTTCTACCAGAAAAGCAGTAGTTTACACAGTGTCGCCTAAGGCTGGGCCCTGTCAGCAGAGGCCAACAGGGCAGTAGTATTACTGTATTTTGAACTAGTTTGTATCATCTGGGGTTGGATATAAAGGTGCTTACTTTGCCAGTTGGGAAGAGGATCTGTACACCTGAAAATCTGACTGACATGGGAAGTGGTCAGACACCTTTTGTTTTACATTTTAAGACAGCCTCCATCCTCACAGCATGTCTCCCAGCCTCTACTTACTCACATGGGACCCAAAAAGCAACAGACACTTGTGGCATACAAGAAATCACCCATGGATTCAGAAGGCTCATAAACAAAACAACCAAGGAGGTTTCCAGATGAAGAAACTTCTGAAATCATCAGATGGTGAATACAAAATGATTCTGTACAGAGCACTTCTATACCTTATGCAAAATGCAGCAGAACAAAAGGAAAAATTAAGCAAGCTGTTCGATCTGATGGAACACCAGTACTCTGAAATCCAACAGATCAAGAACAAAATCAAAAACATAGAAACTTCCATTCAGAGCCAAGAAAATGGAATGGAACAAATGGAAAAAAGAATTTCTGACTTGGAAGACAGAGCTACTGACGCCAGTGTCTATGAGCAAAAATTAAAAAAAAGAAACAACAAAAATGAAGAAGTATTAAGAAGCATGTGGGACTCTATTAAGAGGAACAACCTTTGATTAACTGGAGTCACTGAACTGGATGAGACACCTGAGAACACAGAGAGTATCGTTGCTGAGCTGCTGACAGAAAACTTCCTAGAAATTATGAAGGAAGAGAATACAGATATCCCAGATGCATATCATACGCCACCCAATATAGATCTCAACAGAAAGACTCCAAAACATATTATAATCAAGCTCAACAAAATGAAACATAATTAGCAACTCTTAAAGGCAGCAAGACTCAAAGCAAAGCTAACTTTCAGAGAGAAACCCTGTAGGCTTTCATCAGATTTCTCAGCAGAAACCATGCTGGCATAGAGACAGTGGCATGACACATTCAAAGACTTGAAGGAGAACTTCCAACTAAGAATTATATATCCTGCAAAACTATCTTTCAAATATGTAAATGAAATTAAGAAATTCCCAGATAAACAGAAACTCAGAGACTTTGTAAAAATCAAACCCAAACTACAAGAAATACTGAAAGAAGTGCTTGGCTTTGGCTTAGAAGAACAAAACCACTAACTTTATATTTTAGAATGACCCATTATTCAGAACTCTACTCAGTTGGGGAAGGCTCCAAATTCAATCACAGCTTTAATACTAAAAGAAACAATCCAGTGATTATCATGAAAACTATGGTACCATCATATTAAAAAGAGGGAGGTACTACAGTTGTTATAGTCCTTCCAGATGGAGAGGAAGATGACAAGACTGGTAGTAATTAAAGTTGGGTTTATGTATAGTTTATTAAGGGGGATCATAGGGGCAGCTGTAAAGCACACAAAGATGTAACATACCATTTCAAGAAATGTAACACAGGAGTCTCAACAACTACAAAAACAGCTCTGAAAAAGGGGAAAAATCAACTCACAAAAAAACAATGTCCCAGAACAGACTAATACGAACAACAGAGAAAATATCAACACAAAAATAAATGTATCACAATAGCAGCACTGAACACATACCTATCAATAATTACATTGAATGTGAATGGACTGAATGCTCCAGTAAAGAGACATCAAGTGACATCTTGGATCAAAAGATCTGACCCATCCATATGTTGTCTACAAGAAACTCACTTGAGACCTAAAGATAGGAACAAACTGAAAATTAAAGGATGGAAGAATATATATCAAGCTGACAATGAACAAAGAAGAGCAGGTGTGGCAATTCTAACCTCAGACAAAATCAATTTTAATGTAAAATCCACCATTGTGGACAAAGATGGACACTATTTATTGCTGAAAGGTTCAATACACAAGCAAGACTTAACTATATTAAATATTTATGCACCTAATATCAGAACACCTAAATACATCAAAGAAACACTGACTACACTCAAAAAAGAGTTAGATCACTCCAGAATAATAGTGGGAGACTTCAACACTCCATTGTCAATACTGGACAGATCATCTAGAAAAAAGCTCAGGAAAAATACATAAGGCCTTATTGCCACAATTAACCAATTAAACCTCATTGATATATACAGAACTTTCCACCCATCAGTGGACAATTACACCTTCTTCTCCAGTCCACAAGGAACCTTCTCCAGAATTGACCATGTGTTAGGACATAATGCAATTCTCAACAAAATTCATAACCATTGAATTATTGCAAAGCATCTTAGATCATAAGTCAATAACAGAAAAAACATAGAAAGTGGAACTCTTGGGAACTGAACAACATCTTGCTCAGAAAAACCATGGGTTATAGAAGAAATCAAGGATGAAATAAAGAAATTCATAGATTCCAATGAGAAGGAAAACATTTCCTACCAGAACCTATGGGATACAGCCAAAACAGTGGTCAGAGGTCTGTTTATCTCCATAAATACACACATCTAGAAGGAAGAAAGAAACCAAATCAAGGAACTAACCCTACAGCTTAAACAAGTAGACAGAGAACAACAGAGGAACCCCTCAGACACCAGAAGAAACCAGATCTTATAGATTAGAACAGAGCTAAATGAATTAGAGAATAGAAACACAACTGAAAAAGTTGAAAAGACCAAAAGCTGGTTTTTTGAAAAGATCAACAAAACTGACAAACTACTGGCTATACTTACTAAAGAAAAACAGGAAAGGAAAAAAATAACTCAAATTAGAAATGAGAGGGGAGTCGTCACAACAGATCCAACAGAAATAAAAAATATCATAACAGAATGCTATGAAAGACTGTACTCTAACAAATTTGAAAACCTAGAGGAAACGGACAAATTCCTTGATTCATACCACCTACCCAAATTATCACAACGTGAAGCAGAACAACTGGAAAGACCCAACCAAAAAGGAGAACTACAGACTGATATCACTCATGATTCTAGATGCAAAAATCTTCAACAAAATTCTTGCCAATAGAATACAACAATATATCAAAAAAATAATCCATCATGACCAAGTGGGATTCATACCAGGGATGCAAGTCTGGTTCAACATCAGAAAAACAATTAATGTGATTAACAACATAAATATCACAAAAGACAAGAATCACCTGATTTTTGTCCATTGATGCACAAAAGGCATTTGATAAAGTCCAACACCCATTGATGCTAAAAACTCTTAGCAAAGTAGGCATAGATGGAAAATTCCTCAATGCAATAAGGGCCATTTATACAAAGCCAACTACCTACGTCATCCTGAATGGAGAGAGACTGAAAGACTTTCCCTTGAGAGCAGGAACTAGACAAGGATGCCCACTCTCACCTCTCCTATTCAACATTGTACTAGAAGTTCTAGCCAGAGCAAGTAGACAAGACCAAGAAATAAAGGGCATCTGCATCGGCAAAGAAGTCAAAATCTCCCTGTTTGCAGATGATATGATTGTATATGCAGAGAATCCCAAAGAATCTATAAGTGAACTACTCAAGCTGATAGAAGAGTTCAGCCAAGTCTCAGGATACAAGATAAACATCAGTAAATCAGTAGGATTCCTTTATACCAACAACGAGACTGTTAACGAAGAAATCATCAAATAAATACCATTTACTGTAGCCCCTAAGAAGATAAAGTATCTAAGAATTAATCTAACCCAAGAAATAACAGACATTTACAAAGAGAACTACAAGCCCTTACTACAAGAAACTAAGAGAGACATAGATAAATGGAAAAACCTACCTGCTCATGGATAGGAAAACTTAACATTGTGAAAATGTCTATTTACCCAAAGCAATCTACTTATATAATGCAATCCCAATACAAGTTCCAGCGTCATTTTTTAATGAGATGGAGAAACAAATCACCAATTTTGTTTGGAAAGGGAAGAAGCCCCAGATAAGTAAGGTACTACTAAAGAAGAAGAACACACTAGGAGGCCTCTCATTACCCGATCTTAGAACATACTACACTGCCACAGTGATCAAAACAGCCTGGTACTGGTACAAGAACAGACAGATCGATCAATGGAACAGAATTGAGACCCCAGAGATGACACCATCTGCCTATGAACAGTTGATATTTGACAAAGGCCCTAAGACATTAAACTCAGGTAAAAAACAATCTCTTCAACAAATGGTGCTGGCAAAATTGGATATCCATCTGCAATAAATTGAAACAGGATCCGTATCTTACACCATATAAAAAAACCAACTCCAACTGGATAAAAGACCTAAATATCAAACCTAAAATGATAAAGCTCATCCAAGAAAAGGTACGAACAACAATGGAAGTTTTAATACACAATGTAGACAGACTTCAAAATCTGTCAAGCTAACCACAATCAACAGAAGAGAAAATAGATAAATGGGAACTATTAAGAATCAAACACTTTTGCTCATCCAAAGACTTTATTAATAGAACTAAAAGGCCACCTACAGAATGAGAAAAAATATTTGGCAACTGTATGTCAGACCGACGCCTGATCTCCATAATCTATAAGATACTACAAAATATCAATAAGAAGAAGATAAATCATCCAATGAAGCGATGGGCAAAGGAGATGGACAGACATTTCTCTAAAGAGGAGGTCCAGGCAGCCAAAAAACACATGCAGACATGTTCATGATCTTTAGTTATTAAAGAAATTCAAATCAAGACTACAATGAGATACCATCTCACACCAACAAGGTTGGCCATGATCCAAAAAACACAAAACAACAAATGCTGGAGAGGCTGAGGAGTAAGTGGAACTCTTGTACACTGTTGGTGGGGTTGAAAATGGTCCAGCCTCTTTGGAAAGCCGTCTGGTGCCTCCTTAAAAAATGGATATAGATATACCATTTGACCCAGTAATTCCACTACTTGGAATATATCCTACAGCATCAAGGCCTTTCACACCAACGGACATAGGCACAAGAATGTTTATCACAGCGATAGCAAAAACATGAAATCAACCCAGATGCCCAAAAACAGAGGAATGGATAGGTAAACTATGGTGTATATACTCAATGGAGCACTATGCAATGATAAAGAATAATGATGATTCCAGGAAGCATCTCATAACCTGGTCTCAACTGGAAGACATTATGTTGAGTGAAAGTAGTCAGCGACAAAAAGACAAATATTGTATCAGACCCCTACGATGATATCTCAGAAACAGACTTATGTATAGAAGAAAAGACTCCTTGATGGCTGTAAGGAAGGGGAGGAAGGGAGGGGAAGGAGGGAGGGTTTAGATTAGATAGTTGGTAGAAATTTGGTTGGGTGAAATCGGTGATAGCACACATTAGAAATAAGAACAATATTAAGTGGACTTCAGCATAACTTGAATACTCCTTCCATCTCAACCCAATATTGCAGAGACAGAGTAGCTGGGGCAGGAGGCAGGAGACCATGCTTTTTGGTGAAATTGACGCCAACTGGCACAACTAGTATTTTGCTAAGAGGGCTCTCTGCACCCCACATTAGTGAGTGGCATCTGGGGTCTTAAAAGCTGCCAAGCTACCATCCAAGGGCACAGCAAATGGTCCCAACTCAGCAGGAACGGATTCTCACCGAGGACCAAAATGACATGGGGTAAAGACAACTCCGCATGAGTGGGTGCCTACATAGACTTGGAACTAGAAGAACCGGATGGTGCCCAACCACCACCAGTGATAGCTGCGATGGAGCTAAGTTGAATCTCACTGGCAACACAAGAATAAAAAGGGGTGCACCCTGAGATCTCCACTAAAAGACCACAATTGGTGGTCCAGTGGCTTTGGGGTTCCCCTGGGAGCATGACCCCTGGCCCTAATGCTGCCCTTACGCATAAGTCATAACAAAGGTCCACTCTTCAGACACGAATTGGACTTGGCGATGCAGACTCACCATATCATGTCTGCACTTTATGGTTCTGTGCATCTATAGGATATCATCTTGCTGACCTCTGGCTGGAGGAAGGACAGTGGGTGGAGAGGAGGGGAAAGGAGACTGTTGGGAGGATGGGACATGTATGGAGCAGAGAGGAATGGTGTGCTGTCACCAGCAGGGAGAGCAGTGGAAGCTGCATATAGGTGGGCATGTAAATTTATATGGGAATGTACATTTTCACTGTCATAATAATAAAAAAAAGATGCCTAAAACAAAAGCAAATAAAGAAATAAAATCATGTGAAGCTCAGGAAAAAAAAAAAAGCTATACGTCTGTTAATCTTCCCCTCACATTTATGTTGTTATCACAAGTTATGTCTGTAGTCCTAAAATGTCCTGTATCTTAAACTTTTAAAATGATTTTAATATTATAATGCAGGAAGGATGTATCAGCTGTATTTGCCAACCAAGGTTACCTTAAGTCTGGCCATTGTACTTTTCAAGCAAATTTTTTTTAATGCAAGTTTTTGTTTTGTTTTTTCGCTTCTGTATACAATTTCAAGTAGCTATATGGTATCTTTTAATCTTCTTTCTGGATGACTCCCTTTAGCACTTCATCTAGGACTGGCTTGATGATAACAAATCCCCCCAGTTTTTATCTGGGATTGTCAGTTGTTTTTGTTTTTTTTTTATTTAACATGACTGAATGAAAATGTACATTCCCGTATAAATTTACATGCCCACCTATATGCAGCTTCCACTGCTCTCCCTGTCCAGTGACAGCACACTATTGGGATTGTCAGTTTTAAAGCCATGGTGGCGTAGTTGTTAAGAGCTAGAGCTGCTACCAGAAAAGTTGGCAGTTCCTTGGAAACTCTATGGGACAGTTCTACTATGTACAATGGGGTTCCTATGAACCAGAATTGACTCAGTGGTAATAAGCGAGTCTTAATTTTGTCCTCAGTTTTGTATAACCATTTTGCTAGATATAGTATGTTGGCTAGCAGTTCTTTTTTTTTCAGCACTTTAAACACTTCATCTGACTACTTTCTTTCCTGAATGATTTCTGAGGAGAAATTGGCTCTTAATTGAAGATTTCTTGAATGTGATACTTTGCTGTTGCTTCTTTCAGATTATTTCTTACCTTTAGCTATAGAGTTTGATTATAATATGTCTTGGGCATGGCTGCTTTTGGATTAATCATACTTGGAGGTCACTCAGCTTATTGGATATCTAAGTTTATGTCCTTAGTCAAATTTGGGAACTTTCAGACATTATTTCTTCAAGTATTCCTTCTGCTCCTTTCTCTGTTTTCCTTTTGAGGCTCACTGAGTCAGACGTGACCCAAAGGCAATAATAGGTTTTATGATGGGAATACTAGTCTGCTTAATTGTGTCCCGCAGGTCCCTTAGGTTTTGTTCATGTGTTTTTATTCTTTTTCCTCCTCAGACTTGATAATCTTGATTGTCCTATTTTTAAGTTGGGTGATTCTTTATTCTGCCACCTTAAATCTATTATTGAATTTCTCTGTTGAATTTTTTCACATCTGTTATTGTACCTTTCAGGTTCAGTCTGTTTGGTTCTTGTCTAAAATTCTATTCTCTTTACTAGAAATAGTTTTGTTCTGATATCATTTTCCTGAAACTATGTGAACAAACTGAATATTGTTGCTTTAAAGTCTCTGTCCAATAATTTCATTATCAGTTTTTCCTCAGAGATGGTTTCTGTCACCATATTTTGATCTTTTGCATGAACCAACTTCACTTCCTTTTCATATGCTTTGTGATTATTTGCTGATACTGTGATATTTAATTTTTTTATTGTGATAAGTCTGGAAATTAAATTATTCTCTTTCTCCAATGTTTACTCTTCTTCCTCTTTATGAGTTTTTTTTAATTATCAGAGCTTGTAAATCCTTGCTTTAATGTCAGACTCCCTGTGTAGTTGCACCTGTTACTGATGCAGTAGTCACCAAAGGCACTCTTTTTTATCTCTTTCTTCTGAAGTAGTGATATTGTTTACTCTATGTTTGCATCACTAATAGGCCCCTTTTTTGTATTGGATTCCCTTCAGGTGAAAAAGCAAAACCCGACACTACTGAACCATCTGCTTCTCCACTGACCTCTGACAAAACCTCCTTCCAGGAACATGTGACACAGGGATTCTCAAAGGATTTCAAGTTGGAGCAAGCCAGGGAGCAGGAAAGGCTATCAAAAATGCAGGAAGGGAATGTGAGGCCAAGAACATACTTGCACAAGGAGACCTGTCCCAGGAAGTTGACCCCTGATTTGGGGACAGATGATAGTCTGTGTATAAGGATGCTACAAGAACAAGTCACTCCAGGAGATGCTCTCCATGAAAAAGATTCACACAGACCAAGAAAAGACCCCATAATTGATGAAAGGAAAAACCTCTATAATTGCAAGGAATGTGGAAAAGGATTTAGCAAGAATTGGGCCCTTGTTCGACATCAGAAGATTCATGCTGGAGTGAAACCATATCAATGTAATGAGTGTGGCAAAGCCTGTCATTATCTGGCTGACTTCATTCGGCATATGAGGTTTCATACTGGAGAGAAACCATACAAGTGTACTGAGTGTGGGAAAGCCTTTAAACGCAGATCTCACCTCACAGAGCACAAGCGTGTTCACACTGGAGAGAGGCCCTATGCGTGTAAAGAGTGTGGTAAAGCCTTCACCCATCGCTCCTCTTTTATGCAGCACAATATGACCCACAGTGGAGAAAAACCCTTTTTGTGTAAAGAATGTGGGAAAGCTTTTTACTACAGCTCTTCCTTTGCTCAACACATGAGGATTCACACTGGAAAGGAACTCTATGAGTGCAGTGAATGTGGAAAGGCCTTTACCCATCGTTCCACGTTTATCCAGCATCATATAATCCACATGGCAGAAAAACCCTTTTTATGCAAAGAATGTGGGAAAGCCTTTGGCCTCAGTTCATCCTTCACTCAGCACATGAGGATTCACACTGGAAAGAAACTCTATGAGTGCAGTGAATGTGGAAAGGCCTTTACCCATCATTCCACATTTATCCGGCATAGTAGGACTCATACTGGAGAGAAGCCCTTTGAGTGCAAAGAATGTGGAAAAGCCTTTTGTGACAGCTTTTCCTTAATTCAACACATGAGAATTCACACTGGTGAGAAGCCCTACGAGTGTAGTGTATGTGCAAAGGCCTTTACCCACCATTCTGTCTTTATCCGGCATAATAGGACCCACAGTGGGGAAAAATCATTGGAGTACACAGAATGTGGAAAAGCATTATACTATAGCTCATCTTTCACTCGACACATGAGGATTCACTCTGGAGAAAGGCCCTATGTCTGCAATGAATGTGGAAAGACATTAACCCAACCAGCAAATTTTGTCCGCCATAATAGGATCCACACTGGAGAAAAACCCTTTGAATGCAAAGAATGTGAAAAGGCATTTTGAGATAACTTTGCCTTAACTCAACATATGAGAAGTCATACTGGTGAGAAGCCCTTTGAATGCAGTGAATGTGGAAAGGCCTTCAGCCACAGTTCATCCTTCACACGCCATCGAAAGATTCACGCTAGAGTTTAAAAAAAAAAGCCTTTTAAAGTGGGTAGAAAGGCTTTTTGCAAATGGGTTCACTTCAGTCAATTTTGGTGAACTCATACTGGTGAAATAGCTTTTTAATATACCTTGAGGTAAATGTGTTGGCCAGAGAAATATCTCACTTGGCATCTGAGAATTTATACTGAAGAGAAACATTGTGTCATCTCTGTGAGAAAGCCTTTTGTGTCAGGTCATCACTTGTCATCTAAAGAGTCATATTAGAAATTGACCCAACCTAAAGCCTTCCACTACACCTGAAAATCATCCTGGAGAGAGACCCAGTGATTGTGTATTTAGGAAAAATCTCAGTGACAAGTCTATTTATAGTACAAATCCATATCAAGAATATCTTAAAAAAGGAGGTAGATGAAAAGTATGGAAATGTAAAAGAAATGCATACATGGCTTCTTTCAGACTTCCTTGCCTATCGCAATTGGTCACTATGATTTTGTTTTTGAAGGGGGATTGGGGTATGAGGGGTAAAAAAGCCTTACCCTGTTAATGTTTTTTGTGTACATGTGGTGCTGTCCAGTATTAGGAGAGTTGAATGTTAAGGACAGCTTTGCAAACAGTTATTAAAAGTGCTCTTTGTTCTAAAATAGTCTACCCTTGTGAAACATAAGTCTTTGCAACTATATATATATGTGTGTGTGTGTGTATACCACCCCCCCAAAACACTGCCAACTCATAGTGACCCTATAGGGCAGAGTAGAACTGCCCCATATGGTTTCCAAGCAGTGGATTTTAACTGCCAACCTTTTGGTTAACAGCCATAGCTGTTAACTACTATACCACCAGGGTTTATATATATACATTTAAGTAATGAAATATTTGAAATTTGTAACAGTTCAGAATACTAAAATGTTTTCACTGTATGTTGTGGATTGAATTGCATCCCTCACGAAATATGTATTCTAAATCTAACTCACATCTGTGGTTATAACCCCAGGGAATGGGTTTTCTTCATTATGTTAATAAAGCAGTATTAGTATAGGGTATGTCTTGAGTAAGCCTTTCTTGAGATATAAAAGGAGCAGATTAAGAAAGCAGAGATAAGGGAAGACAGATGCCATGCCACAGGAAGATTACCAAGGACCAAGGAATAGAAGCTGAAGAAACATGGACCTTCTCCCCAGAGCCAACAGAGAAAGCCTTCCCCTAGAGTCAATGCCCTGAATTCAGACTTCTAGTCTCCTGTGAGAAAATAAATTTCTGCTTGTTAAAGTTACACATTTGTGGTATCTCTGTTATGGCAGCACTAGATAACTAAGATATATTATTTCATATCTAAGGGCACATTTTACTATACATTTAAGTATCTTTAAATCTTTGATTAAAACATAAAAACCCCTTCATGACATTTTTAATGCCCAGCAGTCACTCTTTTTCTTGATTGTGATCTACTTGTTTATTTATTTTCTCTGTGATTTGGAAATGTTCTTGTAGCTATGTGTCCAAACTATCTGAATCCACATTCATTCTTGTGAGTAGCAATTATTCAGTTTCTTTAATGCTCTGTAAAGGAGGCTTCTCCATATCAACCTCATTTTTTTGTGATTAAATTGCAGGTAAAACAAGGAAATAAAACTGGCAAGCTTAGCCCCTGAAAATTTTGGAAATACAAACTTGGAGAAGGAATCTCATTGTTTAATCTTCTGAAAGATTGTGGGAGGAGTTACTGTAAAATGACTGCAGTTTTGACAAGCACAACAGGATGTTTTCTATCAGTGGGAAGTGTTGTCTTCCTCACGAGGGTTGTCTGTACTGTGGCAGTGGCTGCACTCGTCATTGACCTGGTAGTTAAAAGCCTTGACTCTGGTGATAGGTTGGAATTTCACACCATCTGTACTGTTTACATAAAGAACTGGGTGACTTACCATGCCATATCAGTGTCCTTGCCTATAAGAGTAAGAAGATGGTCATTAAACCTTAAAGCACAGGAAGGTGTCATGGGTTGAATTGTGTCCCCCCAAAAAATATGTGTAGCCACGTGGCTGGGATATGGTTCCTAGTATCTTGGGACTGTCCTCCATTGTGTGGTTTCGCCAAACTGTATGTTGAAGGATTGGGGTGGGGCTGTAAATTCCTGCATAGGATTACTTCCTTGCTTTGCTGCAGGGGGAGTTTCCCTGGAGTATGGCTGGCCCCACCCTTAATGCTTTCAGCCTGAAAGAGATAAAAAGGGAAAAAGAAACAAAGAGTGTCCGGAGCCTCGTTACCATCAAGAGAGCAGCACCGGGAGACGAGTGCATCCTTCAGACCTGAGGTTCCTGCGCCAGGACGCTCCCTGGACAAAGACTGATGCAATACCAGACTTTCCTCCAGAGCCGACAAGGGGAAAGCCTTCCCTGGAGCGGTCACCCTGAATATGGACTTGCAACCTACCGGACTGTGTAATTACCCTGAATATGGACTTGCAACCTACCAGACTGTGTAATTACCCTGAATATGGACCTGCAACCTACCGGACTGTGTAAGAATAAACTTTCCTTTGTTAAAGCCATCCACTCTGGTATTTCTGTTAGAGCAGCCCTAGCTGACTAAAACAGTGAGTGAGCAGTAAATGAGGTGATATTCACACTCAAGAAGGATCCAGAAGTCCAACGAGTTCAAACGTGGAGAATAGCAGTGCAGGAAAAGAAGACTTCATGTGCCAAGACACCAAGGATGTCCAGAGCTCGATCTGTTGGAAGAATTGGCTCAAGGCAAGTGTAGAAGATGAAGAGGATGGCAAGTGGTCAGGAGGACAAAGGTAGCAGGACCAGATGAACAGATACAGCCAAGAAACAAAACTCTTCATGTTCACAGTTTTTGGTGCTGTTCATTTTATTGATTGGCATTTTCATCACCTATCTTCTTCCTTCTGAGTAAGGGAAGAAAAGTAATTTGCTACAATAAAGGTCTACTGGTGCTGAATTTTTCCACTCTTTGGGTATCTGAAATTGTGTTCATGTTACCTTTGTTTCTGAAATATATTTTCCAGTTTGACAGTTTTTGGATTTGAACACTTAAAGATGTTCTATTGTCTTCTGGTTAGCATTTTTACCATCAAGTAATCTGCTGTCATCATTATCGTTTTCCCCTTTGTAAACCAAATGTCTTTTTTCCCTCCTCTTCTGTTTGCAGTTAGCATTTTCTGTTTATTACTAATTTAATCAATTGATTATTATGATTTGATTTTGTGAAATTTTCTGGTGTTTATTGAGCCTTTTGGACCTGTGGGCTTATACCAAAAATTTAAAAATACTTTAGCCATTATTTTTTCAAATAATTTTCTATTCCTTTACCTCTTCTTTAGGCCTTCAACTATATGTTCATCAGCCCCCTGCTTTAGTCTTTTGTTTCTTTCATTTTTTTTTTCTGTTGCACATCTTCCAGTTTGTTAATATTCTGAAATATTTAAACTGTCCTTAATCTAATCTAAGAAGCCCTGGTGGTCTCATGGTTAAAGCACTTGGCTGGTAACTGGAAGGTCACCTGTTTGAATCCATTAGCCACTCCACAAGAGAAGGATGTGGCAGCCTGCTTCTATAAAGATTTATAAGCTTGAAAATCCTATGGCAAAGTTCTGCTCTGTCCTATAGGGTTGTTATGAGTCAAAATCAACTCACTGGCAATGGTTTTAATCTCATCTAATGTATTTCATCTCATGGTTTATATTTCTTTATCACTTTTAGTTACATCTGACTCTTTTATGTTCCCCAAACGCCTACTTGAAGCTCATTTGTTTGTCTAACTTCTAAGACATCAAATACATTTTTCTGTTTTCGTGTTGTCTGCTGTTAGTATCTTTGTCCTTCTGGGTCTGTTTTGAGTAACTGATTTCCCTTCTCATTGTGGCTTATATTTTCCTGTGTTTTGTATCTTTGTTTATTACTTATTGGTGTTTGACATTGTGCTTTAGGACATTTTTGCCTTTCTATAAATTTTTTTCCCAGTGACTTAAATATATCTACATTATAATGTAGTATATTTATATAAGATTATATTGACTAGTTATTCTTTCCACTCCCCATTTCCTGTTCTTCTTTGCTATGGGTACCATTCATCTACTTTGATCAGTGTACATTTGCCTTTTCTAGATATTTTACACATTTCAGTTCATACAATATTCTCTTGTATCTGACTTATTTCACAAGGGAAATAATATACATCTGTTTTCATCAAAACTACATCATGCGTCAAAACTACAAGATGCAGTGAAAGCTGTGTGAAAGGGAAATGTATTACCTGTAAAGGTCTGTAATAAAAAAGAACTCAGCTGAAGAACCTCACTGTGCATTTTAAGGGAGTAGAGAAAGAACACCATGCTAATTGTAAATCCAGGAAAAGGAAGCAAATAATAAAAGTTGAAGCAGACAACAGGAAAACAGAAAAAAATAAATCAAATGTTCTAAGAGAACATCGACAAAACTGATATACCTGTAGCTCAACGGAAACCCTGGTAGCATAGTGGTTAAGTGCTACAGCTACTAACAAAAAGGTCAGCAGTTTAAATCCAACAAGCATTCCTTGGAAACCCAGTGAGGCAGTTCTATTGCCACTGACTTGATGGCAATGGTTTTTTTTTTTTCTATTTTTTTATTTTTGTAGCTAGATGAACCAAGAAAAAAAGAGAGAAGACTCAAATTACAAAAAAGAGAAATGAGAAATGAGGACATCACTACCAACTTTATGAAAAGATTTTAACATTATAAACAATTGTAAGTCAAGAAATTGGATAACCTAGATGAAGCAGAAAAATTACCAAAAACATACAAACTAAACTGACTCAAGAAACAGAAAATTTCAAAGATCTGTAACAGGTGAAGATACTAGATCAGTAATCCAAAACCTCCCAACAAAGAAAAACCCAGGACCAAATGGCTTTACTAGTGAAGTCTATCCAGCATTTCAAGAAGAATTAACACCAATCTTTCTCAAAATATTCTGAGAAAGTTGAAGAGAAAGGTACATTTCCTAATCCATTCTATGAGACCTGTACTACCTAGTGTCCTAGACTGAGTTCTCTATAGGAGGAAACCAGTGACAGAGAGAGAGAGATTAGCAAAGATGTCACCTTGAGGACTAAGATGTGCCTGACCAAAGTCATGGTATTTCCAATTGCCTAGATGAAAATGTGCATAGAAAAGCTGGAAAATGAGTAAGGAAGACCAAACAACTGATGCCTTCAAATTATGATGTTGGCAAAGAATACTGAATATATCGGGGACTGGCAGAAGAATGAACAATCTGTCTTGGAAGAAGTACAGCCAGAACACTCCTTGGAGGGGGGGACAGTGAGACTTTATCTTGCCTGCTTTGGGTGTGTTGTCAGTAGGGACCGGGGCTTGGAGAAGACATTCTGCTTGGTGTAGGGTCAACAACAAAGAGAGGAAGACCTCTAACAAGCTGCATTGACACAGTGGCTGCAACAATGGGCCCTGATTCTCACGATGGCGCAGGACTGGGCAGTGTTTCATTCTGTTGTTCATGAGGTCACTGTAAGACAGAATGGACTTGACAGCACCTAACAACAACAACAGAAAGATTTAAGAAAATGGCTCACAGATGTGGAGGCTGGCAAGTCCCAAATCTGTGAATAAGACCTTAGGCTGGAGGCTTCTCCTGACTCACGTGGCTGCAGGAGCTGATGAACCCAGAATCAGCAGGTCAGATGGCAGGCTGCTGTGTTATGTCCTGAGAACCAGAAGTCAGAGAATGGGGAGTCAGATGCAGGTTGAAAGTGAGTGAGCTGTGCCAGAACACCCATGTGTGTTGGATGCAGGCTAGACCCCCACGGAAGCTCCTCTTTCAAAAGATGGGCGGCTTAGTGAGATCATAAAATGGGTGAAGAAGCAGGCTACACTACAGAATAGAAACACCTGTTCTAAAATTCACGTGGAATTTCAAGGGGCCCTAAATAGCCAAATCAATCATGAAAAAGAACAAAGTTCTAGGATTTACACTTCCTAGTTTCAAAAACTGGAAACTAGAGGCATGTTTAAGTGTTGTGGCTGCTAACCAAAAGGTCAGCAGTTTGAATCCACCAGCTGTTCTTTGGAAACTCTATGGGGCAGTTCTACCCCATCCTATAGGGTCACTATGAGTCAGCATTGACTTGACGGCAGTAGATGTACTGGGTGGTTTCAAAACTTAATACAAATCTACAGTAATCAAAAAAGTGTGATAATGACGTAAGTGTAAACATGTAAACCAGTTTGACAGAACTGAGAGCCTAGAAACAAGCCATCACACCTATGAGTAATTGATTTTCAACAAGGGTACCAAGACCATTCAATGGAGAAAGAACAATCTGTTCAACAAACAGTGCTAAGAAAACTGGTTGCCCAGAAGGATAACGCTGGATAATTCTCTAACTCTATATACAACAATTAAATAAAAATGGAATTCATTCATGTCTCATGACTTTGGATTCAGCAATGATTTCTTAAATATGATGCAAAAACAAAGGTAACAAAAGTAAAAATAAATTGAACTTCATTTAAAAAAAAAAGGCCATCAAAAGACACTATCAAGAGGGTGAAAAGAGGAAGAAAAAAAAGAGTGAAAAGACAATCCACAAAATGGGAGAAAATATTTGCAAATCATATATCTGTTAAGAGTCTAGTATCCAACATAAAGATCTCCCACAATTCTATAATAACAAAAAAAATTTGTACAAATAGGCAAAGGATTTAAATAGAATTTTTTCCAAAAAGAAAAGTCCAAAAACTTCATAGAATGTTCATAGCAGCACTGTTCACAATAGTGAAGGCAGAAATAACCCGAATGTCCACTAAATGATGAATATATTTAAAAATTTGGTATATACAGGCAAAGGAATATTGTTTAGCCATTAAAAAGAATGATGTGCTGATACATGTCACGACATGGATGTAGATTAAAACAAAAATGCTACGTGAAAAAAAGGCAGAAAGAAGATCACTTGTATGTTTCCATTTACATAAAGCATTCCAAATAGATCAATCCATAGGGAGAGAAAACAGATTAGCAGTTGCCAAGGGCTGCAGAGAGGGAGAAGCACAAAATGACTGCTTAATGGGTATGGAATTTCCTTTTATTGCAAACATAAAAAGCTCTGGAACTAGGTAAGGGTTATAGCTGGCACAACATTGTGAAGGTACTTGATGCCATGGAATTGTAACATTTCAAAAGGTGAAAATGCTAAGTTTTACAGTGTTCACTTTGTCACGGTATAAAATCATCATGTCCAGACAAAATATTAACGGAGACCTATGGGGGCACCATCAAGTATACCAACATATGTCTAATGAAAGTTCCAAAAGGACAGGACAGAGAAAAGGGGAAAGAAAGAGTATTTGAAGAAACAGTAGCTGAAAATTTCCACAGTTGGATGGAAAACTTCATACATTTAAGAAGTTTAATAACATCCAGTTAGGGTAAACTCAAGGAGATGCATCACACGTAGGCACGTCATTGTTAAGCTATTAAAAGCCAAGGACAGGAGACAATCTTGAAATCAATAACAGAAAAATGAATCATCGGATACAAGGAATCCTTGGTAAGTGTCACAGCCACCTTTTCATCAAAAAGCATGGAGGTCACAACAGAGTGGATACATATTCCAAGTGCTCAAAGAAAAAGAGTACGTTCAGCAAAAGCACTACATCCTGAAAAACTATCCTTCAGAAGTGGAAATGGAATTACGACATTCCAAGAAAACAAGAACCAACAGAACACAACAGGAGCCCTTGAGGATGAAAACGAAAACAAAGGAACAAAACAAATACTAAAACTCTAATTCTAGAAAACATCCCTAAAGTTAGTATTTGAAATTAAAAGATATTGAAAAATCACATCATGTACCTGAAACTATTCATTCAGATTGACCAACATTAAGACATATTCTAGTAAGGTGACTAGACCTCAGAGAAAAATGAAAAAATTGAAATTGGAAGTATCTAAACAAAAAAAGCTTCAAGACAACGAAAAATTATTCTTGGACTTTGATAGCAATGCTTTATGCCCCAAGAGAATGAGTACTACATTTAAGGTACTTGAGAAAAAATAAAAAACATGGGCTGAAGATTTTACATGCAGCCAATTGACTTTCAGGTAAAAGGCACACACTGTCAACATGCAAGAACTGAGGTGGTATTCTCCCCCTTGGACCCGGCCAGAGGAATTTACTGGAGAAGGAACTTCATTGAGCCAAATAATAAAGAGACATTAAAATGAGACTGATGATCGGCACCAAATATGTAATTATTTTAGAAGACTAGAGCTAAAAGGGAGACAGTCTAGTAGGTAATAGCTATATGCTCTGACAAAAGAAATATAGGACATTCATTTTTAATTAACAAAACGAAAATGCAAAAAGAAATTTTTAACTATTTCAGGAATCCTATTGGTAGTGATAGTATTAATGTTTTTTCTGAGACTACAATTAGTGTAACGAAGGATAAAGTGAATGAGTAATTATGGGAAATTTGAATGTCCTCTTCCTCTGTGTCCTTCTAAACCGAAACACTCAGTGAGCATACAGGAAACAACATTTGCAATAAAATGTGAAATAAAATGTGACAGTCGTGAATTTGAATTGGAAGAATCAGTAATAAACTCAATGTGATCATTAAGGTTGTGTGTCAACTTGGCTAGGTCCTGATTTTCAGTGGTTTGAGAGCTATGGCACAGTTGAGCAGTCTATGATGATGTGACCACCTTCACGATGAGATCTGTTATCAGTAGCCAATCAGTTGAAGGGGAGTTTCCTTGGGGGTGTGGCCTGCATCAAAAGTAAGTGGACTGTCTGGACTTTTGCTTGCTCTAGATCTTGCAGCTGGTTCTTGTTTGTCTGACCTCCTGTTCTTGGAACTTAAACTAGCAGTTTACCTGCCATCTTCTCTGCCAATCTTGGAATTCCTCAATCTCTTCAGCCTGCGAAGAAAAGCCTCAACGTCTGACCTGCTAGTCTTGGGTGCAGCAGCCCCTGTGGTTCTGTGAATCAGGAGACGCCTCCAGCCTGGCCCCCGCACCAACTTGGGACATTCCAGCCTCTACAACTGCACGAGCCATTTCCTTTATGTAAATTTCTATATATAGAAATTTACCTTATTGGGTTCTGCTTCTCTAGACAACCCCAACTAAGACGCTCAGGCCACATTTTGTCTTATAAAATAAGCAGTACAGCAGAATTTACACATAATATAGATTAGCTGTAACAGTAAAAGGTAGACCAAAAGTAAAAATGCTGTGAACAGTCAGTAAGCCATACACCTGTTCAAAGTTGAGTTGCAAATGTTGTGACAGAATTCCAAAAGAAAAAGAAAAAAAAAAACAGTCATTGAGGCTGCCTATATACAACCTCATCTATTTTTTGGTTTGGAGGTTCAGGGTCATGGTTTCATGGGACAGCCCAGCTAACTGGCCTAATAACATATTTAGTGCTTCTGCTCCACCTCCTAGTTTGCTGCATGGTGTGTACGGTCTTCAAAGTTTGCACATGGCTGTCCATCCAAGGCCCAACAGGTGGTCTCTATTCACCCGGAACAAGAGAGGAAGACAGCAAGTCAGGAGTAGAAAGAGAAAACGCAGCCTCCAGGAACAGCTGCCTCCTTGTCCACGAGACCAGGAGAACCAGATGGTGCCAGGCTACCATTACTGAACATTTTGATCAAAGATTCTGTAGCAGAATCCTGGTCAAAAAGAAGGGAAAATGGAACAGAATTTCAAATTTTCAAGGAATCCAGACTTTCTGGAGCCATGCAGGATGGATGAACCTCTGAAACTTTTGCCCTGAGATCATCTTTACCCCTTAAACCAAAAATATCCCCCGAAGTCTTTTTTGAAACCAAGCAAGTTTCACAGCTCGGTTAGCTGCTTTAGACACAGTGACATCTTCCCACCGTGGTCACCCTCAACCATCTGAGTTTCCATTACCAACTATGAGAGAGCAGTTGGCAGGTTAAAACCAATTATTGCCTGAGAGCCTCCATGGCTCAAGGCAGACTGTATGATCTTGTTCTGCTGAGTGCAGAATGGGGAGAAACTGGAAACAATGGCTTTGGGCACATCACAGACCAATTTCCATGAGTAAATGCAAGGAAGGTGTAGTTGCCAGGTTCACACCATAATGTGTCCAGTAAAAGATGAACAGCTTGACTTGTATTTTTGAGCTGGAGTTATGGTCAAGTTACCTAAAAGAAGGGTGTCAGATGTTTGGACAGGGACACAGAGGCAGAATAAGGGGCAGAGGGAGACACTTTCCTCTGTAAGAAAGTTGAAGGAAGCACCAGATGAGGCGCTCAGTGACAGCTGAGGCCCCACCAGTGTGAAAGGTGCCTGACTGAGACAACCAGACAAGACAAGAGGGTGTAATTCAGAGACCGCCCCTGGACCCTGGAATCACGAAGAACAAAATCTAGAGATTTCCCCTAGGGGCTTATTGTGTGTCTGCAGGGGTGTAATTTCAGTGCTTGCCATAGGTGCTGTTTTCTGCAGATACACCTCTGCGTGTGGCCAAGCAGTGACCATTCAGTCACGGACATTGTCCCGATGGAGAATGTGATCCGGCAGAGACCACCAAGGATTACCCAGGTGACGAGTGTAAGGACAGACAAATGCTTGAGTGACTGAGCCTCCAACATGCTCAGTGTAGCTCACCTTACAGGAATTCTCCCTTGACCTAAAAACCCCTTCAGCTGCTGTACCCCTTCCTGATAAATTCAAAAGTTAGCTGCCCTTGAGGGCGCCTTTTCCTCCCCTCCTGTCAGTAGGTTCTGGTCTATTTTCCTCCCAACAGCTGCACCGAAACAGCTCTCTTCCAGATCCAGTGCATTCCAACTCTCTGAAACCACTGCTGGACACCCTGTCCCTTCTCAGGACATCAGCACGGCTGACCACCCTCCCTTCCTGAAGCGCTTTCTTAGCATGGCTTCTCCGGTGGCAACACCATGTGACATAATCCACCCTTCCCGCCTCCCAAACAGGATTTTAATTTGACAGTTTGAAAGCCTGCTTCACCCAGTCTCTCCTCTCTAGGGGAATGGCCAATACTATCTACCCAGTTGCTCCACTCAAAAACCAGTGAGTTAGTCTCTTTTTCTATCCGACTAAGCATAATAAAGGCTTTAAATACAAGGACTGCCAATTAAGTTCACAAACTCATCTTAGAAAAAATGCTCCGTACCTCACTGCTGAATATCACTACCATCACATTTGAAGTATTCCCCTTCAGACGCTATGTACCAACACCAGCACCCAGTCCACACTTCAAAGCAATTTTGGAACTCTTTTTCTGGAATGGCCATCAGAGCCGTCATCCTTGATATCCTGAATGCCATCCAAATGTCTTCCTTTCAATATTTCCTTTCCCTTCGGGTAAAGAAAAAACTCATTAGTGGCCAGATCAGGTGAGTGGGGAGGGCATTCCAATACAGTTATCTGTTTAATGGCCACAAACTCCCTCACAGACAACTATACAATTTAGTTGTATAGTTAATACAAACTTGCCACCATGCCACTGTGTGCAATGGCCATTCCAGAAAGAGTTCCAAAATTGCTTTGAAGTGGATTAGGTGCTGGCACTGGTTGCCAGCTTCCCAATGGGAGTACTTTGAAGGTGACTGTAGTGATATTCAGCACTGAGGTATGTAGTACTTAGAACAGTTAAGTTAGCAGACTTAATTGCTGGACGTTGTATGTTTAAAAAAGCATGGAAGGAAGGAACAGAAGTGTGCATTGGGTGTGAGATGACGGGAGTGACCTGCAAGGCTGGGAACAGGTGTGCGACAAGCACACCATTCCCACTGCTAAGCATGTCCCTCTGAGGTGGCCGGTGTAATAGAGACACAGTCCCCTTCCAGCCTCGTTGCCCCTTGTCTCCCAGTCTGTCACATTTAGGGAGCCCTTTCTGTCTTCCAGGGCAGGAAGGGTCTGTGACACAGCTTGAGGAAAGCCCAGCAGAGACCTCAGGCCAGAGAAGACGACTGAGGAGAGGTGCTGCCCTCCAACTTCTGCTGTATCTCCACTGGGTTCTCCAGGATTCCAGACACTTTCCGGAGTCTCTGCCTCCAGGTACCGGGGATCTGACAAGTCCTGTTGCCTCAGATTAGTCCTGTTCCTCCAGGAGACACTGTTGTATGAACTTCCTCACAGCAGTGGGTCAGGAAGAGACCCCCTGCCCTGCCTCAGGCCATATGGTCTTGGCCATCTTCAACCCCCTCCCCCAGGCAGTCACAGCCACCTAAAACATGCATGTACACACTTCTGCCCCAGCCAAATCCCACCACACCCACCCACAGTGCGTGCAGATTTGATGCCCACCCCAACAGGGGCAGGTCCTCTTGAGCTGAGCTGGATGGAGGATCACCACCACCCCGACTGCTCTCCTCCCTCCCAGACCCATCCTCAAATCCAAACCCAAGGCTCTCCCAGAGGCCCAAGGCCAGAGCCAACTCCCAGCTCTGCGGCTGGCTCAGCCTCCACATGTGCACCTCAAGTCCTGCTGGCCCCCTAGCTAGTTCCTGGCTAGTCCCAGACACTGAAGAGGCATGACTCAATCCTTGATCAAAGGAAGAAATCTCTCCCTGGCATCTAAAAACAAGGAGCCCAAAGAGCTGGAAACCAGTCTCAGCGGTGGGGATGGAGATGCAGGTGGGGACAGGAGACGGTGGTGCACACAGCTTTACTCCCTCAGTCCTGCCTGCCACCTGGACCCCTGGCCAGGCCTTGGCCCACACTGCTGTCCAGGCTTCTGCTGCTATGGATTCCAGTGTCCGGCCCCTCCCAGGTCCCATAACTCACCAGCCTGACTCCTACCCACCCCAACCCCTGCCAGGGAAGGACCACGAGTCACTCAAGGTTACCTGAAGTTCAGCAAGCTCTCATCTGTCCTGTGGCCAAAGAGAGGCAGGAAGCACTGACCAGGAATGAATCAGGGTGGGGGCAGTCAGCACCATTCCTTGTCACCCTCGAACCGTGACCACAGGATCCTCCCGGACACGCACAGACACACAGTGGCATTTGGTTGCTTACAGGGTGCTTACATGTGAGGTCACTTAGGCTGAGAACTCATCCAAATGCTTCCTCACCCACTGGTTCTGGGACACTGGGATTTTTAGAAAGGAGCTGGAAAAGCTGTCAGGCTCCCTTGCTCTCAACTCTGTGAATTCAGTCTGTCGCCCCAGACTCTCTCTCTCCTTCTCCTGCCCGTTCTGAATCCCCCATGCTCTCTCTCTTTCCTTCTCACTCAGTTTCCTCTCAACTCTCCCCCAGTGTCTCTTACTACCTCTCCCCCAATCTTTCAACCTCTCCTCACACAATTCTTCTCAATCTTTCATCACTTTCTACATCTCTCAAATGTCTTGTTCATCCCACGTCCCTCCTCACCCCTTTGACTCTCTCCTGTCTCCCACTCATCTCAATTTCTCCATCACACGCACACCAGCCTGTATAAGCATGTGCGCACATCCACACACACAACAGTAGACCCAGCACTCAAGGCTCTGTGCCTCTGGGCACGACTGAAGCTCGTGCAAGTCTGTGTACACCACATGAACACACATACCCACACCTGGATGTGCACGTGTATGGCATTCCTACAAAGCTCTGTCCCTGGGCCTTCACGCCCCACCCGTGGCTCTGCTATTTGTCAGCTGGAGTTGGACTACAAACCAATAGGGCGGCAGGGGGCTAGGGGGAGATGACAGCAAGTGGAGATCCAAAAGGCCAGGGCAGGGGCTGGCTCTGGTCACAGCCACTTGTCATATGCCAGGAGACATATACCTGTGCAGACAAGGGTGAACCACCCAGACAGGACCTGGCCTGGAAAGCTCACCATTTAGGGGGAGACGGACATCAAGAGAATGTCTACTCAGATGAAAGTATGTAATAATGACCAAAGCCAGGTAAGAAACAGATCTGGAGGTGTGACCAAGGATCAGCATTTGGAGAAGTGTGAAATACCCTATGGGCAGGTGGGTCTTGCACCCGAGGTCGGAGGTCATGGACGATTTACCCAGCTTGGACTCTGGCTCTTGCCTGCTTCCTCTCTCTCAAGAACCATCAGGTCATCGTAACTCCCGAAAATGGGCTCAAAGATGCTGCTTTTGGAAAGTGAGTAGGGGTCAGAAGGCCTGAGAAGTAGTAACCGATGTAATAACAGGGTGACACATCGTAACTGATGTAGTAACGGGGTACCTGACTCACTCACATAGCGGAGCTCTGACTGATCTGGCCAGCACTTACAGCACCAGGCAAGGAGCAGCTCCGGACAACGGGTACGGCTCCAGGCATGTGTAGGGCTCTGTGGCAACAGACCTCAGCAGTCCCAGCAGAAAGCAGCGTGGAGCTCCAAAGCCCAGAAAGGAGAAGGTCATTGTCCCCAAGTGTCACACACTCCCTTGGCTCTGACCTTTGACAAAATATGTCCTGTAGACCCAAGGGGGCTCTGTGTTGTGGTAACTCAGTCCAGCTGGGTGGGGGGATCACAGTGCTCATCAGCACAGGGCAAGGGTGGAGAGCAATCACCATCCCAATGGATGGATGGTCAGGGCCTGCTCCAGAGCAGACACAGACAGGAAAAGAAAGGACAGCTAAGTCTGCACCCAAGGGAAACCCAAGTTAAGGCCAGTATGACATTGGGAGCCAAAAAGAGGGACCTTGAGAAAAAAATTTGTAATAACTGGTTGGGAAGCCAGACAGTCCATCCAGCCCAAAAGGAAGAGCCAGAAATTGAGTCTCCTGTTCCTGGAACACACTTCATAGCCCACTGGAATCACATTCTCCTAGAAGCTGCCACGCTGCTCCTGCTGAAGTCTTCTCAAGAGACACAGAATTCCCCCACCCGTGTTATTAAAATACCAGTTTTTAGTACCTAATGAACTACAACCAAACCCGCCACACCCTTCCTCCCCTAGCCCTCATCCCAGCTAGAGCCCTCTGGCTGTCATCTCTCCTGCTGTCCCCTTAGACATCCCATTGGGCAGTCTCAGACAACAGGTCTTGTTCCTAGGCCCTGCTCCCCTGATAACAAGCAGTCAGATCCCATCTTTCAGAGAGGGGGGAGTCCCTGGCTGGTACAAATGGTCAACACTCAGCCGCTAACTTCAAGACGGGAGGTCAAGGCAACCAGAGGTCCCTCAAAAAAGAACTGGCAGTCACTTCCGAAAAGCCAGCACTGAAGATCCTACAGAGCACAGGTCTCTCTGACACACCTGGGGTCGCCGTGAGTAGACAGACATCAACTTGACAGCAGTGGCTACGGGCCCCAGTCCAGGGAGGCAGGATGAGAGCAGAGCCAGAGGAGGCAGTTCAGGTTCTCTGAGGACAGACACACTCACGGCAGCAGACTCCGTGAAGCCCACTGTGATGGTTTATCATGATGGGGCCTCTTGGCACCAGCCAAGCCAGCTAAGTGCCATCCAGTCAGATCTGACTCATGGCGACAGGATCCCCCATAAATACAGTGACCTCACCAGTGAAAGGCCAAGCTCCCCCAAACTGATGTTTTACAAAGGGACTAATCGATAGTTCCCCAAACCACATCTTATCAGGCCATACAAACAAGACCCTAGCCTCCTCTAAAACCAGAAAGGCAGACACGCATCTTGAGATTTTAGAGGAATTTATAAAAAAATAGTTAAACAACAAATGTTTGGGCCTCCCGAAAACTAGCTACATAATACACACAATAGTCACGGATGCATTCATTTCCTGTTTCTTAAAGATAAACCTTACTTCCTTAGAAAACTATATTCTTTTACAGAAAATGAAAATATTCTCAAAGGCAAACTTAATTTAAGTCAAATCCTATCCTTTTGTTACGGAGTCAGATACACAGTGCACAGAAACAGGTGTTTTCCCTGAAACCTGGGCAGGATGCCCCCCGGTAACTGCTCTTGACTGAGACCTGTGGCTGGCATCTTGACGGGCACGTTGTTTTCTGGTGAAGACAGAGTAGGGAAGCTGAAAGCTGTCTTCAAGCCGGAAGCCGGGGGTGGGAACTGTGGTTGAAAGTAACCATTAGTTTCTGTGCCACACCTCACAGTGACCACAATGGCCAGAGGCAGGATGTGGCCTTTGCAGACCCTGCTCCTTACCCCCTCCTGTGGCCCCACCCAGACAAGACATCCTTCCCTGTCACCAGCAGGAGAGGCATTTAGGGGCACACAAACACATGTGCCCTCTGCCCACTTCCACACCACACCCTGCCACAGGGGACCGTCCTTGAAGTGGGTCTCAGCCTCTCCGGAACAAGGGAAACCAGCTCCTGGTGGAGGCAGCCCACTGCAACCCGGCGCCTCTGGGAGGTGGACCTTGGGGTGCAGGGGGCGCTGCAGAAGGGACAGTCAGTGATGGGGGGTGGGCAGAGGCCCCCGAGGAGGCAGATGGTGAATAAATACCAGTAGCAGATGCTAGGGGCCAGCCCCGTGGATGGGAGCTCGGGGGGGCAAGAGGAACGTGCTGTGGCTGGAGCATGCCGGCAGCCCAGCCCCCAACACAGCATTCCATGCTGGCTTGTGGCCACCTGACTGCCCTTACCCTAGTGGCTTCACTAGGGGTGGTGTCACCCGCTCCAAGTACCTCGTCCCTTACCAGGCCAGAGAGGTCCTGGAAGGCCACGTGCTCCCTGCATGAAAGCCACTCCCAGGGATCTTCAGGGAGTGAGTCAGAAGGTGGGACATGGAGATGCCAGGTGCACCTGTGGCCCACCCACATGAAATCACCCACTGTGTTTGCCTCCTGGGTGGCAGGTGGGCTGACCCCAATGGGTGTCCCAGGAGTGATGTCTGCGGCCAGTGAACTGTCCTGGCAGGGAGTAGCACAGGCCTTTTGGAGCAGCTCAAGTCATGCGTAATGTGGTCCCGATGGCTTTCTGGACTGTGCGGTGTCACCCCCTGACAGTTTTGGGGTGGTCTGCACCCTCCCACTCCTTTAGTGACACTACTGCCCCTCCCCCAACAGGCACATATTCCATGTGGGGCTCCAGGCCCCTGCTCAGAGCTCCGTGATGTGCACAGCCGGCGAGGGAAGCGGGCCTGGCCGGAGACGCTGTAGATGGCAGCGGCGACACAGCAGGTGGCCCTCGAGCGGGTAACAGCGGTGTCCGTCCTCTCCGCTCAGCTGCAGCCCACAGTCCTGAGGAAAAAACAGCAGGAACCTAGAATAAGGGGAGGTCACATTAGGACACATCAGAAGTGACAGGGGAGGTCCCACGGGATTCAGGATGCCTCTTAGACATCCAAAAGCACACATGGAGAATGAAGGTGGTTGCAGAAGGGACAGTCAGTGATGGGGGGTGGGCAAAGGCCCCCGAGGAGGCAGATGGTGAATAAATACCAGTAACAGTCTGCAGAGAGGGCCGGAGACACACGTGGAGGTCAGTGAACTGTGAGCTTTCAAGGACAAAGGAACAGATGACCAGTTTCCAAGGAGGAAAGATAACAGAGAGGACAGCAATCTCGGAGCCTCGGAGCATTCTCAGACACCCAGAGACAGAAAGAAGAGGCAAAACTGAGCCAAGGAGATGGGAGGGGAAGCAAAACGGGAGAAAAACCAAACTGGGTGGTCCTCGGGGCCACCTGAAGCAAGTCTCAGTATGTCACAGTGAGCTGGCCAGCTTGTGAGGAAGCCAAGTGGTTAGGGAGGTGCCTGGATGTGGCGAACGTGGCCAGGGACTGAGCGAGAGGCCTCGAGAGCACGGGGAACTGGAATCAGAGACATCGGGCACACAGGGATGGGGCTTGATGGTCCTGTCTTCTCCTTTTACCATGCAGTATCTGTTAGGAGTTCTCTTTCTGCTTAACAAGTGACTTTACCCATATATGACCTTTGTAATAACTGACAGTGTGATGGGCAACCATGAAGGACATGCCCAGATTCCTAGGGCACCTGGTGACACCAGCGGGATGACTTCCTTTCCTCCCTTTGTACCCATTCCACCCCTGTCCCCAGGCGGCTCCCCCTCACTGCCTCCACAGCTAAGCCCCGCCTTGAAGCTGTAACACCAGCCACCCAGAGACCCTGAGACCAGTGCCCACCCTGGTGGTGACAGGGAACGGAGCCAGGCTGCTGCATGGAGTCACGGCCTCCTGTCCATCCACAGATCACTGCCGGAGCCCTGCTACTCACTACTGTCCACCAGCCAGCAGAGGACACATGGAGTCTGGACAGCCCAGGTCCCATCCAAGAGCCTCTGCAGGGGACAAAGGACCTGTGCTCACAGCCCCTGGATTGTGGTTCACAGGGATTCAGGGGAAGTCTGTCCAGGATGGGATTCCCTCAAGGAACCTGTCTCACTCTGTCTCCCTCAGCTAGCAACTCAGGCCACTTCCTTAATGCTCAACGTCACCCTCTCACCACAGCTCAGGCTCAGCGATCTTAGGGGGATGCAGCCATCCCCATGACAGCACAATGCCTACAGAGCAGCAGAGGGACATCAACGGCCTGCCTCTCTTGCCCATCCACTCACTGGGTCCAAGGTGAACTCTGGTCCCCTGCAGACCAGACCAGCTCCTGAGCCTTCTCCCAGCCCCAGCACGATTTCCCACAGGGCCCCTTGCCACCAATCCACAGATCCATTCTGCCTGTTGATTAAGATTCCTCAGAGATGCACGCTCCTGTGCTTCCCTGGGGCTCTGTTGTCAGACGAGTTCTTCTTGGTTTTCTTACCACTTCTCATTCACTCCCCAAGCCTCCTGTGGAAACCCTGGTCGTGAAGAGGTTAAATGCTACGTCTGCTAACCCAAAAGGTCAGCAGTTCAAATCCACCAGGTGCTTCTAGGAAACCACTCTAGGAAACTCTTGGTCCGGTTTGGGGGTTCCGCCTCCCTTTGTAGCTGCCTGGTCTGGATACCCCTGAGATACTGGTGCTCTGGGGGCTGGCCTGAGCCCCAACTCCATCCTCTATACTTCTCCCTGGAAGTGCTCCTAAACCCCCTGGCTTCACTGCCATCTACAAGCCATGGTGGGACTTCAGCTTCTGGCTGTGATGGACTAACTGGGTTGGGTTAGCTCTCCTACCTGAAACAACTAAGAGCCTCTATACAAAGTGAACAACCATGAAACCATGGTTGGCTGTCAGTGACCGACAGGGAAGGTCCGTGATCTCTGACGGAGGGATCTGATGGGGTGAGCTCTACAACCGTCCCAACTTACTGCCTAGAGAGTTTCTAGGCTGCATGCAGCTTTCCCCTTGGAGGCGCCCAGAGCCTAGGGGACCCCAAGTTGAGAAGTCAAGGCGACTAGAGCTCACAGGGCAGCGTTATCAGAGAGGAGAAGGTGTGTGCCAACATTCCCCAAATTCCTGTACCAGTACATTCTTTGTGCTCAGAACACCTAACGGCTGACCGGGCATTTCCACCTGGATGTCTCTGGCTACTGAAAGCGACAGCATCTCATCCCCTGTCCCTCCCGCCCTGCCGCTCTCTGGAATCCTGAAAGACACCGCCCAACCCTCAAGCCCCATATCCAGTCCCTCAGCAAATCCACTCTGTCTACGGCCTGACCACTGCTGCAATCAGCCCACCACCTGAACCCAGGCCCACACCCTGACACCCTGACTCAGCCTATCAGCTCTGGACAAGCTGCAGAAATCTCGTCACACTGCATGCCTCTTCAGGGACCCCCTGACCGCCACATTGTCTACCTCTAAAGCCCAAACCCCTTCCAATCCCTTTTTTATTATGCTCCACCGCCCTCAGGATGGTAAGTCCACACTCCAGAGCACATGTGGCCTGCTGTCACCAGCTCTTGCCAATTTCTCTGGTGACACAGAACCACCTATTTCCTTGGCAGCTGGGCACTTTCTGCTCTCACTGGCTGGAAATGCCCTTCTCACTCACTCAATAGTAAACTCTTGATCATCATCCTTCAAAACTGAGCTTGGATATCACCTCCTCCATGAAGTTGGCCCTGATTTTCCAAGGCCTCCTTAAGAGGCTATTTCCTGATCACTCATCTCTTTCATGCCAGCAGGGACCTTCTTATTCTCCGGTACATCCTTGACACCAACAGACTGTACACACTCAGCAATTATGTGACTGAATCACAAACAGGGAAGGCGGAGGCTGACGGGGAAAGACAGAACGGAAGAAGAGAAGGGCCTGCAGAACCCCTAGGGAGATGGAGACTTGTGTGGGAGGGGGCTCCCAGGTGCCAGTCTTGCCGGAGCCGGGGCTCACCTCACAGTGATAACACTCCACATGGTAGTCTCTGTCCATGGACACCACTCGGATGGTTGTTTCACAGCCCTGGAGAAACAGACACTGTTTGCCAAGGCTCAAGGCCAGTTCTGCATAGGACACACATCTACGCAACCCGCTTGTGTCTTGGTGGATGTGCACTCACGCCTGTGTGAGCACGGACAGAGGTGGCTCCACAGGGGCTGGATCAGACATCAGTGGGTCCCCACGAATGAACGTTCATGGACCTGAGGCACTCTCACATGGCTGCACCCAGGGTGTGGACACATGTCACACTGGGCGCTGTCACGGAGCACGAATCGGGGTGAATAGGTATACATGTTTGGCATCCTGCTACTCCAGGCACACCAGCCCAGGATAAAGCTGGGACATATGGGATGATCCAGTGCCTGTGAGAGCGGCACCCCCTTAGGGCTCTCTCTTGAACAACCCACATCCTTCTTACAGCTGCTCCCCACAGTCCTCAGCCTGCAGAGCTGACCAGACCCTGGAACAGCCTCTACCTAAATGGAGAACAGAGCTGAGAGTCACCGTGGGACACCCAAGGAGCAGGGGCCACCATTCCCTCTAACTCCTGCCAGGGAACACCCACACCTGAGTGCCAGAGTATAGCACTCGTTCCTCAGCCCTGAGGGGTAAGGGAAAGAAAGTCACCCCTCCCACTGGCTGCAGATCTGGGGCTGACCCAGGCTGGACTGGGCAGATGCCAGACTAGACCAGGCACCTGCACATTGCCAGTGAGCGGCTCTTACCTGGGCAGGGAGGATTGGACGGGCACAGGAGGCACATTTTGGTGCAAAAACCCTGGAGGAATAAAGGAAATCAGAAGTCACCAGCTGAGTGACCAGAGGTCAAGGACACGAGGACACATACCCCCACAACGCCCCATGAAACAGCCCAAGCATCACCCCTCTTCCCTTGGGAGTTAGAGCCCCTTCTGCCATACCTGCATAGCACTGGCCGTTGATGTGACTCCCCAATTCACCTCCACCCCATCATCACTTCCAGAATGGCTTGGCTTCCACTCTGCCCCCTCTCTCATACTTCCTTGGCTTTCCTGCCCTCTAATGAGACCCCTGCAATGCCTGGCTTTACCCTGAGCACCAAGCACTGATGCCCTGGCACCAGCCCCAAGCACGGGACGAGATCTATGATGAGCCTGCAGCCACAGCAAAGGAAAACAGCCTGGCTGCCACCTGGGCAGTAGGTGGCAGAAAGGCTCTGAAGAGACTCCAAGCCCTCCCTCTGGGCAGAGAGGCCTAGCTGGGTCCTGGATGCAGAGAGACAGACG
Organism: Heterohyrax brucei; assembly: GCA_028571685.1. Lineage (NCBI taxonomy): Eukaryota > Metazoa > Chordata > Mammalia > Hyracoidea > Procaviidae > Heterohyrax > Heterohyrax brucei. Next base: position 73,119,989 of record CM053161.1, read on the forward strand.
GTGGGTGGGCAGCCGGCAGAGACCCCGATCCGTGAAGGGGAGCATGCAGGAAAAGACAGGCGAGGAAAGAAACGTCTGGTGGCCGAACCAGCCAAGAGAAAGCTCACAGCAGAGACGTGTGCCCTGCCCAAGCACAGTGTATGACAAGGGCAAACCAGAAGCACCGCCGTTTGTGCCATCTGTGAACAGAGCAAGAACAGAAGCACACAGGCAGGCAGTCCAGCCAGAAAAATGCTTCAAGCTGTGGAAACGCATCAGCGAGAGTGCCACCTGACCCACAGTGCCAGCTACTCACGTGTGGTAGTCTCTGACACAGTAGATGTTGTTCTCCATGTCCACAGTGAAGGGCACCCCGTCCAGGCACTCGTTACACACCGAGCACCGGAAGCAGCCCGGGTGGTAGGACTTCCCAAGGGCCTGGAGGATCTGAGGGTGGGAGGCACTCAGGGGTCAGTGCAGGTGGAAAAGGCTCTGGGCAGAGTCCCTGGCAGGTCTGGAACAGGTGAAAGGATGGGGTCCTCAGACTCCACCCAGGTCAGAGGGCAGGGGCTCCAGGAGGCTGGAGGGAGGGTCTCACCATCTCCATGATGAGGTGTCCACACACGCTACACTTGTCTGCCGTCTGCTGGAAGCCAGAGTACTGGAAGAAGACAGAAGATCCGGGGTGTCAGGTGACAAAGGAGCACCCTAGACTGCTGGTCTCAGGTGCCCAGGGCAATCAGAAGAAGGGTCTCCCTCCTCTGGCCCCGCTCACGGCACAAGGCGGGGGCCCATCGCCGACTCACCAGGAAATCCTCCTGGCAGTACACTCTCTCACCCACGTTGTAGAAGGCCTTCCCTCGGAGTCGTCTCCCTGAAAGATGGGGATCAAAACGGGGGTCACTGGGCTGCTGGAGACCAGCATGGGGTTCCCTGCTTCCACCTCTCAGCACCCTCCTCCAGCAGATAGGCAGTGGGATTACAGGTGGGGCCCCCAAGTGATTTTAACTCTGCAACTGCCAACAAAGTAAGAAATCAACAGCTCTGGCACCCAAACAGGTCTCTTGGGTCTGTCTGCTTTCATGGGATCCTAGAACTGCAGCAAGTAAGTATATCTTGGGGCCCAGTCCTGCTTGCTTTGCATACAGGCTCCCCAACTTCTGTTGAAGATCTGTGTTCCTCATTTCAGTCCCTGTTATTTTAAACACAGTATAAGCTTCTTTGGTTTTACTGATCTTAAGGTCAGTGGCTGAGCTGGACATCACCCTGATGGCAATAGGTCTGGCTTTTGGTTAAGGTTACTGGTTAGGGACCTCAGAATCTTGAGAATTTGCATTCCAAAGTCAGGAATATTAGTTGATTCTGAGAAACCAAGAGCGCTGACCTTTGTTCAAAAAGTTTCCAAAGCTACATGGAAACTGACAAATCTAAGAGTGACTCTGAGCATCCTCTGGGTACTCGTGCTCCTTTTATGAATAAACACTATGGTTTTTCATTAGGTTTATTTTTGTCTGTTTGGCAAGGTTTAACTTGAGGCAGTCTGGATGTGTGGCCACTCTGGGAAACTTTCTAAATTTCCTGCACAAAAAGAGCAAAAGTTATCCCAGATTAAGGAATTCCAGTGGAACAGTTTCTCAGATTGGGAGTCTGAGACCTATAAAAGCCAGCTGCACAACCAAGCAACTAATTCTCTGCAAAAATTTGTCTCCAAATTGTCTAATCAGAATAAAGAATTACAGAATACAATCTCTGAAATGAACAAAATAAAAAATTAGAGACCCCAAACTGTTATGCTTTCAGTCCTCACTGTGGAGCCCTCTGCTCTCTCTGCCCAGCCACCAGCCTCTTCTCTGCATCCTCCTCTGCCTCTTTATCCCCCTGAAAATTTTCCGTCTGAACTACCTTTCTTCTCAGAAGGAAAAGCTACTAAAGAGTCAAAGCCAAAAGAAGAATCTATGAGAGATTCAAAGACAGAAACCACAAAAACCAAAGATTCCAAAGCTAGACAGATCAAAGTCAGGAAGCTCTATTCCTGCAATGCCTTTTAAAACTCAACCTGCAGAACCTGGAATGGGTACTAGAAAAAAAATCCAAAGAATACTGTTATTTCTTTCATTCCCTGGATACATATCAAAGTACACAGCACTGCTGAAGACCGTCCAAATTTACATGCCAGCCAAATTTACATGAGGATTCTCTTAAATTTGCTAAATGACCGAAGATCCTTATTGATGCTTATCAGCCCAGATAGGCTGATATGTATCCATTAGTCCATATTTTAGTTGGCCATGTGGAAGCCAAATTGTGGTTAGTATGCGCTAAATGGAAAGATCTCCCAAATTACTTAGTTTTGAATATAGCCAAAGTGACTGAAACCCTTCTCCCAAGAGTCTGAGCTAGGGGGAATGATTTACATGACATAATCCTTAAGGTCTTCCTTCCACTAACTGATTGGACAAAAGTGTATTCTTATATACAAGGCAAAGATGAAATGTCTGTGATTATCAATCCTCATTTTTCCAGAAGTTGTTGGAACATCCTGGGTTAAACCCTTCAGATGAAGGAACAAAGGGGCCCTTTAATGCAATATTTATTTCTGGTTTCAAGCCTGAAATTTCAGCATCATTTAGATGGGAAGGTTGCTCCTACTGTGGAAATGGTTACATTAGCCCATGAGCTTGCCCAAACTTTAGAAACACAGCAGACTACAGAGGCTTGCAAATTAAATTAACGTCCCTTCAGTTACAGCAGCTGCAACGACCCACTCGGAGGGAGGTTTTCAACCTTCCAATGGACCTAAAACTGATCCCTGCCACAAACGCCAAAAAACTGCCTAAAGGAAAAAAATTAATGTTTTCAATTTGACAATAAAAAGTTTCCACCTCAACTGCTCTTCTACCCCAATGCAGAATGAAGGTGCTCTGGGGACAAAATAAGGACTTTTCCTATGGTCACTGGAAGCCCTCAAGGAGAAACAACTATATCCATTAATGGAGAACCTTGCCTATTTGTGAATGATACAGGAGTTATACTCTCAGCGGCTAATCACACATGCCTGTAAATGCCCCTGCCCTGGAGTACAAAAATTTCTAAAATTGTGAGAGCTATGAATAAAGAACAAATACTACTTCATTCTCACTCTGTGCCTACGTATCTTGGGCCAAAAAAAGATTTACATCCCTTTTACTAAAGTATGAAACTCCTGTTAATTAAACAAGAGGAATTTTATGTAAATACAACTGCCATTTACAATTTAATGAAAAAGGGGAAACATTAATCTTACCTGAAAATCAGAATTTAAGGATGTATAACAGTCAAAACGAAGAGGTTATCTACCACATGCAAGCCCTTACTATGCCTCTTCAAAATTCTGTCCCAAAGACCCTTTCCCATACAAAATTATTTCTCAGTTCCCCAAAATTTTGTGGGCCATGACTTCTACTGATGTTGGCAGAGTTGTGACAGCTAAACCTACTAAAATTCACGTAGATACCCCACTAAATCCTTACCCAAGATTTCCCAGTACCCACTTAAATGAGAAGAAACAGAGTAACTCTTCTGGTACAGGATTTTGTTTCTAAAGGCTTAATTACGCTCTACACATTCTAGTTAGAAAACCTCGCTCCAGACTTACGCGAAACAAACTGCACTGTTCTTTCCGTATTCCACATATATTACTTTCACTGTTTCCCATAATTCGTTATCCTTTACTGGTACAGATCTTTGTGGGTCATCTTTCAGCACCCCTGTCACCCCTGAAAGTCAGCACGTGTTCGCTTGGGAAAATCGGCGACTTTCTTGGAATGTCATGCCTCAGGATTTCCCAGTCTTTCCCAGTTGTTTTTCCTCAAAATTTACATGCAGATTTGCAACCTCTGCAATTTCCAAGTAAATCTACTTGCTATAATATGTGGACAATTTGCTCCTGTGTTCCACCTGTCAGCAGGCTTTCCTGGAGGACAGCACAGCATTGCTAAAACATTTGTGCTTGGTGGACATAAAGTCTTCAGAAGAAAGACGGTAATTAGCTCAGCCTTCTATCAAACACCTAGCTCATTTAATCTCTGCAGAACACAGTTCGACTGACCCTAAGAGAAAAGCTACTGCAGCTTTTCCTCTGCCTAAAACAAAGAAATAATCAAGAAGTTTCCTAGATTCTCGGCTTTTCTCTCACGGCACAGCCTTTATATAAATCCTTGAAAACCTCTGAACTTGATCCATCTTACCCGGGAAGAGCAAAGAGTGATAACCTAAAAGAAACTCTGATTAACATGCTCACTTTGAGATTCCCTAACTACCATCTGGACTTGGTACTTCATGTACGTGAAGTTTGTAATAATGTTTGTTTTTGCACAGAAACATGGGGAACAAAACAGGCCTGTGGGTTGATACAGCCTGCAGCTGGACCACAGCCTACCCTGCCTCCTTTACCTTAGAGCGCTGGCTACTATAGCAAAATGAGTGGAAAACACTACAGATACAGTTTGAGGAAAACTTTAAAAATGTATGCGCCCTCGCTGTATCAGCATTGCTTAATTCTCCTTTAACCTAACTTCTGTCTGCCAGCAGATACATTTCTTATGAGGTCTTTCTCCTGGTGGCCTCTAATATTAAATTAAATATGGTAATTAAATTTGGCTACCCTTCTCCCTGGAGCCCTGGTGGCACAGTGTTTAAGAGATCCAGATACTAACCAAAAGGGCCATAGTTCAAATCCACCAGCTGCTCCTGGGGAACACTACGGAGCCATTCCAGTCTGTCTCTATAGGGTTGCTATTGAGCTGGAATCGACTACAAAGCAACAGATACCCTTTTCCCTATGGCTGATAAGGATGACTGTCCTTAGACAATTGTTTAGACTTAACCAAGCAGCTTCTGACTCCTTGTAGTGATTTAAAAGAAACTCCTTTGATATCCCTGAGATACTCTTTGTAGATGGCTCTTATGTGAAACCAATTTCTAGCTCTCACTATCAGGCTGGTCATGCTGTTACAACTTGTACTGAAGCCTTTGAAAGCCAGCCTCTCTCTGAGGCTACCTCAACTCAACCAGCTGAACTGACTGCTCTAATCAGAGCATGTAAACATGGTCAAGGAAAGCCTGTATTTTTACAGATTGGAAATATGTATTTGGCATTACTCATGATTTTGGAGTACTAGGGAACAGAGGTTTTTTTTTAACCTCATGTGGTAACACTATTAAAAATGGAGCTTTAGTAGGAGAACTATTAGACACGCTGCTGCTCCCTTCTGAAATCACTGTAATTAAAACACATGCACATCAGTTGAATGAAGTAACTGAATGTGAGGAAATCAGGAGAAACAATCTTGCTGATGCAGCTCTAAACAAGCCGTTTCCCAGGTTACTGTTGCCCCTGTTTTAGCAAAAAAGCATGTAGAGGGGCCTGTGAAAGAATCTAAAGAGAACTATTTTCATGTAACAATGTATTTGTATTTGATGTATTTGCATCCATCAAACAGAAGCTTTTAAAAACATCAGCAATTGGTGCAACCTAATGAAACTGAAATATGGAAAAAACCCGGCTGCCGTCAAGACCCTGACACTAAGCTATGGCTAGGACTTAGTGCTCAAGTTGTTCTTCCTAACCTTTTACATGTCCCTATGATGAAGACTCTCAGAAACCTTGCGGTATAGGCCTTAAGTACTCCATCTGCTAACCAAAAGGTTGACAGTTCAAATCCACAGAGGTGCTCCTTGGGAACCCTATGGGGCAGTTCTACTCTGCACTGTAGGGTCACTGTGAATAGGAATTGACTTGACAGCAGTGGTATGATGAGGACTCTACATGAGAATACTCATCTGGGGAGAGAGAAAATGACTGAAGTTTTAAAGATATGCTGGTGGGAAAACTTTCTGAGGTAGTTGCACATGTGGCCAACCACTGCTCTATCTGTTCTCATTATAATCCTAGGAAACATCTTAAGATTTCCCCTGCACAACGCCCTTTGCCTTCTAGGCCTCTGCTCAAATGGCTGTTAGATTTTATTGAACTTCCACCTTTGAATGGCTACAAATAAGTGTTAGTAGTGATTTACAAGTTTTCACATTGTGTAGAGGCTTTTCTCTATACAAACAGACCATTACTATGTTTTTAGCAAAGCTGTTGAAAACATAACATCTACTTGGAGAGCACCAAAAATTCTTTGCAGTGGTTGCAGAACTCATTTTACTGGGCCAATCATTCAAGAATAATGCTGAGTTTTTTCACCATATACCAGACACTGCATTGTTCTTATTACCTACAGTCCTCTAGGCTTGTAGAAAGAACTAATGGTATAATAAAAACTCAGCTTTCTGAGTCCTTCAGTTTGCTGTGGACTGAAGCTCTCTCTACCTTTGGTCCTTTAAATCTAAGAAGTACATCTTCTGAATGTCATAAACTTCTTCCTTATGAAACAGTTACTGGAAGGCCTATGATCTGTCCCTACACTGCCCTAATTTAGTATAACCTGAATTATTAAAATGCTGTCAATCTTTAATTGAACACTTGAAGAAGAAACATATTTCACAAATGAAACAGTCATTTACAGAGCAGAAACCTAGCTCTTCTCTAGTTAACACTATGCCAGAAGATTATGTTTCTTGGAAAAGGTATCAACTAAAAGGTTCAGCCTTGATGGAAGGGGCCTCATCTTTTCCTTTCAGCTAATCTTTGCGCAGCTAAACTAGAAATAATTCCTGGATTCATCTATTACAGTGAGAGAAAGCTAAATCACCTATTTCAGCTTGCCAGTCAGCTGCAGAGTTGAAACTCAGACCATAATAGTGCTCTGGTGACCAGAAGCACACAGCTTCAAGGCCAAGCCACTGACTCCAAAATCACTGAACAAGGTGACATGCAAGCTGCAGAAATCTATGAGTTCTGGTTCTTAACTGTTGGTATTTTAGGCCTCTTGTTTTTTTTGCTTACTTGTGCAATTATTTCAGAGCAGCTTTAGTAATCATTGGTACCTTTAATTTTAACCTAGGAGTTCAACTTTTTTATTCTCTATACCAGTAAATGAAATTTTATAGCTGAAATGCCTCTAACTGTTGAATTAGTTTTATTTTACCTACTTGGATTCATCTCCCAGTAAACTGCTTGAAAAAGAATGTGTTTTTTACTCATGAATTTTACTTTGCTTTAATATATTACTTTAGTTAACCTTTCCTCCATTATGACGTTTATAATAATTTTCCTCTTTCTGTTTAACCATCCCTAACACCTGGAAAGAAAATGCCTTTATCTAACTAGCTCAATCAGTTGACAGAGACAGCATGTTGGCTACATTACTCTGCCCCAAAGTCTAAAGCTGTGCCAGTTTTAGATACGAATTCATGCCTCATTTTACTAATGATTTTGAAAAAACCATTTAAATGGGCTATCTTGGCATGTCAAAGTATCGCTACTCCCAGAATTACTCTCTCATCAGGAGCAACCTGTTTTAACATTACCTGTGCCTAGTTAGAATGTATGATTTCTCTTCGCATCTTGTGACCTTTTCATTAATGAGGTTTGATATTGTAACTTAAGAAGAAGACCTGGGGGGGCAAAGTCCAGATGGTGAACTAAACTCATCTCCCTAAATTCCTCTGGAAAGCAAGACCTGAACTGATAATTAAATGGAGCCTTCTGGACACTTAGTCAGCCCTAGGACACAGCACAGGGCTGTTAATTTGGACTTCCTACCACTGAATGGGAAACTTCCTCTCTTTCGCTCACCTCCACTCTTGGTGAGTGCTGGCTTAACTCGCCCTTTTAACTTTTTTTTCCTCTGTCTTAGCCGGCAGGTGGAGCTGGGACTTGACTAGCAGCCAATCTCAGATGCATGGCTGGTGGGATCAGCAGGCAAAATTGCCATATTTTGAGGGCCCAGCTTTGGACTCTGTGCATCTCGGCACCTTTGGCCTCTCTGTCCACCTCTGCCATTGAGTAATCTGTACTGAGGCAGGTGGGAAGCTTGTGTGGGATGCCATCTTGCTCCACTGACAGGCAATATAACCATATGGCGGCCTCAACTGGACCTACCTAATTCCTAGGCTGGGAGGCAGCACCTGCCCGGAGGAGAGCACTTTCCCGGCAGAGAAGCAGTATTTTATACAGTGTTGCCTACAGCTGGGGCCCCACAGCAGAGGCCAGCAGGGAAGTAGCCTTTCAATATTTTGAACAAGTTTATAACATCTGGGGTTAGATACAGAGGTGCTTACTTTGCCAGTTGGGAAGAGGGACCTGTACACTTGAAAACCTGACTGACTTTGGAAGTTGTCAGATACCTTTTATCTTTCATTTTAAGACAGCCTAGAGAAACAACTGTAGTCCATCCTCACAGCATCTCTCCCAGCCTCTAATGAGTCACATAATGCCCAAAAAAGCAACAAACTCTGGATAAAAGCGTAACAAAGACATCACCCATGGCTTCAGAAGGCCCCCAAAAGAAAGCACCGAAGAACTTCCCAGATGAAGAAACCTTTCTGAAACCATCGGAAGGTGAGTACAAAAGGATCATATATAAAGCCCTCCTGCAAATTATACAAAATGCAGCAAACTGAAAAATTAAGCAAGCTGTCTGATCTGATGGAACACCAGTACTCTGAAATCCAACAGATCAAGAACAAAATCAAAGACATAGAAACTTCCACTCAAAGCCAAGAAAACAGAATGAAACAAACGGAAAACAGACTTTCTGACCTGGAAGACAGAGATACTGACTCCAGCATCTATGAGGAGAAATCAGAAAAAAGAAACAAGAAAAATGAAGAAGCATTAAGAAACATGTGGGACTTTTATTAAGAGGGACAATCTACGATTAATTGGAGTTCCTGAACAGGATGCCACCTGAGAACACAGAGAGTACTGTTGCTGAGCTGCTGACAGAAAACTTCCCAGAAATTATGAAAGAAGAGGACACAGACATCCGAAATCCATATCAAACACCACTCAATGTAGATCTCAAAAAAAAGACTCCAAGACATATTATAATCAAGTTCAACAAAACGAAACATAAGCAGAAACTCGTAAAGGCAGCAAGACTCAAAGCAAAGCTACCATTCAGAGGGAAACTCTGTAGGCTTTCATCAGATTTCTCAGCAGAAATGATGCTGGCACAGAGACAGTGACATGACACATTCAAAGCCTTGAAGGAGAAGAACTTCCAACCAAGGATGATATATTCTGCAAGGCTATCTTTCAAATATGAAAATGAAATTACGACATTAGCAGATAAACAGAAACTCAGGAGACTTTGTAAAAACCAAACCAAAGCTACAAGAAACACTGTAAAGAATCTCTCAGTTTAGAAGAACAAAACCACTAACTTTGTATTTTAGAAACAAATACAGGACACATCACCCAGAAACCTACTCATTTAGGGAAGGCTCCAACCTCAATCTAAGCTATAACAGTGAAAGAAATGATCCAGTGATCATATCATGAAAACTATGATGTCATCATACTAGAAAGAGGGATGTACTACAGTCGTTATAGGCCTTCCAGATGGAGAGGAAGTTAGTAAGACTAGTAGTAATGAAAATTGGGTTTATACATAATTTATTAAGGGGCATCATAGGGGCAGTAGTAAAGCACAATAAAGACGCAACATAGCAAATCAAGAAATGTAATGCAGGAGTCTCAACAACCACAAAACCAACCCTGAAAAAGGTGAAAAATCAACTCACAAAGAAGAATGTCCCAGAACAGATTAATAAGAATAACAGAGAAAACATCAACACAAAAATAAACATATCACAATGACAGCACTAAACACATACCTATCAATCACTACACTGAGTGTGAATGGACTGAATACTCCAATAAAGAGACATCAAGTGACATCTTGGATCAGAAGATGCAACCCATTCATATGTTGCCTACAAGAAACTCACCTTAGACTTAAAGATATGAACAAACTGAAAATTAAAGGATGGAAGGCTATATATCAAGCTAACAATACACAAACAAGAGCAGGTGTGACAACTCTAATCACAGATAAAATAGATTTTAATGTAAAATCCACCATCGTGGACAAGGATGGACACTATTTATTCTCAAAGGGTTTGATACACAAGCAGGATTTAACAATACTGAGGCCCATCACCCACAGAAGCCTCTGTAAGCAAAGTTTCACGCCTATGTGATAGCAAATGGACGCATCCCACCCTTGACATATTTCTTGGCTGTGCTCTCTCCCTGATGATATTTTGCATCCTAATTAAACCTTCCTCAAAAATACCCTCTTATCTCCCGGCACAAGGATCAAAGAAGATGCCTTCGAAGAAGGGTTTTACAACCCCCTTGGCTTAATGAATTCCGACACAGCACACCCAGCATGGGAATGCTGAGGCCAGCCCAGCTCTGCTAGCTTCCCCCAACTGTACTTCCCCCTCCACATGTGAAATACAAGATTGCAAGAAGGCCCTAGGAAGCTTCCCAGGGACAACCCCCCCCACAGCCCTTAGATATAGACATCCCACTCCCTACATCAGGAAGATGGATAGACTCCCAAGTTTATTATAATTGGTATGACAAATGAGTAAATACTAAAGAAATATCCTTCTTAGAACAGCTTAAGGGTGGGGGACGGTGGGCACTTACTGTCCTCACAGGAAGAGATAAAATAAGAACAAAGGAGGAACAAATAGAGACAGCCAGATAATGAGCTTTGGATGAATCGACCCTTCTTTCTGTACCCTTGACCTTGAGGCATGGATAGAGCTGATTAAGCTCAAGGCATAACTTTGTTTTCACTGTTAATTATCACCACAATATACTTGTCTCGGGCCATTACCTAGAGGGCCCTAATGATCAACATGAAAAGAGACCACTGTCTCAGGCCATTATCTAGAAGGCCCTAATAATTAACATGAAAAGAGACCACGAGGTATCAGTTTCTTACTAGCCAACAGCTTATGTGGTCAAAGACCAGGGTGAAATCACGTCACCTCATTGATTATATAAAAAAGAAAGAAAGGCAGGCCTTAACAGGCTGCTGATCTCCAGATTCCTGGTTGTCTGCGTCTCATTTCTTTCTTCACCGATGCCACCCATCTCTTCGTGATCCCAGACCCTGGTAAGGCTGACCCCCGGCAATATTACAGCACCTAAGTACATCAAAGAAACACTGACTCACTCCGAAATGAGATAGGTCATACCACAATAATAGTGGGAGATTTCAACACTCCACTCTTAATATTGGACAGATCATCTAGAAAAAAGCTCAGTGAAGACACAAAAGACCTTACTGCCACAATTAACCATCTAGACCTCATGAACATACACAGAACTTTCTACCCATCAGCAGACAACTACACCTTCTTCTCCAGTGTACACGGAACATTCTCCAGAATAGACCATGTGTTAGGACATAAAAGTGATTCTCAACAAAATCGATACCATTGAATTACTGCAAAGTATCTTCTCAGATCATAAAGCCATAAAAGTTGAAATCAATAGCAGAAAAAACATAGATAGAAAGTGGAACTCTTGGAAACTGAACACCATCTTGCTCAAAAAGCCATGGGTTATAGAAGAAATCAAGGATAAAATACAGAAATTTATGGATTCCAATGAGAATGAAAGCACTTCCTACCAGAACCTATGGGATATAGCTAAAGTATTGATCATAAGTCAGTTTATCTCTATAAATACACAAATCTGGAAGGAAGAAAGAAACCAAAGAACTAACCCTACAGCTTGAAAAAGTAGAGAGAGAACAGAGGAACACTTCAGGCACCAGAATAAAACAGATCATAAAGATTAGAGCAGAACTAAACAAATCAGAGAATAGAACACTTGAAAAAATTGAAAAGACCAAAAGGTGGTTTTTTGAAAAGATCAACAAAACTGACAAACCACCGGCTAAACTTACTAAAGAAAAACAGGAAAGGAAACAAATAATCCAAATAAGAAGTGAGAGGCAAGTTGTCATAATGGATCCAACAGAAATAAAAAATACCATAACAGAATACTATGAAAGACTGTACTCTAACAAATTTGAAAACCTAGAGGAAATGGACAAATTCCTTGATTCATATCACCTACCAAAATTACCACAAGGTGAAGCAGAACAACTTAATAAACCCATCACAAAGGAAGAGATTGAAAAAGTCATCCAGAAACTACCAACCAAAAAGAACCTGGGCCCAGATGGCTTCACCACACAATTCTACCAAGCATTTAGAAAAGAGTTACCCACAATATTACTGAGACTATTTCACAGCATAGAAAGGGATGGAATAGTCCCAAATTCATTCTATGAAGCCAGCATGTCCCTGATACCAAAGCCAGGGAAAGACTCAACAAAAACGGAGAACTACAGACCGATATCACTTATGAATCTAGAAGCAAAAATCTTCAACAAAATTCTTGCCAACAGAATACAACAATATATCAAAAAAATAATCCATCATGACCAAGTTGGATTCATACCAGGGATGCAAGGCTGGTTCAACATCAGAAAAACAATGTGATCAACCACATAAATAACACAAAAGACAAAAATCACCTGATTTTGTCTACCGATGCAAAAAAGGTGTCTGATAGAAAAAGTCCAACACCCATTCATGCTAAAAACTCTCAGCAAAATAGGCACAGACAGCAAATTCCTCAGTGCAATAAGGGCCATTTATACAAAGCCAACTGCCTACATCATCCTGAATGGAGAGAGACTGAAACAATTTCCCTTGAGAACAGGAACTAGACAAGGATGTCCACTCTCACCTCTCCTATTCAACACTGTACTAGAAGTGCTAGCCAGAGCAATCAGACAAGACCAAGAAATAAAGGACATCTGCATCAGCAAAGAAGAAGTAAAAATCTCCCTATCTGCAGATGATATGATTGTATATGCAGAGAATCCTAAAGAATCCATAAGGAAAGTACTCGAACTGACAGAAGAGTTCAGCAGTCTCAGGATACAAGAGAAACATAACTAAATCAGTAGGATTCCTTTATTATCTTTATTTATTTGTCTATATGAGATCATTAATGAAGAAATCACCAAATCAATACCATTTACTATAGCCCCTAAGAAGATAAAATACCTAGGAATTAACCTAACCAGAGAAATAACAGATCTTTACAAAGAGAACAACAAGACCTTACTACAAGAAACTAAGAGAGACTTACATAAATGGAGAAACCTACCCTGCTCACCGATAGGAAGAATACACATTGTGAAAACGTCTATTTTACCCAAAGCAATCTACTTATATAATGTAATCACAATACAAATTCCAGTTACATTTTCTAAGGAGATGGAGAAACAAATCACTAACTTTGTTTCGAAAGGGAAGAAGCCGCAGATAAGTACAGCACTACTGAAGAACTCTCAGTGAGGCCTCTCTTTTGAACCTATTACACTGCCACAGTAGTCAAAACAGCCTGGTACTGGTACAAAAAGAGACAGACAGATCAACAGAACACAACTGAGACCCCAGAGATGACATCATCTTTCTATGAATAGCTGATATTCGACAAAGGCCCTAAGACATTAAACTGAGGTACAAACAATCTCTTCAACAAATGGTGCTGCAAAATTGGATATCCATCTGCAAAAAACTGAAACAAGACTCGTATCTTACACCTTATGCAAAAACCAACTCAAGCTGGATAAAAACCTAAATATCAAATCTAAAACGATAAAGCTCATCCAAGAAAAAGTAGGAACAACAGTGGAAGTCTTAATACAAAATGTAGACAGACTTCAAAATCTGTCAAACAAACCACAAACAACAGGAAACAGATAAATGGGAACTACTTAGAATCACACACTTTTGCTCATCCAAACACTGTATCAATGGAATTAAAAGACCACCTATAGAACGGGAAAAAATATTTGGCAGCTATATGTCAGACCGATGCCTGATCTCCATAATTTGTAAGGTACTACAAAATAGCAGTAAGAAAAAGATAAATAATCCAATTAAGCAATGGGCGAAGGAGATGGACAGACATTTCTCTAAAGAGGAGATCCACGTGGCCAAAAAAAACATGCGGACATGCTCACTATCATTAGCTATTAAAGAAATTCAAATCAAAACTACACTGAGACACCATCTCACCCCAACAAGGTTGGCCATGATCCAAAAAACACAAAACAACAAATGCTGGTGAGGCTGCAGAGAAATTGGAACTCTCCTACACTGCTCGTGGGACTGCAAAATGGTACAACCTCTTTGGAAAGCAATCTGGTGCTTCCTTAAAAAGCTGGATATAGATATACCATTTGACCCAGTAATTCCACTGCTCGGAACATATGCTACAGAATCATTCAATCAATCAAGGCCATTGACACCAACTGATACAGGCACACAAATGTTTACTGCAGCACAACAGCAAAAAGATGGAATCAACCCAGATGCCCAACAACAGAGGAATGGATAGGTAAACTATGGTATATATACTCAATGGAACATTATGCAATGATAAAGAACAACAATGATTTTAGAAAACATCTCACGACCTGGTTTCAATTGGAGGACATTATGTTGAGTGAAAGTAGTCAGCAACAAAAGGACAAATACTGTATGAGACTCCTATGATAAGAACTTAAAAACAGACTCATCTCTTTGACGACTGCAACAGTGGGGAGGAAGAAAGGGCGACGAGGGAGGGTTTAGGTAGTTGACTGAAATTTGGTTGGGTGAAATCTGTGACAGCACACATTAGAAAGAAGATCAATATTAACTGGACTTCAACATAACATGATTACTCCTCCCATCTTAACCCAATATTGCAAGCACAGAGTAGGTGGGGTGGGGAGCCAGGGACCATGCTCTCAGAGGAAATCAAGGCCAACTGGCACAACTAGCATTTTGCTAAGAGAACCCTCTGCACCCCACACTGATGAATGGCATGTGGGGCCTTAAAAGCTGCCAAGCTGCCATCTGAGGGAACAGCAAATGGTCCCAACTCAGCAGGAACAAATGATCACCAAGGACCAAAACGACATGGGGGAAGAGAACCCAGAAGACAAGAGAGACCCATGTGAGTGGGTGACTACATCGACTTGTGACCGGAAGAACTGGATGGTACCTGACCACCACCAGTGATAGCTATGATGGAGCTCACAAAGTTGAGTCTCACTGGCAACACAAGAATAAAAAGGGGTGCACCCTGAGAACCTCACTAAATGACCACAATTCATGGTTCAGGGGCCTCGGAGTTTCGCTGGGAGCATGGCCCCTGGCCCTGATGCTTCCCCTGTCCATAAATCATAACGGAGGCCAACTCTTCGGACAGGAATGGATTGGACTTGGTGACACAGAGTGATCATATCATGTGTGCACTTTATGGTTCTATGCATCTACAGGACGTTGTCCTGCTGACCTCTTACTGGAGGCGGGGGAGTGGGTGGAAAGGAGGCAATAGGAGATTGCTGGGAGGGTAAGACATGTATGGAGCAGAAAGGAAGAGTGTGCTGTCACTGGGCAGGGAGAGCAGTGGGAGCTGCATACAGGTGGGCACGCAAATTTATATGGGAATGTACATTTTGATTCAATCGTAATTGAAAAAAAAAAGAATTGATGCCTTTGAACTGTGGTGTTGGAGAAGAATGCTGAAGGTACTATGGACTGCCAAAGAACAAACAGATCTGTTCCGGAAGAAGTCCAACCAGAGTACTCCTTGGAAGCAAAGATGGCAATACTGCATCTTACATACTTTGGATATGCTGTCAGGAAGGATCAGCCCCTGGAGAAGGACATCATGCTTGGTAGAGTGGAGGGTCAGCGAACAACAAGAGGATCCTTGACAAGATGGGTTGACACAGCAGCCACAACAACGGGCTTAAGCATAAAAACGATCGCGGACATGGTGCAAGACAGGCAGTGTTTCGTTCTGTTGTTCCTAGGGTTACTGTGAGTGGGAACCAAGACAACAGCCACCGAACAACAACAACAGCCCAAAGCATCAAGTCTGAGTCACACTCCTTTCTACTAGTCTGCCTCCTTTTTCTAATTATTGTCCTAATACGGCCAGTTAAATGCATGATGCACTGTGTTTCTTACTGTCACAGCCAACCCTCACAACATACAACTTTGTGATGAATTACATGTTTGGAAGAAAATACTGATTTTGCTGATGAACATAAAGTTCAGTTCCAGGATCCAACCCTTTCACAACTGCTAAGCTGTTCTTCTAGCATGGCTTTGTTTACAACACTCAGCCCAACGAGAAACCAACCACACTCTGCACACTCTGAAGACAGGATCTGAAGCAATCGCAAGGTGAAATCAGAGTGTGCCAGCTACTGGAATGTAGCATCGGAGGACTTAAAAGGATCACACAGACCAGCCATCCTTGACACTCCAAGTCCTTGCAGAAGACAGGCAACTACATTGTGGGTAATACCTTAAGTGATCTGTGTCTTCTAGTGGCAGCTTGACCAGAAGGTGGAGAATGAACACGCAAATCTTAAAACTGAGGTTGCTTGAAGAAATGGATGGCGCCCGGCTACCACCAATGACAGCCGTCATGAGGCTCACAATGTTGAGTCCCAGTGGCAAGAACTCCACTAAAAGACTGCAAGTGATGGTCCGAAGGTGTGGGAGTCCGCCTGGGAGCACCACCCTTAGACCTGATGCGGCCCTGAACATAAATCATGACTGAAATCAACTCTCCAGGCCAGAATGGATTGGACTAGGGGACACAGAGTGACCATATCATGTGCGCACTTCAGGGTTCTACGCATCTATAGGATGTCATCTGTCACCGCGCAAGGAGAGCAGAAGGAGCTGCAGACAGGCAGGAGTGCAAATTTAAATTGGATTGTACACTTTCACTCAGTCACAATAAAAACAAACAAACAAAAACTAGGGTTGCTTGGCATGATTAAAATGGTTAATCCCAAACCTAAACTGCAATTCCATTTTGAGCTGAGTTGTAACTAAGTTTGAAGCCTGCCCCTGTCCTTCCACAAGGGCAGACTGGCCCAGACATCTGGGCCTCAACTTACGTCAATAACCTGCTGTCTTAACTGCTCTCTAGCCATTTATCAAAGGAATGTCTGGACTCTAACCCCCTCCCTCCCTCCTAGAGGCTAAGGAATGTTTATATTTCAAAAGACTCCAGGTTCAAGTTGATCACCTTCCTAACCAAGGGGTCAACTTTTATATCTCAAGGACTTTGACTACGGTTCACCTGGCCTACAATCAATCACTAAACTCCTACACCAAGAATGTTACAGAACTTGCTTTAGAAATACGGCTTTCGTCAATCTGTATCAGGAAATAAGAAACTGATGTTAGGCTAGAAATTGATGCTGGGAAAGTCTGTAGTCGCACAATCCCTTGTAAATTTTCCTTCCTTCCCTACACCCCTTGCCTTGATGTAAAACCACTTGCCTTAGTCGCTCTGTCCGATAAATACCTCACTACCCTGGTGGTTAGCACTTAGAATCCACCAGCTGCTCCTTGGAAATGCTACAGGGCAGCTCTGCTTCGCCCTGTAGGGTCACTATGAGTCAGAACTGCATGGACGGCAATGGGTTTGCTCTCCCTGCAAGCTAGAATACACACCACATCCTGCTGTTTGAATGTCATTGTTTCTCTCCATTTCACGAAATGCCTTTATTGTTCATCCTTCAACAAAATTCTTTTGCTTTTATTTCTAGCAAAGTGTAAGCCTAGAGTTTCTCCAAGACAGGCCACAGGAGAAAATCTGAAGGGACTTTATCTGGCCAAATTTGAGACAACTTGTACATCAGAAGGTACGACAGTGTTGAGACACTTTGAGTGAACAAAATCTCCAAATTAAAAAAATAAAAAAGCATGTGTTTACCCCTGATGAAGTTTAAAACTATCATTTCTGGAAAGTTTAAAACAAACATTCCCTGGAGCAATATACCCTCAACACAGACCTCAATAATGCCCACAGACAGACTTCCACCATCAAAAATTGCAAAACACATGAAGAAACAAAATACTGCCACCAAGAGTGAGGATGAACAATAACCAACAGAATCTGGACTTCAAAAGACATCAGAGCTTGGCATACATGGATACAGAATACAGAATATACAACGGGTATATTTAATACACTTAGAAAATAAAAACAGACATTCAAAAACATCAGAAAAAAGGCAAAAATTGTAAAAATGCCTTGCACAGGACATAAAGTGCAGTAACTGTAAGCAGTAAAAACAAAAGTTGATAAACTGGACTTCATTAGAACTTCCTTTCATTAAAAGACACCATTAAGAAAGTCACAAGGCAAGACTTTGGTTGGGAAAAGGTATTCACAATACATACATCCAACAAAGGACTTTTAGCCACCCTATGTAAAAACCAAACCCACTGCCACTGAATAGAACCACCCTGTAGAGTCTCTAAGGAGTGCCTGGCAGACTTAAGCTATCAACCTTTTGGTTAGCACCCATAGCACTTAACAACTACGCCACCAGGGTTTCCAGGCTATATAAAGAACTCCTATATATCACTAGTAACAAAAAAAGGTCAAACAATTTAAATATGGGCAAAAGAACTCAACAGATATTTTATAACCAAAGGTATTCACACAGCCCATAAGCACAGAAGAAGGTCTAAGAGTCATCACTACTCATCGGGGAAATTCAAATTAAAACCACATTAAGATATCACTTCACCCCACCACGATGGTTAAAATTAAAAAAAACTGGCAATGCTAAGTTTTGATGGGAATAAGAAAAAATTAGAACTCTCTCACACATTGCCAATGCAATTATAAACTTGTTCACCCACTCTGGCAATCTATTTAATAGCTCCACAAATGCTTTCATTGTTTCACTACTTTCCCTAGACTGTCTTTAATGAGGTGTTTTTTTTCCACTTTAAGGTATTCAAATTTTGAATTTTGTCAATCCTTTCTTTAACAGCTGACAAGTTTTGTGACCAAAAAAAAAATCCTTTCTTGTAGAAGGTCAGTAAAGATATGCTTCTGAATTTATTTTCTAAGCATGTCAAGTTTTGTTTCACAGTTCAATCTTTAATCCACTTGGAACTAATTTCATTTTCTTAATGTACAGCCAATGTCCGAGAGTATCTGCATAACTTCATAACCACCTATACTATCTACCACGTTTCCAGCTACACAGGGCTCTGCTTTTGGACTCTGCATTCTGTCCGTCTACTTGCCTAGCCTTGCATCAATACCACATGAAATTAATTAATGTAACTCTATAACAGGTACTGATACCTGGTAACAGAAGCCCCCCAACTTGCTCTTCTTCTAGACAGCCCCTTCACTATTCTTGGCCCTTTGCCTACCCATTCAAGTTTTAGAATGAGCTTGTCAAATTCATGAAAATGTAACTGAAACTATGATGAACTTATAATTTGAAAAGAAATGACACATCTACATTATTGAATCAACCCGTCTGTGAATATGCTACATTTTCTTCTCCCAGTATGCTGACTAGGGCCTCTAGGACAGTGCTGAATAGAAGACATGACTGTAGGCATCACCGCTTCTTCCTGACTTTACAGTAATTTTTTCTCATACGTCACAATTCAGTGTGACACTAGAACAGATTTTTGGTAGCCAACCTTTATCAGGCTTAGAAAGTTCCCTTCTATTCCTAGTTTGTGAAGAGCTTTCATTATGATCGAATGGTAACTTTTATTGACTATTTTTTTCTGCATCTATTGAGATGATTAGTTTTACCTGTTATCTTTTAAAGAGATAAATTATGTCAGTAAGTTTTCTAAAGTTAATCTATACTAGTATTCTTTAGCAGAACTTAACTTGGTCATGACACATTATCTTGACTAGACACTGCTGAAGTCAGTTCCAGGCGGGGAGGGGAGAATATATGAAATAAATAGTATGAGAAAAACTCCGAGGACTAAGGGGCAAGTGTAGAGCTTGAAAGGGCTCTGTGAGTGTCCAGCACAATCAATGACAAAGGGCATACACTAAAAATAAACAGAACATCCCAAGTCCAGCTGCTTCCTCCCATACACTCAGGGCTGCCCTTATCACTGGATCTATGGCACAGCGCAGTATACAGCCACTCACAGAAGCTATGATGGAAAAGGTATCTAGGATTTCTGCAACACGACAGCCTTCTTCCTGAGAGCTACACAAAAATGAGACTCAGAATGGCATCAAGAAGCTAACAGTAACACTGGCTGCTGGCAGGCAAAACTATGACTTCAAAATCCTATGTGAATATTATTTATAACTTGGAGTTCTTTTCCCAAACAATTAGTTAAGTGTGAAAATAAGAGCATTTTAGACATACAGGAACTAGATAATTTTCCTCCCATGTGTCCTTTTATTATCAGGAGGGATCAGTCCCTGGAGAAAGACATCACACTTGGTAGAGCACAGGGTCAGCGAAAAAGAGGAAGACCCTCAATGAGAAGGACTGACACAGCGCCTGCAACAATGGGCTTAAGCATCAAAACAACTGCGAGCACGGCGCGGGTGCAGCCAGTGTTTCATTCTGCTGTGCAGAGGGTCACCGTGAGTCAGAACCAACTCGATGACACAGAACCACAACAACTGCAGCCACCGAACGATGAAGTCCATGATGGAGACCTATTTGGTTGTTTCCCAGCCTTGAATCCCCTCTTTTCCTCCCACTTGTGTTGTCCCCAGCCTTACCTCCCAGAGCCTGGTAGGCTTCAGGGAAACCTGACTCCACCACCACATCCAGGCGGGCAGGCCTGATCAACATAATTTCTCCTTCTTCGCCACCACATTGGCTCAGGGACTCAGGCAAGTCAATCAAATCATGGCGCACCCTCAGCTACAGACAGGGTTTCAGGAAAGGATGTATGAGACGATTTGGACCAATCAGATACAGAGAGAAGTCTTCTGGGTACTTTCCGGTAAAAAATTTTCTCACTCCATGACAGTGACCACAAGACATGGCCCACTATTTCTCCTGACCAGTGGTGTGACAGTGGAAGGCTCCAGCTATCCTAGAGATTTCATGTGACAAGCCGACCTAAGGATAAAGCCAGACCCAAGGAGAAGCTGATAAAGGGAACCACAGGGCCTGCCACTAGATCAATTCCGTCCTGAAACAAGCCCTATCTGCGCTCCTGGCTGACTGAGTCAAGAAACAGTCTCAGCATTTACACCTCCTTCCTACTGCCTGCCGTTGAAGGCTTCTAGGAGATTGTGGCTCAGCCTCCAAGTGCATCCACAGAAAGGAGAATTCTGAGTCCCCCACTGGAACTCAGGGGGCAACTGGCTCAGAGTGCAGAGGGCCTAAGCACTCCCCAGGAGAGCACTTCATACAACGGAGCACCGGGAAAAATAAATAAAAATGTGACCAAGACAGATAATACAAAAGCTAAATAAAGACGGGAACAGCAACACTAGGAAAAGTAAAAGACTAGAAAAAAGATGTAATTACAGTATGATTAGCGGGATTCTTGGCTCTGCAGTAAATACTGTCCATGTAGGCACGGTCAGGTATACCAGCGTCACGCCCTGAATCGTGTTTCCCCGCAAATGTGTGTTATTTGTCTTGGCCATGAGTCGTGGTACTGCATGAGGGTCCTTCAGCTGTAAACCTGCCTTCACGATGTTAATGTGGGAATGGGCAGCAGCTGTGTTGGAGGGACAGGACGCAGTCTGTAAGGGGACACCGAGACTGGAGGCAGTCTTTTGGGGTGTAAAGGAAAGAGAGGCACGTGGAGATGTGGGGACCTCATACCATCAAGGAAGCAGTGCTGGGGAGCACAGCGTGTCCTTCGGAAACGACTCCAGGGTCCCTGCATCTCAAAAGCTCCCAGTTCAGGGGAAGATTATTGACAAGGACCTTCCTCCAGAGTCAACAGGGAAAGCTCGTCCCTGGAGCTGATGTCCTGAATTCGGACGTTTAGCCTGCCTGACTGTGACAAAATTTCTCTTTTTAAAGTCATCTACTTGGGGTATTTCTGTGAAAGCAGCACTAGATGACTACGACACGTGGTTACTGATTCAACCAAACCTAGTGCTGCGACCTCACTGGGAAGACAGTAGAGGAGCAGCAAAGTCAGCAGATTGCGTCTAAAACCAACACGTTAACAAACAGCAGCACATGCTCACTAGAGAAGAAATAATTCCTTCCACGAGAGGAAACTGGAGTACCTGGACGGCACAAACAGGGAAGCGCTCAACTACAAGCAGAAAAGTTGGCAGCGAACCCACCCAGAGATGCCGCGGAAGACAGGCTTGGCGATCTGCTTCTGAAAGGTCACAGCCCGGAAAACCCTACCACGGAGCTCTGTTCTGTGCACGCGGGGCTGCCAAGAGTCAGAGCCAACTCGACAGCAACACCACCGCCGCAACACGAAGCAACTGCTGACAGACTAGCAAGTGACTGCCTCTGGCGAATGGAATTAAAAAGCTGCGTGTTTTTTACAGTCAGCTTCTCAGGACTATTCATATGTATGATGCTTTTATAAAATACTAAAATGTTTAGTGTAAATAAAAGAAGCCTGCTTAGGGGCAAGAACTGAACATGAAAAGACAAGAGTGGAGATTTATTGGGCTGGTTCAATTACAATTACTTTTTTCTTTTTATAAGTTTGTCCAAATTAAACTATAGCATTTATAATTTATAAATTCTAATTTGCAGTGTGCATAAAACTAGAAGGAAAAGTAAATTTAAGAAGAACCACAGGAAAAATGACGATGAGTGCCAAGTCCAGATGGACAGGAGGCCCCTCCCTGGCTCCACGCCTTCCTCCTGGGCACAGAGGAGACACTGGTGTCCTGCCCAGGACAGGCTCCCCAGCTGAGGGCAGGGGCCAGGTGTCCCCTGTGGCCAACAAAAGCCTCCACGCCTCCCTTCCCCAGAGCAGCAAATCTCCCCAGGGGCTCTGGGTCTCAAAAGCAGGCCAGGTCCAGAAGGGAAACGCCACAGCTCAGTTGCATGGGAAGATTATGACCAGCCTCCACCACACTCCAGCCTGAACCAGAGTGAGGTGGTCCATGTACCTAGGGCTTAGATCTCTGTCCAGGGCGCAAGTGGGCAGGGAAGAGGTCACCTACCACAGGAGTCGCAGATGAAGCAGTCAGTGTGATACAGACTCCCCATCGCCTGGCATGCTTGCCTTGCTCCGTAGATACCAAGCCCACACTTGATGCAAATGCCTATGGGAAAAGAGGCAGGAGACAGCAGCAGTTAGGGCCACGGACTGGGAGTCAGAGGGACAAGCACTCAGCTTCCAGTTCTGATGCTGACCACCATCTGACCTGCGCCGGCTCACTTGTCGAGGCCTCCAACACTTAGTTACATGTAATTTACATGGGGACAACTAGGGTTTACTGCTGTTGTTTTGAGGATTCAAAAAGCTTAGCAGAGCACCTGGCACTGAGTCAGAGGGAACTGTCCCTGTCTTCACCCTTACAATTATTACAATACACTTATGCCTCAAAAATACCCTGGTGATGCGGAGGTTAAGTGCTATAGGTGCTAACCGAAAGGTCGGCAGTTCAAACCTAGCAGGCACTCCTTGGAAACTGTATGGGGCAGGTCTACTCTGTCCTATGGGGCCACTAAGAGGTGAAATGAACTGGTAGGCAATGGTTTTTTTTTTTTTTTTTTTGGTTTTATGCTTAAAAAGTCCTTTTAAGCCCCTTTACCCATCACCTGCTCTTGGACTAAAGGAAAATCCTTTCTTCTATGAACCAAATGCCCTTCTTCAAAATAAAAGCACGTTGCTTTCCGACACAAAGAATTAAAGCCACACAGTCACTCCCCAGGACAGGGTCACTGACTCTCTTCGGCCACACTTTCTTCCTCTGTACCCTAACCAGAAACCAAACCCGCTGCTGTCCAGCTGATGCCAACCCACAGTGACCCTCTAAGACAAAGGAGAACTCCCAAAGGGTTTCCACGGAGCAGGTGGTGGATTCAAACTGCCCACCTCTCAGTGAGCAGCAAAGCTCGTAAGTACCACGTCACCCATGGGCTCTGTACCATAAAGTTGGCTTATGCTCTTGTTTGTTCAGCACACAGACACTGGTAGCATGCCACAATCCAGGCACAGTTTAGGTGCTGGAGACGCTGCACTGCACGAAACAAAGGCCCTACCCTCAACGAGCCTGCACTCTAGTGAAGGAGACAGCTGACAGCAGCTTTACAGCACGTCAAGTGGAAATACACACTATAGAGACAAGGCTGACCTAACCGGAGTTGTGCAGAAGGCCCCACTGACAAGGTGATGCTCCACAAGGCTGAATGAAACGAGGGATGCTGGCACTCAGGTATCTGAGATTGGTTATGAAATTGGGACCCACCCCTGGAAACACACGGTGGGCAGCTCAGCATACAGAAGGGGAAGGGAGGGGAGGGGAGGGGAGGGGAGGGGAGGGGAGGGGAGGGGAGGGGAGGGGAGGGGAGGGGAGGGGAGGGGAGGGGAGGGGAGACCAGAAAAGACAGGCGTCCAAGGGCACTTCCCCAGCCAGTCCTCCTGGAGACCCATACAGTAGGAAGCCAGTTGTCCTAGTCACCTGGTACTGCTCCAACAGAAAATACCACGAGTGGAAGTTTTCACGAAGAGAAGCTTTTGCTGTCACAGTCCAGTAAGCCGCAAATCCATTAACAAGTTACAAGTCCACTCATATGAGAAATCATCATGGTCCCGTAGGGTAAGTCCAATGCAGTGAGAGCATCTCGGCACAGGAACCTCAGGACCAAAGCACGTGCTCCGCTCTCGGTGCTTCTCTCTTGGTGGTGTGAGGTTCCCAACTTTCTCTGCTCACTTCTCTCCCTTATAACCTACAAGCTTGTAGCTTGAGTCCTGCCTCACCAACACCACTGCAGCCCATTCTCCATCATCAGTCTCAGAGGAGGATTCACAACACATGGGAGGAAGGGCACCGTATTGGGACTCATAGCCAAATCAAATCAACACATACATTTTGGAGGGGACACAATTCAATCCAGGACACCAGCCAAACCCCTTCACAGAGTTACATGGGGTTTCCTGCACCCCGCACTGCACAAAGAGGAACTCCAGCTGTCCTCTGTGCCCTAAATTTTCTGGCTGCTCCAGGAACTGGCACCCCTATCCTCGCCCCTTTGCTTTCCAAGAGATGCACCCCCTTAACACGAACCGTGCTCAGGCCCCTCCCACCTCAAGACGCCTTGCTCCCCCACCGGCACTCCAGCCCCTCTCCTCAGTCACACGACAGACTGGATCAATCCTTGTCTGAATCGTCCTCCCGTGTCCAGTTCTGCACACCAGGCATTCCGATCCTTCTAGAGGGCGGGCCTCCCCTCCCAGGCAGTTCCATGGTAAACTGCATACCTGCCTTCCCTTGTCTTCCGTTTTCTCTCCCCGGCTCTGTGGGATACTCCTCAGCTGTCCTGAGCCTCCCGAGCCTCAGCGCCCCACGGAAAGCCAATTGAACGTTAAGGTGGCCCGACGAGGACCCAGTGAGTGAAGGAGAGAGCTGGTGGCTGCCTGAGAGTGGTATCCACTGGAGGAAAGCAGGCCAGACACTGCCAGAGATTCTCATTTCTAAGAAAAGCTAGAAATCTCGACACACATGTGAAATTCTTCCATACTGAAACGAACCACCATCTTAAAGGTTTTGAAAATGCAAGGTCCAGACAAACCACGTCTACAGAGCCCCACGTGGGTGGGGGCAGGCTCCCTGGGCAGTACCCCTGCCCTGTCGCCCAGCTCCGCCCAGGCCCCCCCACCCTGTCCCCCCACTGCCAGCCCAGGCCTGTCTCCAGAGTCCAAGATCCACCTCCCGGACTGGCCCCAGGACACAGCACCTGCACGTCCAGAACGGAGCCCAGCACTCCCCACAAGCTGCGCTGGCCTCTGGCATCTCCGTAAGGACACGGCCCTCTGGTGCGCTGAGATCCAGGGAGCATCAGAGCCTGGCCCCTCCCTGGCATCCAACTCAGAGGCTCGGCTCCTCGGCGCCCGGGTCTTGATTTCATCCCTCCCTCTCACCCCTACTGGCCTGAGGTGGAACACCACCAGTTCTGTCTGAACAGTCTCCTTGCCGTGCCACAGCCTGGCCCCCAATAACTCACCGCCCCAACTGCCACCAGACCGACCTTTCCACACTACCTACCCTTACACTTGTACTCTTCTCCATCAGCTCTGCCAACCTAACCTTGCCACTTCTCTAAGTTACCGGGAGAACTGGTGAGAAGAATAAAGCTTTGGGGGCCTCTGGGAAGGAAGGAGGAAACCCTGGTGGTGTAGTGGTTAAGTAGCTACAGCTGTTAACCAAAAGGTCGGCAGTCCAAATCCACCAGGTGCTCCTATAGGGTCGCTCTGAGTCAGATTTGACTCGAAGGTAGTGGGTTTGGGTCTTGGTTGGGCAGGAGGAGAGAATGGAGACTATATTGTCTCTTATGATTAGCTTCTGGTTCTGACTGATGTTTCTACATGTGTGACTGCATCACTTTAATTAACTTAGAATTTCACGGAGTAGGCCATTGCAAGGAGAGCAAATTCTATGCTGCCTGACACAGCACTGAGGGCCAGATGAACCCACTGGATAGGGCTGGAAGTCACCAGCATCCTGTGTGAAAGCTGTGTCACTCAGGTGAGAGGAGAGCCCAGGAGATGAATCATCAAGACACTTGGAAGAGACGACTACGGGAAAACAGGGCTGAGGAGATGCTGAGAAGAATTCTGGTCAAGGAAGTTTGGGAGTCTGGGATTTCTTTCTTTTTTTAAATGAAAAAAAAAAAAAAAAACCTTGTACATGTTGATAAATAAAGGACAGTGTCAACAGTAAGAGTAAAGAATAAAAGAGGCTGAGGGGAGGGAAGGACGGACACGTGTCCTCTGGGATGGAGGGAGAGTGACGCTGGGCCTGGTTTTGAAATAGCCTGCAGGTGAGGGACAGGGATCCCACGGAGACAGACTGCAGCTGCCAGCCTCAACCTTCTCATCTAAGGAGGGGGAGAGAGCAGGGGCCAGAGGAAAGGGACAGGATGTTGAGGGACTAAGGGGCTGACAAGGGGCAACACGGAGAGCGGAACCAAGACAACCACTGAGGCTGAAGACCACAAATCTTCCTCAGGAGTCCCTCAGAGCCACTGTTCTGCTAGACAGACAGTGATGAGAGGAACCAAAAGTACCAATGTGACACAGGCTTGGGTCAGAACGGAAGACGGCTAAACAAAGAAAACCAGTGACCTGTGTTCAGAAGGTTCTGGAAGCCGGTGAACGAAGACAGGGAACTTGAGGAGGAGACACCAAAAAACTCGAAAGATGGCAGCAAATGGCAGAGAAGGTCCAGAAAGTCAGCTGGTGCCAGGGCCAAGAAGAGAAAGAAGAGGCCCAGTGAGGAGAAACACTCTGAAGACCACATTTACGGGATCACTTAAGCTCACATTACCTGCAGATGTGCTTTTATTCATATTTTGTTATTTAGGTTGAAGTGTATGAAACTCTGGTGGTGTCATGGTTAAGTGCTACAGCTGCTAACCAAAAAGTCAGCAGTTCAAATCCACCGAGTGCTCCCTGGAAACACTATGGGGCAGTTCTTCTCCATCCTATGGGGTCACTATGAATCGGAATCAATTCGATGACAGTAGGTTTGGTTTGGGGTTTGGGTATGAAAATGCCACTTTTGTTACCCCAAAAGGTGAAATATCCACAGTATATATTTCAAGAAAGTTGGCTGCCCGTATTTTTAGCAATTAGGAAAATATTATCTGAATTTCTGACCTGGTTTGCAGACCCAAACCTTCATCATCGACACTCCCCCCTCACACTACCCAGAGTGGCTACAATGGACCGGAGCTGCGAGGCCTCTCTTTAGGCAGAAGGCCCTGCAGCCCCTGATGGTCTCCAAGCATCAGCCCTGTCAGGGGTCTCATAACCCCCCCTGGGTCTGCCGTCACTCCTGCTCACCCAACGATTCCCGGACAGCTACGGAAACCCAGAGAAGGTACCCCAGTCTAGCCCCTGCACTGTGTGGGGTACAGGACAATCGGGCAGCTTCACCTGAACAGCAAACAGTTCTGGAAAGCTCTCTTCAGAAGACAGCCCAACTTCTGTTCCTGGTACCAGAGACAACAGATTCCTAACTCATTTCCTGGCTCCCAGACCACCCAGCACCAGTGCCAAGACTGGCCAAACCACAAATGCTCACCTGCCGTTTTCCAGACAGACCCGAAACCCTTCAGTGCCTCCTGCTCCAAAGGCAGCGGGCCAAACCCTGTGGCCTACACACGCCCAAGACCACCTGACCACGCCTGGGCAACACGTGTTCACTGCTGGCCAGTCAGCTGTGACTCCCAGCACCCATGCACAGCAGAAAGCAACGCTGCCCAGTCCCACACCCTCTTCCTCACTGTTGGCGCACGCACTGGAGTCCGTCACTGGAGCCACTGCTGAAGCACCTCTTGAGTCCAGGGGCCCATCTTTCAGCAGGAACCCGGACAACATTTTGCTGTGCTCCACAGGGTTTCTGCGAGCTGATTTCTGGCAGTGGATCACCGGGCCCTTTTCCAAGTCTGTCTTAGTCTGGAGGCTCCACTAAATGTGTCCGCAGTGGGTGACCCATGGGCGATCTCTGCCAGTATCTGAGCATCAGTGGCATGGGGTCCAGCATTACAGCAACACTCAAGTAACACCACAGTACACATCCCTCCTTCTCTCTGCCTGGAATGAATCTGGCCTCACAGAGCCTCACCAGCATCTCTCAAGATTCAGTTCTGCTAACTGGGATGCACGTGTGAAAGATACAAAACCGGGGCCAGCCTCGGTCCCAGGAACAATCACCATCCATCCTCCTCCTCCGGAGCTAGCAGGGCGTTTCAGCCTTCCTGCTTCACCGGATCGGAGGAAGGGCAGCCCCTCCCACCAGAACCCCTCAGAGCCCTAGAAAGGGAAGGAGGGGCAGGGCCGTGCTGGGCAACGGAGACTGTCAGAGACTGATGGCTTTGCCAAAGCTGTCAATCAGGACTGGTAACATCCCGTCTACAGCTCATGGCCCAGAGCGAGGGCAGCTCAGAGTGACCGACTGGATTCTTTCAGTCCCACCCCTCTACCCCTCCCCGAGAGCGGCCTTACCCTCTCTACCTCTAAATAAAAACCAAACAAAACCTGTGCTGTCCAATCAATTCTGACTCATAGTGATCTTATAGCACAGAACAGCCCCGTAGAGTTTCCGGAGCACCTACTGGATTCGAACTACTGACCTTCTGATTAGCAGTCACAGTACTTAATCACTACACCACCGGGATCTCTACCTGAAGCCCCCCTCATCCCAAAGCCTCGGGTCACGCGGGGCGCAGCCTGGACGCCTCCTCCTCCCTTCTCCTGCCCACACCCCATGCTGAGGGGAAGGGGCAGCCGGTTGGCGGACATACCTGGGTAGAAAGGATTCCAAAACACTAACTGAACCGATTCCGACTCATAGCGACCCTGCAGAGCAGAGACTAGAACTGCCCCACAGAGTTTCCAAGGAGCGCCCGGTGGATATGCACTACCGACCCTTTGGTTAGCAGATGTACCACTTAACTACAATGCCACCGGGATTAGCTAGGTAGGATTAGCAGAGATAAATGCCAAAGGTTTAAAAAGTATATATATTATCCGACATAGCTTATTCTATTAACCTGATTTTTCTCCAAGTTAGTAAACCGGGCATCAACCCACTCTGTCAGACCCCTTCTGCAGCCTGACGCCCTGAGGTGCAAGCCGCTGTGCCAAACAAGCCCCAGACCTGGCGCTTCACGGTCACACCCCTCTGGAAACAAATGTCACAGGACCTAGCCTCACGGGAGACGCGGCAGTCTCATCCGGCCGGCTTCGGACGCCGAGTCGGGCCCACCCCGAGCTCTGCTACGCCGGTCGGTCGCCTGTCCCCGGCTGTCCCGTCCCTCGGGGTGCCAAGTTCGCTCACCGAAGTAGTCGCGCGCCGTGCGCGCCTCCAGCGCCTGTTCCAGCTCGCGCGTGAGCACCTCCAGACGCCGCTCCGCCGCGCTCGGACCGCTCTCCCGGCCCGGGTGCAGCGGCAGCGAAGGCAGAGGGAAGGGGGCCTGTCCCGCAGGCTCCGGGGAGCGAGCCGGCGCCAGGCTGGCTCCGGGCAGCAGCAGGTCGGCGTAGGCGCCGGCCGAGCCGCGGGAGCCCAGACTGGACACGCTGGAGCGGGCGCTGCCCACCGACGGCGGCCCGAGGCCGGGGCGCGGGTCCGAGCGTCCGGAGCGCGGGCTGCCGTGGCGCTGGTCGTAGCCCAGGCTGATACCGCTGGACCGCGCGCTGCCGCCGCCGTCGGAGCCCGCCAGACTGGCCCGCGGGCTGCCTGCCGGCTGCGCGCAGAGCTCGGGGGCCGCTGCGCGCCGCGGGCCTCTGTCCGAGCGGCCCGGCCCGTCCGCTCCGGCCTCGGGGCCGCCGCCGCCGCCGCCCTTCCCTCTGCGGCCCAGCGCCGGCGCCGCTTCGTCGCCCGGCCCGGGTCGCGGCCCCGGCCGACCCCGGCCCGGAGTGTCGCCGGCCGGCTCCAGCTCCCGCAGGGCCAGCCCGGCCAGGAGCAGGGCCGCCTCGTCCGCGGCCGCCCGGGAGCGCTGCATGGCCCGGCCCGCCGGCCTCAGCGCGTCACCTCCACCTCCGCTTCCCGCCGCCGCTCCGGCCGCGCCACCGCCGCATCGCCAGTCCGAAGAAGCCGGGAGCCGGCCCCGGGACCCCTGGGCGCGGCGCGCGGCGGGGCGGGGCGAGGCCGGAGACGGCCGGGCCAGTTCCGGCGGGCCGCAAGGGCCGGGGGCGCGCGTTTCGCGCACAGACGCGCGCGGCGGAGGAATGCGCGCCCCGCGCCGCAGGGCCGCGCCCCCTCCTCGCGGCAGCCGCACAGCCGCGGAGGGACTCCTTTGCCGGGACAGGAATGCGAGGAAGGAGATGGCGCTGCGGCCTCAGGAATGTCGGGGGAGTGGCGGCGTGCGCGCTGGGCCGGGAGCGCCGAGGGGCGCGGGGGCTGGGCCAGGCCGCGGGGCGGGCAGCTGGAGCTGGCCCTGGCCCACGGGCCTGTGAAGCGCGAGCTCTGGCACCGCCAAACAAGCCCGAGGTCCGCCACGCGCCCGGAGATCGGAGCTGCTAGAGAGATGCCTATTCCCGCGGGCTAAGCGGCAGGCTGCTTGCTCCGTCTGCCCCGCCCGGAGGAACCCGAAAGTTAACTGACGTTCCCCACGGTCTCTCTCTACCTTCCCAGCGCTACCTCAGTCTCAGGCGCTGAGAAGGCTGCGCCCGCTTCGGCACCCTGGAGAAGAAGACTGTGCAGCTGGTGTAGCTGTGTCCCCCGGGCCACGCGTGACTACGTGAACTCCAGCTTCTCCCGAGCCCGGTGGCAACACTGTCTCAGAAGCCCTCATCTGGCTAGTGGAGAAGGCGCTTAGTGCTGGGAACTGGGTGGGATTGGGTGGGGACTAGTCGTCGCGACAAATCTTGGTGTACAGGTTCCCAAGGCCAGGCTATGAGCAGATCTCTGACTCAGAACCAGTGGGTGACGAGCCTCAGCTGAGGCCACCACAAGCTGTCACCTTCAGATGTGAAGATTGTACCTTTTCCAGCGTCTGCTCTCAGTCTTTTGGGTGCGGCGCCAAGTAGAAGCTGCTGAGAGCATCTGCGTCGCCACAAGTCCTGGACTGGTCACCCCCCCACCCCCAAAGATCTTGGATCCCCAAGAGGTGAGCTTGGAGGCATGAGGGGCAAGAAATGACTAGGGCTTTGTCCCCAAGAACGCAAGCTACAAAGCTGTTGCCATACATTTCAGACCAGGGGGCATTATCTGTCCAGACAGACAACCTTGCCTGAAAAAGTTTTCTCTGAGCATCCCCTCCTCTGAGAATTTGAGGACGGTGCCTACAGCATCTCAGAGGGCAAGGAACCCAGATGGAGACTTGTCCTGGTCCAGAAAAGCAAATTAAATCAACAATAACCTATCACATTTTACCAGACTACTGTTTAAAAATGAAAATATTGGCAAGACTGAGGTGAAGCAATCACAATGTTTTCGGACAAGGGTTAAGTTGGCATATTCTTTCAGGAAGAGCAATTTGGTGAATGAGAATCCTAATAAAAGCAAAAAGCTTACTCCCATAAGAAGTAATGGTCCTTCTAAAGTTCTCTTCTAGGGAAGTAATAAAAAATTAAGACACTTTTAAGCACTAAAGTGTTTTCCGTAACACTTTACATGCAGTCCCTACAGTTTGGAATTTCCAGCTTTCACGGCAGCCTCCAGGTCAGTGAGGGGTTACTTGGGGATCCCCAGATTCCTGCAGCTGTTACTATCACACGTTTTTGAGCAGGAGGTTGATACCTGACTTTCAGTGCTACTGAAAGACATCACAGGGACCAACTGAAAAAAGGCTGGCAATTTGCCCCTGACTCTGGTGGCACACAGGACTTGGGGCCTTGGGACTCCCCTCCACCCTATCACCCACCACTGCCACTGATGGGACATTTGTGTGTGTGTGCACACTAGCTGTCATGGACTGAATTGTGTCCCTCAAAAAATGTGTGTAGCAGTTTGGCTAGGCCATGGATCCTGGTATTGGGTGATTTCCCTGTATGATGTAAATCCTGTCTCTAGGATGTTAAGGAGGGAAGACTGGTGGCAGTTAGTGGGGCAGGACTGAGCATTTAAGATTGTTGTATGCAATCTCTTGAGATATAAAATGAAGCAAGCAGAGTTGGGGACCATCAGGAAAGAAGCAAGGCCTGGATCAGAGCAGGAGCAGAGTATGTCCTTTAGACGCTGGGTCCCTGTGTGTCGGAAGCTCCCAGTCCAGGGATAAATGGGTAAGGACCTTCACAGAGCCACAGAGAAAGCCTTTCCCTGGAGCTGATGCTTTGGATTTGGATGTTTAACCTGCTTCTGTGAGCAAATTCCCTTTTTAAAGCTACACACTTGTGGTATTGTTAGAGCATTCCTCAGATGCCTGAGAGGCTAGCCTTAGCTTGCTGCTTTCCAAGGTTCCCACCAAGGTGACCATGTTGGAGAGGCTTTCCGCTGAGTGCAGCATTATACAGCATAAGAATGCAGTGTACACAAAGCCTGTGTTTCCTGACGGTGGAGAGTCAGTCAACTGTGGGAAGGTCTCTAAAGCACGAAGGTTAAGCAGCTTCTTGAGCCTCCTGCCTTCTGGCAAGGCCTTTGTTCAGAGCCCTCTCTAATGAGTCATCTTGCTAGATGAGAAATACTAGAGCTGGCATGAATCACACACTCAGCAAAACTTCCCAAAATGTTACTCTGCCAGGAGATAATTATCTTTAAAATAATAACGAAAGAGCACTTCCTAGCCCTGTAATCCAACTCAGTTGACTTTAGTTTGTGGAAGCAGAATGCAAGTTATGTATTCCCAGTATGAAAATGTCTTCAAAAATATTTCTCTAAATATATCCTCCCTTGAAATGGTCACATGGACTTTCTGGAAGCCAGGAATACAGCTTAAAGATGCAGAGAGAACAAATCGACCCCACTACAAATGGCAGTATCACAAACACAGGCTGACATCTTTTCTTGTTGGTTTTCTCTGCGTTTTACTTTTCATGCATTCCAAAAGCCTTGCGGGAAGTTTAAATTTGCCCACGTCATTCGGTCACAGGGCAAGTCCACTGCAGATGTGTGCCACAAGTTGTCTTCAGCAATAGGTCTGTTAAGAACCAGCTACTTCGCGTGGCTTCTGAATGGACTGACCATAAATCTACTAGGAACTTTGCCCTCTTCTTAGTTCTCTGAAGGTACCAACAGAAGAGAATCCTTCTTAAATGACAACTGGTCATAGGACAAGAAAAACCAATTTCCTCTAGTGTTGGACCCAGGAATCACTTGAACACTTTTCTCATTCCAAGTTATATTTTTAAGTCTTTATTGTCCATCTGATTTCAACCATATATATGCTCAGATACAAAACGCTAAGAAGTCCCATAGGCATAAAAGACACTCCCTTTTATGATACAATTTTTCAGAGAAAAGTTGGATGGTACGATAGATGATGTATATCATATATGCATATCACACTCCACCTAGATTCAATGCATGTTCACAGCTGGCTGTCATTTTCTCTCCATTACTTATCTTGCTGAACCATTTAAAAGTCACAGCAATCATGAAGCTTCACCCTATGTCCTAAGACAGGTCTGCCTACACTACATATTTAAGAAAAAACAATGTCTTATCTAATATCCATTTTCAAATTTCCCCAGTTGTCAGCAGAATTGCTATTTGTTGAACCAAGACACAAAAGAGCTTTTAATACATTATGTCTCTTTCCATCTAAAATAACTGCTCTCACCTTTTAATGATTTGATACCAGGCATTCTGTACTTAATCTGATTGTTCTTTGAAGGTTGTTTCCCTTGTCCATCTATTTTCTACAGCTGCAAGTCTACAGGCTTGATCAGATTTATGTTAGCCATGTTTTGGGACCAAGTGCTGTTGTGCCCTTCATGATCTCATCAGGAAGCACATACCAGGGTTGTCCCGTGAGTGAGATTTGACCAATCAGTTGTGATGACAACAGTCAGATCTGTCCATTGTGAAGGGTTCTTGTTTTCCCTTTTGGCTGTAAGTTTTGGCACCCATCAGTGATCTTTATCTGAGCAGTTACTTCATTAAAGGTTGAGGCTCCATTTTAGGAAGACTGATCTCCTCCACGTACATGCCAGTATGTGGTTCGATGTTTGGGACACTGAGCTTTCTAGGCAAACCTGGTCTCGACAAAACTGCAGGATGGTCTGCCAAGATGCATTTCAGAGTAGAGATGGACTCGCGGGGAAACGGCCTTAATGAGCCCTGTTCCCAGCTACCCAAAATGCAGTTCTCAGAGGAGAACCACAAACACTACCTGAGACCTGCAGGATTGCCCGTCTCCAGAGATGTGGAGGCAGCTGGGTTCTCCTAGCCCTCTGCCCGGTTAAGTCAGATGCATGCATGTGATAGACATGGCTTGCCAGCAACTCTTTCATTTAGAAAAGCAGGAAGCAAACAGAGAGAAACTGTTGGAAAAGGCTGTAACGCAGCTGTGGCCAAGATGAAAACTACTGGTCTACCAAAACAGAAGCACATCAAAAAATCTAGCCAGCCCTCAATGCCATGTTCTTTCAAATAAGAGAAAAATCAAAAGCACAGAAACAAAATGCTGGGAATGCACTGTAGATTATGTCTACACGGCAGGATGAGGATGAGGTATAAAGAATGGAAACGATTTCAAAAATCTGGGTAGGTTTTGAGAATTCAAAACAGCAAATGATCATCACAGTCACCAACAGGTTAACCAAAGTTCATCTCCAAGGTAGTTACTTCTGGGCGTTTTGTCATTTTTAATTTTTTTTTCATTGGAGGAAAATTAGAAGTTATATACCATCTAAAGATCTCAAAGCAGAGCAGGCATCACAGGGTGAGCTGTGGGTGGCTGTGTCAGAAGGCTGGCTCCGTTCTGGAGACCTCACACAGCAGGACTCAGGGGGAATCTTGTTCAAAATGATTCATCTGAAGGCTTTCATCACATGCTGAAAACAAGCAGTATGAGTTAATAAGCTCTGCGGCTGAGTAAGAATTATGTAAGATGAATCAATACAGTGAATTATTAATTGGAAATGTAGCTGTTACATAAAAGTAAAGAACTGTGGCCCAGGGCACAGGCAAAGCACAGGGAAAGTGGCTTCAGTTCTCAGAGCAGTCAAGGCACACTCACGTGTGATGACAGTCCTCGAGGGGCCACGGTCTTCTGATGTCCATGGCAACACAGCTGAGTGCTGCTCTACCCAGCGCTGGACTATGGAGTGGAAGAGAGCTCCCCGACTCCGGCAACCTCAGCCACGGCTCTCAAAGTTCAGGGGGGTTGCAAGATCACTAACACAGTCTGAACAAAAAACTGACTCTTGACAATCCAAATGAAAAAAGCAACACTGCCATGAAAAGCTTTATTTTAGAAAGTACTCATCTATGGCCAACAGCAGAGATTTTTTAAAACCTTCACACTCATTAAAAGTTGATTTTCTTTTTTTAAACAGGGAGAATTCTGCATGCCTGGAGTACACATAACATATAGCCCCAAGAGGCAGTAGAAATGTGAACCGTGCAGGCACGTAGGACAAGTACGCAGGTGACATTTATTTGGTCCAGGAACAGTCTAGTTGTATCTGAGTTTTACAAAACATCAAAATATAAATAACCTGAAACTGTGACAATACACAAAACCGGGCTTCTCACAGACACACCAGGCAGCACAAGTCAAAAACTCGAGTCAATTAACATTGTTTTACAGTAATATACACAGTGCCAGTAAACATTTAAAAACGTTTCAATGCATAGCACTTGATACTTCTCTGAATCTGTTTCAGTCCGAGTATGAAAATGGTTAGATCTAGGCTAAAAATAAGTCTTCTTCTAACCAAAAATAAAGGCATAATATTTATAACCAGGTATCAACTTTACTAAACCACAGTATTTTTTAAAACTGTTAAATGATCCCTAAGGGTATTTACATTAAAAAGGCAACATGCATTGTGTCATTTCCTCTCGTGAGTGTTTATGCACATACGTGTTGTTCAAAGGGTCTGGGAACTAGATTCCTACTTTCAATTCAGCCCACTGCAATGTTTCTAACGATTCCAGCAAAACAAATGCTTTCAAAGGGAGCAGAATCATTTTCAAGTCATTGGTGTGAATTTCTTTCCCTCTGGAACAAAGGACATAATAATCTGGTTCCGCCCAGACGAGCAATGCCGTTAAGACTCTGTTCAATCTAACGCGATCACTTCATCAAGCTCAGCTGCTGGTTCTGTACGTGCCTTCTTCACGCTGACACTTTCTTTCTCATCCAGTTTCCTCTTTAGACTTCTCTCTTCTCCACTGACGGCAGCATTATTTGAAGGGCCCTCTTCATCAGAATCAACTATGAGCACATCATCTTGCTCTTGTGCTTATTTCAGAAAAAAAGGGGAAAAAATGGTTAAAAGTGGGCGAGTTCTTGGCAGCTCACCAATATTTTAGCGAACTGAGAGAGACGGACTCTCACACACACCAAGTGTAAGAACGGCCACCCTGGGGAGCATCACTTTGACGTTATGTAACGGCCAGGCTGTTTTAGCATCATGTATACAACAAATGCCTATTTCTTTTTTAACCAAACCATTGTAACAAGCATTATATAACTCAAAGGAATTATTAATAGTTCTTGTTTCTATCTCTACCTTTTCCAACAGAAAAGGGGAGTGTGCATATCCTAATAATGGTGGAGCTAATGATGAGGAAAAGTAACAACACACCCACACACACACCCACAGCACTTACGATGTGCCAGGAACTGCTCTGAGCATTTTGCATATAACAACTCATTTAATCATCACACAACCCTACAAAGAAGATAACATTGTTATCTGTTTTCCAGAAAAGGAAACCAAGGCACAGAGAGACTGACCTACCTAATGTCACGTGGCTGCAAAGACAAGAGAATGGGACTCAATCTCACACACCGGGAGGTGGGGTGGGGTTCCCCATGGTTCGTGCTCTTAACTTTACACGAATGTTGGCTTTGCCTCTCTCTTCTGCCAAAACTAAAGGCAGCATACTTTTCTTGCTCATTTCTGTTCACTCTGAAACCTATCTATTGGGGGGATCAGCAAATGA
The DNA here is from genome assembly GCA_028571685.1 of Heterohyrax brucei. Lineage (NCBI taxonomy): Eukaryota > Metazoa > Chordata > Mammalia > Hyracoidea > Procaviidae > Heterohyrax > Heterohyrax brucei. The sequence continues at coordinate 73,157,499 of CM053161.1, forward strand.
GTGCTCCAAATTAGGACTGATCGAAAACCAGCACTGTGGCCTCCTTAAAGGAGGATGAAGGACTTTTCTATTTTCAGTGAGGGGAAAAAAAGTCATAAACCTGCGGTTTGAGAATCCATCTTCAAAAATCCAGATAATATCAGAACCAAAAACCACCATATCCTGAAGACCACTAAAAGGGGGTGGGGGAAGGGGTGACAATGAGAGGCTGGCAGGTGGAGGGGAGTGAACATTCAATCCGAGTACAGCAAGAAATCACCAATTTGGAAAAGCCAAGTACCAGCAAAACCCAGAATAGGCCACTCTCAGGTCATTTACCAAAATCACAATGGTTCTTCTACTAAAAGACCTGAATTGATGGTCCAACAGCCTGGATGATCTCCTAGAAACATGGCCCCTAGATCTACTGCTGTCCCTGATTGGAAACCACCAATGAGTCAGCTCTTCAGACAAGAATGGACTGGACTTGGGAACACAGGGTGACCATATGGTATGCATACTTTATAGTTCTACACATTTACAGGAGGCTCTCCTTTCTAGAAAGGAGAAAACAGGGTGTTGAGGGGAGCAGATGCTTGTTAAGAGGACATTAGATGTACAGAGTGACAAGGACCGGGTGGAGAGAGCAGAGGGAGCTGCAGGTAGGTGGGCATACGTGACGGATCTGGATTGTCTACTTTCACTTACTCACAATTAAAAATATGACTTATTACAATGGTTCTGAAAAAGCTCCGTAACACTTCAGTTCCAGACTTACCAAGCATCTGTTCGCTCGAAACAGCCAGATGCCCTGGTGCGCTGCCCCTCATAAAGCAGGCATGTGAAATTCAGAACCACCAAGGGATGAAGTGCCTTCATGCACCAGTGTGCCACTGGCACTTTCAGCTGTAAAAACTCATTCAATATTTTTATTTCCTGTGAAACTTGCCCTCAGTCTTAAAACATTTTCACTCTTCATGAATTCAAAGCTCCATTAAAACAATCAATACTAAACCAACACACACCTGTTCGTGGATTTCTACACCCTCGTACGTGGGTGGAGAGCTGACTGCCTGCTGCTGGGGGCCATGACTCACCTGTGGACGTTGAAGGCTGAGCTCCGTCATCACTCCCGTTGGTTATGCTTTTGGCAGCATCTTCAGGTTGTTTGGGTCCCACTTTTTCCGGGGCATCACCAACAACTTCAAATTCAACATCCTTTCCTAGGTCTTCACTGTAAGAGACCCACACACAGTAAGACCCCAGCTGTAACTACTGACAAAGCAAAGGCATGCCACAGACAGTTCCTCAAAGCTCATGTATACCACATATGCACTCGATACACGGATTCTTATTTCAAAGACCTAAATTTATAATTAAAAAGAAATACGATGGCACAACAGAGTTCTATGATAAATCCAAACTTGAATTCAAGCAGTCTGTACCACTGTACCTTCAAACCAGGAAAGGCTCTAAAAGCTAAATAATGTGAAATAATTATTTTTATTTTACTTTTGTTGAAAACATATACAACAAAACCTGCCCCCCTTCCAGTTTCTAGACATAAACATCAGTGACACAGGTCACATTCTTCATGTAGGTCAACATCACTGAAAATAAATAAAAATTTGAAATGTTTATTTAACCCCCACTGTTGGTAGGTTTCAGAATCTACAGAAATCATTAACCATGGTGTCCTGTCTTTTATTTCTTCAAACACAATGCCAAAAAAATTCTACATATTCCACTCAGAACCTGCTTTTGACCACTGTAATTTATTTTAGGGTCACTAAATGGTTAATTGGCTGTAATACCTCCTTACAGGCAGCCCCCTGCTTTTACACACAAGTTCCCCCAAACAGGTATCTGAGCTTACCACATGGAAGTCAACAAATTACACAAGAAGGATTCTGCTCCCAAAGAGCTAAAAATGTTGATTAAGAAAAACAAACAAACAATTATCCCTTTTTTAGATGCCACCGTATTTCCAACAACCTTCATGCTTCCTGGATGGCATTCACAAGCCTCAAGTCAGGGTGTCCTTTGGGGGCTATCGACGAGCATGTACAAACATGTACCATGTACAACACTAGATGAATACACCCAAGCAGAAGACCATCTGTATTATGACTGTGACACACACACATACATACTCAGTAATTCAAATACTCTGAATGTTTTTTCAAGTGGGCAGGGAAAAAAAAAAACAACTTACAAATCTGTAAGCAGTGAATCCCCAAAACTACTGCCCTGAGATAATCTTTAAACAGTAAACCAAAAATAATCTCAAACAACAGTGTAGCTTAGCTAGGACAAAGTGTCTGCCTTGAGCACTGAGCTCTTTTAAGAGCCACCCTTAAAGGATCAAAGTGACAACAGGAACTGAAGAGTTGGCAGGACCCTCGGAGGGCAGCGAGTCCACGCGAACAGGGAGGAACAGCTCAGAAAACCAGGGCAAGGACGGCCGCACGACGCAACGGCCCCGGTCACCGCCGCTGTCTGTGTGCATGCAGAAAATGCTCAAATGTTACATTCTGGTGGATATACTCTCAACAACAAAATAAAATTAAATGTAAAAAATCTACAAACAGGATAATTTTAAATGTTTCTTTTACTGCCACAGATCACAAATAAAACATTTGTTTTATGGGAGACACATTTCTTCCCTTCTTCTAGGACTCTTTAAAAATAACAAAACTGTCTTCCAGTCAATTACGCCAATGAATTCCTTTCTCATTAATAACTCTAAGGTCCAGCTTTCTGACCAGCCACCGCCAATGGCAGTACTCTCCGACATTTCTGCTTCTCTCTTTTGTTTCAGAACTCTAAAGCAGGTCAGTGGTCAACTCCAGTAAACACACTGTGTAGCTTGAAATGAACAGGAGAGATAAGGGTTAGGAAACCCTTCCCTCCCACTGTACACTCATTTTGTATGTTCAAATAATTTCTTACACTTAAAAACCATGACGACCCCTACCTGTGAAGGACGTTGATCAGTAACGTGTAGTCCTGAAGGAAGTCATCTGCTTGAAGTCGACTGCCATTTCTAATTCCAAACTCTGACAACTTCTTGTGATTATTAGCTAGAAAGTGTGAAAGGAATTTAGATACTTTAATGAATTGTATCTTCACGGAGCAGTCAGATTAATTTTAAACATGCTAAGCTTCATTCAAAATACACTAAAACACTGTAAGTTCTGTGAACCAAAACTAATCTATCATGTTCGCCTGTGGCCTCAGGGCCCAGTAACACACAGACAGTACTTAGGAATTCAACCCTGACACTCAACTATCAAAAACTTTTTTTAAGCCAAGATGATAAGGTGAGGCGGTTCTGATCTTGGTCAAACGGTCACGGGAAATTCCGGATGAAACGGGGAGTGTGCTACCACTTGGGGGGAGAGGTGAGCAGTTAGAATAGAGAAGTGGTGAAAGTTCTGCGTGTTATACAGCAGATTAATATACTGTTAAATTGTTCCTAATCACAATAAAATTTATTTTAAATAAAAAAACTTTTTGCAGAGGACTAAACTCTGAGGAGTTCTGAGAACCTTCTCCCATTCATACCACATTAATTAATACTACAGTCCTGGCAGAGTCAAAAACTTTCAGAGATATCCCAAACATGTTCTGCTTGCAAAGCTGTCTTCAGTGACAACCTCAATAAACTACTTCTTAACATATTTCTTAATTTCAGAAATGATAAAATCTCATTTGCACAGTTTTTTTTTTAATTTCCAACATGAAGACTGAAGAGCTGGGGGAGGCTCCCCACCATGCACCACTCCAGCCTCCCCCTAACCTCCACGGGTCATCTCTGCTTCATCTCAGCACCCCCGGCAGGCAGCACACAGGGCCTGGCACCCACAGCACACAATAAATCTTTGCTACACGACTGACAAACACTCCAAGGGACAACCCCTCCGTGTAAACTTCGGATACCTCCACCCACTTTCACCTTACACCTTCCTAGTTTTCACTCACCCCTTCTCGCTCCTATGGAAACTCTGGTAGCTTAGTGGTTAAGTGTTATGCCTACTAACCAAAACATCAGCAGTTCAGATCCAAGAGCCACTCCTTGGAAACTCTATGGGGCATTTCCTACTCTGTCCTGCAGGGTTGCTATGAGTCAGAATCCACTAGACGGCAGTGGGTTTGGTTTTGGGGGGCGCGTTCCTCTTTCATTTGTTTTCAAATGTTCCTCTCTGCTGGCCTGGAAAAGCAGTCATGTCCCATAATATAGATTCCTCATCTCACCTCAGTTTATCTCCCTCTGCACAACACTCAGTCCACTTCATTACTTGAACTCCAGAGTGCACGCTCTTGAGGCACAGGCTGTGCAGGCCTATGTGTGGCCCCAGTGCGTGGGACACACTACCTCCAGAGTATCTGCTCTGTGACGCTCTGTGGACTACTGACCTACGTCCCCAGTGCCTAGCACACACTCAGTACAGAATCCTTCTTTAAAATTCTAGTGACTGTGTTTAAAATCTAACAATCTCTTTTTTTAGTGGTTTCTTTTATACAGAAATACTTACAAAAGCCTTCCACACTTAAACTTTGAAATCCAAGCTATACCAACAGTTTCTTCTAGCCTGTTTACAGATTCTTAAATTCTGAATCTGTCTAGAATGCTATGCCTACCCAGACTTCTGACACCAAGCCCCCTCCTACATACTCTCCCCTCCACATACCCACTCACCCAGAAACCTTACAGGCAACACATTCAGAAGTTAACGTGAGCGCCTATCTTGTTCATCAGCATCAGCTCTAAAGCCAGAATCCTGGCAACAGCCCTATTCACAGGCCTAACAATGGTCCACTCCTCTTCAGCTAAGAGGAAGAAGGTATGGTCACACATGAGCTTTCCGTGTGTCTGTGTGATGACTGCTGGCTAGAATGAGGTCTGAGTATTCAACCTGACTCCTAAAACCAACCAAAATAGTCCCCAATCACACATGGTCTAATATCCCAAGTAATCTGACAAGAAACTACATCTAGGAATAATTCAGTATGTGGGTAACACGGTGTCCCCAGCTTTCCAAAGTAAAGGCCAACTGGCAAGAATCAGGGTGCAAAGGAATCAATGGCAGTGGTGACCCAAGCTACAAAGTGCTTGGTGACAGAGGACTCATCAGTGTCTAGAGTCATCTGAAAAAGGTGTGACTGTGATATGACTCTAAGAAAGTGCTAACAACATCAAATGTAGCCCCCTCTCTTTAGCAAGGCCATTGGCAAGACGAGCTGCCTGAATGGGTGAGGAGGAGCTGGGTGCCAAGTATCAGCAGTGCCCTCTGCTACACGGCAGGCACCAGCTCTCACAGGCTTCTCCTCTCAAGGACAGAACACCACCCAGTCTCGTCTCACCCTCCGCATCTGGCCTGACAGCCATAGGAGTCCCCTCATCATAGCTTTGGCTCCCAGGGAGGAGGTTCCTTTGTAATGGACAAGAGCACACGGAAACTATAAATCGCTTAGTGACAGGCGCACTGGGATGGCAAACACAGTTCAGAGGACTTGACATGCCCTGAGGCACACCGACAATGCGGAGTTCCCACACCGCGGATGGTGGTGACCCCACGGCATCGACTCTGTGATAGCCAAACACCCCTCCTTTCAGCTGTCTCAAGTTCAACTGCACAGGCATGAAACTGAGGAACATCCAGCTAATGCGTAAACTAACAGGCTCTCTTTCCTTTAAGAAGGTGAGGGGAGTAAACCACGGGATGTCTATCTACTACCTTCAGTCTCGCCCTCTTCTGAAGAAATTAAGATTGTTCCTTTCCCATCTTCAATTTGCACATCTGGTGCGACCATAGCAAATTTTTCTTTCACTATCTGCAAGAAAAACAGATTCCAAGTATTAAAATGTGTACTCAGATATCACAAAAAAAAAAAACTACAATTTTTTTCTACAAAGGTGCTTCCTTTCCCCTTCCGCTGGAAAGAGACCAAGCCACCCTTTCAGATGCCTTAGGACAAGCAAGAAAAGCAGTGGGGATTCACCCGATTATTTCTCTTATGCCCACGTCCCACCCCCACATCTGACCACTGACGCAGGGAAGATTCAATCGGCCTCCTTCACAGGGGCCACTGAGAACACCCTGGGGGGCTCTGGACCTTCTGTCTTCCCTTGAAGATGAATGCTCAGCGAGACAATGACACACCCCACTCAGAGCCCCTGCCCACCTTGTAACAGCAGGTGTTTTCTAGACCTCTACAAGGGAAAAACGTCTCCTAAACCTGGTTCTCAGACAGCCTTTCCCTTCCCAAGCTGCATCGCTCTTTAAAGTCCAAGAGGCATTAGGAGAAATGATTTTTTGTTAAATCCTGTCTGAGTCTATGAAACAATGAAAGGACTTTCTATATGGTCCATATGACTCTGCGAGCTACAGAATTACCTTTAAGCCTAAGAATGAGCGGGCACCAACTGAAGTGGTCTCCAAAGAAAGAAGGCAGAACAGCCAGCCTCTGCTGGCCAATATACCCAGTCTTGCTGCTCCCCCCCCCCTCCAAAACATAAAGTCAAATCCACCTGCCCTGTGTAAGCAGTTCTGGGAGAAGGGCCAGGCATCATCCAGCAGCATTTAGGGCCACTGAGATCTACTCCTCCCACCGTAAGAACAGCTGCATATTTCACAGCATGAGAGAAGACTTAACCAGGGAAGCAACGTGAAGTGATTCCAAACGTGGGTATTTTAATCTTCCCGAATGAAGAAACCAGCACAGCCAGCTAAGGGGGGAGGAGTGAAAGAACAGACATCCTATACCCTAAGTTCCCTCACTTGGGCTTCAGAGGCAACTCCAGGGATACATAAGCCTATCTCCTGAGGAACCAGACTCACCAAAACCAGGTCATGTGGAAAAGCTGTATACTATTATCAAGCTTCAACTCCAACCTCAGAAAGGACTGACAAAGCCTGTTACTCTGGTGGTGGTGGGGGGACTGTCTATCATCCAGGGAGTCCCTAACCCTGAAATTTACCTGTGCACTTTAATACAAAGCTAGAAACTAGGATTGTGCTCTGCTGGGCACACACAGCCTCACCATCTTCAGTATCCACACCTGCAGGCAAGACTTGTTTCCTCCCTGCCACATAGCTAGACCACCTCCACACTGTCACGGACACCTCTCGTCTGGTCCCCAAATACAGACTACACCCAATACCATGGAGGTTTGCCTGCGCCACAGGCAAATTCAGCCAAATGTGTGTTCTTTCAGTACGAGGCTGATATTCTAGCACCACACGCAGAACTACACAGTCAGGGCCTTTTAGAGCACACACACGGCTTTAGGTTTTGTCACAGCAACGCAGTATAAAGCAAAAGGGAACTTGGATGTTTTTAGAAGAAGGAAAACAGAGAATCTTGAGGTGGAGAACCCAGCCCCCTGCTTACCTTATCCTGTAACGTGAGAACAGTCACTTTGTGGACATTCAGCCGGACCGTCACCTCGGGCTTGCTGGCACACACGTAACAACTAGGGTTGGGAGGGTCCAGTGCACAAGGCACAAGGAGCTTCTTTCTTGGGTTTGGCTGTTTATTCAAAAAAATCTTTGCAGGGGAAAAATAACAGAAGCAAAAATCATAAATGTGAATTCTAATGTTATACATCATGTGAGCGAAAACCTTATCAGACATTTGATTTAATAATTAAAAAAAAAAAACCTTAGCCATTCCCTCCTAGACGGCAAGAACAACATGGCTTCTTTTAGAGTCTGTTCTTCCAGTCTCTGTCTCCAATCAGCTGTTTCAAAAGGTGTGCTTATTAAAAGGGCCCCTTGTAACAATAATTCTTGGCTCTTCTGCAGCCTAACACAGCAAGACTAAGGGGGCCTAGTCACACCAGTTTCTGGCATCTTCAGTGAATCTGCTGCTGGATCTCCGTGCTCTTATCAATTTTAAGTTGACCTCTTGACCAGATCAACTAATGACAATGCTTTCACAAATGCCTAGGATAAATACGGCTACCTTTCTTTTTAAATTTTCTACAGCGACTATGAGATTTACACGAGGAAAAAATGTTATTTTACAAAAGTGCCTATTTACCATTCTCCTAATGCTAAACAAAAACATGAGTCAAAGCAAATCAAAAACCCCTTTGCATCCACTCTTTGGACAGGAATGGATTGGACTTGGCAAGGCAGAGTGACCATATATTGGAAGCACTTTATGGTTCTAAACATCTATAGGATATCATCTTGCTGACCTCTGGCTGGAGGAAGGGGAATGGATGGAAAGGAGGGGAAAGGAGACTGTTGGGAGGATGAGAGAGGTATGGAGCAGAGAGGAACAGTGTGCAGTCACCAGACAGGGAGAGCAGTGGAAGCTGCATATAGGGGGGCATGTAAATTTACACATGAATGTACATTTTCACTCAGTTATGTTAAAAAAAAACAACAAAAAACCCCTCTGCTTCCACTGAAATGAAGGAAGGCTGCAATGCCACTTAGTTTGAACAACACTTGCAAGATTCAGCACAATCACAGAGGACCCCACACAGGTATGACTAAATTTATATAAAATGTTCAGAACCGGCAAATCTCTACAGACAGAAAGCAGAGTAGTGGTTTTCTAGGGCTGGGGACACAAGGAGATTGGGGGGTTGCACCCAAGGTATGCAGTTTCCTTTTAGGACAATGAAAATGTTCTAAAATTGACTGTGGCAATGGCTGCACCCTTCTGTAACCAAGCTAAAGCCACCACGTGAAACAGGTGAGTTGTACGGTATGTGAATGACATCTTAAAGGCTATTAAAAACAAAAGATGAAACAAATGCCATGGGAACATGGCAGTCATATGTAAATCTTCATCTTGTAATTACTGTGTAGTGGTACCTACTAAAGTTTATTTAACTCCTAAAGAGGGACCCTGTAAATTACCCCAGGCCCAAAGCAGTATCCTGAGGAGCCCACCTGGAGCAATGCTCTACAGGGAACACTAGCAGCACGGCTAGGCTGCAGAAAAGCCGGGACAGGCTAAGCTGGGTACAATGAGGGAAGCACAGAATGATTTATCTGATCATGGACTTGACTGAATGCTAGGAAAGCCACAGTGACGAAAACAACCGCTAGAACTATTACTACTCAAGCTAGTTTTATTAATCTACTCTCATACTAACTTATAAACAAATTAAATCCAGATATAAACGAATCACTAAAACAGCCCAAGGCAGAAACAGAACTGAGCTGCCGGCAGGCCTTTTAGCAAGCCTGAAACGAGCAGTGTTTGTGAGCTCACCGGCCAATCAATACAGCTGTGATGAGCTCAGGCTGTATGAAATGACCAAAATGAGAAAAAGAAACTTGCAGAAATTAAAAAACCTGAATGTGCAGAGTCAAAATGGCAGACTGGCAAGATTTTCTGCACTCCTACACACAGACACACACACACAGAAACACACACCACTGAATACTAAGTATTTTTGAAATTCCAGAAGTAAATTAATTGGTTCTTTTTATCTCAACATCACAGTAAAGGAGAACCTTAACACACCCTACCCCCCCAACTCCCAGACAGACAAAAATACTGACATAAAATTTGGGGGGAAATAAGGGGGAAAAAAGCTGTTGTTGAAAATATACATAGCGTAACACCTAATTCAACAATTTCTACATGTTCACTCCAGTAACCCCGGTCACAGTCTGTATCCGTTCTGTGTAAGTTCTCACACTCTTTTTCTGAGCTGCTCCCCCTCCATTAACAAACCCACTGCCCCTCTAAGATTCCTGTCTAATCCTTCAAGTTGCTGCTGCCAATTTGATCCCATATAGATGGCTCCTCTTCCTGACTCTCTTTCGTCTGTTGCTCCATGTGAACACAGACCAACTGTTATGCCCCGCTGGCTGCTGGCAAGCTTTTGAGATCTCAAGTATTACATCATCAAACTAGTAGGTACTACAGACGCACTGACCACGTTATTAGGCCACATAACTAGTATGTTCCATGAAACCATGGCATTTAGCCTCCAAACCAAAAAACTAAATCCCATAAGGCATCTGGATGTACAAAAGCAGCCTCAGCAGCCACTCATTTTGTGTATCACTCAACTTGTACCTATTCAAGTTTGTACAGGTGCCCACTTACTGACAGCACTCAAAATCACCGGCTGTGTGACCTTACTCTTAAATCAATCAGATGTTTTTCATTACCATCAACTGAGACTCAGTACTCCATTAACAATGAGCTGCCTCTCCCTCTTCCTCCTACCCTGGTAACCACAAACAAACTGGTCTCTATATCTTTACCCTATCTTGTCTTTTTAGATAAGAGAGGGCATACAATATTTGCCCTTTTGTGATGGTCGTATCTGTAACTCAGCAAGACAACTTCAAGCTCCATCCATACTAGAGTATATGCTACGACTTCATCTCTGGAACCCTTATTCACTGATGGTGGGAATGCAAAGAACGGTACAGCTGCTACTGAAAACAGTCGGGCAGTTCCTCAAAAAACTAACAACAGAACTACCACATGACCCAGCCAATTCCACTGCCAGGTATTCTCCCAGAATACTTGCAAGCTGAGACTTAAAGAGAGACTCACAGTGATGACGGCAGCATCATTCACAACTGCCCCAAACGGAAAACAACTCCGATGTTCACCAACAGATGAACAGATACACAAACATGTGGTAACCACGTACAATGGAATACTACTCAGTCATCAGCAGAACTGAAGTCTAGCTACATGTTACAGTACGGATGGAGTGGCAAGACATCATGCTGAATGAAATAAGACAATCACAAAAGGACGAACACTACAGTGGCCTCACGTATATAAAAAGACAAGACAAGGCAAATGTATAGAGACTAAAGTTTACTAGTGACTCCCAGGGGCAGGAGGGAAGGGAAGGCAGGTAAATCACACTGATTAAGGGTAGAGTTCCATAGCCAATTCATCTAAGTGCTACCAGTAGGCTGTATACTTGTTACAAATTGAACCCCGAAAACTTGTGTGATAAGGTATGTTTACAACAAGAAAAAAAAGCCTGACAAAACATCTCATGGGATGGATTTGATGCCACAGTTTAGGGTCCAGGTTTCATGGAACATTCCACTTAAGGCCTATCAACACGGTTAATGCTTCCATCTCTCAACTGGCTGCACGGTGTCTGGGGTCTCACACCCACAGGCGGCCATCCAAGGTACAACAGTTGGTCCCTACCCACCCTGAGTAACCAAGGAAGGAGTCAGGCACAGGAGGAAATCAAACGTGTAGCTGACTATCACCCTGAACCACTGCCTCCTCTGCCAGGAGGTGAGAAGAACTGGATGGTGCCCAGCTACCAAGAGTCAACATTTTAATTGAAGATCCCCAGACAGATCTTGATCAAAAGGAGGAATATGTACAATGCAACTTCAAATTCTCCTGGAGCCTAGACTTTCCGGCACCCTAGAAAATGGATGCATCCCTGTCACCTACTGCCCTGAGATAATCTTTAAGTCTTAAACCCAAATTATTTTTCTAAGTCTTTGTTTGAGGAACTCCCACATTTTGTCCCACAACAGCTGTACTCTACAGTATTCCCAACAACAACAACAACAGACAAGGGTTTCAAATTCCCCACATTCTCATTAACATTTTTTTTTGTTTATAGTACAGTGTATTTCACTGTGGTTTTGATTTGCATCTTTCTGATGACAAATGGTGTCCAGCATCTTTTGACGTGTCTGGTGGCCACTTCCTCTTTGAGAAAATGTCTATTCAAATTCTTTGCCCATTTTACGACTGGGTTAGCTGTCTTTGTTGTTAAGCTGTCAAAGTTTTATGTGTTTTTGTTATTAGATTCTTATCGGATGCATGATTTCAAAAAAAATACGACCTCAGCCAAGACAGCATGTCTTTATGTTTTTTTGTTTGAAGTTTTCTATTTTTATGAGGTCTCATTTACTAATTTCTCTCCTGCTCTTTGAGTTTTTGTTATTATATTAAATAATCCACTGTTTAAACTGGGGCCTGACAGTGTCGCCCTTACATTTATGTGTAACAACTACATGGTTTTAAGTTGCACATTTAGGTCCTTAATTCACTTTTAATTGGTTTCACCCAAGAATTCAGTAAAAGCGGCAAGGTTAGAGGCAAAGTTACAGGCCACCAGCTTCTGCTTCCTTTTACCAGCTGACGCCAGGAGCAGCGAGCATGCTTTCCTGTTCGTTGTTAGTTCTATAAGGTTCGGTGCTTTACACCTACTCACTCAGTAACTGGAAGAATTACTTCTCCACTGCTTTAAGCCCATTTTATTGTTCTAATATTTAAAATTGTCTTAAGTGCTTTTAAAAAGAGGTTGAACAGAATACTCACTGTTCTACACTGGTCTATTTTTCCCGCCAGAATCTTCAACCCTTCCAACACTATCAGGCCAGCAATCACTGCGTTGGTTGTAGCAATTGCAGGAATAATGTTCCCTGCCATTGCTGGGGAAACAAAGGTGAACACACGTTTAGTCCTTACAGCAGAACTCTGATGTCATGATGATAAAAATTCAACTCTACAACTTACATTTTATATCAAACCTGCTCTTCATATTCATACTGAAAATATGCATCCTGAGGTTGGCAGCAGAGGTGACAAAATCCAGAGCAGATGGGTCATCCTGCCAACAAGAAAAAAAATCTAACAAGGCTCCACAGAGTCACCACTCTGACAAAGCAAGGACTTTCAGAGTACTCTCATGCTTCTCACATCACAGACAGTCAACCAGAACGAGAGGAGGGGCTGCAGCGGAGGCAGGTTAGGCTGGGCTCACGGCGTAACGAGCAACGCAGTTGTTCAGCATCGGCTGCTCGGGTCCAGAAATGCAGTCTGACGATACATGAGTGCTGTCAGGCTGCCAGGAAACCACTCCTGCTTAACCAAGTGCACCAGAGACCAATTCCATCTACCAACTGGCGGCTCTCTCCTGGTTACCCAGCCAGTAATGAGACAGATGCTTGACACACACAGAATCCAAGCCAGGAAACAGAGACTGTGCTGAGAAAGCTACCTTACTAGTGCCTCAGGAAAGCCTGGGCTACTCCAGCTGAGCAGCAAACTATGCCATTGTTACATGCCCCCGAGCTGATTTCCACTTACAGCAACCGTACATAAGAACTGCCTCATGTGTTCCCCTACAGACGCGAGTGTTTATGGCAGCAGCTCACCAGGACACTTCTCTGTGGAGTGGCTGATGGAATCAAACCACCGACCTTAGTTAGCAGCTGGGCATCTAACCACTGGGCCCCCAGAAGCACACACACTTCAAGGAATCAGACACACGCCTTGCCAGCAATCCTGCCTGTGGGTTCCCTTTCTCCAGATTTCTTCCACATACACCAGTTTCCTTCTGTAAAAGCTGTCTCTTCACAGCCACACATTAAAAATTTCCTTTCAAAGTTGCATACAGGCGGGCATGTAAAGTTATACGGGAATGTACATTTTCACTCAGCCATAAAAAAAAAATGTCCTTTCAAATTTGGCATTCTTACTGAAATTATCCTAGAGTCTCTTTAATTAGATTTGAGCAAGGCTTTCTGTACAGAAGAGAGACATTACCCCGGACTGGCTTTCTAAAGCCACCACAGCACAGAAGAAACGGCTTGCCCAGACGTGGCTTCTCTCACACATACGTGTCAGCAGGCTGTGTAGCCTGAAGGAAGGCAGAACCTCCCTGAGCCAAAATCTTGGAACCTCTGTTAACTAAAGAGATCACACCCTTACCTCAGAAGGCTGCAGCAGGGATTAAGTAGCCCCCACACAGCCCACTAGACAGCTGGCTGGTCACAGCCGTCACTCCCAAACCTCAGGTCCCTTATCTAGCCCTTGCATACTGATGGCAACTTTACAAGCCACTACTAATGATGAAAACATTTTTCAGAAACAGTTACTCTTTATAGCACATAAACTCAACACTAAAGTTTGGAAGAACCCACAGGAATCTAAATTTACTGGCTTCATTTTAGAGTCTGATTCAAGCAAGGTCCAAAATTTGCACACATGTGTAGTTGCTATTTTAGGTTTCCAAAAGTGGCCCTATTCTTTCCCCCTTTAAAGCCCAGGACAAACCTTTACCTTCTCAGGAGCACATAACTTGATTAGACAAATCACAGCCACAGAAAATGAAACAAACAGCCAACTGAAATGAACTACCATCAACTCATACAAACCTGACAGACCATGTGATTACTACAGTATATAAAGAAAAACCAAACCGTGTCCTCACGTCAATGCTAACTCACTATACAGCGTATGCAATAATACTTTCAAGTATTATTTTACTTTCAAGAACTACCTCTCACTTTTGCCTTGATAGATCTTGTCTATATAATTTAATGAAAAGGCAATTTTAATACTTCTGAACTAGGCCACATCAACTACTATCTCCAAAACGTTTTTTTTAAAATTAATTTCTTCTAAGTTCTAGCAACAAATCTATTTAACATACATAAGAAGTTTAAGCCTGTTTTCTTAAGCTGGTGAAACACTGATTTCAGCAAATTTGCATTTCTCTAGTCCACATAATTTAACCTCGCACACCCAGTACCAGAATCTACAAATCAGGTGTGACAACGTTCTTTGAATTCTTCTACGGTTCTTATCCACTCAAAATCTGGTAGCACAGAAGATATCCAAAAAATTCTAGCTTGTATTATAGCTGAAAAACCAAAATCTATGTTCAACACAGAAGTGGTGATCACACACGAGCAACACGAACCTTGTCCCATACGAGCTCTGCTCCGTCCCCCTTTTCTGCCAAGTGAACTCTCAAAGTCTCGATGCTTTTGGAAAAAAGGCTTGCATAGCTCTTTACATCTAGCACCTGCTGGTCTTTCAGACCTAACTGGGGTTCATTTTGTTGATCTGAAGCATTGGTTTCTTCCCCTAAGGAAATATTAGAAATTTCACCATTAAATATCATTCCTTTACTGTGTTGCATTTAATGAGTCAATACCCTACCAAAAAAGAAAAGAAATGGAAAAAGTAAATAAATTCCATTAAAATAATTATCACAATACAAGTATTTATTTATATCAGAAAACTGCTCAAATTGAAATGGAAATGGTCCAAAGAGGCCCCAAATCTCTTCCAGGGCATTTAAGGGATAGAACATATAGAAGTATCACGTCCAAGAGCTAACGCTCACACAGTGGAAGCTATCAAAACCACAATTAAACTGGTTCATATTAAAGCTAAGTAGCCCACATTGGCCAGAATTGTTCCAAACTGGCAACCCAGGTCTCCTGGGCACCCTTTACTTTCCAGAACACAGGCTGTGCCATGCATGAATGAACTGCAACAGACTTCAGACAGCAGAGAGACAAAGATGTGCCGAGAGGGTGCAGGGCAAGAAGTATTGTAGTCACTATGATTATAGGTGTTTGGTTTTCCTATTACAAGTAATGAATGTACTCCTAAATTAGTCTCAAGAGGGTAATGACACAGGGTACAGAGCTGTATGCTCTGTAAAGTACCCTCAGGGTACTTTAATTACCTCAGGGAAAATTGGAAACAAGTGGCAATCAGTACGGACTGGTTAACTAACACTACCTAGAAAGAGCAAGTTAAGAGTATAACAGTATGACTGCACTCCTGTAACGCATACACAGGACCGCCTGTGTGTGCAGGGGTTAACTACCAGAATGTCCCCTTTTCTCTAGGTGATGGGACTTAACTTTTCCTCTTTATATTTTCCTGAACT
Organism: Heterohyrax brucei; assembly: GCA_028571685.1. NCBI lineage: Eukaryota > Metazoa > Chordata > Mammalia > Hyracoidea > Procaviidae > Heterohyrax > Heterohyrax brucei. The sequence goes on from CM053161.1 coordinate 73,173,154, forward strand.
GTCTGAACTTCTTATCATGAATGCATACAATTTTCTAGATACAATAAATCAAACCCAAAACCACTGCCAATGAGTCTATTCCGACTCACAGGGACCCTACAGGACACAGCAGAACTGCCCCAGTTTCCAAGGAGCACTGGGTGGACTTGAACGGCCAACCATCTGATTAGCATACCTATCCCTTAACCACTATGCAACCAGGGTTTTCAGACCAAACCCATTGCTGTTGAGTTGATTTCACCTCACAGTGACCCTACAGGACAGAAGTACCCAACAGTTTCCAAAAAGCAACTGGTGGATCTGAACTGGTGATCATCTGGTTAGCAACCATAGCTCTTAACCACTATACCACCAGGGTATTAAGACATAACAGGGCTATGTGAAGACTTCAGCTGAGGGACTTCCCAACTTAAGAACCCCAAAGACTCGAATGTACCCTTTCTTTACCTTGACTCTGCACTTCAGCCCAGTCCAACGGAACCGGAGGTTTCCTTTTCCGCCACAGTTTGTCCATGGTCAACAGATACCTGATGTCATCTTTAAAAAGCTTAAAAAGAAAAGATAAATCCCATGAAGTGTACAGTCCCCATGCTAATAAACTATAACAACGAATTCAATGCTACTTTATCATAAACACTGTGTTGTGAAACCTGTATAATTTAAAGACACAAGTTATATACTAATAACCAAAAAACCAAACCCACTGCCATCAAGTCAAGTCCGACTCCTAGTGACTATGTAGGACAGAACAGTATTGCTTGATGGTTTTCAAGGAGCACCTGGCTGATGTCAACTGCAGACCTTTTTGTTAGCAGCTGTAGTACTCAATCACTAGAAGACCAGGGTTTCCATATGCTAACAGATTTTGAAAAGAAAGAAAAGCTTAAGCTTTCTTTACACAGATCCTTGCATTTAGAACAATGAAAAGCAACAGCGTTTGGGTAAAGGGATTTGAGGAACCTCTGAAGTGGGCTGACTATCTCTGTCCTCCCTGAAGTCCTAAAGCTCCAAAGATCAGTTTGAGCTACAACCACACTTATCAGGGCTAAACACACAAACACCAACTACATAAGAACTGAGTATGATACAACTTGAAGGACACAACTGATGACAATGAATTCTACATGCAGAAATTGTTGAATTGGCGTATGTTCTGCTGTGTATATTACCAATAAACACAAAAAAGGATACAATACAATCACTGAGACATCATCACAACCTCCCAGCCCCCAAGTTCATGTCAATAAAGCATACACATGCCCAAAGTGAAGTGCTCACTCACAGGATTTCATAAGTATCTCCATCATCTTTGAAACATGCACTTTCTCCAGAAGCAACCCCCCCAAAAAAATGTAACAATGTAACATAGTTATGATTACAGAAGCACCACCATACGTAGACCGAGAGACTATCACATATAGGCAAATGAAAACATGCTAAAATTTCAGGTGATATCAGTAGTTTTAGTTTCACCAGCTGCTTTTTCTATTACTGGTTGATTTGACATCCTTATTGTATGCACCAGGTAAGAATCTAAACTTGACTAAATAAAAATATATTACAACTGTTTTCACCAAAATATATTCAACTATTATTCATTAAACATCCTTGACCCTTTAGATAACAAGACAAATATACAAATAATGAGAATATAATTCAGCGTGAAAATCACATAAAGCCTTGAATATTCTGAGGATTCATGGGAAAGAAAACTCTGTTTGAGGAATACGGGCCAAGAAGAGGGGAATATAAAATGGGTACACATCATTATGACCTGGTGAGTGGGTAACAAATACAGCTGGAGACATTTTAAGGAGGGCTTTGAATGCTAGGCTGAAAAGCCAACACTAAACAGCAGCATACCTCAGGATCCTATCCTGAGCCATCTTCTCACACTGTGCTCTCCCCCACCGCCCCCGCCCCTGTCCATCTCACCCATTCCCATCTATTACAACAACTCACGTGGTTTGGTTCTACTCCCGAGCACCCCAATCACTCGCAGCTCAGACATCTCTGCCACAGCTCACCAGCTCTCTCTGCTGTTCCACAGGAACCTCAAATATATTCAAAACGGAATGTATCACCTTGTCCTACCCCATTCCCTACATGGACATCTGCTTCCCACCTCACCTAACTCTGTGGATGCCACCTCTATGGCCAGGTGTCCACCAAGAAACCAGCTGTCATTCTTGGTGCCTCACCTCAAACACCCAAAGTCCTGATGAGTCCTTCCCTCTGTTCTCTGCAGGGAACAGGTTTTCGTTCAGATCATTCTGGTACTGCACAGCTCCACACTGGTTATGACATGGAAGTCCCTCCCTGGAGAGGTACCATGCATAAGCTCTGCACCTCACTGTGATCCTGCAGACTAACCTTCAATGGATTTGGGCCATTCTGATTTAACACCCTTCACATGAACTATCAAAGCCTGCCTGACCTGGCCTCAGCTTACCTCTCTAGTCCTCTCTTTACACTCTCCTTCAATGAGAAATGATTCCAGTTCTTCATCCTGAGACATGCCGTACTGCTATCCCCACCTTTGTTCTTTCAAGTCTTGGGTTTAAATGCCACTTCCTCTAAAAAGGCCTCCTTTGAACCCCTAACTAGGTTAGGTCTACCTACTAATGAGTTCCACTGCATCTGTATCCAAGTCACAAACTCTGAATATGCAGTTACCTGTTGAGTGTTTGGCGTCCCCATACAAGTTAAGCCGAATCGCGCACAGACCCCTCCTGGCTCCTGTCTTCTTCACCACTGAGCTCCTTGTGCTCAAAAAGAGTGCCTGGCAGACAGCAGGCGCTTAAAAGAACCTGAACAACCAGCTGGAGCTGTCCTTCCAATCATTCTGATGTTCAACAGGTGCTAGGGAGACCAGTTCGGAACATATCTGCACTGTCCGTACCAACTGGGTGCATCCTTCAAGTATCATCAAAACATAAAATACTTAGTAGTAAGGAGATACATCCAACAGATTTAGGAGTCAGCCTGTGACATCTGTTACCACTGAGAAAAGAGATGAAGTATAAGCCGTGGGGACAGGCAGCCCATTTGCTAAGAAGAGTGGGACCGATGTATGTCTGAATGCGGACAGACACAGCTAAGAAAGGGGAGCTCCAAGATGCAGGCCAGAGAGAAGAGACTGTTAGGAGAAATAGGTACAAGGGTGTGTGTACACGCACACACAGGAAAACAACACATGGTTGAAGAGTTAGCCTTCACTGAAAGAGACCTTTTTCTCCCAACAAAAGAAAAAATAAATTCTGCTGCAAGGAGAAAACATTCTCTCAACAGGTTATCTAAGCTCAATGGAGAAAACCTGTCAGTGCACCCTTAAATGACCTGCTTAATCTGAGGGTGCCCAAGAGTAGATGAGAGAATCTACAAAGCACTGACAGCCATAGGTCCCTGCTGCCAGACACTCGCTCAAATTAAGGCAGACAGGTGAGAAAGACACGCACAGTCTGAGGACCTAAGTAAACAAGAGTGAGGTGGACCCAACTCACACAATCTTGTTGAGTACTCTAAAAAAATATTCAGCAGGCTAGTGATACACACTGATGAAGAGGGACTCTCCCAAGAGATCAACAGAGGTGTACAGATTCAAGATCCATTTAAAACAAGTCAATTAATCTGCCAATAGAAAAGATCAGAATGGGAAAGTAAATCATAAAGACAGCAGCACGAATCACAGGTCACTTATCACGAAAATGAAGTTCCGTGACAATGCCAAGAAAAGACAACCAAGGGAAGGGGGTGTAAAGCAAACCTCTACATTTTACTTGCCAGAGAGATGATATATTGGTTTCAGTGTAAATGCTAAAACCTCAAAACCCTACTTATTTTGCAGTCATCAATCAATGTATCCTGACAGCATTCAGCACATACATAGCAAGTTAGCTAAGCTCAATTTCATGTACTATTTCAAAAGAAACACGGAATTAAAGTAATTTAGAGAGAAAGTCACACTAACCTTGGTGAAAAGTTTCACCGGATCGTAACCAGTTGACTTCGCCCACTCCTTAGTGGAAACACGCTTAATGTCACCGTCCTCGTGAGATGCTCTTGCTTCAGCTCCCATTGGTTCCCCTACAAAATAAACATCACTTTAACTGGAGGGGGGAGGTCATTCCCAGACGTCACCTCCACCTGACACAGTCTAAGTTCCAGAGGAGAGGATAACAAGTTCACGGGCAGCTTTGCCTCCTCACCTCCTGGAGGTCACACGCATACCCAAAGCACATGGCACAGCTGGGCACACAGAGACGGCTGCACCAGTCAGGCACTCCCACCCAGCAGCAACCTGCCTAAACCACTGACATGAAACAGTAAAGGCATGCAGCATCACCAGGAACACATCCCAGTGCTTCACTCACAGGCAGCTTCCGGGTCAGCTCTGTCGGGAGACACCTCTTGATCAGCATCTTCTTCCCCAAACAACTGGCTAGAATGTAAGAGCAGTAAATATTATGTAGAACAAGATGTTCTGAACAAATGAAGTTTATTTTTTCCTCACAATTTTGTCCTCACAATCACCTAATAAAACAATGTATCAAAGGTTCAGTCAGCAGGTAGTTTGCAAACTAACAAGATTTGTAGCAGTCTTTGGGTGGCTTGCATCCTGACTTCAACTACAAAGCAAGGCTGAATTTCAGAAGACCTAGCTCATCCATCAGAGGAGCCCTGGTGGCACAGCGGTTAAAGCACTCAACTCCTAACTCACAAGTTGCTGGTCTGAAGCCACCTGACGCTCCATGGGAGAAAATCATGACAGTCCACCTCCACAAAGATTGAAAAAAAACAAAAAACAAACCCACTGCCCTGGAGCTGTTTCTGACTCCAAAACAGACTAAAACTGCCCCATAGTTTCCAGCAAGTGCCTGGTGGATTTGAACTGCTGACCTTTTGATTAGCAGCCATGGCATTTAACCACTAGGCCAGCAGGGTTTCCTCCACAGACTACAGCCTTGGAAACCCTGCAGGGCAGTTCTACTTTGCCCTGTATGGTCACTATGAATCTAAACCCACTCAGCGGCAGTGGGTCTGGTTTTTTGTGTCTGACTAATCTAGGGTCTACAAATTCCTGTTAATGTCTTTGATCAATAAACATGTGAAATGTCTTTACACTCTAATTTGGGTAACATTCAAATGCCAGAATAACATTCATAAAGTTGGTCATTAACAAACACCAAATGCTACTACAGCTCAGGTATTCCTCTAGCTTTAGGAAACTCAGCAACGAACAAGGTTTGTTTTGGCTGTGTGCCAGTACATATTTGACTACTAAATAGAAGTCTTGATATAAAAATATTAAGCTGAGAACTTCTTTCTGTAATCTAGCTATCTATAAAGTCGGTAAGAAAGTTACCCAAGGGAATCCACTGTGGAGTTAACAACAACTCGCTCATCTCTGATATACTCAATCAGATAGTGCTGCTTCCCCAGGTGGTTAGAACTGACACTCCAGCCCACACACTTCCTCTGCAGACTTCACAACTTCCCAAACTAAAATCCAAAACCAAACCAATTTACAGTGCCCCCTGCTCAGGGCAAACTCATTCTCTGATGAGTTTCAATCAGAAATGTGCTGAATCTATAAGCCAATTTAGACACTATCAATATTGGGGCTCCCCTTCCATGAAAGCTCTTCCTCTCTTTTTTTGGCACTGCTTTTTATGTTCCAACAGTTTTACTCATGTTCTCCACTGGACCTTACATACCTTAGAAGCCCTGGTGGTGCAGTGGTCAAGAGCTCGGCTGCTAACCAAAAGGCTGGCGTTTCAGCTCTGTCCTATAGATCGTTCTAAGTCAGAAGCAACTCACTGCTAAAAGGTTTTGTTTTCTGAGTTAGGTAATAGGTTCAGAGAGTTCTCCTTCCCTTTACTTCACTAAGAATCTTTCCAAGAAAAGGTATTTGCTCAATTTAACCCAATGCTTCTTTTACATCTATACAGATTATATAGTTTATCTGATTTCTTCATGAAACGAATTACATCTATAAATTTCTTCACGTAAAACAATCCTTACCTCTGTACTAAATGCACCTTGGTCATGGCATACTTTCTGTTTATATGACTCTAGTTGGTATGCTATTATTTCGTACAGGACTTTTTCACTTATAGTCAAAAATAAGACTGACTTGCAATTTTCCTCACTATGCCATAATAGTATGTATTTTAAGGTGATATATATTCCTTGCAAATTTGGTGGAAATCATCTATAAAAACCATGCAGATATGGTGCAATATATGTGTAAGACTTAATACTACTGAAATTTCTCTAAGTTACAGTACTATTCACAGGCTTTCTATTCCCTTTGGTTCGTCTTAGGCTGTGCTCTCTAGAGGCAAAACCAGTGAAGCATACATACACACAGATTTATCTCAAGGAAATGGGGCACACGGTTGTAGAGGTTGGTAAGTCCCAAGTCTGTGAGGCAGGCATCACACTGGAGGCCTTTTCTGACTTACACCAGCTGCAGGGGTTGACAAATCCAAGACTGGCAGGCAATAAGGCAGACTGCTGGCTCAAGTCCCTTGAGGCCAGGTCATGACAAGCCAGATGCAGGACACACAGCAATGAAGCAAGCTTTGCCAGAATGTCCATGTACATAGAGGATGTAAGCCACTCCAAGGACACTCCCCTTACAACTGACTGGCTAACCACATCATGGAGGATGACTACATCATTACATAGGTGCAAAGCTATATTACATAACTGCCAAATCAGTGAGAATCACAGCCTAGACAAAATGACACAAAACCTTAACCATTCCAGTATTAGTATTAAAGACATGTTAGCCTCACAGCACAAACTAAGGAGTATTTCTTATTTCTCTAGGAGTTTAAAGATTAGAATGATCTATTCCTCACAAGTCTGGTAGAAATCCTGTATAAAATCCCCACATGCTTTGCGCAGTGTATTTAGAAGAGTTGAAATCACTAATTAAGTTTCTCTAAGTTACAGTACTATTTAGACTTTCTATTCCTTTTTGAGAAAACCCTGGTAGCATAGTGGGTTAAGTGTCACATCTGCTAACCATAAAGTCAGTAGTTCAAATCCACTAGGCACTCCTTAGAAACTCTACTGGGCAGTTCTACTCTGACCTCTAGGGTGGCTAGGAGTCGGAACTGACTCAACAGCAGTGGGTTTGGTTTTTCAGGTTTTTATTCCTTTTTGAGAGCCCTAGCAGCGTAGTGGTTAAAAGTAGTTCAAATCCACCAAGTGCTCATTGGAAACCTTATGAGGCAGTTCTGTCCTACAGTATTTCTGTGAGTCAGAACCAACCTCACAGCACCTAACATTCTGAGTCACATTTTTAAGCCGCTTCTTTTTTAACTGATCAGTTCATTAAATGTGAAATGCATTGTCCTCTTGTGCCATTTTCCCCCAACTGAATGGAGTATCTTCTGTATGAAAAATTTTTATTGTGCTTTTGACCTAAGATTACACAGCAAGTTAGGTTCCCAGCTGACAAACTCCATACAAGTTGTTCAGTGACATTAGTTTTATGTTTCACATGTGTCAACCTTTCCTTTACTTGTGTTCTGGTTGTTGCATCTCCAGTATTCTAGTTTCCCTGCCCCCATCATGTCATCATTGCTTAAAGGAAATGTTACCTACTGGTTTCACACAGTTTTTTAGTAGAGCTCTTTATAGGTAATATCCTTTGTGTACACTTAATTTTGCTAAAAGGTGAGCTCAGGGCAGAGCTTTCGTTCCAAGTTTAAAGGCTATCTTGAGGTAGCAGTCTTAGAGAGGCCCCGGTCTTACTGGTCCAGTCAGCCTGCACTTGAAGAGTGAGTCTGGTTCCCCATTTTCTCCTATTCTATCTGGGACCATCTACTGTGACCTGAGTGAGAATGCTCAGTGCTGGCAGCCAGGTACCCTCCAGTTCTTCTGGTCTCTGGGCAGATGAAATCACGCTTTTGTATGCTACTCGCCTTTTAAATCTGTTTCTCCTCTTAAGATTTTGGTTAACTTCTCACTCTTGCTCTTGACAAGTAGAGGATCAATGACTGCAGCTTAAACAGACACTTGTAGGTTTTTTAAGACCCTTAATGCCATTCACTTTATGAAGGTATTAACAGCAACTTTATTACGCAAATTGTCTGAGCTGTCCCATGGGCCTAGAGTCTTAAACTTTCATACCCAGAAAACCTTTATCAGGAGAGTTTGGTTATGTGTGATGGGTCATCTGTTGTTCTGTCTTCAATGAACATGTCTCCCTACAGACACGTATTTCTACATGCATGTATGTAGGTATTTCTGTTCTCACACGTGTACATCTGTACCTACACACACACTTACATCTATGTGCACATCAGCACATACTGTTAAAGACCCTACTGTATATACAAATTCTTCAGCAGAGACATTCTTTCTGTGGAGCATTTTCCAGCAACACTGATCATGACATTGGTTCACACGGCTCACTACACCCAATTTAAGCGCCATTCTTCTCATCACTGAAACAATTACCTCCACTCTAAAGCATGCCACCCCATTTCCCTGGTAACCACCAATGAACACTAGTCTCTTTATATATATCTATTCTTGTCTTCTTATATGTCATAGATCAAATCGGGTCCCCCCTCAAAATGTGTGTGTATGTACCCAATTGGCTACACCTTGATTTCCCGGATTGTATGATGTTCCTATACCTATAAACCCTGCCTCTATAATGTTAATCAGGGAAGAAGGGCAGCAGTTGTGTTGGTGGGGCAGGACTCTGTGTAAGACTACTGTGCTTGAAGGCAATTTCTTGAGATGAAAAAGAAAGAAGCTAGCAGAACTAGTTGGGGACCCCACCAAGAAGCAGTGGTGGGAGCACAGGTGTTCTATGGACAGCTCCCGGTCCAGAGGAAGATTGAGGACAAGAACCTTCCTCCAGAGTCAACACCAAAACAACTCCCCTGGAGTTGAAACCTGAATTTGGACTTAAAGCCTACCAGACCCTGACAAAATCAATGTTTCTTTATTACAGCCATATCCACTCATAGCATTTCTCTTATAGCAGTACTAGCTAAGACACTGTAAAAGTAGGATCATACAGTATTAGTCTTTATGTGCCTAGCTTACTTCACTTAGCATTATTCCTTTCAGGCCCACCCATGTCGTTTCACAGACTCAATCTTCTTTACGGTTGCACAGTATTCCATTACAGGAAGGTACTGTTTTCTGCTTACCCATTCACTCACTAGAGGGCACTTCAGTGATTTCTGTCTTGCTATTGTGAACCATGTTGCCATGTACACGTGTGTGCATGAATAAGCGTCTTTTACCTAGGATAGAATTGTGAAGTCACGGAGTAGTTCTATTTTTAGTGTTTTAAGGAAATATCATACCATTTTTGGTAGTGGTTATACCACTTTACAGTCTCACCAGCAATGAATGAGGGTTCCAATCTTCCCAGAGCCTCACCAATATTTATGCCACTTTTTAAAAGTATTAATCAGTGCTATATCTGAGACTGTTTCCCTTTTGGTTCTTACCTGCTCTTTCATTTCATGATCAAACTTGTCAGTTTTATTTTTTATTCTTATCTTAATCTCACTCTTCCATTTAATTCTTCAAAATTATGTGATTCTTTCTCCAGCTTAGGCTGGATCCTCAGCTCATGAATATTCCACCTTTCTTCTTTTTTAATTTATGCATTAAAGCCTGGAAACTGTCTTCCAACTGCCACATTCAGTGTAAGCAGTAAGTTTCACATGTGGTATTTTCACTCACTCTAAAGTATTTTTAACTTCATTATGTTCCCTTTTTTAATTAATGAGTTATTTATAAGTAGGGCTTTCTATTTCCAAATGAATATATTTACATTCACTTAGTTGCATCCCTGTTGCCAATACCCGAGGAAGCTTCTTAGACGGTCCTGGCACAGAACAGGCACTTGAGTATCTGCTGATGTCATTAACTCAGGAAACAGCATACCAAGTCACCAAAGCATTCCTTGACGACATTTAAAGGACATAATATTCATCACAAGTACAACCTAAATAGAAATGACCCTCAATTTCTATCATCAGTACTTAAAAGTATACCCAGAAACATATATGCTCTTACTTGAATAAATACTTTGCCCAAACGATGCAATGAATAGGTTCTGAAGGGGTGTTACGAATTGTACAGCCTGGAAAAGTTCTCTGGGTTGGTTTAGGATGACATTCATAACACTCGGTTACACCCTGCCAATTCAAAAAATAAGAAAAATGTTTCATATGGTAGGTTCTCAACATTACAGCTTTATAGAACCATAAATATTTCATTCATTCATCTACAGTCCAATTGGATTTTATATTGCAAAAGAAAACTGAAAATACTGGCAACTCCTAAATCCTTTTTTTACAGATGAGAAAACTACCAGGAAAGCCAACTGAATCAACCACTGTCACACAGCAGAGGCTGCAACAGACTCCTGACGCCTGGCTTGGTGAAAATCCCTTACACCAAGCCAAACAAAAATCATTGTACCTACATGTCAAATATGATAAGCTTATCTTGATCACACTAAGGAGAGAGAAAAACTACTAGAAAAGACAATAGCTTCCCACCTGATAATCTCTCAAAGTTGTGAAACCCAGTTATTTAAACATAGCTACACCATTGTAATGTCCTACAAATAAGTAAACTAAGACTAATTATTAACTCCACCAGATATCTAGAAACAGAGAAAAACGTCTAGGCATTACTAAAGCACATTTTCTTTACTCATGACAAAATGCTTAAATTTAACACCGCACCATAAAGAATCTTTGTCCTAGAAATCTATGGCACCTGACACAATTTTTCAAAGCCATCAAATGAATCTTCTCTCTTCTCACCTCAGTATTCTCAATTGGTGTTCCAGGAATACAGTTAGGAGGTGTAACAAGCAATGTCTTTCTAGTGTTTTCCTGTACAGCACAGCTGAGCCCGGGTTTGCTCCACGTGACCCTTTTCAGGTCCCCCAGCCTTCCCCTCAACTTCCATGGAACACCTTGTGGCCCGTAGCCAGCCCTCCTACCAAGGTGGAAAAGAACAAGGACTACTGCCTTGACCTGTCAGCAGATCCTGACATGCCTCCACAGATTCAACTAAATTTAACCAACATCATAGAGGCACAGGTGTTTGCAGAAAGACACTAAATAAGCTTCCATGTCTAACATTTAACAGGTCAAACACATGAAGCCACCATTTTCAAAAGAGATAAACTGCCAAAAAATAATTGGGCTATATAACAAATTTTAACTACAGCCTAATTCCCTTTATTCATAGTTTCAAAAATAAAAAAAAAAGTTTCCATTTTATCTACATTTAATTTCTGAAAAGGACTAAAAGAAAAAAGATCTGAACAATGAGTTACAATGTTGAGATTTTATAAAGCTAGGTCATGGATACGCAGGTGTTTGTTCTATTTTCTCTAAATGTTTGAAATATTTCACAAATACACCAAAATGGTTTCCTGAGTTTTCTCCGCATCTCTGAGTGAAGACTGTAGACAGAAAGTTACCTTTTTATAAGTCTAATTTACCATACATCAACTCTACAGCAAACACAGGGCATGCAGCCTGGGGCATGCAGCCTGTCTCACGGCTACAAAAAATTTTAAAGGACCAACTTACAAAGCTTCTCAGTCTGAGGATTTTAGTATGAGCTACATGAACTGATGTGATATACAGCTAAAAGGTGTCTTTGCCAGTAACATTTAAGGTGCCCTTATGAAACGCAAAGTTTTATAAAGACATGAAAATCCTTATCTTGGATGCTGGCCTTTTTTTTTTATTGTAATTACATGACAGTATACAATCTAAATTGTATCTGCATGCCCATCTATCTGCAGCTCCTTCTGCTGTCCTTGCCCGGCTACAGCATATTCCTCCTTTTTGTTCACTGTATGTCGCACCCTCTCAACAACTCCTGTTCCCTCCTCTCTCCCCTCTCCCCTCCAGTAAGAGGCCAGTAGGACAGCATCCTATAGATGCACAGAACCACACAGTACACACACCATATGGTCACACTGTGTCCCCAAGTCCAGTCCACTCCTGTCTGAAGAGTTGACGATGCTGACCTCTTTTCATGCAAATTCAAAGTTGACTTCTTTCCTCCCTAAGGTCCACACAAATATCCACGTTAAAAAAAGAAAAGAAAAAACAGCAAAATGTCCTTTACCTTTTTGATAGTGGTTACTTGTCCCAGATAACCAGCAGTCCCACTCTCAATAAGAGGCACGTCAGCTGCCAGGCACATCCTATTCACGTGGTTGCGGGCAGCTAGATGACAAATGCCAGTTAGCAGGTGTTTTTTTGTGGGGTAGGGGGAACGTGCAGGGACTACCCCACCAAAAAAAAACCTAATTATTTTTAATTAGGACGATGTTTATGTAAACTGTTTCTTCCTGCTTTTCCTTTAGGTGCCATTTCTTACAGCTATCAGCAGAGTAACTCAATTGTTAATTATAAACAAAAACTCAGGCAGGCACTCAGAAAAATTTCAAGCACAAAGAATTTCTATCACAATTTTTTTCCAGAAAAAGCATCCCTGAAACAAACAACACCCTTAAGCTCCACAGTGTCTTCTTCCTCCTCTATTGCCGCACCTACTCTTCATCTTGGCCAAGAGTCCCAGATGCACAAACTCTCTATTAAACACTGACTGACTCCACATGTTCAGTCTTTATCCCACTCGCATGGAGCTGATGCACAGCAGCAACCTTACAGGACAAAACTCCACGGGGCTTCCCAGGCTGTCATCTTCAGGGAAGCAGACCACCACATCTTTCTTCTGCTGAGCTGCTGGGAGGTTCAAACCACAGACTTTTGGCTTAGCAGTCAGCAGTTAACCACTCTGCCACTAGGCCAGTAATTACACTGGCCCCAAATAGTGAAGTATAATTACTACTAACTTTCCTTTTAAAGGAAACACTGGTGGAGTAGTGGGTCAGGTGCTATGTCTGCTAACTAAGAGGTCGGCAGTTCATATCCACCAAGCTCTCCTTGGAAACTCTACGGGACAGTTCTACTCTGACCTCTATGAGTTGAACCCAACTCAATGGCAGTGGGTTTTCCTTTTAAAAGTGTGTTTTATATTCTTGAGAGAGAAAAGTTGCTAAGTCAAGTATTTTCTCCCAGAGAGATACAAATCAGAAAGCAATGCTAACTACAACTTACTTGTTGATAAATCCTGCCCAACACCTAACCTATCTCACCTGACAGTTGTTCTTTTACATAGGTAACTGATTATAGACATCTTACGTATTTTCACTCCCACGTGCCAAATGCTCAGACTTGTTAAACAATGACTAACTATATAAATCCTTGGTTGTAGTACGAAACACCACCCAATACTAGAAAACTTTAAACACTCTAAAATGTGTGCATCTAATTGCAGCCTCACAACTAATGGCACCAGATCCACCTGAGACCAGTGACGAATATCATGGTCTACATTAACCTTCGCTTGCTGGTCTCATCCCCACAACTGTGGTTTTCAACCCTGGCTGCACTTCAGAAACCATCTGGGAGCTTTGAAACAACCAGGTGTCTAAGCCTTACTGGTCTTGGATGAGACCTGGACACTGATATTTTTAGGTCTCGACAGAAATGAAGTCACACTGTATTTAAATGCTCAAGTAATGTGAAACACACAACACACTCCCTATGTAAGCAGGCTCTCTCAACTGACCCTACATTCACATCTTTTTTAACAGAGTATTTAAAAAACAAAAAACATTGCCATCAGGTTCATTCCAACTCAGTGATCCTATAGAGTACTACTACCCCATAGTTTCCAAGGAGCACCTGGTGGATTTGAACTGCCAAACTTTTGGTTAGTAGCCATGGTACTTAACCACTATGCTACCAAGGTTTCTTAGAAGAGAATGAGGATAGCTAAACTCCTGCCTGGAACAAGCCAATTCTAGGTAAAATTGCATCTACTGGAAATCTTGAAACCTGATCCTCTCTTTAGTCCTGTGAATTCCAACTCCTAAGAAAATATATTAATTAATACTAAATTTGTAAATGGCCTTGATGATAATGGGCTTGATATAAATTAAAAGTATTAAAATAATCTCACCTCTGTTATCTAAAGCATTCATAACCAATATGAACTGCCGGAAAAATTCCACATTATAGTCAGGGCTGCAAAACAAAACAAGGAAAGGTCACCCAAACACGTGGCCTATATACACTGGGCCCTAAAAATCATCATAAAGAACTGATACCAGTGCGAAGCCACCTGACATCAGGGGTACCTATTACACAGATAATCAAGTCTGACTTTACTAAACACCTCTTTTCCCCAAACTCCCCAGGAGCTGCTGCCCCTCTTCTCTGGCCAGCTGCCTGCGGCCCGAGAGCAGGACCTCCAACGGACAGAACGAGGGCACACTCTCACTGGCCCCACCAGGCCTCCTCTGGGCAGCAGGCGCCCTGGGAACGCACAGAGACAACATTCCCAGGATCTGAATGGCCTCCAGCTTCACCTCACACGGTCAGGATCAGGCAGGGTTCAGGCCCCCAGAGTCCTTGCTTTTAGAAGCAGTGGGAAAGCCACCCAGAGTGAGGGGTTGCAGGGCTACACACATGCTTGTAGCAAACATCCACAGAAAAAAACTGAAGCTAGACAGGAATTCCTTGAGAAAAGCATACGACTTTCTCTAACACTAGTACCCTCAGTAAGGACTAGTTGTTTTTATTACCATTTATTTATGAGCTAGACAGAAATAATTTAGGCCCAGGGTTCCTCTGTCCCAACACTTAGACGGTACTTAAGTATTGTTAAAACTACTACCCCACCACAATTTTCAGTGTTACATTACAGAAGTCACCCAAACCCAACTCACAGCCTTCAATTCTGACTCACAGCAACCCTATATGACAGAGTAGAACTGTTCCAGAGTTTCTAAGGAGTGCCTGGTGGATCTGAACTGTTGACCTTTTGATTAGTAGCCACAACACTTAACCACTACATAACCAGCGTTTCCACAGAAGTCACAGAGTATTTATGGAGAGAACCTTTTAAACTTAAAAGGCAACAGCTGAAAATGGTTAGAATGAGAACTATATTTAGAAGAGATGAATCATTACATATTAGTTTAAAATATCTTGTTTAAAACAAGACAATGTAAAATCCTTTACAAGCTTCCATGTAATGCATTTATCAAAAATACCAAAATTTTACATCTCACCTAAACAATTCAACCTACATACATAAACTGTCAAAAAAAATGTCACTTTTGTTGGCACCAGCTACTAAAAAAGCTGAATGACTTTGAACTTACATGTATGGCTAATAAACAACAGTTTCTTATATTTTAAACTCACAGTAAACACAATTTTACGTGACACTAATCAGCGCATACCTCATGATGCTGTCATGGTAGGCTGTGATACTGGCTTTTGGGTAAAACTGCAGTACACTTTCCTTGGCAACCTGGAAAGGCAAACACCACTAATTACTATCAGGATAGTACTTTTACCTGTATTTGAAATCTTCTGGCAGATGTTTAACACTCTTAGTTTCTTATGAAGCAAACTATATACAACTTCTGGTCTCTATGGAGACACTTATTACATTTGTGTATGAATGAAAGCTTCAACAAAAATATCAAATTCAGTAACCAGGTGTCATCTGTTCATTTAACAAATACTTACTGAGCATCTTCTACATATTATTACACCAGGCCCTATATAAGGAGCCCTGATGCCCCAGTGATGAAGAGCTCAGCTGCCAACCAATAGGCCAACAGCTTGAGTCCACCAGCCCCTCCTTGGAAACTCTCTGGGGCAGTTCTATCTTGTCCTGTAGGGCTACTGTGAATTGGAATTGACTCAGCAGTAAAACGTTTCTGTGAGGCACAATGGTGGGCAAAGAGACATCAGCAAATAGTCACCCAGTTAGTGTTGAGTACAAACTACCGAAAAGTGACATGCAGGAAAAACAGTGACTGTTATGAGAGGCCCTCACTTACTCTAGAAGATTTAGGCACGGAAAAGGAAGTCAAATTACAAATAAATGAAAAATATCAATGAGTGTGAGTTTGCCAAAAGTGCAACGAATGAGGCAAAGAAAAAAATATGTGTTGAAGACTGAATTACGAAGTCTCATTTGAGGGAAGAAAGAAAAGCTAGAGCAGCAGGGGAGGCCATGTTCTCTTAAATGCACCAACATGAAGGCTGTAGCTTTTCTGGTCTCCAAACACAACCTCTGTGGGGTGTTGGACAGTGTGCTCATCCTAAGGGGCTTAAGTATGCAAAGGGACACAAAAGTCACACCACTTACAGCACTTAAGAAAAATAGTTGCTGTCCACACTGGATTCTCACAGATGTCCTATGTGACACAGCAGAGCTGCCTTATATTTTCCAAGGAGCACCAGGTAGATTCAAGCTGCTGACCTTTTGGTCAACAGCCAAGCTCTGAACCACTGCACCACCAAGGCTCCTAGAGAACACTGCCTCTGTAGACCAAACCCAGAGGGCTGCACTCATGACGTATCTTCTTATTCTTCAGTCTCTCAGCTAAGAGATGGTTTCAACCCCTCTCTCCATGCTCCTGGAGCATAGGAATTAATCAGAACTAAAAAGAAGACCCACCAAAGGGTTACAAAAACTGTTAAGAGAAATACAGTTACCTGTGCCTTTGATCTTCCAACATGTTTCTTCTGAAACAAAAACTGCCTGTTGAGGTTGCTGACATCAATGGTATCCAGATCAATCTACAAATGCATAAAGCCCAGATAAATCACAAAATTTCCATCCTGTTTGCGCAACATCCACAAAGCTGTTATTTACTATATTAGCAGAGAAAAGCTTTTAATCAAACCAAAGCTGTCAAGCTGGTCAAAATAATCTCTTAACATCTATTAGATGAGTTAATTTAAGAGACAGTTTTCTCAAACAATTTTGTAGAAAGGACGTTTTGTTTACTTCTTTAATGTTTTGCTGTGTATGTATGTTTTTACTGTGACTATGTGAAACTTTACAACACAATCCAAATTTGCAGTCCCACTTATCTGGAGCTCCCTCTACTCTCCTTGCCCAGTGACAGCACACTCTTCCTTTCCGTTCCATACATGTCATATCTTCTTAACAATGTTCTGTCATCTCCTCTGTCCCCTCCACTCCCTTCCCTAAGAGGCCAGTAGGATGACATCCTACAGATGCACAGAACCATAAAGGACAGTTTATCTTTTGTTTAATCATCCTGGCAAATATTTCAGTAAATTCCTTAGACAGAGTCAAATTGTATGCACATTTAATGAAAACTCATTTCACCATCAATTTGATTATTGTTTTAAAGCCATTATATCAAATTTTGTGCTGTTCTTTCTTCTCAATGATCTTGGCAAACAGAAATATTAAATTTTTGCTCCCCTTCTTAGCCATACAAAATTTCGTTTACAATCATTACCTGGAGGATAGTTAAAAAACAAACAAAAAACCCTTGCTATGGAGTTGATTCTGACTGATGCAACCCTCCAGAACAGAGTGGAACTGCCCCACAGTTTCCAAGCAGTACCCGGTGAACATGAAGTGCTGCCTTGGCTCTCTTAACCACTACGTGACCAGGGTTTAGGTGACTTTTACACATGGTTAAAAGATACATTTTAGAAGTTTTATCCAAGTGTTACTTTAAAAATAGAAGAAAATGATAACAGCCATTTTCATTCCATTTTAATATGCTTATGTAAAAGTAATAAAATTTTCTAATTGTGGAAAATATCTTTTGGTTAAAATATGTGAAAAATCATCAAAACATGTAACCACCTAAACACGTTTTTTGCTTGTACTTTCTAAATTTACTATAAAAATTAAATCAAATAAAAAGTGAACATTTATCTTTCAGACACTCAAATTCCTTGCCCTACCTATTTTAAAATGGTCCCATTATGCATATATTAGTTGTTACTAACTAAAGCATAACCTTATTTGCGGTGCAGAACTAAATGTGAATCCTAGAAAAGCCAAAGGAAGACAAGATAAATGCTCCTTTTCCCCCAACTACTGATGACTAGTTCATGTGCCACACTTCTTTTTCCCCCCACATCATGTTTCCAGTACACATTAAGATATCTGACACTCACCTTCGTGTTCCAGGTAACATCTCCAATTTTTAAAAAGTTTACATCAATAACAGAAATAACTGAATTTAAAACTACTGGCCCCATCATGTACAATAACACAAAAGTTAACATGTACACATATAAACAAATAATCAGTGTTAAGAGACATAATGGTAAAACATGAAACAATAAGCTTATGGTGGAGATACCGCAGAGGATGCTCCTTTTCCTTTAGTTTAAGGTACATATTCTTGTCTATATAGTAATTTTAGTTTAAGATTTCATTCTATACCAAAACGAGACAAAGACAACATAAGACATATCCCTTTTGAACACAGATGCAAATCCTTAATAGAATACTAAAATAAATCCATTAATAAAATACCAGTGAATAGAATGCCAACCGCTCCAAGTACAACGACATATTAAAACAGCTGTACACTATGACCAAGTGAGATTTATTCCATGAACTCAGGAATGGTTTAACATTAGAAAAATCAATGTAACACATCACATTAATAGAGGAAAGGCGAAGAACCACAAGATAATCACTACAGATGCCAAAAATGCATCTAACAAAATCCCACACTTTTCTTGATGAAAACTCTCAGAAGACTGCAACAGAAGAAAAGTTCCTCAGTATGATTAATGGTATATGTGAAAAGCTAACAGCCAAGACTAAAATTAATAGAGAAAGATGGAAAGCTTTTCCCCCTAAAATACGGAGCAAGACAAGGGTGCGCGCTCTCACCACTTCTATTCAATATTACATTAGAAATCCTTGCCAGAGCAATAAGGCAGGAAAAATTAAAGGATCCAGACTGAAAAAGAAAGTAAGATTATATGTATCCATGGCTGACATGATCCTACATATACAAAATCTGAGTGGTGTAGTAGTTACGTGCTGTAGCCGCTAACCAAGCCGCTGGCAGTTCAAATCCACAGGTGCTCCTTGGAAACTCTGTGGGGTGGTTCTACTCTGTCCCATACGGTTGCTATGAGTCAGAATCAACTTGACATAATGGGTTAGCTGGTTGGTTTACAGAAAATCCCCAATAGTCCACAAGAAAACTACTAGAGCTAACAGAGAAACTGAAACAGTTGCAGGGTACAAGATCAACCAACAAAAACCACCTGGGTCTCTACACACCAGTAGTGAGAAATCCGAGAGAGAAATGACTCCATTTACTATAGCATGTAAGATAATAAAACACTAGCAATAAATTTAAATGGGAATGTGAAGGACTTAACACAACAAAACTATAAAACACTACTCAGAGATTAAAGAAAGCTTAAATGAATGGAAAGATATTCCACTGTCATGAATTAGCAGACTTAATGTTATCAACATGTCAATAGTACCCAAAGTTATCTATAGATAAAAATTATGCCAGATCAAAATTCCAACAGCCTTCTTTACAGAAATTGAAAAGCCAACCCTCAACTTTATACAGAATGGCAAGAGGCCTCAAATAGCTAAAGAAAGGCTGAATGAAAAGAACAAAGTGGGAACAATGTACATTTCTTGGTATTCTAACATATTACAGCGCAGTAACCAAAACAGCCTAACACTGGTTTAACAACAGACACACAGACCAACAGAACAGAATTCAAAATTCAGAAAACAAATCCACACATCTATAGTCTAACATCTGACAAGGGTGCTAAGTCTATTAGATCAGGGGAAAGAAGAATATCTTTAATAGTTGTCACAGACTGAATTGTCATCCCCCGCCCCAAATGTGTGTAGCAATTTGGGTAGGCCAAGATTCTTGGTACTGTGTGATGTTGCAAATCTGGCCTCTATATTAATAAGGGAGGATGGGCGATGGTGGCGTTAGTGAGACAGCACTCAATGTGTAAGACTGTAGACTGTACTGTGCCTCAAAGCAACCTTTTCAGATATAAAGGAAAAAGAAGCAAGGTGAGAGTTGGAAACTTCACACCATCACGAAAGAAGCACCAGGAGCAGAGCATGTCCTCTGGACCCAGGGTCCCCATGCCTCAAAAATTCCCAGGCCAGGGGAAGACTGAGGAGAAAGACTTTCCTCTACTGCCAGTAAAGACTTCCCATGTAGCTGATGCCCTGAATTTGGACTACAGCCTACTTCTCTGTGAGAAAATAAATTTTCCTCTGTTAAAGCCATCCACTTGTGGTATTTTTGTTATAGCAGCACTAGATGACTAAGACAGTAGTGCTGGTTTACACACAGAAAGAACAAAACAAGATACATGCCTTATACTACACACAAAAAAAATTCAAAATGGATTAAAAACCTAAATGTGAAAATAATACCATACAATTCTTAAAATAAAATGCAGGAGCAATGCTGCTTGGGCCTAGCTTTTAACAATGGGTATTTTAATATAATAACAAAAGTACAAACAACAAAAAATAAAGTAAGTGAGTCTTCTACGAAATTGAAAATTTATGTTCATTGAAAGTATTTACAAAAAAGGTGACACGGCAAACTACCAACTGGGGGAGTATCTTCGAAAAACACATCCCCCAGCAATCTTACATACATACATACAGCTGTAAAAACAACAAAAATCCTATCCTGAAACGGGCTAAGAGCTTGAATAGGCACTTTTCCAAAGATGACATTCAAATGACTGACGACCAAACAGGAAGAGGTGATCCAGATGCAAATCAAAACCACCAAGAACGATCACTTAACACTAGGATGGCTAAGATAAAACAAAGAAACCCAGAAAATAATACATTCTACCATACAAAAAGAACTTGAAGACGTTACGCCCAGTGAAATAAGTTAATCACAAAAGGCCAAACCACACAACCTCATTTACATAAAAAGAACAGGCAAACGTACAGAGACCCAAGTTTCCTTGTGCCTACTGGGGGGGGCAGGAACCAGGAAGTTACTGCTCAATGGAGTACTGAGTTTTGCTGTATGGTGATGAGGAAAAAAAATCGCATTACGGTTAAGGTTGCCCAAGCAATCATTCCAAGTGCTGACAATAAGTTGTACACCTGTAAAATGTTGTAATGTTAATTAAAACAATGAAGAAAGAGTGGCTGCTAAAGCTGCTTAGCTATGACCAAACACTTAATGGGATCTGGTTACGGGTCATGGTTTCATGGGACATTCTAATAAGTGGTCTAATAACCTGTTCAGTGCTGCTTTTTATCTGCCAGTTTGATACAACCTGAAAGTACTACCAGAGTGCTCTTAGTAACAAGGATGGTGAGACTGCATCTTCCACACTCTGGACATGTTAACAAGAGGGATTACCCTGGAGAAAGTCAGCATGCTTGGTAAAGCACAGGGTCAGTGAAAAAAGAAAGACGCTCCCTCAACTAGACTATGCTTCGTTCTGTGGTACACACGGTCACTCTGAGTTGATGTCCACCTGATGGCACCTAACAACAAACAACAGTTCTACGGGTGGGGACAGCGGCACACTGATTAAGAGCTGGGCTGCTAACTCAAAAGGTTAGTGGTTCAAATCCTCCAGCCATTCTGTGCAAACTCAATGGGGCAGTTCTACTCTGTCCTATATAATAACCTATATGGTTATCATGAGTCAGAATCAACTCAACAGCAATGGGTGGGTGAATGGGTAGACAGATAAATAGTAAGATACGTCATGGTAGGTGAGCATTCAAGGTACAGTTATTGATCTCTAGCCAACTGGTACAAAAAAGGAGTCAGGATGGAAGGAGAATATGGTTATGTGTGATTAATGCCCCCATGAACAACTGCTCTCACCCTCCCACCCCTATCTCCTATCCCCAGCCACGAGCCTGGGGTTCCTGGCTACCATCACTGAATGTTTTGATCAGAGTATCCGTAAAAGGATCCTGATCAAAAACGGAGTATGCAAAATAAAATCTCAAATTCTCATGTACACCACATTTTCTGAAGCCACGGAGGCTGGATGGACCCCTGAAACTACTGCCCCGATGATCTTTTAATCCTCAACCCAAAAAGACCCCCTGAAGTCTTGAAACCAAACAATAGTTTAACTTAACACAGAATGTCTCTCTTGAGATCAAATTGACGATAGCACTGGAAGATTAGATAGGAAAATTAGGGACAGTGAGTTCACGTTAGAAGCAACTCAGAAAAGGTGAGAACAGCTGCACAACTCAAAAAATGTCATCCATGTCACTGAACTGTACATGCAGAAATGCTGTGTTCTGCTGCGTATACCTCAACAGCCACTATAAAAAGTAACTAAAAAACGTTTTTTCACTCCTTCAAAAGAGGGAGATTCAGGTCATCACCTCAGTACTTAAGACTGGCTAGGGTTAAGTTTATTTAAGGAAAAAAACCTGCACATGTTGCCTTAACCTTAACATGAACACACGTTCCCAGTAAACAGCAGTGAAATACAGATACATCACATGGCTTCAGTTAACTGAGACAACTAGTGAAATCACATCCAACATGTATAAAGAAATGAGCGTGCCTACTAACCCTACTGTCTCGGTGATAACGACCGTGAGGCACAAGACCCATACCCAGTGAGAGGAGTGAAGCGCGAGCCCCAAAGTCTTGCTACTTGCTTCGAGACCCAGAGTAAGTTACTAAATTCTACTACATCTGAGTTTCCCCATCTGTTAAAAACAAAACGGGAAGCAAAGAGAGTCTGCACCCACAGGACGGCTGGTAAAGAAGACCCAACGCGTTAATAGGTTTAAAGCGTTCCGAACCACGCGTGTCGAGACAGGGATCTCTACAGCTGGGCGACTATTACCATTCTCCTCTGCTCTGGGTCACTATTTGAATTTGTCTTAACGTCCACTGGGAACTCAAGAATCACCTCCTGCTGGTGACTAAAGCCAGGAAACTGCTCCGAAGCTGCAAGACTCGCGGCGGCGTTCAAGCCCCTCTAGAGTCGCCAGAAATTGGCGCTGCCCAAGTGGCTGGGGGCGGCGCGGCCGCGCGGCGCCCGGAAGACCCGGGCCCGCGGCCTCCTCGGCGTCCGGAGGGGCCCTCGGCTGCAAGCCGAGACCCGCCCTGCCCCCGCCGACGAGGTCCCCCTGCGCTGCAGCCGTGACCCCCGGGCTTCTCGGCCCACCTCCGCTTCCCCATCTCCCGTCCGGATCTCCAGACCCCCAGACCTCAGTTCCAGCATCAAAACCCGCCATTCAGCCGGCGCGCGCGCGCGGGGCCCTCACCAGGTCGATGTGAGAGAAGCCGGTGAGCACGAGGTTCTTCAGGAGCTCGCAGCCGATGCCGCCCGCCCCCACCACCAGCACCCGGCCCCCGGCCACGGCCTCGGCCAGCTCCCGGGGCAGTCCCCGCGAAAGTGCCATGGCGACAGCACCACGAGCGGCGGCCGAGGCGGAGGCGGGAGAACCGAGCCGCGCCGGAAGCGGTGGGGGAGGGGCGGCCTCGCTTCCGCTTCTGCGCACAGCGACGGCCGCCCGCGGCGCCCAGTCGGCCCGGGAGTTCCGAGACCGTGGGTTGTCGGCGGCTTTGGCTGTCTTTCACGGACGCGTGCTGACTCTCTCTCGGTCTAAGAGGCCTAAGCGTCGCCTTTTAGCCTTGGATTTGAACTCCCAGCGAAGATTTTCCTACAGGTTAGAAAACATGTTCTATATGTAAGGAAACCCTGGTGGCGTAGTGGTTAAGTGTTACCTCTGCTAAGCGGGGTGGCGGGTACAAATCCGCCAGGCGCTGCTTGGAAACTAGGGCAGTTCTGCTCTATCCTATAGGGTCGCTGTGAGTTGGAATCGACTCGACAGATGGCAGTGGGCTTTGGTTACATATAAAGAGCACTTACCAACTAACAAGAAAACACGTCCCCAAATAAAAATAAGTACATGAGCGCGCGCGCGCGCACACACACACACAGACACAGACACACACACACACACACACACACACGGACAATACCGGTTTAACCAGCCAGCATGGTAGTGGCATGCACCAACTTGCATTGAGCAAAGTACCAGGGCTTCATTTGTGTTTACTTTCCAATCTAATGAGCAGTTGCACAAGGGCTTCACCACGTCTTTGAGGCATGGGGACAGGTGAACAGAGTGGCAGGAAGGCACAGCTGAGCCTTTCCTACTGGCTTACTGCGTTATCTCCCCATGTTAACAGACACAATCCCACTGCCAATAGATTCCCACTCGTAATGACCCAATAGGACAGAGAGAAGTGCTCTATAGGGTTTCTGAGGCTGTAAATTTTATGGAAGCAGACTGCCACATCTTTTCTCCTGGGGTCCCGGGTTAGTTCAAATGGCCCGTGGGGTCAAATGGCCGACATTTTGGTTAGCAGCCAGCAACCCCGAGTTTTAACCGCAGTGCTAAAACATGTGACTGTAATGGTCTGTTGTCAAGGGAAACCCTGGCGCTGTAGTGGTTAAATGCTACCTCTCCTAAAAAGGGAGGCTGGTCCCTGTGAGATCCTCCATACCATTGCCGGACAATATAGGACCAACCCCCTCAGCGTTCCAGGAACTTAGCTAACCACAAAGACTAGTTTCGGGAGTAACAGGAAGAAAATGTACCCGAAATAGCCGTCCTAGCCCCGAGCCTTGAGCTTATTGCCGAAATCAACCTCCCCAACGGGGAACTTTTCCCCAACCCACCTCCCCCAGGAATGTAAGACCCCGCCTTTATATACTCTGTAACTCTCTTGTTCGGGGCTCATTCCCTCTACTCTGACAAGAGTATGGACTGAGCCCCAGCACGCTGCAATAAAAACCTCTTGCTGTTTGCATCAAGAACCGTCTCTTGTGAGTGAATGCGGGGTGGCGTTCGCACTCAGGACCTTACATTTGGGCGCTTGTCCAGGATGTGATGACCACCCCTCACTCACAAAGACTACCTTGGAGGTAAGAACAAAAGGCCTAACCGGTGTTCTGTCTCTGTGTGTTGTTCTTTCTGTTTGAGGTTTAAAGTGTGCACTTTCGGTTTGGCGACCGTTTCTGACTCCGAGAGGAATCAAACAGTATCTTGCAGATGTGCGGGAAAAGATACAGGTTGCTGCCCTGGGGGACGCCTCAGGAGGAACAGGGACCAGGGACGCCTGGTGGGCCCCTCTGTGTTTTATGAACATAATGGTAATGAACCCTGTTTAATAACATTAGGATCGCAGCGGTCTCCCATAGGCTCGTTTCGGTGCCTGTATAAAACTCAATACGGCTGTAGTCTTGTTCTGTTTTTGTCTTGTTTTGTCTTTGTTTTATTGAGTGTGTGGCTGACGATGGGACAGATGGTGACTACCCCCCCTTACTTTGACACTTGACCATTGGACTGAGGTAAAGGAGAGAGCTCATAATCTGTCTGTTAAGGTTCAGAAGAAGCCCTGGAGAACTTTTTGCGCCTCAGAGTGGCCCACTTCAATGTGGGATGGCCCCCCGAAGGCTCTTTCAATCTTTCTTTGATTCTGAAAATTAAATCAGTTATTTTCCAGGAGGAACCCAGAGGACATCCAGACCAGCAATCATACATCACCATATGGCAAGATCTGGTTCGAAACCCCCCCTCTTGGGTAAAACCCTGGATGCCAGAGCAGATGCATGTCATGGTGGCCCGCCCACCCCCAAAAGGAGAGACAACCGACCAAAAACCCAAACCTTCGGTTTTCCCTGAAACCCAGGACCTCTTACTTCTTGATGACCCCCCACCCCATCCCCCCACCACCACTCCCACTGCACCCCCGATAGAGGCCACAGCAGCGGCACCCCCACAAGGTCAGGGACCTGCACAGGGGACCAGAAGCCGAAGGGCAGTCACCCCTGACACCACAGTGGCCCTGCCCTTGCGAGCATATGGACCTCCCATCCCCGGTTCTGAAGACGGGGGTCCCCCTTACCAGCCCCTGCAATACTGGCCCTTTTCCTCTGCCGACCTATATAACTGGAAAACTAATCACCCCTCTTTCTCTGATGACCCCCAGAAACTCACCAGCTTAGTGGAATCCTTGATGTTTTCCCACCAGCCCATGTGGGATGATTGCCAGCAGCTTCTGCAGGTGCTTTTCACCACTGAGGAGTGAGAAAGGATTTTATTAGAAGCTAGAAAGAACGTGCCAGGGACTGATGGACGACCTACGCAACTCCCTAACGAGATTGACCGAGGGTTTCCCCTGACAAGACCCCTTTGGGACTTCAACACTCCTGAAGGTAGGGAGCGGCTAACCGTCTATCGCCAGGCTCTCGTGGCAGGTCTCCGAGGGGCTGCACGTCACCCCACCAATTTGGCCAAGGTAAGGGAAGTGACCCAGGGACCGACCGAGGCCCCGTCAGTATTTTTAGAAAGAATAATAGATGCTTTCAGGCGATATACACCCTTTGACCCCACCTCGGAAGGCCAAAGGGCCTCAGTAGCATTAGCCTTCATTGGGCAGGCAGCCCTGATATAAAACGAAAGTTGCAAAGATTGGAGGGCCTGCAAGACTTATCCCTCCAGGACCTAGTGAAAGAGGCAGAGAAGGTGTTGTACAAAAGAGAAACAGAGGAAGAGAAAGAGCAGAGAAAGGAAAAAGAAAAGGAAGAGAGAGAGGAAAAGTGCGACAGAAAGCGGGAGAAAAACTTATCTAAAATCTTGGCCGCAGTAGTTCAGGAAAAAAAGAAAGGACCTCGGTCCACGAGTAGACAGAGAACGGACAGAGCAGGACACCTGGGCAACCGCCCCCCTTTAGAAAAGGACCAGTGTGCCTATTGCAAAGAAAAGGGGCACTGGGTCAGAGACTGTCCAAAAAAACCGAAGCGCCTCCCTCCTAAGGTACTGGCCCTCAATGAAGATGAAGATTAGAGGGGACGGGGCTCGGATCCCCTCCCCGAGCCCAGGGTAACTTTAAAGGTGGAGGGGAAACCTGTAGAATTTCTCGTTGACACAGGGGCCCAACATTCGGTTCTAACTCACCCTCTGGGAGGAGTAAAACAAGGAAAAAAAACCTGAGTAATAGGAGCCACTGGGCAACGCCAATATTCGTGGACTACTCGAAGGACAGTTGACTTGGTAGTGGGCCGGGTATCCCACTCCTTTCTAATCATTCCTGAATGCCCATACCCTCTGTTAGGACAGGACCTCCTGACAAAAGTGGGGGCCCAAATCAGTTTCTCCCCTGGCAGCCCCCAAATAACCGATAAGGACTCCGCCCCGCTGAGCATTTTAACGGTACAGCTAGAAGATGAATATAGAATTTATAGCCCCCCTCAACATTCGGAAACCCCTGAGGACTGGTTGAAAGCTTTTCCTCAAGCATGGGCAGAGACGGCAGGCATGGGACTAGCCAAATTACAACCCCCAGTGGTAGTAGAACTGAAGGCTTCAGCCACCCCGGTGGTAGTTCGCCAGTACCCCATGAGTCTGGAGGCCAGAGAAGGAATAAAGCCTCACATCCAGAGGCTCCTGGATCTTGGAATCCTGATAAGGTGCCAGTCACCTTGGAACACCCCCTTGCTCCCTGTAAAGAAACCAGGCACCGGCGACTACCGCCCCATACAAGATCTCCATGAGATCAATAAGAGAGTACAGGACATCCACCCCACTGTGCCTAACCCCTACAACTTACTCAGCTCGCTACCACCCAGTCATGTTTCGTATACAATTGTAGACTTAAAAGATGCTTTCTTCTGCCTACGCCTACATCCACCAGCCAGCCAATGTTTGCTTTCGAGTGGAAAGACCCGCAAGATGGAACCACCGGACAGCTAACGTGGACCCGTCTGCCGCAGGGGTTCAAGAATTCCCCTACCATCTTCGATGAGGCCCTCCATCAAGATTTAACACCATTCTGCGCCTCGCACCCCCAGGTAACCATTTTACAGTATGTTGATGACCTCCTCATCGCCGGGGCATTAGAGGCTGAGTGCTGGAAGGCCACAGTGGCCCTATTGACTGAACTCTCCCGATTGGGATACCGAGCCTCAGCAAAGAAAGCCCAACTGTGTCGACAAGAAGTGACCTACTTGGGGTATATCCTAAAAGATGGAAAGAGGTGGCTCACCGAGGCCCACACAAAGACTGTGACTCAGATACCTGTACCTTCCACCCACCGCCAAGTACGTGAATTTTGGGGCATGGCTGGATTCTGCCGACTCTGGATCCCCAGGTATGCCTCTTTGGCAGCACCCCTTTATCCACTAACTAAAAATTCGACCCCCTTTACATGGGGTCCGGAACAGCAAGAGGCCTTCGATACTATTAAGCAGGCCTTACTGACAGCGCCGGCTCTGGCTCTGCCAGATGTGACTAAACCATTTACTCTGTTTGTAGATGAACGCAAGAGGGTAGCACAGGGCGTTTTAACTCAGCTGTTGGGCCCGTGGAAGCGGCCCGTAGCGTACCTGTCAAAAAAATTAGATCCAGTAGCTAGCGGGTGGCCCACATGCCTCCGAGCTATTGCAGCCGTGGCCTCCCTCGTGAAAGACGCATACAAATTAACTCTAGGTCAAAAATTAACAGTCATAGCCCCCCATACTTTAGAAAGTATCATCAGACAACCCCCAGAGCACTGGATGTCAAATGCCTGAATGACTCACTATCAGAGTTTACTACTAAATCGGGACCGAATCGAGTTTGGAACCCCTGTAACCCTAAACCCTGCCACCCTGCTGCTGGACATCTCAACTGAAGTGACTCATTCATGCCAGGAAATACTGGCCGAAGAAGCAGGAACACGACGAGATCTGAGAGACCAGCCATTGAAGGGAAGTCCTCTCCTAACTTGGTACACTGATGGTAGCAGCTATGTAGTTGAAGGTAAGCGGGTGGCAGGGGCCGCAGTAGTCGAGGACTCCACCATCATCTGGGCTAGCCGCCTCCCAGAAGGAACTTGGGCCGAACTCATCGCCCTGACACAAGCTTTAAAATTGCCAGAGAAAAAGAGGCTCAATCTCTACACTGATAGCCGCTACGCCTTTGCCACTGCCCATGTACACGGGGCCATCTATCGACAGCGTGGTTTACTAACCTCGGCTGGGAAGGACATCAAAAACAAACAAGAAATTTTAGAACTGTTAACAGCCATACATTTACCAGCAGAGCTGGCCATCATACACTGTCCAGGACATCAGAAAAATAACTCTACCATAGCGAAGGGAAACCAAAGAGCAGACATCGCAGCAAAACAGGCGGCTCAAGGGACTTGCATCCTACCTCTCCTACCCTCCTTCGGCTCCACTCAAGCTTGCAGCAAATCCTTCAGATACACTGAGAAAGACCTCAACCACATGAAACAAACAGGATTCAACCTCAAAACCTCAGAAGGAACCCACCAGACAGAAGATGGCAAAGACATCCTACCCCATAAGGAAGCAACAACGTACCTAAGACAACTACACCTACTAACCCATCTGGGGAAAGAAAACCTAACCAAGTTAGTAAAAAAATCTCCTTACTACATAATTGGACTCAATAATCTAGCTACAAAAACAGTACAAGACTGTGTCCCTTGCCAGCTTGTAAACGTACCCAAAACCCAAAGAGGCAGCGGGAAGAGACTACAAGGAGACTGCCCGGGAGCCTATTGGGAAATTGATTTCACCAAAATAAAACCCACCAAGTATAATTTCAAATATTTATTAGTCTTCATAGATACTTTTTCAGGATGGACTGAAGCCTTTCCCACAAAAAAAGACTGCCCTGATAGTAGCAAAGAAAATCTTAGAAGAAATTTTCCCTAGGTTCAGTGTGCCCAAGGTAATTGGGTCAGATAATGGACCTGCTTTTGTTGCCCAGGTAAGTCAAAATTTGGCCAAGATTCTGGGGACAAATTGGAAATTACATTGTGCTTATCGTCCCCAAAGTTCAGGACAGGTAGAAAGAATGAATAGAACAATAAAAGAGAGCCTGACTAAATTAACCATTAAGACTGGCATAAAAGATTGGTTAGCCCTCCTTCCTGCAGCCCTGTTCCAGGTTAGAAATACTCCTAGTCGGTTCGGCCTAACTCCCTTTGAAATTATGTTTGGAGCACCAACCTCTGTATCTTCCACTCACCTACATAGTTCCTTAGAATGCGTCACTAACACCCCTTTACTTGAAAGGTTGTGGGCCCTCGAAGCCGTGCAGAAAGAAGTTTGGGAACCTCTGCGAGAAATCTATACTCCAGGAGAGTCAACAATCCCACACCCGTTCCAAATAGGAGACTCTGTCTACATCAGAAGACATCAAACCAAGAATCTTGAAGCTCGGTGGAAGGGACCCTACGTAGTACTTTTAACCACCCCAACTGCTGTTAAGGTAGATGGTATTTCTGCTTGGATTCATGCATCTCATGTTAAAGTAGCCCCTCCACCAGGACGGGAGTGGAAAATAGAGAAGACTGATGACCCCCTTAAGCTTCGCATCAGCTCTCTCCTCGAGGCCAACCCCCATGCTCCCCAGCGACTTACTTGGATAATTATAGACTTGGACACGGGTACCACTATCAGCAGTATCAGTCACCAAGCCCCATCTGGCACCTGGTGGCCTGATCTATATTTCTGCCTACGGCAGATCAACCCTTCAGCAAAAAGCACTCCCCCTAACCTGGTACGTAGTTATGGATTTTACAGCTGCCCCAGGAATAGTAAGGGTAGACACTGCGGGG
This sequence comes from Heterohyrax brucei, assembly GCA_028571685.1. Classification (NCBI taxonomy): domain Eukaryota; kingdom Metazoa; phylum Chordata; class Mammalia; order Hyracoidea; family Procaviidae; genus Heterohyrax; species Heterohyrax brucei. The sequence continues at coordinate 73,203,725 of CM053161.1, forward strand.
GAGCAGGAAGTTATTACTGTGGTAGTTGGAGTTGTGTCACTTCGAATGATGGGGATTGGAAATGGGGTGTAGGTAACCGGGACCTTTTAAAATTTTCTTTTGTGAATCCAGGGCCTGGTAAACACGTAACCATGGAACTATACAGAGACAAGCCATGCTCTCAGAAAGATTTAGATTACATAAAAATCCAGTTTACAGAGACAGGAAAAACTGACACCTTAAAATGGATAAATGGTTTAACTTGGGGTGTAGTGTTCTGGAAATACGGGGGTGGGGTAGGGTCCAGGCTCCACATTCGCCTCAAAATAGAAAGTCCCCCAGCCCAGTCGGTAGGCCCGAACAAGGTGTTATCTGGACAAGGACCCCTCCCAACTCTTAACTCAACCAAAACCCTTTAATCTCTCACCCTCTAGTATACCAAACAGAGAGAGACTAGACAAGAGACAAAGAGATCGCGAGGCCCAACAGGGATGGTTTGAAAACTGGTTCTCCAGGTCCCCCTGGCTGACCACCCTAATGTCCTCCCTTGTAGGCCCCCTGCTAATACTGCTAATACTTCTGATGCTGGGACCCTGCATTCTCAACAGACTAGTAACATTCATTAGAGAAAGAGTCAGTGCAGTACAGATTTTATCACTCAGACAACAATATCAGGCCCTACAACAACATCCTGATTATAGAGACACGGATATCTGAGTTTTCTATGATTAGAAAACATTTACAAATAGGAAAAGGGGGGAATGTGAGATCCTCCATACCAAAGAGCAGGACAATAGAGGACCAACCCCCTCAGCGTTCCAGGAACTTACCTAACCACAAAGACTAGTTTTGGGAGTAACAGGAAGAAAATGTACCCGAAATAGCCGTCCTAGCCCCGAGCCCTGAGCTTATTGCCGAAATCAACCTCCCCAACGGGGAACTTTTCCCCAACCCACCTCCCCCAGGAATGTAAGACCCCGCCTTTATATACTCTGTAACTCTCTTGTTCGGGGCTCATTCCCTCTACTCTGACAAGAGTATGGACTGAGCCCCAGCGCGCTGCAATAAAAACCTCTTGCTGTTTGCATCAAGAACCGTCTCTTGTGAGTGAATGCGGGGTGGCGTTCGCACTCAGGACCTTACAGTCCCTTCCTTTTTTTGGTTGGAGGGGTGGGTTGTATAAAGTGTATTCGTCCACAACAAAGTATGATAGAAGCATACGAAGTAAGAACTAAAAGTTCTGCGTATAACACATCTCTGATTCTATTGGCCTATCGATTAAATGCTACAGCTGCTAAACGAAGGAGTTCAAATCCACCAGGTGCTCCTTGGAAACGCTATAGGGCTATGGGGCAGTTCTGCTCTGTCGTGTAGGGATGCCAGGAGTCGGAATGGACTTCATGGCAACTGGTTTGAGCTATTGGTGGGTGAGTCCTCGACAATATATTTTTATATGGATTAATAATGGACTTGCTTCCCTGCAGTGCCTTGATCATATTTCTAGATCACAGGACTGCCTCTGCTAAGCTGTACTGTATTTACATAGGTGAGATAGAGCAGGTGCCTGGTGGTACCATGATTAAGAGCTAGTGCAAAGGTGGGCAGTTTGAATCCACCAAGTGCTCTTTGGATACCCTGTGGTGCAGTTCTACTCTGCCTGTAGGATGGCTATGAGTTGTAATTGACTAGAGGGTAACTAGTTTCCAGATACTTCTAAAGAGGTCCCTTGAAGACTAAAGGTGGGCTTGCTGAAACCGTGATGTTTTCAACTGCCTCATATGCATGTGAAAGCTGGATGATGAATAAGGAAAACCTGAGGATTGATGTATTTAAATTGTGATTCAGTGAGGGATAATGCATAAGAATAAGGAAGACCTGAGAAGAATTGATGCATTTACATTGTGGTCTGGTGAAGAATATTCAATAAACCACAGGAGTGCCGAAAGAACAAACAGATCTGTCTCCGAAGAAGTGCAGGCAGAGTGCTCCTTCAAAGCAAGGATGGCAAGGCTGTCTCACCTACTTTGGACATGCTGTCAAGAGTGATCAGTCCCTGAAGAAGGATGTCATGCTTGGTAAAGGGTGACTGAAAAAGAGGAAGATTGCCAATGAGATGGACTGACACAGTGGCTGCAGCAACAGGCTGGAGCATAGCAACAACCGTGGGGAGGACGGTGCAGGCCAGGGCAGTGTTTTGGTCTGTTGTACGTAGGGCTTACTGAGTCAGAACCAACTCAATGGCACGTAGCAATTGTTTCTGTGTGATAGAAAGTAGATAATTATTTCTTCTTTTAAACTTGTCTGTATTTTCCAGATTCTCATGATCCTCAAAGAAAACGTTATTTTTAAAATCAGAGAAAGAATTATTAAAAGAAAAAAGGGGCAGATTGAAGATAGAGGAAAAGAACGCCTGTGGTCTCTCCTCCTTTTCTTGGATGCCATGCATCCACCAGGCTGCTGTGTGATGGACGTTCAGGCCACTGCGCTGATGCATGTGATGCAAGACCAGCCAGAGCCAAAGCCAGTCTGCTCAGCCATAGTGGGGGCACCCTCACTGCTGGGCTGCTGACATTGCTCCCTCACTGCTGGCTGTCACAGAGCACACCCCCACCGCCAGTTAAACCTGACGCCTTCCCTCCCTTTCCCTTGACCTGGGCCTGATGCCTAACCCTGAGGCCCTTTTCTTTGCAGCTGGTCCCTCCCTTTTTTTGGTTAGAGGGATGGGTTGTGTAAAGTATATTTGTCCACTTTAACAAATTCAGCTATGCTAGAAGCATACGATTAAGACCTAAAAGTTCTGCCTGTTAACACATCTCTAATCCTATTGGCCTAGCAGCAGTGCTACAGCTGCTAACCAAAGGATCAGCAGTTCAAATCCAACAAGTGCTCATTGGAAACGCTATGGAGCTATGGGGCAGTTCTCTTCTGCCCCACAGGGATGCCAGGAGTCAGAATGGACTTGATGGCATCTGGTTTTGAGCTATTGCTGGGTGAGTCCTCCTCTACAACTGGGTCTTTAACATAACAATGTATTTTTAAATGGGTTAATGATGGACTTGTTTTCTTACATTTTGCTTTCCAGCAATGCCAGGACCATACTTCTAGATCAGGGACTGCCTCTGCTAAGCTATACTCTGTTTACATAGTTGAGGCAGAGCAATTATAACTAGATCCAGGAGTGTTTGCCGAGAAGTGCAAGCATCTCCATCTCAGGTCTAAACATAGCACCTAGCTCCCATATCTGAAAGTGCCTTCATGAACTTCTGACCACTAGAAATAGGTTTATTCAATGGCTTCTCATCAAAAGAAAGCACTGTCTGGCCATTTAAGTCCAAAGAGTAGTTTGGTTGATACAAGAGGGAGTGGTGGTCTGGTAGTCTAAGGCTGTCTCTGCCCACAACTGGCAGCACTGCAGTGACTGTGACCGTCACTTCTCTGGCATGGCAGAGAAGGGAGGTGTCAGCACCTCTCTGCAGGGCTATGCTGGGCTTTGGCTTTGCAAACCTCCACCCCACACACCCAAAGCCCCCGTGACCAACACCTTCAGCTTTCAGCTGCTGCACACAGGCAGCCACTGTCCCTCAGGTAGGAGTCTCACCAGTCACACACTGCCCAGGAAACCCCACCCTGTGACAATCTGCACCCAGTGTGTTATTCACCAGAGTCACCATACACAGTGTTATACTGGACAATTGCCTCATCTGCCAGGAAGAGCAAATCTGTACTTGGGTTGCAGGAGCATTTACAGGGAGGTGTCAAGGGACAGTGTACAGGAAGAGTGTGACAACATAAAAACTGAATACAGAAAGGGAAGACTGGAAGAGTACACACTAGATGGAGGAAGATGTCCAGAACAGAATTAGGGCCCCTTCTGTGATGTCACACGGCAAGAAAGTAGGCATGGAGGACGGCAAGAGAGCCCAGGCTCAGTGAACACAGGGCGAGCCTCAATGGGTGATGTCACGGGACCTGTGCCTCAAACAGCAGGAACAGACTGAGTGGCTGGATCAGTCAACATCAATAGAAAACAAGAGTGCAGGGCAGGGCTTCAAACTGGTTCTGTTCAGTTATGGCCAACAAAGGGAAACTGGAATGGACTCCAATTTTTAAAACTGGAGTGATCTGGAATGGGGAAATAATTATGGGTCACAGCCCAGGAATGGGAGACTCAGAAGGGGTATAGTACGCCCTTTCAGAAGGTTGATGTGGGATCACAGGCAGGACTGCTAGGTGACACATTCAAAGTAGTGCAGGTAGCCGTCATCTCTGAGCAGGGCACTGCTGTTTCAGACTCTGCAAAATCTGACAGGCTGGAGATCTAGTTACTGGGCGACATATAAGCTACCCTTGTTTTCTAAGAGAGAGATTATTTCCAGAAGGGCTTCTGCTCCTTCTTTGTCCCCATTGTGGTTTTGCTTCCTTGGCTACGACTGAACCAGGAAGAACCAGTCTGAGTCCCTGATGTGGCAGCAGCAGGGGTAATAAGAGGTGGTTCTTCAGCTACTCTGCCTGCCTTGTAGAATGCCCAGGGGCTGCCTGCTGGGCTGGAAAGGGACCATGTTCCAAGGTGTACCTGTTCCAGCTCCACTATTTGCACAGGCACCAAAAGGCAAAAGGGCAACACTTAAAGTAAGGTAAAAATGCCAAATCTGGCCATTAACATTTATTTTAGTTTACATAAATAAAAGGAAATGCTCTACTTAAAAAATGATTCATCTGGGTCTTCTTGTATCACACAAAATTCTTCCATGGGAGTCTGATGATTTTGAGGCCAGCAACTTTTCTCACATGTGTAAATTAGAACTGTTCCAAATTCCACAGAAAGACCTGAAAAATACAACATGTTAAGGATTCCAGCAAAGAGCAAGTGTTAAGAGCTACACTCAGCATTTGAAAGTCAGCTTAGAGGATAAAGCACAGAGTCTGGAGCAACACTGCCTACATTCAAACGCCTGTCTACAATGTTAAGCAAGTTCCTTCAGCTTTCTGCAATCGTAACATTGATTGTGATCATAAGATTGTTGTGGGAGGATTCAATAAGCCAATGCACGTAAAATGTCTAAAAGAGACTAGCCCACCTCGAGTGATCACTATGAAACAAAGAGGTGGAAGGATTAAAAGGTAATAGAAGTGGGAGAGAAAGATGGTGTAACATCAGGAAGAACACGTTCTTATATAATAATTTCACCTTACAAGCATTATGGGTAGAGATTATGTGAGAATGGACAAACTGAACTTAATAAAGAGCTTATTACCTAACTTAGCACTTTTGAGCATGCTGACCAGTGCTGGCATGAGTTGGAACTCAAATATCCGCCGGCCTCCACAGTGACTGCAGGCAGGGAGCTTGCTGACTTCTGGTGAAGGGCACGACAGAAAGAGTGGCTCTCCATCCCAGGAATACCTAGGGCAAGTACACGAAGATCCTCTAAATCGGAACCATAAACTAGTCACATTCCACCATCTAAGGCCATTAGTTGAAAGCAGATAATGAATCAAAGATGCACATTATAATCACTAAAGCAAATGCTAAAAAGGAAACACAGAGGTTTTGATAAAAGGTTAAGAATGGGAATATGGTGGTTATGTGTCCACCTGGCAAAGCCATGACTCTCAGTGATTTGGCAGTTACATAATGATGTAACTTGGCAATTCTGGAATGATGTAGTCATCCTCCATGATGAGATCTGATGTGTTTAGCCAATCAGTTTTAAGGCATATTTCTTTAGAAATGTGGTCTGCATCATACAGAGAGACAGACACATTTTTGGCAAAGCTCACTTGCTTGCTCTGGATCCAGCATCTAGCTCATCATCATCAGACCTCCAGTACTTGGACTTGAGCCAGCAGTCTGTCTATACTGGCTGCCCATCTTGGGATTCAGCAGCCTCCACAGTCTGTGACCCAGTGGCCTGCCCTCTTACCTACTCATTTGGGTTCATCAGCCCCTGCGGCTACATGAGTCAGAAGACACCTCCAGCCTGACACTTGATGTAGACTTGGGACTTGCCAGCCTCTACAACCCTGAGGCAAATCCCTCTCCCTCTCTATTTACACTTCACTGGTTTTGTTTCTGTAGAGAATCCAACTTAAACACATTTGGTAACAAGAGTGGTTTTAGAGAAAAAAAAATCTTAAGGATGAGTTTTCTAAATTGGCTCCTATGTCTGACTAGTCTTAAAGGCACTGGTGACTCTCCTTCCAGTAGAAAAGTGAGTGTTGCTTATCTATGGAATAAGGTAACGATATTAATACACAAAATATCACCAGCAGATGAAGTACTGGTGAGAAGTAAAGCCCAGGCTGATCACATCTGACACTTTTCTACCATTCTGTCAGCGTGATAAGTATTGGGAACCTGGTAGTTGGTCCTCCTTTTATTAGACAAAGTGCTGAAAGAAAGATAGGAACTTAGGGCTTCAGAGTTACAGCTCAAGTACTGAATAAATGACTTTAAAGGTGACACTTGTGCCCCCAAAGAAAGCCTCACTTCTTGCAGTAAAGAGCTGACATTGCCAAAAAACAAACCCAGAGTCTTATCCTAAGAATGGCTAAAGTACAATGACATTAAATTCCTAACCTCAAATAGTGTCTGAAGGTCAAGGGCGGGCATTGATTGGGAAAAAATGGGGTCCTAAAACTTGGAATGGGGACATGTGTGCAGTTAAAAATCTGGGGACACTGAGCCTCTGACTTCTGTTGAATCACTCTTACCCCGTCTCATGAGATTAACCTTGTGGTGCCTGAAGAGTCCTTGTCTGAGATACCACCTGGGGTGATGCCTGGGACAGATGCCTTATAAGACATTCCTGAATGTTCCCAGAATCCACCCAACACCCATTTTTGTCCCTAGACCTATAACTAGCTTAACGCTGAGTCTCAAAAGTAAAGTACAAAGGGTGACCCAATAGGAGATGTGCTACCCTCCAAATGAACTTCTTAATTTTTCTAATATGTACAAACATAAACCCGGGGAATATGTGTGAGAACGGCTGCTCAGTATGTGAGATAATGGTGCAAGGAACACAAAGTTGGATCAGTTGAGTTTACTGATATGAGCCCTCTTAAGTACAGATTCTTCCAGTGTTTCATTTCAAGAGGTTAGGAAGGGTTCACTCATGCATGGATTATACTGTGGCCTATGCTAACTCAGGCTGAAGCACCAGACCTGCCTGTGTGTACTGTGTAAGAAGCATCTGAAGACTTAGGGGAACTGGCAGGCTGGAGCGGATTAGCGGGTTAGACCCAGAGGCCCATGCATGGAGTACCCAGGACACACCTTTCACAACAATGAAGAACACATTTGTGAAGGGAGCCTCAGCATCTTTGTAGACTGCTATCATTGCTATTTTATGTAAGTCAGATTTGATGGTAGGCCCTGCCCTAACCAAATTAAGACACCTGACTACAACAGTGCTAACTGGACCTAGTGGTGGCACGGGCCAAGGGGAGGCATTTCACTGACAAAGACAAGGTGGATGTGGTTACCACATGGACAGAAGAGTCAAAGGAGTAATCAGAACAGTTTCTCTCTCAGGCACTTAAGGTGCTGACTACTTACTCACAGTGTCCCTAGGAGTGACACAGATGAGAAATTTACTATTTACTTGATCTATACCAATTGGAAGAATTATAGATCTAACTTCAATTGCCAGAATAGAGAATTGCAACCTTTCAATTGTTAAGTCTTCAGCCAGTTTACTGAACTCCCCCAACAAAGTCAAACAGTACAGCTACAAAAATCAGACACTTTATTACGCAAAAGTATAAAAATGTGAAAGTACTGTTTCTCTATCTATTTTCCATCTAGGTTTATTCTCTTCTGCAGGTGTACAGACCATCTCTCTAACCTTCCCCCCAGAGTTCTGTGCTCTTTGACTGACACATCAAATGGTAGCTTTGGAATCCTCAAGGATGAATTTGGGAACAAAAAGAAATCTGAAGGGGCAAGATCAAGGCTGAAATCCTCAAAGGCCAGCCCTTGCCAACCTCAGAGACTGGGCAGGAGAATTACTGTGATGGAAAATATTCCTTGGTGCAACTTTCCTGGCCTCTGTCACCAATGCAGTTTTCAATCTGCTTGAGCTTCTTCTAAGTTCCCATGACAGTGCCATCCATGTCCCTCAAGAACTCCATCAAGATTACAGCCGCCATCACCTTCTGAGTGGGGTCCTCTCTTGACTCATCTTTGAGATCTCCCTAACCTTCCTGGAAACATTTGATCCACTGAAAGACTGCTGCTTTATGTGGGGGGCATTCCCATAAAACTGTCACAAAGTGTCAACCATTTGTGAAGATACCCACTTGAGTTTTGTTAAAATTTTTATATTAGTCCTGAGCTCAAAATCTTTTCTTTCCACAGTACAAAAAGTTTCCTTCTTTTTAAAGGCACCCTAATGAGACTAAGACAAGGGGATTACTGAGAGAACTTGTCTGCAGCCATCCACAGATCTCAGTGAATGTTTAAGCACATTGTTTGGAATAAACCCATGCATGTATGAACTGAAACCCTTGTAGCATAATTTTTTATTTACCCTTGTATATACCATGGAAACCCTGGTGGCATAGTGGGTTAAGTGCTACGTGTGCTGACCCAAAGGTCAGCAGTTCAAATCCTCCAGGCACTCCTTGGAAACGCGATGAGGCAGTTCTGCTCTGACCTCTAGGGTCGCTATGCACTGGACCCACCTCGACGGCAGTGGGTTTGCTGTATATACCATGCTGGCTTTCTTCCGCTGGTGAACTCAGGCTAAGACACCATCATTAATCTAATTCAAAACCAAGCAAGTTTTGCAGCTAGGAAACAATCCCTGATTTCCACATCACCACGGCATCACACCCCCATGCTGTGCCCAAGAGCTTATTCCACTGCACCGCAAATCAGCAAATGCAGTGTCTTCTCCTACTTCCATCTTGGCAGATTCAACTGCTAACAAAAAGTCTCAAGATTTTTATGGACTAATCAATATGCTCTGGAGAGGTAAAAAGAAGAAGGTTGCAGGACTGGAACCTGTACTAAATTATACCAAATTATTTTCTCTATGAAGAGTAAATCTATTATATAAATAAATTCATGTGAGCCACTGAGAACTGCGGCCTGGGCCGTCCCTTTGGATTTCATGCCATTAAGCCCCCTCCTTATTTCAATGCTGATGAAAGGAATTTAAAAAAAAAATTGTTTTTGGTTAGATTTTACCTTTTAGAGTCATTGAACTAGGGACAGAGGTGAGACATGACAGCGGAGTCAACACTCATTCCCATGTATCCTCTGCAGTTGCCCCACTGAGCAAGGAACCAACAGCACAGACAGAAACTCAGGGCACCAGAGGGCAGTGTCTGAGCTGAGGGGACTCCCGAACAGGGGAGAAGAGATTGGGGTTGGTGGAGATGCTGGCGTTTCTGGCCCAGCCACGGGCAGCCCAAGGACTTCACTCACTGCAGCCATTCAGGAACAGGAATAGGAACAAGAGGGATCTTGGACAGAGGACACAAGATGGGAGCTAAACTGAGGAAAGAGTAGACCTAATCAATTAGTGACACACACTGGCTAAGGGAATTCACACGCCACACACTTCAGCAGGAGCCCAGGTAAGCCAAGACACTGTGTGTGAGTGACGTGAATCTGTCCGAGACTGAAGCTGGCCAGCCACAGGATCAGACAGAGATCACAACAGTGAGTCCCAGACAGAGCTGGAGGAAAATGCAGAACAAAACTCCAACTCGAAAAGCAAAAAACCAGAATGGCTGGCCTGATGGAGACTGGAGAAACCTTGAGAATACGGCCACTGGACACTCTCAGCTCAGTAATGAGGTTACTCTTGAGGTTCTTCCTTCAGCCAAAGCCTGGACAGACCCATAAAAGAAAAGGAGACTTGACAGGCATGCCAGCCCAGGGGCGAGGACTAGACAAGGCAGGAGGGGGTGGAAATGCTGTAACAGGGGCCCCAAGGTTGACAAGGGGCTGTGCTGACCTGTCATGGGGTCGTTAACCAATATCATAAAACAGTATGAATACTAAGTGTTTAATGAGAAGCTACTTTGTTCTATAAACCTTCATCTAAAGTACAATAAAAAAGAAAAAGAAAAAAAAAAAAAAAGACATGCAAGAGCCACCCATCAGCCAGAGCCAGGAAAATACATCCAAGACGCAACAGGGGAAATAAGTGGCTTCCTCGGATCCGACTCGACGGCACTTGGCTACCTACCGACAAGGGCAAAGAGGCACTGTGGGAGAGGCTGCCGCGGGTCACCAGTGAAGGCAGGACAAACAGCAGGCCCACTCTTGCATTAGGAAAGACACTCCCATCTTACCTTAGGAAAGCTGAGCACCACCCCACTCCCACGGCCAGAGTCCTGCTCACCTGCAGTTAGTCAGGGAAGGAAGGGGGGCCTGGCCCTACGAGGGAAGTGAAGGAAGCCAGCTCCAGGAGCTCACGCATGCTTCCAGAAAAAGGTTCAGTGAAATTCACAAAACACAGCAGGACTCTGACACACAAGTCAGCCGTCTTCAGAAAAACCAGCCAGAGTAAGCACCCACAGACTTGCAACATTACAAAACACATACAATCTATGGAGACAAACTAGAACTCACTAATACCAGAGATAGAGCCTCAGAACATTGACTCAGTGGGCAAAGACCCAAAGGGCCATAGTGCCCTCTAGTGCAACTTTCAAGATAGTGGAGGTAAACCTAAGAAAAAGAATTCCTTGACGCACAATTCGGAATCCCAGATTATCACAAGATATTAAAACGCCCTATGTTCAACAAAAAAAATAAAACACACAGGATCACCACAGAAGATGGGTCCAATTAAAAGAAAAACAGGAAGAAGCAGAAGTTTCTCCCCTGGGACCAGGATAATGGATAAACAAACACTTTCAGACAATAGTGTCACATGTTTTTTAAAAAAGAACACAGAAAAAACAAACTAATGGACACCAGGGAAACACAGTGAAACAGAAAATAAGACACTCAATAAGGAGACTGAGAACATTAAAAAAAATAAACAGTGGAACTGAAGAATAAATGAATCAGAAAAGAATTACAGTAAATGAATTCGAAAATGTAAAGAAAGATTTGAGACGACAGAAAACAACTAGAAGACAGAGTAAATGAATTTATTAACTCTCAAGATAAACAAGAGAAAAGAACAAAGAAATGGGAACAAATCTAAATGGAAATGTGGGATTCAATTTAGAAATGGAACATTAGAATGTTAGTATTTCCAGAGCATCAAGATAAAGGCACAGAATTTCCCAGACCCTGGACAGCCTGGGGGATCCCCTGGGAGCATGGCCCCAGACCTGTCCAAAAACACTACTGAGGTCAACTCGTCCGGCAAAAATGGACTGGACTCAGCGACACAATGTGACCATATGGTGTGTGTACTTTACGGCTCTATGCACTTATAGGATGCTGTCCTACTGGTCTCTTTCTAGATGGGAAAGAAGAGGGTGGAGAGGATACGACCAGTAAAGAATGAAAAGGAGGAGTGTGCTGTCACCAGGCAAGGAAAGCAGAAGGAGCAGCAGATAGGTGGGCATGTGAAATTAATTTAGACTGTATACTTTCACTTAATCACAATTAAAAAAAAAAAAAGAATTTACCAGATCCAAATAAGGAACCAAGCTGGCAAATGCACAACACTACAGGAACTCCCAAGCAGAAGTACAAAGAGGTTCACTCTATGACACACAGTAATAAAATTCTTGAAAACCAAAGTCAGTAAAAGAATGTGGGAGGCAGCAAAAGAATATATCCAGTGTCTGCCACAGAAGTCACCACAGATTTCTCTGCAGGAATCCTAGAGAAGAGAAGACTATGGAATGACATGCACAAAATATCAAAGGAAAACTGCGAACCAAGAATTCTTTACCCAGCAAAGGTGTCCTTCAAAAATAAGGGGCTCCTCAAAGCACCTTATACAAATGGATGAATCTGGAGGGCATTATTCTGAGTGAAGTAAGTCAATCACAAAAGGACAAATATTGTATGATCCCAATATTATAAAAAGTCAAGACTAGATATACACACAGAAAACGACCTTCCTTGACGGTTAGCAAGGATAGGAAAGGGAAGAAGGGGAAATCACTTTTTAGATAGCAAACACTTTTATTTTTGATGATAGGAAAGGAAATACCAAATATAGTCAAAGTCCACACAATCTGACCAAGGTAAATAAAGATACTTCTGACACACAAGAGAAAAGGACAACTTCGGTGAATGCTGTAATGCATGAGGACTGACAACTAACTTTGCAAACTCATCCTAGAAAAAAGTGCTCCATACCTCCCTGTTGAATATCACCACATTCCCCTTTGAAGCCCTCCCCTTGGGAAGCTGCGCACTGATACCAGTGCCTACTCCATCTACCCTTCAGAGCAATTTTCAAACTCTTTTCCTGGAATGCCCATCAGAGCAGTCATTGGATGAGGCCTGACAATTCATTTCATAAACTCATCCTAGAAAAAGTGCCTTGATGGTGTGGACTAGGTGCTGGCATCAGTGCATAGCTTCCCAATGGGAGTACTTCAAAGGTGACCATAGTGATACTCACCAATGGGGTATGTAGCCCTTCTTCTAGGATGAGTTCATGAACTTACTTGGCACACCTGGTCCAACAACAGCTCTGATAGACATTCCAGAAAAAAGAGTTCCAAAACTGCTCTGAATGTTAGACTACATGCTGGCATCAGTGCACAGCTTTCCAAGGGGAGGACTTCGAAGGTGACTATTGAGATACTCAGCAATGAGGTAGGCAGCACTTTTTCCAGGATGAGTTCACAAACTTAATCGGCAGTCCTGATCAAAGATGAAAACACTTAAGATTTTGACCAACTTTTGCAGTCTGAAATTGATCAAACATATAATCAAGATACACAGATTATTCAGTAATGTGAAACTTGGAAATTAAGAAGGATCAGTAGTTGGAAAATACATCCTTGATGACAGAAATGATACAGGAGACTGCATGACAGAATTCTGCCAACACCAGCAACTTATTCGTTGCAAATACCTTATTTCAACAACATGCTGACTGTACACATGGACCTCTCCAGACAGAATATAGAAGAATCAAACCAACCACATTTGTCAAAAGATGACAGAGACGTTCAATATAATCAGTGAGAACAAGGCCAGGGGCTGACTACAAGTTCTGAAAATTAAGTTTGTGAACTCACCCTAGAAAAAGTGCTACCTTCCTCACTGCTGAATTCCCCTTCGAAGTACTCCCCTTGGGAAGCTATGCACTGATGCCAGCACCTAGCCCACCCTTTGAAACAATTTTGGAACTCTTTTTCTGGAATGACCATCAGAGCTGTTGTCATATTAACCTTGATGTCCTAAATGTCATCAAAATGTCTTCCTTTCAATATTTCCTTTATCTTTGGGTAAAGAAAAAAGGCACTAGGGGCCAGATCAGGTGAGTAGGGTGGGTGTTCCAGTATAGTTATTTGTTTACTGGCTGAAAACTCCCTCACAGACAGTGCCCTGTGAGCTGGTGCATTGTCATGATGCAAGAGGCCTGATTTGTTGGCGAAAAGCTTAGGTCACTTTGTCTAACTTTTTCATACAGCCTTTACAGCACTTCCAAACAGTAAATTTGGTTAACTATTTGTCCAGTTGGTACAAATTCATAATGAAGTGTCCCTCTGATATCAAAAAAGGTTAGCAACATTGTTTTGACTCTCGATTTGGACTGATGGAACTGTTTTGATCATAAAGAACTGGCTGATGTCTACTGTGCATTTTGCTGCTTTGTTTCAGGGTCGTGTTGGTACACCCATGTTCATCACCAGTGATAACACGGTCCAGAACATGATCCTGCCTCTCCAAAAGATCTTGGCAAATTTCCACTCTCCTTTGCTTTTGTTCATGGGTGAGCTCCTTTGGGACCATTTATGCACACACCTTTGTCACACTGATATTTTCAGGTAAGACTTTCCTGTTTCTCCATCAATGTTCACTCCGTCTGCTGTGCTTCTCAGCAGCTGACAATTCTGATGCACAGTCTGACAAATTTTTGCAATGGTTTCGTCAGTTCTGCTCATTACTGGCTCCCGTGATCTCTCTTCATCATTGACGCTTTCTCTCCTCTCAGAAAAACATTTAATCCTTTTGTACACTGCCATTTTCTTCATGGCGTTATCCCCATAAACTTGGACTAACACTTCCCTGATTCCACTTTCACTCTCGCCAAGTTTAACAAGAAATTTAATGTTGGGTCATTGTTCTAGTTCAAGGGCCAACATTCTTTTAACGGTACACAAAAATATGCAACAATAATGATGCCACTCAGCAACACACCACCACATGTTGACATGAACACAGCTGTGAAACAGATATACCAAGGTTATAAAACCTTGCTGAGCTGTTTGTACAGTGCTGCCAATGTAAGTGCACGGTGGCAAGATAGTGAACTTAACTGTCAGACATCATACAGAGAAATGGTTTTTAAACACAGGATATGGGTTAAACAGACTACACACATAAGACGCTATAAAGCTCTCAAGGTCCTAAAAAGATATACTACTCTAAGAATACAGTGTGGAGTTTAAAAAGAATATAATGTGTGTCTAGAATGCCTCCCTTTGTGGGAAAAAAGAAGGAGTAAGTAACATATATTTGCTTGCACATCACGGGTGGCGTATTGGTTAAGTGCTACAGCTGCTAACCAAAAGGTCAGCAGTTCAGATCTGCCAGGTGGTCCTTGGAAACTCTTTAGAACAGTTCTACTATGTCCTATAGGGTCGTTATGAGTCAGGACTGACTCAATGGCAGTGGGTTTGTTTTATTCCAGAAGGACACATATGAAACTAGTAACAGTGGCTACCTGAGCAGATTGAGGATAGACAAGAAAGGCTTTATTATATTTATATGTATACATGTCTTCACATTTTATAGTTTTAACCTCAAGAACTTACCTATTCAAAGTTTCAGTTTCAACAAAAGCAGAAAAAAAGCAAAAAATTCTCAGAGGTCTGCATATAAGAAAATCCTCAATACAAGTAGACATTTAGTAAAAAGCAAAAAATTATACTCTGTAGTTCCAATCCTGTTCTTTCAAAACACACACACCTACATGAGACCCATGCATGTAAATGCATAAAAAACACACAAAGTTTACATACTAAATTCTTAGCAGTGGTTCGCTCTGGGTTGTAGGAATGTTGTGGATTTTGGTTTTCCCATAATACTTTCCTCATTTAGTATCTTCTAAACTAAAACATAATCAGGAAATAAAAAGGAAACATGTCTCCTTTACCTCAAAATTTGTTCCTGACAAGCCGCAATTCTCTTCATGAATTTGTGAAACATCTTATCTCCACTTTTAATGTTGGTCTTCTCATACTCTTCATTACCATTACTAGAAAGACTTCAAAGAAACAGAAAAAAGTATTTAGGAGAGCACCGTATTTATTCTTCATTTACAGTATTTACAGGAGTAAAAAAGATACTTTTCCTGGGGGGAGAGTTAGCAAAGTTGCCGGGAGCCGGTCCCAACACTTTGTAGGGTCCCGCACGGAGGGAGGGAAGACACGGCGGGAAATGAACAAAGGAGACAGGAAAGAATTTTCTGGTTTAAGGCAGCCCGACCCAGAGAGCATTTGCTGGTGTGTGTCGAGAGCTGCTGTCTTTATTTTTTATAGGTGAGGTGACGTAGTTGGTCACCCTATTTTCTTTATTATACAAACTATTGGTTAACAAGAAACTGACCCATCATTATTGGCTCACAAGAAAGTGACCCCTCGTGGTCTTCTACTTCTAATTAATTGTCAAGGCCTTTTTGAATAATTGTCTAAGCCAGGTGTTCAGTGGTGATAAATGTCAAGAACACAATTAATGGTTTTATTCGTACCTCAAAGTGGAAGGCACAGAGGAGTAAACTTCTCAAGGCCTAACCATTTGACTGTCTCAGTTTGTTTCTCTAAGTTCTTATTTATGTGCAGATAGTAAGCGCCTGCCATTCTCTAATTAAGCCAGCTGCACTAAAAAAGATGTTTCTTTAGTGTTATCAGTTTTCTATACTAGCTATAATGAACCTAAAAGTTTATTTATTCTTCCAACTGCAAGGAGAATGGATGTTTTGTAGTTTTGATGGCTATGTGGAGATTTGTCCTTGAGAGCTTCTTAAGGGTTAGCTTGCAAACTTGTGTGTGTGAAGAAAAGGGAGGGGGGAATGTAATTAGGGGAAGCCAGTGAAGCTGGGCAGGCCTCAGTGCTATCAGGCATGCTGCATTGAAATCCATTTCTCTGATCTCTATTTCTCAGAAGTTCTTGGTCAGATTGTCTCAATATAGTTTCATAAACCGAGGGGTAGAAGCCCCTCTCAGAAGGCACCTCCATGATCCTCCTGTCAGGAGGGGATATCTTTTTAGGAGAATTTAATTAAGAAGCAAACCACCATCAGGGGTAATAGGCCTAAAAACATATTATAGGTGAGATGTCTCAGCCTGTCACCTACAGAAGCCTGTGACTTTGTCCACAATGACCTATGCGGAATGGCGGGCCTCCGCACAAAGTTATGGCTGCACATGTTTCAACATAAAAACAATTTAAAACCTGTCATGGAAAACAGCAGCTTTCCTATCCAACTCTCCTCCTAAGTCCTACACCCCAGGTGTTTTCAGTGCTGGGGTAATTATAAGCAATTTAAAAAGTTATTATGACAAATGTTTTCTTCTCTCTCCATTATACATTATGTTCAAACACCAATACATCTTTAAGCACTCTCCATTAACACTAATCTATAAACACTTGCAAATCAACCCTGGTAAACAATCAGGTAATCTCTCCAGACATCCTGCTGTAGTGCCATCACCGGTAGCCCCCAATTTACGACATATTCTACTTAGAACAAACCATACTGTCATGAATTGTATCCTCCCAAAATACCTGTTAGCCTGGCTGGGGCATGATTCCCAATATTATGTGACTTCCCTATGTGCTGTGAATCTTAATCTGTGCCTGTGGCTAATTAGGCAGGATTGGGTTATGCTAGGGCAGGGTGTAACACTCTCAGATCATATCCCCGATCCAATGTCAAGGGAACTTCCCTGAGGTGTGCCCTATGTCACCTTTTATCTTATAAGTGAGAAAAGGAGGGAGAAGTGGGCAGACAGTGAGGGACCTTACAACACCAGGAGAGCAGCACCTGCAGCAGAGTGCATCCTTCGGACCCAAGGTTCCTGAGAAGAAAAGCTCCTGGACCAGGGGAAGGTTGATCACATGGACATTCCCCCAGAGATGACAGAGAAAGAAACCCTTCTACTGGAGCTGGCACCCTGAATTCAGACTTCTGGCCCCACAGACCATGAGAGAATAAACTCGTTTGTTAAAGCCATCCACTTGTGGTATTTCTGTTACAGCAGCACTACATGACTAAGCCACAGACTTATGACTATCCTTTTTTTTAAAATCCTATCACTTAATATGCACTACATACAATATCACAGCACACTACTAATATTATTCCTCAATGTTCAATCACAGATGTTCACCATTATGATTTACTGTTCAAAACACTGCTATGTAGATTTCATTTTCTAAACTATACCAGGGGCAATGGTTGCTGGAACATATGGACCCAAATGATCATCACTTTGCTGAAGTTGACAGGCAGGTTCAGGAAGCAGTGACATATCGCTGAAAAACATGTGACAAGACAAGGACCACAGGGACAAGTCTTGCCACTTTTCTGACTAGTAACCCCACCTCGCTTCCAGATGACTCAGAACCTTCCGCGAATGGAGTTATTATCAAACTGACAGACATCCACAGTACCCAACTCTTCCTCATCATTGGAGCAAATGTTTTAAATCCGTGCAGTTTTCCGTGTATTAAAATATACCTGTAAGCTTATATGCAATCTTTCCAACTCCCAAATAAAGACTGGATTTATCAAGAGATTAGTAATAAAAGGCAATAATAATGAAAGAAAAGTGAGCTATTTCACTCACATCAGAACCGACTTAAGATGGAGTCACTGGAAGAGCCCTTCATTTTAAGTTTGGGAGTACTTGTCTAATAGTAGCAAAAACAATCATCCTTACTTCTTAACGGTGACTTGGTTTATAAAGGCTTTCAAGATCTATTTCCGATTTTGACTCTCAAAATCGTCTGAAGAGGTAAACAACGAAGATACCATTCTTATTACCATTTAAGAAGTGAGGCTCTGAGTCACTCAACGGCAGCCTGGCCTCAAGCCCAGATTGCTGGGTCTAGGGCCAGTTCTCAAGCCACAGGCACGACTGGCATTTTCCTAACTCACCTATTTCTGCTATACAGACTTTTTAAAGAGAAAAGAAAAGTTAAAGGAGCTGGTGAGCACATCCTCTATAAATACTTGGCGCCTCTAACTTCGGCATCTGTGCCTCTTCCTGAGAGCACTATAGAGGGACGTGTTGGCAAGCTCACGAACGATGGCTGATAAGGAGCTCCCCTTCCCTCTCTCTCATCCAAGAGGAGTGACGGAGAACGATCCCCCGGCACGCACGCCCACCTGCCCCTGCCTGAAAGGTTCATCAGGTACTGGGAGAGGACCCCAGGGTACCCACTGTGGTAGCTCTGGGCCCAAGTCTCCTTTCAGTCTCAGGGGCATGGTCTCACCTTTGGGAAAGTAACTGTCCCATGTCGATTCCTTCTCTCTGCTGATACTCCCTCAGGAGGCTGTGGGCATGATCCAGACCGACGAAGTCGCTGTAGTCGTCCTCATCCACGACACTGATATAGTAAGGCAGGAACTGAGGTACCTCAGGCCGGGGCGGCACCTCCCCTGGAGGTGTGGGTTGGGCAGCACCCAGCTCCGTGTCCTGCAGGCTGAGATCCTGGAGCTGGGCTGACCAGTCTGTGTGTCTGGCACTGTCAGAATCATTTCCAAGATCCAAAGCAAGCTGTGGTGCAGGCACCTCCTCAGCGTCACCTCCCCAGTCACCTGCACCTTCACACCAGTCCTCGGCTGCAAGGCTGTTTTCCTGTTTCCGGGAAAACACCCAGTGCATAAGGTCCAAGCACACTCAAATAACCTCATGTATTCCCTTGCCTTCAGCCACTCATCCCTTTTCTTTCCGGAGGGAGCCTTCACCCCGTCTGCCCCTTCTTCTCTGGCACACTCTGAATCACCGTCTTGGGCCTAGTCTATTCAAAAACGCATCAGAGGTGACTCTAAAGCTTGTCTTTCCTTTTCAGGGGCGCTGTGGCAGATGTAGTAATGTGGTTTCTTCCACCAACCATCTATTCCAAACTTGTGTTGTATTTCCTGTACTGCAGAGGCTGAAAAGAAAGAACTATACTTCCCAGACTCCTTAGCAGCCAGGGTTCCAGATTCAGTGAGGGGCAAGCCAACCAGGTCTACCAGAGAGAGACGTAAGCTTGGGCAGAGTGAGGTGAGGACGCAGGCCCTGAAGCCCAGACAACAGTCTGTGGGTGCACAGAGAACCAACTGTCCTCTGCAGGGCAGCTTCCAGTCAATCAGACCACACACACAGGCTCCCTGAGAGCAGGAGAAGGAGCCTCACAGCTCCTTGAGGGGCTAGTGTTGGGTATGGTTCTGGCGTTCACACTCGGAGTGGCCTCCTCCAGCCCACCCAGTCAGTTAGTAAAAATCTAACTCCCTCTATTAAATCTCTCTTAGCTTTTACAAGAGTCAAAATATTTTTCTATTATCAGCACCTGAATCCTGACAAATAGACACAATACAGGCAGCCACCACCATCTTCATCGTTTATTCTTAGAACTGCTAGTACTAGGCCTGGCATCAGAGTAAGAACTCAATGTATGAGGTCCAACAGTGAAGTCCGGGAACTTAACTGTTCTAAGTGCTGCACACCTCACTGGTGAATATCACTACGGTCACCTTCAAAGCACTCCCCTTGGGAAGCTACACACCGACGCCAGTGCCTAGTACACCTTCCAAGCTCTTTTGGAACTCTTTGTTTAGAATGGCCATCAGAGCTATCATCGTACTACCCTTGATACCCTGAATGTCATCAAAATGTCTTCGATATTTCCTTTATCTTTGGGTAAACAAAAAAGTCATTGGGGGCCAGATCAGGTGAGTAGGAAGGGTGTTCCAATACACTTATCTGTTTACCACCTAAAAATTCCCTCACAGGCCACTATACGATTAAGTTCACAAACTTGCCACCGTGCCACCGTATGCAATGTTCATTCCAGCAGGAAAAGGAGCCTCACAGCTCCTTGAAGGGCCAGTGTGTGGGGTGTGGTTCTGGAGTTCACACCCAGAGTGGCTTCCTCCAGCCCACCCAGTAAGTTAGTAAAAATTTAACTCCCGCTATTAAATCTCACTTAGCTTTTACAAGAGTCAAGATATTTTTCTATTATCAGCACCTGAACCCCAACAAATACACAAAGTACAGGCATTGAAGGTGGACTGGGTGCTGATGTTGTCGGTGCACAGCTTCAAGAGGAGTGCTTCGAAGGTGACTGCAGTGGTAGTCAACAATGAGTTATGTAGCCCTCAGAACAATTAAGTTCGCGGACTTCACTGTCAGACCTCCTATGTGGAAGAACCAAAGTCAATGCTGCCGCGTCGACCCGACTCACTGAGACCCTACAGGACAGAACAGAAACGTCTCCATGGGGTTTCCAAGGCTGTCATCTTAAAGGAAGCTGACTGCCACATCTATTTCCCGTCTTCAAACACCGCGCTTAAAAAAACGTACATCTTATATTCTCCAATTACAGCAAAACATAACATGCTCATCACAACCGCGTTACCTGAGCGTCCGGTGCCTTTTTCTCCCGCATCTGCAAGCACTGGGAGCGGAATACCCTCCAGCTTTGGGGGACAACAGAGATCTGTGAGGACTCCCCCGGCAAATGCAGCCCTCCGCCCCCTCTCACCGGCACACCCCTTCCAGCTCCTGCCGAAAAGGGACAAGTTCTCAGGGCACTCCGTAGACCCTCTCTGGCACTTCCACACCTACCTGCCGCCGCTGTCGCAAAGGGGGCGGGCGCAGGCGAATACGTGCAGTAGCCGGTGAAACGGGGAGCCTTCCAACGGGCAGTACACTTGCACCGCCAGGGCTAGCGGCTGTCCGCAGCGCCCGCACACCGGCCGCGGGCTTGCTACGGCCGGCAGGGCGTCCTGAGGGTGGGGGAAGCGCTCAGTCCCAGCCCCTGCAGGGATTCGTCCCCTCCCTCACTCCGGGTCCCCCTCCAGCACCCCGCCCTCACCGGGACACCACCCAGCTTGCTAGTGGTCCAAGCTGCCGGTCCTGCGAGGCAGCCGAGCACTGCGGCGTCTCGGAGACCAAGCAGCACCGGCTTTCGAAAGGCCGCCATGACCACAGGGCACCCACGTGGGAAGGCGAGCTACGGCGGCCGAGGGGCGCGCCTCTCTGCGCAGGCGCGTCTCCGCACTTGCGGCGGCTGGTTTCCGTCGGGATCGGGTCAGGTCGGCTGCTACCGAGCCTCGTGTGCCTTTCAATGAAACCTCTCGTTGCGGAGCCTCAGAATCTCAGAGCCCTAGGCATTGTGTGCCTCCTCGTGTCCGGCAGAGCGCCGTGGTAGAATTCTCCCTTTCCGTGTAAGAGACCCAGTTCGATTGCCAGCCAGAGCAGCGCGTGGCAGCCACCACTGCGGTCTCTAAGTGGAGGTTTGCGTGATCTATGACGCTGAGCAATTTCATCGGAACTTCCAGATTAAGAAAAAGTAGGAAGAATTGCCTAGTGATCTACTTCCAAAAATCACTCAGTCCTATCCCATGTCGTGGGGTCCCCAAGAGTCAGAAGCTTATTAGTTAACCGATTTTTTGTGCTAGGTAGAACGCGCCCTCTCGTTGTACATGAAATTGAAACAGGTACCATTTAGGATTTGTGGCTTGGTTTTATTTTACTATTATTTTTAAGTTCTCTCAGAGATGCACACCAAAATATTTACAGATGAGGCTGCTTCGTGTGTACAACCAAACACCACCTAGGATTTGGTTCTCTGGAGATTTAGCGTCACGGTCTCAGGGAACACCCGTTAATTAGCCTAATGTGTTTAATCCTTCTGGTCTACCTCCTAGTTTGCTGTCTAGTGACTGGGTCTTTGCAAGCAGCCATTCATGACACAATTGGCCTCTTCACCTGGAGTAACAGAGGAAGGAGAATCAGGAATAGCAAGATGTAGAATGTGTGACCAGTTGTCTCCATGAACTGCTTCCTTGTCGTGAGACCAGAACTGGATGGTGCCTGGCTACCGTTGCTGAACATTTTGATCAAAGATTTCACAGAAGGAAAAAAGATTCCATAGAAGAATCCTGATCAAAAGGTAGGAAATACAGAATTTAAGATGCTTACAGACTTCAGACTTTCTGCAGTCATGGAGGTTGAATGAGCTCCTAAAATTATTGAGATAATTCTTAAGCCTTAAATCAGAAATGGCCCCTGAAGTCATCTCACAACTGAAACAGCAGTTTAGCTGCACCTGTAAAAAAATGTCTGCCTTGAGTTTACATCTGCCAAGCACTCCTTAGAAACTCTGTTGGGGCAGTTCTCCATCCTGTAGGGTCACTATGAGTTGGAATCGACAGCAGTGGGTTTGGTGGGTTTTTTGAGCATTATGCTCTTTTAGGAACTGTCTGTGTGGGATCAGACTGATAACAGCAGCTGAAAAGATTAGATGGGAACGTTGGGAGGCAGTGAGTTTGTTATTGGGGGGAACAACTCAGAAAAAGGGAGAATAGTTACACAATTCAAAGAATGTCATCTGTCACAAAACATCTAGAAACTGTTGAATTGGTGTATATTTTGCTCTGTAGATTCTCAACAAAATATAAAATTTAGGAAAAATATTTACATATTAAATGTTTTGGGGATTTGCTTCTAAAAAATAATTGGGAGGTGGTACATGAAATAAGGTCACCTGTGAGTTTATAATTGCTGAAATTGGGTGGCAGGCACTTGCAGAAGGGGGAGGGTTCCTTATACTACTCAACTTTCATACGCTGACATTTTTCCATTAGAAACTCTTCTCAAGTGCCCGTGGCACAACACAGATGACTCTCAAAAAGCATCATGTTATGTGAGAAAAGTCAGGCACAAAAGGCAATGCTTTCAGGGCAGAAATCAGATCCATGGTTGCCAGGGTTTGGGCTTATGATTGACTGCAAAGGTGCACCAGGTACTTTCAGGAGTGACAAAGATGCAGTGTATCTCAGTTAACTACATATTTTGCCAAAACCCCCCGAAGAAGAGTGAGTTTTCCTGTATGTAAAGCCTATTTTGATAAACCTGAGTTTTAAAATATGCATGTTGCAGTTTGACTGTGTCAGGCTATGTAGCATGATATACATAGGAAAACTACATCTTCAAAGACCAGCATCCCTAAGAAAAAAGTGTAGGCTTTGTAACGCTTGGCTCCACCGCCATGTAAGACCTGCAGATGAAATCAATTGACTGCTAATTCATCACTGTCAAACTGATAGCTTTAAAGGTACTGCGTAAACTGTCCTGTGCTTACCTTGGAGACAGGATGGATGAATTGGCAGATGTTTATTGTCTTTTAGCTAATGATTCCGGGGAGACATTTAAAAATTACTGCAAGAAGAAACAGACTTCAAAACAATCACTATTCTTTCTAACACAGCAAGACATCTT
The DNA here is from genome assembly GCA_028571685.1 of Heterohyrax brucei. Lineage (NCBI taxonomy): Eukaryota > Metazoa > Chordata > Mammalia > Hyracoidea > Procaviidae > Heterohyrax > Heterohyrax brucei. The sequence continues at coordinate 73,227,311 of CM053161.1, forward strand.
CCACCAGTTACTGAACTCTCACCTCAGCTCCATTTACATTGTAGTGCACCTATTACGGCCTCTCCATCAAGGAGGGAGCATGGCATGAAGGGATGAGGCAGGTCTTCAAGGTGTTAATTGCTGCTATTGAAAGTGACAATGAAGGAATGATTCTGGAATTCAAGAGGCAATTTAACATCAAACTTAACCAATTCACAATACTGTGGAGTCCTTGGAACACAAGATTGCTTGTGTATACAAGGTCTGAAGTATCTAATTCATGATTTTATAGGATTTGGACCATTTGGCAAACTCACACATCACTGCAGGACACTTAATTCCACTACGTTTTTGTCACTGTACAACAAGGACTGCCCTTCCTCTGGTTTCCACTGACATGTCTGTTACTTCCTCCTAAGCTCAGAAGAGCTCAGAGAAATGTGAAGTTGTGTATGCAGCAAGCCATGAGTCAATTTGTATTTGAGGAAGTGTAGAATGAGTGTTGAAAGCTATTCTAGTCATGCACTGAAAATCTATGGAAGACTTGCAACCACTGGTCACCACACGACTAGAGGAAGCTGCAAATGACAGTGGCAGTGGTGAGCAAGCGGCAGCGATGAGCAGCACAAGGCGACATACAGCCAACTGACATTTGCTGGTTCCTCCTTCACAAAGGCAGGCATGGGACTTGGCAGCTGGCCCTGGTGGTGGTCCTCAGTCCCACTAAGAGATCCTCCAGGAGTGACAGCACACAACAGAAAGGATGTCAGCACAACTTGACGTGCATAGGCTAAAAGGCTTTCTACACACAACTCAACATTGTAAAGGACAGAGTAGTGGGGACAGGAGTCTGGAAATCATGGTTTCAGGGGACATCAGGATCAAATGGCCTGACTAGTTTTTGTGTAAGAGATTGTTCTGCATCCTATCTTGGTGAATGGCACCTGGAGTCTTGAAAGCCAGCAAGCTGCCATCTAAGGAACATCAGCTGGTCCCAACCCCCGAGGAGCAGGTGAAAATCCAGAACATCAAAGACATGAGGAAAATACGATCCCAGGAAGACAGAAGGGTGTATATGACTGGGAGACCTCACCAGCATGAGACCAGAACTAGATAGTGTCCGGCCACCACCAGAGACTGCCCTGTCGGGAAATACAGTGTAGTCCCTGATGAAGCAGCAGAAAAAGGGGAGTACAGATCTAGAATTCTATTAAAATAAAAACCAGACTTGATGGTCTGACAGCCTAGTGGGTACCCTGGGAACATGGCCCCTGGGCTTGCTCCTAACCTCGAGCTGTAACTAGCACTGAAGCCAACACTTCAACCAATGGACTGGACTAAGGGACAGACTGATGCAGGTTGTATGTGTACTTTATGGTTTAACATATATTTGAGGCTGTCCAACTTATTTTTTTATTTTGATTGAATGAAAATGTACGTTCCCCTATAAATTTGCATGCTCAGCTATATGCAGCTGCCACTGTTCTCCCCGCCCAGTGACAGCATACCCCTCCTCTCTGCTCCATACATGTCCTATCCTCTCAGCAGTCTCCTATCCCCTCCTCTCCACCCACTCCCCTTCTTCCACCAATTTACTTTTTTCTAGGAGGGAGAGGAGAGGGTGGAGAGGAGACACGTGCTGGTGAGTAGACACTGGACTAGACACTGGACGTACAGGGCGGAAAGGAGCACTGTGCTGTCACAGGCAGAGGAGACCAGACAGCTGCAGAGAGATGGGTGCTCAGGGTTTTAGATGGCAAACTGATTTGGATTGTAAACTTTTACTTAATCACAACAAAAATAAAAAATGAAAACAGATAAAAAGGTATATAATCTATTAAAGGTGTTAAAATTGTGATATAAAATACACATTTAATAACTCAAGAAAAGAGATCCTCCAGATAAAGCCATGTTAGCCAGAGTGGATCTGCAACCTTGAACCTCCCTTTTAGTCTACAGACATTTTTGTGCAATGAGAAACCTTGAGCAGGGCCTCAACAGAGCTGCTCAAGGACCTCTTTCTACCACTTCTGCCAAGGTGGAGAGAGACAGGGACATTTACTATCAGAACACAAGTAAACAAAGAAAAGTGAACACTTCATGGTAAGGAAGCCGAGTGCTCGCAGTCTGTGTCCATCCCAGCAGACACTCCAGCTCCTGCTGAAAGCACCACCAGTGACAGATCAGAGGCGGAATACAGACTTTCCTTTGTGGCGTTTTTATTTTTCTACCCGGGATGTGAACAACATGGACATGGGCCTCAGAGGTCAGCTGCACTGAGAACTTCCAGTTAATTCCGTATTGCAGGGCTGGTGGACCTGGAGAGACGGGGCAGAGGGACGCCATACCCGCTTCCCCCAACGGACCCGTGGCCCAAGCCTGCCATCTGAGGCTGCTCGGGGCAGGGTAGGGCAGGACCATGCAGTGCAGACTCTGGCAAGACGGACAAGCAGGACCAGTCAGGACAGGGGCTGCCACTGAGCGTGCGTTTATTAGCCTCTAGCCTCACAGCTGTTGCTTCTTGATGAAGTTGATGAGTCCGTTGGTGGAAGAGTCATGGGAGGTCACCGGGGCGCTGCCTTCAAGCTCAGGCTCAATCTTCTTTGCCAGCTGCTTCCCCAGCTCCACACTGCCCAGACAGGAAGGAAGGTGGGATGAGGAAGGTTCTGGTGCTGCTAGTGAACTCCAGGCCCACAAGCAACGCCCCCTCCACCTGTGAGTCAGGAACTCACCCCCACTGGTCAAAGCTGTTGATGTCCCAGATAACGCCCTGGACAAAAATCTTGTGCTCATACAGGGCTGCAAGAGAGACAGGGTGCACGTTAAGGGTCCACAAGCTCAGGCTGCCCTGCCCTAAGCAGGGGCCTCCCCCTCCTCACTCACCAATCAAGGCTCCGAGAATGAATGGCGTGAGCTTGGTGAACACAATGGAATTGGTTGGGCGATTTCCTTCAAAGACCTTCAGAAAACACCAGGCAATGTTCCCTGGGGATTCCAGATCCCTAATCCCCCAGAAAAGGAAGCACACCCCACCCCAGCTGGTGGGACATGCAGGTCTGGGAGGACAAACTCCTTGCATCAGGCGTTCCAGCAAGCCCCACGGCTCCGTCCCAGCATGCTCCCCCAAAGGCCACCTGATGAGGGACACTGACCTTGTGTGGCAGCAGCTTCTCCAGGCCCTCGCCACTCTTCCCCGTGGCCTGGAGCTCCTTCCGGGCCTCGTCCATCGTCTTCCCCTTCATCAGGGCTTCGGTCTGGGCCAGGAAGTTGGCCAGGAGGATCTGACGACAGAGGAGACCGCCAGTTACACTGGCAGCACTGTCTGCGCCTCAGATGGAAGAGACGCAGCCACCCAGCATGGTCCCGACTGGTCAGGCAGCCTGCCTGAACTGTCTAGCTCAGCTGGCATGGGGGGTTGAGGGGACAAAAGACCTCAAGCCATGTGGGGACACTCTCCTTCAGTCATCTAAGCAAAACCCACAAACAGCAATAAGATGATATAGGTAAGATCTACAGCCCAGCCTCTGGTCCAGTGTAGTAAGATAATGAGTGGTGCTGTTTGAAGTTATTAAGTTTTAGCCATTTGTTACGGCACCAAAAAGCTAACACAGCTGCTGGCCGATGCAGCAGGTCTTCAGAGGTCTGGGTGTAATGTGAACCCAAGACATGGCAGAGGGTTCTGAACAGGGACTCTTACCTTGTGATGCAACCCCTTCCGGATAGGGTGCTGGGTCTGGACCGGGATGAGGAAGTCACAGGGTATCATCTTGGTGCCTGTGAAGGGCACTGTAGTCACCCAGGAGCCCACCTTGGCTCATGAGGGTGACCCCCATGGTCTCCAGGAGAGTCTCTGGTGAGATGCCCAGCCTCTCCCTCCCCAGCCTCACCCCAGCTGCCTGGGCCCCACCTTGGTGGATGAGCTGGTAGAAGGCATGCTGGCCATTGGTCCCTGGCTCCCCCCACAGGATGGGGCCTGTCTGGTAGTCCACTCGGGCGCCGGACTTCGTGATGTACTTCCCATTGGATTCCATGTCACCCTGGAATGGGGACAGAAACCCAGCCCTGTAACTGCAAGTCTGGCCCTCCGTGCGCCACCTCAGTTCTGGCTAGGATGTGTCAGACATGTCCACATCACCCCACCCCACAGCGAGGACCGCATGTGTGTATCCATAAGCAGGAACCCTGAAAGCACAATAGTTGGAGCTTCTCTGTCAACCAAAAGGTCAGCAGTTTGAATCCACCAGCTGCCCCTTAGAAACCCTATGGGGCAGTTCTACTCTGTCCTTTAACTTTGCTGTGAGTTGGAACTGACACCATGGCAAAGGGAAATGTATTGGCATAATCCCTTCTCTCTTCTCACCTGGCTTAGATCCTGTTGCAGGAAGGACCTACCACTGAGGCGGGAGACAGAGGGGCTCGGGGCGGACCCACCTCCAGCAGACAGGGGATGTAGGGGCTCAGGGAGGACCCATCACCAGGAGATAGGGCGCTTGGGGAGGACCACCACCAGGAGATGGAGTGTGGGGGCTTGGGGAGGACCCACCACCAGGAGACAGGGGTTGTGGGGGCTTGAGGAGGACCTCCTTCAGGACAGGGAATATGGGCAGCCTCCAGAAGCTGAAGAGCACCCTAGGCTGACAGCCAGTAAGGAAACAGGAGCTCATCCTGTAACCACATGCAAATGAATTCCACTAGCCACCTGACTGATCAAGGAAAAGGACTGTCCCCCAGAACCTGACGAAACTACTTGGTCGCAAAGTCTGATTTTAAGGAAGGGGCAGACTAGGGTCCATATTGGGCAGCCTTGGAGAGCTGTCATCTCAACCAGATGCTGGGCCTTGGGGCGACTACCTGGACCAGGTCATGACAACCCTCACCAAGGAAACTGGGATTGGGGGAGCCTTGGCCCTTCCTTCAATCACAGGATTCACCCTCAAGTATCAGTAAAACTGTGCTGTGCCTGGGTTCACAATTAACTAAAGCAGGGACAGGTGGGGACAGGTTTCCAGAGCAGACTCTTACTAGGAGAGCGCCAGCTCAGTCTCTGGAGCCCCCAGAGAGTTAAGCAGGACCTGAGAGCTAAATGGCCCCAAGAGATGCCACAGTCCAGGAACTTGCTTTCCTGGATGGACAAGAGCAGTGTAGGACATAGAGGTCCCAGCCTACAGCCCCACCCTATGGACAGGGGACAGGGTGCTGTCCAGGAAAGAAGTGACACTGGCTAAGACACATGTCCAGGGCTAAGCCAGGGCTTGGATGGTCAGGGCACTGCAGGTAACTCACCATGTGAGGCAGGCCCTCACATGGCAGTCTAACGCAGCTGAACTCTCAGGCTGAACCAAAAAATAAAAAACCAAACCCACTGCCATTGAGTCGGGTCCAACTCACAGCGACCCTAGAGGTCAGAGTAGAACTGCCCCACAGAGTTTCCAAGGAGCACCTGGCGGATGTGAACCAAAAGGTCAGCAGACGTAGAACAACCCACTGTGCCAGGGTTTCCTCAGGTGGAACAGACTGTTTGTACAGAGGATCCACCATGAGCCCGGAGCAAAGGTGGGTCCTGGTTATGCCCAGAAGGATGGGTGGGAAGGCGCTCCTGGAGGAGCAAGGATCCGGCTCGGCAGCTGGTACCTGCTGGAAGTAGGCAGCGAAGCGATGCATGTACTGGTCATAGGGCAGCACGGCCTGCGTCTCACACCCGAAGCAGTTGATGTACCAGATGCCCAGGAGAGCTAGCACGGCAGGGGCGTTCTTCTCCAGGGGCGTAGTGCGGAAGTGCTGGTCCTGAAACGAGAGCAGGGTGAGTGGGAGTGGAGCAGCTGTGAAGAAGGGGAGGAGAAAGGCGGGGAGAGGGGAGAGGGAAGCACAGGAGGGGAGGGGAGGAGATTGGGAGGAGAGAGGAGCTGGCCCAAGGCACACCCGACTCAGGCAGGAGCACTCACCATCCAGTGAGCCCCCGAGAGCAGCTGCTCAAAGTTGTCAAAACCTGGGACACAAAGGCAGTGTCAGCAGAAGCAGGCATACCCTGCACCCTCACGTCACCGCGAGCAGCTTCTTCTGGAGCAGCAAAGGACTGCACACGAGCCAGAAGAAGCAGGGCTGGTGACAGGGCATGTGCAGAAGCAGGCCCGTCCCAAAGGTGGCTCTAGCTCTGCCTGCAGGGGGGGGACGTGAACAGACTGCAGTGGTGAGGTATCTAGAGCCAGGCCAATCTGCTAACCCAAATGAAGCCCCCAGGCGGGCCCTTGTGGCCTGAGAACAGTGCTTCCTTCAAAGCAGAGAGGCCAGCTGGCCTGTGGGGGCAGGAAGGTGTTTGGACATACAAGACATCCACCCAGGGTCCTGGCAGAAATGCCAACACTCACCCACATGCAGGGCGATGGAGAGACCGATGGCTGACCAGAGCGAGTACCGTCCTCCTACCCACTGAGAGAGATGGAGACGGTGCTGAGGAGGGGCCGGCACACCCGCCCCTACCCGCCTGCCACAGGTCCCAGCCCTGGAGAGTGCCACTCTTCCCCAGGTACACCTCTGAGGGCTCGGGCCCAGCCCCCTGGGCCGCTCAAGACAGCAGGCAGTGCTCGTGACTCCCTGGGCCACACCAACTACACATGGACGTCATCAGCCAAGACACCCAGCCACAGACCTGACCGCCATGACCAGCACCACCTCCTCAGGTCGTGGGGACACACCCACCACCTCCCAACTGTGCCTGACCCCACTTCCTCAGAACAGACAGACCCAGGGCCTGACAGCCATGCCCCACTGTCTCTGTGCTGGGAGACCGAGTCCCAGATCTGCTCCTGGCTCTGTCTCTCCTTGGACACTCACAGAACCAGTGCCTCATACCTGGACGCGGCCTCACCTCCTCAGACACAAGACACTCCACACCTCCTATCTGGGCCTAGCCTGAGTCTCCGGAGACCAACAGGCCCAGCACCCCACACCCGTGCCAGACTCCACCTCTTTGTACACCTACAGGCCCAGTGCCTCACACCTGGGTCTGGTACTGCCTCCACGGATGCTGAAAAACTCAGCACCTCCGACCTACACTTGGTCCCACCTCCACAGACACTGAAAGACCCAGACCCTGTGCCCAGCTCTGCCTCCCTGGACACCAAAACACTCAATGCCCCGTACCTGTTCCTGGTCCCACCTCCTCAGACTCTGACAGTACCTCCTCCCTGTCCCTGGTGCTGCCTCTTGCACCCTGACAGGCCCAGAGCCTGTTACCTAGGCTTGACCTACCTTCTCAGCCTCAGCCCAGATACACCTAGGCCCATCACTTATACTGAGCTTTCTCAGGCTTTGTACAAAGTCTCCTCAGAATCCTCACAACTTTGGTCATAGCTCTAATTACTTACAGGGCCCCTAATGTGTGCCTGGAAACCCTGATGGCATAGTAGTTAAGTGCTACATCTGCTAATCAGAAGGTCAGCAGTTCAAAGCCACCAGGCGCTCCCTGAAAACCCTATGGGGCAGGGCTACTCTGTCCTACAGGGCCACCTACAAGTCAGAATCGACTTGGTGGTGGTGGGTTTGGTACCATGTATGCCTAGCACTGGCAACAGGAACAGTCCAGTACGACAGAGATCTAAGTGAAATAACCATACCAAGAAACGTGAAACTGAGACACCAGCGCCCAGGCAGAAGCGGACACAGACTCTGGGGAGGAAGGGTGAGCAGGGCTTCGCCAGGGATGCACAGAGAGAGGAGAAGCCATCCAGCGGCCATACCACCATGAGACAAGGTCCTGCAGCCAGAGTAACCTTTCTCAACCAGGAGGAAACGCAGCCCCAGAGAAAGTGATCTGGAGGCCTTAACTTCTCCCAGGGATGGTCCAGGCCAGCGCCCTTCCAGCTGGCGGACAATTCTTCATCCCAGACTGTGGATGCCTCGGGGTCTGAGGGTTTAAGTTTCTCCCAGAAGCCAGTTGAGACAGGTGGGCAAGAGGCGCCACAGCACACTTTAGAAGAGGATGGGTGTGAGAGGACCAGAGAGCAGAAGCTGTGGAGCAGGGCTGGAGAGCCAAGAACAGCCCCTGGGTGAGGGGTGAGGGAAAGCAGGAGAACTGCTCAGGAGCTCGGGAGACCCTCACGGTCTTCCACAGACTGATGCTACCCCGGACCGGGGAGGAGGGAGCTAGAAAAGGCCCGATTTAGGCGTTTCCATCACACAAGGACTGGAAGAAAGGAAAGCATTAAGCACGGCCCAGAGGTTTCTGGCTTGGGCAACAAGACAGCCGGTAGGGCCCTTTACCCATAAACGGTCTACATTTGGGTAACTTTATCTGACATAGTCTGACACACCACACCAACCTGACATGGGTCCTCAGACCTTGCTCAATTCTGCAAGCTTCTCCTGAGCACACAGCCAGCCCTCAGAGTGCCAGATTCCAGTATGCTTACCTCAGCCTAAGGCCAGGCCCTCAGACGCCCTATTTAGGAGAGCCCAGCACTGCCCAGCAGTGTCCACCTTGAGCCTCTGGAAGCTCGCCCTGCAGGCACCTTTACACACTGGGCCTCTCAGACCAGACCTTACTGATGCAGGGCCTCAGTCTGGCGGACTGTCCCTTGCGTATGCAGCATCACAGGCCTCACCTTATCTAACAGGCACAGTATTACCTTTTCCTTTACCTGCATGATTCACACCTTATGCCAACCAGACTCCAGTGCCACAGATAGACTGAGATTCTCAAGCCTCTGTGGCACCTGATTCTTGCACACTGCTCCTGACTAGAGGGCTGAGACCCACGTGGCAGACTTGACTCAGGGCACTCAGCCTCCAGCTGATCCTAAGAGGCTCCCTAGAGCTCTCCAGACCGATCCATGTCCACGTGCCTATGATAACTTTGGCTTTCCTCTGACGAGAGCCCACTCTACCCACCTGGCCATACCTGAGCCCACTGCCAAAGCTCCCACCTTTCAGGAGGTCCAAAGAGTTGTGGTTGAGTACAGGTAGGTAGAGTTGGCTTTTTCAGGGGTCAGATGCAGCAAAGGTGTGCACCCCTGGGTCTATGGGATGAGTGAGGCCTGAAAGGTTAAGCCCAGGTGGGGAAAGCTTTCCTGGATGAGATCCTGCCCACCCACTTTCCCCAACAAACCCAGGGGTGCCAACTTGTGCCTCAGCCTGGCTTTCATAAAACCATCTAGGACCAAACTTACACACCACTGCCCAACTGACCCTAGATTCACAGACCATAAACACACCATTCCTGGCTATGAGTACAAATGCTGCCTGTGGGTGACCACATGTCACCTACCAGCGTTCAACTCCAGTGCCTCATACTGCAGGGTTGTACACCTACTGAGACAGGCTCCAGGCCTCTCGAATGACAGACCAGGCTTAACTCGCCTTTGTGTCCCTGAATCCTCACATCTCAAATGGCAGATGCAGGTCCACCTCAAGTTCCTCACTCCTTCCTCACGAGATCCAATTTTGCTTACATGGGCCTGACCCTCAGGCCTGATTTGAAAGACCCGAGGGACCCAGTGTGTCTACTCAGCTTTTCACGATGCACAGACAGATCCAGCACCACCCACCCCTGCTCAAGCCTGGCGCCTCCACCCTCAGTGGACAGGAGCACCCCTGCAGACCTCTGCTCCAGACACCTCAGCCTGCTAGGCACCTACGCTTAGGATACAACTCAGCTCTGCTGGACTTCGTGACTAGTGGAGTACCCACATGTCCCTGATTGCCACTTCTCAGGCTCCAGATCCCAGGGAGGAGGTGGAACAATCCCCTCCCGCTTTGTCAAGCATGCGACATCTGTTAGAAGTCACACGGGCTCTCTCAACCAGGGCTCCTCATCTAAAGCACAGAACACAGAAAGCGGTCTGAGTCTCTTTCCAAGGACAGTACAGAACTAGTCTGATCCTACAAAGCCATTAATGCTGTACATGCCACGAGGTCCTTCAGGACATTACAGCTGCATTCTTTCCCAGACCCTGACAGAAAAATGCCTTTAGAGCATCTAAAGGAAGGAGTTTACATTGCGGACGCGGCTACCAAGAAGTCTCCAGGTGAAAGGCCAGGAAACAACTCCCATGGGAAAACCCCCTAAAAGGATGACGTCCTCTGCAGCGTGTCTGCCACAGCCACGTGCCAGTGCACTGCAGCCCTGCCCGGCCACATCATGGTCTTCATGGCGCCCAAGGCTCACTCACTGGCTGCAGTGGCCAGGAGCTCTGCCACCTGAGGCTAGGCTTGCTTGCCAGGCTGCCTGGCACCACCCCATCCCATCACAGGCCTGTGCCCTCCTCTCTGCAGCCCTCCAGCTGTTCCTGCAGCTCCTTCCCAGGCCTGCCTGTCACACCTCCCACCTCACCTTGCCCCCTGACCTTTACAGACTGCGGCTGCAGCACTGAGAAAGGTCACCACTGAGAATAACTCAGCCTCAGCTTAGCGGGGAGCAGCTCCAGTTACTCCAGAGGGTGCCAGCCAGGCCTCCAGCTCTGCTCGCCCTCCTCCTAACCAGGCTGCTCCTGCCCCTCCAGCCTCTCGAAGGGCCATCTTGCCTCTCCCAAAGGCCAGCATGCAGCCGTGCTCAATACTAATGCTGACCTGACCTCACAGCCCCTCATCTGAGGCTCCAGAGTCACAACTCAGCAAAGGACACAAGTCACCCAATGCAGGAAGTGCCTTTACTTACATCCCAGAACTCAAACATGTTTTGAGGGTCAATGCCAAATTCCTTCACTTTGGTCTGAAAAAGGCAAAGAGGGAGAGAAGAAATGAAGCATTTATTGTCTGGACAGTGAAAAGTGGACAGGAACCCCAGGACGTTGGGACGTGCTGGCCAAGCAGCACACACACGCTTCTGAGCTGCCCCGGGAGGGCAGAGACGGAGCCCTGATGCTAGCAGCACTTACTGATACGGGGTGCTGCACCCCTCTGCTGGGGCTCGAGATCCTTATGCGAGAAATGGAATGCACCCCCCATTCTGTCACGTCTTATTTGGGGAAGGGCTAGTACTGGCTGGAGCCACAGGAGGTCACCAGTGTGGTATCTTCTGGACCTCAGTCAAGCTTGAGAGATAGACAGGATTAACATGATGGCACTGACTCCAAGCCCCTGGTGGGAGCTGCAGGGACCAGATGTGACAACACAGGCAAGGCAAGGGTGGCCTGCACCTCACATAGTAGACAACCAACCCTTCTGTACCGTCAGCCAGACCAAGATCCCCGGAACCCAATAACCACATCTTAGCTAGTGGATTCTGAAAGACCATGACCTTGACATGGACTAGCTCCTTCTAGAGATAGAGCATAGGAGGCCAAAGGGACACTTACCGTGTTCGTAGACAGGGCAACAAAGTGCTTCGCCACCGCAGAATTCTACAAGAGACAGAGCCACGTGGTGACAAACATGCCACAGGGCAGGGAGTCTCCCACTGCTGGAGAAACCAGGGCCTGTGGTGGGACTGACAGATCTCAGTCCTTAGTTCTGAGGCTGTCAGAGGAACCCCAGAGTCAGTCTGCCCTTCCCATCCCACTAAAGTCCAGGAATGTCCTCTGTAAAATGGATGTGGCCAGGAACAGAGAATTCCTCAGGGCCAAGGGAGGTCAGAGGTCAGTTCCACACAAAGACTCTTGGCCACTTAGAACAGGCTCTGCGACATGAGGTGTATTTTGGAGGCTGGCAAGGCCAGAGAACAGTCATCCAGAAAAAACAGCAAAAAGCCTGCTGTCTTCCAACATCAGAAGAAACAGGCCCATGTCTGGTCTCTCAGGTGGACAATCGTCCTACCCTGCTCTTCCACCACCCGCCCATCACAGAGGCCCACCTACCTCTGCTTCCCATCCATCACATCACTGAGGCCCATTATCTACATCTACACACCCCATCACAGAGGCCCACCTATACCCGCTCACCACCCTCTGCATCAGGGGAGGCCCACCTATGTCTGCTTACTGCCCGCCCCATCACAGAGGCCCACCCACCTCTGCTCACCACCCACCCCACCACAGAGATCCACCTATATCCACTGCCTGCCCACCCTGTCACGGCCTACCTACCTCTGCTCACCACCCACCCCATCGTGGAGGCCCACCTACCTCGGCTCACCGCCCACCCCATCGTGGAGGCCCACCTACCTCGGCTCACCGCCCACCCCATCGTGGAGGCCCACCTACCTCGGCTCACCGCCCACCCCATCGTGGAGGCCCACCTACCTCGGCTCACCGCCCACCCCATGGTGGAGGCCCACCTACCTCGGCTCACCGCCCACCCCATGGTGGAGGCCCACCTACCTCGGCTCACCGCCCACCCCATGGTGGAGGCCCACCTACCTCGGCTCACCGCCCACACCATGGTGGAGGCCCACCTACCTCGGCTCACCGCCCACCCCATGGTGGAGGCCCACCTACCTCGGCTCACCGCCCACCCCATCGTGGAGGCCCACCTACCTCGGCTCACCGCCCACCCCATCGTGGAGGCCCACCTACCTCGGCTCACCGCCCACCCCATGGTGGAGGCCCACCTACCTCGGCTCACCGCCCACCCCATCGTGGAGGCCCACCTACCTCGGCTCACCGCCCACCCCATCGTGGAGGCCCACCTACCTTGGCTGATTTCCTGACCGCCCACCCCACCATGGAGGCCCACCTACCTCTGCTGCCCGCCCACCCTATCACAAAGTCCCATCTGCCTACTCACATCCTTTGCTGACATGAGGAACCACTCCTTGGCTGTCTCAGCATTTGTGATGGTCTCCTGGGTGGTAAAGGTCTGTGGGCCAAAGAGACTGCAGTCAGCCCCCAAGCCCAGGCCTGCATGCAACCTTTAGACCTTTAGCCAGGGATCCGTGCGAGGCCACACCGGGGCCCAGTTTCATAAGGACTGTGCAAGAGGTTCAGTGTCAGCTACTCCACAAAAGTGTGACTGGGGCAGGGACCTGGAAGCAGCAATGTCATCCTGGGACTACAAGACTTCACAACCATAAAAAAGAACACTAGACAGAGCTGCACCTTCCACCCTTTCCTCAAGGGTCAAAGGCCAGGGCATCATCCAGAAGAGGGGCTGTGGCCATGCCTGGGTTCTCTCTAGCTTCGCTTAGGCTGTATCTCAGAATCCATGATAATCAGCCATCCTGCTGACTTCTGGCTGGAGGAAGGGGAGTGGGTGGAGAGGAGGGGAAAGGAGACTGCTGGGAGGATGTGACATGTATGGAGCAGAGAGGAAGAGTGTGCTGTCACTGTGCAGGGAGAGCAGTGGAAGCTGCATATAGGTGGGCACGTAAATTTATATGGGAATGTACATTTTCACTCAATCATAATAAAAAAAAAGAGAATTCATGACAGAATTCTTAATATTTTATGTATATTAATTCAAGTAAACCTGCTGCCATTTAGTTGATTTTAACTCATAGCAACCCTATGAGACAGAGTAAAACTACCCCATAGAGTTGCCAAGGAGCATCTGGTGGATTTGAACTGTCGACTTTTTGGTTAGCGGCTGTAGCCCTTAACTATTACGCCACCAAGGTTTCCAATTCAAGTAGAGACTATGAGTGACAAAATTCCCATAGCACTGGGGCCTGGCTTTGGGATTTTTACGGAGAAATCTATAAGGAAGAGAGGACAGTCCCAGATTGAGCACAGACCCCACAAAGCGAGGGCAGCATGGCTTTAAGACAACTGTTTCCTGCCAGACTACAGGCAACTGTGTTGACCCAATCCATAAAGTGTGATTCACTCAGAACTGGCCTAGTATCAGGGCACCCACCCCATCCCCCAGCTCAAGCCAAAGGCTCAGGAGCCAGGTAGTGTCTGGGGCCTGTACCTTGGAGGCAATGATGAAAAGGGAGGACTCAGGGTTCAGGGAGGCCAGGGTTTTGGCAATGTGGGTCCCATCGATGTTGGAGACAAACCAGACACGCGGACCGCCTGAAGAGTACGGCTTAAGGGCTTCAGTCACCATGAGGGGTCCCTGTGAGGAGACAGCATCAGAGACCAAGACTCCAGGGCCCAAAAGAGGCGGGGCAGGGGGCCACCAGGAGCCCAACCCATGCAGTCCTCTGCTCACCAGGTCAGAGCCACCGATGCCGATGTTGATGACGTCCGTAATGGCCTTGCCAGTGTAGCCCTTCCAGTCACCATTGCGGACACGCTGCAACAGAGGGGAGACATGGTTGGACCAAGCATCCACATATAAGCCACTGATCAAAGACAGCACAACTCCAGTGGCCTGGTTGCCTCGATCCCAACATCCACCCCTCATAGAGGCCTCTTTTTCTTTCCCCAATCCATTGCTTACATTACTTTTCCCATTTTTATTTCTTCATAATTTACTTTATGGCTATTAATGTTGAAATTGGAAACCCTGGTGGCGTGGTGATTAAGAGCTACCACTGCTAGCCTAAAGGTCAAGAGCTCCAATCTGCCAGGCACTCCCTGGAAACTCTTGGGGCAGTTCTCCTCTGTCCTACAGAGTTACTATGAGTCGGAATCAACTCAACAGCAGTGGGTTTGGTTTTTGATGTTGAGATGGAAACCCTGCTGGTATAGTAGCTGAGTGCTGTGGCTGCCAGTCAAAAGATTTTCAGTTCGAATCTACCAGGCGCTCCTTGGAAACTCTATGGGGCAGTTCTACTCTGTCCTACAGAGTCACTAAGAGTTGGAATCAACTTGATGGCAGTGGATCTTTTGGGTACTGCTGAGACCGTACACAGCAAAACACATACCAATCCAACAGTTTCTACCTGAGGTGTGCACCCACTCTAACCCTCCATTTCCAAGTTGTTCCTCCCTCGTTAATATAAACTCACTGCTCCCTGAATTTGCTATCTTTCTAGTTGTTGTTCTCAGTCTGATCCCATATTGTGTTCTTAAAAGAACACAATGCTCTTGGCAGATATTCCTTATTAGTTTAGCTAAGTTACTGTTTGGTTGTAAGAAGACTTGGGGTATTTCTGGTCTCAGGTTTAAAGGTTATCTCAGGGCAACAGGTGCAAGGGTTCCTCCAACCTTCAGGGTCCAGAGAGTCTGGAGTCCATGAAGATCTGAAATTCTAGTCTGCATTTTCCCCCTTTTAATTGGGATTTCCTAATAGAATCCTTGATCAAAATGTCCAGTAATGGTAGCCAGGCACCACCCAGTTCTTCTGCTTTCACAGCAAAGGGGGCAGGAGCCTCTTAAGACCATGGTAGCAGATCCCTGTCACATTGATCAACTGCACTCTATGTCTTCATTAGAAAAGTCAGCAGGCAACCCCAAATTCACAGGAACACTGTCAAAATTTGCAAAACAAGGGTGTACTTTCAGCTAAAGCCATGAGAAAAACAACTGCTCTGAGTTTTCTGTGTCAGGCACAGAAACAGCACACATGCAGTGAACCTCCAAATGGCCTCCAATGGTTCTGGCCTCCTGGTATTCCCATCTCTGTACAGTCCCTACACCCCACGCCCATGCTGAACAGGGCTGACCTGTGCAACTATTAGGATATTGTGAAAACGACACTCTGACTTCAGAGGCTAGGTCACAAAAGACCACGCAGCTAACACTTAAGTGAGTTGCATCTGGGATCTTAACAGCTAGGAAGTGGCCAGCTAAGTAGCATCAATTGGTCCCTATCTCTCTGGAGCAGAGCAGAAAAAAAGACATCAAAGACATGAGGAAAATATAAGCACAGCAGACAAAAGGTGTCATATGATCTGAAGACTACATCACCATGGGAACAGAAGAATTAGATGGTGCCCGGCTACCATCAATGACTGCTCTGACACGGACCACAATGTAATGTAGCGGAAGAAAAATGAGTGTGCAGAACCAGAACTCTATAAACACCAGATTTGATGGTCTGTCAGACTGGAGGGTTCCCTAAGGACACACCCCCAGACTCTGTTAGCCCAAAGCTAAAACCAGTACTGCAGCCAACTCTTCAGACAAACACTGGACTGGACTACAAAACATAGAGTGACAAAGAACACGCTTCTTGGCTTAAATATATACACAAGGCTGTCTGAGCAGCTCTTATATATCAGAGGTGAGATAAGAGGGTGGCTGAATGGATACAGGAAGTACAGGCTGGAGAGGAAGCGGATGCTGTCACAGGGTGGGGAGAGCAGTTAGGAGTTGCACCGAGGTATGTATGAGGGGTTTTAGATGGCAAACTGATTCAGATTGTATACTTTCACTTAAAGCACAATAAATATTTAAAAAAAAAAAAAAGAAAAGGGAAATGTATAGACGCCAAAGTTTATCAGTGGTTAACAGGAGCATAAAGGAGGGTAAAAGCAGGGGCTGACGGTGAAAGAATAAGTACGGTCATGAAGGGAGGGCTGCACAGACAGCAGACTGCAGTTACTGTCACTAGGTTGCAGACCTGTGAAAACTAAATTGGCAGAAGTTATGTGATAGATGTATTTACAACAACAACAAAAAGAGAGCAGCTGCTTAGGTTGCTTATGTACAGCCAGAAACCTCATGGGCGCTGGTTCCTTGGTTGGTAGCTTTAGAGTCATGATTCATAGGACACCTCAGTTACTGAGCCTAACAATGCAATTAACGCGTCTCTTCTACCTCCTATTCTGTTACTTAGTGCTTAAGAGTCCCAGAACTCTCGCAAGCTGCCCTCCAAAGCACAACTGGTCACTGTCCATCTGGAGCAACAGAGGAAGGAGAGTCAGCAACAGGAGAACAGGAACTTGTGGCTCTCTGCCTCCAGGAATAACTGCCTCCTACGCCATGACACTGAAAGTGGGTGGTGCCCCCCTACCAATACTAAATATTTTCATAAAAGACTCTATAAAAGAACCCCAATTACAAGGGAGAACATACAGAATAGAATTTCAAATCCTCATGGACCACAGGCTTTCTGGAGCCATGGAGGCTAGAGGAACCCCTGAAGCCACTCCCCTGAGATCATCTCTGAATCTGAAACCAAAGACCTCTTGAAGTCTTCTTAAAATCCAACATTTAGAGTAAATGTCTGCCTTGAGGACTGGGCTCTTTTTAAGTGTGATCTACCTGGGATCAAAATGAGAACAGCAACTGGAAACATGAGAAGGAACCTTAGGGAACAGAGTTTCGGTTAACAGCAGACTGAAAATTCATTTGAGTGAGAAGGGTTGCAGAACCTGAAGAGTGTAACCAGGGTCACTGAACTGAACACGCAGAAACTGCTTGACTGGTGAATGCTGTACCATGTATATTTCCAACAACAAAATAAATGAAAACAAACACCCAAACTGGTCTAGGCAGTCTGAATCCAGGGCCAATTTTGAGATGAAGTTTCACAGTTAAACGACTTTGTCACAGTGCCCTCACCCTCCTCAGAGCACCTCACCATGTCGTCATCCGTCACAGGGAGGACAGTGGCTACATAAGTGATGGTACCCACTAGGAGAACTATGTCAGAGAATGGAGCCCTGGTGGCACAGAGTTAAGTACGACGTCTGCTCACCAAAACATCGGCAGTTCAAATCCACCAGGCGCTCCTTAGAAACTTTGGGGGCAGTTCTACTCTGGGGTCGCTACGAGTTGGCATCAACTTGACAGCAGTGGGTGTGGTCTGGTTATTTGAGGGAATGGAGCCCCAGTCACACAGTGGTTCTGTGCTCTTTGAAAATCCTATCGGTTCATTATGAGTCCGAATCAACTGACTACAACGGGTCTGGCGCATTTCAGGGAACAACGCCTTGAGGAAAAAACCGTCTGTATTATACATGACCTAGACCACAAAAGGAATCCACGTTCTTTGGTCACATAAATAGTTTATAAGGTTTTATACCATACAAACAGACATCTTCAGAGCCTGCGTAGGTACACTGTAAAATTTTGAGATTTACATTGCAACATACATATTTAATGTGACAATAAAAAGTCTGTTTGAAAACACAGCAAGCGAAAAAATAAAGAAGCTCAAAATCTCAGCAAAATCAAGAAAGACTGAAGAGACAGTCAGTAAAAACCTCATGGAAGAGCCGCATGGCCCTCAAGAAGGTTGTTGGCACAAGTTTAAAGAAAAAGGAAGAAAATGTTCTTGGAAGATTCTAGTCCTGTGATGGAATAAAGTCTAACTACACTGATGCCTATACTGAAGCAGAAAGTAAGAAAGGTACCTATTACGATCTAGATAATCTAGCTAAATCCAAGTTTTTAGATTTTGTTGAAGGAAATGCCTTATTTCTTGGTATTTACAGTAAAATGAAAGACAATGTAAGTAAGCTTAAGGAAAAACTTAAAAAAAAAAAGGAACCAGGAATTGGCAGGATTTGAAAACTCCCAGCCTCTCCAAGCAATAGTTCATGCCAAAATTTCGTAAGAAACACTCCCAGAATAAAGAGGGGTGCACCCTAAGAACTCCACTAAAAGACCGCAACTGATGGTGCAAAGGTCTCAGGGCTCCCGGGGGAGCATGGCCCCTAGACCTGACGCTGGCCCTGTCCATAAGTCATTACTGAAGTCGACTCCATGGACAGGAACAGACTGGACTCGGCAACACAAAGTGACCATATTATGTGTGCACTTTATGGCTCTGTGCATCGATAGGATGTCATCCTACTGGCCTCTTATTAGAGGAGAGTGGAGAGGGTGAAGAAGAGGGCACAGGAGATTCTTAAGAGGATATGACACGTATAGAAAGGAGGAGTATGCTATCACTGGGCAAGGAGAGCAGTAGGAGCTACACATAGGCAGACATGCAAATTTAAACTGGATTGTACACTTTCACTCAATCACAATTAATTAAAAAAAACACTCCCTTGACAAAAATAAAACCTACAGTCACAGCAGTACAATAAGGACAACTGTGCAGCTGTGAAACCCTTTCTTAAGACACTAGTGAGAGCTGTGGCAGCTCCTCAGGGAAGCCTCTGGTCAAAGACAGGGCTTCTGAGACTGCCATGTGAGCAGTCTCAGAAGTGGAAAAGGTCCTATTTTGAAGAGATGTGTAGATATGGCTCTTGTCACTAAAGTGATTCTCCCTCAAATCAGCTTCATAGAAGACCATGAAGTTTTTAGGACAACTGAATTGGCAGAAGTGCCACTGTTTGGGATGCAAGGGACAGAGATATTACAAAAGGAAAAGAAGCCACTGGATCCTCATGTTTCTACAGACAGGAAGCAGGCTAAAACAACCATGTTGCTACCTTTCACATAAGAAAGATAACTAAAGGTGAAGAGAGACCTTGACGAATTCTTTCCGGGCCCTGAGTCCTAACAAAGCAACCGTCAACCTGTGTCCTGCTGGATTTCAGAACTGCTATGGACCAGTGGGAAACTCTAGCAATGTAGTGGCTAAAGAGCTACAGCTGCTAACCAAAATATCAGCAGTTCAAATCTACCATGCATTTCTTGGAAACTCTATGAGGCAGTTCTACTCTGTCTACTTACTGGGTCCCTATGAGTCGGAATCCAGTCAAAGGCAACACGTTTATGGACCAGTGACTTCTGTGTGCCTCCTCTTTCCCCTTCCCCTCCCTTGTGGAAAGGAGTTCTCCTCCATCAGTTAGCCCAGACCCGTCCCACCACTGTATGCCGTGAGTGAAAGGCAGATAACCAGCCTTTTTAATTCACATCCTCAAATCAAGAAAACAATGTACTAAAGAAAATACAGGTACTGTACCAGGTACTTCATCAGTACCTAATTTAGATGACAAGGTTCTAGATTTCAAGCTAACAGTGCGATGCGTTAAGACTAGTGGGGGGAAAAGGGGTTTAGGAGAAAGCAACTGAGGTTATTTTGTTTGTGGAAGAACCTAAATCACTGGAAGCTTGAGGACAGGCTATAGTAGTTAGCTTCCAAGATAGTTCAGTGAGCTTCACCTCCTCCACTAGGCTGACTAGAGCTTACCTGTGCAGGTAATGAGTTATTACAGAAATAACACAGCATGACTTCTGTGGCTAGGTTATAAAAGACTTTGACATACTCTATCTTGCCCCTCTCTGGGATCCCTCACTCTGGGAGAAATCAGTCATGAAGTCATAAGGAAACTCAACAGCCTACGTGGTGAGGAACTGAAGCCTTCTGCCAAAGCCAGCACTAACTGCTAGTGGGCTATCCTGGAAGCGGACGCTCCTGGCCCCTCCAGGCCTTCAGGTGACTGAAACCCCAGCCAACACCCTGACCGCACCCTCACGGTGTCCTAGGCCAGAATCACCTAGTGCAGCCACTGCATGCTCCTGGCTGGCAGAAATGTTGATTGTTCCGTTAAATTGTTAAGTTTGGGGGTAATGTGTTACACAGCAATAGAAAGCCAAGATACAGGCCTTTCCCATGACTACCAAGACCCAGTGTCTCAGTTATCTAGTGCTGCTTTAACAGAAATACTACAAATGAGTGGCTTTAAAGCAGAAATTTATTTCTTCACAGTATATGAGGCTCAAAGTCTGAATTTAGGGGGCAGGCTCCAGGGGAAGGCTTTCTCTGACAGCTCTGACAGAAGGCCCTTACCTCTTTTGAGCTTTCTCTGCTAGGTAATCATCTTACAGTTTGGTATCTCTCCCCCATCTCTGCCTGCTGGCTTGCATGCTTGCTTCATTTCTTTTGTATCTCAAAAAAAGTGACTTAAGACACACTCTACACTAATGCTGCCTCATTAATATAACAACACCCCATTCTCAAATGGGATTATAACTCCAGGTAGAGGGGTTAGGATTTATGACACATATTTCAATCCACAACACTTTTTGTTTTTCTTTAAATAATCATTGGTGGGAATACAAAATGGCATAACCACTTTGAGAGACAGTCTGGCAGTTTCCTACAAAGTTAAACACAGGCTTACCATGCAATCCACCCATCCTTCTCCTGGATATTCACCCAAGTGAGATATCAAAATATACCACATAAAAACCTGCACAGGCAGGCTTATTCACTAGTAGTTTTATTCACAACTGTTAAAAACTGGATGCAACTAAGATGTCTTTCAAAAGGTGAATAAACTGTGATAGATCCATATAAGAGTATTATTCCTTCATAAAAAAAGAAATGAAAGCGCAAGCCCGGAGTAGACACGGAGGAGCCTTCAGTGCATACTGCTCAGGAGCCGGTGTGAAAAAGCCACATACTGTGTGACTCCACAGGGGCCCTGGTGGAGCAGCGGTTAAAGTGTTTGGCCGCTAATCCAAACATTGGCAGTGCAAACCCATCAGCCGCTCCATGGGAGAAAGATACAGCAGCTGGTTTCCAAAAGGATTACAGCTTTGGGAACATGATGGGACAGTTCTACAGTCCTACAGGGTCACTGCGAGTTGAAACTGACTCAAATGCGATGGGTTTGCGTCTGTTTGTTTTGTTGTGATCCAACTATATGACAGTCTGGAAAACGTACAACTGTAAAGATACTGAAAACATCAGTGGCTGTGGGGACTAAGAAGGAGTGAACAAGTGCTCCATGGGGCATTTTCAGGGCAGTGAAACACTCCTGTGGGACACTGTGATAGCAGGCACATGGCCTAAGTCCTTGTGAAAAAGCCCCAGAGCTGTACGTCATACAGAAGGACTCCAAATGTGAACTGTGGACTTTAGTTAATAAAATAATCAGTGACGGTTTATCAACCTAACAAATGTCCCACACTAAAGTGAGAACAGAGGAAATGAGGTGTGGGCAGAGGATAAATGGGAGCTCCTGTACCTTATGCGTCACTTTTCTGTACATGTAGAACTGCTTTAAAAGTCCATTAAGAAAAATAAAGGAACCCCCCACCACAGCAACACATTTTCATCAGTGTGAAAACGAACGAAAGACATTTCTCAGCATGCCACCCCTCAGTCTTACCATCCAAGGTTTGTTACGAAGCGTCAGGTGGTGGGGGAGCGAGTGTGTCTTTCACAGAGCTATCCCAAACCAACAAACCTGCTGCTGTTGATTCTGACTCACAGTGACCCTACAGGATGGATCAGAACTGCGCCATGGGGTTTCCAAGAAGCAACTGGATTTGAACTGCTGATTTCTTGGTTAGCAGCCCAACACTTACCTACTGTACCACCAGGGCTCCAGCGCTGCCCAGGACTACACTACCTGTGAATACACCCAGATTTGACTGACCTGTCCCCTGATAAACGGTCTCAGGTCAGTTTTGGGGTTTTGCCACTACATCGAGGTCACAATGATCGTCCTCACCTGTGTCTTGGAGAGCTGAGAACACTGCCAAGTGGAGAGCGCCTCACAATGGAACCGCTGCCTTTTCAGCAGCTTTTCTTCACCTATGATCCCCTCATCAGCCTGACTCAGGTGGTTCACAGACCAGCTTTAAGGGAGGTCCTTCCTGGTGACAGTTGGCCAGATAGCCAGTGCCACACCCAAGCGCACACAGGTCAACCAAAGAGGGCATCAGGCTTCCCTCCAAACACATACTCAAAGCCCATCGCATAGGCCAATCACCAGAAGGGGCATTCTGACGTCCAAGTTCCGTCAGGATCCTAAGCTTTCTCATTCTGGAAAGCACCCCCAAACCTCAAAAGTCCATTAGGACACATGCCAAGCTTACATCCCACTGCCTGGTCATCTTCAGGTCTGCAAATGGCTCTTGGCTGAAGCAGCCAGACTTTGACCTGCCGCCCACAAGGCCACTGCTCTCAGGGGTGGGGACGAATGATGACAACTGGACAGAGCCCAGACAGCCACCTCCAGAGCACACCCACCCACAGAGACAGATAAACACCCATGCAGACACAGGGGCCCCCGGATGCCACCCACATACTCCAGGCTTGAGGACACCTGGCAGACCCCTGCAGAACTGCCCTGGAATAGGCACTGACGCAGGAGAGGTTGCTGGAAGGAGATGGGGCTGTTCTCTGAGGCAACACCTCTACCCCACGCACAGAAAAAGGAGGAGACACAGTCATGTGCGCGAACACTAATTCAGAGACATCTCTGACACTCTGACAGGCAGAAAGAAGCCACAGAAGGGCAGTTAGAACACAAATCTGTGTATGTGCATGTGCGCTTGTGTGCACGCACGCTCCCAATGAACAATACACAGATGTACATATATACCAGTACACACAAAGGAAAGAACTTTGTGAAAGCTTCCACAGGAACACTACCCAGGCTGCCTCCCGAAAGCAGAGTGGGTGGGGTCCAGCTACCTTCCCAGGGTTTGCTGTATCTGGTTCTACCCATGTGCAGCAGCAAGCACACACGACTGATGAGGTTACCATGGAAATGCAAGTCTCCCTCCCTGCTCTACCATCCTTTGGGAGCCTTACTTTTTATATTCGGCCTCTGCCAGGAGCTGACTTCTCACCAAGAGCTCACTGGTGTCCGTAATCCAGGGAAGAGACGACCCTGCTGGCACCATCCCCCAGAGGCAGGACTATCAGTGGTGCTGTCCCTCAGAGCTGGGACACGAGTCAGGTCTGACACAATAGGATGGGGGAAACTGGCCTCCAAGGAGGCAATCACAGACCTCCCTAACCTCTGGCTAAAGGGAGGCCTTTAAGTCCTTCCCCCAAAGACAGTGGAGGAGCTGCCCACCAGAGGTCCCAGGTTCACAGACACCCACACACATGGCCAAGGGCAAGTCCAGCCCAGCAACCACTTACCTGGCAGAAAGACTTCATCTTGTCCAGCACCCTGTTGACCTCTACCATAACATCCTTGCCGTCCACCAGAATGGGTGTGTTTGACCGGTTCCGCAGAGCCACGTGCAGCACTGCCCGGTCCTGGAGACAAGAGTCAGAGAGTGAGGACTCCCACCCCAGGGCAGCCATGAGCCCAGCTGGGCATACTGCAATGAAGCCCAAGATGTGCTCCAGGTTTGCTCCAGAGTAGGCAACTCCTGAAATCTCTGCCAGTATCATGTTTTCAGACTGAAGGCCCACTGTGTATTTCTGAGAACAGAGACTATGCCAGGGCCCTGAAGAAGGCAAGGCATACACTACCTACCCCTTTACATGACATCAGACAATTATGCCCACAAACTTAATTGTTCTAAGTGCTACATACCTCATTGCTGAATATTACTACGGTCGCCTTCCAAGTACTCTCCTTGGAAAACTATACACCAATGCCAGCTGACTCTTCAAAGCAATCTTGGAACTCTTTCTGGAATGACTGTTGTGTATGGTGGGAAGGTGGCAAGTTCACAAACTTAACTGTATAGTTGTCTGTAGAGGAGTTTTTAGCCAGTAGGCAAATAACTGCATTGGAACACCCTCCCTACTCACCTGATCTGGCCCCTAGGGCCTTTCTTCTTTACCCAAAGATAAATGAAATATTGAAAGGAAGATGTTTTGATGACATTTAGGATATTAAGAGTAATACGACGACAGCTCTGATGGTCATTCCAGAAAAAGAGTTCCAAAATTGCTTTGACGGGTGGACTAGGCACTGGCATCAGTGCATAGCGTCCCAAGCGGAATGCTTCAAAGGCGGCTGTAGTGATATTCAGCAATTAAACACTTTTTCTAGGATAGGTTCAAGAACTTAACTAGCAGTCCTCGTATGCCACAGAGACTCAGGAGGGGGCAGGTAGGGAGAGCAGGAACATACCAAGGACAGACCTATGGGCCCAAAGGTGCTCATTCCTCACCATGCAGTCCCATCACCTCCTACTGCTCTAGAAACCAAATCACATGCCACATCTGTGACAGGTGACAGCTGGCCTGGTCTCATGAGTGAATGGTCCTAACACGTTTGACCCAGCAGAGGAATTCTTCAGGGAAGCAGGTTAAAGACTTCCAGTGGAAAGGAAATCAGAGGTCCTGGGACTCGAACCAGTTAGGTTCACTAGGAGGTGAGCTTTATGCCACCCCACCTCATTCCAGGCCTGGCCCACATTCCACAGGTGAATGCCCCATCTCCTCCAGAAAAGACCACTTTGCAGGCAGCCTCCCTTTACAGAACCCAGCAGTGCACACAGCAGGTGGTGTCTGAGTTCCAGCTCTGCCACATACAGCAGTGACACCCTGGGTAGGTGACTGACCTTCTGAGCCTCAGATCCCCCAAATGTAAAGGAGGATAAAACACCACCTATCCCACTGGATTACTGCAAGGATGCAGACTCTCTGTGCTGAGAATTTATTATGCCTTCAGGGCTTCCACAGCAAGTCAGTAAACAGAGGCCCCAAGGCCTGACCTCAGTGAGGTCTAGCACTGAGGAGGCTGGGATTTTGTGACATGAAGGGTCTTCTTTTCACTACCAAAACTTGCAGCCAGTAAGCATTAGGGCCAAGTTCTCTAGAAAAGCGTCTGAGCAACCCTTGAGAAGCCTTCTCCCTTCAAGGCTTTTGGTGTCCTCCTGTCTCAGTAGCTATCAGGTGCCTAAGAAGCTCCCCAGACACAATAGTTGGTCTCAAGGAACCTATACCAAAGCCCTGCAACCAGCCTGAGGCCATGAGCCCTTAGGCCATTGAGCAAAAGCATTGCCTAAGAGAAGGGGAAAGCCACAGGGTGAGGCTGCTAACAGTCCAACCTCCACAAGGAAAAGGACACAGGGCTTGTTTCAAAGCCCTGTGTCCACTAGGCTTGCTCACCTCGGTGAAGTTGATCTTCTCACCATTGAACATGTGCTCCCGGGCAGCCTCCACGCCCCTGGACTTGGCCTGGGAGGAGAAGACAGTAAGGTCTGGTCCCAGCTACAAGCCCCTGACCCCAGGGCTCGATGCTGATCCCAGTCAGGCTGATAGGGGGTTGCCTATTCTTCGGGTAAGGTCTGCTCAGACATCAAACATGAGGGTCCCCTCGGCTGCTGCTCAGAACTTGAGCTAGGGACAGGTGCCCAGAGCCCTGCATCAGCACAGAGGTCCTGAAGGGCTCAGGAGCCCACAGCGTCCTCCACACGGGGGGGTCAAGGGTCGGTGTCCAGGCCGCAGAGGCAGTACCCTACCAGCTCCACCAGCATGTGCATCACGTCCTCAGTCACAAGGTTCTTGGAGTAATCCAGCAGGATCTGCCCATGGCCGGTGTCGAGGGTCAAACTGCAGAGAGACAGCCAGCGTGAAGCCTCTGACCACACCTGTCAGCAGGACTACCCAGCCTGTCTCCTAAGGGAGCAGCAGCAGGAACTAGCCATCCTCCCCAGTCCACACCCCAAAAGGGGCCTCAGAGGGCAGAAGAGTGGTGGTATCTGTCACCTGCCCAGCCAACAGGCTGACCTGTACCCACAGCAGCACGGTGAAAGATGCCATCCTCACAGGACCCAGAAGCAGACCCTGACCGAGCTGGCATTCCTCTACCAAAACCGGAGCCCAGATGGGGGATGGGGAGACAGGGCCGGGTGCAGCTGCCTCTGCCTAAGCCAGGGGGTGACCACGCCCTCCCAGAGCTTCCAGTCTCAGACTCCTGGCACTGACCCAGATGACAAACTGGCTGGCCAGTAGGGTCTTCCAGGCTGGAGCCACGATCCCCCCCCACCCCCATCCACTAACGGTAGCAGTGACGGGAGCACCTCAGCCCTATTACCACACCTAGACTTCCTCTAACACATTCCCGCTCTTTCCTAGGTCCGCGGACCTCAGCCTTATGAACAGGAATGATACCCAACACAGCCACCCTTCCACGGCAGCTCCCCTCAACCCCGTCCTCACCCACCCTGCTGACGTCCCAAGCCCACTCTTGGCAAGAAGCAGGTGGAGGGGGTCAGCCCACCCCCCCCCCCCGCTGCGTCGGTGAGGGCCGCTCCCCACAGTCGCGAAGGAGCAAGTCCCGTCTCCAGTGGGCGCGGGTGGAGGTGGGCAGCGCCCGCACGGAGGGGACGCCGGGGTGTGGCCCGCTCCTCCCCCTCACTAAGCAGCCCCCGCGGGGGGCCCGCTCCAAGGAGGGTTCAAGGACGAATTGCGGCCTGCCTGCAGCCCCGGCGCCCGGGCTGCGCGCTCCGATGCCCGTCCCTCGCCGCCCGGCTCCGCCCGACTTCCCCTCCGCGCGCCTGGACGGCGCGCACCTGAAGCGGCTGAAGCGATCCTTGTCTGCGTCGAAAAGGTAGCGCAGCTTGAGCTCGGAGCCGTGCTCGCGGTGCCACTGCTGCAGCTTCTGGAACTGCGGATTGCGGCTGAGCGCGGCCATGGCAGGACAAGCGGGGCGTACGGACCCGAGGAGAGACGAAGGAAGAGGAAGGAGCAGTAGGCGGCGCGCGGCGAGCGGAGGCCGGGCGTGCGGCGGCCTTTATGGCGCAGGCGCCCGGCCCCGCCCCGCCGAGCCCGCCCCGCCCACCGCTC
Organism: Heterohyrax brucei; assembly: GCA_028571685.1. Classification (NCBI taxonomy): domain Eukaryota; kingdom Metazoa; phylum Chordata; class Mammalia; order Hyracoidea; family Procaviidae; genus Heterohyrax; species Heterohyrax brucei. The sequence goes on from CM053161.1 coordinate 73,254,392, forward strand.
CCTTCCCGTGCTGCCCACTGGACGACCTGGCTTGGAGCTATGCCTCTGCGCTAGGCCTGCCCTACAACTTGGGCGGACGCTTACTCTACCACGTCGGCCTCTGTCCTCAAAGCAGCCAGAGGGCAGAGGCCTAGCTTCCCATGTCCCTACTCCCAATCCCCGAGTCAGCGCCTTTGGTTCGCTACACAGATTGTTGTGGACACCTTCTGTATCCCAAGTAGTGTTCCAGGTGCTATGGAAGCAGAAACCAAACCCAACCAAACCCGGTGCCGTCAAGTCGATTCAGAGTAGAGGTGCCCCTAGAGTTTCCAAGGAGCGCCTGGTGGATTAGAACTGCAGACTTGTTGGTTAGCAGCAGCAGTACTTAACCAGTAGACCACCAGCGTTTCCATGGAAACATAAGTGACAAACAAGCAAAATATACGGTATGTTAGACACTGGTAAATTCTATTTAAGAAAAACAAAGCTGGAAAGGGGGCTGAGACTAATCCTCCCCAAAAACAAACCCATTGCCTTCAAGTCGATTCTGACCCACAGAGACCTTTATAGGACAGAGCAAAACTCCCCCATAGGGTTTTCATAGATTTTCTTTGGGGAAGCAGGCTGTCACATCTTTCTCCCACCAAGCAATTGGTGGGTTCCAACCACCAACATTTCAGTTGGTGGCTTTGCACCAACAGGGCTCTTTGGGGCTGAGACTAGGAGTTGGAATTTCAAATAGGGTAGCCAAGGAAAAACTCACTAATAAGTTGTCTGAGCAAAAATTTAGTAACATGAGGTAGGAAGAAAGCCAACAGGATGCCTAAAGAGAAGGGAGTGGGTTGGATAAATATTCCAGATACAGGGAACCAAAAACCAAAAAGCCAAACCCACTGCTATCAAGTCGATGCTGACTCACAGCAATTCTGTAAGACAGAGTAGAACTGCCCCATAGAGTTTCCAAGGAGCGCCTGGCAGATCTGATTAGCAGATTTGGTGAGCAGATGGAGCATTTGACCACTATAACACCAGGGTTTTCAGTAGAGGGAACAGCCACTGCAAAAATCACTACGAGCATTCACAGATGTTCTAGAAACAGTGAGGAGACCCATGTGGCTGGAGTGGAGTGAGAGAGGAGAGAAGATGAGGTCAGAGAAGGAAGAGAAGACAGCACAGCCACACAGGGCCTCGAAAGCCACTATAAGAAGTTTGGTTTTTACTCTGAGCAATGGGAAGCCATTGGAGGTTTCTGAGCTGATGAGGGACATCATCTGATGTACTTTACAAATGATCACATTGACAAGGCAGCAGGCCAAAGTAGCACTGGCAAGGCTACTGAAGTGCACACAAGAGAGACAAAGGTGGCTTGGGTCAAGGTGGCATGGTGAGAGTTGGACACGGTGATCTGGCTATATTATGAAGAACCAAGAATTTTCTTGTGAAAGGAAAAAAATAATCTAAAAAGTCAAGGAAAATATCTCATTTTTCTTTTCTTTTAGCATTTTTTTAAAATTATGATTGAATGAAAATGTACATTCCCATATAAATTTGCATGCTCACCTATATGCAGCTTCCACTGCTCTCCCTACATGGTGACAACACACTCTTTCTCTCTGCTCCATACATGTCCCATCCTCCCAACAGTCTCCTTTCTCCTCCTCTCCACCCACTCCCCTTCCTCCAGTATGAGGTCAGCAGGACAACATCCTATAGATGCCTAGAATCATAAAGTGCCCACAAAATATGGTCACTCTGCATTGGCAAGCCCAATCCATTGCTGTCTGAAGAGTTGACCTTCATTATAATTTATGGACAGGTGCAGCATGGGCCAGGAGCCATGCTCCCAGGGGAATCCCAAAGCCCCTGGCCTATCAGTTGTGGTCTTTTACTGGAGATCTCAGGGTGTACCTCTAGTTATTCTTGTGTTGCTAGTGATACTCAACTTTGTGAGCTCCATCGTGGCTATCACTGGTTGATATGTCATTTTTCTCCTGAGTTCCTGGAAAAATGGAACTGTTATCAAATGAGACGAAAAAGGAGCTTGGTAACACAGTGGTTAAACACTCAGCTGCTCACTGAAAGGTCGGCAATTAGAATCCACCAGTGACTCCTTAGAAGCCATGCGGTGTGGTTCTACTCAGTCCTGTGGCATCGCTGTGAGTTGGAACTGACGTGACAGCAGCAAGTCTGGCTTTGGGTTTGAGATGAAGACTCAAACCTTCAAGATGTGAAGAATTTTTGGAAGAAGATCATCATCTTTTATTTGGATGTGTTACGTTTTCAAAACCTATCAGACATTCAGAGGAGGTGTTGAGTTGGATATTCAAGTGTCAGATACCAGGGACCAAAGTTTCAAGTTAGAGAAAATCTCAGGAGTCATCAGTGGACAGATAACATGTGACGTGATACGCCTGAAGAAGAGTCTGGATGGGAGGGACCAAGAAAAGGCAGAGAAAACGTGCAAGGACTGAGTGCTTTGGAACTGAGCTTATCCATCTCCCAGTCTTCCCAGTATGTGTGTACCCTGTCTTGCTGTAGTCCTGGGTCTGTAACCTCCCCTGGCCACCCTCCCAGCTCCACACAGTTACTACCGTCTACGGCATATGGCTTTTCTCTCTCTGTCTAAAATGAATTTGGGGTCTGTCTTAATCTTGGTTCTCTACAAGAGCAAAACCAGTGAAACCTATATACAAACAGAGATTTACTCTAAGAAAATGGCAGGCTGGAGACTCATGCACGCTTATATTCCAAGAAGAGTACAGTCCTAAAAGCGGTTTGCCAAAAGCTCCATTTATATCCTGGAGATAGGCCACATCCCCAAGGAAACTCCCCTTTCAACTGACTGATGGCTTCAGATCACTGATGGTGCGATTCCAGTACCTTATGGGAAAGCATCATTTCAGGGTCTGCCCTGCCACTGAGGGTCAGAGCCTAGCCAAGCCGACACAGACCATTAACCATGACAGTGCCCTAACAATGAAGGAGGAGGATAAGGAGAGACTAAAGGAAGGCTGAAGGCATGAGTGGACACAGGACTTCTTAGCGGGTAGTGCTCCCACATGGTCCTTTGTTATCCAGAGGAGTTCAGGCCAAATGCCAACTCACAGATTGAGCTGAGCTTCTGTCCTCCAAGGCACTCCAGAGGGTGGTGAGCATGCCAGTTCCATCACAGTGCATGAAAAATGCTCCACCAGGGTTTCTCCTCAACTCAGTTACTTGTCTACACGGACCGGCATTCCCACCCCCAAAACTCTATGTTTTAGAGCAGAATCTCGGCCAATGCAAAGGCCAGTCTCACTAGCCATTGCCCCATCACCAACTTCCCTCTGACTCTTCAGATGATCTTAGCCCAATGGTAACCACTGAGTCTCTTTTTTCCTGGAATCCTGGAAGCAGCAGGAGAAACGCTCTGCTCTCTGTAGTGTTAAAACACAGACCTGAGGTCCACTGCCTAGTCTCAAGGTGAAACACAAAGAGAAGGACTCCGGAGAAATGCCCGTGTGAATCTCCCAGGGACGAGGTTCCTGGGATCAGCTGCCCCTACTCTGCCTACAGCTGGGACGTGAACCAAAGACTCCCGTAATGTTTACACTGTTTTGGGTTCAGATTCAGTTACTTAAATTTCAAGTCTGTCCAAAGATTTTTTGGCTGTGTACCTGCCTCTTGTTACAGTGTCTTCTCCAGTACCATCTCTGGTCCACCCAGCCTGCAGGATCAGCTTTGGGCTTTAAAGTGGAGCCAAGAGGGGAGACCACTTCACCTTCTTTTTTTAACATTCCATAATACACCCTTCCAGCAGTTTGGCTGCTGTGGATTCTCAGCAAGGTCAGCTAGTCTAGATTTCTTCTAAATTCTAGACATTCAACAATTGTGTTTCCTAGGACCCCATCATACTTTAAAGATCAACATTACACTTGCCAGCTCCAGAGTTAGATGAATATTCTATAATAGCAGAAAATTAGCTTCTATCTGGAGGTCACAAAACACTGTGGCTAAGTGAAGAGAATGCAAAAAGAAGGTCAGTTGTTATTAATTGAAAGGCATTCACCATTCCGGTACACGAGGCTACCACTCTGGCCAGCTTTCTCCGTGCAGAGCTCTGTGCTAAATAGTCTCTCACGTCACCATCGTAGCCCTATGGTGGATACCCTGCTGTGCCCATTGCTGCAGCCACTGCATCAATCCATCTCACCTTCCTCTTTTCCACTTCCCCTGTAGTTTACCAAGCATGATGTCCTTCTCCAGGATCCCTGATCCCTGTTGACAAGGTGTGTAAGATGTAGTCTCACCATCCTTGCTTCTAAGGAGCATTCTGGTTGTACTTCTTCTAAGACTGATTTGTTTGTTCTTTTGGCAGTTCATGATATATTCAGTATTCTTCACTGACATCACAATTTAAAGGCATCAATTCCTCTGTGGTCTTCCTTATTCACTGCGAGCTTTCACATGAATATGATGCAACTGAAAGTATCATGGCTTGGATCAGGTGCACCTTAGTCTACAAGGTGTCATTTTTGCTTTTCAACACATTAGAGGATTTTTTTTTTTTTTTAATAGCAGATCAGCCCAATGCATCTTTTGCTTTGATGGCTGCTTCCAAGGGTACTGACTGCGGATCCAAGTAAAACGAAATCCTTGACAACCTCAATCCCTTCTCCATTTATCATGATGTTGCTTACTGGTCCAGTTGTGAGGCTTTTTGCTTTCTTTACGTTGAGGTACAATTTGTACTGAAGGCTGTGATTTTTGATCTTCATCAGTGTTTCAAGTCCTCTTCACTTTCAGCAAGCAAGGTTGTGTCATCTGTGTAACACAGGTTGCAAAAGTGGAGAGGGAGGAAACTCCAGCTAAGGACTGCGTAACACTGGGCCCCTTGGACTGGGTCCAAGGATCTGTGTAGGGCAATAGCAAAAAATACTGGGGGGGGGGAGGGCGGAGGCAGGAAGGTGATCATAGAAGGTTACCCTGTGAGAGGATGGCAACTCCTATCAGAATCTTGGAGAATGGAATGGGATGTGTAGTTTGGGAAAACATCAACATAACTTCTGAAAAAATTAATCTCTACCATTTTCTACCACGATCATCACAACCACCACATGTGCCAAGACTTGTCTGCAAGCTGCCATCTAGGATTCAGAGTTACTGAGATATTGGGGGCAGTGAGGCTCAGAGGGGTCTAACCAGAATCGAAGGAAATCTGGCTCAGAAAAATCCAAGAAGCTCCAGCATTGGGTTCTTTCAAATACACTCAGCAAAATAGTCCCAGAGAGAGAAGGCGACTTGACAGCAGAGCGTAACTAGAAGTCCAAAGAAAAGCATTTTATCAGAGAGCCAAGCGCAGCCTACGGCAACAGTGGCTCTCACCAAATCTACGTTTAGGCGGGAAACCCTGGTACCATAGTGGTTAGGTGCTACAGCTACTAACGAAAAAGTCAGTAGCTTGAATCCACTGGGCGCTCCTTGGAAAAATCTATGAGGCAATTCTACTCTGTCCTGTTGGGTCGCTGTGGGTCCAGTTCAATGGCAACTGATTTTTTTTTTTTTTTAACGTTTAATGTAGTCTGAGGTGAGCACAGTTCCAAACAGGAGATCCCATTTTACAGATGGGGAAACTGAGACACAGGCATTTAAGTAAATCAGGTCTCAATCTGAGCTGCTAAACAGGATGAGGCAGGATCCAGAGGCCACATGACCGCGTCACCGGGGTGCACTTGGAGAGGGCTCGGTTAAACGGCCGCAGTTCTGAGGCCTCAGGGGAAGGAGCCGGCAGAGGGCTGGGCTGTGTAGGTGCTACATTCACACCAAAGTGATTTCTCTGGTCTGTTCCCAGAAAGCGCGCCCGCTTGGGGTGCTGAGTCACGGTGCCCCGAGAGGACTCGGGATGGCGCCACCTTCCGACACTCTCCCGAGAGCAGCGCCTACTTGTCTACGTGCGAGGAAGAAGGAATCAGACGGAGGTCTGAACGGACGTCAGGAGGCGCGTGCGCAGTGTGAGCGTGAGCGTGCCTCCGCGTGCCGGTCGACACGTTCGGGCTGAGCGAGGCGGTCGTGTTTGCGCATGTCCCCTCGCCAGGTCTGGAAGAAGGTAGCTAGGCAACTTCCGTGTCTCCGGGCCTGAGACGGACTTTATGCGTGCATCGCGCATGCTCTAGGCGGGGCGGTCGTGCGCGTGCGCAAAAGCGCAGCCTAGTGAGTGGGTGGGGGTGCTCCGCTAGGTGATCGCAGTGAGTGGGTGGAGGTGCTCCGCTAGGTGATCGTAGTGAGTGGGTGGGGGTGCTCCGCTAGGTGATCGTTAGCCTGTCCTCCTGATGTCCGCATCCCTAGTCTCGAGGTCTTTTTGCCCAGACTCCCCATCCATTCATTGCTGGTCGTAACAAAATTTTCCTCAGTGGTTTCTGCGAGAACAGAACTGCGAAACTGACTGCAGCCCCTAATGTTAATCGCTCTTCGCAGCCTAGAACCAAACTCTGCTCGTCATGTATTACTCTTAGTCCAGTTTGAGAGTTGACTTTATGAGTTTTGCAACAAGACCGTAAATGCGCTCCTGTTTTTTTTGTTGTTGTTCTATATTTGCCGTCTGCCTCTCGCTCCGGCAACATTCCCTCGTTTTTCAGTCGCTTTGTCGTTCCTATCGAAAGAGGCTTAGCGGCTCTGGGCACTGTCCTGCTCTCATGCTGTCTTCGGTGGCAAAGACAAACGCCTGCACACATAATATTCCAAGTGCCTCGTGCAGTCCTGAGAAAGCCAGGCAGAGAATGAGGCGCAGGCTGGAAGACCAGGGGAGGGCCTAAGCAGGGAGCGGCCTTCAGAGCAGGGGCAGGAGGTCTGGAGGGTTAGAGCAGGCTAGAGGACTGTGCACGGGAAACCCTGCGGGTGCCTCTAAAGAAATAGACGCAGGGGCCCAGGTGATGGCAATGGACGTGTGTGAGAACATGGTGGGATTGACGTTCACGGGGATCCAGTGGACTTGTTTAGCTGAGGGGAGTAAAGGGGAATCAAGAATGTCTTCTAAGATTTGTGTCTGAATAACTGGGTGGACGGTGGTGCCTCTTACCGAGGATGGGAAAGAGGTGTGTGGACAGTCGGGGAATCTAAGATCTTTGATGTGACAGAACTTAGTAGCGATGTGGACAGAGTAGACATCGTCTGGAGCCTGGATGAGAGGCGTTGGGCATACTGGAGTTATTTGAATCTCAGAGGCCACATGAAACCACCACGTGACCACAGGTAGACATCCTGATAGAGGGCTAACCTCAAGTCATTCCCAGAATGAGAACCAAGGGGCTGAGACTTCACAGAACCTAGAAGAGGAAGAAGTGGCTGGTGGTCAAGCATCCTTTGGATTTGGCAGGATGGATATTGTTAATGACCTTGACTAAAGCCTGACTGGAGTGGGGATACCATGGACAGAAAGGTAATGGAGGAAAAGCAGTGAGTCTGGACAAGGGTCTGGATCTGTTCTGCCCAGTTCCATAGCCACTAACCACTTGTGATTACTGAGCCTGTGTAAAGAGGCTAATCTGAAACAAGATGTGCTGCTTAACTACACAGTGATTTCAAAGGCACAGTATAAAAGGATTCCCTGATCACTGAAGGAAACCGTGGTGGTGCAGTGGTTAAGTGCTATGGCTGCTAACCAAAAAGCTGGTGGTTCAAATCCACCAGGTGTTCCTTGGAAACTGTGGGCCAGTTCTATGCTGCGCTACATAGGCTTGCTATGAGTCAAATTCGACTCTGTGACAGTCGGTTTGGCTTCTGGTTTTACCAGCTGCCTGCACAGAGGCACCTAGGAAGACAGGCTGGGTGATCTGCTTCTGAAAGGTGACGGCCTTGGAAACGCCATGATCAGTCCTCCTCAGCACACATGGACACACTGTGAGTCAGAATCTAGTTGATGGCAAGTAAATACCATTGCAAAGAGTAAAATTTATCATTACTTCCTTCGTATCAATTACATGTTCAAAAATGATCTGGATTGGGCCTACACACACTAATTTCACTGGCTTTTCTTTTTTGATATGGCAACTAGAAAATTAAAAAATATGTGTGCCTGAAATTACAATTGGGCAGGGCTGGTTTAGAGATCTGATTCCAAGATGACCATAAAAAGGGAGTGGTAGCTGAAGGAGGAGAGAGTCCAGAGAGCTATAAAACACAAAAACATTTCAGGCTGAGGCATATTTGGAGGAGGGAGGATGATCATGGTGGGGGTATGGAGAGGGGAATGGATGACTTTAGGAGGCGAGAACTGTGGGAATGAGGCCCTGGGTCGGACAGACAAATGCTGAGCAGGATGGTTTCCCAAGCTGGGGGTCTTCACTGGGATCGGACACCCTCTTATCTGAAAGAAGAGCCTGGGTGGTGGTGCAGTGGTTAAAAAGGGCCCAGCAGCTCCACAGCAGAAGAGATGTGATGATCCCGCTGCCATAGAGACGGCAGCCTAGGAAACCCCCTGGGGCAGGTCTACCTTGTCTTACAGTCATCGAGTCCAAGTCTACACAAAGGCAGACCACAACTCACCTGACAAGGCAGGAAGTCAGGTCCTCTGCCAAGCAGGAAGGGTATGCTGAGGGTTGGAGAGACAGGGTTAAAGCTTGCTACCTTACACTGATATTCTGCACTTCTGTGTCTTTTCGAAGTCTGAGTTTCGAGACAGGGACTGCATCCTCTTTGCAGCTAGGACCTGGCCACTGGGTTAAATTAATAAATGTTGGAAAAACACGGTGAAACCAACAAGCTTGGAACAGTATCCCAGGCCCAGATCTGTCATTCATCCCAAACACAAGGCACATCCAATTCCCTCATACACATAGAGGCCTGTGTCCCAGCCCACTGGCCCCTGTAGAACCATAAGGACAGCTGTGTTGCTTACAGGGGCCTGTCCCTGGGAGTTTTCTCAGACCCCCTGAGTACCTATGATCACACAGGCATCTTTGGCAATCAAGCAGCTGTGAAAGTTTATTTCTTCTGTCTCCAGATTAGAAGGCAGATCCCCACAGTGGCCCAGCAGTGCATGGACAGTCGTCTTCTCACACATCCATGGCCTGCAGGTGGTCTTTCAGCTACACATCCCCAGAGCATCCAGGTGAGAAAGAGAGGATCCCAAACCCCCTAAGGACATCATCTCCTGTGTGCGCTGTTCCATGTCTCAGCTAGGCAGTTCCAAGGCCAAGGCCACCACAGATCTTCAGCTTTAACATCCGTCTACTTCCATTCCTGCCCATGGGGCACTCAGCTGGGGTGAGGGGACACCTGTCTCCACCAATGCTACAAATCAGAAAGTCAGGGAGGAGCACTGGGCGCTAAACAGGAACACAAATATGTACATTTTGCCTGCTAGAATTTTCACATGAAGTTTCAGTTTATTCCTTAGTACGCTCCTGGGATATGGCCGTTACTAGGCACGTGTCCTGAGGTGCACCTGGAAGGCTCTGGGACGTGGTGCCTGTGCTTAACTTGCAGGGACCTCAGCACTGACAGGGGATATACACTAATGCTCACTCCTGTTACCACTCCTCCTGAATTCATGAGAACATTTGAAGGGTTTGAATGAAGTGCTGTCTTTAAATAATGAAAGTGGGCTGAGGCTTGTCCTACTTGTGGTTCCCGTCAGTCTTTCCCTCTGCTCAGGAGGACAGCATCGTCTCCTGAGACACGGCTGTCTTGTCCCTGAGACATGGGGCCTCTCCCCCACCAGAATGGGTCCCTGAAGCAAGTCCTCATACCTGGGTCAGTTCACAGTGCCCAGGTCGGTGGGCAGGGGGTGGTGGCAGATCACAACCCAAGGAGTGCGCTCTCAGCAGACAGGTCCCTTCGCCACCACACTGGCTCCACCTGTGCAGAGATGCACCCAGCTGGTGCCACAGGGAAGTCAACAGGAGAGGGGTGGTGAGTGGTTCTTCCTGTCCCCTCACCGCCAGCACACACTAACACTCCTAAGTGGTCCTCCCCTGGCAGTCTCAAAGGACAGGGTGACCTGAGAGCCAACCAGGTGGAGGACCAGGCTTTTCAAAGCAGTGAATTAAGTGAGACTTCTGAGATGGTGTCGGTTGCAGTTCATTTTAAACAAAGATAACAAGTATTATTAAATGTGTATCTTTAATAAAGCCAATAGTTATTTTACTTATAGGAGCTTTAAAAGTAAGATACAAAATGCAGAGTTCCAGTTTGGAAGCGTTTAACTATTCAACTATGTCCTGCTGATGCCCGAGCAAGGCAGCCATGCCCGGCCATGCAAAGGACACACACTCACACACACACGTACACATGCGCTTTGGCGAGGCCCCTCTGCCGAGCGCAGCACCTGGAATCACCAGTGTTCAGAGCAAGCTAGAGCTCAGAACTCAGCACCTACACGGAGACCACACAGCCCGCCTCCCATGGCCTCACAGCCCATGGAGATGCAATGACAAAATGTCCTCCTAAGAGAGAAAACTGCAAAGTGGCAACAGGGTTGTGACCTGTGTAGGGAATCAAGGACTGACCTCCACCCTGAGTGAGGCCTTCAGGGTGGCACTATTCAAACAAGGGTACGGCAGCGTAACAGAATGAAAACACAGGGCACTGTGGACATGTTACTGAAGGGACTAGAAAACTATCTTACAAGTGAAATAGCCACAGACAACTTCCACAGAGATAAGTGTGCACACCGTGACAGCTAACACAGACAAAAGCCACGCAGGGTTGGTGCAAAGCGTGCGCCCAAAAAAGTCTATGTACAAAATAGTTCTCTGTAAACATGGTGAGGTGACTGTTTGAAACCTACGGTGACAGTATACTAAGTACAGGCAGCAGTGACTTCCCCACAATGCACAAGACAACAGCCGAGGCCTGGAAACAGCCTGGCAACACAGGACTAAGAATTCAGGTGGCTGGGCTCAGACACCCTGAGGGTCCTTTATGATTGGTGTATGTAGGTGTGTGCGTGTACATACATATACATATATATATATATTTTTGGTATTTTTAAATATAAATTTAATTATATTTGTAGAAAAATGAGAACATAAATGTGTTATTACAATCTTTGCTGGAAAAGCTTATATGGAGTTAGAAAGAATAAACCATTTATTAGTAGTTAACATATATTAAAATGGCTTAATGATTTAAGAAAATATAAAAAAAATATTAATACTGTCAAACTTTCATACCAGAAAATATTATGGATTTTTCTCAATTAGACTTTTTTAAAGATGAAGTATGAAAAATTTAAATAAGTTTTATATAAAGAACTTTCTGCGACTTCAATTAATATACAGTGGGATATGTCTATTCTATAAATACTTATTATTTCTCAATTTAAGCACCATTCAATTCTTCTGGATCCATTCTGGCTGGAAAATATCCCTAAATCCACAGGCTGTTAACTATTTAATGGCACATGTTAACTGAAAATGAGGTTTTTTGTTTTTTTTCTTAAGGAAAAGACTTTAACTCCTATCTATGTCTCAGTTGGTGTATCTTCTGAGCAGCTCACAGGGTTCTCTGTGCAGCCCCTGGCCACGCCTCCACCTCCAGAGGAATGGGCCACCGCCTCTGGCCGTGTGTGGATGTATCTTAAGTGCTGGTTTACCCCCTACACGGACAGCAGCTGGCTGTGTCATCTCCTCTGCCATCAGTGTGACCATCCCACTTTTGTCAATGTGGCGGCGGCCACACCTGAGGGGTGCTGCCAAGGCAGTGGGGGACCGCCCTCCTACAGAAAGCCCATGGATTGCTTCTACCCAGAGTTCATAACTTGCCCATTTTATGGAAGCTTAAATAAAGATAGTGTTGAACAAATCTCCAGCCACAACATTTGCTATCTTAAAAGATTCGATGCATTTTAGGCAAGAGATGTTTTAACTAAACATCTACGAGAAAAACAGCCAAAGAATACAGTGACTGATGTGGTCATCACGCAATGTGTTAAGGGGGTAATTCTGGAGAGGGGTCAGTTTTGCTCTCAGCTTTCAGGCCTGATGCCCTCCCAGCACACACAGTGGGACTGAAAACATTAAAGCTGTGTTTCTCAAAGCAGAGTCTGTGGCCCACCTCCATCAGAATCACCTGAGGTGCTCAGTAACGCACACAGATTTCCAAGCAGCCCCTGATGGTCAATATACCAACATCTTCAGCTGGCTCTCCAGGGGTCTGATGCCTCCAAAGTTTGAGAAGCAAGATTTAAAGGCTTGGAGCTGCTAACCACACGGATCCCCCAAGCATCCCTGCCTCGGACAGAGGTACCCTGGTCGTCTTCTGGGGAGCTGGTGTCAGCCGGTCGGCCCTGGGGTGGGTACCCTGGTCCCAACAGCTCTGGGAAGGTGGGCAGGCTGGCCCATCAGTACTGGGGCAGGTAGGCCGGCCTGCGCTCAGCCTTCCCAGGGAAGGCCTTGAAGCCCTTGGGTGCCGCCTTGTGTGCTGGTGGGGCTGGGGGCTGTGGTGGGGTCTGCACGTAGGTAAAGGATGTGGCGCTGCAGTCGCTGGTCGCAGCCCACACCGGAGACTGCAGCATCTGCATGGTGTCGTTCCACTGGTTGCTGGGGCTGGCCACTGCGTAGAGGGGTGTGTTGGGACTCGGCAGTGTGCTGGGCAGTGGGGAAGAGTGTTGCCAGGGTGCTTTGGGTGGCCACGTTTTGGTTTTGTTATCCTGAGAGACAGAACAGGATTCTTAGTGGCGTTTCTAGTGACTTACCGCTTTTCCCACCTCCCCAGATCCCTGGCCCCTATTTCCACCTGAGAAGCAGGGTGAGAGTCCCTCATTGCCTCCCACAGCCGTGAGGCAGTGCTTTCCAGATGAACTCTCTGCAGTCAAAGAAACCTTCCATATTTGTCCAGTGTGGCAGCCACCAGCCACAGGCCACTAATGCAGCTGAGGAACTGAATTTTCACTCCCTAATTTAATGAGATGTAACAGCTCTGTGTGGCTAGTGGCCATCACACTGGACAGCACAGCCATGATGCTTCCCTTGCATGTTGCTGTATGCCAAGAAGGCTAATCATTTAGACAAAACCATGGGCAAAAGTTAACTTAAGGAGAAACGTGAGCCACTACAGAGCAGAAGACCTCCTCACTGAGGCCTCTAGAAACTGAAGCTTTGGGAGCTGATGTGGGGTGTGAGCTGGCCCCCCTGGCAGAGAGAGGCCCCCGGTACCTGGTTTATGTCCTCCACAGCAGGCAGAAGTGGTGGTGAGGGCAGCGTGCCGGCCTCCTGCTCGCCGCTGCTGTGTTTCCTGAAACAATCAAGTGCTGAGACCAGTGACGACCTGTCTGCCTGCCCGCCTGACTCCAGGGGACACCAAGCCACCTGGCTCCAGCATCTCTAGGTGGGAGGCCCTAGATCCACTGTGTCCAGGGGAGAGAGTGGGTGTGCCCTTCCAGGGTGTACGCCTGCAAAGCCTGTCAGGTGGGTGGGGTGAGTGAGGTGGCATGACTTCAATGCTCTCTCAGAGTCCCCCAGCTTTGGGTTTCTGTGAGTTTATTCAACAGATGCTGACTACTACCAGGCACTGGAGGTATGTGACTTACAAAAAAACAGGCCATTACTTGAACTTATGACATGGACAAAGTTCAGTGAAAAAAGCAGCATCCTGAAGGATCACAGCCTAGTAAACTCAAGCTCCATCAGTCCTGCATACAGACAGTGGTCTCTGCAGAGGTGGTACCAGAGGTGTCTCGTTTAGTCTTCTCAGATGTTCAATCAGCTTCTCAAATTTGATGGCTAAAGCCAAAGTCTTACTGGCTACCTTGGCTCAAACCTGCTGCCATTGTGGTCCTCTCCATCTCCACACCCATTACCCCTCTCCCACAGCTGCTCAGGTCAAAAACGTGCACGTCAGCCTCGATTCCTCTCTCACAGGAAACGCAGGGGCACGCCCCCCAGACTGTCCCTTCACTGTGTTCTGCTCCTCAGCAGCCTTCTCTGACCTGGCTTCTGGAAACAGAGAACCAGCCTCTCCCTGTATGGTCTCCCGCATACTCTGTAATTTTTCTATATAGCACTAACCTTTTGTCTGTTTAGCTGTTTTCCCCCATGCGACTGTATGCTCTGCGAGGGAGGGGACTTTGGCTCACTGCCGGATGACCGGCACCTGGCACATGATCAGTGCCATCACTGGATGACTGTAACGTCTCTGAGCTTTAGTTTCCTTACCTGTGAGAAACCTGAATCTGATGGCTGTTGAGAAGTGAGGAATGTATGGACAGTGCTCAGCCTAGGGTCTGGCACACAGAACGCACCTCAGTGTGTGTCAGCCGTCACCGTCATCACCACTGACGCTATCCTGTGTGTCAGCCGTCACCGTCATCACCACTGTCCTGCCGTGTCCCTGCCACTGTTATCCCCACCACCACCTTGTGTGCCCCTGTCACTATCACCGCAAGCACTACCCTGGGGAGCCCCGCCTCTGTCATCACCACTGACAGTGTCCGGTGTGTCCTAACCCAGGTACCCTTCAGCCTGAATCTACCTGTTCCCCACTTGGGTATCCAATAAAGCCTTACCCTGTCACACAAGGCCACATGACGTTGCCTCCCCTTTCCATGCCCAGGCAGACCTGCCTCCTCTCCAGTCCTGCCCATGTCCCACTCACTGGCATCTCTGGCACTGTGCTTCCCGACACCCACAACTCCACTTATTTTAGATCTGAATTCTTCTCTTATTTGGGGGCCCATTTTAATTTCTGTGACTACTTTTGAACAGCTTTTAGGTCTGCATATCTATATTACTATCTTTTCAGTTCTAACGACCATTCAGAGGTCATTATATTCAGATGAAGAAGCTGAGGGCTAGAGGCCAGGTCCTCACCTGGAGCTGAACAGCCCGGTGAGTCCTGATTAGAACCTGGCTGTCCCGGCCAGCCCCGCTGAGCCCTGGGGGGGCTGTCTCTGTGAGGTCCAGAGCAGCACCAGCAGACCTGTGTCTGGCTCGGTCCTTATCAGCCTTACCAGTATGGTGAGCTGTCACTGTGTGCAACTTTTATGTCAGCCAAACACCACCCAACATAAGTCACCTGGGCTACCAACCTGTGTGGTGTCCCCACAGAGGCCTCAGCAAACAAAGGCCAGCTCTTCTTTACGAACAACACTTCCTGAAGGTGCTACCCAGAGGCCTTCAGACAGACAGTGTTGGGATCTGGACCCCTGTCCCTTTCTCACATAAAACAGATGGGAAGAGATGGGGCTCCTGACCCCTGTAGATAAATAAACTCTGGACAAATTCATACACCCTTCTCTCCTCTCTTTGGTTTAGAAATCATTCATACCTTCTCTGCTTGACAGCAGCAACGAGGTCAGGCCCTGAAAACATGGAGAATAAGCTGTCTCCATTGGCAGAGGACGTCTCGTCACTTGAGCTGGCTGAGTCTCCCTGAGCGCCTGACCAGCCACTGGATAGGCCATCCCTAAAAGTCAAACACAGAAGCCTCCTATAGCCACTCTGGACACTGACTTGACACCCCTAAAGCCAGCCCCCCACCTCTACCCAAGCCCTGACACAGCAGCCTTTGCACTGTACTTGTTTTACAATCAAATAGTGGTCTCTTGTCTCTCTTCTGAAAAGGTCAAGGTTTTCTTCATTACCTTTATTGTACAAGCAATACATATGCTTTTCAAAATCCTAGTCAGTATATGAAAAAATTATTGTAGAAAAAAACAGCTGACATGGTCCTTAGCTGACTAGTTTTACCATCCAGGTAGCAATGAGGGATGGGAAAAAAAAAATCAACCCTCAGTGTCTTTAGCACAAAAACCCATGGTTCTCTTAATACACCAGCAACTGAACCATACTCTGTCGCTCTGTGTAGATGCCAATGGTAGTAGTGTTCTGTAAGTCCCATGGTTTGAATACAGTGTCACCCTGTGTAGGTGCCAGATGACATTCCTTAAGTTACATGGCTCAGTGCCACACTTGCTATCAGCTGGAAGAGTGTACTGAATATACAGCTGCTTCACAAACATCAAGAAGGATTCTCGCCTAGGGCTGCGGTCTGCCTGGAAAGTCATCAGTCCATAATGATGGCATCTTCACTGGGCACATCAGGCCACAGCACGCATCCTATGGTTGGTTACAACACCCTGATCCTCTGAAGTTTTAACCATGTGTCACTCCCACTTGGGATGTGTACCTAGACTGTGCCTGAGAAAAACATGCAACAGCCACAGAGGCCCCTGCTCATGGCCCCCATGGAGGGTACCAGTTCTCATACTTGGCTTCCCTGCCATACACAGTACTCACCCTTCCGTGAAGAACTCCGGTAAAGGCCAGGTCCGGTGGGCATCGTCCATGGGTGGCCAGTTGCCCCGGGGGTGGCCTGAGCGGCGACCATGTTGGGCTTGCCGCTTCTGCTGCATTGCCTGGCTGACCCCCGCCACATAGCGTGCAAATTCCGGATCTGCGCCCACTGTGGTGAGACAAAGGGACAGGCAGGGTTTGGGGCAAACTGGCCTCTGGGTTCCTTCTCTACCCTCTGAGCACTGTGGGTCTCACATGCAATGAGAGTTGGCCAAGTCTCCAGGCCTGGGGTTCCAGGCTATGCTCAGAGCCCTGCTACAGCAAGACAGGGACTTTCAACACCCAGGTCTGAGGCTGGGGGATGGTACTACAGGCCTGTCAGGGTTATACCCAGGACAGACAAGCCAGCTGTGGGTGAAAGAGAGAAGAAAAAGGGACTGATTCATCATGAGTCACTCTGAAAGGCAAATACTAGTTACCTCTAATTTCTCAAGGTCAGCTCTATGTGCCTCGAGTCACTGCCTAAGAACATAGGAAGTCCAACGATCACTCTGCCAAGGTGACAGCCTGCAGTGGCTACCAGAACATCAGAGCCAGCCAGGCAGAGAACAGTATTCCAGTCCCACTGGGGCCACACCAATCAGGTGGATCAGGCCCAGTGGGCTCCTAGATACGGGGTGGCAAACCTGCTCCTTCCGTCTGAAGATGAAGTTTCAGAGCGTGTGACATGGTGACGGGCTACACTGGGCAGAGCTGGGTGAGGGTGCGCGAGGCTGGATACGTGGAAGCAAAAGCAGCAGAGACGACGTTTAAAGAGAGTCTGACAAAAGGCAGGGCAGGCAAGCATCTGGGTCACCAGCTGCACGGCTCACCAGCACATGGTGGTCAAGTGCGTTCCCGGGAGAATACCAGGCACAGTCCTCTCACGGTCATTCTCACTACTGCTCTAAGGGCCCTCCCATACAGTTACCACAGGAGGGTTCTCATACAAGGGGAAAGTGGGGCTGAAATCATGGCCACCCACCCTGGTAGGTCAAACCATGTCCCCAGGAGCTGTTTGCCCACCCAGATTAGGTTTTCTGTTTTAAGGGGTCCGCATCCCCAAATAGGGTGCTTCTCTAATTCACCTGCCCAGAGGTGTGCCTTCTCTTCACTGGCACAAAGGGCTGAGCAGACTTTATGCCCTTGGAGTAAAGTCTGCAAGATACTTGTGGGTCTTCTATTAAACAACCAGAAGGCAAAGTTAGAAGGATTTGTAGGCTGACAAGGTCAAGGTTTATAAGACTCAACAGATGGTAAAATCCTGCCACAGCCCAGGAGTTAGTTAGATTGCCAAGAAATGTACAGACCACTAGCCCACTGACCACCCACTAAGCAAACATTCACAGCCCACCTGCCAGGAGCAGGCAAGTGGACCTGCTCTGAGAAAATAGGGTAGAACTGCATGTCCTTCCTGTCTCAAGGCTGCAGACACACAGTTCCCTAGATCCAACTACCCAAGGGACAGCAAGAACCAGAAAGCATGAGCAGCCATCTGAGGAACTGCTGGAAGACAAAAGAAAGCACTTCCTCCTTAACAGTTAAGGACAGGGTGTGTTAGCAGGGGATCTCCTCTTCTGCTGGTAGTTGCTGTATTTATTTACAACTTACAGTATTCCCTCTGTGAATGAAACATATTTTCCATTTGCTAAACATATGAAATATATTCACTTTTTGCCAAGCTAGAGGGAAATGTAACTGATTTTTATATACTTTTCTTGCATTTATCCACTTCACTAGATTCTCTCACCAATTTTTTAAGTTTTTTACTGGAGAAACTCTCCTTCCAGTCCTATCACCAATGCTGTATTTGCTTGACAGTCCAAGATCAAGTTACGGGCTGCTGGTAACTACAGATGGCTGTGTCTGGTTTCCAATTTTAACTGAAATGATTTGCAGTTTCCTCACACAAGATACTATTTGCTTATTGGTTTTGGTAGATAGGATTTTTATTTTCAAGAAATATATTTCTATTCCTTTCTTAGTTTGAAGGGTTTACTTAAGACTCTTCAAGATGTCTTTACAACATCTGTTGATAAATCGGCTGGTTTTTCTCATTTAACTGGTTGAGAAAATGAGTCACTATCCATTAATAGAGTTCCTTATGCTGAATTACTGTACATCCCTGATATAAACTGGATTTAGTAACAATACATTACTCCTGATACACTGCTACATTTTCTTGCATCTGTACATATCCTTAAGTGAGAAGTCTTATAGTTCGCTTTTTCATACTATCCTTATGAAGTCTTCATGATAAAGTTATGTTGGATTCATAAAAAACATATGGAGGAATTATCTTTTTCTGTGCCTGAAACTCTTCAAACAACTCTACCTTAAAACTTGAATGAAAGTTGGCTAGTAATGAACTGTTCCTGGTACCTCTTTCTATTAAAAATGGATCTTTATCTTTTCAATCTCTTCTCTTGAAATCGTTAGGTTTTCCATTTCTTTCTTTTTTTTTAAAAAAAAAATTTTATTTACTGTGATTGAGTGAAAGTGTACAATCCAGTTTAAATTTGCATGCCCGCCTATGTGCGGCTCCTACCGCTCTCCTTGCCCGGTGACAGCACCCTCCTCCTTTCTGTTCTATACACGTTATATCCCCTAAGCAATCTCATGTCCCCTCTTCTCCACCCTCTCCACTCTCCTCTAGTAAGAGGTCAGTATGATAACTTCCTATAGACGCAGAGAACCATAAAGTGCACACATGATATGGTCACTGTGTTGCCGAGTCCAATCCATTCCTGTCCAAGGGGCTGACCTCAGTAATGATCTATGAACAGGGGCAGCATCAGGTCTAAGGGCCATGCTCCCAGGAGAACCCCCAGGCCTTCAGACATCAATTCCTGTCTTTTAGTGGAGTTCTCAGGGTGCACCCCTTTTTATTCTGATATTGCCACTGGGACTTAACTTTGTGAGCCCCATCATGGCTGTCACTGGTGGTGGCTGGGCATCATCTGGTTCTTCTGGTCACATGTTGATATAGTCACCCAAACACATGGGTCTTTCTGTCTTCTGGGTTCTCTTTACCCCATGTCATTTTGGTCTTTGGTGATCATCTGTTCCTGCTGAGTTGGGACCACCTGGTATACCTTAGACGACAGCTTGCTAGCTTTTAAGACCCCAGACACTACTCACTCACATGGGGTGGAGAAGACTCTCTTAGCAATAGGCTAGTTATGCCAATTGGCCTCGATGTCCCCTGAGAGCATGGTCCCCAGACTCCCGTCCCTGCTAGGTTTTCCATTTCTTGGTGCAATATTGGTAACACATATTCTAGTAGGAAATCATTTACTTTGTACTCAGTTTTCAAATTTGTTGGCATAAAGTCATACGTAGCAATCTCTTAAAATGTTTTTAGTCTCTCCTATATGTTTAGTGATATCTCCTTTCTCTTTTCTCATCTTGTTTTTCTCTGTTCTCTCTTAATCAGGCCCACAATAAATTGGTTTATCTGTTTAATTGGTCTTCTAAGAGCCTACTTTTACATTTATTTACTATTTCCTTTTCTTTGTAACTTCATTCATCTTGGCTTGTATGAAGAGTCACCAGGTGGTTTAGTTCTACACTCAACTATTAACTGAAATGTTCGTGCCTCAAAAAGAGGCCTGGTGATCTGCTTTTGCAGGTCACAGCTTTAAAAACCCTGGGCAGTGCAGCTCACCTGACTGGGAGATGCACACAGGACATGTGCTTGGCTAGCTGCCACAGGCTGGTGGTGTAAGTCCATCCAGGGGTACCTTGGAAAAAAGACCTGAGTGTCTACTTCCTAACCATCAACCAGGGAAAACCCTCTGGAGCACAGTTCCATTATGACACACACGCAAGGTCACCACGAGTTACGGCTGACTCCCTGATAAACAGTTAAAATGTTGGTGAAGTCCCTCTTTCTGGTTTTATTTCTACTTTTTTTTCCCC
Source organism: Heterohyrax brucei (assembly GCA_028571685.1). Taxonomy (NCBI): domain Eukaryota; kingdom Metazoa; phylum Chordata; class Mammalia; order Hyracoidea; family Procaviidae; genus Heterohyrax; species Heterohyrax brucei. Next base: position 73,274,542 of record CM053161.1, read on the forward strand.
CCCTTAATTTCTTAAGATGACTCTGGAGCGTGTTGTTTTCACAGTCTGGGCCACGAAGGCAGTAAAGTACCTTCCCACTTTTCATGGTTCTTCATGATCTTAGATACTCAGGTAAAGATGAATCACAAGGATAGGGTGTAATCAAGAAAAACACACTCTACACAGGGTCAGCTGCTTGGCTCCCAGGAATGAGCACCTACTCTGGAACCCACTTGAATTATGAAACTTTGAGCAATTCCAGTTAACTTCTCTAAGCCTCAATCCTGACCTTTATATAGAGAGCGAACCAGCTCTGCCTGCCTTCCCAGCTCACTCTCACCCTTCTTGCCCACTCTGGCTACATCTGCCCCACACTTGCCATCACACAACAAGAAAAAGTCTTTAAAGGGAGAGCACATCATTTCACTGTCACAGGGAGGCTGTAGTGGAAGGCCTTGTGATGACATTTTACATTAAAGCCCCAGGAGAGACATACATACCTGCAGGATCAAAAGGCAGACTCTCCCCCAGCATCCCAAAGACTCCATCGCTTTGGGCACGGTTTGGCCAGGTGTTATTTCTAGGTCCCTGTGGTTTCTGTCCCAAAACCTCTGACATCACATTATCCATATAGCTGCTCACCAAACCCAAGCTGTATAAGTCAGAACTGAGGTCAGACACGCCAGGCCACTGGCCAAGAGGAGACAGACCTGCTCCAACAGGCTGTGCTGGCTGCTGGGATGAACCAGGTACCCATTTTGCAGGTGCCCGAGGCTGGGGAGGGGGTTGCTGAGGCCCAATGGGTTGCAGTAGGTGTTGGTAGTATTGGACCTGGGTTTGCTGTTGCTTCGGGGACTGCTGCTGAGGTGCCAGCCCCAGCTGGGGTGTCAGAGGCAGGTGTGCCCCAGCCGGGGGGGGCCGTGGCGGGGGCACTGGCAGTGGTGGATGCTGTGGCTGCACAGCTCCTGCCTTCTGTTCAGTCACCAGGGCTGTGGCAGCAGAATTTCGCCTTGCCATCAGCGGGGAGCCCTGGTGGGACTGGCCCATGTTGAAGCCCGAGAGGAAGTCGATCACCTCCTGCATTTCCTGATCGGTCGGTAAGTTCATCCCCTTCTCGTCCTTGCCGTCATCACCGTGCAGGAAGCTCTCAGGCCTCTCCATGAGAAAACCATTGGCCATTTGATTGCCAGAAGTCTGAGCTGACCGCGAGGGGTCTGTAGTTCTAGGAAAATTACCGATGTTCAAAATACTCTGTAACCTGGTATCAATATTACTGGAAATTTTGGCCTTCTCCTCTGAACACCCAGCTATGAAGATGCTTTTGGAAGGAGTATTTGGGATGGAATAATTCGAGCTGCTACTAGAGCTGGTGCATGATGCTTTTTTGGTAAACCGGGATGTCAGTTTGGCAAATGTCTTCTGGAGGCCGGAAGACTTGTTTCCATTTCCAGAAGGCAGGTCAGCCTGATTCCCAAAGTCACAGATCTCTCTCTGCAGCTGGATTTGAATACAGGGCAAAGCTTGTTCCCTTTTACATTATAAATCATTATTAAAAAAAGGAGGAGAAAGAAGACAAATACACAAATTAGAAAATCAAATGGATATTTTTGCTTTTAAGAAAGACTTTAAGAACAAGAAAGAACTCTCTAACTGACCCCAGGCCTCTGTGTTGTACAGACAAATGAACACTCCAGGGTTTTAAGCGCACATAATTTAAACACTGCCTGTATTTGCTCGGTATACACTGCACAGCCCAGAGCAGTGAAAACTACAGTAGAAGTGTGGCCTGAAGGGTATGAACAAAATCTTCCAATCACAAAGCATGTGACCACAGTGTGCTGAGAAGGAGGATGTCCAGGCAGAGACCAGCTTCACGGTGATACGACAGGGTCCAAGAGTCTGACAGACCAAGAGGGAGCAGGACAGAGCCACACAGCAGGGAGAGGCAGGTGGGGAGGACTGGGATATTACATGGCACCACCATCCTTGGAAATAATTTACAGGAGTGCCAAGAAGACACAGGTGTTCACCCAAGACTTCTGAACACTCTCTTCTATGTCGAGAGAGAGCTCTAGAGCTAGCACAACGGGCACAAGATGGGAACTGAGGCAGCTGAGTAACGGCTGACACTGGAAAACTCACTCCATCTTTCTGGGCCTCTATGTGCTCATGAGTGAAGAATGAGAAAAGGGGCCAGGCCAGGTGTTGTGAGTCCTTTAACAGTTTACTAAAATAACTTGGCAACTGTCAGCCACTTTCAGCTGTAAGTAAATGTCATGTAAGACCTAAGTTAATTTTGTAAACATTTCTCTGCCCTTAGGAGACTATGCCTTGGGTTAAAAGTCCTTCCCGCCCCCTCCAAGTTTTCCAGAAGCTTTTCTAACATTATTCCAAAGATTAAAAATTACTAAAAGTCCTCTCTCCTGCTTTGTCTGTCCACATACTGTACTATCAGTGACAACACCTAAGGTGGTATATGGTTACACTGTCCCTAGGTGTGGACCTGAATACAAACCAAAGGCACAGCTAATCCAAGTGACAGGTGGGGACACTGACCTTCCTGCCCTCCAGCGGTCTAGGTCAAGCACAGCTGTGTAGAGCACGTCGACCAGACCCAGTGTCTTCTCAGGATCGAGGCTTCTCTGCAGTAGGGACATGGTAGCAGGGTCTTCTTTCAGGCACCTGGGCACAAACTAGGCTGCATCAGTCACGGCTGCACTTCCCTGTCCAGGTGTTTCAAGCAGGCCTCAGGACAAGTCTATGTTTTAGGCACCCTTCCTCCATAAATCAAATAATTACAAGAACATTTAGAATAAAGTGACACGCCAACACTGAAACTGGCTGCTCCACAAAAGGACAGGAAGCAGAGAAAGTCAGGAAAGCAGTAGAGTCCGGAGTCTCCAAGATTTCTATCTTGAGTCTACTTACCGAAGAGGACTCAGAGAAGGTGGGCTGCCTTCCAGAACCCTTAATACTCGTCCCCGCTGTCCACCACTCCCTCCACCCTGACTTCCTGGGATCCCTGCTGAGAGTCTGTGGTCTGGAACAGTGTCTACTTGGGTTTCTCTTACCTCTCCCTTCCTCTACAACACTTTTCACCTGTACCTAAGAAACCGACAGTGATCACAGGAAAACACCTTGCTGTCTATCACAGGACTTCACACAGATTTCAAATGAGCAATGACATCGTCTGCCTTCTCACACAGGAATCTTCCTACTCACCAAGGTGACTGTTTCACTCCTCCTCCTCTTGCCTCGAAGCTCTGCTATCCCTGTCACCTCTCTCGTGCTCTCATTTCTCAGCTTCACACAGGCAAATACATGGATCCACCTCATCTCACCGTCACTCTTTCACCAGTGCACAGGCATCTACGCCTGCCCCCCACACCTGCCCTTCCTGTCACAATGGAAGAGGTACCTGCTCTTGCCAAGGCTGACTCTCGACTCGCACAGTGGATGCCACACACCTTTCCAAAGACCTCCACTCATGCAATGACTCCACCTTTTCTTCCCTGGGTTATGCACGTCAGCAAACCAACCAGCCTCACCAACCATCCTGCTCGTCCCCACATCCCCCCAAATACTGTGCTGTCTCTGCTCCCAACGTCAGCAAAATACACCGTCTCCTCCTGTTCTTTACTTCCTGGACTCCTCTCTCCCTGACTCAAACCAGGCTTTCATTCCCCAAACTTCAATACAACAGCTTTTATCACACAACTTAGATCTTGCCAGAAGACAACAGCCAATTACCTGTCCTCAGTGACTCAGTATCTCAGCAACACTTTACAGGATCTCCTTCACCGGGAAACACTGTCTTCCTGAGCTGTGGTGACCCTATCTTTGCTGGGTTTTCCTCCATCCTTCTGAGTAGCTCCTCCTTGGTCCCACCTGGCTCAACACACTGGAGTGCTCCAGGCCTCTGTCATCTCTCCCAGAGTGCTACATCTGCTCCTGCGGCTTTACAGATCCCCCGTACACTGAAGACGTCCAGATTTCATTCACTATCCTAGACTTGTCTCCTCAGGTCCAGTCTCATATGCTCAGCCCACATAAGAGGCATTTCAACAGTAAACTGGTTAACACAATTTGTCCCCCACCCGCCTCATAATTTGCTTGTCTTTACTGATAGTATAATTTAACAACAACAGAAACCATTTAATGCAGGTTCTTGTAAATACAAGCATTACTGAAGACCAGCCATACAACTTTTGGCACAGAGTCAATTTTAGAGAAAGAAATGAGTATAAGATGAGCATGTTTTGAAAATGTTAGATCAAGTGCTATGAATTCAGACTTTTGATGATGGGCCTTGTCTTTCCTGTCTCCCACAGAAGATGAAGCTAAGAAAAGAGGAGTGGTTAGCTGAGTGGAGAAAACCGGCAAGGGCACCGCAATAAGGCAAGATTAAGGCCCTGTGACAGGGCAAGAGTTAGGCCCTGAAGAAAAAATCAATTCCACGTAAGCAGTGAAACTAACAACACATACTCCCAATTTCTGAACTGCTTTAATGTTTTGTTGAACAATAAGAATTTCACAGACGGACCATATTCAGTTTGTGAATTTCAACTCACACATGTTTTCAGGCAGGCCAGCATAGAAGTTCTCTAAGTTGGCAGTAGAATGTCTACCTTTAGGAATGGATTTCCCATGTGGCAGACCCTCGAGAAGTGCAAATAGCATCCCTCTTCAATCCGTGGGACGCTCAACAAAACTCTTGATTCCCCTTCTCTCTGCCAAAAACCACTGATTTCTACACACTTTTCATATCATTAAGTAGTATCACAACAGGTACAATTCATTGTCCAGAATGCACCCCAAACCTACAAATCATCCTTGTTCTCTGGTTCCCTCACATTCTACCTCCAGTTTATCAGCAAATCCTGACAGCTGTTCTCAAACATACTCTGAATCCAACCACTTCTAGGGGAGCTTTCTGTAGTGCCAATCACTCCCCTGCATCAAACCTTCTGATGATGTCCTACCATGCCTGAAATAAAACCTAAACCCTCTACCATAGTCCTCAGGGTCCTTGGGGAGCAGGCCCCTCCGACCTCTGACTACCTTTCCATTCGTCTTGTTCCAGTCATGGGGCCTTCTCTCTTCCCCTGAATATGTTCAGTTTGCCCTCATCTTAGGACCTGTGGGGTGACCAGCTGTTCTCATGTTCAGGTCTCCCTTCAAATGGCATCTCCACCAAAGGGCTTTTCTGTGAGCAGACCCCATATGTCAGCTCCTGGGCCCTCTGGGAGTTAAGTGGTGAAATCAAAATGTGCAAAGCCACCCCACTGAGGCAGAAGGACTCCCCACCATGACTTTGACTTGAGAAGAAATAGACCTGTAAGGACGGAAGCTGGCAGGCCTCAGAGGCAGAGCAAAAGGCAAATAGTAAGGCAAGTTCAGACAGTGCTCTAAAAGACCCCAAACTCCTAAAAAACCATCCCAGTCACTGAACATGGCACCGCTCTGGCCACAGTGGCCAATTACCCCAAACTGTGTATCTGCCTATCTCAGCCTGAAATCCCTGATTACAAGGTCACATGCTCCACTTGTTCCAATTCTAGGCTCCAGAGAGATTTCTGGATGTATCTCGATTGCCATGCAACATCTTCCCACTAGAACAACATGTGCCGGTCACCTAGAAAACAGCACTACAGTTCCTGCTAATGATTTCTCTTTCTGAAAAATCAATAAATGCGCATTTGTATTTTGTTAGTTTCTCTTGAGGGTTGATCAACAAATGCCCTTCAGAGACTAAACCACTTTGTTGACAAACTACAAAGATGCGCTTAACACCTTCTACCGGTTTTTATACTAAAACCCAAGTTCCACAGAGGCCTCATGTGTCCTGGCTTCTCTGATGTCCCCACTTCCTCATCGCTTACATTTACAGCTGGGTCATACCTCAGGCATTGGCATTTGCTGTTCCTTATGCCTGCAACGCTTTCCCCACCTGCTCTCCACAGGACTGGCTTCTCCCAAATCCAAAGTCACATCCTTAGGGACTCTTCCTGACTGACATCCCCATCTAAAAGAGCTTCCCTCCCATTTCTGTCTTCTGCTCTCTACTAGGTGACACTGCCCTACTCTTCGTTTCTTCACTGTACTGGTCAGTGCTTGCATTTACCTCTTACATTTGTTATGTGCCTTCTTCCTGTCCCCATCAAAAGGCAGCCTTACAAGGGGCAGGATCACGGTCTGTCTTATTCTCAAGCGCCCCCTCCCCCGAGCTCAGAACAGGGTGTGGCACATAGAAAGCACTCAGTAAATATTTATTAAAAGGAAGAAGGGATGGATGGCTTAAATATGATAGTTTAAAATGCCACTGAAAAACTGTATCTACTATGACATTTCATTTTACTGAAAGTAGAGCATGATAAATTCTTAATTTGCTTTGCTAAAACTTTCATTTCTGGAAGTTGTATGAAGCAACCATATTTGTTTCTCAACAAACATGTGTTCTGTGATTTAAAAGAAACATAAAAAACCAGCAGAGACATCAAAGAGGAAATCACCAAATCAATCCCATTTACAATAGCCCCTAGAAGATAAAGTATCTAAGAATAAATCTAACCAGAGATGTAAGAGACCTATACCAAGAAAATGACAAGACCCTATTGCAAGAAACCAAAAGAGACTTACACGAGTGGAGGAATCTACTCTGCTCATGGATAGGTAGGCTTAACATTGTGAAAATGTCTATTCTACCCAAAGTGACCTACATTCATAATGCAACCTCAATACAGATTCCAACGTCATTTTTTAATAAGCTGCAGAAACAAAACTAACAGCTTCATTTGGAAAGGGAAGAAGCCCCAGATAAGCAAAGCACTACTGAAGAAGAGGAACACAGTGGGAAGCCTTACACTACTGGACCTTGGAACCTATTACGCTGTCATGGTAGTTAAACAGAAAGATCATTTTACACTTTGTATTTCTGTACCAGAAGGAGCTAGCAGAGGGCGCTCTCCAACGGGTGAATTACAAAAGAATTCAATCCAGAGGTGGAGCTGAGGGCTAACAGGTTAACTATTTCAGTACCAGCTGTCACTGTTCACCCAGCTATCCAAAGCTGAATGTTTTCTTCAAAACAAAAATTCTGCTTAAGTTTCATATTTTTCAATAATAACTTGAACTGCAAGAACAAATTAAGAATTTAGGAACACAAAAATCTTACAGAAAAGTGGGCTTTTAATTTATGAAAGGGTGTGCGCGTGAATAAGTTACTGCTGATTGAAGGAAACAGTATGTCATTTCAACAATCAACTTGAAATTCTTTTTGAAGGGGGTACTCAGAGACCGTTCTGGGACCCAAAGTGAACTTCCAAGCTTGTCTGACACATCTACAGGTTCTAAATACTTCTAGCAGAATCTACTACTGCATCCTGACGCTTCAAAAATGAGCAGTGGATGCTCACTGAAGACCAAAATGACATGCGGTAAAAACAACCTACAAGACAGAGAGACCCACAAGCGTGGATGCCTACATCGACTTGGGACCGGAAGAACCGGATGGTGCCCAGCCACCACCAGTGATAGCCACGATGGAGCTCACAGAGAGGAGTCTCACTGGCAACACAATAAAAAGGGGTGCATCTTGAGATCTCCACTAAAAGACCTCAACTGATGGTCCAGCAGTTTTGGGGTTCCCCTGAGAGCATGGCCTCCGGCCCTGATGCTGCCCTTACCCATAAATTATAACGAAGGTCCACTCTTTGGACAGGAATGGATTGGACTTGGCAATGCAGAGTGACCATATATTGGATGCACTTTATGGTTCTATACATCTATAGGATATCATCCTGCTGACCTCTGGCTGGAAGAAGGAGAGGGGGTGGAGAGGAGAGGAAAGGAGGCTGTTGGGAGGATGAGACATGTATGGAGCAGAGAGGAACAGTGTGCTGTCACCAGACAGGGAGAGCAGTGGAAGCTGCATATAGGTGGGCATGTAAAGTTATACGGGAATGTACATTTTCACTCAGTCATGTTAAATAAAAAAAAAAAAAAAAAGAGCAGTGGATTAAATACAGCTCATGCATCACGCAGCTATCACTGCAGTCCACAGAAGATACCTCAGTGTCTCTCTCTCTCTGCCTACCTAAATGATTAAAATACTTCCTACATGGTTCCCACCACTGCTAACAACAAGGTTGGCAGTTCAAATCCACCAGGCGCTCCTTGAATACTCTGGGGGTCAGTTCTACCCTGGCCCCTAGGGTCGCCATGAGTCGGATCCGACTTGACAGCACTTGGCTTTGGCTACATGGTTAAACATTCATCCAGATTATAATTTCAATAGCAAATGTCTTCCAATGTGGGCTTCAATTTTGCTGTGTGTTAATAAAGCTAAATTCTAGTTCATACAGCCAAACCTATGTGTACAGTCTAAGGATAAATTCCAAGAGGTCAACTGTGGGATTTCTGAGGTCATAGCTCTTATTTTAGGTTAAATGTACCAAACTACTTGTAATAAAGGCTGTGTGATTTATTCTCCACTTGTATAGTCTGGTTCAAACCCCGGATTACTATTCTAAAACAATTCAACAATGTGCTAGGCAAAATGTCATCTCATTATTTCTTTACATAGCCTTCCTTTGATTATTAAGATTAAACTAAACATTTTCCTCATGTGTTTATTGATCATATTTCTTCTTTTCTGATTTACCTGTTCATGTCCCAGGCTCATTTTCTTACTGATCTGTGGGAGTTTTTTTTAAAGACGGTTAGGAGTTTTATTTTATTTTTTTAAAAATGAACTAAGAATAATCCTTTATTTACTGGAAGTGTTACAAATATAATTAACTAAAAATGGCTAGCCATCTGTCCCCAGATTTGCTACGATACTCGCTGTTTGATGTCATGAGCTCAGTGTCATCAAGTTATAGCCAGAAAAGACAAAAGAGAAGGAACTGGATCTTCCGTAGTACTCAGCTTTAGAGAAGCACTGAGAGACTCAGAGAAAAAGATACACTCTATTTAAAAGCTGTGGACTCACTAGCAAAGAAAATAAATTACTAATGTTAATACAAGAGTACAGAAGATTCTAGTTACATTACTGGTCAACAACTTTTCAGACATATTAGCTGCCTTATCATAAACCAATAGTTGTAACAGAGGTCACTAACACGCCACTGCTCGCCAGAAGCCCGCTGTGCAAGATTCATCAGGGCAGCCAGCACAGAGTTTGTTTCAGCAATCATTCTAAAAAAAAAAAACAAATTTCAGCTAATGCAGGAGTCACATTACCATGTGGACGGGACTTGAACCACAATTCTGGAGCCTTCTAAACTGATCTGGGGAGCATAGGCTTCTTTATTTTCAATCTGTGCCGTGTCAACCACCACCTAAGAGAGAAACAAAAATGACGAGCAGAGTTCAGAGAGGAAAGAGGATTATAAACAAATGTAATACGTAGCATACTCATGCTGAGCGCCTCCGCAACAACCATCTCCTGTGAACACAACTACGCAGAGGCCAGCTGGGAGCCTGGATGAAGACAAGGGGGCAAGTAATATGGATGACAGAATATAACAATACTTCGACAAAACTCAATTCTAGGTGTAGCATTTACTGCATTTTGCAAGCATTTCTACCACTTGTTTTCAAACTATAAATATGTTAATTAGGAAATAGTTTGTTTCTTTTATCTTAGTATTTGTTACTCTCTGCATATAAACCCAGAGCCCTGTGGCGCAGTGGTTAAGGGCTGCTAGCTGACAGAGGAAAAGCAGTGGTGTGAACCCACCAGGCACTGCACAGGAAGACGGCATGGCCGCCTGCTTCCCTAAGATTTACAGCCATGGAACCTTACAGGGTCACTAGCAGCCAGAATCGACTTGACACCACCAGGTTGGTTTTGGCCTTACACGTGTACATGGAGTAAACATGTCATTAATAATCCAATCAGTGCTTCAGAAAGCCCATCCATTACTGACTGACTACAAGTGAAAAGTGTGAGTTCTTTTTTTAAGATTATTTTACCCGGAACCAGACGAAACCAGAACTACACAAGAACTAATGAAGAACCAACCATTCTTCCAGTGATTTTCTCTTCTTTAGAGGAAAGTCTTTAATATTATGCAGATGATATAGCATCTTACATAATCTAAAGAATTTGACAAAGTTAACACATATTTTTACTTAACTAATAGAATTTAATAATCACAAAACACTTTAAAAACAGATCAGTAATATTTCAGAACGGGTAAAGTTCTGCCTGACTCCAAACTCAGCCTCTGTAGAACCCGTTTCCACAGCTGTAAACACCAAGTTCTCTCAGCTGGTCTGCAGTGCCCTTCGCAACAGACTTCCTGTCCAAGGAACAGCCATTGTTGAAGCAGACAGGTGTTTCCTCTCTCCTCCCTTCCCAGAATCATAATCTAAAGGCTCTTTGTCAGTCCCACACAAAGGTCCCTGCGATCAAGGGGTAAGGAATTAAGAAAAACTTTCTGCTCCCAGAAAAACATAGAACTTTTCTTTTTTTAAACCTATAATGTTTTCTCAAGACAGCTAGTGTCCCACCTTATCTTACACACTCATGTCTGCAGAAGTCACTGCCACATGGTTCTTCTAGTTTCAGCTAAACAGTCTTTGGGAACATGGCCCAATCTAAAGGCAATGGACTCATCAGTAAGGTATCTAGTTTATGTCTTTCCCTTGGGGATCTGATACTGACCAAAAGATGCTAAAAGAAACCTACCTTACTGCTGTGGAGAGGTCTCATCTAGCCCTTGGCATGACAGCCCCATCTTGAGCTGGGCCACTGGAGCCCTCATGTGCATGAAACAAAAGGAGAACATCCTCCCAACAGCAGTTTTCATGAATGAAATAGGAATTAAATAGTACTTAATTTCAAATTAACTTTCCTTAACCTCTGACTGGAAGCTCTGGAGGCGTACACAGTTAAGAGCTACAGCTGCTTACCAAAAGGTTGGCAGTCCAAGTCCACCAGGTGCTCCCTGGAAACTCTACAAGGCAGTTCTACTCTGTCCTGTAGGGTTGCTATGAGTTGGAATCAATCTGACAGCAATGTTTTTGTTTTTTTTTTTTTAAGCTCTGAGTAAAATGCTGTATGTTTTCCAAAAGTATAGTTTACTCCTAGCCAGTAAGACCAAGCACATGAGTCAAAAGTGTCAAACAAAACAATTTCAGATGCTGACCTCCTGACCCCACCCAACTCTGGTAAGTTTTGCATTCTCTCTGAAAAGTATAAAAAAAATCAAATCATTATTTTTGTGTTGATGTTGTGATTTTATTGCTGAGGAGATAATATGAGGAGGCCTCCCTGAGGAGTAGATATTTGAGCTAGCACAAGAAATACGAGAAGTGACAAGCCACGTGGAGATCAGAGAAAGGAGGTTCCCAGGTATAGGAACACTGAGTGCTAAGGGCTGAGACAGGAATGTGCCTGGGGTGTTGGAGGAGTAGAAGGACATCCCCCTGCAGTTGCAGGGCAGTGAGGCCAGACCATGTAGGGCTCCATCAGAGCAGTACTAACCTAACAGTTTCCTTCAAATGAGAAAGGTCTACAACATCATCTTACAACTGGTTCCCTGCAAACACGTGTTACTAATCTCCAAAAGAAAAACAGTTATCTTTTCACCGCTGCCTTCTTTACCTTTTCTACCTTATCTACACTTTGTCACACAGAAGAATTTTTTAATTATCCAGTGTTTGCACACATGTGCACACACCCACACACCCCCCACCTGCAAAATCTCTGTCAGCACCCCCCGTCTGGCCATTACCCACTCGCTCACCAGTCCAGCCTGGCCAAACAGCAGCTGCACAGCAGTCTTGCAAGCACCACGCCACGTGGATGGGCACACCTGGTTCAGCACTTCGGTCACAGGAAAGTCATCCCTGGCTGTGACTCCATTGTAGCAGCCTGCTTCCTTGATCAGCTGTAACATCGTATGCTACAGATGGGTAAGAAGAAAGCTTTTCACACCGCAAGATCAAAGCCACACTAGGTTCTTATATTTGTAAAAAGGCATTTATAGGTACACAATCATCCTCAAGAGAAAAAAGCACTTCATTTAAGTACACCTAAATCGTGTTAACTTCTTAAGCAACTCTCATCAATCCCTCTCAGGAGTTCTCTCAATCCTCGGTTGGAAGTGGCTAGACATGGATACATGTGCATTACCATCTATGTTTAACCTGTGTACTAGCACAAATCACAGCATTATTTAGCAGTTTACTGATGCAGATTCGTCAAGGAATTCTGAACTCCTCTCAATACAAAAGATGAGACAGTGCATGTGAAGTCCTTGCCACAGTGGCTGGCACATACGATGCTCAATAAACACTTGCTGTTATGCTGGCTTTATGACAAGTTCTCACCTCTTTATGTGCAAAAGTCCACTGAGAAATGTTAATCATAAACAGTACTTCATACAGTACTTTCAAAACCCTTTGTATCAAATATTTAAAAAGGCACAAATACAACCAACTTGGCAAATGTTTCGTTAAAAAAACCTGTCGGTCGGTCTCCTTTTAGACACCAGTTTTCTGAGGAAGAAGGTTAGTGCCTCCTGCTTTGACCTCAGTTTTTATTTTCAAATTTGCCTTCTTCACAACTGCACTGCTTCTCTTTAAGAACTCTATTCTCAAAGTTGACACTTGGCTTGGTGGAGCCCCAAGGAAAGCTACCGTCTTAAGCTTCAGGTTGTCGGCAGCCGACTCGTTGAAGGAGACGCCCTTCAGGAAGTGTGCTCCTATCTGCACAGGGACCGTGGGGAGCTCACACTGTATGGGCTGCGGGGCAGTCTGTCTCCGCCCGGTCTGCTGGGCTTCCACTTCGCTGCAGCAGCCCTGTAAAAGGAGAGGGCAGGACACGAGCAGTGACCCAGAGCTCATCTAGCAAAACATGTAGTTCACACGAGTCTGGACAACCAGAGCTCTGGAGATCCAGCAGCAGTAACAGTGTACCTGTAAACTTGCTTCAATTGCCTTTGGATTCAAGTGGAAGCCAGCTTTCATTGCATATTCACAGTGACCTAAGCTTTCCAGAGCTATCTTGTATGCCTGCAAAGAAATTATTTTCTAGAATTAATATTATAGAGCAGATTATAGCATGACAAAGTCCAAAGAAAACAGAAATTTAAAATTTCTATACTTATTAAGGAGCCCTGGAGATGTTATGGTTTAAGAGCTCACCAGCCACTTTTTGGATACCCTACGGGGCAGTTCTATTCTGTTTAACAGGCTCGCTACGAATCAGAATCAACTCCATGGCAAAGGTTTTTTTGTAGTTATCAAAAGACTTGAGGCTAGTGATGACTTGACTACCTTTTCCACTTGGTTACACACAGCAATTGTAACACCCCTCCTCTTCTCCATTCCTTGACTATCAACATGCCAGCCCTCACACACTCACCTGCAGAGCACTGTCAATTCTGCTGTTCAGTTCTTTCAGCTGGTGGTCAGGAAGGGCGGCGCTCTGCGAACAGAAGAGCTGCTGTACTTCGATCCCCGCCAGGCAGCCGTCACAGCCCCTCTCTCTCAGTCTAGACGTTGCCTGCAACAGCAACAGTGACTGGTGGGTACAAGAGGTTGCTCCAGTTACTATCAAAAGTTGAAGAACTAAAAGAAAGCCAGAAACCACCTAAGCATTAGTTATGAGCCAGAAGTTATGGACTGCTGGTACTACGGAATGAGGAACCAGTAGTAGTGAAGGCCTTACCAACCATTCTGAGGAGAAAACAAACTGAGTCTAGTATTACCTTACTGTAGAAACCCTGAAAATAATATTCGTAACATTTTTATTGCCCTACTTCAAAAAAGATCTTCCAGAATACTAGTTCCAGATTTAAAAAAATAAATAAATAAAGCATAAAGCATGTGTATGGCTAGGTACTTCTAGACGCTGAACTAAAAAGCCAGGCCAATACTGAAACGAAAAAAAACACACAATGGAATATTACAGGAAAAACACAAAATTAGAAATCCACATAGAAAACTGAAATACTTACCGTTCAGTCTTTAAACATGCCTGTGAATATTATTTAACGTATTGGATTTAGCAGAGAGTTGGAGGGACTGTTGATAAACTTTTTTTAGTTTTGTTTTTATTGCAATAATATTTGTGCAACAGATAACATTTTTTAGCAATTAATTTTTGTTCTTCTAGGCTAGTATCAGAGTTACAATACATACCAAAACTGCACGACTACTGGAAAGTAACTAGCAGCTGTAAACAGTAAAAACCTTCAGCTATGATTTCATAAATTATATACGAATACAACTGCAGCCATTTCCTGATCCTACCAGTCTCCCAGTTTAAAACAGTTTGACTTGCTCTATGACTCTCAGTCAGTCAAATACTTAGCCCACAGTGGTTGTGTCAGGTGCCACCAAATGCCCAAAACCTAATCCGCTCTCCTGGACGTGACAGCTGCAAAGGATGAAAAGGTGAACAAATAAAACACAAAATTAAAAATGGAAAGAAGCATACTGAGAAAAACGGAGCACTGTAACAGGAGTACCCAAGACACTGAGAAAACAGCAGTTCAAGGAGGACAAGACAGTCAATGAACGTATGCAAGGGAGGGTCATCAAAGAGAGATCTATACTGTGTGCCAAGGATCCAAGCCAGCAAAGAGTAAGGTACATCCAGGGGACTGCAGCCCAGTGAGCAAGGGGGACAGTGGCCACAGGATGATAGGCAAAGTGGGGGCAAGTCACAGTGAAGGGGCTACACTTTACCCCAAGGTAACTGGGTGTACCATTATCCAATTTTAAATGGAGGGAGAAGGAAAAAGGTAAGAGGATGATGCGAGAAGGGAGTCCAGCTGGCGGGCTGCTGTTGTCCAGGAAAGAGGTAATTATCATGGTGGTCGTGGAGAAAAGGTTACAGTCGATGAATATATGTAAGGGAAGGGTCACCAAAGAGAGACAGTATTTTAGAGATGGACCTACAGGGTATTCTCCTGGACTAGACGGAGGTGTGACAGAGACTGGTAGATAAATCTCAGGTGTGCCCCATGAATGGCCCTGGGTGGGACTGCATGAGCAAGGAGATGAGTTGGGGATGAAACACGCAGAAGAGCTAGAGCAGTCGGCGGCTGAACACAGGGGTCTGGAGCCCCAGAAGTGGAATCGTCACGCACACTGGAGACTCTCTAGAACACAGTGGTTTTTAAAGACCCCAAAACCCTGAAGAAGGGCACCTAGAAAAGAATCTTGAGAAATTCACATTCCTAAGTTGTGTAAAGGAAGAAAAGCTAGCAATGTAAGTGAAGAAAGTGACTTCAAGAGGCAAAAGGGTAACTAAGAAGGCCTGGTTCTTAGATGTCACAAGGAAAGTGTTCATTTCCAAGCGGAGGGCAGCCCATGTTGCCGTGAGCTGTGGAATGGTGTCAAAAGGGTTCCCTGGATTTAGCAACACAGAAGGCACCAGTAATCCTGGCAAGAAAAGTCATGCTCTTGTGTAGAAGTGAGAGTCAGATTTCAGACAGCTGAATGAGGCCATCTATATAAAGTTTCAAATCATGCAAAGTAATACTTCATAGTATTTATGTATATGTAAATTATACAATAAAGATATACAAATATACGTAAATTTCACAAACTTAAAATTCAAAGCAGAGAGTTCTCTAGAAAGAAATATGGACAGACAGTGGAGAGGTAGAAAGGGGATTCAAGTGTCTTTGTCATATCTGATTCTCTGGAGAGTAAAAGGCATGCTATAGGTCAGACATTGAAGCAGCAGACACACTCTATCACTGGTCTGGAAGAAACAAGCCACCACAAGGTCTACAACCATGAAAACCAACGCTGTCAAGTTGATTTCAACTCACAGGGACCCTGTGGGACTGAGCAGAACTGCTCCACAGGGTTTCCAAGAAGTGCCTGGCAGATACGAACTGCCAACTTTTTGGTCAGCAGATGTAGCACTTACCCACTGTGGCACCAGGGTTTCCCTACGGCCATGAGGAAGTGAATTCTACTGACAAGCGGTAGGCCTGGAATATGGTCCTGAGCTCCAGAAGAGAATGCAGCCCCAAATGATACTTTGACCATATCCAGCTCTGGGAGTCCAGCAGCAGACCCATCTTAGGAGGCTGTGCCTGGATTTCTAGCCCAGGGATGCGGGGCGGCATCAGCGGCTGCAGAGTCCAGCCCCAGCTCGTGGCCTGCTCACGCAGTGCAGAGCACAATGCTGCCAAGGGCGTTCCTGGCTGCAGTCTTTACAAGAGTGGTTGGCCAGGCTTTTCTGCCACCGAGCAGCTGTGTGGCTCTAAGTCGCCAGCCTTGAGACCAGCACTGATCACAAACCACCTGCACCACTCACACCATTTCACCCACAGAAGCTGTTACATAATCAATGTATATTTGAAAAAAAATTAAAAAATAAAAAGTGTGAAGCAAATACGGCAAAATGTTGATTCATAAGACAAAGAAGATCTGTGATGGGTAGGTGACATTTTTTCAGTTGTGTGTAATATTTCATAGTATTTTTTAGAATGAAGGTGACAAAAAGGTAGACAGCTCCTCCAAGAAGTAAGCTATAAAAAAAGCAGAGCAACAGGCCAGGGCAGGAAGAATTTCTGTGTTGGAAGCACGTCTGTGTCCCAGTGGCAACAAGCAGAGGAAAAGGGAGAGAAACACAGGGCCCCACCATGCAAAGTAGGTCTCTGAAAAGCAGACGGGCCAGGGTAAAGATACGCCCTAGACAGACGGAGTCGCTACCCCCTCTGCTGGAAGAGGAAAGACGAGAAGATGGGTCTGAAGGACTGGGCCTGTCGTTCTGGTGACGCACAGACAGAGGGCCGCTGGATGTCGAGTTGGCCCTCTCAAATGCAGTGTAGGGCAGGGTCGCTGGCTGAAATAAAGGGAGCAAGAGGAAGGCAGAAGGACCAGGAAAGGTTGAAGTAGAGGAGACAAGGTCATGGCAGGGAGGGCAAGGGCCCACACGGGCTGGTGGTCAAGGGTGTTCTCAGAGCAAAGGACAACAGCAGGAAGGGGCAGGAAGGCTGAGAGCCAGGGAGCGAGGCTCTGAGAAAGCGCACTGAATGATCACAAGGTTGAGGCAGAGCAGACAGGACAGCACGGTGGGTTGCAAAGCAAGATGACAAGACAGGTCTGGACCCCACTACAAGTCACCCAGAGCGAAATCAACAGGTTCCTCTCCCCACATACAACTTCCTATTATAGAACACTCCGATAAACCCCAAGAAATTGTGAGGAAAGTCTCCAGCGTGAAAGACAGGCCAGATACAAACAAGCAAACAGGAAAAATCCAAAGGAAACAATGAAAGAGGGCTGACAGCATAAAACCGAAAAAAATAAGAAAATTACAGAGTGTACAATGCTAAATGTGAAAAATCATGTTTAAAAAGTTTGATTAAAGGACATTTCTAAAGCATAAAATGAAACAGTCTGCCAATTTAATTACGGAATAATTTGATTTAGACATTATACAATAAATCAACGTATTATTCTTTCATAATTAAATTATCTTTCACTTTGTAAAATGGAGCAGTAAGTCCTGGTTACAATCTCGAATGGGAAAGCTTTTTCCTTACTGGAGACAAAGGAAAACCACAAAGTGGGCACTGCACAAAAGTCATTTACTGTCAAATGAATGAACAAACTCAAGATAACCATTTAAAATTTAAATGATCTTTTGAAAAGCAACAGACAAAGGTACTCTGGAGTGTCTTCTACTTGGACACAGGACTCATATCACACCATAGCCACGGTTACCTCTGCAGCCCCCCGCCAGGATCGCACAGCTTCCTCCAGCTCAGGTGTGTGGCTCATACCAGGTAAGCCACTGCCACTGCTGCTGTTCTTCTTTTCTGGCACAACCACCTCAGCAAAGCAAGAGTGGGCCACGGGCTGGACCTTCTGTAATGCCTGGGTCAAAAACTGGAAGTGGACTTGCACCACTGTAAAGAAACATCGTCCCAACACCTGCGAAAACAAGAGTGCCAAGGGCCGTTATTGTGCTGCTGGATTAGTGAAATAAATTTTTAACCATCATTGTTTCATCACCACATGTTGTAGATAATGTTAATTATCTGGAAATTCAAATCATATACAATTAAAAAGCCACCATGCTTTTAGAACGATCTTCCTGTGTTGAGACCTGGCTACCTGATGTCTGGAAGTCAAAATGTTTCCAACAGTAGCAATACCCAATATTCAAATAGGTCTTCCAACTCTCGGCACACGGTCCTCCACTCTTGTTCCACAGCCCCTCACTGGATCCCGGCCTGCACCTACCTTGGCCATCTATGAGCTTCTGCTGCACCAAGCCATCTACCCAGTCACACTGACACAGCACCCAGAGGGCAGAAGTAAAGCCAGGCTACTCAAGTCGGAAAGGTCAGTTTGATTACAAGAAGATATGCCATTAGAAACAGAACCTAAAGATACTGGCTGTTTTAGTGCGACGGTACTGACATTATTAATACAGCTGTGTGTTGTATTTCCAGCCATATCAAATAGAGCTGACAGGCCAGCTTTCTAGGAGTCAATGCCACTCTTGCAGGGAGATTTACATAATTTTTCAATTACCAACACACTGGGCAACTCCAACGGCCAGTACACCTGAAATTCACCTGATCCATGTTAGTAGCTGGTTGGCTGGCAGAATCATTTATTAAACTAGTAAATTCATTTTAATAAAAACTATGTAACACAGTGGTTAAGAGCTTGGCTGCTAACCAAAAGGTTGGCAGTGGAATCCATCAGCTGCTCATTGCAAATCCTGTGGGGTAGTTCTATTCTGTTCTAGAGGGTCACTGAGTCTGACTCAACCCAATGGCAACAGGGGTTTTTATGTGTACTACCATAAAAATTTTAAGGTATCAATATGCACTCATATATCAACCTTCTCACATCAGCTGTAGCTGTTCTCTAGCATGGTTTGCTGTTCCCTGCCTTCTTTCTTTGCTAACCACAGCTACAGGGTTTTTCTCTGTCATTTCGTAACACAGAGCAGGAACTTGTCATTTGCAAAGCAACTAGAGCAGAGACTTTCCAAATTATTTATGTTTTCCCCTAGTCTGTTACAGTTGTTTTGCCCACATTAAATTTCACAATAACAAGATTTTTGCAATTTTTTCACCATGTTCCATTTTGACATTCAAATTCTTTTTCATGGAAAGTAGTTCCTGTTTATTTGGCTTACATAGTGGATTACTTATTCACCAATAAATTTACTGTATTTATTGAATTTACCATGTATTCAACTGGTAGGAATAAACCTCAGAAGACCCACTTATAGTCAGCATCTGCACTGCCTGGGGGAGGCAGTTAAGGCTGGAGAACTGCTGGCAATGTCTTAGCCTGGGTTCTCCAAAGAAGTAAAACCAGTGAAGTGTACATGACATACAGAGAGATTTAGCTCAAGGAAATGGCTCATGCAACTGTAGATGCTGGCAAGTCCCAAATCCGTGGGTCAGGCATCAGGCTAGAGGTTTCTTCTGACTCATGAAGTTGCAGTGGCTGATGAACCAAAGACCCACAGGTCAGTTGACAGGCTTCGCCCAACACGCTGTAGAGGCTGATGAATCCCAAGATCAGCAGGTAAGCTGCTAGCTCAGGTCCCGAGAACTGGCAGTCAGACTATGACATGTTGGATACAGGATCCAGAAGGAGATCCTTGCTGAAGGCAGGTCACACCTCCAAGAAAACCCCCTTTTAGCTGATTGGATGCTTACAGCAGATTTCATCATGATATTTACTACACCATTACATAACTGCCAAACAATCTTAACCACAAGGAACTAAGATTTAACCTGAGTGCCCGCCTTCCACTGGTCAGAGCTGTTTCCTGGAGAAATACAGGTACGGCAATGCCAAGCACTGCCACTAATTTCCTCTGCATTCTTTTGCCCTATGGAAATCACTAGAACAAACTAAAACAAATAAAACTTGCACAAATCTCACATGGAAGTACCCCCCCTTCTGTAGTGAACAACTCGAATTACAGGTTGACCCTCCATGGAAAGTTCCTGGGGTTTCCACTCACACCTCCTTCAAAGTTACTCCCCACTGATGATCTGTGATAGACTGGTCAGCGTGAGGGACACAGAGGGAGCAGAACTTGACACCTAGTTAGAAACATGGGAGATGAATAAATAACATTTTTTATTATCGTACACGATTAACAGCTTTAAGTGGGCACTCAGCATGTACCTGATTCTATGCTAAAAATTTCACATGCCTTATCTCATTCAATCTTAAACAACCAAATGAGGCCATTCTCATTTTATAAGTGACAAGACTAAGGTACCGAAAGATTATGAAACTGCCAAGAGCGAGATATAGCAGAGTGGTCACCTGAGTTCTGTCACGGCCTTAGCTAGTGTTTCCCAATGGCTTCAACAGACTCTAAATAGCTGGAAATAGCAGTGGCTGGCAGCACACACACCAGGTACACGATAGAAATTCAACTTTAACTGATCTAGGCGGATTGAGGGTGTCCTGAATCTATTCACAACACAAACAAAGAGAGGAGGAGTGGAGCAGCGTCCTCAGGGACAAAATTCTTCCTTCCTCCCATTTCTCAGCATCCTGGACTGCTACAGGGAAGCGGGAAGGTCTAGTGGGGACGACACACACTACCTGCTCTCTTTCACATGGAAGTGAGACAACACAAACTGACAGGTACAGAGTCAGGTGCTGCTGGGAGAATGCACACTAAAGCATAGGTGGAAAGGAAAAACCTCTGAGGAAATATCCAAGGGAAAAGAGCTACCCCTCCTCCTTCTAGAAAGGGAAAATGCTTGGAGAGTGCCCTGAGGTCAGATGCAAGGTTCCCAGTTCCAGACGCCATTCTTCTGACAGTTCCAATCTGGGTCACAAGTCCACCCCATGTTAGGATGGGTGTTGGGAAACTCATCTGGTTGTGGAGTGACAGCATAGTGGAAGAGGGAGGATGGTGTTAGAGGAGTAAGTGGGAGATGAGGGAAGGTTTTTAAAGGCACCCTCATCAGCCTGTAGTCTCCTCCATTGTTTGACCTTGGATGCGTCATCTCACTTCCCAAGTTTCCTCCCTATAAACAAGGACTGATGAGAACAAGAGCTCAACTGCAACACATCTCTTTCCTCCTACCTGTAATGCATGGATCATCATCCCAAATTATGGTTATGATAAAATACCTGTGTTACAAACAATTCAATAAAAGCCAATCAAAACAGAGGTTCCCTGGACCTTGGAAACAGCTGTTTCACAGAATATCTGCTCTAAAAATTTACCGAAGTAACATATACAAAAACACCCCATTCTCTTGAGAGAGGAAAGAGCTTGAGTTCAACCTCTAGATGTCCCTTGTACCCACTTTTTCTCTCCATTAGCCCATGTTTTCCTTAGACCAGATCCCTTCTTGTTAACAGATCCTACTCTCCTTGACCCAGAGATGGGCCAGTCCTTGGCATACTCCTGAGAGATACGGAAGAAAATACAGACTCTTAAGGTACACATGTGGAAGAGCTTGAGCCCAGCCATGTGGGCATTATTTCCTCCTTCACATACTCTAGTGTTCAGTAAGGCTGTAGAACAGATGTGGCAACTGGGCAACAACTCAGTGGAGTTCTCAAAGACAGCGACACTGGATTTGAAAATGTCAGTGGAATGACAATTCCAGGTACCATCTACCGAGCGTACAACCCGTATTAAGCACTTTACATGTTGTGAGGCTTAGTGACAAATGGGTACCGAGGTCTGTCTGACTAACCATCAGGCTGCTACTCTGGCTCCCTGTGACAGGATCCAGGATGCAGTCACAGAAGGAACCCTATGCAAAAACCAGCACCAGGCTTTGGTGTGAGAACAAAGATTAAAAGGCAAGGCTCTCTCTGACAATGGGACAAAGGGAGGAGGGTGGCCTAGGGCACAGTCTGCCGTGGCTGAGTCTCAAAGTCAGGTGATGTCACAGCAGAGTAGCTGTTAAGATGAGCTGGAAATAGCTATGCTGAACAGGGAGGAGGCATACAGGCCTGGTGACTACTTCTACATCCCTATTGAGTCCTTCTGCACATCAGATTTAATAGTTAAGAAGGCAACTGATTTCAGCTTATCTTTAGCATTTGTATTCTAACAAATAAACCCATCTGCACCGACTCAACAGCACTTGGCTGGCTGGCTGGCTGGCACCAATGTATCCCAATTTGATGGCAATGAGAGGCCATTATCAGATAGCACTGAAAAGACCTTTACTGAAAAACCTCTTGGTGTGACTTAAATTCTGACAAAGGCCCAATTCCTGAACACAATCAGTGACCTTGCCCACTGGTCCCTGGGTGGTTTGGATTACAAAGAGTCATCAGGGTTCTACAGAAAAGGAATCCTGTTGTCAGGGTTGATGGTGGAGAAAAAGGTCTATCTATCTGCACCTTTCCATTCCCCTGTATATCTGCCATTAAGAGGGTTGTGCTCATGGATATAATCACCACTCATTTTTATTTCACAGCTATACAGTTCATTCAGACTGTAACACATTTTAATGTAAGTCCATTGTGTTTTGAGCTCCCAAAGACCATCCTTTCTATAGTACTGTAACGCTGAGGATCAACCTAAAATTCAACTCTATCTTCCTACAATAATTGAAAATTTAATTTTTGTTATTCCTTTCCTAGTGCCCAATCAACAAGTGCATGTGGCTGGAACTATGGCGGAATTACAAAGGATCCAACTCCATCCCATCTCCCAGTGTACCTTGTAATTTTCACAGCAACAGTTCCTAAATTCATTGTTCTGCTCACCTCTCTTGACTCAATACTTGACTCACAACCTCACACAATGTCTAAACAAGTAAAAGTGTTACAGATACCATATCATCAAGGGTTCTGGTATTTATTTTTAATCAGTTTAAAGTGAAAATGAAGAAATCCAGATTGGCTACTTTTACCAGAAATTTCAGAGTCATTCAATCATTCTTTCCCCTACAGTACTTACTTATGCCTTAAATATGACATTTGGTTGCAAGTGTTCTCAACCTTGTTTGTAAAGAGGCTTCTTTTGTGTCACAAGGTAATTCCAGAGTAGTTACAGAATGAGCTAGCCAAGAAGAGAATGTGATACAAAGACCTAAATGTGGCCCCAGGGAAACAAGAGAATGCAGTGGAAAGTACTTTATGAAGATTACATTTTGAAAATGTGAAGCTTACTGAAACATGTACAGTCTGACCCAAAAGTGATTAGAGTATTTAAATATTCTACAATAAAATCGAACAAACAACACAAAAAACTCTTTACTGTGAGCATTAACCTAAAGAGAAGAGTATCTTCCATGTTATGTACAAGACAAAGGCCTAGGAAAGGAAACCTGAAACAGAAACAAAGCAAACAAATGCCCAAGGGTCACTGAGCCAACACCAAATACTAGTAATTAGACGAGCTTCCATTCTGTCCCTAAACACACTGCAAGACATAGCAGAGAAAACAAACAGCAACAGAATATTACTAAACAGGCACACACAATGACTGCTTATTTCCTATACAGCCTACAGATAGCCTATGGACGTTTTTTGCAAAAACAGGACCATGCTGTAAACTGCTTTATGGTTTGTTTTCCAAAATAAAATATCAGAAGTATGTTACCATGACAACACACAGAGGAAGTCTTATTTTTCAGCTATGTTGCTATAAATCTTGACATAACTAGCAATGAAAATCATAAAACATCATCTAGGACAGGAAAAACTATACAGCCACATACGGTAACTAAAATACATTAACTACTGTAGACAAAAGAACACTCAGCGAAAAATTGCTCTCATTCAAAATGCAAGTTTTTCCAAAACAAATATGAACAACAACAAAAATAAAACAAAAACAAACCCAGTGCCATGGAGTTGGTGCCGACTCCAAGAGAACCCCAAAGTCAGAGGAGAACAGCCCCATAAAGTTCCCGCGGAGAACCTGGAGGATATGAACCGCCAACCTTTTGGTTAGTAGATGCAGCATTACGTACCACTACGCCACCAGAGTTTCCTGAAGCAATTCGGAAGGAGAAGAATCAAGTAAGACGACTTCAAAGCATACTATAAGGCTACAGTAATTAAAACACTCTAAAAAAATAACACTCCAGTACTGGTATCATGACAGACATATAGAACAACCGTAATAGGACTGAGACTCCTGAAATAAATCCACGTTATCTATGGGCAATTCATCTTCGACATGGGTCCTGAGCCCATTCGACGGGGAAAGAAGATTCTCTTTATAAGCGATGCTGGATTTCCACATGCAAAAAAATGAAAGATGACCCAAGCCGCACAAGACACACAAAAGCCAACTCAGAATGTATCAAGGATCTTTATGTGAAAACTAAAACCATAAAATTCTTAGAAGAAAAATATACAAACAACCTGTGGTACCTAGTTTTAGCAAAGGGCTATCAAATAAAGGTCTTCCAATAAGGATGTCCTCATTTTGACAGCTCACAGCGTGATATCTGTGAAGTTACAGCTGCCACATTTATCACGTTTTTTTAATTAGTCTTGACAAACAGCCATGAAGTTACAGATTCCACAATGTGCAGAAATTATTAAAGTGTCTCATCAAAATGGGTGTTCCATTCGGTAAACATTCTGTGTGTTAAGTGAGATTTACAATGCACATAATTGTCCTACCAAGAGAATAATTTGACATTTAATCAAAAAATTTGAGACAACTGGGTCTGTTGCCAATCAGACAAGGGTGCATCAACAAACTGCACATTCCAACAAAAACATTTGCCACCATTTGTCAGTGTGTATGTGGGAATCCATCCCAACCAATATAGCACTGAGTATGACAACTGGGCCTTTTGCTGACCACAACTAGGCGGCTTTTGCATCTGGACTTGAAGCCTTACCCTTACAAAATTGTGTAACTCAAGAACTGAAGTCCAACGACCATAGACTGCGCTGTACATATGGTGACTGTGTTCTGCAGCAACTAGAAGTAGACCCTGCTTTCGGCCAAAAAGCATCTTCAGCAATGAGGCCCATTTCTGAATGAATAGTTTTGTTAATAAGCAAAACTGTCACATTTGCAGCAATAAGAATCCAATGGAGATTCAAGAACATCTACTTCATCCCCCAAAAGTTCCCATTTGGTGTGGATTTAGGTCCGGCAGAATCACTGGCCCTTCTTTTTTCCACGATGAACGAGGACTGCTGATGGTGAAAGACATCAGGCTGTGATAACTGATTGCTTTAGGCCCCATTTGGACGGTGCCATGGTGGGCATTTACCTGCAGTTCTTTCCCACACATTAAGCCATCAAATGTACTTTAAAACAGTAAAACAACTGAAACTGTATCATTTACACAACTTGTTTTATTCAAGTTGAAAGATGGTACAACCTTATTGGAAGATACCTGAAAATAACAAAAGCACTAGCAGTGAAAGGTACACAACAGTAATAGGCAACAACAGGAAATACTACTGCAGACACAGCCCCGCAACAACCGCAACACCTGTTAACTTACTGCTGTAGAATCGATTCCGACTCAGAGCAACCCTACAGGACAGAGCAGAATTGCCCCAGAGAGCTGGCAAGGAGGGCCTGTGGATCTGAACTGCCGCCCCCTTGGTCAGCGGCCACCACTCTCATCTACACCATCAGGGTTTCCAATGACAGTAATAATACACAGTAACTGGTGAGAGGACACACAGGCAGATAGATATGCACGCTCAATAGTTGTGGGATGGTGTATGGTAGCATATACACAAGCATATATAGGTTTGATAGTGGACATTTCTACATACATATTTTTACATACTGCAAATTTATCCATGTCTATAATACA
Source organism: Heterohyrax brucei (assembly GCA_028571685.1). Lineage (NCBI taxonomy): Eukaryota > Metazoa > Chordata > Mammalia > Hyracoidea > Procaviidae > Heterohyrax > Heterohyrax brucei. Next base: position 73,300,275 of record CM053161.1, read on the forward strand.
GCACACAGGGACCCAGTCCTGAAAATGTCTTAGTCATAAACAAAAACCTCAAAACAACAATGGACTTCAGGGCTTAGGACCATAGTCTCAGGGCACATTTAGGTCAACTGGTATAACATGGTCCATAAAAACAAGGTTTTATATCCAACCCTGGTAAGTAGCAACGCCAATCTTTAAAAGCCTGGGAACTACTGAGATATAACTACTGGTCTCTTCTCATTCCGACTAGAGAAGAAAGAGAAAAACCAAAGACTCAAAGCAACAATTAGTCTACTAGCCTAAGAGAGAACTAAATGGCATCCCAGTCCTGGACACAGGGGTGGAAAACTGTGGAACAAAATTCAAATTCATAAAAAAAGACCAGACTTTTAGGTCTGAAAGCAACTGGTGGAATCCCCAGACTATGACCCTTAGGTACCCTTCAAAAATGGAAGATAACACCACAGATCACCTTTCAGCCCAACAATAGACAGACTGATAAAGTGAACAGTTAACAATGGAAGAAAGGTGCACCTCATGGCAATCAACCGCATGAGACCTAGACTGCGGCCTTCGACCAAATCCAAAGTTCAGAAGGCAGGAAGGGGTAGGAGAGCCAGGTAAATGGAAACGGGGAACTCAGGGAAGGTGCTACACATTGAGGGGATTGCAACCAATGTAGGAGCCAAGTTGCCTATAAACTGCTGAATGGGAAATGAATTTTCTGTGTGAACTTTCACCTAAACTACAACATTAAAAAAAAAAAAAGGCATGAGCAGCAAAAGACAAAAAATTCTATATTAATAAAGTGAACTACACTGGTTGATATCTGAAGGTTACATTGTTGCTAAACCAAAAGCAAGTTTTTCCACCTATCACTGCAGCCAAATTTAGAGATGTGGAAAAAGGTTCAAAATATACTTTATTAACAAGACACATCTGCAAGCCTGGACATCAGTGAGAAGAGCTACTCCAAGACTGTCCTGGTTGGGTTTCAAATCCAGCTGCTTTTATAGCCAGATTACAAAAGGGGTCTGCATGAGAAACAACAGGGAATCACAAGATTCTGTTACATCTTAACAAAGAATGTCAATTACCCCAAATAATTACCTACCTGAAATTTTAAAATAACCAATTCCCTAGCTGGGGAAAGGGAAAGGAATGCAGGTCAGCTGATCCAGCCCAGCAATTTAGGTGACCTTCGTACACTAACAGCACCAACTCTGCATTCTTATCATGATATATATATATATTCCTTTTTTATAAATTGCTGAGTTTAATCTGCTAATATTTTACTAAAACGTTTTTGTTTCTATATTCATTCTTTTTTTGTAGTGCCTCTATCTGTGTCTTAGTCATCTAGTATTGCTATAAAAGTGATACCACAAATGAATGGCTTTAAAAATAGAAATTTTATTCTGTCACAGTCTAGTAGGTTACAAGTCCAAATTCAGGGCATCACTTCCAAGGGAAAGCTTTCTCTGCTGGCTCTGGAAGGAGTTTGTTGTACATCTTCCCCCTGGACTGGGAGCTTCTGATGCACAGGGACTCCTGTTCTTTCCAAAGGATGGGCTCTGCTCCTGGCACTGCTTCTTTCCTTATGGTATGAGGGTCCCAAATCTCTCTGCTCACTACTTTCTATCTCAAGAAATTGCCTCAAGGCTCAATATAGTCTAGCACATTGAGTTCTGCCCCACCAACACAACTGCGACCCATCACTCCTCCGTAACATCATAGAGGCAGGGTTTACAGCATGGAGGGACCTTTACACATCGCCAGGAATCAGGACCTAACCCAAACTGCTACTCCCATTTTTGGTGGGGACACAATCCAATCCATGCCAGTCTGGTTTTGCTATCAGGTTAATAACAGCCTTACTGAGTTGAGAAATATTCCCTCCTCTTCAACTTTCTGACTTGACGGCATTTGGCTTGGCTCAACTGTCTGAGAAAGCCTATACAGGACTGGTATTGTTTCTTCCTTAGAAGTTTGACAGAATTCACCAGTGAAGCCATCTAGGATTGCAGTTTCCTTTGAAGGAAGTTTCTTTTTTAGTTAGGCATTCAATTTATTTTTCTTATTTTTGGTAATTTCTTTCAGGGAATTTGTCAATTTCATTGAAATCACTGAGATCACTGCCATAAAGATGTTCCCTCTTTTATTCTCAAAATAGCAACTTGAGTTTTCTCTTGATCAGTCTAGCAAGAAGTTTATTAATTTTATTCATCTTTTTAAAGAGCTAGCTTTTTGGAGTTTTATTAATCTTCTCTATTGTTTTATATTTTATTGACTTCTGTTCTTATTATTTCTTTCCTTCTGTTCACCTTGGGCTTGGTTTGTTCCTCTAACTCCCTAGGTGAGAATTTAGTTTATTAATTTTGACCTTTTTTATTTTCTAATACCAGCATTTTGGAAACCCCAGCAGCACAGTGGTTAGGTGTTATGGTTGCTGACCAAAAAGGTCAGGAGTTCACAATCACTAAGCATTCCTTGCAAACTCTGCAGGGCTGTTCTACTCTGTTCTAGAGTGTCACTATGAGTCTGAATGGACTTGACAGCAATGGATTTGGTTTTTAACACAAGCATTTTAAGCTACTCAAAGTCCTCCAGGCACTGTTTTATCTGTACTCTATACATATTATGACATGCTATGCTTTAATATTCATTCAAATAAAAATATATTGCAGCATCTCTTGTAATTTCCTCTCTGAATTATGAGTTATTTAAAAGTGTGTTCTCCAATTTCTAAATACTGTGAGATTTTCCACATCTGTTTGGAAGACTTGGCCAACTGAATGGAAGAAACCCATATCAGTTACCATTTTCAAAAAAAGGTGATCCAAAAGAATGTGGAAATTATCAAACAATATCATTAATATTACACACATGTAAAATTTGGCTGAAGATTATTCAAAAATGGTTATAGCAATACACTGGCAGGGAACTGTCAGAAACTTCAAGCTGGATTCAAAAAAGGATGTGGAACAAGGAACATCACTGCTGATGTCAGATGGATCTTGGCTAAAGCAGAGAATACCAGAAAGATGTTTATCTCTGTTTTACTGACTATGCAAAGGCATAGTGGATCATAACAAATTATGAACAATATTGTGGAGAATGGGAATTCCAGAACACTTAACGGTGCGAACTGTGTGGTTTACAGTCAAGAAATGTGTGGATGAGGGTTGTATTATCCTTTACTATACTTCTAAATAACTGAGGAGCTGGACTACATGAAGAATGAGGCATCATGAGCAGAGAAAGACTCATTAACAACCTGCAATATGCAGATGACACAACCTTGCTTGCTCCAAGTGAAGAGGAATTGAAGCACTTACTAATGAAACTCAGAGACAAAAGCCTTCAGCATGAATTACAATTCACTATCAAAAAAACAAAAACCCTCACAACTGGACCAGTAAGCAATATCATGGTAAAGAGAGAAAAGATATAATACAAACTAATTTATTAAAATTAATAATCAATAGAAATATTACTAGGCCATAAAGAGAAACAAAGTCCTGATACATGCATGCTACAACATAGATGGTCCTTAAAAACATGATGCTGAGTCAAGACAAATCTCAAACAGAGAAGTACTGTATGCTCTCACTCATATGAAACAGGCAGGAGGGGCAAATGGAGACCAAAGCCGACAACTGGTCACCAGAGGTAGGAGGAAGGGCAAAAGAAGGAATCATTGCTGATGAAGCTTTCAGTTTGTTTATGGCAATGGAAATTTAGTAATAGATACTGGTGATGGTTAAACAACATGATTAATGTAACTGATGTCACTAAATTCTAACACGTAAAAAAAATTAAACTGGCAACCACTGTGTCACAAATACTTTCACAATAAAAAACTAACAGACAATAGTTGCATAGCCAAAGCATTCCCATTAAAAGTTGGACCAAAACAAGGATGCACATTCTTACAGTTTATTATTTCATTTTAGAATAATTAACAATTAATGCAACAAGATACGTAACTAATGGAAATGGGGAGACAAAACCCAGCAGAAGACATGAGCACATATACCAAGAAAACCCAAATAAGCCAAATGAAAAGCTATTAGAATACTGAGTTCAATCGTGTGTGATGACAAAAGACAAAAAATAGAAAAATTAGTGTTTCTATACTCTAGCAAATATTCTTAAACATTACTTCATTGTATCAACTAAACTAAGTTACTTGAAAATTTTAAGAATAAACATAGTTGCTGTAAAAGAAACTACAGAATTTTACTAAGAGACCTAAAAGACCCACATAAAAAGACATAATAGAGTGCTAAAATCTTGAAAACAAAACAATTTAGCAAGTGTAGCCATCCAGGGTAATAACTGTGTTTACCTTCTGACTTTCCATGGCTGATAACGGCAGTCTGGCCTACCCAACATGCAACTTCTGTTGCTTAGGAAGCAGCCCGTTGGGGGGTCATTCCTCCTTTACTCTCAGTCCATGTGATGTGGGTGAAAATAATCCTGCCTGCAGCCTCTTAGTGCCTGGGCATACAAGTCAGGCCCGGCCAGTTAGCACGTTAGTTCAACCTTCTAACCACAGGGATTGGTGCAAGGTGGGCAAGTGACACAAGCCAAGTGGACTCAGTTCTGGAACTTACATCGGAACCTCAAGAAAGCAGAAGTACTCTTTCTACGGAGATGCTGGGGACTCCTGCAAGGAGACAGCCTGGAAATGAAGGGAGAGCCTGAGCCTGGTAGGACTGGGTCTGGTCAGCTCTGTATGAGCCCTGGATTGAACTATGCCCAGAGAGTTTACTTTTTTCACTTTTATAGATGAATAAATTATTCTGTTACAGTGCTAAGTCAAGAGCCTGTACTTGAGAGTCAGACTGTCTATGTCTGAAGTCTAGATTGGCCATGAGACTTCTGTTAAGTTGCTTAACCTCTCCATTCCCCAAGACCCTAATCAATAAAGTAGGGATTAAGAACAGTACCTACCTCATGAGGTTATTAATGGAATTCAATAAATCAGTATATGCAGAACCTCAGAACAGGGCATGATATACCATAAGCACTACATAAGTAATAACTTCTAAATTTTTTCCCACTCTTATTGTTGCTGTTGTTTAAACTATTTTGAGCTTGGATTCTGTCGTCTGTAGTTAACAGTGATTTTAAAAAAATATCAAATCATGTCACTTTCTTGCTCAAATCCCCCTAAAATTTTCTCATCCCATTGTGTATAATATCTAATGTCTTAACCAGGACCTACAAGGCTCTCTATCCTTCCCGTAACCCCACTTGAATATTGTTCTAGGTTAGGTAGGTGGTTCTGGGGCCTGACACAGTGAGCTGGGGTGGGAGATGAGGACTGACTGAAGTTCAGTCGACAATCCAGCTTAAGGCTATTTTCCATCTCCATGGAAGCAGGGATCACACTGCAGTGTCACTGTCCTCTTACTGATCTTTCTCTCCCACCAGACCTGGAGTACCTGGGTTGTCCACATTCATCTCTGTCCCCCTCTCAGCCAGCAGCTCATCTATATTTTACAGACAAAGGTGGGTGGTGGGCGAAGAAAAAAACCAGGCCGGATGCCTGAGGCCTGCTGCAGGCGTTAGTCTGGCTTGAGGAAGGGCCTGGAGGTAAGCCAAGGCTCAAGGGGGTTTCTTCACATCAGGCTATTTCTACTTTCTTGGCTCCAGACATTTCAGCTTTATCCAGTGTCAGAAACCCCAGTCTCAGGGAGAGAGAAACTCTGAAAACAAGACTCTCCACCACACAAAAGGTAGCAGAGAGGTACAAGACATGTAACTCTTACATGTGCTGGTCCCAGACGATTTTAAGCAAATGCCTTTTTGCTGACATTCAGATTTCTGACTTCTAAAGACGAGACAGACACTGCCTGAAGAGGTTATTACTCCATCCTGTGAAATATCCTCACAAGCTAATCAGCAACCATAACAATTTAGAATAAAAAAAAAACCCAGAAAAGCCAATTCTATCTAATGTGTCCACTTCTTTGATTACTTCTAATTGGCCAGCAAGACTACTTTTCCCTTCATGTTCATTCAAGCCTTTTTAGCAACTCTGAAACGTTCAATCATATTCACCTTAAAAGAAAGCAACACTGTCACTCAATCACCAAAATTAGGAATGTATCATTCCCTCCCTGACTCCCTCCTGCTGCTGGAGTCCTGCCTGCATACATTATCTTGTCTCTATTCTCTTTTCCTCCCTTGATTTACTCTAATTCTCTCCCCTTTTCCCAAGAGTACCTGCTTTTTTCTTCATCCCTACATCTTTCTAATGACCCAAAAAGACCTTCCTTAGAAGACCACCTGCACATGCACAAACTGCTCCATGAAATTAATCACTTGTGGAGACTCTGATACATGACTTCTATCAAGAATTCAGGAGCCCTTGGGTAGTACAGTTAAGTGCTCAACTATTAACTGAAAGGCTGCCAGTCTGACCCACCCAGAGGCATCTCAGACGACAGCTTTGTGATCTGCTTCTAAAAGGCCAGAGTCATGAAAACCCCATGGAGCAGTTCTAGCCTGCATGTCTAGTCTGTGGCACTCACAGGGTTAATGTAAAGTGGAATCAACGACAACATCATGAATTCATAAGTTTCTCTCTCTTTTTTCTATCTTGGAAAACTTCCAAACAGACACAGAAACAGTATAACAAACTCCTATGTAGTCATCTAACAGTTTCAATAACCATTAACACTTTGCCATACTTTTCTCATCTATTTCTCCCAGCCTCTTTTTTCACTGAAGTGTTCTAAAGCCAATTCCAATTATTTTGCTTCACCCTTACTTTAGAATGCATTTAAAAAAAAAACAAACATTCTTATACAGTAACAATACCTTTATCAAGCCTAATTATTAAGTTACATTGCTATATTAGTTCACATTCCTTATCATCAACCCAGATCCGGATACACATTCAAACTTCCCAAACTCTCTTTAAAAATGTCTTTTTACATCTGATTTGAATCTCAGGTCCCAAAAGCCCCACTTTATGTTTGTTATCTCTCTTAACTCTCTTCTGACCTAGAACAGTAATTTTCATGCTACTGACTTGTTGAACAAACGAGATCAACTGTATGAAGAACACAGCACATTTTTAGATTTGTTTGATTGCTTACTGGTGACGCTGTGTAACTTGTGCCAGTAGCTCTTTCACTTCCCGTAGATTGAAAGTAAGTTCTAGAGGGTTGATCTGATTACTTCAGACTTTTTCGGGGGGGTGGGAGAAGGGAGAGGAGCAGCACGTGATCATGGAGGTGGTGTGCAGGTCCCACTGCATTGCATCAGAAGACACACTGCTTGACTGTGATATCTGCGGTGAGGGAGCCTGGCTGGTGAGTGGATTTAGGTGGTGAAGACCTGATCCCTCACTATTCAAGTTTCCCAGCAATCTTTTACCAAATGGTTTTCCCTCCCATTCTTGACCACTATCTGAAATCAGTTAATTCTGGCTGGCAAAATGGCAATTTTTTCTAATTGTATCATCCCTTCCATATTTAAGAACACTGAAATACTTTCTCTCACCCTAATGGATTATCTGTCTACCCCGAAAAAAACAATCTATACTGTAAGAGCATACTTTTCTCCTTTTAGTTAGCAAGCTTCAGAATACTGAGTTGGCTACACAAACACGTCCTGACAAATCAAATGGCTCAGGCCCTCTAGAGGGGCAGACGTTCCCGAGCCTCTCAGTTCTCCCACCCACAAAGACGCAGAACAGGCTGATTGACACTAAGCTGTGTTTGTGGTTCACGCTGCACATTTTCAGACTCACCTAAATTCCAACTGCTTAATTAATTATAGATTATTTTTAAAGGCCAAAATCTGAACATAAAAGAACCCAATCCAAACCCACTGCCGTCAAGTTGGGTCCGACTCATAACAACAACAGAGGTCTGAGTAGAACTAACTGCCCCGTAGAGTTTCCAAGGAGCACCTGGTAGATTTGAACTGCCAACCTTCTGGTTAGCAGGCACAGCACCTAACCCACTACACTACCAGGCTTTCCAAATCTGAAGACAGTTTAGGTAAAAACAGATTCACCTTAATAAAAGTAAGTCAAAAAGAGTTACTAGAAATTAGCAACAGCCGGGAAAGTGGATTCATACACGCTTGTTACGGTGTGGACTTCAGTTTCTAATTAATATAATAGCAATCTGGATTTTTATTTGGTATATACAATTAAGAAATATTTATTCCATAATCTGTTAGAGAAGATCTACTAGTTAAACAAGAACGGGTGACACTGAACTTCACCTTGGGGAGACTTTGGGGAGTGGGGAGAAGGAAAAGTAAGCAGATCTAGTTCCGGTAAAATTACTAAAAATCACATTTTGAAACCAGCTTCTAACATCTGCCATTACTGTTGCTGTGCAGTCATTCTGGCATACAGCTGTCCAAAATGAATGCTAATACGAGGTCCAACAACTAAATCTGCAAACTCATCCTAAAAGAGCGCTACACACCTCACTGCTGGGTATCACTACAGTCACCTTCCAAGTCCTCCCCTTGGGAAGCTATACATCAATGCCAGCGTCCAGTACACCCTTCAAAGCAGTTTTGGAACTTTTTCTCTGGAATGTCTACCAGAGCTGTCATGGTATTACCTAGCCTTGATGTCCTGATGTCATCAAAATGTCTTCCTTTCACTATTCCTTTATCTTCGGGTAAATAAAAAAGTCACTGGGGGCCAGATCAGGTGAGTAGGGAGGGGGTTAAAGTGCAGTGATTTGTTTACTGGCTAAGAACTCCCTCACAGACAGTGCTGTGTGAACTGGTGCATTGTTGTGATCCAAGAGCCACGAGTTGTTGGCAAAAAGTTCAGCTCGTTTTTGTCTAACTTTTTCATGTGGCCTTTTCAAAACTTCCAAATAGTAAACTTGGTTAACTGTTTATACAAATTCATAATGAACACTCCCTCTGATATCAAAAAAGGTTAGCAACATTGTTTTGACTCTTAATTTAGACTGACGGAACTGTTTTGGTTGAGGAGACCTGGCTAACTTTCAATGCGCACTTGGATTCTTCATTTCAGGGCCGTGTGGGTACAACCACATTTCATCACCAGTGGTAACATGGCCCAAAACATTTTGCCTCTCCAAAAGGTCCTGGCAAACTTCAACTCTCCTTTGCTTTTCTTCAGTGTGGGCTCCTTTGGGGCCATCTTTACGCACACCTTTCTCACACTAAGCTTTTCAGTTAAGATTTTCCTGTTTCTCTATTGATGTTTACTTGGTCTGTTAAGCCTCTCAGTCAGCCAATGATTTTAACGCACAATGTGACAATTTTTGCAATGTTTTTTTATCAGCTTTCCTTGTTACCAGACAACCTGAGCTCTCCATCAGTGATGCTTTCTCTCCCCTCAGGGAAACATTTAATCCATCTGTACACTGCCCTCTTCTTCATGGCATCATCCCCATCAACTTGGACTAACATGTCCCTGATTTCACTTCTACTCTTGTCAAGTTTAACAAGAAATTTAGTGTTTTGTTCATTGCTCTAATTCAAGCTCTGACATTCTCACAATGGCACACAAAAACATGCAACAATGAATGGCATTCAGCAAGACAGTGGCACACGTTGACATGGACACAGCTGTGAGACACTGATATAACAAGGTTATGAAATCTTATTGAGTCGTTTGTACACTGCTACCAACATAAGCACAGTAACAAGTTTGTGTATTTAATTGTCATACCTAATATACATGAAATACAGCCTTTCTAAGAGTTGGTCAGTGTTTACAAGTAAGTTATTCCAGACAGACTCATGGGTAATCACACAGTATACAAAAGAAATCTGTCAATGCATCAAAATGAAAGCCAAGATTCAGTTATATTAAAAGTTATGTCTGCTTGCCCATTTATCGAACAGTGATACGTGAAAAGCCACTAAAAATGTTACAAGATACCAGATACGTTTTTCTTGAAGATCTACATAAGATTCCCGGGAGGCCTGCAGTTGCCCTGGGCCTTGAATGCCCATGAAGCACATCTGCCCAGATGACAACGCCCTCCCAACACTGAGGACCCACTGTGGGGTCCTCACCCTGAGCTGTGAAGCTATGAGGAAAGCAAAGGACTAGACTGCCTTTCAGCAGATCCTGTTCCTGCTGTCTTTTCTTCACATTCCCTTCCAAGGCTGACCTCCCTTTGCCTTCTCTCTGGCTACCCTAACCATAAAAGCCAAAGTGCCCCTTTCTCTAGTCTTCTGAACACATCACCTCCTACAGTGCCTTCCATTTACTATGTTTCAATCATAACATTTCTCCACTGCTCTTCAAACCTTTCAGCTTTGCTCCTTCCACATGGATTGCTGCTGCCTTATAATGTACAAGAGAAAAGGCAAAACAAAAGGCAAAGAGAAGGTGCCCACCTCAGGAATCAGGAAAGAACTGAGAAGGGCAAGTGTCGCAGCACTGGCAGCCTAAAAGGCTACCGTGAGAAGAACCACTTGCTGCGCACTGGGCTTGATGCTGGTTTTGTATGTAATTGTGCTCTTCACTTCAGAGAAGGTCTAATAGCATATTTCAAGCCACTGTGGAAACACTAATAACAAACTATGACGATGACAGCCAATTAGGATATAGTACTTCTGATCTTCACAACTCCAGAAGGTAACTGGTAATTCTAGTTTAAGGAAAGGCAAATTAAGGTGCAGAGATGTTACAATATTTGCTCAAGGCTTCATAGGCAGTAAAAAGCAGAGTCATCTTCTAAATCCAGATCTTCTAACTCCATGTTCCACAAATCACTTCCTGAGCTCATGTACTTAGTATAATGTCCTGTTAACTAGTGAAATACCATAGTTATAATTCACTTCCCTCACAGGAAGACTGCTACCATGCAGGGCAAGGCACGTCACCAACGAGTACAACAGGACAGGATTCACGTGCACCCTGCCTGCCCAGAGCAGGATGGCACTGCATGGCCCACAGCCACAGTTCCTGGAAACAGGCACCCATATATCTATCAAGGAGCACATCCCAAATCCAGCAGTAAAAGTCATCTGGAGAGCAGGAGAAAGGTGCACTGTCACCTTCAGGGATGAGACCCTAGAATCAGCACTTGTCCTAGCTTTAAAATGCTTAAGCATTTGAACACTCATTCCTGAATGGAGGACATCTTGCACCTCACCTTGGAGCCCTGGTGGTACACGACTAAGAGCTCAGTTGCTAACCTTGAGGTAGGCAGCTGGAATCCACCACCTGTCCCCTGGAAGGGACAGTGCTGCTCTGTCACATAGGGTTGCTATGAACCAGAAATGACTGGACAGCAGTGGTTTTTTGGTTCTCACTTCACTTTAGGGCTGAGTAACTCAGCAGAGAGGTCCCTGACCCGTCAGTCAAGTTCAGCAATGTCAGGCCACAAACTTCTGTTCTCAGGAATGAGCATTAAGGAACATCTCAGGATATGGCTAACAAAGCCCAAAAAAGACCGCAGGAAAAAACCCAAATGCCTAGCCACTTCACTGAGATTGGTAAATACTGCCAAAAGAGAGAGACCCTTTCTGGCTTGGAGCTAAATCTCTTTGGAGGTAAATTAATTCTAGAAACAATAAATGCTTCTCTGTGAAAAGGCAAAATATTAACTATTCAGGCCTATGTTTGGCAATTAACTTTTAGAACTCCCTTATAAGGCAGCTGTTTGAAACTTAGAATAGGTCTGCTAATGCTAAAACCCATTAATAGCTTTTAGTTTCCTGACAAGCCTGAAAAAATGCAACAACCATAGTAGTATTTCTATTATGGTGACTGCTAATACAATGTGAAAACCCAAAATCCACTGCTCACACGTTGATTCTGACTCTTACAGACCCTAGGGCAGAGCAGAACTGCCCCTGGGGTCCAAAGCCATACATCTTTACCAAAGCCAATCGCCCTCTCTTTCTCCCTCAGTGCTGCTGGTGGGTTCGAACCACCAGCAACTGTGCCCACCAGGGCTCCTTTTCAGGAGAAAGCTAAGTAAAAATTTCTTAACACGACTCTGGGACGTATTTTCCTTTCTCAGCGTGAGGGGCCCCATGATGGTTCCAGGAAGTTGGAAGGGGCAGGCAGGTGCTGGGCTATGGTCCTTGGTTAGCCCCCCTTCCCTGAGTATAGTTTACTCTTCTCTAATTGTTCCTCCTAGGAGCAAGGTACTTGCCCTCCACGCTCTGCAGTATCTAACACCTGGAGGTACAGCCTAAAGAGGAGCTCAGTCATACTCAGGTTAAAATAAAAGCTGTGGCTTTACTTGTCAAGCCACTCCAGCCAGAGGTTCCAAATGACGCTAAAAGTGCTTGGATTATTTTCAGATGACAGCGTGAACAGTGCGAGTCTAATCCTGTTCAAGACTTTCCAAGAGTGGGCACAGTATCTCTGACTGCTCTCTTACCACAAGTCTCTGGAAAGCAACAACCCACACACTGCTGGCTGAACACCTTGGTCCTTTACATAAAGCAAGCAAAGCTAACACGGTACACATGTGTTTGCAGAGACATGACCTGCATGTATACAAAGACTGCCAATTAAATTCATGGATTCATCCTAGAACAAGTGCTACAAACCTCACTGCTGAGTATCACTACAGTCACCTTTGAAGTACTCCCCTTGGGAAGCTATGCACAGACACCAGTACCTTGTCCACCCTTCAAAGCAATTTTGGAACTCCTTTTCTGGAATGGCCATCAGAACTGTCATTGTATTACCCTCGATGTCCTGAATGTTGTGAAAATGTGTTCGTTTCAACATTTCCTTTATCTCCCAGTAAAGAAAACCGTCACTGGGCACCAGATCAGGTGAGTAGGGAGGGTGTTCTAATACAGTTACTTGTTTACTGCCTAAAAACTCCCTCACAATTATATAATTAAGTTCATAAACTTGCCACCATGCACAACAGCCATTCCAGAAACTGTTCCAAAATTGCTTTGACGAGTGGACTATGCACTGACATCAGTGCATAGCTTCTCAAGGGGACTACTTTGAAGGTAACTGTGGTCACCAATAAGGTATGTAGGACTTAGAACAGTTAAGTTTATAGACTGTCAGATGTCATAGACAGCAGCCTAGAAACACACTAACCGGGTGACAATAAGGAACAGGGTGGGGAACAGGTAAGAGGATAAAGCAGAAGTTTCAGATTTCATAGCTTATATTTTTTTGAGAAGCACATGTGTTTCACAAGTAAAAGAAAAAAATTTAAGTGTTTCATAAACACTTTAAAATGATAATCTCCCTGAACACAAAAAAGGATCACAGTCAGAAATTATAAATATACTCAAATAAAAAAATTCAAATTAGAGTTACTCAGTGAGGTTATTATCCATTTATGCCAGAAGGTTCATAGGCCCACAAGGCAAAAACAATTTTTGTGGGTTTTTTTTAAAGTACTATAATAAAATAAAGAAGAGTATGTGACAGAGACCATGATGTGTATCTCACATAATCTATAAACTTACTATATCTGCCCTCTAACAGAAAGATTCTGCTCATCCCTGATTTATAGTAAGATGCTGCATCTGTTCAAAAACAGTTCCACATTCTTCTTGGGAGTGTCTTCAAAATCACATTTAAGCACAATAAAAATTAGTCTTACTACTTAATAGACTGATTTTTGTTTTGTTTTTCAAATTCTGATGTCCTAGAAGAGTCACAGTGTTTCACTCGGATTATCTAAGACCCCAAGAAACGTACTGAAATAAGAATCAATACACCCAAATAAAAACAGCTGTAAATTCAGAATCGGAAAAAATAATTCATCCTATAAACATGTCTGGAACTTTCTACATTCAACCAATGATTCCAAATAACGCCAATTCACAAATAAAACTCATAATTATATTTAGAAATCTATTATGTACTTTTAGCTCTATGTTATATGGAACTTAAATAGCAGTTTGAAAATTTAAAAGACAGGAACACAAAATACAGGCTGATTTGTTTGTTTCTCTTTAATAAATTTTTAAGTGATTTAATTTTAAATGAAAGCAACTCAGAACCTGGTATATCCACATTTTTCAGGTGGATACAGTACCAACAGAAAGATGACAAAGACCATAATTACGGTCATTTGGAAAAACTAAGACATTCCCACTTACCTCCAGATATATTTGTTACTTAAGTAAGACAGAGAAGGTATCCTACCTCAATGTCCTGGACACTGAATTCCTTCTGATCTGTGAAGTTTGCGGCCCCGGTGCTAAGTTCCATCAGCATTTTGGCAATCTCAGGCTTTACAGCCGAGGTCAGGCGGCTGGCTGCGTCCATGACATGCTCCTGCACGTCTTTAAGCTGCAGGGCTGCCTTGGAGTAGTGCGAGTTCCTGAACACAGCACTGAAGAGATCTGTGAGCAAGGTGCTGGCACGGCAGAAGACGTTGAGGGCGTCCAGGTACTTGGAGATGCCCTGCTGGATGTCAGCGACAGGAGTGGAGTGGGGCATGGCATGGTGGCAGCTGCCTGTCGCAGTCAGACTGCCCAGGGGGGCAGCGGTGGCCGTCGAGGCCAAGGGAGCACTCAGTGCGCGGCCCAGCTCAGGCATCGGGTACTGCTGGTGCTGCTGCACCTTCTGCTTGGACCCGCCAAGCAGGAAGCGCCGCTTGTAGTCCATTTTACTGTCCTGGGCACTGCAGCAATACATGCGGGAAGAGGAGCCAGCCCAGGTTCTGGAAGGGGTTCAGGGTTCTGAACCTGTTATCAAAACTGTAGCTAGGTATAAAAATAGCAGAGTTCGGCAAACTGAAGTTTAGAAAAAGGCATTTCCATGAGGCAAGTGACCATGTGATCCAACGTGGATGTGAGGAGGACAGCAGGTCTATGTAATCAGTATTTTGGGGGTAGGCGGGACTTCTGACAAAAAATAAAAGTGTCTCCAAAACGTCACATAGGAACCATGAAGCATTCCACTCTCTTAATAAAAAGATGTTTGCAGAGAAAAATGCTTCCCTATAATTACTTGAAAGAATACTTTGATACTTCTATTTACAACAGCAGAAAAATAACTTAACTTTTAAAAATGTAATTTCAGGTACTGTAACGTAATATAATGTATTTTCAATATGCCAAAAGTTAGAACCCAAAATCCACATGCTGATCAACAGCAATTTAAAAAGCAGTCCAGAATTACTTCGCCCTAAGTCCTGAAGAAGGAAGACCGGACCTCTGCAGAGCTTTGACACAGCCTGCCTACCAAATCCATTTACCTGTGAAGCTTCTTCTTAATGCTAAAAATTTCCAAATTTCCTCTGTTTTCTGAAAACAACTTTTAGAAAATACTGGCATTTGTTATTAGAAGTTTTCTCTGTTCCTTCCGTTTGCTGGGGTAGCGGTTTCCTTGTAACACGAGTAAGAGGTGCTTCCAGACTGGGCTGGCCCCCGACTGTGAAGTCTGAAGCAAAACTGAACAAATGTATTTGTAAAGCCTTTAAGTCATTTCCTGTGACGGGAAAAAAATAAGATGAAGTTAGCAAGGCTACAGGACAATGAGTAATTCCAGAACGTTAACTCTTGCAATGCTATTATCCACACAGGCAGGCTACAACTACATCAAAGAGGAAATCATAAAGCCTTACGGAAGAAGATACAATAGAGTGGAAGAGTGAAATAATGACCATTAGAAAATGCCTTCAATTGTAGCACAAAAATAACCTAACAAAATTCTACACCAAACACTTCAAAACAGGCACTGATGGGTGACGTGTGAACGGAGCCTGGATCAAAGAGTGTTCAGCATTCTTTTGCTTCCCCTTCAAAGAGCTCTCAAATCTGACAGAGGATCAGATGGACACGCAGATTATGATGAGGGTTACTGACAAGTACAGCAATCACAAAGTTTAAGGAGGATGTGAAAACAGAGAGGACAAAGTATCAGAAACCTGGGTGATTTTATGAAGAACAAAGAATGTTCTTCTGAGGTAGGCCTTTATAACAGGAAAGGTTTTGGCAGGTGGAGAAGAGGCGGGGGAGGCTCACCAGGTAAAGAATCACCAGAGCAAAAGCCCAAAAGTCAGACACAGCACAGGCCTGTTGAGCATACCCAGCTGAACTGAAGAAGCACAGGACACATACAGACAGCCTAGAGAAGCCGGCGAGTGGCAGGTAGTTGATGACAGGATTCTTCTCATTCTCATCCAGATACCAGTCTTCCCTCTAGATGCTCACAGGAGAAGCCTGGCAGGATAGGCCAGTTCTCACATCCTGGCATGGCTTCTGCAGAACCCTTGGCACTGAGCAGGTTCAAACAGCAACATCTGCAGGTCTCTGGCTCTAGTTTCTGATACCTACAATGGAGTAATGTGATTCTTCTTGCAGAGCTCAACTCAGGGCTAACCTCTGCCTGAACCATGTTCTCCCAAAACAGCAAGAGGTCAATTTTTTTTTTAAGTTATAGTAAGTATATAACCAACCCCACAGCCATCGTGTCAATTCCAACTCACAGCGATCCTATAGGCAGAGCAAAAGTGTTCCATAGACTTTCCAAGGAGCACCTGGTGGCTTTGAACTGCCTACCTTCTGGTTAGCAGCTATAGCACTAAACCACTAAACGACCACAGTTTCCATAGTAAGTACATACTAAACTTCAGCCTATCTGATGTTTACAGACAGTTTTATTTTGGTATACTTACTAGTAACTGAATTTCTTTCCATTTTCCCTATTGCACATACAAGTTATACCTTGTCACTTGTCATGCTCAACTCCCTTATTTCCTTTGTAGTACTACAGTTGGATAAAACAGACAGGATGGTAGGTACAAAAACAAATGCTCAGACGAATGCCATAGGTATAAACACATACACTAAAGTACAGCAACCTTCCTTTAGTTGGCAAGTAAATTCACCCAAACTGGCTAGCATTAGCAGCTCTGTGTCTGACAGAATCTTGATTGTTAAAATTTTATTTTCATCAGATAAATTTTTGAAGGAAATCTCAATGTCTAAAAATATACTACTTGAAACACATGTAAATCCAATGCAATCACTATAAAAATTCTAACTACATTTATTTAAAAAATGGACAAGCTCATCCCAAAAGGCAAATGAAATGTACAAGATCTAGGGTAATCAAAAGAAATTCTGAAAAAGATCATCAAAGTTGAAGGACTCACATCTATTGGTTTCAAATCCTACCACCAAATTATGTTAATTAAGACAGCATGGTACTGGCATAAGGATACATCAATAAAAAACAAGTGAGAATCTAGAAATAAACATACATCTATGGTTAATGGACTTTAGACAAGAGTTCTCCAACCATTCAATGGGGAAAGAATAGTCCTTTAAACAAATGGTGCTAAGACAACTACATAGCTGTATGTAAGAGAATACGCATAAGACTCTTACTCCACACCACATGCAAAAATCAACTCCAAGTAGATCGAAGACCCAAATACAACAGCTAAAACTAGAAACTCTTAGAAGAAAACATAGTTACAAATCTTCATGACTGAACTAGTTTTTTTTCTTTTTTTGCATGGTGAAAAAATATGTATCAAAACATATATTATTACAATTTCTTTGTTTATACTTCAGTGACATTGATTATATCCTTACTGCTATAAAATTATTCTTGCTATCCTTTCTTCAAACCATAAGCTGTATTTTTTTTTTAGGTATGATACCTAACGCAGGCGAATGAAAACACAAACTGAATGTCATCAAAATTTCAAACTTTTGTACATTTTAAAGAACACTATCAAGAAAATGAAACCACCACACAAAATAGTAAAAATATTTGTAAATTGTGTATCTGCTAGGAAACTAGTATCCAGAATATATAAAAAACACAATTCAAAGATAAAAAGACTAACCAAGCAGAGAATGGGAAATGGAATGTAACAGACATTTCTCCTGACACATACAATTAGCAAATAACCATAAGAAAATGCCCAACATTAGTCACAAGAGAAATGCAAATCAAAGAAATCAAGAAAGAAAGAAACTTGATCCAAATATATGCTGTTCAAAAAAGGCACATCTTACACCCAAGGACACAAGCAGCTGGAAAGTAAAAGACAAAAATATTTTATACAAATGATAACCAAAAGAGTGCTGTGGCAGCAATCTTAATGCCAAAGCAGACTTTAAGCAAAACCTGTTAATACAGATAAAAACGGACATTGTATATCGATAAAATAGTCAATTCATCAAGAATAGTTATCATAAATACATATACATTCAATATTGGAATACCTACACAATAAAGCAAACAGAATTAAAAGGAAGAGACAGTATGTACTACCACGGTAGTTGGAGACTTCAAGACATCACATTCAGTACTGCACAGAAAGGAGACCAACAAGGAAACAGAAGACCTGATTACCAACTGTTAACCAACGAGACTTAATAGACATAGACAGAATACCCCACCTAACAACACAACAATACACATAATACTCCAGTAAACACGTGTCATTCTTCAGGTTAGATCACATGTCAGATTACAAAGCAAGACTCAGTCAATTATATTATACAAAGTATTGTCTCTGACCACAGTGGAGTGAAGGTACTCACAGAAATCGGTAACAGGAAAAAGAAAGACTGATAAATATACAAACATATGGAGACTAATCAACACACTACCAAACCACCAACAGGTCAAGGAAGAAATCAAGAGAGAAATAAAAAATGTCTTTCTGTCAAACGAAAATAGAAGAATAACATACTAATACTTATGGGATACAGCAACAGCAGGACTCAAAGTGAAACACACAGCGATAAATGCCCATATGTAAAAAGAAGAAAGATTTCATGAGCAGGCCAACAACTTCAGAAACCAGGAAGAGAAGAGCAAATTAAGCTTAAATCCTCTAGAAAGAAGGAGTAACAAAGCTCAGAGAAAAAATAAATAAAATGAAAGAAACACATGAGAGAGAAACAACAAAACCAGAAGTTAGTTCTTTAAAAAGACGGAACAGACAGCAGTGGGTTTACTTTTCTATGATGTTCAGAGGCAGGATTAGAGGCAGTTATGTTAATGAGACAAGATTATACTAGATTAGGCTGTACAAAATCTACAGGATGGGGTTGTATCTGAAGTCTATCTCTTTTGAGACTTAGAAGAGAGAAATGAGCAGACAGGAGAGGGACTTCCTTGTTACCAAGCAAGAAGAAGCAGGAGCAGACTGTGTCCTTTGGATCCAGGGTTCCTGTACTGAGAAACTCCTAGACCAGGGGAAGACTGATGACAAGGACCTTCTTCAACCCTTACAAAGAAATCCTTCCCCCAGAGCTGATGCCCTGACTTTGGACTCCCAGCCTCCTAAAAGCTGTGAGAAAATATCTGCTTGTTAAAGTCATCTACTTGTAGTATTTCTGTTACAAAAGCAATAGATAACTAAGACAATTATTTACAACCGTGACAAAAAAACAGAGAAGCTGAGTAGCTGATGAGTCTGATTATGCACAAACAAAAACCTCATAGGATTTGGTTCGTTGGTTTGGAGGTTTAGAGTCCCAGTTTCATGGGACATTCCAGATAATTGGCTTAATAATATTTTTAGCTTCTGTGTTCTACTTCTTAGTTTGATGCACAGTGCCTTGGGGTCATAAAAGCTTGCAAGTGGCCATCAGAACTACAGTAATTGGTCTCTATTCACCTGGAACAACAGAGAAAGAAGGGAGTCAAGAATAGGAGAAGGACATGGAATGTGAGACTAATTACCTCCATGAACAATTGCCTCCTTTGGCAAGAAGTGGGTGGTGCACAGCTAGCATTACTGAACACTCTGATCCAAGACTCCATAGGAGGGTTGCAACTAATGTCACACAACAAAATATGCATAAATTGTAGAATGAGAAACTAATTTGTTTTGTAAATTTTCACCCAAACTACAACAGAATGCTTTAATAAAATGAGTGGCAAGAAATAATTATTTACAAAACTGACTGAAAGAGGGTTAAAAAGAAGTTTCCATTAAAAAAAAAAATCCTGATCAAAAGGGTGAAAATGCAGACCAGAATATCAAATTCTGATGAGCTACAGACTTCCTGAACCATGAAGGTTAGAGGAACCCCTAAAACTACTGTCTGACACAGTCTTAAATCTTAAACCATCAATGTCTTCTGAAGTCTTCCTAAAACAAAACAGTTTCAACTCAGCTACTAAAGCATTATGCTCTTTTAAGAACATTCCACATGAGATCAAACTGATAACAGTCACTTGATACATTAAACAGAAACCTTAGAAGACAGTGAATTTAATGATGGAGAAACAACTCAAGAAAAGGAGGGTGAGAATAGCTGTACAACTTGAAAGATGTAATAAACATCACTATATGGTACATATAGAAACTGTTGAACTGCTGTATGTTTTGCTGTGTATATTCTCAACAACAAAAATAAAACTAAAAGAATGCTTTTTCCTGCCATCCAAGGGCACAGCAAATGGTCCCAACTCAGCAGGAACGGATGCTCACCGAGGACCAAAATGACACGGGGTAAAGACAACCCAGAAGACAGAGAGACCCACATGAGTGGATGCCTACATCGACCTGGGACCGGAAGAACCAGACGGTGCCCGGCCACCACCCATGATAGCCGCGACGGAGCTCACTAAGTTGAGTCTCACTGGCAACACAAGAATAAATTGGGGTGCACTCTGAGATCTCCACTAAAAGATCTCAACTGATGGTCCAGTGGTTTCGGGGTTCCCCTGGGAGCATGGCCCCTGGCCCTGATGCTGCCCTTGCCCATAAATCATCACGAAGGTCCACTCTTCGGACACGAATGGACTGGACTTGGCAATGCAGCGTGACCATATATTGGATGCACTTTATGGTTCTGTGCATTTATAGGATATCATCCTGCTGACCTCTGGCAGGAGGAAGGAGAGTGGGTGGAGAGGAGGGGAAAGGAGACTGTTGGGAGGATGAGGCATGTATGGAGAAGAGAGAACGAGTGTGCTGTCACGCGGGAGGGAGAGCAGTGGAAGCTGCATATAGGTGTGCATGTAAATTTATACGGGAATGTACATTTTCACTCAGTCATAATAAAAAAATAATGATAAAAAATAAAAGTGCACCAGGGGAGTACAGTAACTAACGAACAAAGTGGCTATCGCCTAATTTAGATCGGTGCAAGCTCAGAATTTTACACAGTAAAATTGTTTGTGGTGGACAATGCAGCAGGTCCAGGGAGCTAGGGCTTCTCACTTTGGGTCCTCCTGGTTTCCCGGGGCACAAGTCAGCTGTTCTTCCAGGGGGTTGGGGCATGTCCATGACCTACAAGCAGGCAGAGCAGTCTGTGGCAGCAGGGCCTCTGGGAGGTGGAGTTGGGACAGCAGGGGAAGAGAGAGGAGAGAGAGGGAGCAGTGGTGTGACCGCCCTTCTCCCTCTGTGGACTGGATTCCGAGTGCCGTGCCTCACCTGTCCTCCAATAAAAGTGTGAACACCCCCAAAAAAGAATGCCTTTTCATTATGTTTTAAGTGCAAGCTTACAATTTGAGTCAGTTTCTCCTAGAAAACGTACACACACTTTGTTATGTGACTCTAGCCACTCTCCTCACACTGTGACAGCACACTCCCCTCCTCCATCCCCTACTTTCCATGTCCATTTAACCAGCTCTTGTCCCCCTCTGTCTTTTTGTCTTACCTCTGGACAGAAGATGCCCAGTTAGTCTCCTACATCTACGAAAGCCAGAAAGCACACTCTTCACTTGTATCAAAATATATATATGTATTGATTTTTTAAATAAATACAATAACTGACAAATAATTACTCTGAGTTTACTAGTAGAGCTGAGTGATAATCAGTAAGTCTGAAAGTAGGATAACTAAGATCAGTCTGTGGAAGAGAAAGGAAAAAGAACAAGGAAGAATAAGAGGTACTATCAAGCTTACTAACATATGCATAATGGGAGTTCCAGAAGGAGAAGAAAAATACCAGTAGAAACAACACCTGAAGAAACAATGGACAAAAATTTCCCAACTTTGATGAAAACATGAATCCATATATCCCAAAACCTCACCACACTCTGGATAAGGTAAACTCAAACGGATCCACAGAGTCATGTCATAATCAAATGGTCAAAAGCAAAAGATGAAGAGAGAATCTTGAGAGAATAAAGAGGAAAGCAAGTCATCATGTCAAAACATCCTCAATAAGATTAACAGCTCTTTTCTCATAAGCAAACACGGAAGCCAAAAGAGTGAGATAATATACTTAAAAAGCCAAAAGAAAACAACTGTCAATTAAGAATCCTAGATCAGGTGAAACTACAAAAATGAAGGTGAATTTAAGATATTCCCAGATAAAACTGAAAGTATGTATTGTTAGCATATCTGTCCTACAAGAAACACTGTAAGGAATTCCTTCAAGCTGAAATGAAAGGACAGTAGGTGGTAAGCCAAATCCAAAAGAAGAAATAAAGAATACCAGTAAACTACACAGAGAAAAATAAAAATAAAAGTTTAAATTTACTTTTTGTTTGAGCCCCCCCATTTTACCTATTTAAGGACTTAAAAGATAGCTGCATAAAACAATAACTAGGTATCTGTGTTGATGTGTACACAATGTATAAAGATGTGACCTAGATGATAACTGCACAAAGGAGTAAAGAGACAGAGCTATGTAGAGCAAAATCCTGCCTACTACTGAAATTGAGATGTTCTGAATCCAATCTGTCTTTGTTAAGTGGCACTGAGTTGGTTCTGACTCACATCGACCTGATGTACAACAGAGTCAAACACTGACTGGTCCTGCACCATCCTCCTGATTGATCTCTATCACGCTGGCTCCATTGCTGAAGCCACTATGTGAATCCATCTTGTTGAGGGTGCTCCTCTTTTTCACTGATCCTCCACCAAGCATGATGTCGTTCTCCAGGATCCCTCCTGATAACATGTCAAAAATCTGCGATACAAAGTCTCGCCATCCTTGCTTCTAAGGAGCACTGTGACTGTACTTCTTCCAAAAAAGATTTCTTTGTTCTTTTGGAAGCTGACAGTACATTTGATACTCTCTCCCAACACTGTTAACTCAAAGGTGTCATTTCTCCTTCAGTCCTCTTGATACATCATCCAGCATTCTTATGCGTATGAGGTGACTGAAAATACCATAGCTTGAGTCAGGGGCACCTTGGTCTTTAAAGTGACATGTTTGCTTTTTAATACTGCAAAAAAAGTCTTCGGCAGCAGATCTGCCGACAACAATACGTTGTTTGATTTTGTAACTGCTGCTTCCCTGGGCATTGACTGTGGACTCAAGTAAAATGACATCCTTGACAACTTCATTTTTTTCTCCATTTATCATGATGTTGCTTATTGGTCCATTTGTGAGGAATTTTATTGTCTTTATGTTGAGGTGTAATCCATGCTGAAGGTTGTAGTTCTGATCACCAGTAAGTGCTCCAACTTTCAGCAAGCAAGGTGTGTCAGCTGCATATCACAGGTTAATGAATCTTCCTGAAATCCTGATGTCCCCTTCTTCTTCACACAGTCCAGCTTCTCAGACTATCTGCTCAGCATACAGACTGAATAAATATATACTGAAAGGAGACAACCTTGACACATATATGTTCTGACTAATATCTTTAACATGCAACATCTCCATGTTCTATCTCAGCAACTGCCTCTTGATCTATGCATGGGTTCCTCATAAGCATAATTGTATGGAATCCTTGTTCTTTACAATGTTATCCATAATTCGCTATGCTTCTCAGAGTTGAATGTCTTTGCATAGTCAATAGAACACAGGTAAACATCTTTCTGGTATTTTCTTCTTTCAGCCAGGGATTCATTTGACATCAGCAATGATATCCCTCATTCCACGTCCTTTTCTGAGTCTGGCTTGCATCTCTGGCAGTTCCCTGTTGTATTGCTATAGTCAGTTTGAAGTGATCTTCAGCAAAATTTCTTTTGCTTCTGATGTTAATGATACTGTTCGGTAATTCTTCCCTTCTGTCAGATAATCCTTCGTTGCAAAGGCATAAATATGGATCTCTTCCACTCAGCTAGCCAGGTCACTGTCCTCCAAACTTCTTGTCACAGGTGAGTGGGCACTTCTGACACTGCATTCACTTAATGAAGAATCTCAGTGGGCATTCTGTCAATTCCTGGAGCCTTGTTTTTCACCAGTACCTTCACTGAAGATTAGACTTCTTCTTTCAGGACCACTGGTTCCCCATCATGTGCTATTGACGAATTCTTTTTAGTGTATAGTGATTCTGTATTCCTTCCATCTGTTTTTGATGCTTCTTTCATCATCTAATATCTTCCTCATAGACTTCTTCAACATTGCAGTTTGAGGCTTGGACATCAAGCATGTTTTTCCCTTTTGGTTTTCCAATTCTGGGTCTTTCCACATGTCATCTTAAAATTTCACTTAGTCCTCTTGAGACACCCTTTGAAATTTCTGTTCAGCTCTTTTGGTTCCTCATCTTTTCCTTTTACTTTAGCTATGTATGAGACATTCAACAGCAACTTTCAGAGCCTCTTCTGACATCCATTTTGGTCTTTTCTTTCTTTCCTGTCTTTTTAATGACCTCTTGCTTTCTTAAAGTATGATATCCTTCCACAGTTCATCTGGACTTTGGCCATTAAAGTTCAATGTGACTAATCTACTCCCGTGATAGGGTATACTCAAGGTTATTTGGCTCTCATGGACTTGTTCTAATCTTCTTGAGCTTCAACTTAAACTTCATTATGTTGTGCAATCAGTTCTGACTTGCTAATATTGTTCTGACTTGTTTTGACTGATAATATTGAGCTTTTCCATTGTCTCTTTCCACAGATGTAGTCAATTTGATTCCTGTGTATTCCACCTAGTGAGGTTCCACATGTATAGTCACATTTACGTCACCACAAAAAGGTATATGCAAAGAATTATCTGTTAGTCTTGCAAAATTCTATCATGAGATAGAATTGGCACTGTTTCTATCACCAAGGTTCTATTTTCCAACAACCAATCCTTCTTCGTTTTCAGCTTCTGCATTCCGGTCATCAGTAATTATCAGTGCATTCTGATGGCATGTTCCATTAATTTCAGACTGCAGAAGTTGGCAAAAATCTTTGAATTCTTCATCTGTAGCCTTAGGGGTTGGTGCATACATTTGAGTAACAGTAGTAAGTGGTCTTCTCTATAGGCATAAGGGTGTTACTCTATCATCGACAGCCCTGTACTTCAAGAGTGATGCTGGAATGTTCTTTTGACAGTGAATGCACACCATCCCAAGTCATCACTCCCAGCACAGTACACCATATGACTGCCAGATTCAAAATGGCCAGCACCAGTCCATTTCAGCTCACTAACGCATATGGTATCAATCCTTTCACATTTCATTGTTTCTGACAATTCCCAGTTTTCCTCAATTCATACTTTGTACATTCCACATTCTGACTATTAATGGATGTTTGCAGCTGTTTCTTCTCATTATGAGATAGATGTGCCACATCTGCAAATGTAGGTCCTGCAAGTTTAACTCCATCCACACCATTAAGGTCGATTCTATTTGGAGGAAGCAGTTCTTCCCAAGCTGTCTTTAGACTGCTTTCCAACCTGAAAGGCTTATCGTCCTACACTGCTTTAGAAAATGCTATTAATAAGGTTTTTACTAGTTAATTATTTTTTTTTCTCAGAAGTAGACCAGGTCCTTCTTCCTAGTCTGTCTTAGTCTGTCTGGAAGCTCAGCTGAAATCTGTCTGTTTTGAGTGGTCCTGCTGGCATCTGAACACCAGTGGTAAAGTTTCCATCTTCACAGCAACATGGAGGGGTGACAGCATGATAAAATGACAGACATGGGAATAATCCAAACTAGATTGTTATAAATTAAGATGCTAATTGTAGTGTCCAGGACAAACAAACCAAGAAAAAAACAAAAAACCAAAACCACTGCCACAGAATTGATTCCAGCTCACAGTAACCCTCCAGGAGCAGAACTAATCCATTTAGCATCTAACAAGTAGATGGTGGATTTGAACTGCTGACCTTTTGGTTTACAGCCTAATGCTTAACCATTCAGCTACCAGGACTACTATAAATTAAGACACTAATGTAATGCCTAGGACAATCACTAAGAAAACAACTGAAAAATATACACCAAAAGCAGCAAGATACCAACCATTCTGATAACAGACACAATAGAAATTCCCAGACAGAATGTAAGAAAAATGTAGAACGAGATTCAAATTCCTAAAAAAAGGCTAGACCTACTGGACCAACAGAAATGAGAGGGACCCCCAAGACTATCTTCCTAAGATATCTTTTTTTTTTAATGACTGAGTGAAAATGTACATTCCCGTTTAAATTTACATGCCCACCTATATGCATCTTCCACTGCTCTCCCTCCCCGGTGACAGCACACTCTTTCTCTCTACTCCATACATGTCTCATCCTCCCAACAGTCTCCTTTCCCCTCCTCTCCACCCACTCTCCTTCCTCCAGCCACAGGTCGGCAGGATGATATCCTATAGATGCACAGAACCATAAAGTACATCCAATATATGGTCACGCTGCATTGCCAAGTCCAATCCATTCATGTCCCAAGAGTGGACCTTTGTTACGATTTATGGGCAAGGGCAGCATCAGGGCCAGGGGCCATGCTCCCAGGGGAACCCCAAAACTGCTGGACCATCAACTGAGGTCTTTTAGTGGAGATCTCAGGGTGCACCCCATTTATTCTTGTGTTGCCAGTGAGACTCAACTTAGTGAGCTCCATCACGGCTATCACTGGTGGCAGCTGGGCACCATCCGGTTCTTCTGGTCCCAAGTCGATGTAGGCACCCACTCATGTGGGTCTCTCTACCTAAGATATCTTTCAAACTTGGCACAGAAGTCCCTCCTGGAGCTCACCTTTTAGCCATATAACAGACTGGCTTATAAAATAAACACCACCACTCATGAGAATTGTGCTCCCTTAGGTAATTAACTATATGAGACCAAACAATCAACATCTACCAAAAATGAAGATGAGATGGCCAGAAGTGGAAGGGAAGCTACAATAAACAGAAACAGAACAAACAGAATGGAAATAATGAGAATGCTGACACATATAAACTGAAACCAATGACATGGACCAGTCTATGTAAAAACCATCACATGGAAATCTAATTTGCTATGTATACTTTCAGTTAAAACACAGTATTACTAAAAAAGAAAAAGAAGAGAATTAAAATGGTACACTAGAAGTATCACTTTAACACAAAAAAGACAGTAATAGCGGAATAAACAAAAAAAACTTAAGACATCTAGAAAACTAGAAAAATAGCCAAAGCCAGCCAAGTGCCATTGAACATAAATCCTACCAAATCAGTAATTATGTTAACGTCAATTAAAAGGCAGAGATTGATCAAATAGTTTTTAAAAAGAAAAATAACATGATCCAATTTCATGGTGTACCCCAAAGCACACTTTAGATTAAAAGGCACAAGCCAGCCAAGTGCCGTCGAGTCAGATCCGAAGGCACAAATGGATTGAAAATAGATTTTAAAAAAGGGAAAAGATATACTATGTAAACAATAACTAAAAGATAGATGGAATGGCTACGCTAATACCAGACAAAACAAAAATTGTCACTACAGACAAATGATATTCTATAACGGTAAAATTAATCAATCCATTAAGCAGACATGACAATTACAAACTTACGTGTACCTGACAACAGAGCCCCAATACATATGAAGCAAAAACTGCCAACCTTGAAGGGACAAATAGATAATTCTACAGTAACAGCTGGAGACTACAGTACCCCCACATTTAATAATGGATAAACAGCCAGACAGAAGACCAGCAAGGAAACAACATTTCAACACTATAACCAACCAAAGCACTGGTGGCACAGTGTTTAAGAGCTCAGCCACTAACCAAAAGGCTGGCAATTCAAATCTACCAGCCACTCCTTCGATACCCTAGGGCCAGTTCTGCCCTATAGAGTTGCTATGAGTGGGATTTGAGTTGACAGCAATGGTTTTTGGTTTGGGGTCACAACCAACTAAAGAAACCCTGGTGATGCAATGGTTAAGCACTCATCTGCTAAATGGAAGGTCAGCAGTGTGAACTCACCAGCTATTTCGCAGGAGGAAAATGTATTGGGATTGCATTATATAAACAAATTGCTTTGGGTAAAATAGACATTTTCACAATGTTAAGTCTTCCTATCCATGAGCAGGGTAGGTTTTTCCATTTATCTAAGTCTCTCTTAGTTTCTTGTAGTAAGGGCTTGTAGTTCTCTTTGTAAAGGTCTGTTGCTTCTCTGGGTAGATTAATTCCTAGGTACTTTATCTTCTTAGGGGCTATAGTAAATGGTATTGATTTAATAATTTCCTCCGTAACAGTCTCGTTGATGGTATAAAGGAAACCTACTGATTTACTTATGTTTATCTTGTATCCTGAGACTTTGCTGAACTCTTCTATCAGTTTGAGTAGCTTACTTATAGATTCCTTGGGGTTCTCTGCATATACAATCATATCATCTGCGAACAGGGAGATTTTAACTTCCTCTTTGCCGATGCAGATGCCCTTTATTTCTTCGTCTTGTCGAACTGCTCTGGCTAGAACTTCTAGCACAATGTTGAATAGGAGAGGTGACAGTGGGCATCCTTGTCTAGTTCCTGATCTCAGGGGAAAGACTTTCAGTCTCTCTCCATTCAGGATGATGTGGGCAATTGGCTTTGTATAAATGGCCCTTATTGTGTTGAGGAATTTGCCGTCTATGCCCATTTTGCTAAGAGTTTTTAGCATGAATGGGTGTTGGACTTTATCAAATGCCTTTTCGTCATCAATGGACAAAATCAGGTGATCTTTGTCTTTTGTGTTATTTATGTGGTTAATCACATTAACTGTTTTCCTGATGTTGAACCAGCCTTGCATCCCTGGTATGAATCCCACTTGGTCATGATGGATTATTTTCTTGATATGTTGTTGTATTCTGTTGGCAAGAATTCTGTTGAAGATTTCTGCATCTAGGTTCATGAGTGATATCGGTCTGTAGTTCTCTGGCTTTGTTGGATCTTTCCCTGGCTTAGGTATCAGGATTATGCTAGCTTCATAGAATGAGTTTGGGAGTACTTCATCCCTTTCTATACTGTGAAATAGTCTCAATAGTACTGGGGATAACTCTTCTCTAAATGCTTGGTAGAATTCTGCCGTGAAGCCATCTGGGCCCGGACTTTTTTTGGTTGGCAGTGTTTTGATGACCTTTTCGATCTCTTCCTTTGTGATGGATTTATTAAGTTGTTCTGCTTCACGTTGTGATAATTTGGGTAGGTGGTATGAGTCAAGGAATTGGTCCATTTCCCCTAGGTTTTCAAATTTGTTAGAGTACAGTCTTTCATAGTATTCTGTTATGATATTTTTTATTTCTGTTGCATCTGTGGTGACAACTCCCCTCTCATTTCTAATTTGGGTTATTTGTTTCCTTTCCTGCTTTTCTTTAGTAAGTTTAGCCAGTGGTTTATCAATTTTGTTGATCTTTTCAAAAAACCAGCTTTTGGTCTTTTCAATTTTTTCAATTGTTTTTCTATTCTCTAATTCATTTAGCTCTGCTCTAATCTTTATGATCTCATTTCTTCCAGTGCCCGAGGGGTTCCTCTGTTGTTCTCTTTCTACTTGTTCAAGCTGTAGAGTTAGTTTCTTGATTTGGTTTCGCAAGAGCAAAATGTGGCAGTCTGCTTTCATAAAGATCGCAGACTTAAGAAACACAAGGCAGTTTACTCTGCTCTGTAGGATCGATGTGAGTCAGCATCAACTCGGCAGCAGCATGTCTGGTTTTGGTATAACCCACACAGAAAGACTGATGGTTTGAACGCATTGGCTACTCCACAGGAGAAAGACCTGGTAACCTGCTTTTCTAAAGATTACAGCTTAGAAAATCCCATGGGGCAGTTCTACCCTCTCACACACAGTCGCCATGAGTCAGAACTGACTCAAAGACATCCAACAACAACAAATAATCAACTAACCCTAACAGACATCCATAGAATGCTCTATCTAACAATATAAATTCTTCTCAAGTACACACAAAACGTTATCTAGGATACAGTGTGTTAGGCCACAAAACAAATGTTCAATAAATTTAAAAGAAAATTCTTTTTTACTCTTAAGGCCTCCTACTGATTACATCACGGAAGGTAATCTGCCTTATTTACGGCCAAATGATTTAATCACATGTGACTACTTTATAACAGCAAATTGATTAGTGTTTAATCAAACAACGAGATACCACAACTTAATCAAGTTGACATATAAAATTAACCATCAAATCAACTAATTACTCTGAAATAAATCCAAGATGAAAAATGCTTTATATCCCCCTGGCCACCTTTTTAAAAATGATTTTTAAAAAAATATTTTTATTCACTAGAATTCATAAGTTAGTTCTCCTGTGTCTTCCCAAAAGTGACCAATGAATAAGCAAGTTTGTTTCTGAAGTGCCATTATGAGTACACTAATTTAAATTTAAACACATCTGATGTTTTCATTTCAGAATCGTTACTATTCTCGTAGATGTTCCAGTTGCACCAGCTTTAGACAGTTACTCCAAAGCCCTCCAGGTAGGGCCCATGATTCTCTGCTAGCTTGTGTGAACATGACAAGATACTCACAGTTGTTCATTCTCTCTGCCCCAGACTTGGAATTCGTCATTTCTCTAAGTTTTGGTCTCTGTAAGTGGAATATGGTATTTATGGTATTATGGTATTTAAAAACCCTAAACTGGATCAGAGCAGCACCTGCAGCTACACAGATTCTGGAGAGAGTTAAGAAGTACCTTTCTTTAAAAACTAAAAGCCATCACAGGTTTGTGCTATTGCTTACGATTCCAATTCAGGACTACAGGACTTTTACTTAACCGATCTATGTGACATATCCATTACTTGCCTATCAGTCTGTTGTACTATGACGGCTTGCACGTTCCCACGATGCTGGAATCTATTCCACCTGTATTTTGAGGATCAGCAAGGTCACCCATGGTGGAGAGATTTCTGCAGAGCTTCCACACTAAGACTGTAAAGGATCTGGTGATCTACTTCTGAGAAAATTGGCTGATGAAAACCTTACAGATAGCAGTGAAGAGAACTTAAAGCAGTACTGATGAAAAGCAATGACCACAGCCTTCAGTATGTATCACATCTCAGCATAAAGAAAACAAGAATCCTCACAATTGGACCAATACGCAATGTCATGATAAGTAGAGAAAAGATGAGTTGTCAAGGATTTCATTTCACCTGCACGCACAATCAACATCCATGGAAGCGGCAGTCAAGAAATCAAAGGCTATACCGCACTGGGCAAATCTGCTGCAGAAAGAACTCTTTAAAGTGTTGAAAGCATGAAGACTAAGGTCACTATGAAGACTAAGGTGCACCTGACTCAAGCCATAGTATTTTCAATCACCTCAAACGCATGCAAAAGCTGAATACAGCTTTGGGAAGAGTAAAGAACTGATGCGTTTGAATTATGGCCTTGATAAAGAGTACTGAACGTACCATGAACTGCCAGAACAAACAACTCTGTCTTGGAAGATGTACAGCCAGAATGCTTCTTAGAAGTGAAGACAGTAAGACTTCATCTTTCTTACTGTGGACATGTTATCGGGAGGGGACAGTCCCTGGAAAAGGACTTCGTGCTTGCTAGAGAATCAGCAACAAGGAGGAAGAGATGACATGGACTGACGCAGTGGCTCCAACAATGGGCTCCAACACAGCAACGACTGGGAGGGTGGTGCAGGACCAGTGAGTGTTTTGTTCTGTGGCACACGGGGTCACCAGGAGTTGGAACCAACTTGATGGCACATAGTAACAATACTGCCATGTGACATATGTATTCCTTCTCCCAGTGAAAACCTTAGCTTCCAATGATAAGCTACCCATTTCCTTTATTCACAATATATATACAGCAGCTTCAGAATCTGGAAGACTCATTCTTTCCACTCCGGCAGCAATGAAAAAAGATTAACATTAGTCCCTGAGTTCAACCACAGAGCCTCCAAGAGGTTAGGATTCCTCTCTGCTCCAACTAACTAGAATGCATGCAGTCCATCTATGGCCAACCTACGCACTGCGAGAATGAGAACCGGGCAGACTGTGAGTACTCTTCTCCGCTGGTATGTATTCAACTTAACATCAGAACTGAACACAATCATGTAAGCTGAGGACTACCTAAATGTCTGCTCAGAAAATTCTACATTTATGTGATGCTAGTTTAATGATAAATGCTCAGAAACTTTTTATATAATAAATACGATTAGTGAAAATATTGAGATGATTGGGGTTTTCGGGTTTTTTTTTTTTTGGTAGTTTTTCAGACCTTATGGTTTACCTCAAAAGAGATATACAATCACTTCACACTCATTAGGATAACTATCATCAAAAACATACAAAACATTACGTGTTGGTGAGAACACAGAGAAATGAGAAAACTTGTCCACTGCTGTAGAAAACAATTTGGCAGTTCTTCAAGATCTTAAAACACAGAACTACCACATAAGTCGGTAACTCTACTCTGAGGTATATACCTTAAAAAATTGAAAGCAGGGTTTCAAACAGACAATACACCAATGTTCACTGCAGCACAGCAGCCAAAGGTGGAAACAGCCTAAAGGCTTATCACAACAAATGGATAAACAAAACAATACATACACACAATGGAATTATCACTCAGCCATAAATACGAATGATGATCTAATACATGCTATAACACACACGAATCTTGAAAACATTAGCTCAGCAGAATAAATCAGTCACAAAAGGACAAATACTGTATGATCCCACTTATATGAAACATCTAAAACAGACAAGCATACGGATAACTTCAAATGTAAAACCCAGTACAAAACCAATTCCTGCAAGGCAAAGGTCAAATATATCCCAGATTTCCACAATCTCCAAGCTGATGTCCCACTCTGTCTCTGACACTGGCCACTCTCTAGCCTCTGAGGATTCTTCCTTCTCCTGTTTGGGTGTGGCACTTCACTGCAACAGCTCAGAGAACTCACCAACTACACTGACAGTTAACTAGTTTCAGAAGGAAGTACCTGGGTACAAGTCAAGATCACAATCAACAGGCTACAACTCAGGATCAGGATCAGGATCAGGAAGCATGTATGCCAAGACTCTCTTCCTCAGCACAGTACATCTCTCTCAGCTCCTCTTGGCCGCAGAGACCTCCTCAGGACAGGCTGCTCTTGGTGCTGTCTGTCATCACCAACTTTGCCACAGGGTCCCTTCTGTCCTCTCAATATCTTCTGTGTTAGGGCCCTTGACACCAGGTCCAGCTGTTTTAGGAGGTCCCTTGCCTCCTCATTCGGCTTCTTCTTTCTTCTTTCTTTCTTTTCTCCTATTTTTTTTTTTCTGTCTGAAAAACCTTTGTGGTTTGGCTGGTTATATACACAACCTCTTGTCAGCTTCAAGGCACACTACCTCTCAGTGGGGCCACCAACTAAGTAATCCCTGTTTAGTAGACCAGATACTTAATTTGCAGAGTAGGCTATAGTCACCTCATTTGCATAGTCCATAGTTACTTCATGTGCACGGTATATTGATCAATCCTTGCAAAGTACAAGCTACAGACAAAAAGTACCAAACCAAGTAGCTTACAGCTTACCCCAGAAATGTCAGGAACCCTGTGCAACGGAAACTAGGGCAAATGTAACTCTTCAGGGTTTGGTGGAAAAACCTCTTAAGCTGTTTTTCAAAATAACCAAGGCAAAAGGCCACAGAGTAGAATTCATTTCACCACAGCAAGCATATGAAGACAAAGTTTATTAGTGATCAGCAGGAAAGAAGGAGGGGGAAAGGGAAATTCATTGCTGAGGGCATACTAATTTCTGTCAAGGATGATGGAAAATTTTGTAAACGGGACAGTGGAGATGGTTGAACAATATGATGAATGTAATTAATGTCAACGGATTGGCAAATGTTTCATTACATATAAACTGACCACACACGTTTTGTTACATATAAATGGACCACATAACATTTCGTCATACATACACTGACCATGCACACACAAACGTTTTGTTACATATAAACTGATCACATACACAAAAGAATCCTGAAACACCTCAACTGACACCACATGACAAATGGCTTTATTTCTAGAACCAAGAAGTTGGTTGAACAACTTATAAAAGTCCTGTTTGCATCATACATGCTTCTAACAGGACCATTTAACTCCTGCCACTGAGGCTGGGGCTCTTCTCCAGGCAGAGACAGTAAGAATATGGAAACTGGTTTTTCCTTAGTCTTAACAGATTTGGTGTTCTGTGCTGATCTTGGAAACTCTGCTGAAGTAGTTGATAAGTACTATATCTGCTAACCCAAAGGCTGGCAGGTCAAATCTGCCAGGTGCTCCCTGGAAACACTGGGGAGTAGTTCTACTCTGCCTGATAGGGTTGCTGTGAGTCGGAATCAACTAGATGACAGTGGGTTTGGTTCGGGTTGGGTGCTGACCTTTGCTGTCATCAGAACTAAAGAGAATTGAATTCAAAGAAGTATTATGATTTAACCATTCAAGTATGCAGAGCATGACAGTCTTTTAAGAGCTATCTAAATGAAATCAAAATGACAAGAGCAACTGGACAGAAAGAAACCTTAGGGGGCAGTGAGTTTATGTTAACAGAGTAGGAACCACCCAGAAGAGGAGGATGAGAATGGCTGCACAACTTAAAGAATGCAATCAATGTCACTGAATTGAACATGCAGAAACTGTCAGTATGTTTTGGTGTGTACATTCTCAACGAAAATGAAACAATACGTAGAGAAAGTCATGATATTCATTTAAGGTGTTAGCTTCATAACACAAAAACCCACTGCTATTGGGTCAATTTCAACTCACAGCAACCCTACAGACACAGTAGAACTGCCCCACGGGGTTTCCAAGGATCACCTGGTAGATCTGAACTTCTGGTCTTATGGTTAGCAGCCGAAGAACTTAACCATTACGCCATTAGGGTTTCCATCTTCCTAAGAGTGACCATAATATTCTCCGGCAAAATACTGCACAGCTATGAGTCCACAGCAGTGCATCATACATTTACTCTACTGTTAAATATGCCTATTTCTGTATGGAAAAAAAAACCTAAAATATACAGTTAAGCACCTGAATATCTCTTTTACTTATTTTTTTTAAAAAAAACAACATTTTTTCTAATGCTTGTCTTAATGTTTTTCAAATGCTTTCCCTTCCATATTTATCTGCCAGAAAGGCTAAAAATATGTTCAGTCCATTTAAGGGCATTTCTTTTCTGTATTTCCTTAAAAAGAATTTTCACTGATAAATATTCACCATTTAAGAATCCACTATTCATTCTACATGGAAGTAAGTATGTATTGCGACAGACCTCAGAAGTCAGCTGTAGTCAAGAGTTGTAAGATTTAGGAGAAGTGTAAGTTTTAATGCCATCTAAGATTCTCAAACATACAGCAGAAAAGAACACTTTAGTGGAAAAATCACATCTTTTCAACACCATAATGATTTGTAAAAGTTCCCAAGATTAAAACTGAACTCAGACCTGATTACACCACTTAAAACATTCCTTTCTATAATCAAAGCTGTCAGCAATTCCTATTTCAAACAATAACAAAGAATATGCTTGAAACTATACAAAGTTTAAGTATTAAAGGATTTCTTATATCCATAATTGATCAGATTTGCAAAGCTGCCATCCTGAGACAATCTCCCAAAATGCTTCCCTAAGAAAGGCAAGATAATGTGGTGAACCAAGGCGTGATCTTGAGGGCCCAAATGATTGTGTTAGACCCTGGCTCTGCCACTTACCTTGGCAAGTTCTTTAACCACTCTATGCCTCAGTTTCATAATCTGTAAAATAGGAATAATAACAGTACTGTTACTGAGTTAAATGAGTTTATACACATAAAGCGCTTAGAACAATATCTGGGACATATTAAGCACTAAAGAGTTTGCTGATGAAATCAACATCACTCACAAAACAAGCACAAGTAGGCTGGACGTGTTATTTCCACTTATCTGTATGAAGTTACTAACGAACAAGAAAGGTCTTGTAGAGTCATCTGTCTCCTGTACTGATCAGAAATCTATGTATCTGCAGGGAACACATGGATCAGTGATGTTTAATTTCTGCTTAAATGGAGTAAGTAGATATAGTAAGAAATTTAATCCTCAAAATAATTAAAACTTCTCATTTAACTAAAGATTGACAGCTGTGATTTATGAAAAGAGAACAATTTTAACCCACTTCAGTCTTTAAGCCAACAGAGACATGGAGTGGCAAGCAGTCCTGCTGCCAGTGGCTGTTATGACACCAATAAACTTCATTTCCAGATCACAGGCTAGATAAATCAGCACACACACTATACTCCCACCCTCTCTAAATCCCAATAATAGTCATTCACAGCAGAACAGTAGTGACAAACAGTAGTGAGGAAACTATATTACCAAGCAGTCTAGTGCAGAGCTAGCCACTTCTTAGAACATGTAGAGCCAAGAGTGGGGAGAGAAGCAGAATTTTTTCCTAGAGGAGCTGGATAAACAGCCACCTTCTTCATGCATCAAGTATAGAGATCAGGAGCGAGAAGCTGGTTAACCAACTTGACTTCATCCATACTTCCTACTCCCAATCACTGAATCAGCTAACTTGCACTGAGGCAAGAGGATTGTTGGAAAAATAAAGACGTCTCCTACCTAGTACTTATATATCATCAGTGCATCTTTCATTCACAAAGTCACCAGATAGGCAAAGACCATCAAATCAAACCCACTGCTGTAGATTCTGACTCACAGCAACTCTATCAGACAGTGCAAAACTGTTCCACAGGATTTCCGAGGCTGTCACCTTTAAGGAAGAAGCCTGCCACACCCTTCTGCCGCAGAGCAGCTGGTAGGCATGAATCACAGACCTTTTGGTAAGCAGCCATGCACTTTAACCACTGCTCTACCAGGGGTCCTTGAAGGAACACCAAGAGGACCAAAAAATGGCAAATAAGATGAAAAGCAGATCAGACTCCAGATCAAACATGTACTATCTTATGTGTTAGAAAAACACATGAAAAGAAATTCCAGGTGGTATCCTCAAAATTGAGAAGACAATGTATCCGAAAACAAAAGCAAAAAACCACTAAGGTTTTTTGCAAGTAAGATTGCCAAGATGAAAATCAAGGGAAGAAATAAAATGAGTGGAATAGGGCATATGGGATGCAAATATAAACATATTTCCTTATTTTTTTAAAAGAACAAAGTAGATTAGATAAAAAAATGTTTACCTATAAAGTACTTTATAGAGAAGCTAGACTTCTCTTTTCCTTACTGTACACTCTTTGTTTTTAGAACATAAATATTTTATAGAACTAAAAAGATATGCTGGTGGTGTAGTGGTTAAGTGCTACAGCTGCTAACCAAAAAGTCAGCAGCTTGAATATACCAGGTGCTACCTGGAAACTCTATGGGGCAGTTCAGTTCTACCCTATAGTGTCACTATGAGTTGAAATCAACTTGATGGCAACAAGTTTCATTTTTGGTTTTATGTAACTAGAAAGAAAAAAAAAAACTTAGAAAAAACAGACAAATGAACCTACCCTTAACTCAAGTTGGAGGCTTGACCACTCAAAGCAAGGTTACTTCAAATGATTTTAAAACAGCATTTTGATTGTAGCACTCATGTTACATATAAATCTCAAGGAGGAAAAAAAGAATAAGGACATCTTAAAGTTCACTCAATGACCTTATTATTGGTAATAATACTGGTAAATCTATTTTTAAACTATTACATATTGTAAAGCAAATCAGCAATCATGGTGTCATTAGAAACCAAGACTGTCATCATGAGAAGAGAGAGGAACATGAAATCAAAGAAATAAAAATGCTTCATGCTTTATTTCAATTGGAAGTACTAAAAAATCATGATTCCTCTTTTTTTTCCGAAACCATACGCATACCCTAGCTCTAACCAAAAAGATTTAAATTCACATCCAAGTTATAATGCATGCTCCAACATATTTCCCATCAAAAAGAACCAGAGCTCCTTCAAGAAAATGCTAATTCCAGACCTGGGGTCACAAATGAGCAAGGTAAGACTCAAACTTCTACCCATGCAGGAAGCAGGCAACACATTTAAGACTATCAGGCTCGAGTTGAAAGGACCTAGAAGTGCACTTGAAGAATACGCTTTCAGTGGCCAACAACAGGACAATTTAAGCATCAGAAAGAATAAAAACTGCCCTGGAGTGAAATTCATTAACTATATAAAAATTAATGAGTCCGTAATGATACCAAGAAATGCTAATCAGTTGTATTTGGAGGTGTTAGGGAATCAAGCTATTATTCTGAAAACTGATAAGGGTAGGGGAAAAAAATCAACCATTTATCTTGTCTTTCCTCTTTAGACTATGTTTTAAAAAGTCTCCGGTAGGAAAGTTCTATCAAAGAATACAACTATAATACCAAATATACAAAGAAATGCTGGAAAATCATCATTTTGCAACCTTAATGAAATAGATCTAGCCAATGACTATC
This sequence comes from Heterohyrax brucei, assembly GCA_028571685.1. Lineage (NCBI taxonomy): Eukaryota > Metazoa > Chordata > Mammalia > Hyracoidea > Procaviidae > Heterohyrax > Heterohyrax brucei. Next base: position 73,338,645 of record CM053161.1, read on the forward strand.
AAACACTGTTAAAATAATTACGTGAAAATTTGGTGGTAAAGCCTATAATGAAGGAATCAGGCTCGATAACACTTAAACCCACTAGTTTATCTCAACATCATTAAATGTGGGGCAATCAGGTATTATATTATTATGTGTAAAATAGGGAGTATAAAGTACCACCTATGAAGTATCTTTCCCTAAAATGTTCAATCAGAATCTAATCAAGTCTATATCCCTGCCCACAGGGGCAGCAGCCCAGAAATCAAACATATTGCACAGGGCAAGTCTGTTGCAAAAGACCTCTTTAAAATCTTAAAAAGCAATGATGTCATTTGGGGACTGAAGTACGCCTGGCCCTGTCATGGTCTTTTCATTAGTCCCACAAGCATGTCAAAGAGGGACACTGACAAAGAAAGAGAGAAGAACAGGTGGGCTTGAATTATGGCACTTGCAAAGAATTCTACTGGTTGTGTCATGGACTACCAGAAGAAGAAACAAATCTGTCTCAGAGGGAGTATAACCAGAAGGCTCCTTACAGTGAAGATGAAGAGGCTTTCTCTTGTTTACTTTGGACACTTTACCAGCAGGGACAACCCTTGGTATAGCAGCGGGGCAGCAAAAAAAGAGGAAGACCCTCAGTGAGATGGGCAAACACAGCGGCTGCAACAGTGGGCTCAAAACAGCACTCATGGTGAGGATGGTACAGGCCTGGGCAGAGTTTTTCTGTGTTATACACTGGATTGCCGTGAGTCGAGCTGATCTAACAGCATCTAACACCCTGGTGGTGCAGTGGTTAAGTGCTACAGCTGCTAACCAAGAAGAGGTCAGCAGTTCAAATTGACCAGACATTCTTCATAAACTCTTTGGGGCTGTTCTACTCTGTCCTATATGGTCACTACAAGTCAGCATCAACTTGATGGCACTGGGTTTGTTTTTTTAGTTAACACCACGTATCTAGCTAGCAATTTATAGCAAACATGAGAGATACAGAAACTCCATGTTTTAAGTATTTTCTTTGGGCCTTTTGAATCTGACTTCATAAATCACAGATTTGCTATTCACAGATATTTCTCAGGGGGATTTCTTACTATATTTATTCATCAGTCTCACTGTTATTCCCTCTACCACCCTTTTCAAATATCTTTCCTACATGTAGTCTGTGAAGAATTTCCTCTGGCATGCCAAATAAAATCAAATTTCTCACCATGACCTGAACGATTGTGCCCACCTCTCCAGCCTCAGGTCGTACCTCCTGGCCCCTTGTTCGTAACTCTTCAGTCACACTGCGAATCTTTCAGTTCGTCCAACACACCACGCGCTTGGCACATGCTGTTCCATCTCTGAAAGTTCTCACCTCCCTACTATTGATGGTGCTCCCTCATAGCCCTTTAGCTCTCAAAACAGGTGTCATCTCCTCAGAGAGGTCATCCCTGACTAGCCTACCTAAACTAGTGCCACTGCACCCTACAATGCTATCCTGTCTTAACAAAACTTTACAATCATTTTACCTCTTCAGCTGCCTGGGTATACTCACAATCGGCACGTAAACTCCTAAAGATGACTGTGGCTTGTTCACTACCTGGTCTCCAGAGCCAACAAGGACGCTGGCATAAGTTAACTACTAAGTGTTTTCTAGCTGCACTGTCTTGCAAAGCCAAGAAATGAGCGTCTGTGGTTAAGCTCCTCCTCTACAAGCCAGGTCGCTGATCTACGGGGGCCCGGGCAGGGGTCATGGTGCCTGTGGCCTTCAGAGAGGGGCTATGCAGAAGACAAGAGCTCATGGTCTCTGCTCTGGAAGTCCAAGTTAGGTAACAGGGTCATTAAGCACCCTCACTGTAAACTTGGACTTGATCTGGGTGGAGAATGTTGGCTACTCCTATGAGGAGTCTATCCTCTACCTTTAACACGTTTACGGCATCTTTATATACATATACACACACAGTTTTTTCTTTTTTCTATAGTCAAATATGATCCTCTTTTTCATTACAGTTTTCCTTTTAAGTTTTGCAACTTAATGGACTTTTTCAAAATTGATGATCAAATACACATGAAGCTTCCAAGGAAGATAAACAAATCAAAACCACAGTAAGATACCACTTCACAACCATTAGAATGGTTATAATCAAAAAGACATACAATAACATGTGCTGGCAGAGAGGTGCAGAACTTGCAACCCTCATTTACTGCTGCTGGGAATGTAAAATGGTGTAGACACTTTGAAACAGTCTAGGAGTACCTTAAATGTTAAATTCTTCATTACCATATGACCTAGCAATTCAACTCCCCCGTAGATAACCAAGAGAAATGAAAACGTATGTCCACACAAAAATCTGTAAACAAATGTTCAGAGTAACACTGTTTATAATAGCCCAAAAGTGGAAATAATCCAAATGTTTATCAACTGATGAATGGATAAACAAAACATGGCATATCCATACAATGCAGTATTTTTCAGCCATAAAGAGGAATGAAGTGCTGATACATGCTACATTAATGAACTCTGGACACATTATGCTAAGTGAAAGAAAGAAAACACAAAAGGCCACATGTTATAAAATTCCATCGATATAAAATCCCCAGAATAGGCAAATCTGTGGAAATACAAAGCGTATTAGCAGTTGACTAAATGGAATTGACCTGATGACTAAATGGAATTGACCTGACAGCACCTGACAACAGCAAAATTGGAAGGAGACTTCACCTTGCTTACAACGGACACGTCATCAGGAAAAATCAATCACTAAGAAAAAAACATCACTTTTTGTAATCTAATGGGTAAGCACAAAGGAAGGAAACCCTCCTGAGATGGACTGACAAAATGGCTTCTGCAGTGGGTTCCAGCACACGGACAATGGTGAGGTGGTACAGGACCACGTAACCTTTTGTCCTGTTACAGGCAGAGTCACAGGGAGCTGGTGTCAACATGATGGCAAAGAATAACAACGACGAAAGCTGGAAGTTGGTGAGGAGAACAAAGAATGACTGCCAACGGGTATTTCTGTTGTTTCTGGGGGAGGGGGAGAGGGTGGTAAAAACATTCTAAAATTAATTGTGGTGATATTTATACAACTCTGTGAATAAACTAAAAATCACTTTACTGTACACTTCACACAGGTGAATGTATGATATATGAATTGTATTTCTATAAAGCTATTATAAAAATACACACAGGAGCCACTCCCCGATTTCCTCTCCACAGATACAGAAAATTTTCTCTCCTCTCAATTTACAACATATAAATCCTAATGAATATTTAACTGTGCTCACAAGGAGCCTATACAAAGACCAAGAGGCAGTCGTTCAAACAGAAGAAGAACATACTGCAGGGTTTCAAGCTGAGAAAGGTGTGTATCAGGGTTGTAGCTTTTCACCATACTTATTCCATTTGTATGCTGAGCAAATAATCTGAGAAACGTGACCACCTGAAAAACACCAGGACATGAGGACTAGAGGCAGACTCACTAACAGTCTGCATGATGCAGACGACAGAGCTGAGCCTGCTCAAAGTGAAGAGGACCTGAAGCACCGAGTGATGAAATCAAGGACCACAGCCTTCAGTATGGATCACATCTCAACATCAAGAAAACAAAAATCCTCATAAGTGGACCAAAAAGCAACATCAAGATAAATGAAGAAAACACTAAAGTTGTCAAGGATTTCATTTTACTTGAATCTACCACCACTGCCCAGGAAAGTAACAGTCAAGAAATGAAATAACATGTTTCAGGGAGCAAAACTGCTGTGAAAGACCTTTAGAAAGTGGTAACAGGTAAAGACATCACTTTGATGGCTAAGGTGTGCCTGACCCAAACCATGGTGTTTCTGATCACCTCATACACACAGGAAAGCTGAACAAATCAGGAACACTGAAGAAGAACCGACACTTCTGAATTACACTGGGAAATAATATTAAATATATCATAGACTCCCAGAAGAGCAAACAAATCTCTCTTGGAAGAAGTACAACCAGAATGTTCCTCAGAAACAAGGATGGTGAGACTTCATCTTGCGTACTTTTGGACATGTTTTCAGCAGGGACTAGCCCCCAGAGAAGGATGTCACTCTCGGTGAAGCAGAGGGTTAGTGAAAAAGAGGAGACCCTCATGGAGACAGACTGACAAAGCAACTACCCCAGTGAGCTCACACTCAGCAATGATTATGACAGTAACACCAGACCCAACAGCGTTTCCGTCTGCCAAGTGACAGGGGGTCACTTCCAAGACAACAGACTCGACGACAGCTAACACCACAACCACACCTAGGCAAGAGAAAAATGCCTGAAAGACTGAATCTCTTCTTTCCTTAAAATTCTGTACTTTTTGGCTTCTCTTACGTGGTAACTTATTAAAAAGAGTGATGCAACCCCGTAAATACAGGATATGAAAAGATGCTAGTTCTGTTCGTTCTCTTCTCTGTCTGGCCATCCTGAATCCCTCCTCCTCTGACAAATCTAAAATGCCACAGTTTCTCAAAGGTCTATGTAATCCCCTCTTTCTCAGATTTACATATTCTCCCAGGGAGGATTCCCAAATCCATCATTTAAGCTGAGGTCTTACCTCTGTATTCCAGACCTCAAATAATTCAACTTGTTCCCAAACCAAACACTGAAAGTCTCCCAAGTCTTTCAGTGTTCTTTCAGTCTTAGTGCACGGCATTACCACCCACCTACCTGAACAAACCAGAAACCTGGCAGTTGTCCTCTACTCTTCACTTTTCTCAAATCCAGTAACATCATTCAGCCATACATTTCCTGACTCAAGATCTCTGAAGTCTTTTTCCTTCACTTCATCTTCACTGCCAACATCACAGCTTAGACCTTCTTCATCTCTTGCTAAATCACAAAGAAGCCTCTTAAGCACTCTTCCAACGCCAGGACACTCTCCTCTTGCTGCTGAGCGACCATTCCAGAACGAATTTAATCATGGCACTCATCTGCTTGGTATCTATCAATGGTTCTCCATAATGAAGCTGTCTACGTGTTGTCTGTGACACACACTCTAAAAGTCCTCTCTGACACCAACTGCAAATGCAGTTCTTCTGACCCTCACCGTCCTGGCGCTGGGTTAGATCTCACAAGTTACAGGGACACTGTCCTCTATCTGCCTTTTCAGATGACAGCCACAAGCTCAGGGGTCCCTATAACGCCCCCACTTCTGACTTGCTAGCTGCAAATTTGGAGGTTACCACTATCCTCTCAGATTTGATAACTTGTTGCAAAAGCTCTCCGAACTCAGGAAAGCACTGATTACAGTGTTTATTGTAACAAAAAGAATTCAAATAAAAAAGACACATAGAATGAGGCCTAGGAGGGTTCCCAATGAGAAGCTTTCATGTTTGTAGGACACATTACCCTGCTGAGTATCAACGTCTTTCACTAGCCAAGAAGATCAGCAAGTTTCTGTGTCAAGTTTTTATGAGGGTTTCATAACATAGGCACAACTGATTCAATTACAGCCCATGAGACTGAACTCAATCTTCAGTCTCTTCTCCTAAAGATGGGCTGATACCACCTGGTGGGTCTTTCTGGCATGGTAAGCCTCCAGTCAACACAGTCTCTTCATTAACATGAACTGTGGGGTATAGACTGGAGTTCTCAGAGAAAACAGAGATTTCGATCCCTGGCGAAATTCCAAGTGTTTATAGGGAAATTCCAAGGGTTTAGAGGTTACCTCCCAGGAACCAGTGATAAAGACTAAATTCTCTGGGTAAAGTGAATTGTTCCCCTGCAACTACCTTTTCCCAATTTCTCCCATCCTTTTAACTTTGCCTAACACTAGCAGTTCTTAGATGGGCCATCTTCCTTGTCACCCCCATGCCCTCTACGTGGAAACTCTCCTGGTCTACTCATATTACACTGTCTGATAATAGCACCAGAGGATGGGATCAAAGGAAGAATTGCTGCCTTTTAATTACTATGTTGGCAAAGAATAATAAATATGGACTATCAAAAGAACAAATAAATCCGCCTTAGAAGAAGTACAGGCAGAATGCTCTTTAGACGAGAAGATGCATTACTAGGAGAAACCGGCCCTGGAGAAGGACGTCTTATTTGGTACAGTAGAGGGTCAGAGAAAGAGGAAGTCCCCTGATGAGACAGACTGACACAGTACTGCAACAACAGGCTCAAACATAGTGCAGAACCAAACAATGTTTCATTCTGTTCGCATGGGTTTGCTGTGAGTTGGACCTGATACAATGGCACCTAACAAGAAAACGGTCTGCCTCCAAACACTGAGCTCTCCATCACTGCACTATACCACTTTTGTTAAATATTAGATCATGACATTCTGTTTATCATTCTTAGTCTTGAGATAGCATAAAACTATTGGTCTCCTGGGATTTACAGAAGTTCAGCTGGTGCAACGAAAATAAAAGAGAACAACAATGGAAGTTTTAATACACAATGAGGACAGACTCCAAAATCTGTCAAAGAAACCTCAATCAACAGAAGAGAAAGTAGATAAATGGGAACTATTAAGAATCAAACACTTTTGCTCATCCAAAGACTTTATTAATAGAATTAAAAGAACACCCACAGAGTGGGAAAAAATATTTGGCAACTCTATGTCAGATCGACGCCTGATCTCCATAATCTATAAGATACTACAAAATATCAATAAGAAGAAGATAAACCATCCAATTAAGCAATGGGCAAAGGAGATGGACAGACACTTCACTAAAGAGGAGATCCAGGCAGCCAAAAAACACATGCGGACATGTTCACGATCTTCAGTTATTAAAGAAATTCAAATCAAGACAACAATGAGATACCATCTCACCCCAACAAGATTGGCCATGATCCAGAAAACACAAAACAACAAATGCTGGAGAGGCTGTGGAGAAAGTGGAACCCTCCTACACTGTTGGTGGGGTTGCAAAATGGTCCAGCCTCTTTGAAAGGCAATCTGGCGCTTCCTTAAAAAAATGGATATCGATATACCATTTGACCCAGTAATTCCACTACTTGGAATATATCCTACAGATTCAAGGCCTTTCACACCAACGGACACATGCACCAGAATGTTTACCGCAGCACAGTCCACGATAGCAAAAAGATGGAATCAACCCAGATGCCCAACAATAGAAGAATGGATAGGTAAACTATGGTACATATACTCAATGGAGCACTACGCAATGATAAAGAATAACGATGATTCCAAGAAACATCTCCTGACCTGGTTTCAACTGGAAGACATTATGTTGAGTGAAAGTAGTCAGCGACAAAGGGACAAATACTGTATGAGACCTCTACGATAAGATCTCAAAAACAGACTTGTGTATAGAAGAAAAGACTCTTTGACAGCTGCAAGGGAGGGGAGGGGGGGGTTTAGTTTAGATAGTTACTAGAAATCTAGTTGGGAGAAAGCGGTGACAGCACACATTAGAAACAAGAACAACATTAAGTGGACTTCAGCATAACCTGAGTACTCCTTCCATCTTGACTCAATACTGCAAGGATAGAGTAGCTGGGGCAGGGGGCAGGGGACCACGCTCTTAGGCGAATTCCAGGCCAACTGACACAACTAGTGTTTTGCTAAGAGGGCTCTCTGCACCCCACATTGGTGAGTGGCGTCTGGGGTCTTAAAAGGTGCCAAGCTGCCATCCGAGGGCACAGCAAATGGTCCCAACTCAGCAGGAATGGATGCTGACCGAGGACTAAAATGACATGCGGTAAAGACAACCGAGAAGACAGAGAGACCCACAAGAGTGGGTGCCTACATCGACTTGGGACCAGAAGAACCGGATGGTGCCCGGCCACCACCAGTGATAGCCACGATGGAGCTCACAGAGAGGAGTCTCACTGGCAACACAAGAATAAAAAGGGGAGCATCATGAGATCTCCACTAAAAGACCTCAATTGATGGCTCAGCGGTTTTGGGGTTCCTCTGAGAGCATGCTCCCCTGCCCTGATGCTGCCCTTTCCCATAAATTCTAACAAAGGTCCACTCTTTGGACAGGAATGGATTGGACTTGGCAATGCAGAGTGACCACATATTGGAAGCACTTTGTGGTTCTAAACATCTACAGGATATCATCTTGCTGACCTCTGGCTGGAGGAAGGGGAGTGGACGGAGAGGAGGGGAAAGAAGGTTGTTGGGAGGATAAGACATGTATGGAGCAGAGAGGAATAATATGCAGTCACCGGACAGGGAGAGCAGTGGAAGCTGCATATAGGTGGGCATGTAAATTTATACGTGAATGTACATTGTCACTCAGTTATGTTAAATAAAAATAAAAAAAAAGAAAAGAAAAGAGAAGACATTTCTCCTCAGGAGATCACACCCACATACTTTGCTGACAACTACCAAATTCAATTCTCTGGTTCAGAACTCTGTCACAAAGGACCAGACCCAGAAGGCATCTCCTCAGGCCCTTCAAATCTGGCTTTACAAGCCTCCCATTCCTGCTCCTCCTCCTCTGCTTATCTATCACTTTGGTCAAAAGCACTGCCAATCCTGAGCCTAACCCTAAGGTACCATTCCACGTGGTCTCTGGGCCTCTGTCCTGTTCCCTTACCCTTCTACTCCATTCCTTCAATGTGCCACTTCTGTTCATCACAGTGTCTGGCCTAGAAACGTTCGAGAAAAACGTCAGCTACTATTATTGCTGTATCTGAAATGTCTCTCATTCCCTTCTTTACACCCACACTGTTCAGCCTCCAAGTAACTGGACAGCCTTCCAGACCCATGCTAGACCAACATACAGAGAATGCCTTCTGTGAAGACCAGTGGCCAGGCTGCCAGATACTTAATACCCAGCTTTTTCAAAGAGAACAGAAAAAGGCATACATCAAAGTTGGCTGATAGTGAACAAACAGCAAAATCTAAGTAGCAAACTACTAATAAACGAAAATACTCAAACCTGTGAACAGAACTGACTAATGGTGCCACTCCCAAAGAACTAAACATGTTACTTCATCCATTAACAGTGATTCTTACCAAGCAGGTAAGGGGATGCTGCTGCTGCCCCAGAGAACATCTGACAATGTCTGGAGACAGTTCTGGCTGTCACAAACTGGAGGAGTGTTAGCAGCACCTAGCGAGTCGACACTAGAGATGTTGCCAATAGCATATAACAGGGCAGCCCTACAACAAAGAATTACCCAGCTCAAAAAGTCAACTGTGCAGCTACGAAACTCTGCAAAAACAAGTATTTAGGCATCTTTTATATTCAGCAGTTCAAATCCACCAGGTGCTCCTTGGATACTCTATGGGGCAGTTCTACTCTGGCCTCTAAGGTTGCCAGGAGTCAGACCCAACTTGATGGCACTGGGTCTGGGTGTAAAATTACTTTTTTCTGGGAAGACAATACAAACTTTCCCAACAAGTTAAGCCAAATAGGTTCCTAAGACTGCAGGACGTACCAGTGAAAAAGAGAGGGGTAAATCTAAATGAACACTTTGGAAAATAAACGCTGTGGGTTCTGAGGAAGGAGAATATCACAGATGCTGAGGTCTTATCAAGTCTATCAGTCAAGGATCTCAGAAGGTAACCAGAATCCACCTGTTATGGACTGAATTATGTTCCCCCAAAATCTGTTTTGTAAATCGTAATCTCCAGGTTATAATTCTACCCGGGAGTGGGTTGTCTTTGTTACATTAATGAGGTAAGATTAGTGTATGGTATGTTCTTAGTGACTCTCTTCTAATCTATAAAAGAGATTAAACAAACAATAGAGCAAGATGAAGACTGATGCCAAGCTTCACAGAGATTTTCAAGGAATCAGGAAACAGAAACTGAAGAGACAAGAACCTTCGACCTTCCCCCAGATGGACACTGAGATAACAAAGCCTTCCCCTAGAACCAGTGCCCTGAATTTAGCTCCCTAAACTGTGAGAAAACATATTTCTGTTTGCTAAAGCCGTCCACTTGTGGTATTTCTGCTATAACTAAGACACCACCTTTCCATACTTACCTGAAACGGAGCAGCTGAGTCAAAGTCCTATCCCTACTGTTAGAGCTGAAAAAAAACTCCCTACTTTACAACAGTGCTGCCCTCCAGCTGGGCAGCAACCTCCACCCCTATACCACCCAACAAAACCACCCCTTCCTAAGGAGGACATTAGCCCTTCTCAATCCAATTAAAAAATCATGTTCCTTTGATTCCTAGAGGAAAAAGGTAACAGGAAGACAAGAGGCAAAAAATGGTTTCCGTGCCTCAGGTCTGAAGGCCTTGTCCTCTGCCACCTAAAATCAGTGCTTAGCAACAGCCAGTCAAGAGTCACCTCATTTCCTGTAGTTGCTCCATAAAAATAGGAAGTGGGGGAGGAAGCTCACAATGCAGAAACAAAAGCAATCTCTGCCTAGCTTCCTGAGCACAACTCACTGAGGAGGCTATCTTGAAGGCATCAAAATGGAAAGGCAAGCATGGAGAGCCAAGACCAGATGAAAGGAAGCCACACTCAGAGGTCCAGCAAGCCTAGATCAGACCTGCCCTGATCAGCCTAGATCAGACCCCCCAAATAGATAAACATGCAAAACTGGATGCTGGCTTATTACATAGACATGGCTCCTGTGGGATTAATACTAATCATGTTAATTTGAAAAGCCACGCAAAAACTCCTCAAACTAATATTAAAGTCCTATCAAAGTAAAAAATGTTAATGAAAAAGTCTGACAGAGTCTGTCTTCTGGCCAAGAAGTGACAATTGCTCTTAAAAAGATACTAAACAGCTGAACAGTTGACAAAATCTAAGGGCTATGAAAACCTATACTGAGCTGTCAAGAAGACACGGAAAAAATTCTAAGTAAACACTTGGATCACTGCTTGAACGTATCACAAGTTAAAATTTAAGATGCTTGCACACACCTCCCCACCATGAGTTGTGTCTGATCGCTCCAAGCACCAGGGATGCAGGGGGTGAGAGAGAGACCAATGCCTGCTCTCAAGAAGCTCTAGCCTGGTGGGGAAGAATGCCACCGTGTGACTGCCTCCAGCGCTGCCACTTGCTCTGGAATGGTTTACCACCACAAAACAGGACATTCCTCCACAAAAGCAAAGCAAGTTATCATTAGTGGATCTGAAGAGGTTTTATATCCAGTAATCTACAAAATAGCTGACAGTTTCACTTAAGCAGATGTAAAATATTTTCTAACCACAAAGTCAACAGAGCTGAAATTTACTTTCAAAATAGCACATGTTAAAAAAAAAACTGGTCCAATGTGTTAAAAACAGTCATACAGACGAAGGTCATGTTGACTTGTGTTTAAATTGAGGGGTCTTTTTGGAGGGAGAGGGAGACAGATTAAACAGTAACTATACAGGTAAGCAGGCAAAGTGAATGAAACGGGCAGTCAGCAAGCACTACGTATTTGGTTCCATACAAAGAAAACGGTGGGAAAAGTCCAGTATCATCTGGTCCTGCTGAGGACAGACCTGGTTATCTGGTAATAAATCAATTTACTGTAATGTAAGACCAATGGCTCAGCAAGTTATTTACAAAAACTCAACATTCTATACTGCTATTCATTTGTATCAACTTTGCCCTGTGGAGCATACCTAAAATTACACACACAAACGGTAAATCAAATTATAACTTGGAAATTATTTCTCTTACTACAGAGAGGAATTATATAATTATAGATAAATTAACTTCAGATTCAAGACAACTTCTGGAAATTTAAGCCAAATTCATGAAAATGTTTATCTGCAGACCATTAAAGCAGCTCCTCCCTCCAAGCTAAGAACACACCAGCCACGATACCACACATCCAGCAAGCTCTCCCATCACTTGAAAAACCAGCAAGTCAGAGTCATGGCCAGTTGTTTCTTCCCAGAAACATCTCAGCAGGTTAAAATTTCAGAAATGAAGAATTCACCATCCACCTCCTAGGCAAGGTAGACCAGCCGGAGAGCAGAGCTATGGTTCAATGCTGGGCGGGCTTCCAGGCTCTGCTACTTACTGAGCTGTGAGTACCCACCTATTCCAGGCACTGGAGACGCAGAGGTAAGCAAGACCCATCTAACATCTGCTCTCGAGGAGTTTACAGTCTAGTGGGAGAAGGTGATGCCCATGCCCTTACTTTTGATGTAAGATTCTGTAGTATAACGAGGGGGTACGTGCAGGAGGTAATGACTTGGGCATCACTGTGACAGTGGTTTGAACACCTACTGTCCGTAACTGTTAGGTGAATGACTAGTGCTCACTCCATGACCTTAGAAATGTCCCCTCGTCCCTCGTGCCTCAGTGTCAGCACTGCAGGGAGAGGCATCTGGCACACACTGAGCTTCCACAGTCGGACACTGCACTTCGGCTTCTACTGCAATTCTTCACTCTGAGTGAATAAAAACCAGTCGCTTTTGAAATGATTCCACTTCACGGTGACCCCAAGTCTGTCAGAGTTGAACTGTGTTCTACAGGGTTTTCAATGGCTGATTTTTAAGATCACCACGGCTTTCTGCCAGGGTGCCTCTGGGTACGTCCAAACCACCAACATTCCGGGTAGCAGTCAACCAAGTTAACTATTTGCACCACCCAGGGGCTCCCATTCTGGTTTATTACTAGTTACTAGAACAAACTTTTTTTTTCCATGCAATTGCCTCCACGGGTATGCTGACTTTCAAAAATATAACTTACCTTCCTGCTCTGACTCTACCTCCCAAAAGTCCGGGCGACAAACTAAAGGTTTGCCTTGTGTCTTACAGAGGGGAAGGAGGTCAGGGCTACCTTCCCATCTCCCTGCCCACCACCTCCTACTCTCTCAGCTCCAAGTGAGAGAGAACAGAATGGACACTGATGAGGCGGGGGTCTCACCACGCACTGCAGCTACTCCCACACACAGGTGTGTTCTCCCACTGGGAGGCCCAGGAGCAGAGAGGCCCAACCTCGTGGGCCAGTGGAAGGGAGCAATTTCACCTCTGCCCCAAGAGTCAAGCTCCTGTCTAGGCCACTGGAGCATGTATCACCCAAGTCTGTGAGCCATCCAGGTTTCCTTGGCCTTTGTTCCCATGCATGCACATGTAACACTAGGACCTGAGGAGGTGCGAAGGGCAAGACTCAGGTATTTCCAGGTTCCCTGTCCATAATTACCATCTTCCTAGCACTTAACCCTATCACTTTTTAATAAGAAAATTAGATCTTTTCAGTGATATCGAACTCTAAGTCCACACTCAAAGATCTTCCCATTAGGATTCTCTTCAACTGCCTACTTAAGAAAGCAAATAGCTGAAAACAGCCCACACACGGGAACACAGTCAAAATGTTAAAAAAAAAAAAAAAAATTATTTTAATTAAAAACACAACTGATACCAGGTCAAGGAGCAAACAGTGGAATTGGACTTACCGTAAACGTAGTAGCCTGTGTCAAGAACACTAGTGGCACTGTCTACAAGCATGAGCATGTAAGTAACCTGCATGGCTGCATTAATACAGCTGAAATAAATCACATAGAGCACCTCACAGTCATTCCGGAGATCAAAGCCTTACTACTTTACTTCACTGAGTCTAAGATGCCATCATTTATAAATCATATCATTATTTTACATATGATAAGAAAGGAAAATCCTGCCGACTAAACAACATGATATATCCCAAGGCTCTTTCCTATTTCCAACTCCTCTGCCTCAAACAGTCTGGGCCCTTTGGACAATTTCTTGTGTGGTCTTTTCCCTGATTTCACTTTTTCCTGTAAGTTATCCATACTTTCCTGTAAGTTATCCATTCATCACTTTGATGATCTTTGGCCTCTTCAGTTCCCATGAAGCATTGCTTCAACTCCTGCAGCTGTCACTAGTACTGCTCTTCACCAGCTCGGTGTGTCTTCCCTCACCCATAAGGAACAGTAAGCACCCTGACCCCCGGCAGATGCTGGACACACCTTCACATTTACTGCAGTGGACAGCAGATGGCCACAACCATACTGATGAGAAGAATGAACTGCTCTCAGCACTTTATAAATGTTAGCTTATTTACGCCTCACCACAAGCCCATGAGGTAGGTACTACTACATCCCTCATCCTCAGACAGGAAACACTGAGGGAAAGGGAGAGTATGCGATTTATCCAAGATCACGTAAGCCTTAACCCGTATGTCATATTCTGTCCCTAAATGACTGCCACGTACACAACAGACACTTACTTTACAATATACATATATGTTTTTTTAATTATGATTGAATGAAAATGTATATTTCCATATAAATTCGCATGCTCATCTATATGCAGCATCCACTGCTCTCTCTGCATGGTGACAGCATACTTTTCCTCTCTGCTCCATACATGTTCTATCCTCCCAACAGTCTCCTATCATCTCCTCTCCACCCATTCCCCTTCCTCCAGTACGAGGTCAACAGGACGACATCCTATAGATGCCTAGAACCATGAAGTGCCCACTAAATGTGGTCACTCTGCGTAGTCAAGTCCAATCCACTGCTGTCCGAAAAGTTGACCTTCAATATGATTTATGGACAGGGGCAGCATCAGGGCCAGGGGCCATGCTCCCAGGGGAACCCCAAACCCACTTAACCATCAATTGTGGTCTTTTAGTGGACATCTCAGGGTGCACCCCTATTTATTCTTGTGTTGCCAGTGAGACTCAACTTTGTGAGCTCCATCATGGCCATTACTGGTGGTGGCCAGGCACCATCTGATTCTTATATATTTTTTTAATTGAAAAAATATTATACATACCTGCCTACTGCCTTCAAATTGATTCCAACTTACAGCGCTCCATAGGACAGAGTAGAAGTGCCCTATAGGATCTCCAAGGCTCTATTATTTATGGAACCAGACAGCCACATATTTCTCCCACAGCTTGAGCTCCCGCTGACCTTTCAGTTAGTACCCAAGCACTTAACCACTGCACCACCATGGCTTCTGATATACATATATACGGTGAAAAAAATCCAACTGCACAAAAGGGTATTCAAGAAGAAGCTACGTCTTTGTCTGATTAACTTATTTAGGTAAAGCTCAGTCTAACAGCCCGGATTTCTGGAGTCTTGTCCCAAAAGCAACTGCTGTTACAAGCTTTTATCATTTCTCTGCTTATAAACCTACACAATATATATATACATCTCTCTCTCTCTCTTTTTTGAGTCATAAAAGGCTCTTACATATACAAAAGACACTGATGGTTACACCTGTAGCATTATGCAGGCTGTATTGAGAGGCAGAGAGATATACCAGGTGACGTATGACATGTCCCTTCTCCTGTAACAGCAGTACCTATCACACAGCTGTTGTGGGACTGAACACACACACAGAGTACTTAGCACCAAAGCTGCAAGTGCACTGAATTGAAGGACTCCACTAACACCTAGCACAAAGCTAGCACTTACTAAGTTAGGTATTCAACTGTCTCAAGAAATGGCTCCCCTCTCCTTTCCAATCTACTCTCTATTCACACCCATCTACCATTCACCCTGAATCTCCAGGAGCACAAATACACAGCGAAACCTCTGAGAGCTGGAATTCAACAGCAATGACTGGTTTTCTGGGTCTTGCATGTTTTTCACCTTTGACAGGGTGAGGTCTTACCACCTTTCTGTTGCTCAGGTTAGCAGAAAATACTTGAGTTTTCCTTCTCTGGCAGGTTTCTGCCTTACTCAGGTTCCAGCTTGCACAGATTTTGCTTGCTTGCTTTTGCATCTCTGTACATGTCATGCCCCTGCCTGTGAAGTCCTCTCCCTTTACTGGTACTGGACTAACCTTTTCCTGTAGTACTCAGCTCAAGAACAGTCATCTCCAGGAAGTCTCTAGAAAGTTTTCCCTGACAACTACAGGCTGCATTTCCTGGACAAGAAGTTTAGGAAAAGCCTGCCTGTGACAACTGCCTACCACAATGTGGTTCTCAGCTTTTTCAGTGAACTTAGGAGCAAGCGAGCTCATGGGCAGTGATTCAGGCTAAGTTCAGAGATGAGGGAATAGCCAGAGAACCAGTTACTATGGTGCTGGCTACTACGGAAAGCTAACAGTTACTGAGCACTTACCAGGTGTAAAAAATGGCCTGCCGGCAGCACCTAACCTCCTCTAACTTCACAAGGGGAAAAGGAGAATCAAGAGCAACAGCCCAAGGCTGATTCCTGTGTGACACAGGTCAGGTATGCCTCTACACTGCGAACTTTCTGCCAATTCAGACACCATCCATCCTTCCCACAGCACTGACTATTCTGCTGGGTTAGATAATTCATTGCAGTGGCCACAAAGAACTCACAGACAATGAGGGAAGTAACAAGTTACAATTCAGGATCAGAAACCTTCTCCAACCAGGACAGCTTCTTCTCATCTGTGCTCGCAGACAGACCTCTGTGCCCCTTGAACCAAGGCACCCCACTCTGTCAGGAAGCCTCCGCCCAAAGGCCCTCAGTTCTCTAGCTCCACCAATGGCCTGGAAGCACCCCACTCTGCCAACACGCCTCCTGCCTGAAGGTACTCGGCTTTCTCATTCCAAGTCCCCAGAGGTACTCCAGTCTGCCTGCAAGCCTTGTCGTCGACGGTGTCCAGCTTTCTTCCTCCACAGGCCACGAGGCCCAATGCACCATCTCCTGTCAGTCTCTGGGTTCTGCTGCCTCTGCTGCTGCTTCTCACCAGTTTGGGTGTTTCAGCTGTCTCTGTCTAGGAGGTTCCTAGCATAGCGAGCCTGAGTCCAATGGACACACTCTGCTCCCATCTCTTCTTTCTTGGTGGTAGGAGATCCCCCTATCTGCCTCTGGCATGGCTTATTTTAAGCCTAGAGGATGGCAAAACTAATCAATCTCCTTATTAGGGTTTCACACACCTTATTTGCATGCACCCACCCCCACAAGGTGCTATATACCTTATATGTATTATTAGGAAGATGTCCAATCCCCTTGGTGGGCCACAAGCACCTTACCTGCATAGTCCCACCCAATCATTGGGTGGGGATTACAAAAGACTATGACTGGAAGGGTCACATTAAGTAACTCACTGTACCACAACAAGTACCCGGTAGTCCGCTAAAAGTCCTCACAATACCAAGAGGAAAGTTCTTCCATTACTGCCCTTCTACAGATGGGAAAACCAAAAGATAATGCCAGCATCCCAAACCACGATGTGACCCAGGCAGTCTACACGCAGAGCTCATGTTCTCTCCTTGGCAATAATCCCCACATGACCCCACGTTTCAACAGAGGGTATTAGGGGCACAGAGGCAGAAGGGAAAGACCGTCAGGGCTAGCAGCATCAACATAGACACATCCATCTGTCTGGCAGTGCAGTCCAGCAGAGGACTGCACACAGCATCTTTGGTCAGAGCCTCCAAAAAGTAACAGAGACACATCACACACCACCGATTCCTCTCCTGGATCTCCATACCCTACCCAGTACCATCCTAACCCTCTCCTTCTAAATGCAGTCTTTCTTCTGAGGATATAAAATTAAGTTTAAGCTTTCTGGCTACAAACACATTCCAATCATGCCTTCATGGGGTTATGGCTGGGTCAGTTTGGTTGAATTTAAATTTTTCCCTGAAACTCTTCACAGTGCATTTACGAAATGTCTCTTGGTTTGTATCTTTTCTATAGATAGTTGATGTGCATGTAACAGTCGTTCAGATCTCATCCTCAGATGAACATTCACTCATTCAGCATAGACTTAATGGTTCCTACAACTTGTTCTAGGACCTGGATGAACAAAACAGCCAACATCTCTGAAACCTAGTCGCACTTACTTGGTGTCTGAGCTTTCTGAATACTCCAAGACACTTTATGGCAATTGCTTATCTGGCCTTCTTCTCTACCAACTGTGCCTTTCAGCTCTTACTCCAATCACAGTAACCAATCTCTACTGTAGCTTTAACTAAATTCATAAGGTCTCAATTTTCTTATCCAAAGCAAGTCCGGATTATATCTGTGAACCAAGACACAGGTATGAAGTCTAAATCAAAGTGTATGGATAGAAAGCAAAGGACAAACACAATTTATACCAAGAAAGAAGATGAGATGTGATATGCCAGGTGGTAAGCACAAGGAGAACCAGGGCACAGTGGTTAACGGTTCAGCTGCTAACAGTAAGGTTGATGGTCTGAACCCAGCTCCACAGAGGAAGATGCAGCAGTGGGCTTCCCTAAAAACTTACAACTTTGGAAACCCTACCAAAAAAAACCCCAAACCCAGTGCTGCTGGGTTGAGTCTGACTCATAGCAACCCTATAGAACACAGCAGAACTGCCTCACAGGGTTTCCAAGGAACGCCTAGTGGGTCAAACTGCCAACCTTTTGATTAGCAAATGAGGACTTAACCACTACACCACCAGGATTTCCTTGGAAAGCCTACAGGACTGTCCTATTCTGTTGTACAGGGTCACTACAAGTTGGAATTGCACTAGGCAGCATAGGTTTGGGGAAGAACCATGGAGTCATGACGGACAGGCTACCTTGGGAAAGGATGAAAGGCTCCATCAACTGGAGAGAACACAGGAACACGTCCAAAGGTCAGATGGAGGGAGACACAGCAATGACTTGCAGAAAAGCCTGAGCTGGGGGCACTGAGTAGGGGTGAAGGGACGCTGGATGGGAATAAGGTGAGCGTGAGCACTAGCGGAAGAATGGGAGGGAGTGTGTGTACTGGGAGGGGAGAGTAAACAAAGGCTTCAGATAATAGCCCCAGGCAGATGTGGGGAGCAGAGAAGCCAATCACAAAGTATCAAATTTTTATGGAAATAACATGAGTTATACATTTTCTGGCAACCATACAACCGACTGCTGCATTTCTTTCCTAGACAGGCTGTGCAGTGTTACATGTGTGGGTGCGTTATTTA
Source organism: Heterohyrax brucei (assembly GCA_028571685.1). Taxonomy (NCBI): domain Eukaryota; kingdom Metazoa; phylum Chordata; class Mammalia; order Hyracoidea; family Procaviidae; genus Heterohyrax; species Heterohyrax brucei. The sequence goes on from CM053161.1 coordinate 73,357,344, forward strand.
TGTGGGTGCATTATTTGCAAAAATATGGTAAATGACCACATCAGCTCCAAGTCCAACCAAGAAGAGATTCACAATAGCAAAAAAGAGTGGCTCGACATGCCAAATATTAATGGCAAAGGTCAAGGGAAATGGGTAAGCACTGGCCACCACATCTTTCAACTAGGGGACAATCAAGAGGACAACACCAGTCACAATAAAGACATCTGAAACACAATTCCTGACATTCAGCTTGTAGACTGCAGGAGGGAAAATTAGGCTCTCTGTGATTTTATACTCAGAGAAAACGGCATCCAGCTTTTCCTAACTCCAACATAAATCAATTCCTTATTCAAACCAACAAGCTGTCTCGACCTAGAAAGATCATCATTTTCAACTAAGAACACAGCCACAGGAAGGAAGGGGAGACAGCAGACAGGCAATCCATGTGATGCTGCAGTCTGGCAGCTTTCAGACACAATGATTTCCCTACAGATATGGAAGACCCCTTTGACACAGTTTCTGGTACATTAAACCTCAGGTTTTCAACACAGTAAATATTCAGTAAAATTTTCAGCAGACTCATGTTCATACTGTTTTCTTTTTTAAAAAGAATGTTTAAAATATGCTGCCTTTCAAAAATCCAGAGATAATTTTAGATTGAAAAATCCAGGCTTGCCAAGGATATCTGAGAACTTTTCTATCTTGGTATCCAATGCTAACCTACCTATTCATGTGCAAAAATAGAGGACGATTAGACTCTCAAATGGCAGACTGAAAAGTTGCCACAACAAACACAAACTCTTCATATGGCCTTTCTCTTGTCAGCAAGAAAACAAATTCAACAGTAATAAACTATTCAAAATTTTTGCTTTAGAAGAAAAAAAACCCCAAAACCCAAAATCTCAAACAGAAAACATTTCCTGGATTTATAAAGGAAAACAAGATATTATGAACAGAATTAGTAAATATTTTGACATACATAAAATCCAAATATTAAAATTTTAAGTAGAGCCTTAGAAACACACACTTAGAACTTTAGGTCTAAAAATCACAATTAAAGGGCTCTTTCAGTCTTTTTCTGTGGTAACTACAGTTACAGCAGCCAAAGCCAAGTGCCGACGAGTTACAGTAGAGGGTCCCCAGAGACAGGAAGACCCTCAAAGGGTCAGACTGACACGGTGACTACAATAATGGGCTCAAGCACAGCTGTGACCACTGCGACGATGGCACTGGATCAGGCAGTGCCTCCTTCTGTCACACATAAGGCCTCTAGGAGTTGGAAGTGACTCCAAGGCACTTAATAACCACAGCAGAAGAGTTTCTTCAGAAGCCCCTGGAGGCACAGCGGTTAATCGCTGTGGCATCTGAACCCACCCAGTTGGTCTGCGGGAGAAAAGACCTGGCAACCTGCTCCTGTAAAGACGACTGCCAAAATAATCCTATGGGGCAGTTGTATCCAGTCATATGAGGTCACTATGAGTCAGAACCAACTACAGAACACCCAACAACAACATAATTTCTTCAACAAAACCTGACTAACCACCTGGCAACTATTTCATACCTCAAACCAAAAATAAATTTTAAGTAGACGACATAGCTAAAAGTAACAAAGTAAATCACTGAGATAATGAGAAGCATGCATGGATTTTTAAAATTATGACACTGGGACAAAAAAGAATTTTCTAAACATGTCAACTGAAGAAAAACACTTTTCAGAAAACGTTACCTTTGTCTCACTTGTAAATTCAGACAAATCCTTTACGACAAATTAGAAAACAACTTAAATGATCATCAATAAGGCTTGGCTAAACTATAATATACGATGGTATACAGTGAAGTCAATAAAAGTAACAATAACAGTGCTTACTGATTTATCACTAAAACGTTAGCAGCGGTTGTCACTGAGTGGTCGCCTGGTGGGTAACTCTCATTTTCTCCTTACACTTTTTGTGCTGAGTGTTTTACAACAAGAATGAATTACTTTTATGACAGAGGATGAGGAGATACACGTATTTTCGATCTGGGGACCCCCACAAAGCTAAGTTTTTATCAGGCGAATTTTGTACGGAGTATAAACAAAATTCTTATCATGCCAACCAGGCACGCTTCTTCCCTCGCCCGGCTTGGAGCAGGAAGACACACCCCTGAGCCCTCCGGTGGACTCCTGGGTCTGGGTCCTTCCTCCTCAGCCGGGGTGCTGCCTCGGCTCGGCCGCCTCTGACCCTCCCCGTTTCTGTGGTGGCTGCGGGCTCGCTAGGACCGGAACATTGCGTTCCTCAGCGGCGAGTCACGGCGGAGAAGGTGTGCACAGCCCGCCAGGCACCTGCGGGGCGCCGTGAGGGCCGCGTCCCCAGCCAGCCCCGGCGGACCCCGGCCTCCCACCGCCCACAGCCGGCGTTTCTCGGCGGATCGCGCCGCTGGCTTCCGGGAGCAGGTCCCGGCGCCAGCCCGACCTCCTGGCCTGGCCGCGGCAGCCCGAGGGAGCCCCACCGCAGGTCCCCGGCTGACAGACGCCGGCCCGCCCCGCCCGTCCTGCATTCCGCGGGGTCCTCGCGACGCCCCTCGCCCTGGGCGCCCGCCAGGAGGCCCCTCCGGGCTTCCGTCCGCCCGGCCAGCGCCCTCAGAGCCCGGCGTCCTCCACAGCGGGCGGGCAAGGGGCGGGAGTCCACAGCCCGGCGTCCTGCGGCCCCGAGTGGAGCAGCGTCCCCAAAGGCTCGCCCCGCCGCCAGCCCGAGTCGCAGCCCACGGTCCACCGCCCACGCCCCTCCGCCGGCGCCCGCCTCAGCCGGCTCGCGCCCGCTCCTCACCTGCGACGCGCCCCGGCCCTCAGCGCACCGCCTCGACCTGCTGTGTACACCGGAAGTGACGTCGGCGGGCCGGCCCCGCCCCTGCCCGGGCGTCCGCCGCTCTGTGGCTCGGAGCACCGCCTCCCTTCGCGGAGCGGGGTCGGGGGCGACCTTGATTCTCGGGCCCCGGGGACCGAGTCCCCTTCCACCTGGGTCGGCCAGGGCAGGGGTTGGGGGCCGGCGGTTGCAGCCCAGAGAGCCACCCTTGTCCTCCACTACGACTTTGCCTCCGGGTGGGAGGGATCTGCTGCGTCTCATGGCTTTACTATTGAAATTAATGACTGAATTATTGAGCGCTTAGTGGTGCCAGGCCCTGACAGGCATTGTCCAAACTGTATAATATCCTCATCTTCACATGATTTATCCTTCAGTGGTGGAAACATAATAAAATTAAGTCACAAGTCCATGTGATGATGTGGTAGTGCCAATCGTGACAAGTGGTAGGAAGAGACAGTGGAAGAGGGAGAGAGTCCCCAGACCTAGTGGAGGACAGCAATGAGGAAATGCTTCCATCAGGAAACAGCTGGAACTGAGCTCCTAAAAGAGCATTCCAATAGAAGAAACAGCAGGTGTCTGCAATGGCTTTGTGCTCAAGAAGCTGGAGTTGTAAGAAGTTGGAAGACGAAAGAGTTTTAAGGAAGAGGTGACTTGACCATAGTTGTGAGTTAAAAGGGTGCAGTGAGGACAAGGACCAGGAAGCGGAGAGCAGTGGTTTCAGAGACCAGCTGGGAGGTTACTGCCATAGTTCAGACAAAACAAATGCTAATCTTGATTTAGCCCACCCAAGATCACTAATTTTCTTGTTCATGAACATGTATCAGATAAAAAATGTTTGTGTGATTACCACCCATGTTTTATTTCTAAGTTATATACATGCAAAGCAGTAATATGCTGTTTACATTATGAAACAGACACAAAAGATAATTTTAAAAGGAAAATACAGCATGTACCGATATCTATATATGTCTGTATCTATATATGCCAATAAATCAAAACCTGCTGCCGTCAAGTCAATTCTGACTCATAGCGACTATGGGACAGAGTAGAACTGCTCCACAGAGTTAACACCTAATAACATTAGTATGTATAATAACATTTTATTCCTGTATCCCAGAGGATTGGGGGACATTGGGGCACATGTTTACATATCTATTGGGTATGTGACCTTGCTTTGAAAGCCCCTGACAGACTGCAGTGGCAATGAGGACAGAGAAAATGGATCACAATTGAAGATTTTGGATGGAAGCTGATGCATGTGGGTGATGAAATGACTATGGGGGTAAGGAAGAGGAGAGAGCCCTGATACTCTCCTGGCTTTCTGGGATGAGCTATTGTGGTGGGGGGTGACACAGTGGTGGGAAGCCCCTAAAGGGGACCACATAGGGTGAGTGGAGGAGGAGAAGGAGGCCATGAGTTCCACTGTGAAAATGATGTCAGGGAGGCAACGGTCAAGTAGGGATTGTGGGTCTGCAGCTTAGAGAAGGGGTCTTCCTGGAGCTTAGATCCTGGAGTCCCTGAGGCTTGACTGACAGCAGTGAAGTAGGCTGAGGGCAACCTTTACTCAGCAGTTGAAAAAAAATTTGTTTTTTTTAACGTGGAAGAGACTTGAACATGTCTCCGTGTCAGAAAGGAGGATGTGGCTGAGAGGAAGGCTGAGTCTACAGCCGTGAGATGCTCTGGTTCACAGTGGGAGGTTCTGAAAGGGGCAGAGAGTACATGCAACACTTGTGTCTAGGTTCACTCAAGAGTTTGAGAGCAAAGAGTAAGGGGAGCCTGGGAACAGAGGTTTGAGGAGAGAGGAAAAGGTCTGAAAGCAGAAAGGTGAGTTCCAGGAGAATGTGGTCCAATTGCCAGTTAGAAGTGAGGATCCATTTTGAGCTTTAGGAACTTCAGATTGATGACCATCAGCTTCACAGAACCTTCTTTCCTCCTAGGGGATTTGCCCCAGTGGCTTTCAAGAAAGGGAAGAAAACACAGCAAGGACTCTTCTGGTGCTTGAATGACAGACAGAAGGGCAAGAATGTTCCAGACCTGATGGGCTGTGGAAGCCAAGCTCTAAGGAGAGAAGTGAGGTAGGACTGCTGAATTGGAGGAAAAGTTCCTGAGTGCTGATGTCTTGCTCGTGTGTGTGAGAAAAAGGACCAGGGTGACGATGGTGGCTGCCTTTTGAGTGGGCCAAGTGTGGCTCTTGAGGTTTCAGGACAACCCCTAGCCTACGAGCTCCTGCTGCAGGCTCCAGGGCCTGCTCTACCCTGTCCCAGAAGCTTACAGTGGCCACCCAGAGACACCTGGTAAACACAGTCTTCAGGAGACTGCTTTCCCAAATGACGGGCTCTGGCCCACTTGTCCCGCTCCCACTGCTTACTTCACTCTAAATCTCATGGTCCTGAAGTAAGGTGCTGAAGCCCACTCACCCCAGCCCCATCTGGGCACCTTCTCCAGGCTGCAGTCCAAGAGCAGGAGGTCCAAGAAACCCACTCAGTGCACACCCACAGGTTTGTTTGGATTTTTTAGCTCACTGTGAATCTTGCCAACTTGCCAACCTGCAGCCCCTTTGGTGGTCTCTCTGATACACCAAGCCTCAGGCTGTCTCAGGCTTTGTAAGTTTATCAGAGGACGTTTGGTGTTGCGGACACATCAAGCGTGCTTTGTGAATGCGTCTCCAGATATTGTCCCTGCCTCCAACAGGTATGAACTATTTGTTTTCATTCATTTAACAAACATATATATGGAGAGAGGAAAAGACCTCTATGCTCACCACAGAGGTTTGAGACATTGGTTACATTATGTCACCTCTTTATTCCAAGCTCTTTTGCATTGAAGTGCCAGGAAAAGAAGATGGAGCCCACAGGGTCTAGAGATGGGGACCAGGCCTCCTGGAATACCCGTTTCTAGAGGGGCAGAAGCTGTGTCCCTTCTGTACCTACAGGTCTGCACACTGGACCCTCAGCATGCACCACAGGGGTGGATGGGGCACAAAGACCATCAGACAGCACCCTCATTGTGCCATCTAGGAGGCCAAGGCTAAAGAGAAAGTCTCTCCATGAATCAACCTGGCCCTTCTGTAACTGGTTAGAGTGAGAAATGGAGCCAGATCAAAGGGACAGGAGTCTCTGGGGTTGCTCCTGTCAGCTGGGGTGGGGCCAGCATCAATGGGATGTACCACAAGATACACCTTGCCCTTGCCAGCAGCTGCCACCCTTTGCTGAGAGAGAAAGCAGACTTGCTGTGGCTGGCTTCTACAAGGGCTTCACATTCCTAACGTCAGAAAGGCTGCAGAATACAAGCATCCCACGTGGAGGAGCGCATGAGGGATTCCTGGCATGATTCCCCGAAGCAGACCAAGTTATTACTGTTGGCTTGGATGCTCACTATGGCAGCAAAAGCCAGGATTTCCAGGTGGGGTTGTGCTTTGTGAGCTTAGTGGGACTGTCTGGAAGAAAGGCCTCTGGGGTGGGCTTTCACAACCACATGTTCTTAGTCAGGTTGGTCGGGGTGCAGGGGCAAAGGGTCTGCATCATCTGGAGATGGTAACTTTTCTACTTTACCTTATTGGTCTCTCTTGGGCAGGATGTAAAAGTTACGGGATGGGCTGTGAGCTCCAGGAAGGAAGGGTAACTGCATTCCGAAAGTCCACAGGACTTCGGAGCGAGTCTGGAGAGAGCTGGCCAGACATTCTGGGCACAGAGGAACTAGCTGAGTCTGTGGAGTACAGAGAAAGGCTAGGTGAGGCCAGTTCAGTCTCGCTTTGGCAGTGTGGCACAGGCAGGAATGGGGAGAGGCGGGTGGAAGTTACGTTCTGAAAGGGAATCTCCTCCCACGGTCTCCAGACTGCTTTCCCTTGTGCTTAACCGGCTGCACCTCCCTTAATCCTCTCTCTACCCGCTTAGCCCACTGCTTCCTCTTCCTACTCAGATCCCCCCAGGAGGCTGGGTTGTGGCCAAGAGGCCCTTGTAAGGCAGAGTCATCTGCTGCTGTTTCAGCACCACCCTGAAGGTCCCAGGTAACCTTTGATTGTCTGAGGCTCTGGATGGCCAGGGGCCTGGGAAAACTCTGATGGGTGGGCTGGATGCCAGGCATTCAGGCCACTTCCGTTGCAGCCAAAACAGGAGGCCTGGGACAGTTATGTTGTTTGTCTGCGTGCAAGTCCTCAAATAAGAAGCCTTGGTGAAAGGAGGTGAAGGAACACCTGAGATGCAGGCCAGAGAGCTCCCGGGTTCATCAAGGGCTCCCCAGAGCTTTGTGAAACAGAGGTGTCCAGATGTGTGTATCTGTGTGTGGGAAGGGGTGAACCAGATGAACTGAGGACCACGCAGGAGAGTGTACTCACCAGTTATCCCTGTGACATTCTGAAGATCTCTCCATGACCAGCAGGCAGCAAGGGATCTGAGGACCTTTTTGGGATTGAATTGTGTCTCCCCAAAACATGTGTTGTAAATCTGAACCCTATACCTGTGGTGGACACCCTGATGGTGTAGTGGTTAAGAGCTATGGCTGCTAACCAGCAGTTCACATGGACCAGGTGCTTCTTGAAAACTATCGGGCAGTTCTCTTCTGTCTTCTAGGATCACTGTGAGTCAGAGCAAATGCCACAGCAACAAGTTTGGTTTGTTTTCCTACCCGTGGTTATAATCCTATTTGGAAGTAGGGTTGCTTTGTTATGCTAATGTGGCAGTATCAGTGTAGGATGTGTCTTAAATCTATCTTTTTAGAGATATAAAAGAACCTGTTAAGCAAGCAGGTAAAGAGAGATGGGGAAAGATGGATGCCACACCCTGTGGCCTGTCCAAGGAAGCAAGAATCAGGCTGCAACAAGACACAAACCTTTCTGCAGAGTTGATGGAGACAGACAGCCTTCCCCTAGAGCCTGTACCCAGAATTTGGACTTCTGGTTTCCTACACTATGAGAAAATGAATTTCTGTTCAGCAAAGCTACCCACTTGTGGCATTTCTGTTACAGCAGTACTAGATAACTAAGCTGGCTTATAAACAGGAAAGAAGGAAAGGTGTACTGCAGAGGGAACCCAATGTTTTGGTATTAGTGGAGACCTGGGGGCTATGCCTCAGGATTGGGCCACCCCAAAAGCCTGGGGCAGCTCTAACTCATTCCACAGCCAATGTGCCGCCATCCTTGGGTTCCAGTGGAGGGACCTGGCCATAGAACCAGTCACTTGAGCTCTGCAGATCTGCCCTTTGTTCTTGGTACCTTCCAGAAATCGTGAGAGGATAATTTGCAGTTGATTCTGTGGTTGTAAAGAGTTCCACATGAATAAAAAGTTCTGAACAATTCAATTTCTGAGCATTCCCTCAGATTTGTAAACCTACCAAGGGCTAAGGCTAGGGGGCATACAGGACCTTCTAGGCATTTGTCTGGTTTAAAAAGCTAAAACTTTGTCCCTTTTCCTCAGTGTGGGTGGAGTTGGTTACTGAGATATAATAACCCTAACTTCTTGTCACTGAAACAAGAGGGGATTTATAAGCCCTAACAAAAAGGGCACTGTGGCCACTGAGATGTCTGCCGTTGGCAGCGGTCCTGAGGCCTAGGAATAACTCACTGACTACCACCCTACAGCCTTTCTGCCATCTCATCTCCCCTTTAGGGCAGAGCAGAAAGGAGAGCATAACAGGCTGGGTCTTTGCTTTTTCCACACAGTGACCAAAATCAAGTCTGTTGCCACTGAGTCGATTCTAACTCATAACAAGCCAGCCAGCCACAACAAAGGGACTGCAAATCCCTTCCTAAGGTCCCCTCCCTGCTCTGTTGTAAAGAGAGTTGCCCTGGAGTGTGGCTCGCACCACTATTATCCTTTCATCCTATAGAGATAAAAAGAAAGGGAAGTAAACAGAGAGCTGGAAACCTCAAGAAACATCGAGAAAGCAGCACCGGGAGAAAAGTGTGTCCTTCAGACCTGAGGTTCCTGCACCGAGATGCTCCCTGACCAAAGAATAATGCAACACAAGGGCTTTCCTCTAGAGCCGACAAGGAGGGAAAGTCTTCCCTGGAGCTGGCACCCTGAATTTGGACTTATAACCTACCAGACTTTGTAAGAATTAACTTCTCTTTGTTAAAACCATCCACTTTGTGGTATTTCCATTAGAGCAGCACCAGCTGACTAAAACAGAATTTGGTGCTGAGAAAGTAGGGTGCTGCTATGACAAATACCTAAATGTGGAAGTGGTTTTGAAACTGTGAATTGATGGAAGACTCAGAAGCAACCAGGGAGAACTGTTAATGCTGAAGAAAGTGCAGGTGGTGAGAAACAGCAGACAACCAGTGCCAGCAGCAGCAGCAGAATCAGAGCACTGTGATACAGCACTGGAGCCGACCCACAGAGCGAGAAAGCTGAATATCTGTGTGCAGGAGACTTCCTCTCAGACTGGGGAGCTTCTGGACCCTTGATTCAATGGAGTTGTAGAGCTTTGGAACACTTACCCAAGCAGGGCAGATACGGCCTAAGGCCCGGGCCATGAGGCCATGGGAAGCAGAAGCTGGAGAAACAAGGAGCATGAGAAGCTGGGCTGTCTCACTCTCAAAAGTTATGGCCATGACCTTGGGGGCTTGAAAGAGTGAAGTCAGGGCTTTGTGTGTTTGTAAGGCTGGAATTGCCACTCATCTGAGCTTAAGGTGCATCTAAAGCAGAGGGAGCGGAGTTGTCGTCCTAGTGGGCCTAGTAGTCAGAGTTGTAGCACAAGGCAAGGGGTCTCCACTCAGAATCCAGAAGGTGTGGCTAATACCTAGAGTCTGGAGGGCAAAGTTATTGTGTAAAATGTCTCAGAATTGGAAGATTATTTTCAAAGCTTTAAGGGCTAATGTAATGTGTTATGCTAACTTGCTTGTTACCTGTTAATGCCTAGTTTCACTGCAATTTCTCCCACTTGTTTAATGGAAATGTATAGCTTGAGCCTGCCTCTTCTACAGTTGTGCTTTGAGCCAGATAACATGTGTTCTAGGTTTCACAGGTATAGAAGAGTTTTTGTATTTTGGACTTAGAACTGATTTAAGACTTTTGATATTATACGGGTAAACATATTTTAAGTGTAACTTTTCCTATGATGGGATGAATGTGTATAGGTTTCAAAGATATGATTTGGGGGGACAAAGGATGAAATGTCATAGATTGAACTGTGTCCCCCCAAAAAGGTATGTAGCCATTTGGCTGGGCCATGATTCCCAATAACTCATGATTGTCCTCCATTTTGTGATTTTCCTATGCTGTGTGTTAAAGAGGATTAGGGGAGACTGTAAATCCCTACGTAAGGTACCCTCTCTGCTCCATCATAAACGGTGTTTCCCTGGAGTGTGGCTCACACCACCTTTTATCCTTTCATCCTACAAGAGATGAAACGAAAGGGAGACAAAGAGTTGGGAACCTCACACCATCAAGAAAGCAGCACCAGAAGAAGAGCGACTCCTTCAGACATGAGTTTCCTGTGCCAAGATGCTCTCTGACCAAAGACTAATGTAACACAAGGACATTCCTCCAGAACCAACAAGGATGGAAAGCCTTCCCTGGAGGGCACACCCTGAATTCGAACTTGTAACTTACCGGACTATGTAAGAATAAATTTCTCTTTGTTAAAAGCATCCACTTTGTGGTATTCCTGTTAGAGCAGCACTAGCTGACTAAAACAGATGTTTTCCAAAGAACCCAAGGCAAAAGGCCACATAAACTCATTTCACCATAACAATGTTTAAACTGACATCTGAAGAATAAACAGCAAATAGTTAAGGAAGAAGCTTCCAGGTGAAAGGAGATGCCTGTGCAAAGGCCGTGAAGGCAAGAAGGGATTTGGCTCATTTTAGGAACTGAGGGAAGGCTAGGGGAGTTTCCCAGGGACCAGATCATGCCAGGTAGACTAGGAAGGACTAAACTCTTTCTTAATAGAAACAGTCACTGGAGATGCAAATAGCTACTTTTTAGCCCGTGACTGTATCTGATTCAGAAACCCTGGTAAGGTAGTGGGTTAAGTGGCTACATGTGCTAATCAAAAGGTCAGCAGTTCAAATCCACCAGGCAATCCTTGAAAACTCTGTGGGACAGTTCTACTCTGACCTATAGGGTCACTATGAGGCCGAATCAACTCGACAGCAGTGGGTTTGGTTTTTTGATTTGGTGTCTGATTCAATACCAAACATATCTGCAGCAGTTGGTGAAGGGGAAGGGTGGCACAGATGTCAGGACACTAGCAGTGTCTGTATGGTATTAGAGGGGAAGGGCAACAGGAAGAATCCAAGTCTCCCACCAGGTATTTTTCTTTTGTATTTTGTATTGAAGTATTCAAATCCACTGTTGTTGAGCCTATTCCAACCCATAGTGACCCTACAGACAGAGCAGAACTGTCCCATGGTTTCTACGGAGCACCTGGTGGATTTGAACTGCTGATCTTTTGGTTAGCAGCTGTAGCACTTAACCACTACACCACCAGGGTTTCCATGTTGAGGTATAACTTACATAAACTACACATATCTTCCGTGCATGGCTCAGTTTTTTTACTTAGGTATACATGAAGTAACAGGGCTACACAAACATACTAACATCCCATAATAGTTGTCTTTCAGAAACTTCTTTGTTCTTATGGGATATCCACACTCTCTCCATCTCTACATACTAAGAATCAACACAGGACAGCCTCTTCACTGTGAGTATGTATAACCCCCTGTCTGGAACCTATAAATTCTCAGCTGTAACCCTTATAAGTGAGCTGGCAGTGGTTGGTTTTGAGACCCTCCCTGTCTCCTTCCTTGCAGACAGTAAGAAAACACCTGTCTACTCCTCCAGCACTGAGTTTGGCTGACTTCAATCTGCTAGTCTGCTTGACAAGAACCCAGGAGTTGATAACATTCATACTACGCCTGGTTCAAATCAGAGGCAGAGACAGACCAGTCTGAGTCTCTAGTGAGGTTTACTCAAAGAGAGAGAGAAGGAGGTCTGAGCCAAGGAGTGGTTCAGACCGCCCCTGGCAAGTAGGACAAGTTTTTTATAGTTTTAAAGTTTCGATGAGGTAGTGTGAGGTCAGGGGATTTATGTTCTGATAAGGGAAGAATGTTAATTAAGAGAAGAGAGGGGATTGCAAGAAATTCCAGTAAGGGGATTTATGGTCTGATAAGGAAGAAGTGTTGATCAAGGGGAGGGAGTAAGGTTTGTTTGTGGTCATGGTTTGATAAGGGAAGAGCTTCCTTTAGGAGGGTTGGGGTGGCAGGCATAAAGTTTTGTTTGTGGTCAAATTCCTGTGGGCTGTTTCTGGGTAATGGTGGGGGAGGATGACTTATGCATGCTGGAGCCTATCTGAAATCCAGGAACATGGCAGTAGAAGATAGGTCCTGTTAATCCTCTCGGAAATCCAGAGACAGAGTCCCTTCAACATCCAGCACGCCAGTTGAGATCAAGGATATTTTAGCACCTCAGAAGTTCCCTCAACAAAGGTAGCTACTGTTTTAATCTCTGTCGCCATACACAATTTCTCCTGGAGCTAGAATGAGTAAGTCAGAATGTACAGCTTATTCTTGTCAGGCAACTATCTCATTACTGTCGGTGGGCATTAAGTTTTTTCTAGGTTTTGGCTCTTATGATTTACACTCTTTTAACATTTTTGTACATGACTTTTGATGGTCAAATGCCAGTCTTTTTTTATTAAGTATACAGCTAAGGTAAACCCCAGTGAAGTAGTGGCAAGTGCCACAGCTGCTAACCAAAAGGTTGTTGGCAGTTTAAATCTGCCAGGTGCTCCTTGGAAACTGTATGGGGCAGTTCTACTCTGACCTATACGGTCACTGTGTCAGAATCAACTCGACTGCAGTGGGGTTTTTTTTTTTTTTTTGGATATACACCCGAGTGATCACATTGTTGTTAGGTACTGTGGGGTCACTTCCAACTCCTAGTGACCCTATAGGATAGAGTAGAACTGCCCCATAGAGTTTCCAAGAAGCAGCTGGTGGATTTGAACTGCAGACCTCTTGGTTAACAGCCAAGCTCTGAATCATTATGTCAGCAGGGCTTTGAGAATGGTCATACCAAACAAAACAAAAAAACAGAAAGCAAACTCACTGGCATTGAGTCTGTTCTGACTCATAGTGACCCTACAGAACAGGGAAAAACTGCTCCATAGGATTTTCCAGGAGGGCTTGGGAAATTTCAACTTCCAGAGTGGTCACGGAGCACAAATATTTATCTTTGGAACATACTGCCAATTAGTTTCTATTCTAGTTGCCAAAGGGGTTGTACCAGTGTACACTCCTATCATTAAAGTGTGGAAGTTCTGGCCCTTCCACTTCCTCACCAAGACTTGGTATGATGGTCTTTTGAATTTTAGTCACAGGGAGAGGCAGAATGGCATCTTGTTGTGGTTTTAGTTTGCATTTTTCTCATAACAAAAATGTTGAACATCTTTTCACGCATTAGCTGTTTGTGTGTCCTTATGTATTGCCTATTAAAGATTTTTTGAACTGAATTCTTTAAAGCAGTTTTGTAGTGTGTTTTTTTAAATATAATTTTGGGTAGACATTTTATCAAGAATATTCAAATTATCAACAATTACATAAAAAGATGCTCAACATCTGTAACCATCTAAGACATGCAAATCAAAACTACAGTGAGGGACCACCTCACTCCCAGGATGATGAAGATTATAAAAAGCAAAAAACAGAAAATAAATATTGTCAAGGATGTGGGGAAAATCGAACCCTTATCCATTCCTAGTGGGAATGCAAATGGTATAGCCATTGGAAAACAGTTTAGAAGTTAAATATGTAATTCATGAAAATTAAATATGTGATTCATTCACTCCTAGGTATATACATACCCAAGGGACTTGAAAACAGTGATACAAACAGCCATATCAACACCTTTGTTCACTGCAATGCAATTTACAATAGCAAAAAGATGAAAACCACCCAAATGAACATCAATGAATGAGTGGGCAAATAAAATGTGGTACATACATATAATGGATCAACACTCAGCCATAAAGAGAAATGAACTTCTGGTACATAATGACAACATTAGCTAACCTTGAGGACATCATGCTGAAGGACACAGCGACGAAAGAACAAATATTGTATGATCTCACTTATATGAAAGAATAGGCAAATACATAGAGACCAAATTTTATTAGTGGTTACCAAGGACAAGAGGGAGGAGAAGAAGGGAGCCACTGCTTGGGAAATAGTGAGTATCTACTTATGGTGAAGGGATATGTAGCACAGATTAAGAGAGATGCTTGTGCAATGTGATTAACATAGTTAATATCACTGAGCTATACACCTGAAAAAGGTTGAGTAGACAAATGTTGTGTTATATATATAAAGGGAGTTGCCAATGCTGCTGGGGTACAACCAAACACCTCATGGGATTTGTTTTCTTGGTTCAGAGTTTTAGGGTCATGGTTTCATGTGACATTGCAATCAGTTGAGCTGATATTGATTTTAATGCTTCTGTTCTACCTCCTATTTCTCTGTGTAGTACCGGGGAATGTAAAAGGTTATGAATAGCTATCCAAGGTACAACAATTAGTCTCTATTTGCCTGGAACATCAGAGGAAGAAAAAGGGTCAGGAACTGGAGGAGGAACTGGAATACGTGTCCCACTGCCTGCATGAATAACTGCCTCCTTTGCCAGGAGACCTCAAGAACTGGATGGTGCCAGGCTTTCATTCCTAAATGATTTGACCAAAGACTCTGTACAAGAATCCTGACCCACATGGGGACAATTCTAAAACAGAAGTTCAAGAAATCCAGACTTTCTGGAGCCATTGAGGTTGGATGGACCCTCTGAATCTATTGCTCTGAGGAAGTCTTTAAACCTTAAGCTGAAACTATCCCCTGAAACCATCTCTAAACCAAGCAATAGTTCAGCTTAATTAGAAAAGCATGTCTGCCTTCAGCATTGTGTTCTCTTAAATAATTATGTATGAGATTAGAAAGACAACAGCAACTTGAAAAGTTAGATGAGAAGCTTACAGTGCAGTGAGTTTGTGTCCACGAGGGCGAAACAGTTAAAAAAAAAAAGTCAAGAAAGATGGTACAACTTGAAGAATGTAACAAGTGTCACCAAATTGTACATGTAGAAATTGTTGATGTATGTTTTGTTGTGTATACCTTCACACACACACACAAAACTCACAACAAAACTGATTTGTAGTTTTTCAAATATATTTTGGATATGATCTTTTTGATGTTAATATTGAAAATACCTCCTCCCAGTCTGTCTTCCCTTTTCACTCTTTTAATTTCTTTTGATAAACATAATTCTTAATTTTAATGAAGTCCAATGTGTCAGTCTTTTCTTTTGTGGTCATCATGTCTTGGGTTCTTCTTAAGAACTTATTGCCTACCCCAAAGTCCTGAAAATATGCTCTTTTTTCCCTTCTAAAATAGGGAACAAGGATCTTTTTGATGTCATGCTGTTAACCCAGCAGAACTTGAGAAACTGTCCTTTCCCTATTGACTTGTAGCAATTCCTTTTCATCAATTTCGTGACTTCTTTCTGTTTCAGTGATCTACTTGTCTATCCATGAGTCATCAATATTACAGTGTTAATTCCTAAAGTTTTATACTAACTGTTTATAACCTGGTAGCATGAATCCTCCAGCTTTGTTGTTTCAAGATGGACTTGCTATTCTAGGTCCTCTGCATTTCCCTATAAGTTATAGAATCAGTTTGTCAATTTTCACCAAAAACAAAAACATACTGAGATTTTGAGTGGGATTTCAGCATGTCTTTAGATCAACTTCACAATAATTGATGCTTTAACAACACTGAGTTTTTTAATCCATGAACATATGTATTTTTCCATTTATTTGGGTCTTTCATTTCTCTCAGCAATCTTTTGTAGTTTTCAGCATAGAGATCTTGCACATCTTTCATCAGATTTACCACTACATATTTAAATTTTGGGTAGGGTAGTACTATAAATTATGTTTTCAATTTTCATTTTCTAATTGTTATAATTGTTGATGCCAGAGATTGCATGATAGCATTTTGTGTGACCAATGACTTATTCATTGCGAAGACCTTTCTTCACCACACACAAACAGCAACTATACACACGGATCTCGCCAGATGGAATACACAGGAATAAATCAACTACATCTGTGGAAAAAGACGACGAAAAACTACACACCAGCAGTCAGAACAAGATCAGGTGCTTCCCGCGGCACAGGTCTTCAGTGGCTCATATGAAAATTTAAATTGAAACCGAAGTAAATTAGAACAAGCCTACGAGAGCCAAAGTGTGACCTTGAGTATATCTCACCTGTGTAGAGACCGTCTTAAGAACAGATTTGATGTGTTGAACATTAATGATTGAAGACCAGAAGAATTGCAGAATGATGTTACAGAAATCATCCATGAAGTAAGAAATCATTAAAAAGACAGGAAAGAAAGAAAAGACCATTTGGATGTCAGAAGAGACTCTGAAACTTGCTTTTGAATGTTGAGCAGCTGAAGCAAAAGGAAAGAATGACAAAGGAAAAGAACTGAATGGAAGATTTCAAAGGGCAACTCGAGAAGACAAAATAAAGTATTACAATGATGTGCAAAGAGCTGGAAATAGGAAACCAAGAAAGAAGAACACATTCTGCATTTCTCAAGTTGAAAGAACTGAAGGAAAAATTCAAGCCTCGAGTTGCAGTAGTGGAGATTCTATAGTGAAAATATTAAATGACTCAGGCAGCATCAAAAGAAGATGGAAGGAATACACAGGATCCTTATACCAGAAAAAAGCTGGTCAATGTTCAACCATTTGAAGAAGTGGCACATAATCAGGAACCGAAGGAAGTACTGAAGGAAGAAGTTGAAGCTGCATTGAAGGCATTGGCAAAAAAACAAGTTTCTAGGAATTGATGGAATATCAATTCAGATATTTCAACAAACAGATGCAGCGCTGGAAGTGCTCACTCATCTATGCCAAGAAATTTGGAGGACAGCTACCTGGCCAACTGCCTGGAACTGATCCATATTTCTGCCCATTCCAAAGAAAGGTGATACAGCCAAATGCAGAAATTACCAAACAGTGTCGTTAACATCACATGCAAGTAAATTTTGCTCAAGATCATAAGAAAATAACTGCAACAATATTTGACAAGGAACTGCCAGAAGTTGAAGCTGGATTCAGAAGAGAACGTGGAACCAGGGATATCACTAATGATGTCAGATGGATCTTGGCAGAAAGCAGAGAATACTAGAAAAATGTTTACCTGTATTTTATTGACTATGCAAAGGCATTTGACTGTGTGGATCATAACAAATTACGGCTAATATTGCAGAGAATTGCAATTCCAGAACATTTAATTGTGCTCTAAAGGCATCTACATGTGGATTAAAAGGCAGTCATGCAAACAGAACAAGGGGACACTACATCATTTACACTACATCGTTTAAAGTCAGGAAAGGTGTGCGTCAGGGTTGTATCCTTTCACCATATCTTTTCAATCTGTATCCTGAGCAACAGTCTGAGAAGCTGGCCTATGTGAAGAACGAGGTGTCAGAATTGGAGGAAGACTCGTTAACAACCTGCATTATGTAGACGACACCACCTTGCTTGCTGAAAAAGAAGCGGACTTGAAACACTAATCAAGATAAAAGTCCACAGCCTTCAGTATGGATTGCACCTCAACATCAAGAAAACAAAAATCCCCGCAACTGGATCAGTAACCAATGTCAACATAAATGGAGAAAAGATTGAAGTTGTCAGGGATTTCATTTTACTGGGTCCATGATCAGCAACTATGGAAGAAGCAGTAAGAACTCAAATGATGTGCTGCACCGGGAAAATCTGCTGCAAAAGACCTCTTTAAAGTGTTGAAAAGCAAAGACGTCACCTTGAAAACTAAGGCACACCTGACCCAGCCATGGTATTTTCAGTCTCACCATACCCATGCAGAAGCTGGACAATGGAATAAGGAAGACAGAAGGAGAATTGACGCCTTTGAATTGTGGGTTTGGAGAAGAATGTTGACTATACCGCGGACTGCCAAAAGAACAAACAGATGTGTCTTAGAAGAAGTACAACTGGAGTGCTCCTTAGAAGAAAGGATGGCAAGACTATGTGTTGAATACTTAGGACATGTTGTCAGAATAGATTAATACCTGGAGATGGACATAATGTTTGGTAAAGTAGAGGGTCAGCAAAAAAGAGGAAGACTGTCAACAAGATGGACTAACATAGGTGCTCCAACAATGGGCTCAAGCATGCCTACGATTGTGGGCATGGTGCAGGCCTGGCAGTGTTTCGTCCTGTGGTACACAGGGTCTCTATGAGTCTACGAGGCAGAATCAACTCAAAGGCACCTAACTAACAACAACAAGAATTATTACATAATAAGTATTTCTGGTTTGCTAGGAGTTATCTTTTCCCTTTTGAAAGGCTATTGTTTTTGTATTCGAGAGTAGGATGGGGTCAGATGTGAAGAGATGTCTTGCTGCAGAAGGAATCCTGAGGCCCATGACAGCAATTTTGTTGGGTTATTGCTAGCCTTTCCACCAGCATCCCTGTGGGCTCATTATTACAAGTCATCTGTAGCTGAATGTACTTTTGCAGTAGTTGGCTGTGACAGACACTACTTGGACTCACTGATATAAGTATACTTCCCTGATTCTTTATATTAGAGGAGAAAAAACCCAAACCAAACCCACTGCTGTCAAGTCAATTCCGGCTCATAGTGAACATATAGGTCAGAGTAGAACTGCCCCATAGTTTCCAAGACGTGCCTGGAGGATTTGAACTACTGACCTTCTGGTTAGGAGATACAGTACTTATCCACTATGCAACAGGGTTTCCAGGTGAGAACAAGGCAAGTTCAAACTAAGATAAAGCATATGTGACCTCTTTGCCTTCCTGGGGAAAATAAAGGCAGTTCCCTTCTGACTGCCCTAGGAAGAGAGACCAGGTCAGTAGTCCATCTGAACACTATAGAAGTTTGAAGATTCCAAGGTTTCCAGGTTTGAACTAAGTTGGAGCCGAAAGAGGAGAAAAGTTAGCTGACCCAGACACTGTGTTGCAAGCAGGAGTGATGACATAGGTTAATGAAAGTCAGGGGAGCTGGAGACAGAAGGAAGATCCTCTTTCACTGACTCAGAGAAGGATCTGACCCAGGGACACATCCAGGGAGAGGCCTATGCAGCAAAACCTGCAAGAGCCAGAACTCAATGGGACTGCCTTATTTTTCCGGATCTCACAAGTATTTCACCTTTGACAGTGTGTGTGTTCTCATCACTTTGTTTCTTGTTCTGGTGGAGAATATTTAAGTTTTCTCTCTCTGACAGGTTTCCACCTTGCGCAGGTGCTGGTTCTCACAAGTTTTCCCGCGGCTGGTATGGGCTGTCCCAGCTGTGCTTGGCCTGTCGGGAATACCTTCAGATACTTGGAGAGAAGGCGCCGCAGATCCTGGTTGTGTACAATCTAGAGATAAGCCTAGTGCCAAGTTTTCCAGAGTAATAGCAGTGCGGGATCTGGGGATTCTCTGCTGCTGACCACAGACTAACCACAGAACCACGGGTGCCCAGCTGCCCTGCCAGCTCATAGCCTTGCAGCTTATTTTTAGGTCTGTGACTCAATCCTAGGCGAGTACTGAGGCTCTGGGGAGAGAGGCCACCCTGGCTTTTGTGGGTACCATGAGTCTGCCTCTTAGACACCGTGATGATGATGTCTGTATCAGACTACAGGTGCAGTCATATGCCTTCCAGGATGCAATTTCTTGAGGTGTCCACATTTGATCCTGATATGTGTCATGGATTGAATTATGCCCTCCCCCCCAATGTGTGTAGCAGTTTGGGTGTGCCATGATTCCTAGTCCTGGATGATTGTCCATTTTGTATTTGTTGGGATTTCCCTGTGTTGGATTAGCAGCAATTACATGGATGAGGTCTACAAGATTGGGTAGTATCTCAAGCCAACCTCTTTTGAGATATAAAAGAGAGAAGCAAGCTGAACAACATGGGGACCTCGCACTACCAAGAAAGCATTGCCAGGAGCAGAGCATGTCCTCTAGACCTGAAGTTCCTGTGCTGAGACGTTCCCAGATCAAGAGAAGACTGATGTATCACAAGGACCTTCCTCCAGACAGAGAGAGAGAGAGAGAGAGAGAGAGAGAGAGAGAGAGAGAGAGAGAGAGAAAGCCTTTCCCTGCAGTTGACACTCTGAACTTGGACTTCTAGCCTACTGGACTGGGAGAGAATAACCTTCTGTATGTTCAAGCCATCCACTTGTGGCATCTCTGTTATAGCAGCAAGAGATGACTGAGGTAGTATGACAGTCAGCCTTGTATTTCCAAAGCTTACTCTGGTCACTGTGTAGAAAATGAACTGAAAGTGTACAACACAGATGGATCATGACTGAAGAGGAGGCTGTGATGTGTTCAGGCAAGAGCTGAAGGTGCTTAGTAGGTCAAAGACAGCTTGGTTCAACCCTCGCTCTGGAATGGCTCATTTTAAGCCTAGAATGATGGAAAAACTGACCAATCCCTTCTTTAGGGTTCCATCTATCTTATTTGGAGCCCTGACAGCACGGTGGTTAAGAGTTCATCTGCTAACCAAAAGGTTGGCCATTCGAATCCACCAGTTACTCCTTGAAAACCCTACAGGGCAATTCTACACTGTCCTATACATTCACTATAACTCAGAATCAACTTGAAGGCAACAGGTTTGGTTTGGTATACCTTATTCGTGTGGTCCAACTCAGTCATTCAGTCTGAGTCATAAAGACTGTGGCTAGAAAGGCCACAGTAAGCAATTCACTACGCTGTGCTCACCTATTTGTGAAATGAGTCATGAAGATTCGTCATTGTAGCACTGCTCGTTGTTAGGAGAGATTGAAAACAAACTACCTCCAAGTGAAGAGGCTTTAACTGAGTCAAGGAGGAACAACGAGAGACCTTTAACTGTAAAACTTATTATGATTTATTTCTGAACTGTTTCAAAATATTAAATACACATGTACATTAAACCCTTGGAGAGGAGGATGCTACACCCCACCCCCTCAACCTTCTGCTGTAAAACCTGTGCGGCCGACTCAGCATTGCAATCTAGGCTCCCGAACTGGCTGTCTGTTCTTGGGTCACGCGCCTGTGTTCCAGCTGATGTCTGTTCTTGGGTCACGTGCCTGTGTTCTAGCTGTCAGAGAAAGAGAGAGAGAGAGAGAGAGAGAGAGAGAGAGAGAAGACCTACCACCCTGGATCCTAACAGCTCTCCCTAGTTCTTACCTACTAGTTTATTCTCAACAGTGGGCAGGTGTGCTGCTGCTGCTTTTAAAAAATAATAATAATATCGAGTTTTTGGTGAAAGTTTACACAGCAAGTTAGGTTCCCGTGTAACAATTTGCAGACCAGTTGTTCAGTGACATTAGTTGCATTGATCACAGTATGTCAACACTGCCCTTTGATTGCTTTCTGTTTATTCCATTTCCCTGTCCCTTTGTCTTCTCATCTTTGCTTTGGCGTCATGGTTGACGTTTTGGCTTCCTACTGATGGTTAAGTAGAGGACCACGCATCGGTAATAGCCATTGTGTGCCACTCTGCTGTTTTGCTAAAACGTGATCTCAGAGGATCAAGTTGGGTTCTAGGTTTAAAGGATGTCTCAGGGTGACAGTCTCAGGGAGTCTGCTGTTCTCTACAGCTGCAGTTTGTCTGAAGCCAGAGCTGCTTTTAAAATGTAGGTCTGATTGTCACTCTTCTGCTCAAAATCTTCTAATTGCTTTCTCTCTCAGAATAAATGCGGGTTACTACTTACTACGGAGTGCAAGCCTTATGCGATCCACCCCCCTCCTCCCTCCCTCCCTCCCTCTTAGTCTCTGGCCTCACAGTCTACCACCTTCACTCACTCACTGGTCATACAGCATTCACTCTTCTTGGTCTTTGCAGCTGTGACTTCTTCTGCTTACATATTCAATACCTTTTTCAGGTCATTTCCCAAATGTCAGCTTCCCTAGCCTATTGAAAAACTAGAAACAGTATACCCACTTCCGCCCAAGTATTTTCACATCTCTTCCTGGCTTCTTCCCATAGCATTTAATCATCTCCTTAACATACTACACATTTTACTCTGCTAGTTCACTTTCCCCGGGCGAACACAAGCCCCACGGAGGGCCACGTTTGTTTGGTTCACTACTTCCGTTGCTACGGTAAGTAAAGCCATGCCTGGTCCATAGCAGGGGCTCAGGAAGAGAATAAGCAATTTTCCCATTCCCAAACAAGATCAACAAAACTACAAATAAAAGACTAGGTGTAGGAAGGGGTAAAAGATTATTAGTATGACTGCTGCTGAGCCCTTCTGCAGGATTTAAATCTAAGTGTGTGTGTATACAACTCTTTTAGTATATTTTGATAGGAGATACGTGTGTGTGTGTGTGTGTATGAATGAGGTCTGACAAGTTTGTGAACTCATCCTAGAAAAAGTGCTACATACCTCATTGCTGAATATCACTACAGTCACCTTCAAAGTACTCCCCTTGGGAAGCTATGCACCGATGCCAGTGCCTAGTCTACTTCAAAGCAATTTTGGAACTCTTTTTCTGGAATGATCATCAGAGTTGTGGTTGTATTATCCTTGATGTCCCGCATGTCACCCAGATGTCTTCCTTTCAATATTTCTTTTATCTTCAGGTAAACAAAAAGTCACTGGGAGCCAGATCAAGTGAGTAGGGAGTGTTCCAATACAGTAATTTGTTTACTGGCTATAAAAACTCCCTCACAGACAGCTATACAATTAAGTTTGCGAACTTGCTACTGTGCCACCATGCTCAATGATCATTCCAGAGGGTTCTAAAATTGCTTTGCAGCGTGGACTAGGTGCCAGCATCAATGCATAGCTTCCCAAAGGGAGTACTTCAAAGGTGACCACAACTGAGTTCATGGACTTGTCAGTCCTCGTACATGTGTGTAACACACACACATATCTCCTATCAAAATGTTTTAAAAACAAATCAGGTTAAGTATATTCAATGGACTGAGAAGTGAAAGAGAAATCAGGAAGCTTGAAAGGTGGAGAGGTAAGTGGGGGCTGGAGAGGTAAGCGGGGGCTGGAGAGGTAAGCAGGAGCTGGAGAGGAAGCAGGAGCTGGCAGGAAGGAGAACTGGCAGGACTTGGTGAGTGATGGGATACTGATGCAGGTCTGATGTAAATCGGGACTGTCCAAGATGACTTCCAGGTTTCTGGAATGTTCAGTTCAGTAAATGGTGCTGCTATATATCAGGATCAGAACCCTGAAAGAAAATTAGATTTGGGAGCAGCAGTTCAGTTTGGGGAAGATTAATTTGGGAGGGCAGCAAGGCTTTTTAAAGTACAGGTGCTGAGAAGTCAGATCTGGACTCTGAAGACAGATCTCTGCTAGCTAGGCCAAGATTCCTGGTATTGTGTGACGTCCTCTGTGTTGTAAATCCTGCCTCCATGATGTTAATGAGGGTGGACAGGTGGTGGTTGTGTTGGTGGAGCAGGCTGCCGAGAGCACCACAGGGAACTCAAAAGATCATACTCACAGTTAAGGGATTCAATTAGAGACGTAACAGTCAACAATCTAGGATCAAGATCAACTTGGAGCAATTTGGGTCAAGATTAGGAAGCATACAGGTGGCTCCCCTAAACTGGATGGTGCACCCCTCCCTTCACCAGGGCACGGTCCTCTCTGCCGTCTGGCCTCTCATCACCAGGCGTTTCCACCATTGACCTTTCTGCTGCTGACTGGCCTGACTCACAGCCAGTATAGCAGCCTTCTCAGTCCTCCGGCTTCGCCATCAGTCCCCTTCCAGGCCTCTCACCATCTTCAGTGCTACAGCCCTTGAATTGTATTGAGCTGTACTATAGTTCTGAGCAGGTTCCCTCCTCTCTTCTCTAAAAACCTCTGTGGGTTGGCCTCTGCAGGTGAACTCCTCGTCAGCTTCAAAGTGTGATCTTCCCAGCAGACCATCAAGTGATCTATCCCCTTGGTGGATGGCAAGTCACCCAATTCTACTGGCTGGGTTTACACACCACCTTTCTGACGAATAAACCAATCAACCCCTGCTAAGATGAGTGGAACAGACCAATCCCAGGCAGAAGTACAACCTAGGACCCAGAAAGGCCATCCTCTAACAGAAATCCATTGCATGGCAGGTTGCAATCAGGATTTACGATGGTACTAACTTGCTTAGCTGTTTCCTCAACTCTCTGAAGACACTGACATGGTGGGTGGGTGAATGCTTGCCAGACCCAAGTTTCTTTAGGTGGGAGCACAAGCAGGTCAAGACAAAAATCAGGGAGTCTAGAGTATTCGCAAGATAAACGATGGGTCCTGGAGTCTCAGCAGGTTGGCAATTGTGATGAGGGCAAATGACAGAAGGGTGCCAATCCCTGCACTGGGTATGTGTGTGAGGCTAAAAACAACTAGGGAATGGTTATGTTCCTGCTGTATCTTTACAAGTCCATTTCTGGAGCAAGCCAGCTGTAAGGTCCAAGTGTGGCTGTCCAAATGTGGTTTGGAGGTGATGCCATTAAAGCCCATGGACAAAGTACAGAGTGTGTGCATGGAGTTGGTGGAGGGCTGAAAGGAAAATGTCACAGGAGCCATGGTGTCGGATGGTGTGCAGGAGGGTTAACACAGGCTTAAATGCTATCCCTTAAAAGGCTGACCCTTAGCTGGCACCTGGGAGCTTGAATTTTGAGTGTCCCAATCATTCTGAAACATGGGGAGAGTGGCTTACTGTGTCTAAACTGTACAATGTGATTCACGCTAACCATCTACTTTACCTCTGGAAGTCCAGAATTTTGGTACATGCCAAACAGAGGACCTATTTAACAACAAATAACCTGAATCCGTTGCCATCGAGCTGATTCTGACTCATAGCCAGTATACAGGACAGAGCAGAATTGCCCCACTGGGTTTCCAAGGAGTGGCTGGTGGATTTGAACTGTTACCCTTTTGGTTAGCAGCCATGTTTTTACCCACTGCACCACCAGGCCTCCTCCTATGTAACCAGTCCTCCAAAAAACCCTGGGTGCCAAGTCTCTGACACACTTCCTCAGGGTGATTCACACAGGAGATCTCAGCTTACTGTGGGGGAACTGAACACATCCTCTGTGATTGCCCCAGGAGAGGGTTCTGGAGAGCCTGTGCCTGGTTTCCCCAAGACTTTGCCCGGTGCATCTTTTCCCTTTGTCAATTTTGCTTTGTACTCTTCTGCTATAATGTGTCCCAGCTACGAGTACAACTAGATACTGAAGCTTGCAAGTTCTCCTAGCAAATCATCAAACCCTGGGAGACTAGACTCCAGCCACACCTGGGTAAAATACACGCAAGCCGAAGTCGTTTAGAGGGAGTGGAGAGAAAGACAAAGCCTGAGGAAGAAGGGGTGGTCATTAGGAAATCTGATCATCACCAGGAGGGTGAGAGTGACAGAAACCTCAGCGGGGGAGAGAGGTTAAAGGAGAGGGCACATTCTGAACAACGTTGTGCATAACAAGAAAATGCTCCACTGTCTCCACTGGGAAGGGTGGTTGGGGGGCAGTGTCCTTAGGGGTCAAAGGGTAAGCATAAACAAGAGATCTATAAATGTATGCATATTATACATACATACATATAGTTGTATGTCTAGATGCATATATTATACATGCATTTACAGTTGTATATCTACAGATGTTGTATATGCATACATATTATAGTTGTGTATATATCTATAGATGTTATATATACATATTATAGTTGAATATACAGATGTGTTATACATACATAATATATCTATCTATAGCCATATATATTATACAAACATATTACAGTTGTATATATAACTATGTATCAGGAGCCCTGGTTAGGTGCTGGGGTGTTTAAACTCATCAGCTGTCTCCCAGCAGAAAAGACCTGGCAACCTGTTCCTGTCAAGATTTCAGCCTAGGAAACCCTCTGGACAGTTCTCCTCTGTCCCACAGGGTTACCAACAGCACCCAACACTATGCCTACATATGCATTATACCAGGGTTTAACTGGGACTTGATGGCTGGCCACAATCACCTGCAGTAGCAAACCCACATGAAGTGACACCACAGCTGGGCACTGCTACCATTCAACATGCTGCAAGTCCTTAAAAGTTCTAAGGCGGTGTTCCTCTCTCCCACACTAGCTCTGGCTCCTTTTGGGGAGGAAAGGAACCACATCAGCACTATTTTTAATAGCCAAAGGCTGGAAGTCTCCCAGATGTCCATAAAAAGAACAGACAAAATGTGGTCTGTTCATACAAGGGAATATTACACTGCAACGAAAAGAAACAGTTCCCAGCCAAATGCAACATGAATGAATCCCACAAATTGCCATGTTGAGCAAAGAAGTCACGCACAAAAGATGTGTAATTCCATTTATATAAAAAGCAAAAATAAAGCAATCTAGTGGTTACCCTGGAGGAGGGGGAAACTCTGCTGTGAGCTGTGGGTGAGATTCTGGGGTACTTTTAGTATTCTGATTCCTGATCTGGGTGCTGGTTACATAATTGTGCTTGATTTATATAATCTTCCTCAAGCTGTAGAATTATGTATATTTTTCTGTATATGTATTATACTTCATCAAAATAAAACAATGCTACTCAATACAGTAAGTGAAAAAGGCTCATTTCACAACAGTATCTTAAGTAGAACCTATTTTTCGCTGAAAAGTATGAACAATGGTTAGCTTTTGCTGGTGGGAATTTAGATGAATTGTCTTTTTTATTTTTTAACCTATCTTCCACATTGCCTACACTGTTTTTACAATGTATTATACCTTTACAGCAAGAAACTCAACCTAATTCCATTTTGGAAATCACAACCAACACTGCTCCACATAGCCATTTTGGGACACAGAAATGCTATTGGATACTAGGCAATGAGGCAAGGGGTAACTGTCACCCAACTGGCTCATTAAAAAAACAAATTATAAAACAATGCAAATATTTCAGCACAAGCAAAATCCTGAATTGCCCCACGGGACTGCAACGCTGAGATCTGCCTTCTCATCAACAATCCAGTGAGGCCAGCTCCGGGGCTTAGAAGGGTTAGGCAGGGGGCAGGATTAGCAGCATCCGCCAAGCACCCAGTAAACAGACTCCAACCCCGTTTAAGGGGGTGAATGTCAACTGGCCCACCAGAATTCCTCATCACCTCATTTCAGGCCTCAGCTGCACACACCTTTCAAGATCCGCGCTCTTTGCTGTCTCCCCTCTATGTCCAGGCTTTCCTCCTCTTTCTGGGCCATGAGGTTCCTGCTGCTTGTTCTCTGTGGTTTCTGGGTACCCACACTAGAGTGACTACTCAAAGGCCCTATTGCTAGGAAACAATGGGCTCTGGCCTCTCAGAACTGCTTTTACTTAAAAAAACAGAAACTACAACATGGACATCAGTGTACTTTAACACCATTCTTTAAAAATAAATGTTCATTATAAACTGGAGTCAGACTCATCTATTTTGAAAGGTTTGAGTGAAATACGAATATATTCTCATCAGATTCATTAGATATGAGCCAAGCTTGAAATTAAAGGCCATCCAGCCACCTGTGGGCTCACAGCTCTGCACATAAGCAGAAGTCACATTTGATTTGTAGTCCTAGCACATGCTCTCAGAGCCTGCCTCCCAACAGTCTCAGAACCAACAGCTTGCTTAACACTGGCTCTTGAAAGCAGGGTAAGGATCTTTGCATTCTTCATTCCCTGGGACCTGCCCCTCTGGCTTCTGGTGCTGGCTGACTGGTGGGCATCACTGGCCACCAAGCCTCTGCTGCGGGAGGCTGCACTCTTGTACTTTACTCACCTGACCTGCCTGTTGGGGACACCTCTTCCAGGAAGCTGTGCCCATGTATCCATCTCAGGAGTGGCCAGGCAGGGTGCCTGCAACAAATCCCAACTCAGCATCTTCAGGTTCAAGGGTGAAGGATGCCACTCTTTTCGCCTAAGCTTGAGTCCCATTTATTAATTCTTGTCATCTTTTAAAATGGTCATCACAGGGAAATTAAACTGGTGACACCTGAGCTCCTACTGGAAGAGCCCTCACCTGGATAATCTGACACCTGAGACACTCACCCATCTCCCAGTTTAAACCAGTTTAGCCTCCAGTAACAGACAGCAGGCAATCTCTGAACACACCAAATCCAGATATAACTAGAACTCCAGGTGAGTTATTATGCTTAAATCACCCATCTGCAGAGAGGACAACTGGCTTCTCAATATGTACTTACACAGTGGCCCTGTGGAAGGTGCTTTTCTGATAGGCTGATTACCAGTGACAGGGACAGAAGCTATGTAAAATACGGACAGAAACAAACTGCAATGATTTTTCCTATACGCTAGGAAAAAGTATTCAAACAGCCAAACCCAGGAGGCAACATGCCTCTCAACCTTTCCAATCCCCCAGACCCCTCTATTCTGTGTAAATGGGTCCCTCTACACATTTCTTTTCCCCCTTGCATGTCCCAGGTGTGACATCTTGTGCATACTGCAGTTGGAGTGACGGGAAAATGACAAGATAAGTCTTTACCAAGCCCTCAAATGGAGGGACCGTGACCCCAAGAGCCAGCTCTTACTTTTTGTTTCCAGACCTAGTGATTCAAACTGCCTATGGGCTTATAAAATATGTTTTCAGACCACTCTGGGCCAGATCTTCAAATTACACCTCTGGGCACAGGGCTTCCGAATCTGTATTTTTGAAACAGTCCTCAATTGATTCTAATCAGAATTGGGAACCACTACCAGAAAATAGTGGTTGCTCCTAAGCAGCACTGGGTTTCCACGTCAGCAGTGCTGTCTCTAAGAGTTTAAGTGTTCGACAACATCCCCGGGGTGGCACGAGGGCTCACTTATTTGTCTGGCAAACAAAACGCTGGAGGTTCGAAGTCTACCGAGAGGCACTTTGCAAGAAGCGACCGGAGATCTACTGAAAAACCAGCCACAGAAAAGTCAATGGAGCCCAGTTCTCCACACACATGGGGTCATGACAGTGAGCTGGGACTGAGTCAGCAGCTACTGCTACTAGGTTGCAGGTATTTTAAGTTCTAGTGACAAACACGGATTTCCTACTTGTCTTTCTACAAGGAGCTGCTCTGGTGGCACAGCAGTTAAAGCACCCAACTACACATCAGACGGTGAGTGAGTAGAACCCACCAGCTGCTCCACCGGAGGAAGACGTGGCAGTCCGCTTCTATAAAATTCACAGCCTTGGTGACAGGACGCGGCACTGGGTCACTCTAAGTCAGACACGATGTGACAGTAGGGGGTCTGCTATGTCTTTCTACCAGGAGAGACTCGAGGCAGTATTCCTCCGAGGCAGCATCCTAGCACTTCAGGCTGTTGAGTTTACTGTGGCGCTCTGCAGGCATGTTAAACCCTGACTTGTAGAGGGAGAAATGGTCTAGTGATAGATGAGTCTTGGAGGCATCCCTCTTCCTTCTCTGGACTCTTCTGTACCTCCTTGCCCACAGAACACACATTCTGCTCTAGGCCTTGAGCTTGGCATGTGTCATGGATCTCCACTTCCGAGTGTTCCACATTCAGGTGAAGGGGCTTCTAGCTAGCTCCTAAACACCTGCAACAATCAAGGAATCTCAGAAACTCCCTCAGTAGGGGACTGACTTAGTAAGTAGCTCACTTTTTTATTTTAAAGAAGCCTTTCATTAAGTTGCTTTCTATTGTGACAGAGTATGTTTAAAGAGAAAGAACTGTGACCAACATTTTTTATTGAACAGTTTTATTCTGCCTTAGAACGAAAACCTTGCTCTGATACTTGAAGATGCACTGCAGGTGTGTCATGCTGCACGTGCTACTGGGGCACAAATGGGCCTGTCAGTGACCCCGAGGGTTGGGAAAAGGCGTGAATGCAAACTCTTGGCATACAGAGAACCGGTATTTACAGTTCTTCTTGCAATCGGCCCTGACATCTCCAGCAGTCTGTACAGCTACTGTCATAGCACTTGCTGTGATGTGCAGACACCTCAGAATGTGTTCACTACCAGGATTTGTGAGTCCTCAAGTGTGGTTGTTAACATGCAGGCAGACAGCACTAACCAACACACAACCCCAACTATGACTGCCCAGGACTGGACTTTCATCATGGGAGTCCAGTGACAAAACATCCTCACAGAGCTACACAAGAGACAGAAAATGAGATTAGAAATACCAACCATCTTTAAATAATCCAAGTCTCCTCCAGGGCTGTTTTCCCACATCTTCATCACTGCTGGGTCTTTTCAGGAGAAAGTTAACAAAAGTCAGAATAGATAAAAATATTTAAATCTTTGGATCCCTTTATTCCATGGCCTTGATAAAAACACAGAAGTGGCCAGGTATCTTCCCAATTACAGCTTAAATATCAAAAAGACTAGTGATTTATAATAAGCAATGAACTCTACACAGAATCTTTTGTGGGTCACAGGTCCAAATGACAGTGTTCTGATGTCTGATTGATTATCAAAACAAAAATCCTTAACACTCCAAACCTTGAATTGAATGGAATGAGGCAAAGGACCATGACAGAATGGGTAACTGCAGGCATATCAGGAAAAACACGCCAATCAATGCCTAGTTTTACTTTCTTAAAAATACAACAAAAAACAAAATCCCCCAAGGAACAAAAAAATGGGGGGGGTGTGTTACTTATCTGAAAATACAACTAAGAACTATATCTTATCTACGATTATTCACATTTGTATATGGAAAGGATCTATTATTTGGACAAATCCTGTGATATGCCATTTGCTACAAAATGCAGGTCTTACAACAAGCATGAATAAATTGTCCTTTTTAGGTAATAGAAGAATGTATCAAATCTTCATTTATGTTCCAAATGTTTTTCTTTTGTTTTTTTTTAAAAAATCAGACTGTTAAGCCTGGAAAGCTATGAAAAAACCACCACCCCCCAATTCTGCTCCTCGGCACATCCACTTCTGCAAGAACACAGGCTGCTTGCTGACTTTAAAATGTTTATTCTTTAAAAAATTAGTTGCTTTTATACAGCTATACAAAGTTCTTAATGTTTCTTTGGCAATGGAATATAATGGAATTTTACAACTATATAAAAAAGTTACCTTTGCCTAAGAAACAGTATTTACTGTGTGTACATAGTTAACTGACAAAATTCTCTACCATCCAGCACCCTAATTAATTGAGCTACCTCAAAAGGGATATTACAGGATTTCCAAAAAAAAGAAAAAAGAAAAAAAGACAGATACATACACACCTTCTTAAAACACAGTATCACGGCCCCATTTGCAGGCAACTTGCAATAATTGCCAAATACAATTTAGTGCTAAGAAAAATCCTTTCAGTGGTGAAAAAATACTT
This sequence comes from Heterohyrax brucei, assembly GCA_028571685.1. Classification (NCBI taxonomy): domain Eukaryota; kingdom Metazoa; phylum Chordata; class Mammalia; order Hyracoidea; family Procaviidae; genus Heterohyrax; species Heterohyrax brucei. Next base: position 73,388,423 of record CM053161.1, read on the forward strand.
GTTAAGTCTCACTGAAGTACTGCTTTAGTTTAACTATACACAAGAAACCATTTAACTTCTGCTATTCCAAACAGATTTCACGCTCCTTTTTAAAGCCGAGCCTTTTCCCCTCCCCCCAAGTAACTGCATTATATAGCAAAACCTGCAACAGCTGGAACCTGTGTAAGGTAGAAACCTGTCCAAGAGGCAAATCTCATATATCTTCGACTAATTTAGAGAGAAAAGGGGCATGACTGCACCCTGTCAAAGGTGTAAAACTCACAAGACCCAGAAAATAAGGGACTCCCGTCACATTCCAGCTCTCACAGGTTTCATCATATCTTTGAAATTAAGCAGGAAAACAAACAAAACAAAACCCAGTGCTGGTGACAAATAGACAGCAAATTCACTTCTTCCTTCTTCGAAAAGACTGAAACCAACTCTCAGGACTATGAAGAGCTAGAAATGCCTCTAGTTTCAAAGACTTGTTTGAAGACTACGCAGCAACTTTGTTGTCTTTCTAAAAAAGAAAGAAAAAGAAATTGCTCATATTCTAAGTCATTCATTTACTATTTCTATTTTGCTTACGTATACTTTTACGTATACTTTCAAATACCTTAAATACATCTGATTTACAGTTCTTCTTACTTGGACGTACAAACCTGTTTCAATGATTTCTGACAAACTGTTCACAACCTCCATGCCCTGCAGTGTCTCATTACTCGTTAACTGGACTTTTCTATCAGCAGAGATTAAAGCAAGGCTGCCGTGGGCTCGTCCTTGCAAGAAGCTGCCTAAGGTACAACCACTTGTCTTTGGCGGCTCTCCTAAGGAAGTTTTTAAAACTGAGAGAATTCAAACTTTCCCTTAGTAATCAAGCTCATCAAATACAATGATCAGTATACTTTGAAAAAAATCATAACATCCTCAAGTTTCTGTTGTCTTTTCTAAACAAGAAAATATCCTGGAAAATAAAGTAACATTTCTCTACAAAATTTCATGCCAGTAGAAAGCCATTACTTAGAAATCCACTAATAAATATAAAATGAGAAAGAAGTTCTGAAAAACCACCAGCTGACTGGGCCATTTACAATCTTAAAAAGTAATCAATGAGAATACACTAGAAGTCTCTAAAGAGCTTGTAGCTCTGCAGTCACACTACACACAAAGTCAAGGCCTGCCGACAGGGCCAGAGCCCAGGTGATCGACAAGGCGTCTACCCTCTGCAGGACTGGCTTCTATTGCACACCTGAGTTTATGGTTGATTCTCATTGAAACCGCTGGAAACAGACATTTCCTAGGTTAAAGACTCAATTTTATTTGTATACACAACACTGAACCATTGGTACAATGCTACTAAACTGGAATCAACTTTGCATGGTGTAAACTGGTATAGAAAGAGTTGACTGTAACCCACCCCCAGTCCCAATCAAAGACAACTTCCACATTCCCCCCATTTATTTATTTTTACCTTTCAGAAAGCAGTATGATCGATCCAGACCTTTTAGGGTCCAAAAGTTGTGGTTTTCTGAAAGGTAAAAAAAAAAAAAAGAGAGAGAAGAAGGGGAAAAAAGGAGTAAAAAAAAAGAAAACGAGAAACAGGAAGGGAGAGGAGGGAGAAAAAAGTGGGAGTGATGGATGGGGAGGGGAAAAGGAAATGGAGAGGGGAGGGGCAAGGAGAAGAGAAAGGTGGGAGAAGAGTAGCATATGCTGAGTCATTTCTGGAGCTCATTATTTCTGGACCCTCTCTAAAGAAACAGACTCAAATGCAACACCATCTGTCACCCACCATGGTGGCTTCACCTTCTTGGCGGCAGCAAATAAAACAGGAGCTGGCTATACTCTTTCATTATCCCTATTCCAATGCTCCCCCAAAAATTAAAGAAAAAAAGACAGCAAAGGACTAAATTCATCAAAAGTTCACTTTTAACATGAGCATTGTTAAGGAAAACAAAGGTCTACAGTAAGGTTCTAATTCTGGTTCTACTAGTTTGTATCCAGAGAGAGTCAACACCTCAGGTCCCCCAGTTTCTTCATCTGTACCTAGAGAGTCAACATTTTGAGGTCCCCAGTTTCTTCATCTGTACCACACAGAGAGAGTCAATGTCTCAGGGTCCCCAGTCTCTTCATCTGTATTTAGAGAGTCAACATCTCAGGGTCCCCAGTTTCTTTACCTGTATCTAGAGTTAACACCTCAGAGTTCCCAGTTTCTTCATCTGTATCTACAAAGTGAGTGCCTCAGCCCCCAGTTTCTTCATCTGTGTCTAGAAAGACTTAACATCTTAGGGTCCCCACTTTCTTCACCTATATCTGGACTTAACATCTCAGAGCCCCAGTTTCTTCATCTGTATCCAGAGTTAATACCTCAGGGTGTTTTTTCATCTTTATTTAGAGAAAAGCCAATGTCTCAGGGTCCCCAGTTTTTTCATCTGTGTCTAGAAAGAGTCCATGTCTCAGGGTCCCGATTTTCATCTGTATCCATAGAGTTAACACCTCAGGGCATTTCTTCATCTGTATCTAGAGAGTCAATGTCTCAGGGTCTGCAGTTTATCATCTAATGGAGATGGGGCAGGGGAGACCGTCTAGTTTGGGGGATTTTCTAAGACTTTCTGAAAATTAATGCTCCTATGCTTTACTTATGCCCTGGTTAAACAAAGAGCTTTACTTACCCTCACTCTAAAACTGCAACAGTACATGCCAACCCATCACAGACAGGCTGGGGGAAATGCCCTTGGCACCCAGCTCTGGGAAGAAGTGTGAGATGCTGTCTTAAACCCAGTGACATTTCTGAAGTTGATCTCTACTACGCAGCAGCAACTGCTCATCATTTACAACAATCAAAGGTGCTAGACGATAGCATTTAGAAGGTGCAGGCTGCTTGATAAGGTTACGGTCAGCTAAGTGTGGAATGGACATTCACGGGTTAGGTCACACCGCTGGACTTTCAGTCTCATGAGGGCTGAAGCAGCACATTCCTAATCAATATGCTAAGCATTTGCTTTGAGCCTACGCTGAGCTACAGAGCCTGTACCATGCATTCTAACTCTGTGACAGATGACACAGGGGTTAACTCAAGGTTCCCAATGACCGAACAGTGTGACGTGGCTTCAAAAAATGTAGCAGTAAGTGCACGTACCATGCACACAGTGCTTACTCAATGAAAGTTAAGTGATGAGTGTTTGAAGAATGGGATACAGCAGACACGGCACACTAAAACCTGCCACGGTCTGAACCTGAGTGAAGTGTAAATCTGTCACAAAAGGAAAACTTGAGTATTTTCCATTATAAGAGCAAAAGAAAGTGACAAAAGTGAGCCCTGTCAAAGACGGAAATCTTGTAACACCTAGCAAAACAAGCAGTCAAATTCTGGCTCTCAAAGGTTTCACTGTAGCTGTTTTTAAAATATTTGAAAAACTATCATGAAAAATAAAAATACAGATTGTGTTTATGAGGGTACAGTTAAACCAATAGATTTTCAAGTCACAGGGAAAGAGATTTCTACCAAAATAGGGTATAAGCCCGTGAGGTCCTAGTAGAGGATTCCTAAGATGGGATGGGCACCCCTGGGAAGAGGAAGCGTCTGGTCCCTATCAAAGATGCCACAGAAAAGGTTTATGGTTTGCCAAGAGGTCAGGCCATTCAGACAGTGTTCACTGTTCACAGAGTTTGAAGAGCTTAAAAGATGTATGAGATAAAATTGTACAACCCTCTTTCCACAAATGTCACTACAGAGAACCTAAAAGGCTTAGTGATTTTATGGAAGTGTAAGAGCAGTGACTTACCCTAATCCTCCTATGAATCAAAGCCCCAACATTACAGGTGTCACTGATGTCTGAAATGACAGTTAATGTATCTAAGAGCAGTAAAGAGAGCCAAAGTCTGAAAACCAACTGGTGGGTTGCCATGACAGCTGGCAGGGACATTTCAAAGGAATGAATGCGGTGACAGTGGAAACTGGCCATGATGACGGATACGTCCACTCTCAGGGAGAAATGAATGCTGTACTAATGTCCAATACAGGTCACCAGGAGGCAGAGCTGAGATGATGGGAAAGATGATATGGCTGGTCTGAGGAAGGAAGGTTAAGCTGTCGGTGGGACACAGTACCAGGTACAACAGCAATGCACAGCAGATGCATGTTAAGCTGCAGGCTGAAATACAGATTAGCAACCATGAGTGCACATGGGGAAGGAAGTGGGAGAGAAGCTGAGACCAAGGACAGAGGCCTGGTGAGCACCTCTGTACCTGCAGATGCGAGAAAGAGCGGAACCAGACAGGATGGAAAACACCTGGCCCCGCCCCACTGCTGGTGAGTCGGCTGTGACTCACAGCAATCCCACAGGGCTTCCGGGGTCGAGCGCCACAGCGAGCCTTTGCTCAGCATCCGATGCATCACCTACTCTGCCATCAGGGCTTCTTAAGGAAATTATAGTGTTTAAAAACAAAAATAAAAAAAGGGAGTTTTAAATGAGGAAAGGCTGAAGTACAGCGCAACAGAAGCTATAAACGATGAGGCAGGGGAATGGGAACTATTATATTTTTTTATTGTAAAGAAAAGACAAATTATAATGTAAGTACATACCATGTGGCCACGAAAAATCGTGATGTAATAACATGCTTAAAAAACTGATTACACCTAAGTTGACTTCAATGTATTCTTAATGACAAAGAGAAATTACTTAATTATGATAACTAAAAAGAAAACTATGCTGTAGAAAAATAACCAAAGATATGGAAAAATGGTTTGATATACTGTTAACCTGAATAACTGTTATCAATCCAATTTGGCTTTAAAAAACGGCACAGAAAAGGGTAATGGTATACCTGTGTGATGAAACTAGGAGATATAAAAAATACAGTAAAAGAAAAAAGGATATTAAAAAATTGATCTACATATTAATGTCTACTAAAAAAAGGATTCATTCATTGAACAATTATGTATTTAGCACTAACTGTGTCAGACACTGTTTGGACAAGAAAACCCACAGATCCTACCCCTGGGAGCTCGCAGGCCACAGAGAAGACAGGCAGCAAGTATACACAGATGTACAGAGTCGATATAGCCTGTTAGTGGTGCCACAGAAAAAGCCATCAGTGCAGACAAACAGCTAACAGTAGTTCTTGTGCCCTTACTGTATACGTGTGTGTGTGTGTGAGAGACAGTGAGCACCAGCACAAGTATGAATGTTTGTAACTGACAGCAAACTGGCTGAAAAGGAGCAAACAAGGGCAAAATGGCCCATGCCTGCCGAATGAAGGAAGAAGGTGGTCCCTATTGGAGCCCAGGACTAGAACTCAGACCTGGAGAGGCAGGCAGATTATGGAGCATCTGGATGGCTATGCTGTACTTAAAAACAAAAAACAACAAAACCCCCATCAAGAGTTTTAAAACTAGGAGAAAAAAATGACCCCATTTAGGTGGGTGGTCATCAGTGCCCAACACTACAGAGGCATTAAGGACAAACATCTGTGACAGGCCACTGAACACGGAAAGTGAGAGGCAACTGGTCACCTAAAGAACATCAATAGGCACAAGCAACAGCCACTCTATGGTTCTTCAGACAGAGTCTCCCAGCTGGAAGGGCACTCTGCAAGTCGGATGTCCTGCAGCTTCAGCAGGCCATGTGGCTGAGAGCCTGACTAACGACTTGCAAGAACTGCAGCAGCCTCAGCTGTGATGACACAACATGAGGGGATCAAAACCAACGGGCCAGGTGCAAAAGCCACTAACAATGACCCTTCCTGAGAGATCTCACCAAGAGTCTGTTTTAGACACCAGACAACGAAAAGTCCTGTGCAGGTTCTTCTGTTTCCAGCTGCCCTCTGCTGTCCCTGTCTCCAGTAAACGCTTTACAAAAGGATCCCCATCCTTTCCACAATCACACACCAAATTTTCTCTTGCACCACTGAAACCAATCAATTAGAATACTAACCCTGACTTCCTTAAATAAACTTGAAGACTCTGGAGAAACACGGAAACCAAGTAAAACAGAGTTTCCCACAAAATGAAACTAAATGCATGGACTGAGGCACCTATTTGTGAAGTTCATGACTCAGTACCAACACTTGCTGGTTGTGTGACCTTGGGCAAGTTACTAGTGTCTCTGTGCCTATTTCTTTATTTGCTAACAGATTTAACAAACAAATTTCCTAATTTGTTCATAATATGATCTGCCTCACAGAGCTGACATGAGTCTCTAATGAGTTAACACAAAAAACCTTTAGAACAATGCCTGGCACAGGCAGAGTACTATGTAAACGCTGGCTGCTAATAAATGTAAAGACCTGCCTTCCATTCTGGGAATGCGTCCTTCCTACTCTACTGGTTTTAAAGTGAAGAAGGAAACAAAAAAGACCCTGCTCCTGAGAAGAGGGGTGTGCTGTCACCAGGCAGGGGGACCAGTGGGAGCTGCATAGAGGTGGGCAGGCCAATTCATATGGGAATGTACATTTTTATCCAATCATAATAAAAAAAAAGACTCTGCTCCTTAAAATTATAAAACCACTCCAGTCAGGTACATCCTCCACAGAAAAGTCAAAGTGGAAGTCACTCAAATTTCTTTTAAAAAAAAAAAAAAAGTGTGCAGTCATCGGACAGGGAGAGCAGTGGAAGCTGCATATAGGTAAGCATGTAAATTTATACGGGAATGTACATTTTCACTCAGTCATGTTAAAGAAAAAAAAAGTCACCTAAAGTAGATAAAAGGAAAATAGTTTGAGTTTCATAAAACTGTATGCAAATCCCACAGCATCTAACTTACTTACCCTATACTCAAAATCTGCAAACTCCCTGCCCCCACGACCTCCTCTGAATCCACCGCGGAAGCCTCGAGGGGCAGTGAAGGGACTGCCTCTGCCACTGCCACGTCCTCTGCCACCACGAAAGCCAAGACCTCCTCTGCTTCGGTAGCCCCCACGGCCACGGCTGGGACGAAGCGGGATTCCAAATGTTTCTGCATTTAATCTTCTTTCTTCAGCCCACGTTGGTCTCCGTTCTCTATTATAAGAACAAAAAATTTTAAAAGTTCTTCGTATGTTTGCAAACATTCTTCCTCACAAATGTAAGTACAATTCTTAAAATACTTAGGAATAACTTTAACCAGCTGTCAGAGACTTGTACAACAAAAACTGTAAAACACTACTGAAAGAAATTAAGACCTAAATAAATGCAAAGACATTTCATATTCCAGGACTGAAAAGACATAGTACTGTTAAGACATCAATACTACCCAAAGTGATCTACAGATAGAATGTAACTGAAATCCCAACAGCTTTCCTGCAGCAATGGAAAACTCCTTCTTCAAATTCATATGGAAATTGAAAGAGTCCCAGTCAAACAATCTTGAAAAAGAACAGGGCAAGAAGGCTCACACTTCCTGATTTCAAAACATACTATAAAGCGACAGTCATAAAAACTGTGATGCTCTCATAAAGAAAGACACACAGACTAACAGAACAAAATCGAAAGTTCAAAAATAAAATCATACAACATCTGTGGCCAACTGACTTTTGAAAAGGGTGACAAATTGATTCAAAGGGGAAGGAACAGTTTTGTCAGTAAATGGTACTGGGACAATAGCTCTCCTTGTACAAAAGAAGGAAGCTGAATCAATACCACATATGATAATTCAAACTGGAACTATGACCTAAATGAGAACTACAGCCATAAACTCTTATGAGAAAACTTAAGAATTAATCTTAAAGACATCTCTTTGGACCATAGATCCTTAGATACAACACTGAAAGTACAAACGGCAAAAGAACAAAACAGATAAATTGGAATTTACCAAAAAGAAAAATTTTGTGCATCAAAGGACTATCAAGAACGTGGAGAGACAATCTAACAGAATGGAGGAAAATATCTGGGAACGATACGTCTGATAAGGGTTTAATGTTCAGAACACACACAAACTCCCACAATTTAACAAAAAGACAAATAATCCAATTAAAAGATAGGCAAAGGGAAAAAACTGCAAAGGATCTGAACAAACATTCCTTCAAAGGCAATATACCAATGACCAACATGCATTGAAGATGCCCAACTGCAAGATACCACCTTCACCTTGCACCCACTAGGATGGCTCTTATTAGAAGATAGAAAATACCAGGTGTTGGTGAGGATGTGGAGAAACTGGAACCCGCATGCACTGCTGGTGGGAATGCAAAATGGTGTAGCTACTGTGGAAAACATTTTGGCAGTGCCTCAAACCACTCAAACATAGATTCAGCAATTCCGCCCCTAGAAACCAAAAGCAGGAACACAGATACTTATGCAACAGTGTTCGCTGCAGTTCACAGCAGTCACAGGGCGGAAGCAGCCTAAATGTCAATCAACTGACAAATGGGTAAATAAAACATGGAACACACATGCAGTGGACTATTAGCCACAAACAGAAATGGTACACTTAAATGGTTAACTGTGCCTTGGGATATAAAAGGGAGGCAAGTGGAGATCTGGGGATCCCATACCACCAAGAAAGCAGTGCTGGGAGCAGAGCACATCCTCCAGAAACAGACCCAGTGGTGCCTGCACCTCAGAAGCTTCCAGTCCAGGGAAACACTAACGACAAGGACCTTCTTCCAGAGCCGGCAGAGAAGGCCTCTCTTCCCCTGGAGCTGACACCCTGAATTTGGACTTTAGCCTACTGGACTGTAACAAAATACAATTTCTCTTTTTAAAGGTATCTACTTGTGACATGTCTGTTTAAGGAGCACTAAATGACTAAGCCACCACAATTAAAAAAAGAAGGCAAAAACGGAATTATTACACGACCCAGCAATTCCACTCCTAGGTGTAAACTCAAGAGACTTGCAAGCAGGGACTCAGAGACTTGCATACTACTGGTCAGTGCAGTGTGCTTTACAACAGCCAAAAGGTGGAAACAAAGTGTCCACTAACAGACTGGCCGGTCAACAAAAAGGTGTATATATATATAAAACTGAATATTCAGTCTCAAGAGAAGACATTCTAATACATGTTATCACATGAAAAACCCTGCATCAGCCACAGAAGGGCAAGTATTTCATGATTCCACTTCTATGAAATACAGAAACGTAGACACCACAAAGTGGTTACTGGGGTGTAGGGAGAGGACAACACGGGCGTTGTTGCTCAAGGAGCTGAAGGGGTCCTGAGTTTGGTGGCATCGGGGACGACGACGATGGACAGAACCCTTCTGGGAATGGGCAGCAGTGGTGGCAGCACAAAGTGAAGGCAAGTGATGTCCCTGACAGCACACTTACACATGGCTGAAAGAGCAGGCCTCGTTATATGTATTTTACCACATTAAAAAAGTGGGACTCATTTCTAAATTAATGCTGAAATCATTCCCAAAGAACAAATAGAAACAAGTCATGCTGCATCTTATCTAAATCGTCATAAACTTGTTTTCAGTGAATTCAAGATGCTTCTATAGCCATTTGTTAAAATGCATGTGAAGACACGACCCACTAGTTTCTTGCAAATACATTTACTAAAGTGAATGCGAAAACAGCTCCAGTATAAAGAGAATTTAGAACTATGAGGTCTGACAACTGACGCCCCTCTTCGCTCAGCCCCTACGTAAGAGGCAACCCATCTCAGGAAGCTAAGAGATGGACAGGGGGTGCCTGAGGCTCCAGTATGCTCCCAGCCCAATCCTGCATCTAGTGCTGACTAATCCTGCAAGTGTCTGAACAGCTGCCCCTGTCATCCAGCAGCCTAGACAATCAAGGAACTCTGGTCATCCACTGCCAACCTGAAGTAGTACCAAGCTACAGCCAGGATAGATAAGGACAATCTGGACTGGACTTTTGGAATGCTGAGCTTGCTGTGCTGGATTCTTTTATTAAATTCACAACAATCTGACCATTTTCTGCAGCAATGTGGACACAGCAGAGTTTGTCTATCAGCCAAGGTCACACTAACTGTAGCATTTTTTGCCCTGGCTTGAACTGGACACAGAAGAGCAGAGGAAGAGGTCTGCCTTCAACCTTACAGGAATCCTTTTGTTTTCACTACTCGGTTTCCAAATGTGGATGCACCCTTAAACAAAACCACAGGCTTATTTCTTCGCTTCAAGGAAAAAATTTTAAATTTTAGTATGTATTATTATTTTCTGTTAGCAAAATACACTAAAATTAATTGTGGTTCTTAGGTTATTTTTAAGCATTCACTAATACTTGTGAATTTATGAGGAACCATTTTACACTCCAGCAGCCTAACAGTCTAAGAGTCAGGTAAGAGCCTCTACCTATTGTCATCACACGAGATGTTATCAAAGAAGGATTTCGTCTTGTCGTAATAGCAGTTGGGTCCAAGTGGATCTTCTTCGTCGGCGTTCCCTTCACTGTTCTGGGTGTCAACTCCCGAGTCGCCCTTGTCCTCACCGTTGACCGGCTTCTCCTGCTTCTCCAGTTTATCTTCTAACAGAAACAAGCACACACCATTAGTGTCAAGACCTGGACTACATACAACGAAACACCTCATCAGGAAAATAATTCACCGGTCAAAAAAGATGACTTCTGAGGAGAAAAATCAAACCTCACCTTTTAATTTAAGTTTATTATGAAACTCTCGGTCAATTTCTTCCTTGTTAAATTGGGCATTTGCACTTTCAAAGTCAAAGTCTTTCTCAAATTTCATGGGACCATCTCGTCGAATGCCAAATCTTCCCCTGCCGCCTCGATGACCTCCACGCCCTCTTCTTGGAGCTGAAGGAGCACCTGGAACTAGTGTAAAAATGAATACAGACAAAAGAACATCCAGTGTGTAGTAGTCAGTTCAGGAAGAAGTGACTCTGGTGACTTTTATATTTCAGTGATCACCAAATTACACATCTGAAAAACTCTAGACACCTTTTACATTTTTTTTTTAAAAAAAACCAGTTTTACTAATTTACTATAATACACAGAGAACAGTACACAGTCTGTAAACATGTATACACATAGTGTGTCTATTCGTAAATACACTGATGAGACACATAATCAAACAAATGTAGCGATTTCTGTGTTGAACACATGCAGGCTCTTAGGAGAGAGGCATGTTTCTCTCCTTTTGCAATATCCCTAATACCTACAAAGTGCTCATCACAAAGTAAGTTCTTAAAATTCAGGAAGCTGTTTTATGGAAGGGAGAAAAATCACAGGAACAAAATTTACAATAAGAAAAATAAGTGAACACTGGAAGCACAAACCAGAAGTAGGTGTTATTTCCACAACTGCCAAAAATAAAGCAAGCAACAAGAAGCATCAGTTCTCACTGACTCTAAACACCTTCTCCTTCACCTTTACTCTATTTCCTTAAATGGCTACATATTATCTGAGTCTGCCTGCATCGCTTTTCTTTCTGTATGATATAACATGATGGCATGACATCAACTGTAGGAGCTGAAAGATAAAGCAATACTAAAGTAGCATATTTACAGTGAAAATTTGAGAACCCAAATATTCAGCACAAGAGGAATGGCTAAAAAGAAAACAAAACAGGAGTCTGAAATTGTATCTGATTATGACTGAAAAACGCAAAGAACAGAACAAGGTGGATTTAATAATGACAATTATATGAAATGCTTAATTAGAAATGATGAAAGATCAGAAGTGACAGCAGGGTGGGACACTGCTCTGTGTTCACTGAGGCTCTGCAAACTGCCTGACCTTTTTAGGGAAACAAACCACAAAACCTCACCATAGTCACACATCTGGAGCTGTAATACAAAAATCTAACACATCTGGAGATTTACATCTAGACAAGCTGGACGCTTGAAACATCCTCCTTTACTACCACAAATGCCTTTGCTACAAGCCAGGAAGTAAAGCAGGAGCCATTTGTCTTTAAAAAAAGAAAAATCAAAGTTTAAGACGTGTAGATGGCTGTATCTATAAAAATCATAGAAAAAAATATGAAAGAATATTTACTGCTCTCTTAAAAGACATTCGGGAGATGGGAGTTTTGAGGTGCAGTTTCGGATACTTTATATTGTCTCAAACAATGGAATTATCAAAATTATTTTACAGGGAGGAGAACAGGTGAAGAATGTGTACCTTTTTTCCAAAATAAAACAAAAGAAAACAAATCGAACTAAAAATCTGTGTATTCCCTGACATGTAAACCCAAACCCAAACCCACTGCTGTCAAGTGGATTCTGACTCGTAGTGACCCATCTGACAGCGCTGAACTGCTCCCCAGTTTCCAAGGAGCACCTGGCAGGTTCGCACCGTGGGCTTTTTGTTTATCGGCCACACCACTGAACCACTACGCCACCAGGGATTCCTCTACAGCATACAGTGCACACAAAAATGTGTAACAAATGCACAGCAGAAATACAAGCTCTTTAGACACTTTAAAAGGTCACATCTAGCTTTCTAAAATTAAGTGAAAGGTCATTTCTAATTATTTAAGTAAAGTGATTACACATAGCTTTTATTATTATTTTTTAATTTGGAAGAGATTTTAATTATAATTTATACTTCAGCAATAAATTTGAAAATATTAGCGGAACAGATGCTTTTGGTGTAATGGCTATATATCACAAAACAGATTAAAAAAAAGAAAGCAGCACAAAACCTTATCAAATCAATAATCATGAAAGACTTTAAAGGTGGTGAACTACTGCTTCAAAGAAAGGCTATCAACAAGATAGGTTTGGGGCTGAAATACTTTTAGTGAGGACACTTTCAAAACTTTTAAGATACAGATAACTGTATCCTTAGAGTAACAGAAGACAACAAAAATAACTAATTCTATAATGTTAATATAAAATTGATACAAAATATAAAAAATACAAAAGAGTAAGTCACAAGCAATGTAAATATAAATGCAATGTAAACTACTTTAAAATAGACACCTGCCTACTACCATCAAGCAGGTTTATTCGAGGACTACAATCATTATTAAAATACACACATGTGAAGTGCAGACCTTACTCAGGTTTCATCAGTTCTGCCTGCACTCACTCTCTTTATGTCTTGGTGAACAGTTCTATGACCTTTTATTATTCCTACAGATTCATAAAACTACCATCATAGTTAAGATAAAGAACTGTTCTATCACCAAAAGGAAGTCCCTTGTGCTATTCCTTTATAGTCACTAACTCCTGTCTCTCATTTTTTAATTTTAATTGTATACCTTTAAAACATTCCCCATAAGAAGCAAGGGATATGACTTACAGGTTCAAGTCACTTACCTACTTGTTTCTTGCTATCATTTCTAAGTTGCTCATTTTCAGGCCTTGAAACTTTGTGTGCTTCAACTACAGAAACAAATCAGTTCAGGATATGTAATTAAAAACTTCTGTAAGGCCACAAATGGGAAAACCCTCCAAAATAAAATCTGTGCAATGCCCACAAGAATCCACCCCCCACCCCCTACCACTTCAAGTCAGACTGGAAAGACTGAATAACATTCGGTTAAGTTCAGCTTAAGCTTTCTAGGATCACTGACACAAAATATGTATGTATTTTATGAATATAAGGTCAATGGAAAATGCCGATCAGTCAATTAATGAACAGTAAACAGCTCAAGTCTACCTCGCCTGTGCTCTTGATTTTCTATTGCTTTCTGGCTGGTAGATGGCAAAGGCCTGGTTGACACAGGGCTCCTTCTCCCAACTGGTGCTGGAGCAGGTAAGTGGGCTGAGGCGGTCTGTACTGCTTGTTCCATGGTGGGGCTTTTTCTCAAAGAGTCTAACTGAGGGCTTGAACGACCTAGAACGCAACCAAGAGATAAGAGACTACCCTATCCTTTGGGGATTTCAAAGTAATCTAGACCCTACAAGAAAATTATGTCTAGAGCCTTACTTCTACCAATTCAAATCCTTAGCTGAAATATGAAATCTGCCTACTTATTAGACCAGAGTTTACAACTGGTTACCCCTAGCGGGCTAGTCACCAGGTTAATAGAGAGACACTAAAAAACAAAACAAACACAAAAAACCTTCATCTTTATCTGTATTTCTACTGAGTAGAATAAGGTTTAATTAAGTTCTCAAAATCTGCCACACACATATGCTAACCTCAAAAGCATACAACGCTATTTCCTGGTACAAGACTCCCTGTAAACATCATCAAAGACCATGCTGTGGGGAGGTCAGCCACGTGATGATGCCAACAGTTCAGCCATTATGGACAGAGGCTTTACCCTCCTTTCAGTACTTCTTGACAACATAATTAAAGAGATCTCTTTAATCTACTACAGATATTATCTCTGCTGACTTTACTATTATAAGGAAGTAAAGGGGTAGAAAGTTAAAACAGGTCTGACAGATTTGTTCACAAGTTTTTGCTTAATAGGAATTGTATACTTACACACCCATTTCTTTTTCATTAGGTTCAAGCCTGGTGACAGTATGCACAGAAGAAAACACTTAGGTTTTTGCCTGTATAATGTCTAAGGTAAACCTCTGCTCAGGGTGTTCTCACAGCCCCTGACACTACACCAACATACAAAGTTCCTGAAACATCTGCTCACTTTATGTGTTATCACTCCCAAATGCTACCTTCAGTTTGTGACTGTTTACAAAGGCTCCAAACAACTCGAAAACTGGAGACAATCTATTTGTTATCACCTACTCAGATGCTGGAAGAACAGTTCAGTACTATCAATGGCCAAATTTACAGTTATCTAAAGTATGCAATTATAAATCTGTAATACTATTTGCAGTCCAATGTCTGAGCTTACTTCGCCATTAATATAAACAATTTTCCTATTGTTATAACAGGAAAAATCATGGTGGTTTACAAACATTTCAGCCTCTGAGAAAACATTCTATTAGCACTTGTGAAACCAAGTTTGTTTTTTGAAAAATCTATTGCTGTATTTAATTTTACAAAACTACATTAAGAGATCACTAAGTTTATAACACTTCGCAAGACTTTTCTTTGAGAAAAGATCCTGTGACTCCCCAGTGGGAGAAGACTGTAAGAAATGAGGCAATCACAGCCAACAAGCTTGTTCTTGTGTTCTTAAAACCACAGTACCACACCGCCTGTGAGTCATGACATCCACTTTGTGCTCAACAGGGAGCTCCAGGTGATACCTGCCCTACTAATAGGAATAAACCAAGCAACTACTGCAGCACAATAGTAATGCACACCCTTGAGCTACTTTACATCCTTAACACAGATTTCAGTTGGTGAATTTGAAATAACGATTCCTCCTTCTCTGACATAGCTTTCTGGAAATATACCTCAAATTATCATCTTATGTAAATATGTACTTAAAAATTAAGTCTTTTAATCTAATTTAACATCTTAATCTAGTGCTTACTGTTGAGAGAAGGGATCTTGAGTTATGTTCCATTAGCAGGTGAACAGACCATCTTTCTCTATTGAGTAAAAAAATGGTACTTTGATGACATTACATCCTCATGCACACTTTTCAGAAGCATCTCTGATTCTGTACGGCAGTTTGCACAGAGAACCAATGCTCTCGAAGCTGTGCAGCCCTTGGGAACACGCCAGAGCAAGATGAAGAGTTGGGTTTCTCAGGCGGTATTTCAAATTTAACAAGGACAGCACATCATCAGTGTGAATCTGGGACTGACTGAATGTA
Organism: Heterohyrax brucei; assembly: GCA_028571685.1. Classification (NCBI taxonomy): domain Eukaryota; kingdom Metazoa; phylum Chordata; class Mammalia; order Hyracoidea; family Procaviidae; genus Heterohyrax; species Heterohyrax brucei. Next base: position 73,403,931 of record CM053161.1, read on the forward strand.
CTTACTGAATGTGCAAGTCACAAAATTTTTTTTTTTAAAAATTAAATTTACAGAATGCTCATCATCCATTGCAGTTTCCTGACCTAAGAACTGCACAATAGTTTATATGAAGCAGTTCTATCATGTATCCCTAGCAACAGGGGAAGCAAGAGAAAAATTTAACCAAATATAAAATTACACATGTTTTACAAACTGTAAAAGTTCTTATACTCAGAGAAAAGACAAAACCATCACAGAAGTTTAGAAAGGAAATATTTGAAGGAAAAAGCAGTTACCTTGAGATAACTGTGTTTTTAGAGACCTGGTATCCTGTGTAAAGGCAGAACCAACCGCCCCACTTTGGGGTAAGGTACCACTGCTTGATGTTTCCGGTCCGAATGATGTCAACGAGCTTCCAGCTTTGAGAGAGGGAATTTTTTTAAAGACAAGAAATTAAAACAAAAAAATTAAACATTTTAATTATTTACAGCAGTACAGCATTTTTAATGACAATGCTTATTCTGTGCCCCCTCTCAAAACTCTTCAACACAGTAATACTTCCGCAAATTCTGTAAAAATTAAAGTATACCAAACAATCCAACAATAGTTTGGGAAGTTTCTAATGATATATAAAAAATATATATAACACAGAATCCTTAGGTATAAAATTTAATTTTTATTATAGAGAACCTCCTGCAGATGGGGCAGCAAGGACTCATGTCAGAGAAATAGCAGAAATGGTAAATTTTAAATCAACATTAGGGCTCAATTATTTCAATAGCAAGTCTTTGCACAAACAGCCACATGGGCAGCTCTTTCTGCTGGGAGTTTCCCAGTATTTCTAAGGCAACAATGGACACCAGCTCTAATGTTTCCCCTGAGGATGTTACTATGGCTGCATTCTGCCTAAACCACAGCAAAAAGCTCTGGTAATCTAGGCAACAAAATCATTGCAAGGACCACTTTCTCTGCTCTACTGGGTTATGTCAGTTATGCTAGGTTTCTACACTGCTTAGGGATCACTCATCATTTTTCCTAATTATTTAACAGCCACAGTAATCTTTAATAAACTGCATATAACTGTACTTCCATAACACTTGGGCCCTTTGATGGCCCCTCCATCGCCCTCAAGATGAAAGTTCAAACTAGTGACCTCAATCTAGAAGGCCCTCCTAGTTACCTTCTTTTCCCTGTCCGGCCCCCCCCAGCAGTTCACCCCTTTGCTCTTATGAGCAGACCCCTGCAATCTTCTCATCTCTAGGCTCTGTACCACACGCTCCTTCAACCACTGCTTATTACCTCACATGGTCTCTAAGATTCATTCATTTTTGGAGGATGGCAGCTGCTTCTAATTTAACGAATGCTGGTTGTTCAATTGTTTATACCCCTCCCAGAACAGGATGTCAGAATATTTCAGACGATGAGACACACTGGGACTCTGGAGACATAATTCCGTCAGGCTGTAGCCTCGGGCACCCAGGAGAGGCCACATGTAACCTCTTACAACAACCCCGGTAACTGTTAGGAACAGTGCTCTCAAAAGTTCTGTGGGTCCCTGAACCCATTCTGTCATGACTAATATTCTTGGGCAACGGCCCATACAGAAGCTGCTGAGTTATGTGCATTCGTATCTCTGTGCCGCGTCCCTGCCTCAGCCTCCCACTGCCTGCCCCTGAACTCCTCATTCAAACAGTTGGCTAGCTCTTTTCTTTTCTCCCTTTATTCTGACTTCCTGGTCACACTCCGCCTCCCATCCCAATTCCACTGTCAGTTTAGGTTTACAATCTATCTCAAAACTTTTTGTGTGTACAGTATGTGGCAGAGGTCAAGGTTCATGTCTTTCCAAATACTCATTTGTTAAAAATATTTTCCTGTCTTCAGGAGACAGAAAGTGCCATACGATCCTGAGACCACATCACCATAAGACCAAAACAAATGGACAGCGCATGACCACCACCAATGATTGCCACGACAGGGAACACAACGTCAAGTCCCCAATGCAGCAGGAGAGAAAAACGTGTGTGCAAAGCCAGAACTTCACTAACAAACACCACACTTGATGGTTTGACAGACTGGAAGGACGCCAAAGACATGCTCCTAGGATCTGTTAGCCTAGAGCTGAAACCAGTAGTACCACAGACAACTCTTCAAAGATTGGAATGGACTGCAGGACAGCGTGACGCAGATGCAGAGTATGCTTCTTGGCTTAAATATATGCACGAGGCTGTCTGAGTAGCTCTCGTACAGAGGTGAGAGGAGAGGGTGGAGGGGACCAGGGGAACCACAGGGCAGTGAGAGCAGTCGGTTGTATAGTGGTGTGCATGTGGGGTTTTATAGGGCAAATTGACTTGAACTATAAACTTTCACATAAAGCACAATATTAAATGTTTTTCCTCTCTACTGTTCTGCATTGGCATCTTTGCTATAAATCAGTAATTAAATGAGTGTTTCTATACTCCTTATTTTATCTATCCTTGTATCTATAATTCACAGTTCTGATCACTGTAGCTTTACAGAAAGTCTTGAAATTGGGTGGTGCAAACCTCAAGCCTCATCCTTTTATGGGACATTTTGGCTATTTTAGATTCTACATATCTCCACAAAAAATTTAGAACCAGCTTGACATTTCCAATTTTTTTTTTTTTCTCCTTTTCATTTCCAATTTTTAAACCAAAGTGTGATAGGCTCTTGACTGAGACCGCAGTGAATCTTAAGTCAGTCTGGGGAAAGTGTCATCTTAAAAATATTCCATCTTTCCATCCATAAACACGGATAACTTCCTATTTCTTTGGATCTTCTTTAATTTCACTCATTAGTGTTTTGTGGTTTTCACTGTAAAACAGTATTTTCTTAACCTTGGCAATCAAGACGCTTTGAGCCTGAGAATTCTTTGTTGTAGGAAGTTGTCCTATGCACTGTAAAATGTTAAGCAGCACCCCTGGCCTCCTACCCAGTAGCTAACGGTAGCTACTGTGTACCATCCCTCCACAAGTTTTAATAACCAAAAAGGTCTCTAGACAACTGCCATATATCCCCTGGGGGCAGGCAAAGTTCACCCTCCATTACAGACAACCATCGCTGTAGTGGTTTATAAATTACCTTTGTTAAATTCACTCCTGGGTACTGGATGTTTATTTATGAGATTTTAAGTAGTGAGTCTTTTACATATCATTTCTCAATTATCTGTTCTAGATCAGGTACTGGCAAATTTTTTCTGTAAGTGGCCAAACAGTAAATATTTTTAGCTCTGGAGACCATATGATCTGTCCTAACTACTCACACCACAGAGAAGATACAAATGATGGGCTGGGCTACATTCCAAGAAACCGACAGACAGCTGGCTGGATCTGGCCAACAGGTCACAGGATTTTGGTGCAGGGCACTCTCTCAGGGAAAGCCAGCTGCCAGGGCAGCCAGTGAAGCAGGGGGACACTGTACTGACCCTATTTTCCAGTTCTGATTTGGATTTCTAGACTAACAGCTATGCTTATGAGAAAAACACGTTTTTCCTTGGTGGTCAAAAACCAGACTGCGAAACCCTATGCCCCAAGGGGTCTTATCCAAGTGACCATCTGTATCCCTCAAAACACAGACTCTGAAGAGAGCTGCTTGGGTGCTCCAGCTAACCAGGTAGTTTTGGAAGTGAAATGACGAAAATACATGGAGCACCTTGTGGCCACGATCTAAGCATCCTGTGGAACTCTCTTGAATCACTAACTCTACTGCCACCCATCAGTGACCAAGCAGAGTGTGACTGTCACAACAGTCACTCATTTTCTTGTAACTGCCCTCCTTATGGTTTGGTTCTTCTTTTGACTTCATAAGAATACTTCTATGACAAAGTCTCCCAGGACTACTTAGTTCCAGTTTCAACGGGCCGTGTGGTTTCCCAATTGCAATTATTTTAAACCCTTCACAAACCTTATTTAGCTTCAAACAGCATTCAAGTTTTTCTCTATAACAGTACAAAACTGGAGTTTATTTCTGTATATTCCCATGTCTCCCCCACTGTATTTCACTTATTCGATTGTGGTTTGAATGTTTCTTTGCATTTCCTATGTGCACAATTATGTTACTTCCAAATAAAGACATTTTTAGTTCTTCTTTTCCACTCTTTCAATGTGAACAGTGAGACAGCCCTGCTTTGGCTTTATTCCTGATTTCAGGGTTTAAGTGTCTCTTACTTCACCATTACATATATTAGTTCCAAGTTTTCTGTTTATACCACTGATCAGATTTAGAAGGTTCCCCTCCATCCCTTAGCTGCTGATAAATAGGTACTGAATTTATCAAATGCCTGCTCTGTATTTGCTGACATGATCATAGTTTTTTTCTCTTATTCTGTTACAAAATAACTTACTAGATGCCATTGCTTCTAAGTCCTTTTAATGAACAGAGCCAGGACACACTTTTTTAAAATCTTGAGTTCATACTCCCACCTGAACTGACACGGACACTACAGAGTTCTTCCTCACCTCCCCTGTTGCGTTCTGCATCTTCCTTAACACGGCTAAGAATACTGTTTCCAAACCACATCAGTGTATTTACTCTCTGGTCCTGGCCTCTAACACACACAGAACAATTTCAGAATGAACACAGTCAGCACCACCACTACTACTTATAAACTGAAGCTGAAGATTTCTTAACAGTTCCACCTGTCCTCAGAACATATCCTACTAAGAATGCCTCGTCAGAATAATGCTTTTAAAAATTACTTGAAATAACTGTTAGCAGTCTGATACACGGTTAGCACCAGCTGTTTGTTGCTGCTTATATGTAATTTCAGAATTTTCCTCCCCACCATTCTTTATTTTTTGAGTAAGTAAAATATTTAAATACTTCAAGTCTCTATAAAAATGTTTATAAAAAGGAACAACTTTAACAAAACTTGTTACACCACTAGTGAGTATCAAGAGAACCTTAAAACCAGATTTTTGATTCAGAGAAACGGTAAACTAATAAATGAGTATTTTATTTTAATGAGATTAAAGAAAGATCAAGGGTTAGAGTGTGAGATTTGAAATGTTCTTCACTGTGGGAATTTCAGTACAAGTGCACTTAAGACCCACAATGCACAGATACACAAATTGAGCAGCGGGCTCCCCCTGGCTTTTGCGCACCACGGACAGTCAGAGCTCTAGTCATCAGAGGGACTGCCACTAGTCCAGGCGTTCCCATCTTTCGGATTCCATTTTACTGTGTCTCAAGTTATCATCACAAGAACAATGCACTGCACTCTCAAATATGCTATATATAAGCATTCCTCCCAGGGAGCCCTGGTGGTGTAGTGGGTTAAACGCTACACCTGCTAACCAAAAGGTTGACAGTTTAAACCTGCCAGGTGCTTCTTGGAAACTCTATGGGGCGGTTCTACTCTGACCCATATGGCTGCCACAAGTCGGATCCAACTTGACGGCAGTGTTTTTGGTCTTTTTTTAAACATTCCTTCAGGTGATGTCAACTGTATCACTCACATTTAGTACAATACAGACAATACTGTTGATGGCATTAGTTCAGCATCACAAACCCTTTCTGAAAATCCTTCCTATTGAAGATGATGTTATTTTAAATGGGTATTTATAAATTTAAAGTTACATTCAATGAATGACACAGCCCAGTTAAAAGATACGTAACTATTTTAAGAGTTGACCTTGACAGACCCATTAGTCATTAAGGACAGCAAACAAAGCCTTTAAAATAACAGTCAAAGTGCAGTTTCAATATGATAAAACAAGGTTATAGAAGGAACATCAAACAATATTTCTAAGAGTTTAAGTTTTCTATACTTTTGTGGTAGAGACAGGGTGCTTATATATATATATACATACACACACAAAAGCGACACATACCAACACCAACAGCACCAAACTGCTGTCCAACTAGTGAACTTGGGCTGAACTGACTGTATGTTGGCATTCTGCCAAAAGGTCCGTAGGAGCCCACCGACTGGAATGAAGAAGCAGAGGACCCTAGTGAAGACTGAAGGGAAATCAGGGGTTATTTTTCCAAGGCTCCAAGCAACATGAAAATAATGGGAAAAAAGACTGATTTAAAGCATACATTTCTTATTGAAATAGCATAATCACCTTTTGATTTCAGCATTTGTATGTATGTACCTATTGCATTCAATGTGATTTACAAGAGTTTTTCTCTACAATAATTTCTCCCGTTGAGTTTGAATATTATTATTTGGGTTTAGGAAACAACTGAAGAAAATTACTTGAGTAAGCAGTGTAACTTCGCTTGAAGAAAAATCTCTTTTATAATTCCTAAGCTTCAGCTTGTTACCGACTAGAGTTGCTATGAGTCAGAATCGATCTGATGGTAGTGGGTTATAAAATATCTCATTTTTCATTTTATTCTTATTTTCAATCACTTTAAGTATACTTATATTAAATTCAGTTAAGAGATGCAGAAACAGACCCACACAAAACCACTTACATTTTAAACACAGCTATTAATTTTAAGAACATCTTATGAAAACCTTGGCTCATCAAACTTAAAATATACTTTAACATATGTATACATACACTTTACATACTATTTTAGCTCATTTTAAAATATTTCATAATATAAATATAAGCAGCATTAAAGGCTACTGGGATGTAAGCCAGTGACATGAGGACCTTATCTATGTACTCGATAAATACTGCTGAATGAATGACTAAACAGATCAAGTTGAAGATCATGGTAGTTGGATTTGTGTTCTCTTGGTTCTTTCCCACTCCATAAAACTGATTATTCAACTAAATTATCCCCAAAAGAATTATCAAAAGACATAAGTATATATGAGAGAGAGATAGCACCAGTGTTGGCTACAGAAACAAACAGCGGGCAGCTCTGTTAAGAATGTCTTCTCCCATCATTTGAGAAATTTCTTATTTTCTCAGGATTCCTTCAGATTTACTCTCCCCAAAATAAAGACTTTAAAAAAGGCAACAGATGTGAGTTGAGAATTTCTCCAGTTTGTGCTGTAAGAACATAACTTATCATCTCTTCTTAAAAACCTTATCACATATTTAGAAAAACAAAATAGTATTTAAATGTTAAAAGGTAACTTTTCTTCCTTCTTTCCCTCACTTTAATTTAATATACTATTCTATATACTTTTTTGAGAAGTTCATTAAGTATTTTCTTTTAATTGCTGGAAGACAGTAAAAGCATGACTGCCTTCAATGGGCCTGAGAGACTGTTGAAACCGTTGTTGAAATTAGCAAATATTTATAGTCGAAATAAATTCCTCAGTTACCTTTCACCTTCTTTAGTTCCAATTTATGATCTAAAGAGATAAACCTAGACAAGAATATCACCTAGCTAATTTTCTACTTTGAAATGGTAAGCCACATCAACATTCAACTAAGAGGACTGGAAAACAAAGAGCCCTGGGAGAAGGGCTGTGTAGGTGACAGTTACTAGTACTCCAAAACATATGTATTATGAGTTACCTGAACGATAGCAGGGTCCTGAGGCAGAGAACATTGTGGTTTTGGTGGCTCACAAACAGTGAGGTCTTTAATGTCACTTCCACGGAAGATAATGTATTCAAATACTTCATCTCGAGGTGGTATTGGACGATCTGTTGGTCTGTCTTCTGTACCAAAGGAGCGAACTGGCAAGAAAATAAAGGATATGAGATGTGCGTTAACTCATCATGTTCATGTAGTGCCTCTTATAAGTACTGTTCCCAGCATTAAACACTAATTCTTAAATCAGTTCCGTGAGAAAGTAGTAACTATCTGTGGCTTACCAAAACAAAACAGACAAAAAAAGGACAAGTGCCTTTTGCCTCAAGCTAAATACATTCTATTTAACAGACTTACAGGTATCATGAGGTTGTACTCCTACCTCCGGAAACCCTCATGACAGAGCGTTCAAGTGCTATAGTTGCTAAGAAGTCGGCAGTTCAAATCTACCAGGTGCTCCCTGGAAACTCTATGGGTGGTTCTACTCTGTCCTACAGGGTCACTATGAGTTGGAATCAACTCCACAGCAGGTTGGTTTTGGAAACCCTGGTGGTGTAATGGTTAAGTGCTACATCTGCTAACCAAAAGCTCAGCAGTTCAAATCCACCAGGTGCTCCTTGAAAACACTAAGGGACAGTTCTACTCTGTTCTATAGGGTTGCTATGAGTCAGAATCATCTTGAGGGCAGTGGGTTTGGTTTTTCCAAGTCGTTCCTCCTGCATTAACATAAACCGACTGATCCTTAAAGTCTCTATCTTTCTAACTGCTGCTGTCAATTTAACTCCATACAGATAGCTCTCAAAGGGGCACGATGCTCAAGGCAGACGTTCATTGCTAGTCCAGCTAAACCACTGCTTGGTTTGAAGGAGATTTCTGGTTTCATGTTTCAAAATTATCTTAAGATAACAGTTTGAGGAGTTCATCCTGGCTTCCACAGATAACTGAAACTGTTATGCATGTTCACCCTAAGATCAGGTTCTTCTACAAAGCCTCTGATCAAAACTTTCAATAACGGTAGCCTTATTGTAAAGGAGGCAGTTAGCTATACATTTCATTTCTTCCTCCTATTTCTGACTTCCCCTGTTGATTTATTTTTAACGTTTTCATTCAGGAAAATAAAAATTGGCAACATATGTCATGGGATGGGGCACAGGTGCACAGATTCTCCTTGATGCACTCAGCTGTTAAGACAGAAAATAACAGTAACATCTAGCTTGATGAGCCATGGGCCCACCAGTAAACAAGTAAAACAGTTGTCTGTTATACAGCCTCATCAGATGGTATAAAATGCCCTAGGTAACTAAAAATGTGGACCTCACAATTAAACCTGATTATTTTAATACTTAAGCCCTGGTAGTGTAATGGTTATGTGCTACAGCTGCTAACCAAGAGGTCGGCAGTTCAACTCTGCCAGATACTCCTTGGAAACTCGATGGAGCAGTTCTACTCTGTCCTATAGGGTTGCTATGGTTGGAAACCATGGGAACTGGTTTTAAGACAGCACTACTTGAAGTGTAAACTGTGGACCACTTATATCAGGATAAGCTGGCTGTAGATTTTTGGGATCCAACCGAGATCCACTGACTCATACTTTCTGGGGACAGGATCCAGAAATCTGTATTTTAAGCCAGTTACTCTTTAAGAGTTTCTTATGAATACCCAAACTTCAGGTTCATCAGCCTAGGAGACTCTTGGCAATATCCTTATGCATACAAAAGCTTCAAATACGGAAATCTGAGCAATCATATATTACTACCTAGGTTAAAAAATGTCCTAAAGGATGTTTGTGTTTTTCCACAAAATAGGTTCAAAGACAGATTACAGATGTTACTTCAATTTAAATGTTATACTTTCTTATTCTAAAAATTCTTTGTAAATACCAATGAAACTTTCAGGATAGATAGTGGCATAAAAGTGGATTTATAGAATAATATCCCTTCCTAAAACTGAAGAAAATAAAAGGAAGTTAAAATATTTCTAAGTCAGGGAAAGATCTCAAACTTACACTATGAATTTTAAAAACTTGGAAGCACAGCGAATTGGCCTGAATTCACGAGACCAACGTCAGAATCTTTCCCCAGGAGACTGGCATCCCCGACAATGGGCTCCAGTACAGCAACAACTGTTGAGGATGGTACAGGACTGGCCTGTGTATCCTCCAGTGTTAACACACAGTTGCTGTGAGTCTGAACTGACTTCACTGCACCTAACAGTAAAAATATCCCCAACTTAATGGATGTGAACAGGAACACAGATTTGAAAACCGAAAAGACATTATGTCCTAGCTGAAGCCCCCTAGTGCCACTGGCCAAAACAGTATGTCAGCAGAACAAGAATAAGTAACAAGATTTTACATCTTGTCCTTTATTGAAAAGGAAAGCTTGAAGAGTTAAAGAGAGCAGGACTAAGAAATTTATACACAAATCTATCCCACCCTCCACCTCAGCACCATCACCAAACAATGCATCAAGTCTGACATCTGCCAAGTGCTATGTAGCTCATCCTGAGGTGAGAGGAGTCAAAGGCCCTCCGAAGTAACTAGAGTTCTGAAGTCTTTTCAAAGTTTAACTGAAACCAAACTGTACCCAAGTAGATTCAAAGTGAATTTTAAAAAAATCTGTGATTCTGTTTAGTCAAGTAACAGAAAAACTAAAGGGGGAAAAAAAGCAAAATTTGTACGGAGAAGATAAAAGGGAAGAAAAGGGGACACAATAAGAACGGTAGTAAAGGGAAAAAACAGGCAGACAGTAAGGGAATAAAGGAAGGAGGAAGAAAAAAATGAAAGAAAAAGAACACAGTACACATGGCACGGGTGACAACTCCATTTTGGATTAACACATGACAGGAAATTGAGAACTGCAAAAGTACTGCTGGGCATCCTCAAGAAAAATACACAGAACACAGACTCTCCTGATTAAAATGACACTGCAAAGAAAGGAGGCATGGAGTGGATACGACAAACACACAAGACAAACGTTACAGCAGAACAAAACAACAACCATTAACAGTCAATGGAGAACACCGCGGGTTTTCATCAGAACCCTTACAAGAAAAGCTAACCAAATTTAAATAGTAGAGCAATAAAATGACTAGAGAAAATGACAGTTCAGAATATCTGTTAACTGCTGTCCCTGATAGACACAACAGAATAAATAAGACAAAATACAGTTAAAGACAGAATAGAACCTGCCTGCCAGGAAGACATAGATCTGATCAAAATCGCATCTTTTCCAGAGAAGTATACTATGATCCATAGACTATATCCAAATGAAGAAATCCTGGTATCAAAAGATGAGAAATATTTAATAAACTCATCTAAGCACACACAAACCAAACTCACTGCCAGAGTTGATTCTGACTCACAGAGATCCTACAGACAGACTGGAACTGCCCCATAGTTTCCAAGGAGCACCTGGCAGATGTGAACTGCTGACCTGTTGGCTGCAGCTATATGTGACAATTCATTATGGTTATACAACAGAATGTAAATGTAAGAGCTTTGAAGAAGTCTACAAAGTAGTGTGGCAAAACCAGCCAGAACAAGATTTCTACCACACAGCATTCTATGGGGAGATGATGAAGATAAGTGGAAATAAAGAGGAAAGCATGTGAACTAATACTTGGTCACCTTGTATAGTAGGAGATTATCCGGTCATTTGTTTTTTAATGATAAATTTAGGCTTTAAAATGTTCTCTGAAGTTCAGGTTCCTGGCTGGTACAAACGGTCTGCTCTTGACTACTAACCTACAGGTTGGTGGTCTGAATCCATCCTGTGGTGCGGAGGAAGAAAGGTCTGGCATTCTGCATCCATAAAGATTACAACCAAGCAAGCTATCAAGTAGTTCTACTCCCTAACACACGGGGTCTCCGTGAGCTGAAATGAACTCACAGCACCCAACAATAATCACGACAACCACAAAGGTAACCAACAGTAGAATTTACAACTAAGGGCATTCCAAAATACAGCAGGAAGAAAATCCCTATTGTACAGCAAAAGAGACTCTGCAGAAAGCCATTTGGTCTTTGTTCTCGATTCTTTCAAGCCATACCAATGCATAAGGCTAATGAACAGGGGCTGATTAGATCAAGCAGGCCCACTGGGGGTTGCGGGTGGGGGCCAGACGTGAACTAAGCCTCAGGAAGCACGATGTAACCTATCATGGCCAAACGGTGCTGTCAATAAAAGCCACGAACGGTGGACATTTAACAAGCTTTCTGGTTGGTAAGGCTACTGTGTCACTCGTTACATGCTGGATCCCAACCCCTCTGTGTCCTATACAAAGTCATCTGTATGCTTTTTGTTGTTGTTATATTAAAGCTGTTATCACAAGTAGAGTGTTTCCTAAGAGCTCTGAAAGTCATGCTAGTGAACTGTCAAACTCAAAGTGGCAGCGGAAGCCAGCTAGCCTGAAACAGAGGGATTCCAGTGAACTCCTAGACCTCGGGTTAGTTACCCTGAGGGGTTGCAGGGAAACTTCATGCACCAGAACAGCAATGATTCAAAAAAAAGTGAATAGGGACCGGAAGAACCAGATGGTGCCCGGCCACCACCAGTGATAGCCATGACGGAGCTCATTAGGTTGAGTCTCACTGGCAACACAAGAATAAAAAGGGGTGCATCCTGAGATCTCCACTAAAAGACCTCAATTAATGGTCCAGCGGTTTCGGGGTTCCCCTGAGAGCATGCACCCTGGCCCTGATGCTGCCCCTGCCCATAAATCATAATGAAGGTCCACTCTTCAGACACAAATGATTGGACTTGGCAATGCAGAGTGACCATATACTGGATGCACTTTATGGTTCTGTGCATCTATAGGATATCAGCCTGCTGACCTCTGGCTGGAGGAAGGAGAGTGGGTGGGAAGGAGGGGAAAGAAGGCTGTTGGGAGGATGAGACATGTATGGAGCAGAGAGGAATAATGTGCTGTCACCGGGGAGGGAGAGCAGTGGAAGCTGCATATAGGTGGGCAATGTAAATTTATACGGGAATGTACATTTTCACTCAGTTATATTAAATAAAAAAAAGGTAAATAACAAGTGCTCATGAGGACATGGAGAAACTGGAAATCTCATCCACTGCTGGTGGAAATGCAAAATGGTTCAGCAGCTGTGGAAAAGTCTACCAGTTTCTCCAGAAGATACCCAAAAATGTACCATACAAACCAGATTGTCACTGAGTTGACTCCAACTCATGGAGACCGTATGTATACAGAGTAGAGCTGCACTCCACAGGATTTTCAAAATTGCAGCCTTTTGGAACCAGACTACCAGGCCTTTCTTCTGAGGTGCTTCTGGGTGGGTTCTACTCTCCAACCTTTCAGCTGATAGTTTAGTCCTTAAATCATTCGTGTCCTTCAGGAACTGCTACAACTCCAGTCCCAATCCTAGCTGTATAACCAAAAGAATTCAAGGTAGGAATGCAAACAGAAACCTGTACACCAATGCTCCTTACAGGCTATTCACAATACCCACAAGATATAAATAACCTAAATTTCCAAACCAATACAGCTAACAAAATTAGGAATTCTAAAAACAGAAACAATGTAATATTCAGAAACAGTAACAATCACCACCAAAGTCTCAGATTAAATATGAGGCAGAGAGAAGAAAGAAAAGCAAAAAAACATGTTCAAGGTTTTCTCTTCAGCATGCTGTTGTGTTTATTTGGACTCAAGAGCCAATCTCTGAAAAAGGCCATGTTCACTAGGGGTTAGGACTTCACTCAACATATCACTCTGGGGGATACCCTTTAATCCAAAGCAGATGGAGAAAGCTTATGGAGGAAGAGGTCTGGGACATGACAAGTTTGAGACGCATAGCAGACATCGACACAGAAATGTTCAATAGGCCGTTGGATATACAAGTCAGTCCACTGAGGTCCAGGCTGGAGACACGAATCAATACTGGAATGACAGTATTTAAATCCATGAACTAGATTAGTTTACCAACAAAGAAATATAGACAAGATTTAAATACAGGCAAAATAAAAATTTAAAAGTCACAGGAGGACAGAGAGAGAAAATTAAGCTCTGAAACTCTCCAACACAGGAAGGTTTAAGATTCCAGGGACCAGCAAAGGAGACTGAGACGCAACCAGTAAAATGATAATGGGAAGAAAATGCTTCAGTGAGAAGAGACCAATTACATCATACATTGCTGGTCAGTCTCAAGTAGGATAAGAACTGACCGCTGGACTTAGCGTCACAGAAGTCTTCACAGAACAGTGTCTCATCTATGGGAATAAAAAGCCTAAAGTGGGTTCAAAAAAGAGACACAAATGGTGTAGGCCACTTCTTTAAGGAGTTTTCCCATCAAGGGAAAGACAGAAATGGTGCAGTAGATAAAACGACAATATTCAGTTAAGACTGACTGCGCTTCTGTTTTCAAGACAGGAGAAGTAACAGCGTACCTATACAGATACAGCGGTGCAGGAAAACTTGAACACGCAGGGGAAAGGAGAGAAGGGGGGATAAAGTCTACTGCACAAGCAGAAGGACGGCCCCTCTAGTAATATAAAGGGTGTCTCTATCAGCCAGAAAGCTGGCAGAGGCCTGGGGCACTGATGCCATTGCTGACCCTACATCATGGAGCAGAGCTGCCCCACGGTCTCCAAGGAGTGCCTGATGGATTCAAACTGCCAACGTTTTGGTTAACAGCCATGGTACCACAGCACCGGGGATCCTGAGGTACTGATGAAATTGGGTGTATCCAGGATAACCTTATCAAAGTTCTGTTTCCTCTCTTTTTTTCAGTTAAATAAAAAGCCAAGCACGTTTCCAGGCTAAAAGTGAGGTTGGAAGAGGTGATGTGAGAAAGACAGTGGAAGGAAAGAGCTCTAGAGAAAAGTGGTGTGAGTGGCCTTTGGAAGCAGAGGATAAGGGCTACCCCGTGATCCTCGCTGTTGCCACAGTGACCACACATTTAAGAGTGAAAGAGTCAGCACGTTTCTGCTGTGGTTTCTCCAAGCTTGCACAACACGAAAGTGAGAGAGGGCAAAGAGGGTCAGCGTACATGGTAAGGTACTGATTTGAACTACTGCTCAAGGAATTTGTTTTTTTCCCTTACATTTCATTTTGTTGTTGAGAATACACACAATAAAACATACACCAATTCAACAGTTTCTGAAAGTTACATGCAGTGACAATGACTACATTCTTTGCGTCGTGCTGCCATCCTCCTCCTCCTTTTCCAAGTTGTGCCTCGTCCACGAACATACACTCACTGTCCACTAAGGTTCCTATCTTTCAAGTTGCACTTACCAGTCTGACTGCATATATAGTTCTCAGCAGAGTATAATGCTCTGGGGCAGATCTATTTACTAGTTAAGCTAAACTACAGTTTAGTTTGAAGATGACATCAAGGAATATTTTTGGTTTAACGTTTAAAGAATATTTTGAGTGACAGTTTCGTTCACACAACCTTCATGGTGCCAACTATTTGAAATTTGGCTCTTCACTTTTCCCTTATTAATCAGGATTCTTCTATAAAAGAATCAAAACCTTGAGTACAGGTAGCCAGGCATCATCCAGTTCTAGTCTCCTGGCAAAGGGTGTAGCTGTTCCTGGAGGTACTCAGTCACACGTTCCATAGTCTTCCCCTATTCCTGACTTTCCTTCTTCCTGTGTCTAGCCTGGTAAATAGAGACCAATTGCTGTGCCTTACGGAAAATCTGCTGGTGTAATTGTTAACAGCTAAGCTACTAATCAAAGGCCAGCAGTCTGAATCCATCAGGTACACCTTGGAAACTCAATGGGGCAGTTCTACTCTGTCCTATACGGTGATTATGAGTTGTAATCAATGCAATGAGTTTAGTTTTTTGGTTGTGCCTTGAAGCTGCTTACAGGCTTTGAAGATCCCATGCAGCATACAACGAACTGGGCAGTAGAACAGAAGACTAAAGACATCATTAAGCCAGTTAACTAGGATGTCTCGTGAAACCATGATCCCAACCCTCCCCATCCAAGGACCAAAAGACTGTGATTGTACATAAGCAGACTCAGCAGCTACTTATTCTTTTTCCTTTTTGTCACTGTGGTATATATACCTATCACACAACTTTTTTGTCAGACAATTCAACTTTTTACAGGTGCACAACTTACCGACCGAAATGACAATAATCAGCTGTAAAATCCCACCCTTAATCAATGTAATTTTTCTATCACTGTTAGCCCCACCTTGCCCTGGTAACTTCAAGGAATATTTCTGGTTTAAGGTTTAAAGATGATCTCAGAGAACTAGTTTTAGTGGTCACCAAGACTTCCCAGTTCTGGACAGCTGGCTTCCATGAGAATTTGAAACTCTTTCTTGCATTTTCACTCCTTTGATCAGGATTCTTCAATGGACTCTTCGATCGAAATGTTTAGTAATGGCAGCCAGGCACCAACCACCTCTAAGGGCTCCTTCCTTCTTCATATTACATTTAATTCTCAGAATGACTGTGAAAGATGGGAATTATTATCTTTATTTTAAAGATAGGTTAAAGTTAAGCCTAGGATATCAAAAGCATAAACAACACAAGAAGAAGTAGATAAACTGAGGGTACCCCAAAATCCACTGCTGTCAAGTCAGTGCTACCTAATAGCGATCCTACAGGACAGATCAGAACTACTACAGTTTCCAAAGAGCTACTGGTGGATTTGAACTGCTGACATTTTGGTTTGCAGAGGTAGCACTTAACTGCTGTGCCACCACAGTTTCCAGATAAACTGAGGGTGGGGCCATGCAAATAAGGTGTACAGAATCCTAATGAGGAGTCTAGTCAGTTTCACAATCCCAGACACTGGGCTTATAAGACAGCCAATCGCTGAGCAGAGGGAGACTTCTTACCACCAACAAAGAACTGGGGGCAGACCATGTCCCCTGGACCTGGGGTCCCCGCACTGAGAAACTAGACAGAGATGTAACATGGGCGACTGTGAGAGGCAGCAGGATCAAGAGATCAAGACCAGAAGTAGATGTTGTAGTTCCCTGGCGCACGGAGCCAGGAAGCTGAAGGCCGTGGGTAGGAGCCTTGCTGGCGGAGGGGGACGCCTGTGTGTGCTTATCAGTAGAGCTAAGAGTTCTGTAACACCTGGCAGAGCAGGGCACAGACCAGGGTAGCCTGATGGGCTGAAAGACCAAGGGCCACAGCAACGACTGCCTGTGGGCAAGGCTGACAAACTGTCCTGACCTAAGAACTGAGTCATACTTGATTGTGAACTGGAACTAATGACACTACTAAACCCCATCATAATCTTCAGTCTGGTCTATGAGTTTTGTGTGGCCACCACAAGCTCATTACGGAGCCCCGCAGAGAAGGAGAAGAGTGTCATGCGAGGGAGAGATGATGTAAGAATTAGTAAAAAGGTTGGAGGGCAAAGATACTCCTGACCTTAGCAACCAGTCTTTGGCTGTTATCTTGATTCTCATCCCTCCTTGTGAAGTCAGAGGAGGTCAGACACCCCAACCCAGCCATTTTCACACTTGGCTATCACACACTAATTGATTTCCAGACACAGGTACAAAAATATGTGGGAAACAACAGGAATTTTCAATAAACTATTCATGAATGTCATCGCCTTTTAATTTCCTCAAATTGAAATGATTTAGATTATAAATGACAACTACATGGCTTGAGTCATAAAGTAAAAATCTCCCCAACAAAGTCAATTTTGTCCCAAGATTTCAGCTTCTTATACCCCTCAGTGAAATACTTCAAATTGTTTTTTTTGATGGGGGTGCGGGGTGGTAGGGAGGAGAATATTTCTTATGTATTTGAGTTTTAGTAAGAAAAACAACTGTGAACACAGAAAAGCACTGCTTGGAAATAATCCCAAAAGACTGCTACAAGATTAATAAACTAAAATGCTACATCATTTCTGTTTACTTATTCATTAAATAAATATCCATTCACCCCAAGAGTTCAGACTTTGAATGGGGGACAAGAAGGTTACGACAGACAATAAACACATGTGTAAACAAGCACAGACGCGTGGAGAGAGGCCTGATTAGTGCTGTGAAGAGAGTAAACCTGTAGCCATGACAAAGACAAGAAAGAAAACTGTAATCCAGGCACATGATACACACAGATTGCCTTTAAGATACAGTGACATTTATTGGGATGGTCTTGAGCATCAAAGGCCATCAGATGGAGTAAAAGGGTGCTTTAAATAATAATTATTATTATTTTGATATTAAAATAATTTAATGTCAGGTTATTAAATAGGCTATATTAAATATACCTATACTGTTTCTATTGAGTCGATGGCTTACAGAGTAGAACTGCTCCAAAGAGTTTTCCTGGCTGTGAGCTATATGGAAGCAAATCACCAGGCCTTTCTTTGGAGGTGCCATTGGGTAGGTCTGAATTGCCAACCTTTAGGTTTGTAGCTGAGAGTCAACTGTTTATATTAAGTGCACATTTAACATATATATAATACAATATATTAACTTAGAAAAATGAAATAAAACATTCTAATTAAAATGTTGTTTTAATCATCTTAGCAGTTATGCCAAAACAGGCATGAACAAGGACTTTCCACCCAGGCAAATCAGCACATGCAGCCACTCCAGGACCACATCACACCATGTCAACTATAAACACTCAAAATTTCAAGAGCTGTTTACAGTTCTAGATGGATTCAAATTATACATAGTAGCCAAATAAATCACCTAGATTTTATCTGGATCTTATAAACCAAAAGAATTCCTTACTAAATTCAAACATCTAATTATTCATTACCATAAAATCAATTTCAAGTATATCACAGACCTAAATGTGAAAAAGAAAACAAACAAAAACAAAAAAACTGTGAATAAGATAACAACTATCTCCATGACCTCTGGGTAAGGAAAAATTTCTTAAAAAAAAAAAGTGTCACTAGTCATAAAAGACTGATAAGCTTGTCTACACTGAAATCATGAACTTTTCTTTTTTAATTAATTGACTGAGTTTACTGAAGGAAAATAGTATTTTAAGGAAAGCATTTCTCATTTCATTATGGCTGGCATTAAGGAATCCACAGAACTATTCAGCGTATACAATTTTCCTGATTCCTGACTTGAAATGTAATAGGGTGTAGTGATGGCTGATGAAATCAGTAACTTCTGTTTATCCCATTAAACGGCAAAAGAATTTACTACACATACATCCAATTAAGGATTTATAGTCAAAATACATAGCTCTGTAAAAACCATGCATTTCAACACAAAAATGTGTAAAAGATTTCAAAGATATGAAAGATGAACTCCTCATGGCCAATACAATGAAAAGGTTCAACCTCAATACAAATCAGAGAAAAAGAAATTAAAACCACTTATCACTACATGTCCATCAGTTTGGCTACAATTTTACAATCAAAGGCCCAGTACTGTTAGCAAGGATGTACTAATTTAGCATGTGTGGTTGTATTTCAGAAAAATACTGATCTCAACAGCTGTTATTCAAATTGATTCCTAACTTATAGTTGAAAAATATTAACGAGGATCTCTACATTTCCACCTGCAGGCAATCCTGGGGTTATGAATGAAATCTATTCCTAAGTGTGTCTTTAGGAGTCTGCAGCTCATGTCAGAACAGGTGCACACAGCTCTTACCTAGCCTCACCTGAGTGCTACGAAAGCAGTGCTGGTGGCACAGCAGCTAAGAGCTCGGCTGCTGAGCCAAAGGTCCAGGCTCAGAATTCATAGGTCTTTCTGCCCTGTCCAATAGCGTCAGTCTGAGACGACAGCGATTCCATGGCAGTGGTCTTGGCTTTAGCACAAGGAAAAGGGCAGGAAAAGGCTCCAAGCCTTTTCAACAGCCTAAAAACTAACTGCAGGTGCATCCAGTAATAGTGACCGTTGAAAAACAGTTTAATTGTTTGGAAAGGAGGGCAAATTTATGTAACATTAAAGAGCAAGTCGGCTAAGTAAGATGTTAATAACCAGGGGTCTTACCTCATGCGTACTGTAATCTAAAATAGATAAACTCGTGGTTTTAATCTCAGAGTGTCAATTTTTCTTCATCCAAATTTTTGAAAAATGTAGATCTTCCAGATATCAAATTACTGAGCAAGTTTTATGAACTTTAAAATTTAAGACCAAACACCTCATTTATAATTTAGAAATCTAAAGTAAACTAGCCAGTATTGACTGGACAGTTGCAAAGCAGTTTTAGATCCCATAACACTGTGTAAAATAGTAACTCAAGATTTGGTAACTACAGTTTTTGAAAATATGATTAAATTCCTCAAATCTGTAACACACTAAATAATTCATACTGCTTAGGGAAAAGCATATATGAATGCATGCAAGATTAAATACCAAAGTCATAAGTATAGATGATTAAAAATATTTTCATTACTCGATTCATCTCAAGTCTAGAAATACAGAGCAAAGTATGTTTGGCATATGAATTTAATTATTACAAACTAACTCAAGAAATAGCTACTGATTCTAGAAACTGCTGAAAACACACATTTAAAAATGTGAGTTATTCACAAAAATATGTTTTTAAGTACATGTTTAAAAGGGTATGTTCATAATTTTTAAAAAAGGACTGAAATTAATACTTTAAAAATCTTAAAAATGTATGATTCTTTTTTTCTTTTTTGGGGTAATGGCTGCACAGCCAACTCACTGGTAAGTTACTAAACTGGCAAGACATCTTCAGGTCTGCATTAGATTAAAGCAATGTTTTTGAAAAATTAGATCACTTTAATGAGAAATGCTGTTTTAAACTTTTATGTGGCTCTTACCAGGAACTTTATAGAGTCTACTTGATAATTTAACAAAGCCATAAAAACGCAAACACTATACAAGTAAGCATCTGTTATGGATTGAATCCCTACCCCCCAATATACATTGTAAATCCTAACCCATAGTGGTAGGAACCCTGGTGGCCGCAGAAGATTAAGAGCTACAGTTGCTAATAAAAAGGTTGGCAGTTCATTCAAATCTACCCCTCCTCCTGGGAAATCCTATAGGGTCCCTGTGAGTCAGAGTCAACTTGGGAATGGAATACCTGTGGTTTTAATCCCATCTGAGACCTGGGGTTCCCTGTTATGTTAATGAGAAAGTATCAGAGTAGGGTGTCTTAAATCTTCGAGATTTAAAAGAGCAGATGAAGCAAGCAGCAGAAGCGATGGCGGAAGACAGACTCCATGCCAAGAGAAAACCGACAAGGAAATGAGAAAACAGGCTGAGAAGACACAGGACCTTCTTTCCGAGCCCAAAGAAAGCCTTCCTCTATGGCTGGCACCCTAAATTTGGACTTGCAGCCTCCTAAGCTGAAAAAACAAATTTGTTTGCTAAAACCACCCACGTGTGGTATTTCTGTTATATTAGCACTAGATCACTAAGACAACGCCCATCTGTTTCAAAAAAAAAAAAAAAAATCAGGAAAGAAATCTGTGATTGAAAAATTTAAAAACAAGGCCAAGCAAAAACTGGAATGTTTAAAAAGCATCACTGGGCAAATCTTTAATCACTGCTAAATACTGTCATGATCCTGTGGATTCCTGAAGAAAGTGATCAACAGCTAGTCTACAAGTGTTGTAATTAATCAATGTTTAACAAAAGAAGTTTTGGGCTACTCCCCACTATGTTTTAAATGGACCTGGTTGTTTTTTAAAGTACACAACTCAATGATTTTAAATAGAAAGAATGGTGCAACCATCACCACCATCCAGTTGTACAACATCTCATACTACTCTTGCATAACTGGCTGAATTTATTTTGAGGGTGAAAAAAAAAAAAACAAACCCACTGCCCTCGAGTCGATTCAGGCTCACAGTGACCCTATAAAACAGAGCAGAACTGTCCCACAGAGCTTCCAAGGAGCGCCTGGTGAATTTAAACTGCCGATCTTTTGGCGAGCAGCCGCAGCTTTTAATTATCCTGCTATCAAACTTTCCATCTTGCAGAAAGGGGCTCCAAACACCGGGGCCACGAAGACAGCGCCGAGGTCGCTAAGACCCACCACAGGTACTAGGCTCGATCAAGCCGGTCTTAGTTGATGCCGTCGGCCCCTGAACCATCAAGATTCCCTACATAAGACTGGCCCTAACGCTAGAGCTCCTACAGCATCCACCAGGAGATCAAAAAAAAAAAAAAAAAAAGTTACTACATCACTGTGAAATGAGTCAGTTAAAAAATTTAAAAACCCGTTTAGACAATGAGCCAAGTTTTCTTCCTAACCCTGGACTTGAACTGCTTTGTTCCTACCAGGCTGTTCAGTCCATAACCACTGAACACGCTGGGGGAAGCCTCCCTGAATTTTGCTTTCCTTTCCAAAGTCTGCCAAACAGTGGTGAGATTTTCTTCAAGGCCAAGATGCTCAAGTTTATTTCCTTTCTGGTTTTCCGGCGGAGTCAAGGCCCAGCTCACGTGAATGGTAAACAAAATTGAGACCGTGGCGACGCTCAATACTCAGGGTAGGACCCCTGTCCGCACATCCGGGACCCCCTGGCTCAGCGGGGCTCCACCGGGAGCAGTCAGCACCCACTGACCGCTCGGATCTACCGTTTGGACACGGTTCCAGGGTCAAGCCCGAGCCCTCTTCTCTCCCCAGTTTTCTAAATGTAGTGGAGTCACGGCAGTAGCAAGCATTTCAAATATGCACTTAAAAAGACGGCTGCACAACAGGCTTAGAGACCGATTCCGGTTAAACCGGCAAGTACCGTTTTTGAGACCAATGGGATGTGATCTGCTTGCTGGTTCCAATAGCGTTTTGAAATGGTTTGCGTTGCAGAGCAAACCCAAACTTTTGGCACAGTTCACCTGAGAAACGGCTGAACGAAGTGAAATTAAGAACGGGCGAAAACGGGTGCTGCGAGGTCAACAAAAAAAAAGCACTCAACCCAAGGAAGACGGAAACATTCTTTGAACGCCCAGGCTTTGTTTTCTGGTCGGAAGACAGAACCAGCGAATTTCGCGAAGTTGGAAGATACGCACCTCCGTGTTCTCCGGCCGCTTCTCCGACTTCAGGGCCGCCCCGCCCACCCCGCACTCGGCCCCGAGTTCCCCGGATTTCAGGCGCGGACCTCCGGCGTGGGCGCCAGGAAGCCCCGCGGAGGCCCCGGCCCGGCCGGCGACGCCGGAGCCCGGAGAGAGGGAAGGAAGCGGCCTACGGGAAGACGGCGGAGGGCGGAGGGAGCGAGCGAGGAGGCCGCGGGCTTCGAGCGGAACGCGGCCCCCAGCAGGCGCCCGGCCGGGCTCCCCCCCCACCCCGAAGCTCGCCCCGGCGCACCTTTGGCGAGGGCGACGGTGGAGTTCTCGGTGTCGATGGTGTAGAGGATGCCCTCGTAGCGGATCTCCGCCTTGGAGATGAGGCTGATCTTGCTGCCGATGTAAGGGGTTCCTCCGCTCATGGCGCCGCCGCGGCCGTCCCTCGGGGCCGCTCGCAGCCTGGCAGATCCGACGCCGCCGTCGCCGCGCCGCACACCCGCTCGCTCTTTCGGCGCCTACAGCAGCCGCCTCAGACCCAACATGGCGGCAGCGCCGGCTCCGCTACCCTCCCCCAGCCTCCCGCCTTCAAGCCGCGGCGGCGGCAGCGGCAGCTGCGGCGGCGGCGGCGGCGCGGAGCATGCTGGGCTGGCGTGGCCGCGCTCTCGCGAGACTGGGACTCGGGCAGGTCGGCTCCGGGCGGCTCCGGACTGCTTCGAGGGCTGGGTGCTGTCTGGGCTCGCTGGGTCCGGAGCTATGGTGGCGCTTCTTGTGCCGCCAGAGAGGCGCTCGGCGGGGAAGGTGACGAGCCTTCAGGCTGCAAGACGCCTCGGGCTGGCGTGGAGGCGCGCGCGGCCGTGTCCGACCTTGTCCTGGCTTTTGCCGTTTCCAGACGCGTCACGCGTTTCTCTGAGCTCCTGGGTCTTTGCAAACTTGGGACCCTCTGCCTGGCAAGTTGCCCACGGGCCCCCAAGCTTCTGGCAGTCATCCTTTACGACTCGATCCTTTCCCACTGTGGCGGCTGCGCTGCTCAGGAAGCTCCATTATAGTGTCTGTCTCTTTGTTAACCAATCGAGTCTTACCCCAGGCTATTCTTGCAGGCTTGGACTGTGTCCCAAGGTACATGGTGCCGTCCCTGTTGCCAACGCTTTCAGATAATCTCCAGGCTCAGGACTTTCCATGTTATTAAACAGTGATCTTCAGCGTTAGTTGCTATCGAGTCGATTCAGACTCTGATCCTAGAGACAGAGTAGAACTGCTCCGCAGTTTTCAAGGAGCACCTGGTAGATTCGAACTGCCAAACTTTTGGTTAGCAGATGCAGCACTTAACTACTATGCTACCAGAGTTTCCATATATGTAGTGTATACATGTAGCCAAGCCTATGTATATTTTAGAAAGGCTT
Organism: Heterohyrax brucei; assembly: GCA_028571685.1. Taxonomy (NCBI): domain Eukaryota; kingdom Metazoa; phylum Chordata; class Mammalia; order Hyracoidea; family Procaviidae; genus Heterohyrax; species Heterohyrax brucei. The sequence goes on from CM053161.1 coordinate 73,427,681, forward strand.
GGTCAACCTTGCAAGTTGGATGTTCATTTGTATATATATAGCGTCTCAAACTGCGGATCCGAAAACGTTGCCCTGGAGTGGATAACCGACTTACAGCGAGCCTCTGGGATAGAGCAGAACACGCTCCATAGCGTGTCCAAAGCTGTAATCTTTCGAGAAGCAGACTGTCACAGCTCTCTCCTGGGGTTCTAAGGGCCACCGTTTAGCAACTCAAGGCTTTAACACCAGCAGGAATGCTTTTCAAAAACACACTTCCCTCCAACCCTCCGTTCACCGTCCGGTTATCTGGTATCAGTAGAACTGCTCAGACCAAAAAGCCTTGGCGTCATGTCTCTCACCTGCACCAGTTCTCATCGTCGGTCCCGCTCATTTCACGTAGAGAGTGTGTTCTGAATCTGATCATTTCTGGCTGTCTCTGTCTCTTGCTCTGTGTATGACAAGGCACCGTCACTCTGGCCAGGATTATTGCAGTAGCCTCCTAAAAGGTACTTTATTTCTACCCTTGTCTCCTATAGCTTATTGTCAATACAGCAGCCAGAAGGATTATTTAAAAATCTGAATTATGTGGTCTCTATGACTTAGAATGCACTTGATAACAGTGAATTTGGGTTTTTTGGTCTCTACTCACCACTCCTCTCCCCTGGATCCTCCAGTCACCCAGAGTGAAAGCCAGACTCCTCTGTAGGGCTAATAAAACACATAAGATTTAGCCCCTTGTTACATCTCTCCTCCATCTGTCCCAGCCGCACTGGCCCTCTCTTTAGAATCCTGTTTGCCCAGTATTTGTATTTCAGCCAGGTCTCTGCTTAAATGCCACTTCCTTAGAGGTGACTTCCCCGTGTAAGACAATGCCACCCTGCGTCACTCTGCATACCCATAGCCTGCTTGTTTTTCTGAAAGGGTTTATCTTGCCCTAATCTCTATTTGTGTGTCTGTCTCCTTCATTACAATGTACAGTTTTTGAGGCAGAGACTTTGTTTTGGCCACTCTGTATCCTCAGGCCCTGACAGCCCAGCACAGGGTGGCTGCTCAGTAAATATTTGCTGCATGAACGAGCAGTTGGATGATGGCAGAGCACAGACAGGATGTCAGATAAGATGAGTGACTAAAGGGTGAGAAGTCCGCTCAGCCTGGCATCATCAAGAGGGAGAGACAGGAAAGAAGACTAGAAGGCTATTTGGGGGCTGACACACAGTTGCTTCAAAGGAAGCCTATGAAATACCGAGTTCAGTACCAGGTCCCTGCCAGTTGCTGCGTTGTTATTCCTGTTCTCTCTTCCCCATTCCAGGCCTGAAGCCCAGTTTATCTTTTCGTACTTCTGAGAGAATTTATCCTTTCCCATCTGTAAGCTGATGATTGGCAAATTTTCACCACTTCTGAGATCACGCTAGCTACCTACTAGACGCAACTGCTTGGCCATCTCACAACTCTCCCAAGTCAACATATCCAAAATTATTTGCTTCTGCTTGTCCACTCTGATTGATACTCCCTTCTCCATCACTGGCTGCAGGCGTCAGTCAGGTGTCTATTACTGAAAGCAAGTGTCCCCCACCTAGCCACACCTACTCAGTCACCTAATCATGTTGATACTACTTTACAAACATTCCCGTCTTCCTGCACCCTGATGCACCAGAAACTACAGCCAAATGCAGCTGGTCAGTATGGTAGCCCATGGTGTGTTAACAATGTGAACTTCACATCTTCAGAAGAAAGATTAAGAAGTATGGTCCACTTTATTACCATAGCAGTCTTCCTGAGACCTAAATCTCATGTTCCTTCCCTGCTTAATTAAGATCCGTTGATGGTTCCCAATAGCCTATAGAAAAAAAAGAAAAACAAACAAACAAAACTCCCTCAGCAGTAGAAGTCCTAAAATTTCTGCATTGGAGGGGCTGAGGGCTGGCAATCTGATTGCTAGGAGTCTTGTGGGAGGACTATTTCTAGTTAGCACTCTGTTTTTATACTTCTGTTTGTCTTTGCTTGGTGAAACTAGGCAGAGGCTTAGGGAGAATACAGGGAAACAAGGCCCTGGAACCAGTGCTGTGCTCTGCCTGTGACAGGCTGCTTGGGAAGAATTTGACCTTGGCTGGAAGTGGGTCCTGATGTTGTCAATAGCTGGACACTGTCAAACTGGACACTTGTAGCCTTGTGGCAAGTTTCTTCCTCTTTAGGAATTTTTACAGTTTCACTGATATTAATATAATTGATGTGCAGTAAACTGTACATACTCCAAGTGTGAAATTTGATTAAATTTGACCTGTTTAAAGCTATGACCCTCCACGTGTCTCGTAAGTTTGTCATCCTACAGGGGCTGCCTGTTGCCGTGATGCTGGAAGCCTTGCCACCAGTACTCAGACACCAGCAGGGTTACCCATGGTTACCCACGGTAGACAGGTTTTAGCTGAGCTTCTAGGCTAAGACAGACTAGGAAGAAGGACCCAGCATTCTACTTCTGAAAAGAATTTGCACCAATGAAAACATTATGAATAACAGCAGAACATTGTTTGGTACAATGCTGTTACTGGATGAAACTCCAGATTCTTGTTACCTGCCCCACAAAGTCAATCTCTGAGACAGGTATTTGGGTGAGTGATCAAAGGCTCGATTTTTTTAAATAATATTAACCATATTTGCCAACAAATACATACAATAGACAGACAACTTGTTCATTCTCCCAGCCTGATCAGGTGAACCGGGGGTTATATAGCAGGGAAAGTACGGGTAGCATGCCAGCACAGGAGCCTTGGGAGAACAATGGGAGTGGTTGGGGGGGGCCCTGTCCTGGAGCGTGCTGGTGGAATGCGCATATCAAAAGCTGGGGTCCTGACACTCCATTGCCTCCTGGGGGCAATTGCAGTGCCTGAGCCTGCTCGGCAGGCTCCTCCACCTTAGTGGTGGCCACTTTGTTTGATGTACCTAAAAAAAAGCTGTAAAAACTGCCAAGATTACTATCTCAGTGGCTCCTGTCAGTTAACACGTGACTTCCTGGGCCAGAGCCTAGGCAAAGGAAACCAGGAATTTTAAGAAAAGAGGAGCAAAACACAAGCAAAAAGTCAACACTATGAAAGAATTGATCCTGGCTGTCTATCTTACTTTGTCCTTTTAAAAAGAGAAGGTTTTCCCTCTGTTTCGGTGTCAGAATATGAGCCCCTCAGGTTGGAAGTCTCTCAAAAGCTGACTGGGGAAGAACTGCCTCCTCAAAGTAGAGTTGATCTTAATGATGTGGATGGAGTCAAGCTTTCAGTACCTTCATTGGCGGATGTGGTGAAACCAGAGGCTGCAAAGCACCCCAGGAGGCAGGGGACACCACACAGACACACAGGCACACATGCACGCTCGTGCACACGCACACACAAGACAGGATGACTCTTGAGACTGAGGGCCTGAGCGGTGTTGTTTCAGATCACCCCCACCACATGGAACACATGACCTCCACATTCCACAAGCTGCAGGTGGCGATGCTAGGGCTTTCAGAGGCACCACCATGTAGATTTGGTGAACTATAGGCTAGGAATCACTCCTCTTGTCTTGATAAATTGGGCTCTAACCAGTGATGAAAGAATTACGCAGGAGGCCAATGGGGACAGGAAAGTGCCTCTAAGCATTCTTTTGCCAGATTGCTGGCCAGATGGCATATAGCACTACTTTGTTTTCCTTGATAGCCAGTGATGACCTGTGAGCTTGGGAAGCAGACCACCTCCACCCAGTTGACCCCCACATGCTACCCAATTGCCTACACTGTTCCCTGACACCTGCCCCTGCTCCTGCATGGAGTCTTCCCCTTTAAAAACCCAGCCTTACCTAATACTTTTGGACAGACTTTGAGAACAAGGATGCTTCCTGTCCCCTGTGTTACTGCCAACACAGAAATAAACTTCTGGCTAGTTCACCCCAAAGCTCCTGTCTCAGAGATTGGCTTTAGTGGCAGGTAGCATGAACTCCAGGGTTTTTCTGGTAACAATAGCATGACTCAAAATGAGAATAGTTGCAAACATCCATTAGCAGTAGGAACATGGAATGTACAAAGCATGAAATCTAGGAAGATTGGAAGTTGTCAAAACTGAAATGGAATGCTTTTCCAGCTTGGTTTCTTTCACTTAGCACTGTGTCCTTAAGGTTCCCCCAAGTCTTTAGTGGCTTGACAGCTCATTTCTTTCAATCGCTAAATAATATTCTACAGTGTCAACATGCTATAATTTGCTTATCTGTTCACCCACCAAAGACGTCTTAGTTGCTTCCAGTTTTTGGCAATCATGTTATAAAGCTCTTATCAACATCCATGTGCAGGTTTTTGCATAGACGTAAGCTTTTAGCTCATTTGGATAAATACCTAGGAGCACAGTCGCTGGCTCCTATCATAAGCCTGTGTTGAGTTTTTGTTAGAAACTGCCAGACTGGCATCCAAAACAGCTGTACCATTTTTCATTTCCACTAGCAATGAATGAGAGTTCCTTTTGCTCCACGTTCTTGGTAGCATTTATTGATGTTTTGTCAGGATTTTAGCCATTCCAATATGCCCATAGTGGTATCTCATTGTTGTCTTAATTTGGAATCTCCTAATGACATGGCATATGCATCTTTGTTGGTGAGGTGTCTTTGGTCAATTTATTAACTGGATTGGTTTCTCATTGTTGAGTTTTAAGAGTTCTTTGCATGTTTTGGGTACAAATCATTTATCAGATACGTGTTTTGCAAATATTTTTTTCCTGAAGTATGTCGTCTCTTTTTAGTCCCTTAACAGTGTTGTTTGCAGAGTAGAAATTTTTTGTTTTAATGAAGTGCAATATACCAATTTCTTCTTTAATGGATTGTGCTTTTGATATTGTGTTGGAAAACTCATTGTTAAGCCCAAAGTTGTCTAGATTTTTTTTCCTATATTGTCTTCTAGAAGTTTTATAGTTTTGCCTGTATATTTAGGTCTGGTCCATTTTGAGTTATTTTTTTTTTCAATTTTGTTGTGCTTTAGCTGAAAGTTTATACCATAAATTATTTTTTTATTCAAATATTTTATACACAAATTGTTCTGTGACATTGGTTGCAATCCCTGTAATGTGTTAGCACTCTCAATCCCTTCCCTTTCCATCATGGGTTCTGCATGTCCATTCTCCAGTGTTCCTGTCCTTTCCAACCCTCTGACCTTTGCTTTTGGGCAGGCGTGCCCATCTGGTCCTGTATACGTGCCTGATCTAAGAGGCATGTTCCTTGACTGTGTTATTGTTTGTTTTATAGGCTTGTCTAATCTTCTGATAAAACGTGAACTTTGGGAGTGGCTTCAGTTCTGAGTTAGTCAGATGCTAGAGGACCATAGTCTCTGGCACTCCTCCAGACACTATCAGACTAGTAAGTCTGGTCTTTTTCTGTGTGTATGAATTTGAATTTTGTTCTATATTTTTCTCTGGCTCTTCTGAGACCTTTTATTGTGATCCCGGTAAGAGCAGTCTGTGGTGGTAGCTGGGTACTGTCTAGCTCTTCTGGATTCAGGCTTGTGGAGGCTTTGGTTCATGTGGTCCATCAGCTCTTTGGACTAATAATTTCTTTGTGTCTTTGGTTTTCTGGATTCTTCTTTGCTCTAACATGCTGGGACCAATAGATGTATCTTAGGTGGCTGCTTGTAAGTTTTTAAGACCCCAAATGTTGGGGTCACCAATATAAGATATTGGGCATTTTCTTTATGAACTATGTTATGCCAGTTGACCTAGATGTCCCTTAAGACCGTGGTCCTCAACCCTCCGCCCCAGCGACTCAGTTCCTCAGGGTATTTGGATGTGTCTAGGAAGCATCTATGACTTTGCCTTGGTCAAGTTGTAGATAGCTGACATCCCCTGTGTTATGTATCATCTTTCTCTTCGCCAAGGTCATCTGGCAGTGTTTTTCACCAAAGTCAGTCTTTGTCTACTGTCTCGTTAGTGGTTTTTCCTTTTGAGTTAATTTTTATGAGAAGTATAAAGTCTCTGTCTAGGTTCACTCATTTGTGTGTGGGTATCTTGTTGCTCCCGTACACTTTGCGGGGAAGACTGTCCACTCTCCCTTGGGTCACCTTTGCTCCTTTGTCAAACAGCAGTTGACTATTTGTTGATCTATTTGTCTCTTCTTTTGCCAAAACCATACTATATTTTTAAAATTTTACTTTATTTATTTTGTTGCTATTGTTGAGAGCATACACAGCAAAACACATACAACTTCAACAGTTTCTGTATGTATGGTTCAGTACACTGATGACCTTCTACTAGTTGTGTAACCATTCTCATCTTCATTGAGTGTTCTTCCCCCATTATCATAAACTCAATGCCCGTCAAGGTTCCCATCTTATCTTTCTAGTTGCTCTTGTTGCTTGGATGCCATATGGATAGTTCTTAAAATTAGAGAATGCTCAAGGGAGACATTTTTTACTAGTTAAGTTAAACTATCGCTTGGTTTTAAGAAGACTTAAGAAGATATTTTTGTCTTAAGATTTTAAGATTGTTTATCTCTGGGCAATAGTTTCAAGAATTCATCCAGTTTTCATGGCTCCAGAAAGTCAAGTTCATGAGAATCTGAAATTCTGTTCTGAATTTTCCTTAGAAAAATGGTAGCAGTGGTAGTAGCATCAGAATTTGTCTAGCTGTAAGGGAGATAATAATCAGGATAAGCCCAAGGCCGATTCTCATGAGGTAGGGGTCGGAATAACTCCATTCTACAATCTTACAAATTCTGACACCAGCCACCCTTCACACAGCACTCTTCTCTTCTCTTCTTTGTTGAATAATCTGTTACATTGGCCACACAGAACTCAAAGACCATATTTACAGTAAAGTGGTTAACTAAGCAAGTAATACTTGGTATTACTTGGTATCAGAATCAGGGAGCATGTAGGTAAAGTCTTCCTTCTTCAGTGCAGAACCGTTTTCTTATTTCTTCTCTGCCACACAGGCCTCCTTCTGCTTCCCTGAGGACAGGCTGCCTCTTGGCCTCATGAGAATAGGCTCCTCTCAGTCCTCTTACTACAGGCTCCTCTTGGCTGTGTCATCTCTTTTCACTAACTCTGCACAGGACCCCTTCCAGGTCTATTGCCATTGGCTCTGACACTGGGCCCCTTCTGGGCCATTTACTGTCTTCAGTGTTACAGCTTTTGATCCGTGTTACAGTCTTTTAGGTATCTCCTTCCTCTTCTCTCTTTCTGCTTCTTTCGTGTTCATTCTTGCTTCTTTCTATCTCAGAAACTTCTGTGAGGTTGGCTGCGTATATGTGTGTGTGTGTGTGTGTGTGTGTGTGTGTACACAACTTCTTGTTAATTTCAAGTCATGGCCCCTCCCAACAGAGCTCCAATTCCATCTTGGTAGGTCACAGACACTTCATTTATACAATAGGCTAGAGTCACCTCATTCGTATAGACCATAGTCACTTCATTTATGTAGTACATTAACCAGCCGCTGCAAGCTGCATACCAGTCACAGGGTAGGCTACTGCCCAGTATCAGAAAAAATTGTATCAAGACCAAGTTGTTCACCGCTTACTCAAGAAGTGTCAGTTGACCTGGACACAAATCCTCTGCTGGAGAAAACTAGAGTAAAGGTAACTCCTCAAGGCTTAAGGGGGAACAAAATCAAGCTGTTTTTCCAGAGAACTGAGACAAAAAAGCTGTATAAAAGAACTCATTTTACCACAGTTAGTCCTTTTTATATTGTCCTATGTATTCTCCCACTGTGTTCTGTTTTATTCTTTTTTTTTCTCTTTGCTTCAGTTTGGTTTCTTTCTGTTGACCTGATTTTTAGTTGACTTGTCCTTTCCAGTACTATGCCCAATCAGTATTACTCCCATACAGTATTGTATTTTTTAGTTCTAGAATGACTGTGATGATTAAGTTATGCATCCACTTGGCTAGGCCATGTTTCTCAGTGGCTTGGCAGATGTTGTATAATCATCTTCCACCTTATGATCTCATTGTGAGAAGCCTATCAGTTCAAAGGAGCATTTCCTTGGGGTATGGCCTGCATCCAGTATATGGATGTTCTGGCAAAGCTCTCTCTTTCTCAACTCTACATTCAGTCATGCATTTGCTGTTTCATCCTCTGACCTCCAGTTCTTAGGATGGGAGCTGGCAGCCTGCAGAGTTTGCATTTACTAGCTTCCACAACCCTGTGAGACAGCAGCCTGCCACCCGACCTACAGACTTTGGGTTCATCTGCCCCTGCTACCACGTGAGTAAGGAGAAGCCTCCAACTTGCTGCTGATCCACAGATCTGGGACTTGGTCAGCCCCCCACAGCTGAGTGAGCCATTTCCTTGAAATAAATTGTTCTGTATGTGTTTATATATATGCTTTAATGGTTCTGCTTCTCAGGATAAACCAGCTTGAGACAATGTCAATTTTAATTTTTTAAAAAAGCTCTATTTCTCTGTTGAAAATCTGCATATTTTTATTTATTCTATTCATCTTATGCACTAGTTTCTTTAACATATTTATAATGCAATAGCAAAGCCAGTGCTGTCAAGTTGATTCCGAATCGTAGTGACCCTTCAGGGCAGGGTAGAACTGCCCCATGGAGTTTCCAAGGAGCGCCTGGGAGATTTGAATTGCTGACTGTTTGGTTAGCAGCTGTAGCTCTTAACCATTATGCCACCAGGGTTTCCATATTTATAATAGTTATTTTACAATCCTTATCTGCTAATTCTGGCGTCTGGGTCAGATGTGGGTCTGCATATTTTGGTAGATTTTTCTCTTGATTATGATCATATTTTTCTGCTTCTTTGCATCTCATACTATTTTATTATATGCTAGATATTGTGTTTAAAGTAATCAAAGAATCTGGAGTAAATGTTTTTTACCCCTAGAGAGGGAAAACCTTTTCCTCTGTCAGTCACTGAGGATGAGGGGCTAGTCACTCAGGTCCAATCAAGATTGAACTAAATCGGGGTTAGGTTGTAACTTGAGTTAGTTTCACTTCACCTGTATTTCAGATGTCTTAAGAGCAAGATACGATCAGTGTGCCTTACAGCCTCCTTCCCTCCTTCTAGTAGGACTGTGGATGGAAACAGCTGAAGTATGTGGAGATCTCGCTGTCTGCTTTTGATCCAGTTCTGAGCCTCCTAATTTGCCACCCACTTAGCCAAAGAGGAAGACTAGCTCCTCCTTTTAGGCTTCTGTATCTTCTTATCCTGCCCACCAGCCTATGCAGACATTTAAAGCATCATTGATTTCTTCTTAGCCCAGCAAAACCCTCTGACTCTGGTAGGCCTTATCACATGCCTAGGAGTCCTGGTGGGGCAGTGACTAAGAGCTATGGCTGCTAAGTGAAAGGTCTGTAGCTCAAATCCACCAGCCACACTTTGGAAGCCCTATGGGGCAGTTCTACTCTGTCCTATAGGGTTACTGTGAGTTGGAATAGCCTCAATGGCAATGGGCTGGGTTTTTGCTTTTTTATCATGGGACTGTCCATGCATAGATCACCAAACACTGCCAAATGGCCACTAGTCTATTCTTATCTGTGAAGATGTTTTCCTGTCTTAAATGGAAACAATGACCCATTGTGGCCTTTGGCATTCTAACTGGAAGTGGGATTTGTAAATTTTTGTGCTGTGTTCTTATGTCTTACTGAAGACTAACATACTATTTATGCCTTAGGGATGCTATTATAGCCAGATTTTTTTCTCCAGAGTTAGGAGAGACTACTCGTTCTTCAGTTCTTGAATTGGAGGCCATGTTTTTTAGAAAATAGTCAAACATGAAATTCACACTTAGTGTAGTCAAATACTTATTCTATGAGAGATGCACTGGAACAGAGACTAATCAAGGGTACTGTTATGCAGTAAATTATGTCCCCCTAAAATATGTGCACTTGGCTAAAATATGTGCAAACTTGACAAGGCCATAGTTGTGGATTGAACTGTGTCCCGCCAGAAGTGTGTGTAGCCATCTGGCTAGGCCATGATTCTCAGTATTTTATGATTTTCCTCCATTTTCCTATGCTATACGTTAAAGAAGATTAGAGTGTGACTGCAAATCCTTTCCTTAAGGACCCCTTCTCATTCCATTGTAAATGGAGTTTCCCTGGCATGTGGCTTATACCACCTTTTATCCTTTCATCCCACGAGAGATGAAAGGAAAGCAAGCAGAGAGTTGGGAACCTCACACCATCAAGAAAGCTGCACTGGGAGAACAGGGAGTCCTTCAGACCTGAGGTTCCTGCACCAAGATGCTCCTAAACCAAAGAGTGATGTCACAAGAGGACTTTCCTCTAGAGCTGACATGGAGGCAAAGCCTACCCTTGGAGCAGACTTCCTGAATTTGGACCTATAGCCTACTGGGCTGTGTAAGAATAAACTCTTCTTTGCCAAAGCCATCCACTTGTGGTATCTCTGTTAGAGCAGCACCAGCTGGCTAAAACAGCCATGCTTCCCTTCTGTGATGTTCTTCATTTTTGTGATCTGCTATAATCATCCTCCATTTTGTGATGTATTGTAAATCCTAACCCTTGCCTGTGGTTATAATTCTGTTTGTGAATGGATTATGTTTATTATATTTACTATATTAATGTGGAGGGATTAGAGTATGTTAATGATGGTTAGGTTATGTTTGTTATGTTAGTAAGTGTGTATTAGGGTATAGCTTGAATCAATCTCTTTTGAGTTATAAAATAGATTGAACAAGAAAGCTAAGTAGTAGAGATGGGGTAGGGAGATGCCAATGCACATGAAGATCACCCAGGAATGGAAACTCAGAAGAGATAAGGACCTCCCTCCAGAGCCAACAGAGACAGAAAACCTTCCCCTACAGTTGGCACCCTGAATTTGGACTTCTGCCTCCTAAAATTGTGAAAGTATAAATTTTTACTTGTTAAAGCCACCCAGTTGTGGTATTTCTGTCAAAGGATCATTATATAACTAAGACAGACTTTGATACCAGGACCATAGTGCTACTCTAACAGATATGTGAAGTATGAAAGCAGTTTTAGAACTGGCCAAGAATTGGCACCTGGAAATTGGAAGGTGCCTAATGGGAAAGCCTGTTGGTATAGTGGTTAAGTGCTATGGCTGCTAACTAGCAGGTTGGCAGTTCAAATCTGCCAGGTGCTCCTTGGAAACTGTATGGGGCAGCTTTAGTCTGTCCTATAGGGTTGCTACGAGTCAGAATCAACTTGATGGCGGTGGGTTTGGGTTATTTATTCATTTATTTTGGGTTTAAGGTAAAAGCCTGGATTGCGTTGAAGGGGCTTGAAGGAACTGTTGGTAGAACTATAGATGTCAAGGACAATTCTGATGAGGGCCTAGAAGGCAGTGAGAACCGGAGAGAAAATCTTATCATCTTAAAGAATACTTATTGCATCAGCAGCAGGATGTTGTGAGAAACATGATGTGAAATTTGCTGCTTGTAAGGCTTTAAAAGAAAATGATGGGCATGTGATTGGATGATGGAAAATGGGAAATGCTTTTTGCAGTGGTAAAAACTCATCTCAGTCATGTTCAAATGTGTGGTGGACAGTGGCAGTTGTAAGTGGTGAACTTGAACACCTTGCTGGGGAGATTTCCAAGAAAGATCCTAAAGGGACCATGTCATTTCTCTTTATTACTTATAGCAAAATGCAAGAGGAGAGAAATGGACTTTAATATAGGCTGTGCAAAATTAAAACAAAACTTAAAGATTTGGAATATCCTGTTTTACAAACTGAGGACATGTATCCTAGAATTTTCACCATTTAAAAAAAAATATGTTACTGTGCTTTAAGTGAAAGTTTACAGTCCAGGCAATTTGTCACATGAAAGCCCATATACATACTGTTATGCAGCTCCAGTTGCTCTGAGACAGTACGCTCCTGCTTTCCGCTGTGTATTTCCCGTGTCCATTCAACCAGCTCTTGTCCCCCTCGACCCTTTCAACTTGTCCTTGGACAGGATCTGCTAGGTTAGCCACATGTATATACGTAAGTCAAGAAGCATGCTCCACACCAGTATCATTTTATGTCTTAGAGTCTAGTCCAATCTTTGTCTAAAGAGTTGGCTTTGGGACTGGTTTCAGCTCTGTGCAAACAGGAAGTCTGGGCACCATGTCTTCAGGGGACCCTCCAGACTGTCCTGTCTGGTCTTTTAATAGACTTCTGGTTCTGCACACCCGTTTTTCTCCCAGTATGCCATGGCCTCTATGTTGCAGTCCCTGTGAGGACAGTCATTAGTGGTGGCTGAGCACCATCTAGTCCTTCTGGTCTCATGCTGATGTACTCGTTGGATCACATGGCCCCTTCTGTACCTTGGGCTCTTATTCTTCTCATGTCTTTGATGTTTTTCATTCTCTTCTGCTCCAGGTGGGTTGGGATCAATTGATGTTACTTAAATGGCCTCTTGATAGCTTTTAAGATCCCAGATGCCACTCACCAAAGGAATTTTCACCAAATTTTAACAGACTTTTTTTAAAGAGATAAAGCTCAGGACTGATGAAACTAACCAACTACCACATCAGGAGATCCATTGGCTTAGACTAAAGGGAACAGAGGAAGAATAAAAGGAGCATACAGTGTCTGCATCCATGGGAAGGAAACAGGGCAAAGGAGATACACTGATTGTCCTCAAAGAAGAGAAAATAACCATCCATGGAGCAGCTTGGAGATCAACATAGCTGTTAGAAGGAACACGGAAAGCAGAGATGTGTCTGTCTCGAAGGATGGTGACCACCTACTTCTGGATCTCAAAGGCTGGGGCCATCACCTCTTAGATTTCAAAGAATGGAATCTTTTCCAACTCAGTTCCAGAGTGTGGGGCTGCCAGGAGCCTGGGACAGCCACTCATAGCTGAGGAGGTGGGGCTGCTATGCCCAAGGGACAAAAGAATGGGGTCTACTAAAGTTGAGGGGGTTGCTAATCAGATGAGGTAGGAGAATGGGGCAGCTTAAAGCTGAGGGAGCCAAGTTGCTGTTTTTAGTGGGCCTGTAAGGCAAAACCAAAGCCCAGGGCTTGGGGGCTTCCACAAGAACCCAATGAGCCAGAACAATACCCAGAGCCCAGAGGGCAGGGCCATTGACCAGATGATCTCAGGGAAAGAGGATTATTTTCAAATCTTGAAAACGAAATTAAATTGTTCTGCTGAGTTTTGGACTTGTTTGGCACCTGTAATCCCTTCTTTCTCTCCAATTTCTCCCATTTGTAGTGGAAAGGTGCCTGTTCCATACAGGTTCACAGATGAAGAGGACTTTTACCTCAGGATAGAATATGTCCAAAGTCTCATCCATATTTGATTTATTTGATTTTGATGACTCAGAAGATGACATTTTGGACTTGGAGTTGATTTAAGACTTGAGATGACATCATGGGAGTGAATGTATTTTACATGGGACAAGGACATGAATTTTTGAGGACTAACAAGTGCCATGGAGATACCTCCCATTTCATGTTTTCTCTGGAATACATGTATGTTGAGTAGAATTGTTAATTATTTTACTCCTTTTTTTTCAGAGAGAATAATGTAATAGTTGTATTTACATAAATTAAATGCACAGATAATACTATTCCATTATTTTCTTTTAAATTTAATTTATAGTAGTACTCTGTCATGGATTGAACTGTGTTCCCCCCAAAATTGTGTGTAGTCCTTTGGCTAGACCCTGACTCCCAGTTCCTGGTATGCTGTAAACACTGCCTCCAAGATGTTAATGAGGGAGGATGGGCCTCGGTTGGTGGGGCAGGATTCAATGTGTAAGAATGCACTGTGTCTTGAGGCAGTCTCTTGGGTTACAAAGAAGGTAGGTAGCAGAGAGGTTTGGGGACCTCATACCACCCAGAAGCGCACCGAGAGCAGAGTGGGTCTCTTGGAAAGGACCTGGGTTCTCTGCGCCTCAGAAGCTCCCAGTCCAGGGGAACACTGACAGCAATGACCTCTCGCCAAAGCCACCAGAAGCTTCCCCTGGAGCTGACACCCTGAATTTGGATTCTTAGCCTAGTGGACTGTGACAGAATAAAATTTCTATTTTTAAAGCCACCCACCTGTGGTATTTCTGTTATAGCAACACTAGATGACTAAGACAATCTCTGAGTTAACATTCTTGTTGCTATTTATGAACTGAGGAAACTGAGGCTTAGAGAAGCAAACAGCTTGAATCTAAGATTAAGGTGAGGAAACATGGATTTTAATCGAGTTTGTATGATTCCACAGTATATATGATTTATATTTTCTAGCATGGCACATTCCAACAGAATGCAGAAATTATCAAACAATGACATTAATATCACACACAAGTAAAACTTTGCAGAAGATTGTTCAAACTGATTATAGAAGTACTTCCACAGGGTACTTCCAGAAATTTAAGCTCGATATAGAAGAGGACATAGAACAAGGGGTATCATGGCTGATGTGAGTTGGAACATGGCTGAAAGCAGAGAATACCAGAAAGATGTTTACCTGTGTTTTATTGACAAGTGTTTTAGTCATCTGGTACTGCTCTAACAGAAACACTGTTAATGGATGACTATAACAAAGAAAAGTTTATTCTTTCACACTACAGTAGGCTAGAAGTCCATATTCAAGGTGCTGAATCCAGGGAATCACACTCTCTATGTTGCCTCTGGAGGAAAGTCCTTGTGTTGCATCAGTGTTTCTTTGATCCAAGAGCGTCTCTGTGCAGGAACCTCAGGTCAAAAGGACATGTTCTGCTCTTGGTGCTGTTTTCTTGATGGTATGAGTGAGGTCCCTACTCTCTGCTTGCTTCCCTTTCCTTTTATCTCTTGTAGGATAAAAGTGTGATGCAAGCTATACTCCAGGGAAACACCCTTTACAGTGGAGCAGGGAGATGACCTCAGGAAAGGTATTATAGTCTCACACTAATCCTCTTTAACATAATCCAGTCTGTTAACCATGGGCAGGGGTAGGATTTACAGCATAAGAAAATTCCAAAATAGAGGACAACCACCAGATACTGGGAATCATGGCCCAGCCAAACTGTTGCACACGTTTTTGGGGGAACACAATTCAATCTGTGACAACAACACAAAGATACTTGACTGTGTGAATCAGAACAAATTACAGATAATGTTAAAAAGAATGGGAATTCCAGAATACTTAGTTGTGTTTGTGAGGAACCTGTACTTAGAACAATAGGCAGTTGTTCAAACAGAACAAGGGGATAGTGCATGGTTTAAAGCCAGAAAAGGTGTTCATCAGGGTTGTAGCCTTTCACACTGATTCAGTGTGTATGCGGAGCAAATAGTCTGAGAAACTGGGCTATATGAAGAAGTGAGGGACATCAGAGATGGAGGAAGACTCACTAGCAACCTATTTTATACAGATAGCACAGCCTTGCTTGCTGGAAGTAAAGAGAACTTGAAGCACTTGTTGATGAATGTTAAAGACCACAGCCTTCAATATGAATTACATCTCAACATCAAGAAAATAAAAGTCCTCACAACTGAACTAATCAACAACATCGTGATAAACAGAGAAAAGATTAAAAAAGTCAAGGATTTCATTTTGCTTGGGTCCACAATCAGTGCTCATGGAAGCAGCAGTCAAGAAATCAAATGATGTACTGCACTGGGCAAATCTGCTGCAGGCGATCTCTTTAAAGTGTGAAGAAGCAGAGATGTCACTTGAAGGACTAAGATGCTCCTGACCCAAGCCAAGGTGTTTTCAGTTGCCTCATATGCTTGTGGAAGACGGACAATGAATAAGGAATACTGAAGAAGAATTAATCCCTTAGATTATGATGTTGGTGAAGAATATTGAATATACCATGGACTGCCAGGAGAAGAAACAAGTCTGTCTTGGAAGAAGTACAACCAGAGTACTCCTTAGGAACCAGGATGGCGAGACTTTGTCTCAAGTACTTTGGACATGTTATCAGGAGGGACCAGTCCCTGGAGGAGGACATCATGCTTGGTGAAACAGAGAGCCGGTCAAAAAACAGGAAGAGTGTTAACGGAATGGATGGACACAGTGGCTGCAGCAATGGGCTCAAACACTGCAATGATGGTGAGGTTGACCCAGGCCCTGGCAGTGTTTTGTTCTATTGTGTGTATGGTCCCTCTGAGGACTTGACAGCTCCTAACAACAACAACTAAGGCACATAGAATTTTTTTTATCAAGTGACAACTCAAATACATTGGCACTAATTACATGGAAATTTGTGTTGAGAAGTGTTCTGAGGCTGTGCCTGACCAGTTAGGATCCTGTGCTGTGATCTATTATCAATGTCTTCCATGGACACAGCATGGAAGAATGATGAAATCTGGGCCAAATCTCTGCCTGTGCTGTTTGCCTCTTAAGTATGTTCAATGGGAGTATACACAGGGTAAAGTGCTTTGAAACTAAATCTTGTTAAGTTCCGTGGGGTTGATTTCAGCTCACAGCAATCCCAGTGTGACAGAGTAGAACTGCCCCATAGAGCTTTCTTGGCTGTAATCTTTATGGGGACAGAGCACTAGGTGTTTCTCCCATGGAGTTGTTGGGTTGATTCCAGCCACTATTTTGGTTAGCAGCTGAGTGCTTAACTGTTTGTGCTACTAGGGCTCCTCCATAGAATAAATGGCATTCTACAAATTATTCTTTTCTTAAAAATATATATATATAATTTTATTCTTGGTGAAAACATACATAGCCAAACCTCCTCCCTTTCCATAGTCTCTAGACATAATGATCAGGGACATTTGTGATATCCTTCGTATGATGTCAACATTCTTGTTATTTCTGTTCTAATGGTTTCACTTCCATTTACTTCATCTGCCTGTCATCTCCACCCCCACACACCAAACTCTTAATCTGTACTTTAACATAGCTGTCGGTCCTTTGTTCTAATATAGGTAAATTTTTTAAGAAACGTATTACTGCAAGGTGACAACTGGCCTAAACTGTTAAACTTACTTTAAAGGTGACTTCAAGGGATAGTTTCAGCTCAAGAGTTGAAGCACAGCTCAGAGCTGTAGTCTTGGGGACCCCTTTCAACATCAGTAGTCTATTAAGTTTGGATTCTTTAAGAATCTGAAGATTTTTATTTTTATTTTTTTGTGACTGATTTATCTTGCTCACCACAATGTCTTCCAGGCCCATCCGTGTTGTAAGACGTTTCGGGAAATTGTTTTTCCTCTGTTGCTGAGTAGTAGGTATTCTTTTTTTTAAATAATGTTTTATTATGTTCTTGGTGAAGATTTGCACAGCAGTTTAAGTTCCCATTCAACAGTTTTTATAAGTTTTTCGGTGACAGTGGGTACGTTCCTCACAATGTGTGAACACTCTCATTATTTCCATTCTGGCTGTTCTCTTTCTTTCCTTTTTATTATTATTATACTTAAAAAAACTTAATTTTGTTGCAAATCAGGAGAACATATACACCAATTCAACAATTTCTACATGTATCATTCAATAACATTGGTTCCGTTCTTCACGTTGAGTCAATGTTCTCACTGTCTCTACCCAACTTATTTCACCACCATTGACTCAGCCTCATTACCCCCTACGTTTCTCATTTAGCATTACTGTTGACAGTTTGATCTCGTAGCAAACATTCTTAACTAATTTAGCTAAACAGCTGTTTAGTTTCAAGATGACTTCAGGGGATAATTTTAGTTCTTAGTTTGACAGTTTTCTTGGAGCAATAGATTTGTGGACTCCTGCAGTGTCAATAGGTCCAGTAAGTCAGTAGTCTGTAAGAATTTGAAATTCTGTTTCATATATTCTCCCTTTTGATCAAGATTTGCCTACTGATTAGTTCATCAAAACATTCAGTAGTTGTAGCTGCCAAAGCCAAGCCAGTAGTGGGCACTATCCATTTCTTCTGGTCTCATGGCTAAGAAGGCAGCAGTTCATGGAGGCAGTTAGACCTGGAGTTCAATTCCTTCTTCAGTTCCTGGGTGTCTTTCCACTGCTGCTGCAGGCCAGTAGAAACCAGTTGCATCTTGGATGGCTGCTTGCGAGAATTTAAGACCCTAGGTATAACTTGTGGAGTTAGGGAGTAGAACGGTAACTCTAAAAACCATTAGACCGATTGACTGGGCCACAAATCTATGATTCTGAATCTTCAAACCAACAAAAATAATCCCATGAGGTGTTTGGATATATTTAAATATATCAACAACTGTAGCCTTTTTTTGTTGTTGTGATAACGCTGTACATAACTCAGTGTTTTCCATTTTGCCCTTTTTGTAGTAGACAACTAACCAGGTGGTATCAGTTACACTCATCAAGTTGTGCAACCATCATCCTTAATCGATGCTGATTTTCTCAACACCATAAACAAACCCACAGCTTCCCAGAGAATAATTCTGTTTCTCCCCACCCCACCTCCCATTCTAGATAACTACTAGTAGCCATTGGTCCTTATATATTTACTTATTCTTGTCCTTTCATGTAAGGGAGGTCACACAATATTTGTCTTTTGTGATTGACTCATTTCACATCCATACTGTAGCGTGAATCAGGACTTCATTTCTCTATGGCTGAATCCTATTTCACTGTATGTACCATTTTTTCTTATCCATTCATCTGTTGTTGAGCATTTGGTTGTTTCTAACTTCTGGTATTGTGAATAGTGCTTCTGAGTATTGGTGTGCATGTGTCTGTTCACATAGGTACCTTTAGGCCCTTAAGGTATATACTAAGGAGCCCTGGTACCACAATAGGTAAAGTGTTCAGTAGCTAACTAAAAGTTCATGGCTCAAACCCACTAGCTATTCCATAGGAGATAGATGTCAGTCTACTTCTGTAAAGATCCCCTCCAAAAAAACCAAACAACCAAACCCACTGTCGTCAAGTTGATTCCAACTCATAGTGACCCTATAAGACAAAGTAGAACTTCTTCACAGAGTTTCCAAGGAGCTCCTGGTGGATTCCATCTGCTAACCTTTTTGGTTAGTAGCTGTAGCACTTGACCACTATCCTACCAGGGTTTCCAAGATTAGTGTCTTGGAAATCCTATAGAGCAGTTCTCCTCTGTCCTATAGGGTCTTTTTCAGATGGAATCAACTAGATGGAACAGGTAATGAGTAATATATATACCTAGGAATGGACAATTTCTTTTTCTTACTGCTGCTGTCCAAGTACCCTAAAACAAACAATAGAAGTGTGTGGTATGAAAAAGCAAGCAAAATAATGAGGACTAGTCTATCATAAATTTTTCTGGGGGAAAATCTTTCCAAAATGAAAATCTGATGATGCCAGATGTGTTCTCCCCATTCCACCTTATCCCTCCAAAAAAGAAAAATGAAAAAAAAAAATCCTGGAATGGTTTCTTCTGGTATATTGCTTTCAAAACCCTGTGAGAGTGGCCCTTGCTTAGCCCTCCAGTCTGTCCCTTGCCACTCGCCTGCTCTGTCCCCCATTCTCTCCAGTACCCGGCCTTTGTCCAGCATTCCAGGGGCCTCTTTAAATTCACAGTCCCCTTCAAACCTTCCCACCAGCCTCAATATCATGTTATTCTAGCAGCTGTCTCACTGCTGCCTTGAGAACTGAGATCTGACACAGCCACCCCTCTCACACCGTCCTGTCTGACCTGTACTAATTTTCTTGCACTAATCACATTAAGGTGAGATCATCTGCTTACTCTGTATTCTCCACTAGTCTGTAGATTCTGCTGAAGGCAGGGATTTAGGTGTCTTTCCATCATTGTATTCTTGGCACCAACTCAGGACCTTGCATAGGGTAAGGACTCAATAAATTCTTGTCAGATGAACGAGTGGATTAATTCTATGTTTCATGTTTTGTGAATTTACAATAATAACACTCATGGTAGGGGGTGGCCTGTTTAAAAAATAAAGGCTGTACAACAAACTAATTTTAGCTTCAGAGATTCTGTTTTAATATGCAAGGGCTTAAAATGTGTTAGACAGGGGATTAATTACTGCACCTTTGGCCTATGTTTGATTTTTAAAGTAAAACATTTTCCCCAAACCCAAGTATTTTTATTCATTTCTTGGTGTATACTAAGTTAACATGCAAATTTCAATTGCTAGTGGAGTAGTTCAATGTGATGTTTTCTTGTTACTATATGGCAGACACCCATGGCTTTCTCATTCACCCCATCTGGGCTTCCAGTGTGGTCTAATTATCCTAAAAACCAAGATGTGTTAGAGCCGAGCTTGATTACTCTAATGGCACATGATGTTTCTACAAACCTCCTGATTCCTGCATAATTGTCATTATCATATTTATGTGTTTAGCCAAAAGCTTAATTGGAAGATTCCACAATGAAACAAAGCTACCAGAGAACAAACCTTCTAGTTATTTTCTTTGAAAAACCGAAAAATATTTAAGTGTAGCTAATACATGCATGAGGTTAAACCTTCAAATCCTGCAGAAGTGTTTATAATATTATAGCAGTTGTTACCAGCTTAACTCTAGTCCTAGCCAGGCAACCAATTTTAACTCTTTCAGCTGTTTCTCTTGGTGGTTATTTTTATCTCTAAGTAACATGATTACATCACCTAGTTTTTGATTGATCTATTTTAGACGTTATCAATTTCCAGCCGTAATGAATGAGGGTTTATCTCACAGGCCACGTGTTTACAGATATCATAAATGTTCTTTATCATTCTTATCTTTATTTCTTCCATGCAGCACTGTGGTACAGTGAATTGATTTTGTATGGCCATGGTCTTGTAACTCTCATGAAATGGTTGGATGGTGTCTTAGTCACCTGGTGCTGCTCTAACAGAAAATACCACAAGTGGAACTTTTCATGAAGAGAAGCTTTTATTGTCACAGTCCGGTAAGCTGCACATCCATCAACAAGTTACAGGTCCATTCAATAAGAGAAGTTATCACAGTCAGGTTGGATAAGTCCAAAGCTAGTGAGAGCATCTCCGCACAGGAGCCTCAGGTCCAAAGGACATGCTCTGCTCTCGCTGCTTCTCTTTTGGTAGTATGAGGTTCCCAACTTCCTCACCTACTTCTCTCCCTTATAACCCACAAGCTTGTAGCTTGAGTCCTTCCTCACCAACACAACTGTTGTCCTTTCTGCATCATCAATTTTCACAGAGGCAGGATTCACAACACATGGGAGGAAGAGCACCATATTGAGACTCATAGCCAAATCAAATCAACACATAAATTTTTGGAGGGACACAATTCAATCCATGCCATTCCACCCTTTGGCAGCCCCAAAATCACATCATTAGAACATACAAAATATGGTTATTCATAGCATAGCAACAGTTTTCATTCATAACATTGCAACAGTTTTCATTCATAGCATACACCAAGCAGATCATTAGAACACATTACATTAGCTTTAATGGCTTCAAAAACATTATTCCATACTCTGAGACATTTCATAACCATTCCCTTCAAAATCTTGGTATCAGCCACACTCTCCAGATTCTTAGTGGAGGCACCTGGGCTTCGTCTTGGCCTTCCAGACCCACTTGGACAGAACTCTGCCTTCTTGCCTTCAGGTGCACCCTAAGCCCAACTGAATGGTAATTCCACTTCCACAAACACAGAAAGCCGTGCTTCCACCCTTTCACCACCATACCTTCTGAAACTGAAGCAGTTCAGCTTTTCACCAACCTTAGGCCACAACCGTATCCTTATCAACTTGTTTCAGCTTCTACTTCGTGGTCTCATGGGCTGGGCTTCAAGCCCATGTCTGCCCTACAGGGGCAAGTGTTCCAAAGTTCTGTAGCTCTGTAGCTCCACCTATTCAAATACCTGGAGGCACCCCACTCCATCAAGTAGCCTCCTGCACATATACATTCAGCCTTCTTCTTCTGTGGGTCAGCAAGCCCAGCTCCACCTGTTCAAGTGCCTGGAGGCACCCCACTCTACCAGGAAGCCTTCTGCACACAGGCATTCAGTATTCTTGCTCTGTGTGACAGCTCCTGGTTTTGGTTTTGCTTCTGCCAGTTCACTGCTGCTGTTGCTTTCCTTACCATCTGTTGTGCTCTCAGGTGCTACCAGTTCTCTTGGGTGCCTTCTTTCATCCGCTCAGTTTCAAAAAAACTGCCACATTTTAGGTATTTGTTAGAGCAGTACCCTATTCCTGGTACCAAATTCTGTCTTAGTCACCTGGTACTGCTCTAACAGAAAATGCCATGGGTGGAAGGTTTCGTGAAGAGAAACTTTTATTGTCACAGTCCAGTAAGCTGCAAATCCATTAAAAAGTTACAAGTCCATTCAATAAGAGAAGTTATCACAGTCCGGTAGGATCATTCCAATCTAGTGAGAGCATCTCGGCACAGGAACCTCGGGTCCAAAGGACGTGCTCTGCTCTTGGTGCTTCCCTTTTGGTGGTATGAGTTTCCCAACTTCGGCACCTCACTTCTTTCCCTTATATTCCACCAGCTTGTAGCTTGAGTTGTGCCTCACCAACACAACTGTTGCCCTTTCTCTGTCATTAATTATCACAGAGGCAGGATTCACAACACATGGGAGGAAGGGCACTGTATTGTGACTCATAGCCAAATCAAATCAACACACACATTTTTGGGTGGACACAGTTCAATTCATGACAGATGGGACTGTGCAAATAAGGTGCATAGAAACCTTGTGGGGATCGGACAGTGTGCTAATGTCAATAGGGTGTACGAAACCTTTGCAGGGTAAGACTATGCAAATAAAGTACCTATAGCCCACCAAGAGGATTGGTCAGTTTTGCCATCCCACTAGACTCAAGTGAGCCAATCCTAGAGGTTAAAGGGGACTCCTACTACCATCAAGAACAGGCAGGAGTGTAGTATATCTTTGGGATCTAGAGGCCCTGCACTGAGAGCCGCCTAGACTCAGGAGACAGAGAGAGAGCTGTACCACTGAAGATTGCACTAGACATCATTAGCATGGGACCAAGAGGCTAGAGTTGCTGACCCACAGAGTGACAAAGCTGAGTGGCTTCAAAGAAAGGGGCTTCCTGGTGAAGTAGGGTGCCTCTAGGCACTTATCGGAGGAGCTAGAGAGTTTTGTAATACTTGCCTGAGCAGGGGAGAGGCCAGGTCCGAGTAGGGGATGAGGCCTCAGGCAGAGGACAAGGCCCAAGGTGGAAAGCAAGGTGAGAATGAGGGCCTAGGCTGAGAGCAAGACTTGCTTGACTATGGACAGTGCAGAGAAGTTGAGGGACTAGAAGTTGTGTTGATTGACAAACTGTCTCCCGTCTCCTGAGTTGTTCCTGTCACTTTCAGGTTGATCCCAATCCTGAATTGTAATCTATTACTTTCCTAATAAAACCCATAATCATGAGTATGATCTGTGAGTTCTGTGTGGCCATTACAATGAGTTTTTGAACCCACTAGAGAAGTAGACAGTACCATCAATGAGATGGTTGGCATCAAAATTGCTAAAAAGGTCGGAGACTGGAGTTGTCTGACCTCTACCTCATAGGAATAAGCTCTGGGCTGATGCTGATCTTGTTTGTCTCTCTTTCTTCCCGACTTAGGTGAGGCCTGATACTACCATTTTATGAGGACTGAGAACCAGGTTATACACATTGTAAGGCTGACCAGCTGTGTATAGGTGGTGTCTGTTCTGATCTTGTAAAGTCTTCATTGTATAGTGGGAAGATGCCACCTACTTTCCAGTCATATTTTCTGTTTACTTACCATAGAATTGGGTCTTTCATGCTGGAGGCTATCATCAAAATCTGGTGACCATTGGCTATCAGAGCATATGTGAGAACAAGATCAGAAATCCTCTATTTGGGAGTTCTTTTTGACTATAGGACATCATTTAGGGTGGTCACATGGGAAGTCACTTTTGAAAAGTTTAACTGATGAAACTCTAAATGACAGATTGTAGAAGTTTGGGGCCATTTAAATCCCTCTTGTTGGTGAAGAATACTGAATAGACCATGGACTGCCAAAAGAGAAAATAAATCTTTCTCGGAAGACACATAGTCAGAATGCTTCTTAGAAGGAACGATGGTGAGGTTACATCTCACATACTTCGCACAAGTTATCTGGAGGGATCAGTCTCTGGAGGACATCATGCTTGGTAACGTAGAGGGTCTGAGAAAGAAAGACCATCAACAAGATGGACTGACATAGTGGCTGCAACAGTGGGCTCAAGCATAACAATGGTTGTGAGGGTGGCCCAGGACTGGGCAGTGTTTTGTTCTGTTGAACATACATTTGCTATGAGTTGGAACCAACTCAACTGCACCTAACAGCAATAATTAGTTTTTAGAGAAAAAGCTTTGCATTTTTTTCTGGGTAGTGCATGCAAGGCCACCACATGGCTGCTATATGTGAGTGGCAGGGAGTTAGGTAGGAAGATTCAGCAAGACGTTTCACTCCTACTCTTTGGTCTACTGGGCATTTGAAAGGCACAAGCCACTTGTGGGTCTGAGAGATGGTTCCGTCCCTGCTTCACTGCTTCACCACCTTCTCACCAGTGCATTCTAGTCCTTGATCTTCTCTATGGGGCTTTGTCAGTTAATTCTGCCCTTTGCTTTGTATCTTCAATACATTTAACTTTCTTGTCTCTTGGTGGTTTCCATCTTCTGTGGATTTGCAGCTTCTGGATCCTTTACTTGAATCAAGAGGCAGTCATGCAAACAAAAACAAGGGGACACTGCATGGTTTAAAGTCAGGAAAGGTGTGTATCAGGGTTCTATGCTTTCACCATATCTTTTCAATTTATATGCTGAGCAAATAATCCATGAAGCTGGACTATATGAAGAAGAACGAGGCATCAGGATTGGAGGACGACTCATTAACAACCTGTGTTATGACACAAACCTACTTGCTAGAAGTGAAGAAGATTTGATGAAGATCAAAGACCACACCCTTTAGTATGGAGTGCATCTCAACATCAAAGAAACAAAAGTCTTCATGCTTGGACCAGTAAACAACATTATGATAAATGGAGGAAAGATTGAAATTGTCAAGAATTTCATTTTATTTGGTTCCACAATCAATGACGGTGGAAGCAACAATCAAAAAATACATTCTACTGGGAAAATCTGCTGCAAAAGACCTATTTAAAGTGTTAAAAATAAAGATGTCACCTGGAAGAGTAAGGTGTGTGTGAGTCAAGCCACGGCATTTTCAGTTACATTGTATGCATGTGAAGCTGGATAGTGAATAAGGAAGACAGAAGAACTGATGACTTTGAATTGTGGTGTTGGAGAAGAATAATGAATACACCATGGACTGCCAAAAGAACAAACAGATGTGTCTCGGAAAAAGAATAACCAGAGTGCTCCTTAGAAGCAAGGATGGAAAGACTGCATCTTACGTACTTCAGACACGTTGCCAGGTGGGATCAGTCCCTGGAGGACATCGTGCTTGGTAGAGGGTCACTGAAAAGGAGAAGACCCTCAACAAGATGGATTGACACAGCGGGTGCAACAATAGGCTTAAGCACAAAAATGGTTGTGGGTATGGTGCAGGAACAGGCAGTGTTTCATTCTGTTGTGCACAGGATCACTGTAATCTGGAACTCACTTGATGACACCTAACAACAACAGCGACAACCTCCTTTACCTTTATTTTAGTGGGGTATTGAGAGAGTGTAAACGTATAAGTATGGGGCCAAACTATCTTTAACTGAGAGTTCATTTATTTGCAAAAAGAAAATGTTCTACGCACCCTTTTTAAGATTTCTATCTTCCTCGTATATAATTTTACTACAATAATAGGATGTGTGAGGAAAAGTGTCTCTTTAAAATGCTATAAGAAGTAGGCTTTTCATTCTGGAAGTAGAAACATCCTCTTTTTTTTTAAACTAAAAAAAGTTAACAATTTAATCTTCATGTGTCTCAGTACAAAACAAATTTCTCTTTTTTGTTTTGATCCCTCTACTCCCATCCAAAATAGTTCTTTCTTTGATAGAAAGGGAGAGAAAGTCTTCCTTCCTTTTAGAAGACTCCCAGAGTCAGAGGACCATGATCCCTTGGTGAAATAGTATAAATAACATAAAGCTGATATAAAGAGGCTGTCTCTGTCCATCTTTGGTCAGGTCATTCCTAGCTGAGCAAGCACTTTCATGAGACAGGAGGAATGCCTTGTCACTGGAGGCCCAGGTGTTATTGAAATGTAACCTCCCATGGGTGGCCTTATTCCAGGAGCAGGTCCCACTGGCAACACCCAGGAGGAAAAGGGCCCATCAGTGGGTCATAGGAAGTTCCCCTACATGAGGTGCTAGTATTGTACTAGGGTGAGAAGGACCCAGAAGACTGACAGAGTGCAGGAACCATCACCCTTGCTGGAGGAGAAGCAGAGAATGAAGAAGTATCTTTCCTTATTGAAATGCAACTATTGTCTTGTTAATCAGGCTCTAAGTCTACTCTTCTGGCCATTTCTGATAGTAGTCATTCACATTCTCTTTGTGTTTGCTACCACTCCAGCGTGTCTTTTGCATGAATGGAGAGTCATGGGTGAGGCATATATCACAGCAAACCCCAAAACCGAACCTACTGCTATTGAGTCGATTTCAACTCATAGTGACCCTATAAGACAGAGTAGAACTACTCCATAGAGTTTCCAAAGGAGCACCTGGTGGATTCCAACTGCCAACCTTTTGGTTAGCAGCCATAGCTCTTAATCACTACACCACCAGGGTTTCCATGTATCACAGCACTCACAATAAAACTTGTGTCTGTTGCTTGGCAGGCCATTGGCTGCTCTGTTCCTGGAAAAATATCTTTTTTTTCCCTTCTAAATTTTATTCATTTTGTTGTTGAGACTGTACACAGGAAAACATACACCAATTCAAGAGTTCCTGCATGTATAGTCCAGTGACATTGATGACATTCTTGGACTTGTGCTACCATTCTCACCCTCCTTTTCTCTGTTGTTCCTCCCTCATTAACATAAACTCACTGCTTCCTAGGTTTCCTGTCTAAACTTTTGAGTTGCTATTATCAGTTTGGTCCAATATGGATAGTTCTTGAAAGAGCACAGTGTTTCAGGTTGACCTTTTTCACTAGTTAAGCTAAACTACTATTTTGGTTTTAAGATGAGTTCAGGAAATATTTTTGGTTTAAGGTTTAAAGATTGTCTCAGGGCAAAAGTTTCAGGGGTTCATCTACCCTCCAAGGCTCTAGGAAGTCTTGAATTTATGAGAATTTGATTTTCTGTTCTTCATTTCCTCCCTTTTGATTATAATTCTTTTATGAAAACTTTTATCAAAACATTCAATAATGATAGCCAGGCACCATCCAATTCTTCTGGTCTCACGGCAAAGGAGACAGTTGCTCACGGAGGCAATTAGCCACACGTTCTATTGTCTTTCCACCATTCCTGACTCTCCTTCATTGTATGGCATACTACATTTTATTTAGGTTGTTCTATTTTTTGGCTATTGTGAATAGTCCTGCCATGAACACTGGTGTGTAGTAGTCTCTGATTGAGTCTTTCCTTTCTGTTTTTTCAGGTATATACTTGGGAGTGGAATTGCTGTATCGTATAGTAGTTACAGTTCAGTTTTTTTAGGAAATGCCATTCTGTTTTCCACAATGACTGTAACATTTTGTACTCACACTAGCGATCAGTAAGGGTTCCAGTTTCCCCACATGCTCTTTTTTTTTAAATCTTAGCTAAAAAAAAAAAAAAAATCTTAGCTAGCCTGCCAGAAACCTAATCTGTTGCTATCAATTCAATTTCAACTCATAGCAACTCTATAGGACAGAGCAAAACTGCCCCATAGGATTTCCAAGGAGCAGCTGGTAGACTTAAACTATCGATCTCCTGGTTAGCAGCCTGAGCTATTGACAAATGAGCCACCAGTGCTCCCACGGAGATCCTAAAAGAGCATAATGCTCAAGGCAGGCCTTTTGTACTAGTTAAGCTAAACTGTTGTTCAGTTTTAAGAAGACTTCCGGGGGTATTTTTGGTTTAAGTTTTCTGCAACTTACTCTTTAGTTTTAGACACAAAAATGGAGAGAAAGAGAGTATGACAAAGCAAATGTGACAAAATGTTAGCACTGGCAGATCTCTGTGAAACCTTGATAGAAGTTCTTTATATTCCTTTTGCAAATTGTCTGTAAGTTTGAAATTAGAAATGAAAAGAGAAAAAAAATAAGGTGTGAAGGCCAAGGCATTCTTCTCCATCTCTGTTGTCATGCTCCCACTCCCCTGTCTGCCAGTGTTCCCATTGCACTCACTTTTATTTAGCATTATTCTGGAGGTTCCAAAGATGAAAAGGAAAGGGAAAAACAAAACCAAATAAAAACACACACACATCATTTTTGGCAGCTGATGTGATACCTACTGGAGGTCTTCTTAGGCTCATTCAGACACACGAGATCACCAGCCACACTAACTAGGCATTGGTTTCTTTCTTAGTCATAGAGTGCTGCTGTAACAGAAATACCAAAGTTCATGGTTTTCACAAAGAGAAAGTTATTCTTTCACAGTCCAGTAGACTTAGATACTTGAATCCAGGGTGCTGGCTCCAGGGGAAAGCTTTCTCTCTTGGTTGACTATGGAGGAAGGCCCTTCTCATCAGCCTTTCCTTGGTCTGGGAGCATCTCAGCACAGGAACCTCAGGTCCAAAGGATAAGCTCTGCTCCCAGTGCTGCCTTCTTGCTGGTATGAAGTCCCCATCTCTCTCAGGTTTCAGCTGAGCTTCCAGGGCGAAGACAGAGTTGGAAGAGGGACCTGGCAATCTACATCTGAAAAGAATTAGCCAGGGAAAACCTAATGAATAGCTGCAGAACATTGTCAGACATTGTGCTCGAAAGTGAGCCCCAGGTTGGAAGGTACTCCGAAGACAACTGAGGAAGAGCTGCCCCCTCAAAGTCAAGGTGATCTTAATGTGGGATGAAGTAAAGGCTTCAGAATCTTCATTTGTTGATGTGGCATGACTCAAAATGACAAGAAACAGCTTCAAACATCCATTAATAATTGGAACACAGAATGTATGAAGTATGAACTTAGGAAAATTGGAAATCATCAAAAATGAAATGGATGCATAAACATCAATATCACAGGCTGAAATGGACCAGTATTGGCCATTTTGAATCTGACAATTATGTGGTCTGTTATGCTAGGAATGAACACTTGAAGAGGAGCGATGTTGGGTTCATCATCAGAAAGAACATTTCAAGACCTGTCCTGATGTGCAATGCTGTCAGTGGTAGGGTAATATCCATACATCTCCAAGGAGGGCCAGTTAATACGACTCTTATTCAAATTTACACACCAACTACTAAGGCCAAAGATGAAGAGATTGAAGATTTTTACCAGTTTCTGCAGTCTGAAATTGATGGAACATGCAATCAGCATGCATTGATCATTACTGGTGACTGGAAAATATGGCCTTGGTGGTAGAAATAATGCCAGAGACTAAAAACTTCTTCATTGCAAATACCTTTTTTAAGCAACACAAACAGTGACTTACACATGGACCTCACCAAATGGAACACACAGGAACCAAATTGATTACATCTGTGGGAAAAGATGATAGAAAAGCTCCATATCAGCAGTCAGAACAAGACCAGGTGCTGACTGTGGCAAAGATCATCGATTGTTCATATGCAAATTCAAAATGAAATTGAAGAAAATTAGCAGTCCGCAAGAGCCAAAGTATGACCTTGAGTATATCCCTCCTGAGTTTAAAGACCATCTCAAGGACAGATTTGATGTGTTGACCACTAATGACCGAAGACCAGATGAACTGTGGAATAACATCATAGGCATCATCCACGAAGAGAGCAAGAAGTCATTAAAAAGACAGCAAAGAAAGAAAAGACCAAAATTGGATGTCAGAAGAGACTCTGAAACTTGCCTTTCAATGTTGGGAAGCTAAATCAAAAGGAAAGAATGGCAAAGTAAAAGACCTAAAAAGAAGATTTCAGAGAGCGGCTCAAGAAGACAAAATCAAGTTTTGTAATGACATGTACAAAGAGCTGGAAATGGAAAACCAGAGGCAAAGAACACATTCTACATTTCTCAAGCTGAAAGAACTGAAGAAAAAATTCAAGCCTCAAGTTGCAATAGTGAAGGATTCTACAGGGAGAATATTAAACAACTCAGGGAGCATCAAAAGAAGATGGAAGGAATACATAAAATCATTATACCAGAAAGAACTGGTCGATATTCAGCCATTTGAAGAGGCAGCATATGATCTGGAACCAACAGTACCGAAGGAAGAAGTTGAAGCTGCATTGAAGACACTGGCAAAAAAACAAGTCTCTAGGAACTGATGGAATATCAACTGAGATACTTCAACAAACAGATGCAGCACTGGAAGTGCTCACTCATCTATGTCAAGAAATTTGGTGGAAAGCTGCCTGGCCAACTGACTGGAAGAGATCCATATTTATGCCTGTTCCAAAGAAACGTGATCCAACCGAATGTGGAAATTATGGAATAACATCATTAATATCACATGCAAGTAAAGTTCTGCTTAAGATCATCAAAAAGTGACTGCAACCATACATTGACAAGGAACTGCCAGAAATTCAAGCTGGATTCAGAAAAGGACATGGAACCAGGGATATCACCACTGATATCAGGCTGATCTTGGCTGAAAGCAGAGAATACCAGAAAGATGTCTACCTGTGTTTCATTGACTATGCAAAGGCATTTGACTGTGTGGATCATAACAAAGTATGGCTAACATTGCATAAAATGGGAGTTCCAGGACACCTAACTGTACTTTTTAAGGATTCTGTATATGGATCAAGAGGCAGTCATGTGAACAGAACAAGAGGACCTGTAAGGTTTAAAGTCCGGAAAACTATACACCAGGGTTGTATCCTTTTCAATTTGTATGCCAGGCAAATAATCTGAAAAGCTGGATTATACGAATAAGAATGAGACATCAGGAATGGAGGATGACTCATTAACCACCTGAGTTACAACGACACCACATGCTGCAAGTGAAGAAGATTTGAAACACTTACTGGTGAAGATCAAGTACCACAGCCTTCAGTATGGATTGCACCTCAACGTCAAGAAAACAAAAATCCTCACAACTGGACCAGTGACACTGTCAAAAATGAAGAAACGATTGAGGTTGCCAAGGATTTCATTTTGCTTGGTTCCACAATAAACACTCATGGAAGCAGGAGTCAAGAAATCAAAAGATGCACTGCACTGGGAAAACCTGCTGCAAAGGACCTCTTTAAAGTATTGCAAAGTAAAGATGTCACCTTGAAGTCTAAAGTGCGCCTGACCCAAGCCATGATATTTTCAGTCTCATCATATGCACGTGAAAGCTGGACAGTGAACAAAGAAGAAAGAATTGATGCCTTTGAATTGTGGTGTTATCGAAGACTGTTGAATGTACCATGGACTGCCAAAAGAACAAACAGTTCTGTTCTAGAAAAAGTACAACCAGAGTGCTCCTCTGAAGCAAAGATAGCAAGACTGCATCTTATCTACTTTGGACATGTTGTCAGGAAGGATCAGTCCCTGAAGGACATCATGCTTGGTGGAGTGGAGGATCAGTGAAAAAGAGGAAGACCCTCAACAAAATGGATTGACATAGTGACTAAAACAATGGGCTTAAGCTTAAAAACGATTGTGGATGTGACATATGACAGGGAACTGTTTCGTTCTGTTGTGGATATGGTTGCCATGAGTCGGAACTGACTCGGCAGCACCTAACTACAACAACATGTCTCTCTGCTTGCTTCTGTCTTTTCCATTTCTGTCTAGTAGATGTCATCAGTATAACTGCCATTAGTCCATCTTATTATATCATAGCGGTAGGATTTACAACACATAGGGAAATCACATCAGATAACAGAAAGGTAGAAAATAATCCAATACAGTTAACAGATACTTTGGCAGGACACTGTTCCATCCATGACAGTCTTTTTAAAAGATAAAGAGCAAGAACTGCAGTTGCCAACGAGGTAATGTTACGTGTTCCTTGCAACGGTGTCCTTGCAGCTGCAGTTCGCTCATCAGATGGCTCAAGTGCAAGGAGGCCAGATCTCCACTGGGCCTTACAAAGAACTGCCCTGATTTAAAACCTCATGTTCTACAGAAGAATTTCATAATGCCAGAGCCATAGCTTCAGTGTCCCTGCAAGTAATGTGCTCAGTTACAGGTCACCACACTCAAAAAGTCCAAGACAATGGCTTACCTACCAGGTAATTATCTGCCTATCCTTCTAGATGCAATTTACCAATGATATTGTAAGCAATGTTACCTAGCAACATAACTGATACATACTTTCAAGAAAATGAACATAAGATCAGATTCTCATGTAGAATGCAAAAAGATTTGTGAAACCTTTGCACATAGTCTATTCCAATGACTTTGGTTAATGCTTTTAATACAGAAGAGGACAAGTTGGTACATTTTGTGATCACCAGGATTTGTAATGGGGAAAAGATGCCCCCTCTATGTCCTATTCAACTGGGATAGTCTTTTGCCCACTAGTGTTTATAGTGTCTACAATACTTTTGTATTTTGGGAATCCTAGGCAATTTATGACCAACAGGAACAACCAGAAAAACCCAAACTACTCATCCACAGATGAATGGATAAACAAAATGTGATATAATGGAATATTACTCTACCATATGGAGCAATGAAGTCCTCATACAGGCTATGACATGGATGTGTCTTGAAAACATTATGCTAAGTGAAGTCAGTCACAGAAGGACAAATATTGTGTGATCTCACTGTTTTGCAAAATCTAGAATAGGCAAGTGTATAGAGATCACAGATTCTTAATAGTTACTAGGCGTTGGTAGTAGGGAGGGTGAAAGGAGGATTCATGGTTAGGGGACATTGAGCTTTTGTTAAGGGTTACAGGAAATCCTGGAAATGGACAGTGGTGACAGCTGGGCAATATGACAAACATAATGCCACTGAATTTTATGTGTAAAGAATAATGAGATGGCAAATATTTTGTATACATAGATACGAGGTGTAACAGTTAAGTTCATGAACTGACCAATGTGTGCTTATGTTGGTAGCACTGTACAAACAACTCAGTAAGGTTTTATAACCTTGGTATATCAGTGTCTCACAGTTGTGCTTGTGTCAATATGTGGTAGTGTCTTGCTGAGTGGCATTTATTAATGTTGGATGTTTTTCTATGTCATTGAGAGATTGTTGGAGCTTAAATTAGAGCAATGAGCAAACATTAAATTTCTTGTTAAACT
This sequence comes from Heterohyrax brucei, assembly GCA_028571685.1. Classification (NCBI taxonomy): domain Eukaryota; kingdom Metazoa; phylum Chordata; class Mammalia; order Hyracoidea; family Procaviidae; genus Heterohyrax; species Heterohyrax brucei. Next base: position 73,460,624 of record CM053161.1, read on the forward strand.
TGGCATGGGTGGAAATGAAATCAGGGAAATGGTAATCCAAGTTTATGGGGATAATGCCATGAAGAAAACAGCAGTGTACAAAAGGATAAAATGTTTTCCTGAGAGAAGGGTCGCCATGAATTAGATCCGACTTAACAACACTTGGCTGGCTGAGAGAAGTGAAAGCGTCACTGATGAATAGAGTTCACGGTGTCCAATAACACTCAGAACTGATAAAAACATTGCAAAACTGTGTTGAACTGTGCGCTGAAATCATCGGCTGTGAGAAGCACAGCAGACCAAGTAAACATCGATAGAGAAACAGGAAAATCTTATCTGAAAATCTTGGCATGAGAAAGCTATGTACAAAAATGATTCTGAAACACCTCACCAATGAACAAAAGCGAAGGAGTGTGGAAGTTTGTTAAGACCTTTTGGAGTGGCAAGACAATGTTTTGGGCTGTCTTATCACTGGTGATGAAACATGGGTGTACCAATATACCCTGAAACAAGTGTCAAAGTGCACAATGGAAGTTATCCAGTTCTTCACGGTGAAATAAGTTCTGTCAGTCCAAATCAAGAGTCAAAAAGATGTTGCTAACTTTTTTGATATCAGAAGGATTATTCAGTATGAATTTGTGTCAACTGGACAGTTAACCAAGTTTACTCTTGGAAGTGCTGAAAAAGCTGTGTGAAAAAGTTAGACAAAAAGAACCCACACTTTTCACCAACAACTCCTGACTTTTGCATCATGACAATGCACCAGCTCACACAGCACTGTCTGTGAGGGAATTTGTAGCCAGTAAACAAATACTGTATTGCAACACCCTCCCTACTCATCTGATCTGGCCCCCAGGGACTTTTTTTCTTTACTCAAAGATAAAGGAAATATTGAAAGGAAGACATTTTGATGACATTCAGGACATCAAGGGCGATATGACGACAGCTCTGATGGCCAGTCCAGAAAACGAGTTCCAAAATCGTTTTGAGGGGTCGACTAGATGCTGGCACTGCTGCATAGCTTTCCAAGGGGAGTAGTTCAGAGATGAACATACTGATGCTCAGCAATGAGGTGTGTAGTATTTTTTTCTAGGATGAATTTGTCAATGTAATTGTCAGACCTCGTATTTACCACAATAAAAACACAAAACCAGGAAAAAACAAGCAAAACAAACTCAACCTGATGTGTTGCACAGTAGAACTGTACTCCCTAGAGATTTCCAAGCTGTGACCTTTTGGTAGCAGATGGGCAGGTGTTTCTTCTGAGATGGCCCTGGGGTGGGTGTAGACTGCCAACCTTTCAGTTAGTGGTCAGATGTTTAACCATTTGCCCCACCCAGGACTCCAATTCACTGGACAACATTACATGATAAAAACCCAAACTAGTTGCCATCAGATCAACTCTCACTCATGGTGATCCCATGCGTGTCAGAGCAGAGCTGTCCTCCACAGAGTTGTCAGTGGCAGATTTTTCAGAAGGAGATTGATAGTCCTTTCTTTCTTGGAGCCTCTGGGTGAACTCCAACCTCAACCTTTTCTTTGGCATCCAAGGATGTGTACTATCTGTACCATCTGTTATGATCACTTCTAACAAATCGGATTTAACTAGAGTAGAACTTTTAAAATCTTTTAAGAAAAAAATGTTTTTTCCCTGGCCATGTAACTTTGAGTAAATCCAGGGTTTTATCCACTGTGAAATGGTTTAACCAACAACCAACTGCCACTGAGTCAATTTCAACGGATGGAAACTGCATAGGGCGTACTCTGTGGGTTTCCAAACCTGTAATTGTTACAGAAGCAATTGCCACATTTTTTCCCCCCTCAGTGTGGGTTCCAACAACCAACCTTTTGGTTAATAGCCAGGTGTTTAACCACTATGTCACTAGGTCTCCTCCTGAAAAAACCAAACTCATCACTGTCAAGTGAATTCCTACTCATATCATCCCTATGGCTTCCCAAAAAAACCGAAAGACAAAACAAAAAAGCACTCGGTGCCATTGAGTCGGTTCTGACTCATAGAAACCCTATAGGACAGAGTAGAACTTCCCCATAGAGTTTCCAAGGAGCGCCTGGTGGATTTGAATTGTAGACTTTTTGGTTAGCAGCTGTAGCACTTAACCCCTATGACACCAGCCTTTTGAAATACTCAGTATTTTAAAAATCTCGGTCATTTTAGAAGGTGTCTGCATTGCCACTAAATTTCACTAGATGGCAGCAGAAGACGCCGGTCAGACTCCAGCTCAGGGTTAAACTGACTCGTGGCTCTCTCTGCCAGGAGCCTGTGTTAGGCTATGTAGGGCGGCCGGGGTTACCCCTTCCCACGCATGTACAGATTTCTATAGGCCTTTTCTCGGTGGATCCCAATCACATTAAACTGTTGTATTCTACGTGTGCCGGGTCTTGCTGGCCACCATACAACCACTTGCCTGCTCTTGTCCCTCTCCCTGCCAAGAGCTCTTAAACATTTTCTGTGGAAGTAAGAACGGAGTTGGGGCCAACCTGGCTGGTTCACCAGTTTTGTCAGGCTGTCACAAACATTGGGCTTTGTGGTCCATTTTCTTGTCCTTCCTGCCTCCTTCAGATACCTACCTCAGCTGGAACCCAATCAACCTCTTCAGACCGGCTGGAGCTGGCTTTCTGACCAGGTCCCTTCCATACAAGGAAGGATTTCTCCTGTCAGCATGAATTTGGTTTCACTCCAACCTGTATCTGCTCTTCATAGGAGGAACAATCATTTCCTGTCATGCTGCAGAACTTTCTGTATGAGAGGATGAACTCTGTTACACAGGCAGTCGGTGTCTTGTCACACCTCTCTCTGTCACTTCTATCTTCTGGTCAACCCTGGTGATATAGTGGTTAAATGCTATGTCTGCTAATCAAAATGTCAGCAGTTTGAATCTGCCAGGAGCTCTTGGGAAATTCCATGGAGCAGTTCTCCCTTGTCCCACAGGGTTACTATGAGTCAGAATCAACTCTACAACAGTGGGTAGCCCACTGGGCCAAACTGTATTGAGGATCTAAGAGTCTAACCTACCCTGCCACCATTCTCCAGTGCCCATAGGGAAGAGTTTCTTAGATTCGACCAGACATTCCGGTTCTCTTGCCTACTGCAGGAAACACATGGTGCTTCCCTGTTCAGCACCAACGAGACTGCCTGTCAGGCAGTCCCAGCACTGGGTATCACTGCCGCGGTTCACTCAGCAGACAGCTCACTGCCAGTAGACAAACTATGCCCTGGGCAGGTGCCCAAGCTGCCCTGATTGAAAAGTCTCATGACCCCAGTAGACAGTTTCTCCGGCAACAACTCCTCCTGGCAAATCTCAGCATGGCCTGCAGGGAACGTGCCCCAGGCACTTTTTAAGGGGATAAGCAGTCTCTCTTGGCCATTGCAATTTCCATCACCAGCTGTGAGGGATCATTCAGAAATACAGAACTACCTGCCATAAATGCTATTGTCCATAGAAAATAGTGAATGTACATCAATGTTGATTGCAGCACAGTCCACAATTGCTAAAAGATGGAATCAACCCAGATGCCCATCAACCGATGAATGGATAGACAAATTATGGTACATATACTCAGTGGAACACTGCTATGATAAAAGGCAATGTAGATTTAAAAAAAATCTCATAACATGGTTTCATTTGGAAGATATCGTGCTGAGTGAAATTAATTAGTGTCAAAAGGACAAATACTGCATGAGATCCTGTTACAAGGACTTAAAAGAATTATCTACAGAAGAAAATAACTGTTGGCTACAAGGGGGGTGGGGGATAAGGGTTTATCATAGATGAGATTATTGATAGATGTTAGAAATTTTATTTATTTACTTTAATTAATAAATAATAAAAATTAAATTAAAAAAAGGAAAGAAAAGAAACATCACCACTAGGCCTGGCCTCCAGTATTCTTACAAGGGACGTGCTGATTATAAGAGTAATCTAAACTACAGTAACACCCAGTCCAGATAAAATTTACCACCTAGGTGGGGATCATTTTTGCAGGAAATGTTGCCTAACAATAGTTGACAAACACTATCTTCATCTATTTCCAAGAAAACATAGAAAATTAACCAAAAGTCAGATTTTCATGTAAAACTGAAAAGATTTTTTTTAAAAACACTTTACATACAACCTAGACATTAAAAGACAAAGAGAAAAAAAAAGGAAAATTACTAAAGTGAATAAATGAGTTCAGTAAGGCAGCCAACATATTTTAAAGTTTCAAAATTACGTCAGCAGTCGTTAGAAAATGCAATGGGGTATTTCTTTTTGTGATATACCATAATATACTTAGAAATAACTATAAATAATTTCAAGCCCTACATGGAAACTTTAGAACTTCACTGAAAATTCCTGAGGAAATGAAATAACCAGAAACAAAAAAAAACCCCACTGACATAGAGTCGATTCTGGCTTATGGTGACCCCATAGGACACAACAGCCCTGCTCCAGAGTTCCACGGAGAACCTTGTGGATTTGAACTGCTGATGCTTTGGTAAGCAGCTGAATGTTTAACCACTCTGCCACCAGGCTCCAAGTGAAACAACATACCATGGTAATTTGATGTGAAGAGTTAATATTGTGTAGATATGTGCTCTAAAAATAAACTACAAATGCAGTATAGTCCTAACCAAAATGCTGATATTATTTTCCTAAGGAACTTGAAAAACTGATGCTGGAGTTCACAAAGAAGCAAACACGTGGAAGAAAATTTGAAAAGAAAAGAGGCTGTACTTGTTTTGTAGTTATCAAACCCACTAAAAAGTTACAGCGATCAGAAGAGCACAGTTTGGCACGTGTATCAGTGGAATCAAATAATTATACTTCGAAACACAAAATTTATTTAGTTTTCTTTTGTGTGGATATAATTTATACATATAGCCAGCCAGCCAAGTGTCATCAAGTCAATGTAACATGGCATAAATCTTATGTGTAGAGCTCTGTGAATTTTTACACATGTATATACTTATTTAAAAGCCACATAGATGAAGATATAGACCATTTCCAGCATGCCAGTAGCTCTCTTGTGCTTGCCTTTCTCCATTGATGTCATTCCTCACTCCTAAAAATAACCATTATTATTATTCTTTCTGCTGTCAGCTTCTTTTGGTCAGCATCACATCTGTGGTATTATTCATGTGGTGTCATGCAGCACTAGTTTATTCTTTTCCATTTTGTGTAGTATTCCACTATACTAAGAAAACATAATACACTTATCCATTATATTGTTGATGATGTTTGTGTTGTTTTATGAATTAAATTGCATCTCCCCAAATGTGTGTCTAATTGGCTAGGCCATGATTCCCAGTATTGTGTGGCTGTCCTCCATTTTGTGATTTGATGCAATTATCTATTTGTTGTTAATTCTAGCCTTTACGACATTAATGAGGCAGGATTAGAGGCCGTTATGCTTGAGACAGGACATAATCTGTAGCATCAGGTTGTATCTTGTATCAATTTCCTTTGAGATATAAAAGGGAGAAGTGAGCAGAGAGGAGAGGGACCTCAGCCAGGACCACAGCATGTCCTCTGGACCTAGGATCTCTGTGTTGAGAAGCCTCTAGACCCAGGGAATATTGATGACAGGGACCTTCCCCAGAGCTGACAGCTACAAAGCCTTCCTCTGGAGCTGGTACTCTGAATTGGACTTCTAGCCTCCTAAACTGTAAGAGGATAAATCTCTGTTGTTAAAGCCATCCACTTTGGTATTTTTGTTGGATAACTAGATAACTAAGGTTGTTCCAAGTTTTGGGCTGTTATGAATAAAACCACTATGAACATTCTTGTACATGTCTTCTAGTAGACATAAGCATTTATTTATGTTGGGTATATGGCACTTGGCTGGCTGGCATACTCATATCTAGGAGTGGAGCTGCTAGGTTATAGGGTGAAACTATATGTTTATTGTTGATACATACTATCAGTTTCCAAAGAGATTGTCCCGTGGTGGGAACTGAGAGTGTAGGTTTGTAGTGGTGTCTCACTGTGGTTTTAACTTGCATTTCCTTGACTAGTGATCTTCAATACCTTTTCATCTGCTTATTGTCCATCTAGATAGCCTTTTTTGCCCCTCCTCCTTATCAGATTTTTTTCTTAATCATTAATAAAAGTCCTTTGCCAGACATATGTTTTAGAAATGTCTTCTCCTGGTCTGTCACTTGCCTTTTCACTTTCTTAACAGTGTCTTTTGATGAAGTGAAGTTTTAGTAATTTAACCAATTTTTAAATGCATTTAACTATTAATCTTTTATTGTTAACGGTATTTCTGTTCTAGTAAAAAGTCTATGCCTAGCCCTAGTCATTAACATAGTCTCTTAAGTGTCCTTTTAGTAGCATTACTGTCTTACCTTTCACATGTAGAATTGTAATGGAAGTGCTTGCCAGTGCAATAAGACAAGAAAAGTAATAAAAAGCATCCAGATTGGGAAGAGAGAAAAAAATGGTCTTTATTCACAGCTGATATGATTGTCTTTGAAGAAAATCCTATAATGTGTAGGAGAAACCTATTTAAATTTGTAAATGAGTTAGGAAATTTGCAGGATACACCATCAGTATACAAAAATCAATTTTACTACCATACAGTGGCAACATTAGAAATTTAAAGAAATACTATTTATCAGCCTCACAAAAAGTATCCAGTACTTAGGGATGCAATGTAGAAGGCCTAGACACTGAAAATTAAAAAGGCCTTAACAAATGGAACATTATGCCATATTCACAAATCAGAAGAATAAATATTTTTAAGGTATCAGTTTGCCCCAGATTGATCCATGGATTCACTGCAATCTAAATCAAGATCCAAGCAGTCTTTTTGCTGGAAATTGTTAAGCTGCTTCTTAAGTTTATTTGGAAATGCAGAGGACCTAGAAGAGCTAAGACAACTTTGGGAAAGAACAAAGTTGTCAGGCTTAACCTACCTGATTTCAAACTTATTAAGCTGAGATAATCAAGAATTTTTGTGGCGCTTACATAAAGACAGACCAACAGATCAGTGAACAAACTAAAGATTTCATAAATACACTCAGATTTATATGATCAATGGTTTTTCAACAAGGTAGCAAAGCCAGCTTAGTGAAGAAAGAATAATCTTTTCAACAAATGGTTAAAACAGTTAGATATCTGTGTGTATAAAAATGAAGTTTGGCTCATATCCCGAACAACATGCAAAAATTAACTTCAAATAGATCATGACCTAAATGTAAAACCTAAAGCTATAAAACTTCTAGAGAAAAAATATAACGAAAAATCTTTGTGGCCTTGAGTTAGGACAAGATTTGTTAGCTATGACTTCAAGAGCACAATCTATAAATGAGAAAAATTGATAAATTGAACAGCATCAAAATTAAGAACTTCTGCTTTTGAAATATTCTTTCGAGAGAATGAAATGACAAGGCACAGACTGGGAAAAAAAATAACGCAAGTCACATATCTGAAAAAAAGACATATCGAGACTATAAACTTTCAAAACACAATAGTAAGAGAACAAACCAACTAATTACCAAAAAAAAAAAGACAAAAATTTGAACTTACACTTCAAAAAAGTTACATGGATGGCAAATAAGCTCATGAAAGAAGATCCAACATCATCAGTCATTAAAGAAATGCAAATCAAACCTATAGTGAGATATCACTGCTTATCTTTGAGACGTCTAACGCATGCTGGTGAGAATACAGAAGATCTGGCATTCTTACTGCTGGTGAGAAGGTAAAATGGAACAACCACTTTGCAAAATAGTTTGGCAGTTTCTTAAAAGGTTAAATATACATCTACCACATGGCATGGCCATTTCACACCTAGACATTTGTGCAAGAGAAATAAAGGCATAGATCCATACAAAGACTTATACATGGATGTGCATGGATGTTCTATTTGTAATAGCCAGAGACTGGAAACAACCCAAAAGTCCAACAACATGTGACTGCACAGACAAACCTTATATCCATAAAATGAAATACTACATGTTGTGGAATCAGTGCCGACTCACAGCCATTCCATAGACAGAAGAAAACACCGCCAGGTCTTGTGCCGTCCTCAAAATTCTTACTGTATAATTGAGCCCATTGTTGCAGCCATGGTGTCAATCCATCTACTGAGGGTCTTGCTGTTTTTTGAAGACCCTCTACCAAGTAATAGGAATGATAGAGTCAGCATGGATGAATCTCAAAATAATTAAGCCCAATTCTTGCCTCCCCAAAAAGGAGCACATAGTAGATGATTTTGTCTTCATAAAATTCTATAAGATGCAAACAAATCACAGCGATAAAAAGATTTCTGGTTGCTTTGGGAGTACTCTGTGCAGTGGGGAGGGACTGGGAGAATGGGGATGGGACAGGAAGAGAAAACTTCTGGAGGTGATGGGTGTGTTCATTTTCTTGATTATAGTGATGGTTTCCCAGGCGTACATATTCCTAAAAAAAATCAAACTCTGCAGTTTAAATATGTGTACGTTTTTGTACACGTCAATACCTTGATAATCCTATTTTTTTTTCTTTTTTAAAATAGGGATGAAGATCATAGAGGCACTAAGGTGAGCTAGTGTCTGGGGCAAGTCAGTTAGAATCCTCCTCAGCTGTAGAGACCATACTGCCCTGGCAGAGCCAGTTCAAGAAACAGTGAGAATTTAGATAAAGCATGTGGCCACGGGCTAGGCATTCAATTTCAGTGTGAAGGCAAGGTGCAACGCGGTAGACAGCCTGCCATCACCTTCAAGTTCTAGCGCGTTATCGTTCAGTGACCTAAAGCAAACTCCTTAACTTCAGTTCATTTTCTCAATTGCAGAGGGGATTAAATGACACAGAGCATATTACCTGCTTAGCGCGTGGGACAGCGTAGGAACCAAACAAAACTATTTCCAGTTGCATCAACCGTATGCGATTCTTAGGGATAAAATGTACAAGGCCTATACATCGAGAAGCGTCAGCAGCGTTATGCAACTATTTCTCTTTGAAGGGACGCAGCAAGCTATCACGGTCAGCCAGGTCAGAGAACCCAACGGATGGAGGGAGGACTGACCCCCACCTAGCCGGTGCTGGGATCCCACGCAGGCAGGCCGAGGGGCGCGCAAGGGGCGCGCAAGGGAAGGTCAGGACGACTGGGAGGCTCAGAGAGCCGAAGAGGTGCGACGTTTAGGAAAAGCGATATCCAGCATCGGTGCTGGACGCCCGGACCACCGAACAAGGAAACTAACTACACAACCCTCGACCCCCGAGACGCAGCCACCTCGCAGCCAGCCTTGCGGCTTGGCGCGCAGGCGCAGTGAGGGGGCGGAGCAGTGTTCTAGCCCCGCCCCGCGGCCACACCCAGCCCCGCCCCGGCCGCGGCCGCCCCGCTCCGGCTCCGCGCTGGGCAGCCTCGGGGAGGCGCTGCACCCGCGTGTGAGCTGCGGTGCGCCAGCAGGTGAGTGTGACTCGGGTGGTGGCAGACGCCCAGGGCTGTTTGGACTTCGCTCCTTTGCAGGAAGGGAAGGCGAAGCAATGCCGATTCAGAGTGTCTTGATCCCTCTAGACCCCTTCGCTCACTTAGGGCCAACCCCGAGTCCCGTCGTAATAGGACGACTACACCGAAGGTGCTTCCTTCATCATTGCGCAGGTTTCAGGGGCGATGTTAGAAGGCAGACGCAGCCCACGCGTCGTTTGCTTCTTCTTGGGTGAGGAGTCTTCGGTTTAAATATAGTTCCTCCTCAAGTTTGTGAAAAATTAACTGTTTAAAAACTAAAATTCATAAATCCCATTTGGAAATGAAAGAACTTTTAGGGGAAGCAGCATTCTAGTGGGAAACCCTGGTGGCGTTGTGGTTAAGTACTAGGGCTAATTAAAAGGCAGGCAGTTCGAATCCACCAAGTGCTCCTTCGAAACTCTAGGGGGGCAGTTCTACTCTGTCCTCTAGGGTCACTGTACACGACATAGCCGTTAAGCGCTCATCTGCTACCTGAAAGGCGGGCAGTTCAAACCTACCAGCTGCTTCCAGAATGATGTGGCAGTCTGCTTCCCTAAAGATTTACAGCCTTGGAAACCCGGTGGGTCAGTGCTACTCTGTCCTGTAGGTTTACTATGAGTCAGAATCGACTTGATGGCTGCGGGTTTGGTTTTGGACATTAGAATGTTGAATAAAGGTATGTTTTCGTGTTTTTCTCTTGAACAAAACAAAGTATCAAAGTATGATCCTACTATTCAGTTTCATGTAAACCAGTTGCCATGAAATCTGTGCCAGTCCGTGGCCCTTAAAATATATTTGTCTGGGTAATATGACTGCATGGGCATACACAGAATCAACAGGTGCCCCAGTGAGGTGCTTCTGCCTTACAGTGACCCAGTGTACAGCAGAGCCAAACACAGGCTGGTCCTGCACCCTGCTCACAGCCATTGCTATGCTCGAGCCCGTTGTTGCAGACATTGTGCCGTTCCATCTCATCGATGACTTTCCTCTTTTTCACTGACTCTCTGCTTGACAAAGCATGATGTCCTTCTCCAGGGTTTGGTCCCTCCTGATAGCATGTCCAAAGTACATGAGACAAAGTGTCACCATCCTTGCTTCTAAGGAGCATTCTGGCTGTACTTCTGGACAGATGTGTTCCTCCTTCTGACCATCCATGGTATATTCAATATTCTTTGCCAACACCGTGTTTCAAAGGCATCTATTCTTCTCCGGTCTTCTATATTAGTTGTCCACTGTTTACATGCATATGGGATGATTGAAAATACCATGGTTTGGGTCAGGACCGCAGTAGCCCTTAAAGTAACATCTTTACTTTTTAATACTTTAAAGAAGCCTTTTATGGCAAGTTCTTCTATGTAGGCAAAGCATTGTAGATAGACTGTGGAGGCTTTAGTTATGTTTAACTTCAGTGTGGTCAGTTCTGTCTGCTGTTAAGGGTAGCTGAATGGTTTTGTAGTTGAGTTTTCTTTCTTTCCTGTCTAGTGGTTTTATGGTTTTATAGTTGACATCACGTGTCCTCCACTCAGAACCAGGTCATGTTGTGGCATTTTGTTGCTCTTACTCTCTGCTTGCATTTGGGATTCTCTGATTCGGTGTGTCTCAGGTTCTGTGTTTTTCACCCATCTCCCCAGGTCCACTGATTCCTGTGATGTCATGGCCCACAGTCTCAGTTGGCAGGTATCTTGAAAAAGACTCCTTTCCAGGGGAAGGAGCCTCAAGCCTGCAGTTTGGCTTGGGGTACCCTGCCCTCTGTCTGAGTCATCTACTGCTGCTGTAACAGAAATACCGCAGGTGGATAGCTTTAACAGAGAGATTTATTTTCTCACAGTCTAGCAGGTTAGAAGTCCAAATTCAGGGTGTCATTTCCAGAGGAGGGCTTTGTCTCTCTGTTGGCTCTGGAGGAAGGTCCTTGTCTTAAGTCTTCCTTTGGTCTGGGAGCTTCTCTGTGCAGGAACTGTGGGTCCAGAGGACATGCTGTGCTCCTGGCACTGCTTTTCGGTAGTAAGATGTTCCCGTCTCTGCCCGCTTCCCTTTCCTTTTATCTCTTGAGAGTTACAGGGTAGTGCAGGCCATGCCCCAAGGAAACTCCTGTTATATTGCGTCAGCAGTGTGACCTTGTTAAGGGTGTTATGTCCCACCCCAGTCCTCTTTAGCGTAATCTGATTTTGCCTCGTTAACCACAGGTGGAGATTAGGATTTGTAACACAGGGAAATGACAACAATCGCTAAAAGGAGGTCAACCACACGAGACTGGTCACCATGGCCTATCCAAGGTGACACGTACTTTAGGGGGACACATTCAATCTGTGACACTTTCTGAGAACATTTTCTTATTCTTGAGCCCAGTTGTAGTTTATGGGTTTTCTCTTTTTATGTGTCATTATTCACTGTAAGTTCCCAGAGGGCAGGGACCGCCAGTTTTGTTCACCTTTCTTGTCTCCAACTTGACACGGGCCTAGTAGGTATCCAAATAAAATTTGTTGCATGAAGAAATGAATGAAACATTTTGTGTTTGAGAAGAAATGTGTCCTGGTATTAGAAGAAATAAAAAGCTAGATTTGTCATGTTCTCGCTGGTGTGCATTAACAACAGAATATGGGATTCTAGTACTTAATCTTTAATTTTCTCTTTTTTCAAAAACCATATACAAACATTTCATTCTTATTTTTGTTAATACCTATCAGATATTATAGCGACTGTCAAAGATATGTGAAAAGTATAATCAGATTCTTTTCATTAGCCGTATATATCTGTCAATTTTATCAGGTGTTTATCGTGCTGATTATCTCTTGCTGTGTAGCAAAATCTCAAAACTCAGTGAATTATAACAATTGTTTTGTTACTATTCTCTATGGTTTTGTGGGGCAGAGATTCAGATAGGCAACAGTGAGGAAGATTCTTTTCTGCTTCATGATTTCTGAGGCCTCCACTGGGGGCTGGCTGGACATCTCTTTCCATTCATGTAGTCCCAGGAAGTCCCTCTGTGTGTCACCTGCCTGGTGACCCTGGGATGGTTGGAAATCTTAGGTGGCTGAGGGTTCCAGGAATGAGTGCTTTGAAAAGTGGAGGGTACCTGGATGTGGAAACTGGCATGGTATTACTTTGGCAGTAGCCATAGCAGTGATAGGGTCTGCCCACATTTAAGGAGAGGTGACACAGATGCCACTTCTGATGGGAAGAGTGCCAATTTATGGTCATCTTTAATCCCTCACATTGAGTATTAGAAAAAGATGAAATCATTGTATCTTAGTTGTAAGACATCTCAGAGATAATATCATCAGACCCGCCGAATTCCAGATATTTCTTTTATAAGTAGCATGCCCCCCAAAAGTGGTTCAACTTTTGCTTGAATGTGTTCAGTGAGGTGGAAGTAACCCTTTGTTAGACCAGCCTCTGATGCTACCTTTAAGGTAACATGAATATAAAAAATGGACAATTGACTTGGTCACTAAGATATTTCTCATTGTTTAGCTAATCCTTGTGAAATTTGGAATACAGAATATCAATTAAAGTAACAGCTATTATGATATGGACTCTATGGGGCAGTTCTACTCTGTCCTATAGAGTTGCTAGGAGTTGGAATCATCTGGATACCAGTGGGTTTTGGATGGTGATACCCAGACAAGGTTGGAACCTCTGGGATACTGAAAATTAGATTCATATGGTGTACTATGTCTTGGATGTAAATCCTGTAAGTTGCACTTAAAGTGGCAGAGACATATTAAGCAGCAAAAGCCATAATCTTAAAGAGAGGTGATGTGGCCCTGCCATGAGAAGAAGGCAGTCAGTTGGCTGTGAGGATGCTGTTGAAGCTCAGTGGGCAGGGCTTCTTGCCTGGGGGTCGGGGGAGAGGAGGGAGAAGAAGAGCAGCTAACTCCAGACTTGGCATCAAGGTGAGATTCCTTAAGGTGATGATGAGAGATGACCATTTGTTACTGGACTTAGATGATTATGAAACTCAGGTTATCACATCATACTTGAAGCGTAAGTGCCTGGTCCCTCAAATAGCAGATGTGCATTTCCAGGCCTCTGTTTGAGACCAGACTACTTTGGACCTCAGTTCCGTTGTGCATGTTCTCAGACCAGGCCAGGTAGCTTCTTCACAGCTATGCCAGGAGTTCAGACGTTCTCTCTTTTTTGTTAATATTATGATTTAGATGAAAACTCACACAGAAATTAGGTTCTCGTTGAACAGCTTTTATACAGATTGTTCCGTGACATTGCTTATAGTTTTCACACACATGTCAGTCTTCTCGTTATTTCCATTTGTTTAGGTTGTTTCCGTGGAGCTGACTTCCCTGCTTCTCCTTGCCTTCTCACTTTTGCAGTAGTCATTGTTGATTGTTTGGTCTCGTATAGTTAATTGTTTAAGGGAGCACCCTACTCATGAGAGATATTGTTTGTGTTATAAGGCAATCTGCTGTTTGGCTGAAAGGTGACCTCCGGGAGTGGCTTCAGTGCCAAGTTCAAAGGGTATTTTAGGGCAGCAGCCTTGGGATTCTTCTATTCTTTACCTGTAGAGTAAGTCTGGCCTTTTCTGGAATTTGAATTTTGTTTTACATTTTTCTCACATTCTATTCAAGATCTTCTACTGTGTCCCTGTTCAGAACAGTTAGTAGTGGGAGCTGGGCACCATCTGGTTCTGGTCTCAGGCTAGAAGAGGGTGTGGTTCATGTGGGCAATTAGTCCTGCCAACTGGCTTCTTTTTGGAGTCTTTGGTGTCCTTCATTCTCTTTTGCTCTAGCTGAGCAGACACCAATAATTGTATCTTAGGTGAACACTTGTAAGCTTTTAAGACCCTGGAGACCACTCCCCAAACTATAGTTCAGTACATTATCTCTGTGAACTCCGTTATGCCAACTGACTGAGTCAACCCATGAGACCATGGCCCTAAGCCTTTGAACCTGGTAAAGCAATCTTCCAAGGTGTTTGGATATGCTTTATTATATATATATATGTGTACATATATATATGAAGATATATGCAGTACACACAGACATGTATGTACATATGCCTGTAGATGCACCCAGAAACCCTGATGGCCTAATGTTGAGTGCGATGGCTCTAGCCATAAGGTTGGCAGCTGTGTTACCTAGTTTGGATCTGTGCCTTGGAGCAGTTAAGCCAATGGAACATAACTCCAAGTTAGAAAGAGGAAGAAGGTTTATTAGGAGGTGTGATAGCACTGGAGACTCAGCAGCAATGCAGGCTGTTCTCCACAGAGTCTCAAAAGACAATCTTTACATCAGAGTTTATATATGATTTTAGCAAGGACTACTTTATGTTTTTAAGCATGTAGCCCGCAGATAACTGTATGTAGTCACAAGAAACTCTTTGTTAAACTATGGATGTGTATGTCAGACACCTGGACTCTAACTTGAATGTTTGTAACAGGAAAAGACAAAATTTATATAAAAATTCCTCAGCTGGTGATGCTAGCCTGTCTCTAACTGAGATAAGGAGCCAAAAAGAAAAATGCCAGGCAGCCTTTCTAGCTGCTGTTTTCAAGGCTGAAGGCCATTTCTCAGGAGGGCAAAGAAGAGGAGGGAGACCAAGGTCACAAGAGCTGATGGGGATTTGTGCCCCTTTGAGAAGAGGCCAGTGCAGAGGCCAGAGTAGCTGGTGTAGTAAAAAACACTTACAGATTATTTAGAGTCATGTTATGGCATTAGTTATGTGACGTTCTCAATGACCCATTTTGAAAAGGAAAACCTGTTGCAAGGTATTAGGGTTATGGTTTGAATCCACTATAGACTCCTTGTAAGCTTTTGGGGAAGGTCTACTGTATCCTATAGATTGCTATAAGTTGGAATTGAAATGATGGCAATTTTTTTTTGAATAGATACATCTATTCATATACGCTCGTCTACTTGCATGTCCCTTCCTATACACAGATATGAATGCATATTTACCTATGTAACCACACACATATTTTTTGGTTATTACTGTTGTTGTGAAATTGTATGTATTATAGCATTTACATCAAGATTGTCACCTTTTTCTTGTGTACCTCTGAGTATCTTTAGTTACCTCGGCAGGTTGTTTTGCTAAAGGCTTTTGGACAAAGAACCCTGCTGTCCAACCCCACCTGCTGTCCAACCCCGCCTCTACTCTCGTGGCTCCTGCTGCCACACACTGGCCAGGTTTTGTAGCTCCTTTGGAGTAGACTGCCTTTCCTTCCGTATCAGGCCAGTCCTATCAGTGGCTGGCTCATGTGGTGACTTAACCCTCATTTTAAAGTTAAACCACAATTTTAGGATTAACTGTTAGTGGCCAGAAAGGGAAGGTCCTGAGACGAGGTGTGATTGAGCTCATAATGGGGAGGAATGAGTCATTTCTACAGACCCAGAGGATTCAAGACAATTGGGGAATTCATGATTTTCAGGGACTTCAACACAGAGGACTCTGTCTCATTGTTAGCAGATCTGCCTTGATTGGAAATTTATGTTACTTTGGAGTCTGGGTGTTTTGAGCATTAAATCTTGGCCCAGTCTGTCTTCCTAAAGAGATGTTGAGAGCCTCTGTATGCTCCCAAGGAGGCTATGATGGTTTAAGATATGTCCACCAGTTCTTTGCTACTCCTCTCTTTTAGAGGTGGAGCTTGATTCCCTTTGAGTGTGAGCTGGACTTAGCCACTTGGTTCTAACAAGTAGATTAAAGTAGAGGGATGTTGTGAATTTCAGAGACTAGGTCATAAAAGGCACTGAGACTTCCTTTCTTGCTCACTTTATTGGGTCACTTGTTCAGGAGGAAGTCAGCTGACATGCCATGAGGAAACACAGGTAGCCTTACGGCAAATAAGCTTGGCAGCAAGTCCTTTGGCCCCAGTTGAACCTTCAGATGGCTGCAGCCCCTGCTATCTTTTGCTGTTATTCCTGGGAGTGTTTGTGTGTGTGTCTGTTCATTGTAGGATATTGGTAAAAAGTGAGCTCACTTTACTAATAAAGGTAATTCTTTTGCTGCACAGATAAAAGGAGAGCATGTTAAGAGAATAAAATGTAGTAGACCAAAGGTAGGCTTTGAAGTACTGGACACCAAAGATGCTCTATTATGAGAAACTCAAAGATGATGGTACATTATTAGAGTATAACAGAGGTGTGATATAGTGTCACGGATCATCTAAATTCCTGAGGGATAAGCATCATTGACAGCACAAAGCTCCTTCCTATAAGGTGGAGGTCAGACTAAATCTCCTCTAATTTTTTCAGCATTTCTGACACCAGTCCTTCTCCCTCCATACTTTCTACTTCTTCTCTAAAGCAAACAGACAAACCTGTATGGAAAACCAAACCCACTGCCGTCTAGTTGGGTCCAACTTATAGTGATCCTAGAGGTCAGGGTAGAACTGCCCCATGGAGATTCTAAGGAGCACCTGGAGGATTTGAACTGCCGACCTTTTGGTTAGCAGACATAGCACTTAACCCACTCCAGCCTTTGTGGAGGTGGCTGTTAATATAAGTAAACTCCTTGTGAATTTCAAGGCGTAGCCCTCCCAGCAGGATTGAGATGGACAAGTCCCCTCAGTGCACAAGTCACTCAGACCTACTGGGTGGATTTTCACGTTAACATTTGAAAAGCAAATTGATCAGTTTCTGCAAGGTGCAGAACAGACTGTGGCCCAACCGATCATTTTTGGCAGAATTACAAACCCAAGGCCAGAAAGGACATATATAAGAGAAAACCAATGCATACAAGGGGTCAGCCTTTGAGTTGGCTACTTTTCTTTTTTTTTTTTTTTTCAGTAAACTCCAGTTTTGATATCATTACAGTGGTAGATTTCTTATTTTACAGCCCCATTGGTGTATTTCCGAAACCATAAAATTCACTCATTTAAAGTTGACTGGACTTTGCTTTTAACGTAGTCGCAGAGTTGTGCAGTCATCATGACAATCTAATTTTAGACCATTCTCAGCAACCCCAAATGAAATGACATACTTGTCTGTAGTCTCTTCCAGTTCCTGTTTCTGTGACCTCTCTCCCAGCCCCAGCCACTAATTTTTCTGTGTCTTTGGCTTGTGACATTTCACATAAGTGAACTGGCTCACTTTACTTTTTATAATGTTCTCAAAGTTCATTGTGTTGTAGACAAATCAATACTTTGTTCTTTTTTATTGCCATGTAATATTCCATTGTGTGGATATACCACTTAAAAATTCCATCAATTTATGGATATTTGGGTTGCTTCTGCTTTTTAGCTGTTACTCATACTGCTGCTGTGAACATTTGTGTACAAGTTTTTTTTTTATGTGCATATGTTTTTATTTCCCTGTGTACATACCTAGGAGTAGAATTTTCTGTGATAAGTCAGTGTTTAACATTTTGAGGAATTGCCAAACGGTTTTTAGAAAACGGCTGCACCATTTTACATTTCCCCCTGCCACCCCCAGCAATGATGAGGACTCCAGTTTCTCCATGTTTTTGGAAACACTTGTTATTGACGGTCTTTTTTGTTTTAGTTATTCTAATGGGTATGAGGAAACCCTGGTGGCACAGTGGTTAAGTGCTATGTCTGCTAACCCAAGGGTCAGCAGTTCAGAGCTACCAAGCACTCCTTGGAAACTTTATGGAGCAGTTCTCCTCTGTCCTGTAGGGTCGCAATCGGTCAGAATTGACTTGATGGCAGTAAGTGAGATCCTAGTGGGGATGGGAAACCCTGATGGCATAATGTTAAAGGACTATGGCTGCTATCAAAAGATTAATAGTTTGAATCCAGCAGACACTCTATGGAAACATATGGGATAGTTCTACTCCTTCTTTTAGGGTTGCTATGAGTTGGAATTGACTTGACAGCAACAGTTTATTTTTGTTTTTTGCTTTTAGTGTATATGAAGTTATAGCTCACTTGGTTTGATTTGCATTTCCCTGATGACTAATCCTGGTGGCATAGTTGTTGAGTCCTGTGGCTACTAATCAAAAGGTCAACAGTTTGAATCTGCCAGGTGTTCCTTGAAAACTCTGGTGCACTTCTACTGTGTCCTATAGAGTTGCTATGAGTTGGAATTAACTCAGTGGCAGCAGATTTTTCTGAATGGCTGATGGGAACCCTGGTGCTGTAGTGGTTAAGTACCACAGGTGCTAACCAAAATGTCAGCATTTCAAATCTTCTAGGTGATCCTTGGAAACTCTATTGCGCAGTTCTGCTTATAATGCTTCTGTGAGTCAGAATAGATTTTTAATGACTAATGATGTACATATTTTCATGTGCTTATTGGCCATTTACATACATTCGTTGGAGAAGAGGCTATTTTGATTATGTGCCATTTTTTAAATGGAGTTTACTTTAATTGTTGAGTTGTAAGAGTTCTTTATTGTGGGTGTAAGCCCCTTATCAGATACACGATTTGCAAATATTTTCCCTTAATCTTTGTTTTCACCTTTTTGATGGTATCCTTCCAGCTGATACTTTGATTTCTGTCTCTTGAGATACCCTCAACCAGAACCACCCAGCTAAGCTACTTCCAAATTCCTGAACCATAGGAACTTTGAGATAATAAATGTCTGAAGCCACTAAGTAATTTGTTATGCAGCCATAGAAAATTAACACGTAGTTTTCAATTGATTAATTGTTCACAGCTTTTTGTTACCTGTTTACAAATTAAATCAAGTTTAGGAATTGCTGTTTAATTCCATTTTTCTTCTGGTTATTATTTCCCCTGTAATTCCTTAGATGCACGATTCACTGTTCTCACTGTACTTCTTTCAAGACAAATTTTTTCATTCTTTTGGCAGTCCGTAGTATATTTAATATCTTTTGCCAGCACCACAATTCAGGGACACCAGTTGTTCTTTGGTCTTCGTTACTCATGGTCAAACTGTTACATGTATATGAGATGATTGAAAACACCATGGCTTGAATCAGTCACAGCTTAGTCTTCAAGGTGACAGCTTTTCAACCCTTTGAAGAGGTCTTTTGCAGTAGATTTGCACAATGCAATGCATCCTTCAGTTTCTTCACTGCTGTTTTCGTGATGGGGCATTAACTGGTAATCCAAGTAAAATGAAATCCTGGACAACTGCAATCTTCTCTATGTTTATCATGATGTTGCTTATCAGTCCAGTTGTGAGAATTTTCGTTTTCTTGATGTTAAGGTGTAATCCATACTGAAGGCTGTGGTCTTTGATCGTCATCAGTAAATACTTCAAGTCCTCCTCACTTTCAGCAGGCAGGGTTGTGTCGTCTGTGTAATGTAGGTTGTTAATGAGTCTTTCTCCAATCCTGCTGCCCATTCTTCTTCATACAGTCCAACTTCTCAGATTATTTGCTCAGCATACAGATTGAATAAGCGTGATGAAAAGATACAACCTGTTGTGCGTGTTTTCTAATTTTAAGCTGCTTGGTAACCCCTTGTCCTGTTGAATGATTGCTTTCTAATCTGTGTCCAATCCAATCCAAGTGCTGTCGAGTTGGATCCGACTCATGGCCTCTAATCTGTGTACAGGTTCCTTATGAGCACAGTTAAATGTTCTAGAATTCCCATTCTTCACAGTGTGATCCATATTTGTTGAGATCCACACAATCGAGTGCCTTTGCATAGTCAGTGAAACATGGATAAACATCTTTTATCACGCTCTCTGCTTTCAGCCAGGATCCAAATCCGAAGACAGCCGTAATACCCCTGGTTCCACATCCTCTTCAGAGGTCTAGCTTTCTGACAGTTGCCTGTTGATATACTGCTGCAGCTGCTTTTGAATGATCTTCAGCCAAGTTTTACGATATTACCAAGTAATATTGTTCTTTAATTTCCACATTTGGTTGGATTGCCTTTCTTGGCAGTGGGCATAAATATGGATCTCTTCCAGTCGGTTGGCTAAGTAGCTGTCTTCCGATTTCTTGGTGTAGGTAAGTGAGTACTTCCAGTGCTGCATCTGTTTGTTTGGTATTCGGACAGCCCCCGGAGCCTTGTTTTTGGCCAGTGCCTTCACCGCACGGTAGACTTCTTCCTTCAGTACCATCAGTTTCTCATCACATGCTACCTCCTGAAATGGTTGAACATCGGCCAGTTCTTTTGGGTATAGTGACTCTGTGCATTCCTTCCATCTCCTTTTAATGTCTCCTGCCATGTTTCATATTTTCCCTGTGGAATCCATCACTGTTGCAACTTGAGAGCTTGAAGTTTTTATTTAGTTCTTTCAACTTGGGAAACACTGAGTGTGTTTTTCGCTTTGGGGTTTACAGCTCCAGGTCTTTGCACATGTTTTTATAATACTTTGCTTGTCTTCTTAAGCTGCCCATTGAAATCTTCTGTTTAGCTCCTTTATTTCATCATTTCTTCTATTTGCCTTAGCTGCTTGATTTTTAAGAGCAAGTTTTTAGAGTGTCTTTTAAGATCTGTTTTAGCCTTTTCTTTCCTGTTTTTTTAATGAGCTCTTGCTTTCTTCATATATGATGTCATTCCACAACTTGCCTGGGACATTAACTTTGGCCTTTGGTCAGTGGTGTTCAGTGTGTCAAATCTATTACTTCAGGTGGAATATACTCAGGGTTGTACTTTGGCTCTTGTCAACTTGTTTTCATTTTCTTCAGTTTCAACTTGAGCTTGCATAAGCCAGACATGGCAGGATGTTACATAGCTTGGAGGATTAGATGTTGTCTGGAAGACCCAATCTCACTGGAGGACAGTAACACTATGACTCCTAGGGATCCTTTAGATTTTGAGATATTTTCTTTTTTAAATTATTGTGCATTAGGTGGTTTACAGTACAGATAGTTTCTCATTAAAAAGTTTATATGCAAATTGTTTTATGACATTGCCACAAACCCTGCACTGTGACAGCACTCTACACCTGTCCACCCAGGGTTCCCTGTGTCTGTTTGTCCGGTTTTCCTGTCCCTTCTTGGCCTCTTGCCTTTGCTTTTGGGCAGGTGTTGCCTACTTGGTCTCATATACTTCACTGAAGTAAGAAGCACGTTCTTTATCTGTGTTACTGTTTGTTTGATAGGCCTGTCTAATCTTTGGCTGAAAGGTGGACTTTGACAGTTGTGTCAGTTCAGAGTCAACAGGGTATTTGGGGACTGTAGTCTGAGGGGGTTAGTTCTGAAGATGTCTTGTCTTTGGAGATGTCTTGTGCTCCTGAAGTCTTCCGTTCAGTCCTTTTTTATTGCATGTCTGCCACATTCCAGGTACTGCTGTAGGTGCTGAGAATCCAGGAAACAAGATAGACAAGGCCAAACCCTGGAGGAGTGTAAGTTCTAGGAGGACACAGACAGCACATAAAATAATTTTGGAAGAAAATAAGTGGGGGATGGGATAGTAACTGGGTAGAGTGGAGGATAATGTGACAATATGACAAGGATAATGTGACAGCTGACTCCTTTCCACTCCACATTTTCTTTGGCCATTTAACCAGCTCCTGCCCCTTTCTGCCTTCTTATCTTAGCTCTGGACAGGAGCTGTCCGTGTAGTCTCATATCTACGTGAACTAAGAAACATACTCCTCACATGTATCATAGTCTTATAGTCCAGTCTAATCTTTTTCTGAAAAGTTGCCTTTGGGAATGGTTTTAGCTCTGGGTTAGCAGAGAATCTGCGGGCCATTCATCTGGGGTTTCTCCAGTCTGAGACTATTAAGTCTGGCTTTTTGCTAGAATCTGAGTTCTGCATCCCCCTTTTCTCCTGCTCCATCAGGGGCTCCGCTGTGCTCCCTGTCAGAGTGGTCATTGGTGTTAGTGGGTCACCATCTAGTTCTTCTGGTCTCAGGCTGATGGAGTCTCTGGTTTATGTGGCCGCTTCTGTCTCTTGGACTAATATATTCCTCTTGTTTTTAGTGTTCTTTGTTCTCCTTTGCTCCAGGTGGTCTGGGGCCAATTGATGCATCTTAGATGGCTGCTGGCTAGCTTTTAAGACCCCTGCTACCACTCAGCAAAGTGGGATGCAGAACATCTTAATAAATTTTGTTAATGCCAGTTGACCTAGATGCCCCCTGAAATCATGGTACCCAGGCCCTTCCCTGCTATTCTATTCCTCAAAGTGTTTGGTTGTATTCAGTAAACTTCTAGCTTTTGGTTTAGTCCAATTCTGAGGTCTGACAGTTAAGTCCAGGAACGTAACTGTTCAAAGTGCTGCATACCTCATTGCTGAATATCACTATGGTCACTTTTAGGAAGTGATGCACTGACACTAGTGCCTATTCCACCCTTCAAAGCAATTTTGGAATTCTTTCTGGAATGGCCACTGCACACCATGTCAAGGTGGAAAGGTGGCAAGTTTGCAAATTTAATTGCATAGTTGTCTGTGAGGGAGTTTTTAGCCAGTAAACAAATACTCACCTGATCTGGCCCCCAGTGACTTTTTCTTTACCCAAAGATAAAGGAAATATTGGAGGGAAGACATTTGGATAACAATCAGGACATCAAGGGTAATTGGACGATAGTTCTGATGGGCATTCCAGAAAAAGAGTTCCAAAATTGCTTTGAAGGGTGGACTAGGCAGTGCATCAGTGCATAGCTTCCCAAAGGGAGTACTTTGAAGGTGACTGTAGTGATATTCAGCACTGAGGCATGTGACACTTTTTCTAGGATGAGTTTGTGAACTCAATTGGCAGCCCTCGTAGGCTCACTTCTCCTGTATTGTGTGTTGTCCCTTCCTTCAGCTAAGATAATTCTTGTCTACCGTCTACTTAGTGGAAACTGTGGTGGTGTAGTGATAGAGCTGCTGACCAAAAGGTTGGCAGTTCATATATACCAGCTGCTCCTTTGAAGCTCTGTAGAGTAGTTCTACTCTGTCCTGTAGAGTTGCTCTGAGTTGGAATCGACTTGATGGCAACTTTTTTTTTTTTGAAATATAGTTAGTGAATACCCTACTTTCTCCCTCCCCACCTTTGTAACCATCAAGGACTGTTTTCTTCTATGTTTAAGTTTCTTGAGTTCTTATAATAGGGGTCTCATGTAATATTTGTCCTTTTGTTACTGACTAACTTCATTGAACATAATGCCTTCCAGATTCATCCATGTTATGAGATGTTTCCAAAATTCATCATGTTCTTTATTGTTACATAGTATTCTGTTGTGTAAATATACCATGATCTGTTAATAGGCACCTAAGTTGTTTCCATCTTTTTGCTCTGTGAACAGTGTTGTGGTGAATATGGGTATGCATCTATTTGTGTAAAAGCTCTTATTTCTCTAATATACATTTCAGGGAGTTGGACTGTTGGAGCATATGGTACTTCTATTTCTAGCTTTTAAAGGAATCTCCAAATTGATTTCCAAAGTGGTTGTCCCATTTTACATTCCCACGAGCAGTGTATAAGTGTTCCAATCTTTCCACATGTCTCCGACATGTATTATTTTGTGTTTTTTTTTTTTTTTTTGATCAATGCTAGCTTTGTTGGGTGAGATTGTATCTCATTGTAGTTTTGCTGTACATTTCTTTAATGGCTAATGACTAGGAGCATTTCATCTTGTATCTGTTCACTACCTGAATGCCTTCTTTGGTCAAGTGACTGTTCATGTCTGTTGCCCATTTTTAAAGTGGGTTGTCTTTCTGTTGTTGAGGTTTTGCGATATTTTGTAAATTTTAGAGATTAGACCCTGATAGGCTTTGTGGTAGCTCCCAATTTTCCCCTCCAATCTGTAGATTGTCTTTCTAATCTGTTGGTAGAGTCTTTTGATGAGCAAAAGTAGTTTTTAGGAACACCCAGATACCTAGTTTCTCTTCTGATATTTATGCACTGTCGGTAATGTTTTGTATTCTGTTTATGCGACATATTAGGACTTCTAGCATTGTCCTTATTTTTTGTTCCTTGATCTTTATTGTTTTAGATTTTATGTTTAGGTCTTTGATCTATTTTGAGTTAGTTTTTGTGCATGGCATGAGGTATGGGTCTTGTTTCTTTTTCTTTTTTCTTGCAGTGAATATCTAGTTATGCCAGCATCATTTGTTAAAAAGACTGCCTTTCTCCCATTTAACAGATTTGGGGTCTTTGTGAAATATCAGCTGCTCATAGGTAGATGATTTTCTGTCTGGATACTCAATTCTGTTCCATTGGTCTATTTACCTGGTGTAGTACCGGTACTACCAGGCTGTTTTGACTACCATAGTAGTATAATAGGTCCTAACATTAAGTAGTGTGAAGCCTACCACTTTGTTCTTCTTCAGTAATGCTTTATTTATCTGGGGCCTTTTCCCTTTCCATCTGAAACTGATGAGTTGTTTCTCTATCTCGTTAAAAAATGCCATTAGAATTTAGATGGGAAGTGCATCGTATCTGTAGACTGCTTTGAATAGAATAGACATTTTCATAGTTGGGTCTTCCTATCCATGAGCATGGTATGTTTTTCCACTTATGTAGATCTTTCAGTTTCTTGCAGTAATATCTTGTAGTTTTCTTTGTGTCTATCTGTTTTTCTTTTTAATAAACAACCTTTATACTCATAAACTTGACAACTTAGAAATGGACCACATCCTCAAATTACTGTTACAGGCTGAATGTGTCCTCCAAAAAGATATGTCAAGTCCTAAACTTGGTCCCTGTGAATTGCCTTCTTAGGAATTAAGGTCTTTGCAGATACAATTAGTTAACATGAGGTCGTACTGGAGTAGAGTGAGCCCTAATTCAGACCTTCTACAAAGAGGAGAAGGGACACAGACGGGAGATGGCCATGTGAAGATGGAGGCTGAGATTGGAGTTACACTGTTGTAAGCCAGGGAACACCTGGGGCCACCTGAAGATGAAAGAGGCAAGGGAGTATCTTCCCCTAGATATTTTGGAGATAGCATACCCTTGCCAATGCCCCAAGTTTGGACATTTAACCTCCAGAACTATGACAGAATACATTTCTGTTGTCTTAAGCACAACAGAGATGTGTTGGGTTGCTTTGTTGCAGCAGCCCTAGGAAACTAGTACAATTACAAATTACCAAAACTTCACCAAATTGAAATAGATAACCTGGATAGTCTTATAACTATTGAATCAGTTGAATACATAATTAAAAATCTTTGAAAAATTAAATCTCCATGCCCAGGTGGTTTCACTAGAGAATTCTATTTTGTGCTGCTGTAATAGAAACATCATGAATGGCTAGTTTCAACAAAGAGAAATGTATTCTTTCATAGTATAGGAAGCTAGAATTCTGAATGCAGGGTGCCAGCTCCGGGGGAAAGCTTTCTGTTTCTGGAAAAGGTCCTTGTCATCAATCTTCCCTGGCTGAGGAGCTTCTCATTACAGGGACTCTGGGTCCGAAGGACGTGCTGTTCTCCTGGCTCTGGTTTCTTGGTGTTAGGAGTTTCCTCTTGTCTCCATCTCCTGCTACTCTCTTTTTTAACCTGATAACTGAGATGTGCTCAGTGAGATAAACAGGGTTTCACTGTACACTGCCAAGAGGGCCTGTATGCTTGCTAATGAAATTACAAACAGGCTTGCTTGTTCACTGCTTTATCACCATGAGCACCAGCATTGTGTGGTGAGTAAGTTAAAAAGAAAAGGTGAGTGTTACAGGAGATTGACCAACCTAAATCACTGAGTGACAGGTTACTAGAGCTGGAAGGACTTTTAGGAGTCTCCCTAATCCCTCTCATTTTATGATGACATAACTGAGCCTTGGAGAGGCTGCACCAAATCTCAGGTAAATTGGGGGTCAAGCTGGGACAAGCATCCTGGTCTCTGTGTCCTCCACGACCAAGGTCTTCTTCAGTCTCTCAGTTCCCCTTGAGGGCAGAGCACTAAATCATCTTTAAAGTTTTAGTATTGTTTTGTCAGAGTTGGTTCAGAATCTTTAGTGACAGGAATGTCTAGAAATTAAAGTATAGGAAGAACTGTGGTCCCTTGATGTGTCACTGGAGATGGCAAATGACTTGAACAGAGGCCAGCCTTTAGGACTGTGCGAGGGACCTGTAAATGCTGCTGGAAGTCTGGTGTTGTCTTACCTGTTCAGAGTCAGGAAGCTCATAACATTCAAAAGAAAACTCAAGTTTCCCTTTTCACTCCATTTTTCAGTACATTTCCGGCCTTTTTTCCTTCTTCTATCGCTTTCTTATATACCATTAACCCCTCGTTTCTGTAATCTTTGTTTCTCTCCCCACTAACCTCTGACATAAAGTATTAATTTTTGGCTTTTTTTCCCTTTCTTTGAAGTACTCCTTCTGGCTACAAAAACTTCCAATTAAGTTTTTTAAATAAAAGATGGAAGTTAAAAGCAGCTGCTGCCTGGGGTTAGCAGGAGGAAACTTGTAAGTTGCTTGAAGCTGTACTTCAAAAAGAGAGAACTCAATTTTAAAAGTGAAGAAGTTTATTCATAAAATACATTGTGTTCAAAAAATGACTCTGGATACTCTAGGCTGTGGGGGAGTCAAACTCTAGGTCAGTTGTTTTATTGTGTTTATTTACATAATATGCTTCCTTTTCTATCGGATATTTTCATTGTAAATAAAAGTAAAGGGAAATTAGCATGTGGATCTCTGCTTATTCTGTTGTCAGTAATTTCAATTAATTTTAATTTTGAGGTTCTCGTTTTTATTAGCTGAAGAATGTTTGCCAAGTTCCTAATGTGTACTTCCTCTTGATCACCATTTCTTATGCATAGAAGAATATAAGAATGTATCTTACACTCCTTTTAAAAAAATGCAATATCTCTTATTTCTAAATTCCACTCACAACAACAGGTTCTCCAGAGAGTGTACCTGTGTTCTGAGAGGAATCACAGATAGGAGTGATGAGGCATTGGCCGAGGGTTTAGTTTGATCTGAGTGGCTTCCTTTATATGCAGGTCTGTAGGATGCTGTGAGCACTCTTGATTGTCAAGAGAAAGATACCCTCCCTGCTTCCTTCATCCCTCTGTTGCAGGGATATTCTAGCCGGGAAGTTTTGTTCAGAGCCCTGGTGGCACAGTAGTTAAGAGCTAGGGCTGCTAATGAAAAGGCTGGTAGTTCAAATTCACCAGCCACTCATTGGAAACCCTATGGGTAGTTCTAGTCTGTCTGGGAGAGTTGGAACTAACTAGATAGCAATGGGTTGAAATACGAAGCAGTGGCCAGAAGATGCACCTTTTGAACTGAGGGCTATGTCTTTTCTTCATTTCTGGAAAATTCTTAGCCGTTTAATATTGTCTCCCTACTTTCTCTATTCTCTTTTTTCTGGAACTCTCTGGAGGGTCTTAGCCTGTCTCTTAAGTCTCTTAATGTGCTTTTCATTACAAAAAAAATTTCTTCCTCTTTTTATGCTTCGTTCTGAGTGAATTTTATGGTACCATATTGTAGTCTACTCATTATTTCCTTGATTATGTATAGACTTTATTCGTTTATTGAAATTCACTATTTCAGTTACCATTTTTAATCTTTTAGTTTTATTTCCAGAATTTCTAATTTATTATTTTTTGTATTAACATCTGTCCTATTTTATTTTAAGCTTTTTTTTTTTTCTGTTTTGTTACTTCATGTTTAAAAAAACTTTGGTGGTTTTTGTACCTGCCTTGATCTCTCTGAGGTCCTCAATACATTTTCATAATGATTAAGAGTTTCCTAGTAGGGATCTCACTACAATGATGCAAAATGTGTGAGCTGAGAGAGGGTTGACAGTGTAAGATTGGTGGGTCACATGGGGGTCTGGGCCATCTATTATTAGTGCAGTTTACAAACAAGTACTGTGTACTTGTTTGAGGTTTATTCTAGATAAAATATCTTCTTTTATGTTAGACGGTCACCGAACTGAGTTAGCCTTCAGATGTAATGGGTCAGCTGGTGTGATAGTTGGGATTGTGTGTCAACTTGGCTGGGCTGTGATTCTCAGTGTTTCTGTGTGATCACTCCCATAATTCCATCTGTCATGAGTGGCCAGTCACTTTAAAGGGAGTATCCTTGGAGCTGTGGCCTACGTCCCTATAGAAGCAGATGTTCTGGTTTTTTGCTTGCTCTGGATCCTACAACTGCCTCCTGTTAATCTGACCTCTAGTTCTTGGGACTTGAGCTATCACTTTATCTGCAGATTTTGGGATTAATTGATCTTCACAGCCTGAGAGCAGGAGCCCTGTTTTCTGAGCTGCCGATCTTGGGTTCACAGCCTTTGCTGTGAGTTGAGAGGAGTCACCATCTTGATCCACAGACTCAGGACAGTCCAGCCTCTACAATTGTGTGAGGCATTTCCTTGGTATAATTTCTGTCTCTGTTTGTACACTGTACTGGTTTTGCTGGTTGGAGAACTCAGCCTAAGACAGATGGCAATCAATTTATGATAGGCAAGTCAGGTGACATAGTCACCTGGTCAGTGGTTAACACCCTTGGTTGGTAACTGAAAGATTGGAAGTTTGGGTCCAACTGGAGACCCCTTGGATGAAGGGCCTACTGATCTACTTCTGAAAAAAATCAGCCATAAAAGCCCTATGGAGCATGATTCTTTTCTGTCACACATGAAGTCATCATGAGTCAGAGTTCACTTAACAGCAGCTGGCAGCTGGTAGAAGGTATGATTGATTCTTGACTAACCCTACGTTGCATTCCTGGGATACAACTCACTTGTCCCTGGCGTGCAGTCTTGTTAGTTGCTGGTTTGGGTTTGCTAGTGTTTTGTCAAGAATTTTTGTGTTTGTATTAAAAGGTGATAGCCTTCCTCCCCTGCCCCACCCCCCAGCCCTCTCTCTTTGTGATGTCTTTTGCTTTGGGGTAACAGGGTAATGCTGATCTCATAGAATAAGTTGGAAAGTGTTTCCTCCTCTGCTCTTTTTCTCTCTTTTTGGGCGGGGGATAGTGTTTTGAAGAACTGGTATTAATTCTTCTTTAGATGTTTGGTGGAATCTACCAGTGACTGCTTGCTTTGTGGCAAAATTTTAAATTGTCACTTCAGTTTCTTTACTTGTTAGTGGTCTAGTCCAATTTTCTATTTCGCTTGAATAAGTTTCGGTGGTTCATGTCTTTCTAGGAATTTGTCCATTTTTTGTATTACCTAACTTGTTGACATAAAGCTGTTTTACCATATTTTCTTATAATTCTTTTTGTTTTTGTAAAGAAGGTGATTATGTACCCTCTTTTATTCCTGGGCTTAGTAATTTAAATCTTTCTTTTTTTCAGTTGGTATAACTAATGGTTGTCAGCTTTTTTCACTCTTTCCAAAGAAGCAAGTTTTGGTTTTGTCAGTTTCCTGTATCTTTTGAAAACTTTATTGTTTCCCCCTTTGTGCTTGCTTTAGATTTAGTTTGCTTTTCTTTTTTCCCCTGTCTTAAGGTGAGAGATTAGGTTAATGAGTTGAGATCTTTTTTCATTTTTAATGTAGGTATATACAGTTATAAATTTCTGTGTAAGCACTTTCCTTTTGTTGCATCTGGTAAGTTCTGGCATTTTTTTTTCTCCCAAAGTATCTTTATCAAGGTTCAAGTTACATAACATAAATTTCAAACATTGTAAGTATAAGGTTTTATGATTTTCAGTAAGTTTATGTAATTGTACAAATATCATCTTAATCCCGTTTTAGAACATTTCCATCAGAGATCCTCAGTCACATCTGCAGCCAATTCTACTCCAGTCATGAATCGACTTTCTGTCTCTGTGTTTCCCTTATCTGACTATGTTGTATAAGTGTCTTATATAAATACATGCAGCCAGCCAAGTGCCATTGAGTCGGATCCGACATGCAAGGTCTGACAATTAAGTCCACAAACATGATTGTTCTAAGCACTACATACCTCACTGCTGAATATCACTGCAGTCACTATCAACGTGCTCCCCTTGAGAAGCTGTGCACCAACACCAGCTCTTAGTCCACCCTCAGAGCAGTTTTGAAGCTCTTTCTGGAATGGCCATCACACACAGTGGCATGGTGGCAAGTTTGTGAACTTAATTGTATCATTATCTGTGAGCTTTTAGCCAGTAAACAAATAATTGTATTGGAATACTCTACCTACTCACCTGATCTGTCCACCAGTGGCTTTTCTTTACCTGACGATAAAGGAAATACTGGAAGGAAGACGTTTGGATGACATTCAAGACATTAAGGGTGATATGACAACAGTTCTGATGGGCATTCCAGAAAAAGAGTTCCAAAATTGCTTTGATGGGTGTGCTAGGTGCTGGCATCCGTGTGTGGCTTCCTAAGGGGAGTACTTTGAAGGTTGCCATAGTGATATTTAGCAATGAGGTGTGTAGCACTTTTTCTAAGATGAATTCGTGAACGTGATAGTCAGTCCTTGTACTTTATGTGGCCTTTCGTGTCTGGCTTCTTTCTTTTAGCATAATGTTTTTATTTTGTTTTTTGGTGAAAGTAAACACCATAAAGCATATACCTGTTCAATAGTTTTTACATGTGTAGTTCAATGACAAAGGTTACATATGTCATGGTCACATTCTCAGGTATGTTGTGTTTTTGTTTTTACTTTTCTGAAAGTATTTTCTAATTTCTCTCATGATTTTTTTTTGACTCATCGGTTATTTTAAAATTGTTTAATTTACACATATTGTAAATTTTCCAAATTTCTTTCTGTCTCTGAATTCTGATTTCATTTTATTGTATTTAGAGAACACATAGTGTGTGATTTCAATCTGTGCAAATTAATTGAGGTTTGCTTTACAGTCTACCATATGGTCTCTCCTGGAGAATGTTCCATGTGCTCTTGAGAAGAATATTTATGCTGCTGTTGTTGGTGTGAGTGTTCTACAGATGTCTCTTAGTTCAAACTGGTTTATAGTGTCATTCAAGTTTTCTGTTTCATTGTTTTAAATATCATTGAAAGTAGGGTATTGAAATCTCCAACTCTTATTGTTGAGTTCAGTTCTGTCAGTTTTATGTCATGTATTTTAGGGCTCTGTTGTTAAGCGCATGTATGTTTATTAGTTGTCTCCCTGATGGATTGACTCTTTTATCACTGTAAAATACCTCTCTTTATCTTGAGTATCATTTTTGTTTTGAAGTCTGTTTCATCTGATAAACTCCTACTTTCTTATGGTTGTGGTTTGCATGTGGTATCTTTGTACATCCTTTTACTGTCAATCTATTTGTCTCTTTGAATTTAAAGTGTCTCCCGAAGACAGTATCTAGTTAGATATTGTTTCTTTGTCCAGTCTCATAATCTCTATATTTTCACTGAATTTTTAAACCACTCACGTTTAATGTTGCTATCGATGGTCGGTGTGCATTGGAATCAATTCAACGGCAGTGGGTTTGTTTTTTGTTTTTTTTTATTGATGGTTAGATTTTTATCTGCCATTTTAGTTTTTGTTTTCTATATACCTTTTTTACCTTTCATTTTGCCTTATTACTTTCTTTTGTATAATGTGAATATTTTCTAGTATAACTTTTTAATTCCTTTAGTGATATATTTGCTCTATGTTTTGAGTATTTTCTTAGTTGCTATGAGCTTTTAATATACATCTTAACTTAGCAGAACATACTTCAGATTTGTACAACCAGATTCTAGTGAGATATGTAAACATTAATGTCTATACCTTTACTCTTTCTCTTCTTTTTTGTGCTATTATCCTTACACACATTATGTCTTTGTTATCAACCCCATAATACACTGTTATAATCATTTATTTATAGTTTAATGTCTTTTAAAGAAATGTAGAAAAGAAAGGAGAGCAAGTGTTTATAGAGTTTTCTGTATTAAACTTTCTATTTACAATTTTGACTTCTTTTGGTATATGCCTGTGGATTTTAGTTATCATCTCTTTTTATTTCCTTTTTATGGTACAGCTTTGTTCCTACCCACTTCTTTTGTGCTTTCATTGTGAAATGTATTGCATTTCCATATGTTGTAGGTCCAATAACACATTTGTATACATATTGTTTTATACAGTTGGTTTAAGTATTTTAAGAAAATAAAATAGAATAGGCAATTAGACTGTCTTTTATAAATACATGTGCAATTATCTTTATTTGTGCTCTTTTTTTTTCATGTGGACTCAAATTATTGTTCTAGAGACATTTTTTCAGCCTGACAAAAGGGTGCTACAAGTTTGCTCATAGGAATGTCTTTATTGTGCTTTGTATGTTGAAAGGTAATTTTGCTGAAAAGAAGATTCACTATAGACCCTTATCTTCCAGCAGTTTAAATATGCCATCCCACTCCCTTGTGGCCTCCATTGTTTTGGATGAGAAGTCAGCTGTTAACTTTGTTGGAATTCCCTGCAGGTGATAAATCTTTATTATTATTTTTTTCCCCTTCTTCTGATAAATCTTTCTGTTGTTGGTGGTGCTGCTTTCAAGATTTTGTATTTGGATTTCGTTGTTTCTGCTCTGTTGTGGTTTGAATTGTATCCCCCCCCCCCCAAATGTGTGTACCAGTTTGGCTGTGTCATGATTCCCAGTATTTTATGATTGTTTTCCATTTTGTGATTTTCCTGTGCTGTGAATCCTAATCTCTGCCTGTGGTTAATAAACTGGATTATGTTAAAAGGGGCTGGATGGGACTGTCATACCTTTCCTAAGGTCACCTCCCTCCTCCAATGTAAAGGGAGTTTTCCTGGAGTATGGCTTGCATCATCTTTTATCCTACAAGAGATGAAAGGGAAGCAAGCAGAGAGTTGGGGACCTCATACCATCAAGAAAGCAGCACTGGTAGCAGGGTGCATACTTCAGACCTGAGGTTCCTGCACAGAGATGCTCTCAGACCAAAGAGGGACTGATGCAACACAAGGACCTTCCTCCAGAGCTGACAGACTGCATTCCCCTGGAGCTAGCATCCTGCATTTGGACTTCTGGTCTACTGGACTATGTGAGAATAAACTTTTCTTTGTTAAAGCCATACACCTGTGATATTTCTGTTAGAGGAGTACCACATGACTAAGACATACTCTGAATGTCTGGATGTGGGTTTCTTTGTGTTTGTCCTCTGTAATGAATTAAACTGTGTCCACTTGGCGACCCACTCAGATGTGTATCAGTTTGGTTTAGCTGTGAGTTGCCAGTATTGTGTGATTTTTTTTCCCATGTGTTTTGAATGTTGCCTCTGTGATGTTAATTAGGGAGAATGGGTGGCAGCTGTGTTAGCAAGGGAGGTCTTACTTTACAAGCATGAATTCTGTTGAGGTCATCTCTTGAGAGAGAAAAGGAAAGGGAAATAAGCAGAGTGTTGAGAACCTCATACCGTTAAGACCGCAGCATCGAGAGCACAGAACATCCTTTGCGCCGAGGTGCTCTCATATTGAACTTGAACCCAGCCTACCAGACTGTGATAATTTCTGCTAATGAGTTTGGACTTAGCCTGCCAGACTGTGACGCAATAAAATTTCTCTTTTTAAAGCCATCCACTTGTGGTATTTCTGTTAAAGCAGCACGGGATGACTAAGACAGCCTCCTTAGAGTTCACTGAGATTGCTGAATGTGTGGATTAAAGTTTTGATTAAATTTGTTTATGGCCATTATTTCTTTGAATATATTTTGTTCCTTTTTCTTTCTCTTTTCCTTCTGGTACTCTCATCAGGCATGTGGTGACTGAAAATATCTTATATTTCTCCAAGGCTATGTTAATTTTCTTCATTCTTTTTGATTAATATCCTAGGCATTAGGATTTCATAGGTTAAAAGATATGTATCCTAAGCGTACTGAGCTGAAATGGAGTGGTACTGGCCATTCTGAATCTGACAATCATGTTGTCTGTTATGTCAGAAATGACAGCTTGAAGAGGAACAGCATTGCAATAATTCAAGATCTGTCCTGAAATACAGCACTATTAGAGACAATAATATCCACACACTGATAAGAAAGAACCCTTAATATGAATGTTATTCAAATTTATATATCAACCATGAATGCCAAAGATGAAGAAATTGAAGATTTTCACCGATTTTTGCAGTCTGGCTTTCTGGCAATTCCCTGCTACCACAACCACTTTGAAATCAAATTTTTCCTGTCTTTTTAATTACCTTTTTATTTCTTCATGTATGATGTCCTTGATGTCATCCCACAGCTCATCTGGTCTTTAGTGTTCAGTGCTTCAGATCTATTCTTTTTCTTTTTTATTTAACATGACTGAGTGAAAATGTACATTCCCGTATAAATTTACATACCCACCTGTATGCAGCTTCCACTGCTCTCCCTGTCCGGAGACAGCACACTACTCCTCTCTGCTCCATACGTGTCTCATCCTCCCAACAGCCTCCTTTCTGCTCCTCTCCACCCACTCTCTTTCCTGCAGCCAGAGGTCAGCAGGATGATATCCTATAGATGTATAGAACCATAAAGTGCAACCAATATATGTGGTCACTCTGTGTTGCCAAGTCCAATCCATTCCTGTCCAAAGAGTGGAACTTTGTTATAATTTATGGGTAAGGGCAGCATCAGGGCCAGGGGCCATGCTGTCAGGGGAACTCTGAAACCGCTGGACCATCAATTGAGGTCTTTTAGTGGAGATCTCAGGATGCACCTCTTTTTATTCTTGTGTTGCCAGTGAGACTCAACCTAGTGAGCTCCATCGTGGCTACCACTGGTGGTGGCCAGACACCATCCGGTTCTTCCAATCCCAAGTCAATGAAGGCACCCACTCTTGCGGGTCTGTCTGTCTTCTAGGTTGTCTTTACTGCATGTCATTTTGGTCCTCGGTCAGCATCTGTTCCTGCTGAGTTGGGACCATTTGCTGTGTCCTTGGATGGCAGCTTGGCAGCTTTTAAGACCCCAGACCCCACTCACCAATGTGGGGTACAGAGAGCTCTCTTAGCAAAACACTAGTTGTGCCAATTGGCCTCGATTTCGCCTAAGAGCATGGTCCCCTGCCCCCTGCCCCAGCTACTCTATCCTTGCAATATTGGGTTAAGATGGAAGAAGTACTCAAGTTATGCTGAAGTCCACTTAATGTTGTTCTTGTTTCTAATGTGTGCTATTACCGCTTTCTCCCAACCAGATTTCTAGCAACTATCTAAACTAAACCCTCCTCCCTCCCCCTCCCTCCCGCTCCTCCCTTGCAGCTGTCAAAGAGTCTTTTCTTCTATACACAAGTCTGTTTTTGAGATCTTATCATAGAGGTCTCATACAGTATTTGTCCCTTTGTCACTGACTACTTTCACTCAACATAATGTCTTCCAGTTGAAACCAGGTTAGAAGATGTTTCCTCGAATCATCATTATTCTTTATCATTGCGTAATGCTCCATTGAGTATATGTACCATAGTTTAGCTATCCATTCTTCTGTTTTTGGGCATCTGGGTTGATTCCATCTTTTTGCTATCGTGGACTGTGCTGCGATAAACATTCTGGTGCATGTGTCCGTTGGTGTGAAAGGCCTTGATTCTGTAGGATATATTCCAAGTAGTGGAATTACTGGGTCAAATGGTATATCGATATCCATTTTTTTAAGGAAGCACCAGATTGCTTTCCAAAGAGGCTGGACCATTTTGCAACCCCACCAACAGTGTAGGAGGGTTCCACTTTCTCCACAGCCTCTCCAGCATTTGTTGTTTTGTGTTTTCTGGATCATGGCCAATCTTGTTGGGGTAAGACGGTATCTCATTGTCATCTTGATTTGAATTTCTTTAATAACTAAAGATCGTGAACATGTCTGCATGTGTTTTTTGGCTGCCTGGATCTCCTCTTTAGTGAAACGTCTGTCCATCTCCTTTGCCCATCGCTTAATTGGATGGTTTATCTTCTTCTTCTTGATATTTTGTAGTATCTTATAGATTATGGAGATCAGGCGTCAGTCTGACATAGAGTTGCCAAATATTTTTTCCTATTCTGTGGGTGTTCTTTTAATTCTATTAATAAAGTCTTTGGATGAGCAAAAGTGTTTGATTCTTAATAGTTCCCATTTATCTATTTTCTCTTCTGTTGATTGAGGTTTCTGTGACAGATTTTGGATTCTGTCCTCTTTGTGTATTAAAACTTCCAAATCTATTCTTGAGGTGTTCTCCGAATTCAAGTAGGATAGTTTCAAGATTGTGCTTTGGCTCTTGTGAACTTACTTTAATTTTCTTCAGCTTCAACTTGGACTTGGCTAAGAGTAATTTATGGTCAGTTTTGCAGTTGGCCCCAGTTGATATGGCTGGACTTACAGCAGCCTCCCCTGCTTCCAGAAGTACTTGTTGTCCATTACATTGATGACATCCTTATTGCAGGGTCAAGTAACAAATTCAATTGGCCTTACATGGGTTTATGGATATTTTGAAAAAGTCAGGTTGGGCCATCAGACCTGGTAAGAGTCAAGAGTCTGCTCAGCAAGTCCAGTTCCTGGGAGCCCTTTTGACAGGGAGTCAAAGGAACATCCCAGATAAAGCCAAGTAAAAATTACCGTCCTTGGCAGCTCGCACCAATAAAAATGAGGCTCAGCAGTTGGTGGTGTTGCTTGACTACTGGAGACAACATGTGCCACCCTTGGGTAAGCTGTCAAGGTTACTTTAAAGCAGCTGCCTTTGAGTGGGGCCCTCAGCAGCAGCAGACTCTCGAGTCAGTGCGACATACGGTGAGAAGGCCCTGCTACTAGGGCCAATGCAGCCTGCTAGCTCCATGGAACTACAGGTTTCTGCGACTCCTGCTCATGCCAACTAGGGGGTGGCAACAAGCAGTAGCCCCTGGAGTGCACTAGCCTCTTGATTTTGGACATGTAGACTGTCAGAGCAGTCGAAAGTTACGTTACTTTTGAGAGATGGCTCCTGGCTTGTTACTGGGCCTTAGTGGAAAGTGAGCGCATGACTGCATAGTGGCCTGTGACTTTGAGACCAGAGTTCTGCATCCTTACATGGGTACCCCAAACCCCTCTGACAGCAGAGTGGGACAGGCTCAACAGCATTCTGTTACTACACAGAAATGGTATGCTCAGGACTGCAACCACTAGGACCCCAGGGAGTTAATTGGCCCCATCAATTAATAGTAGCTCTGCCAGAGAGGACTGAACAACTAATAAGGGATGCTCATGTCCCTCCATTGGCTAAGTGTGGGGTCCAGCTGAAGGTGTGGCTTAGTTCACAGGTGGATCTACAAAACTGAGGGCCAAAAGAGTCGATGGCATTGTCACAGCCATTTGTCCCAAGGATAGCCACCTTTTGATTGAGACTGGATGGGAAAATTCAGCCCAGTGGGGTGAACTCTGTGCTGTGGTGATGGCTGTGCGAGGTACTCCAGCTACACCTTCCTGTTACATCTTCACTGATTCATTGGCCATTGCAAATGGTCTGGCAAATGGCAGACCACCTACTGAACTATCAGGGGCTCCCCACATGGGGACGATGATTGTAGCAGCAACTTGCAAGCTAGAAAGGAAAGATTTTCATCACTCATGGTGATGCACATGGTAAAAGACCACTGGAAACGGAGCATGAATGGAATTCTTGTGCAGACTGAGTTTGTGCCCAAGAAGTTACCACAATTGCTTTTTGGATGCATTACCATACAGGGCTTGGAAATGCATCCCAGATGCAAGAATTGGCTACTTCTCAAAGATTTCTTCTGGAGGAAATGGAAACCAAAGACACTGTACAGTCTTGTGACTCCTGTCAATGAGCCCAAGGTGTACAACAAGGAAAATTAGGTCACAACTGCTGAGAAATTGTCCTTGCATATATATGACAGATCAGTCATATTGGCCTCTGGGTCCTAGTTTGGGTTTCTGGTGGTCTCTTTACTGCTGTGGTCACATACTCTGGCTATGGAACAGCTCTTCCTGTGTGTCATGTGGATGCTGGGACTGCCATCACAGCCTTGGAAGGAGATCCCTGTTGTACATTTGGATATCTAACTGCACTTCAGTCTGACCAAGATACTTCATTCACACCCAGCAATGGACGTGCTCCCATGGCCTGTGACACACCTTCCATACCTCCATAAGCCTAAAGTCAGTGGGGCCATAGAACACTGGAATGGATGACTAAAGCAACAACTTTGCAGAGGCCACCAAGACAGACTACTTGTAGGACAGTACCCTTATCTCACTGAAGCTATCTGGACATTGAACACCTGCATGCCAGTGGTAGAGAGCCATGGCACTGCAGTGCATGTTGGGAAGTACTGAACTTGAAAGGGTGGAGGACCACCTAGCTGCCTGATTAGACTGAACAAACAAAAAAGAACCAAACCCACTTCTGAGGAGTCATTTCTAACTCATAGCCTGCAAAATTCCAATCTCAGTATACTCAACTGCTCTTTTTCATTTTTCATGCTGGAGTGTGCTCCCTGGGGGGTGGTTTATAGTCCTGGAAGTAGTGATGTCACCCATATGGCCTCCTGATTCAAACCTGTCAGTGTTACCATCAATGCCTCTTTCCTGTGGAATGTCATGGAACTAGGGAAGGCAGTGACAAACACAGAGGCACCAGGGTTCCTCTAGTCGTGTCCTGGACTCGTGACCCTTCTCTTCAGGTGGGTGACATAGTAGGCTATGGTAAACTTGTTCAAGATGTGCATTTTCTGCTTGAATTGGATGAATAGGGTCAAAAGTCTAGGTTAAGTGCCAGGGGCATTTGGGTTCTTTTAGGGATTGTTGCCTCGGGACTATGACAGACAGCTTGGGTGGCCGTACTCAGTTAGACCTCACCACAAGTTACTGGGCAAGAGCACGAGAGGTAAAGGGTGCCATGGGAGGATGGTTAATGTTGTCTTTCTCTCCAGATTATCTCGAAGTGATGGACAAGTCCTGTATCCATGGGTCCCCGTGATACAGGTCTTTGCTAAAGCTGCCAATCAGACCAACTACTGGTTCTCTCAACATTTAAACCAAAACAATGAGCCCTCTGTCCTCTTGTTCCAGCTGATTTACCAATGTGGTGGCCACACCAGCCAACTGACTCTATGACCTGGTGTTCTGAGGAGAATATTCGGTAAATGGATATGGTTGACCCAGCTACTTCTGAGAAATCCCCTTTGAGGTGCAAAGACTGCTTGTAAGCCATATACAGAATCCTCTCTGTGTGTTGAAAGCTTGAAGGGATGGGGCCAGACTTAGAGAAAGTTCCCAAAAGCCTCTGTAACCAAATGATATGGTTTGACTCTGACGACCTTACTTTTGAGCCCAAGTTTAATGTTGTTTTGGACACAGGTGAACTTGCAGGATATGATCAGTTGGTCCAGTGTACAGTGACTGATTCCTACTGTTGGCATATGAGAAAGACCAATGAATGGAGAATGGAACTCCACAAATGTTCCCTTTGGGTCAGGGACCAATGCAACTGCTGGGTTGGATGCCAAGTCCAGATTAACCTGACCTGATAGTGGTGATACTTTGTCAATTGCAGCTCTAAAAGAAAGAGCCTTTTGTACCACTTGTACTGAAATGAGGAGCTCTGGTAGTACAGTAGCTAGGAGCTCAGGCTGCAAACCCAAAGGTCCGCAGTTCAAATCCACCAACGGCTCTTTGGTGGTTTTACTGTGCTCCATAGCGTTGTTGTGAGTTGAAATGGACTTGATGGCAGTAGGTTATACTGAGATGTATACCATTCATACAGTGTAACTGGAAGAGACTTCGCTGAACACCATGTGGATTGGCAGTGTGATGCTGGTCAGATGACTAAATCCCCGGGGACCGATGTCTACTTGTCAGTTAATTGGTGGGTCAGGGAGACCATTTTACCTTGGCTTTAAGAAAGAGAAGACTTTTCATTGTGTATTGAAATAGTTTGTATAAGGGTTTTCCTCCACAGTGGTGGGGACGTTGCGATCTAGGATGTGTGGTCCTTCATATTAACAGAGAGGAGAATGCACTGTCTTCCCAACCTCCTAAGGTGGTCCCTTTTGTACCTTGCAACCCTTGCACAGCTGATAGCGTCTGCTCTTGATGCACCAGTATTTTCTGTCTGGCCTGTGTATTCTTATCCCTGGAATTGGGGTACATGAATTAGAAGAAGCAGTATAAAACCTGTGTCTGACTGTTGAGTAGAGATTCAGTTCCACGTTTGGCTTGCTGGGATCACTTTAACACTAGATAGATAGGACAGCAGCTGTTATCCTCCCAAAACTGTAGAATGTTAGACATCTTGATGGCACAACTTGAAGGTACATATGTTATGTTAGGAGAAAAATGCTGCTTTTACATCAGTGAATCAGGACATGTAGTGAATACCATCAAAGATGTATGAAGACTGCCGTTCAGCTGCCCCGTGATATTGGAAAGACACAGCCCTTTGATCTATTTACTTGGCTTGGACTAAATGATGGCTGAGATAGCTACTTGTGATCTCTCCTCCAATCGGGCCTGATCACCCAGCTGGTGGTGGTCCTACTCATGACGCTCCTTAAATGCTGTTTAAAGCTGTGAAGATCTGGTGCATGGGTATAAAACATCCATCAGAGTTGCACATCAACCCACAGACATGCCACTCAATGTCTGAAATGGGTGAGGGGCATACCAGGACCTAGGGCTGCTTTGGAGTGCTGGTGGCGCAGTGGTTAAGATCTTGGCTGGTAATCAAAAGGTTAGTAGTTCAAACCCTCCAGCTACACCTTGGAAACCTTCTTGGGCAGTTCTGCTCTGTCCTGCAGGGTCGCTATGAGTTGGAATTGACCTGACAACAATGAGTTATGACTGCTTTGCTTGTTTGTTTTCTGACATCCCGATAGGATTCAAAGGACAGGTTGTTGGGGGCTGATCTGCCATGTGGTCTCTGCATTCTGACCTAGGCTGCTCAAGGAAAGGCCTTGGGTCCAGAACATCTCTGATGAGGAGGCTGGGAACAGGGTCTCTCTTTTCTAGATCCTTCTTACACGCAGTAACTTTCTCTGCCTCTCTCACCTGTGTGAGGCACCATGTGGTACTGGCCAATCCCATTTCTGTATCTGTAACTGGCAGAGAAGAAGCAGGATCTCTCAACTATGGCACACAATGGGTGTATACAAAACATCTGCCCTGTACTATGCTATGATAGGCCAAGTGCGGATAGGAGATATATAAATGGGTGTTAGGAATTGAGGCCTGACATTAAGTTCATGAACTCATCCTGGAAAAAAGTGCTACATATCTCATTGCTAAATATCACCGTGGTCACCTTTGAAATACTCCTCTTGGGAAGCTAGACACCACCCCCAGCACCTAGTCTACCCTTCAAAGCAGTTTTGAAACTTCCTGAAAGGGCTATCAGAGCTGTCATCATATTAGTCTTGATGTCCTAAATGTCATCCAGATGTCTTCCTTTCAATATTTCCTTTATCTTTGGGTAAAGAAAGAAGTCACTGGGGGCCAGATCCAGGAGTAGGGAGGATATTCCAATACAGGTATTTCTTTACTGGCTAAAAAAGACCTTCACAAACAGCTATACAATTAAGTACATGAACTTGCCACCTTGCCACTGTGGCAATGGCTGTTCCAGAAAGAGTTCCGAAACTGCTTTGAAGGGTTGTCTAAGCGCTGGCGTTGATGCATAGCTTCCCAAGAGGAGTATTGGTGTGTAGCTTCCCAAGAGGAGTACTTAGAAGGTGACTGTAGTGTTATTCAGCAATGAGGTATGTAGCACTTAGAACAATTAAGTTTGTGAACTTAATTGTCAGACCACATATATGGGGATGACCCTGCTGGACAACAGAGACCAGTGCCCACTGTTGAAGCTCACCTTGCTCTGTGTCTTCTCTATGTGAATAAAGTGTTCACCCATGCACTAAAAGAGCATGTATGTGGTCTGTATCTTGTTGGTGACCTTGACCTTGAACCCTGGTACAACATCTCTCTTTATTGATGTTCTCTATGCAATGAGATGTTGTCTTTTGTTTCCATTTGAAGTGTTTCTTTATTTCTTTGAACATATTAATAATAAAACTGCTTTGAAGTTTTTGTTAAATCTGATATCTGGTCTCTCTCAGAGGCTCTTTCTGTTGCCTGCTTTTTTTCATGTGTATTGGACACATTTTCTTGTTACTTTGCGTGTCTTACAGTTTTTTATCAATACCTTGACATTTTATGTAACAATGTAATAACACTGGATACAGATCCCTCTCTCCTTCAGGGTCTGTTGTTGCTTGCTTCTTTTGTATTCTCGTTCAGCTACTTTGATGAGCTACTTCAGTGAATTCTGTTTCCTCTGTTTACAGTATCTGATGTCGTACCTCAGAGAGAGCAGTCTTGGGTATGTGCACGGTCACCCTGGGATGACAGTGGTTTTAGCGGGGCTGCTTTTGGTCTCTCTGTCAAGCTGCTTGCCAGTCAGTATCACAACCAGCTGTTAGCTTCCACTACTTGCCACCTGATTGCTCTTCACTTTTCAACAATGCCGTGGACGTAATTTGCTCTGCAGTATAAGTCAATGAAATTTGTGTCCCTTTACAAGGTAGTCTTTGAGATCAATCTTTGAGGCTTGTTCAGATCCACGGAAGGCTCTTCTTACTGTACATTTCCCTTGTTTTCTCTGTTAAACTTCTAACTGGTCTATAAGTTAGCTTGTTGCTCTCATGGTACTACCACTGTCTTCTGAATTACTTAGCACCTATGTTTTCAACAGGGCCTTTAGGCATGAACTTTGCTATACTTTGATTGCTCTGTTCCAAGTAGTCGTTTCCTTTTGGGAGAAACTGAGAGCACTCTATGCTAACAGACTGCCTTTCTTCCTGGACAAAACTTCTGCACCACTGCTCCAGGCAAGGGACAGAGACCGTGGCTCCTTTCTCTCAGAGTGACACCTTTGCTTTATTAAATGGGGTAACCTTTGATCTTCTCAGCTTGCTTCTTCTGGCCTGGAACATGTACTGTATGAATGATCAGGTGGAGGAAACAGAGGCCCAGTATTCTTGGTTTTCTGTGCCTAAGATAGGGCTTCCACTTTGCAAATGCGGACTGGGTACAGGAGGAGCATCCATGACCTCTCAATCACTCTTGGCTAGAATAGAGCTGTCACCTGAATATGGAGGAGGGATGACAATAGTGACCTTCTCATCCTAGAAGATGGCACAGCTTTCAACTGGGGACTGGGGGTGGAGCACAGCCTGTGTTCCTGCTGCTGCTGTCTGGAGTAGGACTTCCATCGTGCTGAACTGGGAGCAGGAGGAAGGGGCGAGTTGCGGTTCAAGTCTCTCAGACTCTCACTGCTCTTACAGAAATTTAGTAGATTTTCTTGAATAAATATTTAGGTTTTGACTGTATGCCCCTAGGACAACTTTCAGAGTCTTTAAATAGTTGATTAAAAAAAAAATCACTAATCTTGGTCGTTTCATGGAAAGAGTGTCAGTGGAGGTCTTCATGCAGCCAGTCTGGAAATTGTTCTAGTAGGTTTTTTAATTTTTATTTTTTGTTATTTACTGTCTAGTTCAAGCTAGCAAGCAAAATCTGTCTTGGAAGATTTATAGCCAGAGTGCTTCTTGGACGCAAGGATGGCGAGACTTAGTCTTAATATGCTTTGGATATGTTATTAGGAGAGACTGGTTCCTGGAAAAATACGTCATGCTTGGT
The DNA here is from genome assembly GCA_028571685.1 of Heterohyrax brucei. Lineage (NCBI taxonomy): Eukaryota > Metazoa > Chordata > Mammalia > Hyracoidea > Procaviidae > Heterohyrax > Heterohyrax brucei. The sequence goes on from CM053161.1 coordinate 73,504,250, forward strand.
AAAGAATAGAGTCAGCAAAAAAGAGAAAGACCCTCTATGAAATGGATTCATACAGTGCCTGCAACAGGGGCTCAAGCATAACAATGATTATGGGAGACAATATTGAAGTTGTATAGGATTTCATTTTGCTTAGATCCACGATCACTGTCCCTGGAAGTAGCAGTTAAGAAATCGAACAACATGATGCATTGGTCAAATCTGATGCAAAAGACCTCTTCCAAAGTGTTAAAAAGCAAAGATATTACTTTAAGTTTATTATGTACCTTCAGGGTCAGAATTAGACACTGCCAGCCAAGCCAAGTGCCGTCGAGTCGGATCCGAGTCATGGCAGATTCTTTTTATATGGGAAAACTTGAACATTATTTTCCTGATTTTCAAATAACCACTTTCAGGGGTTGTATTTAGTTCAGTGGGTAGCTGTGTTATTGATATTGAATTACTCCTTTGAATTCTCCTGATCCAGGCTGCTTCATTTGCACATGTAATTCTTATGGGCATAGTCATCAGACCTTACCTCCCAGATTGTTTCCTGGGAAGCACTTTTAAGCGGAAATGAGATTTTCAAGATGCAGACAGTTATTTCCTGCTTCTTTATTATGTTGCTATCAGTCTTCCATAAAAATCAGCTCACATTTTTAATGACTTTATAATATATTTTAGAATAGAAGTAGAATATATATAAATAATGCATAAATAAACATATATAAATATACATTCATGAGGAATATAAATAGAAGTATTACTTCTATTTGTAGTCTCCCTACCAAAATTAGTAGAAATTCTTGTGATAAAGTCTTCAGTTAATTTTTCAGAAACTTCTTCCCAGCAGAAACTCCTAAAGAACACTTAACCAACAAAATAAAACAAAACAACCCCCCCTTCTTTTTTTTTTTTTAAATAACAGCTGAGTGTAGTTCTTGGAAAGACTTTCTAATGTGAACTGCTTAAGACAGCTTGTTATAACATGACTTGGTTTTTTCTAGGTCTAGGACAGAAGAGTCCACAATATAGTTGAGCACAAATCTCACATGATTTGTGTCCAGCTTTTTGAAAGTCAATAACACAGGTCCCTGAAGGTTGTGGTTTTCATACCTAGAGAAGACTTTTTAAAAATTGTATTTGTGTTATGGTAATAAATACGGAATGACCTTAACACCAGAGGGCAGTATTTTATAGTAGTTCTGTAATTCTCCAATGACTTTAAAAAGCTATCTTGCATATGTTTCTGTTTTCCTCCATCCATGCTGCCATATTAGGCACTGGTCCTTGAACTTGCAACTAAGAGTCATAATGAATTTAGACTATCAGCTGCAGGCTTTTCTTTCTTGAAATAACTATTGTTTCCTGTAGTTATTTGTTCACTGGCTTAAAAACTCCCTCACGTTCAATTATACGATTAAGTTGGTGAACTTGCCACTGTGTCACTGTGTGCAATGGCTGTTCCAGACAGCGTTCCAAAATTGCTTTGAAGGGTGGATTCAGTGCTGGCATAGGTGCATAGCTTCCCAAGGGGTGTGCTTTGAAGGTGACCGTAGTGATATTCAGCAACGAGGTATGTGGCACTTAAAACAGTTAAGATCACAGGCTTATCAGACTTAGTATTTGTTGAATGAATAAATGAATGTCCTTGAATGTTCCAATTAAGATTTTCTGCAGTTTTCTCCAATTTCTTAAGATGAGTTCATTTCAAAGGGGATAGCCCCTTTATTCTATTTACTTTTTTCTTATTTGACAGTGTTTCTCTGGTTCCTCCTTATAAAGAAAGCTACGAGGTCCGACGATGGCAAGCAGCCTCCTGGAAAGTCCTCAGTGGTTCCAGCCTCCTGGTATTCACGTATGTGTGTGGGTCCCCCTCATGTTGTGGAACCAATAGCATATAGCAGAAATGATGCCATGTTCCCTCCAAGATTAAGTTATAAAAGAGGATGGCTTATATCTTTGGGAACTTCATGCTTTCTCTCTCAGATTACTTCTTTCTTGGGAAGGTTAGAGCCGTGTTGTGCAAATACTCAGGTCCACGGGTTAAAGAACAAAGGTCTCCACTCAACAGCCACTGAAGAGTTAAGACCAGCCAGTAAACCCATGAATTACCTTGGCAGTGGATTCTCCAGGCCGGTTTGGGCCTATAGGTGGGTGCAGCCCTGGCTGATAGCTAGGCCACAGCCTTGTGAGAGACCTGGAATTGCTCAGCTAAGCTGCTCTTGGATTCCTGACTCTCAGAAACTGTATGAGCTAATTAATGCTCATGGTTTTAGGCTTCTAAATTGTGGCATAATTTGTCATGCAGCGGTAGATATCTAAAGGCTCACTGTCATGGAATGAATTGTGTCCTCCTCCCTGAAATGTGTGTAGCTATTTGGTTAGATAATGATTCCTCTGTTGCGTGAGGTTCTTCCCTGCTGTAAACCCTGCCTCTGTGATGTTCATTGAGGGAAGATGGGTGGCAGTTGTCTTGGTGAGGCAGGACTCAGTGTATAAAATTGTATTGAGGCAATCTTTTGAGCTATAAAGGAAAGGGAAGTGAGTAGAAAGTGGGGGGACTTCATGCCATCAGGAAAGAAGCAGTTCTAGAAGCAGAACACATCCTTTAGAAAGGACGCAGAGTCCTTGCTCCTCAGAAGTTCCCAGTTCAGGGGAAGGCTGATGACAAGGACCTCCCTCCAGAGCCAACAGAGAAAAATTTCCCTTGGAGCTGATTCTCTGATTTTGAACTTTTAGCTTCTTTAAGCTGAGGAAATAAATTTCTCTTTGTTAAAGCCATCCACTTGTGGTACTTCTGTTGTAGCAGCGCTAGGTGACTAAGACAATCACGCTGTTGGTCAATGGTGGAGCTGAAGTTTGCATTTGGTGTTCGTTGAACTGCAGAGCCTGAGCCCATGACAGCTAGGCTTCACTGCTGGTGACAGCCCTAGCATCTCCCTCTCTCACCCTAGATTGTTTGTGGGCTTTGATGGAGTTGTGGGGTTTGCTGTGGCCGGTGAGACTAAGAGTGCAACTGAGAACTGACTTCTTGACTTCTAGGAGCTTATTTCCTCTATTTTCAGTATGAAATCAGCTTTTTACCTTTTTAAAGTTCCTAAATTATTTCTGGAAACGCTAGTGCCGTAGTGGTTAAATGCTGGGGCTGCTAACCAACAGGTCAGCAGTTCAGATCTGCCAGGTGCTCCTTGGAAACTCTATGAGGCAATTCTACTCTATCCTATAGGGTCTCTATGAGTTGGAATCGACTTGATGGCAGTAGGTTTGGGTTTTGGTTTTTAAATTATTTCTATAAGCATTTTTTTTTTTTTTTTGTGGGGGTATACTTAAGGTGAGGTCAGTGGTGGTCCAGTGGTAGAATTTTCAGCTTCTGTGACGAAGACCTGGGTTTGATTCCCAGACAGTGCACCTCAAGCACAGCCACCTCTGTCAGTGGAGGCTTGTATGTTGCTGTCCCGCTGAATAGGTTTCAGCATGCTTCCAAGCTATGACAGATTAGGAAAAAAAGGTCTGGTGATATACTTCCAAAAATCAACTGATCTCATTGTATGTGGCATTGCCATGAGCCAGGATCAACTTGACAGCTAACAGCAACAACATTTAAGGTATAGGTTATGACGTCCAGCTGAGCTGGATTCTAGTGCAGAGTTCTTTTTTGACTAAGGATCAGCATAATTTTACTTCTTTTGTTATTGCTGAGAATATACACAGCAAAACATGTGCCAGCTCAGCATCTTCTACATGAGCCATCCAGCGGCGTTGATGCATTCTCTGAGTTGTGCGGCCATTCTCACCCTGTTCTGCGTTGTTCTTCCGCCTTTAACACAAATTCACTGCCCCTTCAGGTTTCCATCTAATCTTGCTTGTTGATGCCATTTCATCCCATATAGATAGATCTTAAAAGAGTATAATGCTCAAGGAAGACTTTTTTTTTTTAATATTAACTAAGCTAACATATTGTTTTGTTTGGAAACTGGTGGTATAGTGGTTAGGTGCTACATCTACTAACCAAAAGATTGGTGGTTTGAATCCACCAGGTATTCCTTGGAAACTCTATGGGGCAGTTCCACTCTGTCCTGTAGGGTTGCTATGAGTCAGAATTGATTTGATGGCCGTAGGTTTGGTTTTGGAGTTTATTCTTTGGTTTTAAGAAGAATTCAAGGGATATTTTTAGTTTAAAGTTTAAAGATTATTTCAGGGTTTCACCAATCTGTGTGGATCCAAGAAGTCTAGAATCCATTAGAATTTGAAATTCTGTTCTACATTTTCCCGCTTTTGATCAGAATTCTTCTATGGAATCTTTGATCAAAATGTTCAACCATATTGGGGTTATCAGTACAACTTGTAGAAGGCAAGGTCATGGAAGCTCCACAGACACATCCAAACTCCCTGAGGGATTGAATTGTTGGGCTGAGGGCTACAGGGACTGTGGTCTCAGGGCACATCTAGCTCAATTACTATGACATAGTTTTAAAAGAAAATGTTCCACATTCTACTTTGGTAATTAGCAGCTAGGGTCTTAGAAGCCTATGAGGGGCCATCTAGGATGCTCCAATGTTCTCACCCTTTCATGAAACAGGGAAGAATGAAGAAAACTGAAGATTTAGAGGAAAGATTAGTTCAGAGAATGAATGGACCACTTCTACCATGGCCTCCGTCAGACTAAGTCTGGTACAAGCGGTTGATGCCTGGCTGCCACCACTGATTGCTGTGACGGGGATCACAATAGAGGGTCCTGGATGGAGCTGGCAAGAAATGTAGAACAGAATTCTAACTCAGGAATACTGACAGATACTGGAGACACTCTGAGCGTATGGTCTGACAGATACTGGAGAAACTCTGAGCATATGGCCTCCAGACACCCTTTCAGCTCAGTAATGAAGTCACTCCTGTGGTTCACCCTTGGGCCAAAGATTAGACAAGCCCATAAAACAAAATGGGTCTAAGGAGGTACACCAACCCAATGGAAAGGACTAGAGGGCAGAAAGAGAAAGGAAGGCTGGTAATAGGGAGCCCAAGTTCGAGAAGGGCGTGTTGACATGTCACAAGGTTGTTAAACGATGTCATAAAGTGTTGTAAAACCATGTGTATACTAATTGTTTAATGGGAAACTGGTTTTTCCTGAAAATCTTCATCTAAAGTACAACTGGAAAAAAAAATCGATAATGGTAGCCAGGCATCATCCAGTTTCTCTGATCTCGTGGCAAAAGAGGCAGTTGTTCATGGAGGCAATTAGCCACACATTCCGTTTCCTCCCCCTTTTCCTGACTCTTTTCTTCTGTTGCTCTAGGTGAATAGAGAACAGTTGTTAAGTCTTGAATGGCTGCTTGAAAGCTTGTAAGACTTCCAGGCACTGTGCAACGTGTAGGAGGAAGGACAAAAGCACTAAACACAATTATTAGGCCAATTAACTAGATTGTCCCGTGAAACCGTGACCCTAATCCCCTAAACCAAGGAACCAACTCCCATGAGAATCTTGGTTGTACATAAGTAGCTCACAACTGGCTACTTTTTTGTTGTTGTTGTCTATCACACAACTTTTGCCAACTTGACTTTCAGCAAACTTGTTCTGTAAAGGGTAAGTATTTTTTAGGCTTTGTGGGCCATATAGCTCTTGTTATAGCTGCTGAACTGTGCCATTGTAGTGCTCAAAGAGCCACAGACAATGTCTGAATGAGTTTGTATGACAGTGTCCTAATAAAGATTTATTTATAACAATAGCCCGTGGGCCAAGTTTGGCTCAGAGGCTGTAGTTTACTGATCCCTGCTTTAAAACCTTCTCATAAATGGAGAAGTAACATGAGTAACATGAAAGGAAGTTTAATATATATTAGTTAATTAGTGCATCTTTTCAATCTGTCAATTAATTGACACTGAAGACTGGCAAAAGTTTTAAAGGCACTTGGTTGTGCTCTGTGAAGCCTTTCAGCTCTGAGGCTTGTCTGCGTTGTGGTCTGTAGTTACAGTATTACATGTCATATGAGTTTACAGTGACAGCAATGAAAACTGAAGCACCGTAATGGAAGGCTGACTGCCTTTCAGCTACTGCGCCAAAGGCATTATCCTTATTATCACTATTAGTTCTCCCAAGAGCAGTTTTGTCTCCTCATTTCACAGATGACAAGACTGAGGCTTAGAGAAGTCCAATATAAAACCTGCTGCCATCGAGTTGGTTCCAACTCATAGTGACCTTATAGGTCAGAGTAGAACTGCCCCATAGAGTTTCCAAGGAGCGCCTGGTGGATTTGAACTGTTGACCTTTTGGTTAGCAGCCATAGCTCTTAACCACTGCACCACTAGGGTGTCCAAGCCCAAGATAATGCGTATGACAAAATGGCCGAGGTAGCAGTTGACCCAAAAGGTCTGACTTTAGAGATCACGTTCTCAACCAGTCATGGAACTTAGACATTTCTTCCTTAAAAGCTGGTAATGTTTTAAATGTGTCCATTAGCTTCAGTTATGATTATTTAATAAATGACTTCCCTTGTTAGGTAACTTTTAACTTTAGACATTCCCCAAAACAATAGACTTTATTTATTTATTTATTTTTTACCTCTGTGATTGGGTGTTGTACATGAAGACAGCACTGATTCTTGAGTTCATTTGTGTTCATAATACGAAATAGTACTTTAGTTAGAACTGTTAATTTTCCCTTGGGGAGAATCAAGTGCCCAAGGCACTGATTGATAAATCAATCAATCTTTAGTGACTGGTAAATCAACTGTCACATGTAGCTCAACCTTTCTCCGGAGAATAGGTTTTACCCAGGACAAGCGTATTGGTTCCTTCCTGTTGTTTTTCTCCCCTCAAAACTGTAAGATGCTAAAGCTATTTCGACAGATCCCTAAAATGGCAAGCTATTATTATTATTATTATTTTCAGTAGCAATAGGGATCATGCTTTTTCCAGCTCTCTTAGGGGAAGAACTCAGCTGTTTGCATCCTTGCGTTTCAACCCCTAACCTCTCCTGAGGACAAATGGCTGTCTCGTAAGCCCACAGGCACAGCACTGGGACCGTGGATTAAGCCTCTGAATGCTGACTAGCCTGCTGCATTCCCAGCATGTGTGAAGAATGTGTTTGTAGCTGGAAGGCAAACTGAACATCCAAAGCTGAGCAAGAATTTTGAAAAATAGTTGTCTTATGTATAAATTTATTTTGCTCTCAGTGTTTTCTTCTTGCCTATTTCATTATTCCTTATTTCTACTTTCTTTTCAAATAGTTTGAGATGCTCATGGCTGAAGTTTTGGTCATTTGTGATTGAATTCGGTCTTGTTATTAATGTTATTATTACTTTAATGTTCTTAGTTTCTTTATCATTTAAATACCAGGCAAACCACTGATGGATGTCTCAGATATTTTTCCCCAGTAGAGAAGGTCTGGAAAGGTCTGGAAACCCCTGGCATACTGGGTTAAGTGCTACATCTGCTAACCAAAAGGTCAGCAGTTGAAATCCACCAGGTGCTCTTTAGAAACTCAAAGGGACAGTTCTACCCTGACCTGTAGGGTTGCTATGAGTCAGACCCAACTCGACGGCAGTGAGTCTTTTAGAGAAGGTCTGGCTATTTCCACTGAAGACATCCGTCTGGCCTTCCTTCTTCACAGCTGTGGGCTCCATTGGGATCACTGGCAAGACGTGGGAGGTGACAGTGTAGGTTTGTAGCCCATGTAATAGGAATAGTGTGATTTGGGGCCATGGATTTATTCCACTCACAATTTAAGTTATTATCATGAATACTTTGAGGGCAAAACAAATGTATGCTCTTGACTGTGTCTGTATTGTTTTAACCAAGAAGTGTGTATTGTACAAATGTGAATGGTGTTTGGGTAGAAAAACAAACTGATGTGATGGATGGGGACATTGAGTTAAAGGGTGCCGGTAGTAATGGATTGAGACTCTCCTTTCTACAGGAGCCCCTGGGTGCTGTACGTGGTTAAAGTGGGTGGCTGCTGACCAGAAAGGTTGGAGGTTCAGTTCACCCAGCATGACTTGGGAACGAGGCCTGGTGTTCTGCTGAAAAACCAGTCATTGGAAACCCTTCTTGGCCGCACAGGGGATTGCCACGAGTCTGAAGCGACTCCAGCAGCAACTGGTGTGGTTCGTTGCTGTTGCTGTTGGGCATTGTTTAGATGATTTGGACTTAGAGTGACCACACGTCACCGAGCGGAACTGGCTCATAGGGCTTGCTTGTTGGTCTTCTTTATGGACTCAGAACCAGCTGTGTCTTCTGAGGACCTACTGTGTGCACTGAAGCTGTCAACCTTCAGGTTAGCAGCTGAGCATTTAATTGTCATACTGCTGGGGTTCCTTGGGTTTGGTTTTGTCCTTTTTGTAGGGCGCTGGAGGTTTGAATTGACTTGACGGCAGTGGGTTTGGTTTGGTTTGGTTTTTGGGGAGATAGGAGGGCAAGACATGATCCAAAGTGAAACAAAACCCAGTCCTTGCCCTCAGGCTCTTGAGATGGGGGGAAGAAAATGCCAAAAGAATTTACCCATCAGTGAAAAAAGAATCCAGTTGGAGAGGCTGTGAAGGAAACATCGCTGGAAATGAATCTTAGATTGATGACGTCTCAACAATGTAAGCAACATTTATCATGACTAGTGATCGTATAAGGACAAGCTTAGGGGAAAGAGTCTCTGTCGGTCTTTTTTTTATCTCTTTGGGGAATAATTATGACTTTGGTTGGCACAAATGTGGGGTTACGATGGGAGATGATTTCCTACAAATAATTTAAATTTAAGACTCATACTCATTAGGTCTTTAGGAGCAGAGCAATGTATACTTTCTTTTCACATGTAGTAAAATTAGATCCATGACTGTAGGGATGATGGTAAAATTTATTATCAAGTTAATGTCAAATCCATTGTTAGCTATTTTGTAAATTGAAATGTGACTGACACATAATGAGCTCTATGTTGTAATTCTTAAAAATAGGTACAATATTGCTGCCCTCTAGGTCATTGCCGTGGTAGAGTTAAATTCCACTTCATGGCCAGAGCTGTCTAAACCTTCTTATTAATTATTTGCCTGTACTTTGGAGCTGGGAATTGATCACCCAGTCTGGGAGGCCAAATATTGAGATTAACAGTCAGTAGTCTTAACTGTATCGTGGTTTTTGAGGGACAACTTCAATTTACTGTTTGAATGAGTGAAAATATTTCATAGCTATAGTCAGAAAAGAGCACTGGTGGTGCAGTGGTTAAAGCACTCACCAAAAGGTTGGCAGTTGGAACCCACCAGCTGCTTCTCAGGAGAAAGATTTGGCAGTCAGTTTCCATAAAGATTTAAGCCTTGGGCATGCTGGGGGGCAATTCTATTCTGTCTCATAGGGTCCCTATGAGTCAGTACCCCCTTGATGGCAGTGGGTTTGGGTTTTATCTATTGAACAATTTTGCTAACTGGGATTTTTTTTTCCCAGGTTAGAATATGAGAAGACACAAATCATATTGTATACTACTTATATTTTTGTATGTTTTTGAGTGAGACACTAATATTACTTTTTGAACATACATTTTGCATCAGAGTTAAGTCAGAGGGGCCTGGGAAATTAAGTGGATAAGAGAAAGATTTGAAAAACAATTAGGTTAAAACATAATGTTTGTCAGGGAGGTAGAACAGGATTTAAAGAACAGAGTCTCTTTGATGGTTTGTAATTGATCAATATTATTTAGTATATTCCTAAGAAATCATTCAGACTTACAGAATTATACACATCTTTTGAATCCGCCATACTGGCTTAGTATATGTGAGGATCACTTGGGAAATTGTAAGAAGTAAAGATTCCTAGGTCCCAGTTGCAGACATTTTGATTCTGTGACTCTGAGGTGGGGTCCACACAAGTAAAATTTTGCTCAAGATCATTCAAAAGTGACTGCAACAGTATATTGACAAGAAACTGCCAGAAATTCAAGCTAGATTCAGAAGAGGATGTGGAACCAGGGATATCATTGCTGATATCAGATGGATCTTGGCTGAGAGCAGAGAATGCCAGAAAGATGTTTATTTGTGTTTCATTGACCGTGCAAAGGCATTTGACTGTGTGGATCATAACAAATTATGGCTAACATTGTACAAAATGAAAATCCCAGAACACTTAATTGTGTTCTTAAGTAATCTGTATATGGATCAAGAGGCAGTTGTGCAACCAGAATAAGAGGACCCTGCATGGTTTAAAGTGTGTCAGGGTTGTGTTCTGTCACCATACCACCTTACTTGCTGGAAGTAAAGAAGACTTTAAGCACTTCCTGATGAAGATCAAGGACCACAGCCTTCAGTGTGGACTGCACCTCAACGTCAAGAAAACAAGACACACAACCATCTTATACATTGAGTCCTGCTCCACCAACCCAACTACAGCCCATCCTTCCTCAACAACGTAAAGGAATATCACATGATACTGGGAATCATAGCCCAACCAAATTCCAACACACATTTTTTTGGGGAACACAATTCAATCCATGGTAACCATTAATGTAAATTCATCAGGTTTTCATTAGCTAAGTTTGAGAGGCAGAGCACCAGGCCCTGCTTCTTAGTTTGTCTTAGTCTGGAAATTGCACTGAAACCTGTCCACCATGGGTGACCCTGCTGGTATTTGAAATACTGATGGCATAGCTTCCAGCATCACAGCAACACATAAGCCACTGGAGTATGAGAGAGTGACAGGTGGCAGATATGTATGTGCCATAGCTCATTGAGCCACTGTCCTATGCATGGAATTTTTGCCGTTTTCTATTTTGCAGTTACATTAAATTCATTGGTGAATAGCTGCATATATATATATTTCCTTATTGTTAGAAGTGTATCTTCAGAGTAGTTTCCTAGAAAGTGCTAGCTAGATCACAAGGGGAACAAATATGTTCTTTAATAGATATTGCCATAATCCCTTCTAGAATGCTTAAATCTGTTTACATTCCCATTAACAATCTACCACTGTCTCTTTTATCCCAGTTTCACCGTCAGGGCGTGTGGTTAGATACATTAAAAGGAAAAATGGCCAATCTGATGGCTAAGTAATGGCATCTTAGTGTAGTTTTAATTTGCATTTTTCTTATCGCAATGAAATTGCACCTTTTTTTAATGTCTTCAAGTACTGATTTTATTGGTGCAAATGGACTGTTTATGTTTTTTACTCATCTTTCCATTGAGTTTTTCAACTTTTCCTCTCACTTTCTAGGAGTTCCATCTATATCAGTAGAAGTAGAACCAACTCAGCAGCAATGGGTTTGAGTGGGTTTGTATATCGGTGATGGGACAGAGTCAGATTGCTCTGCAGGATTTCCTAGGCTGTGATATTTACGAAGCAGAGTACCAGGTCTTTTCTCCCATGAAACAGGTGGTGGGTTTGAGCCACTGAGTTTTCGGTTTTCAGCTGAGCACTTAACTGTTGTGCCACCAAGCTCTTTATATTATTAATAGTGTCTCTTTGGCACTTGGCTTAGCTTATCTGAGATACATTGCAAAAATTTCCCTCTGGTTTGTTCAGTTGTCTTTCTGTATGTGGTTCTCACCATGCAGAGGTTTAAAAGTTTTTTGTTTTTTTTTAAATGAAGCCAATTTATCACTTTAAAAAAAGAGTCTGAATTTTGAGCAAAGATTAGGAAGTCTTTTTGTCTTTTAACTCTCACTCATATTTTCTTCTAGCACTTTTAGGGTTTCATTTTTATTTTTTGATCTTTGATTTTTTTTTTAATTTATCCTCATGTATGGTATGAGGTATGGATGTTAATTTATCTTTTTTCCCCCCAAATGGCTTACTAGTTGTCCTAGTATCATTTATTAAAGATTCAATTTTTGCCCTGGTGATTTCAAATGACATCTTTAAAAATGTTCTGCATCCCACTTTGGTGAGTGGCATCTGGGTCTTGAAAGTTAGCAAGTAACCATCTAAGGAGCATTGACTGGTACCAACCCTCCAGGAGCAGAGGAGGGTGAAGGACTTCAAAGACATACAGAAAATATGAAGCCAAGAGACAGAAAGGGCCACAAAACCCAGAGACTATATCAGCATGAGACCAGAAAAACTAGATGGTACCTGGCTACCACCAATGCATGCAATGACAAGGAATGCAACATAGAGTCCCTGATACCGTGGGAGAAAAATGAGTGTGCAGAACTTGAAATCTATCTAAAAGATCAGACTTGGTGGTCCAACAGACGGGAGAGTCCCTGGGGTATAGGGCTTCTAGCATCTCTGTTAGCTCTGACTGAAACCATTCCTGAAGCCAACTCTTCAGACTAAGGTTGGACTGGACTGTAAGATGTAAAATGATACTGATGAAGAGTGTGCCTGTTGGCTTAAGTGGATACATGGGACTAACTGGGCCGCTCCAGAGAGATGAGAGGGCGGAGGGCGACAGGAGCTGGCTGAATGGACACAAGAAACACAGGGTGGAAAGGAGTGTGCTGTCACAGGGTGGGGAGAGCATCTAGAGTTACATAATGATGTGTGTGGAAGTTTTTATATGACAAATTGACTGGGATTGCAAGCTTTCACATAAAGAACAGTGACATATTAAAATAAATAAATAAAATGTCACCTTTATAATATACAAACTTTTATGTACGCTTAGGTGCATTTTCAGACTTTGTAGCCTATCCCATAATCTGTCTATTCATCTCCCAGTGTCATATTGGTTTTAATTGTGAAATCTTTATGTTTTAGTATGTAGTGGAGCTAACCCACTCACAGCATTTTTAAAGATTTTTCTGTTCATTTTCCATCACAAAATGATGGAAGTTCCATTAAAAAAAAAAAAAGCTTACTGATCTTCTTACTGGGACTTCATTGAATTTATAAATTAATTTGTGATACTGAGTCATCCATTCCAGGAATAGGAGATGTTTTTCCATGTGTTCAAATCTACTTCTTTGCTTTTCAGGACTGTTGTATAAATTTCTTCATCTGTATTTCACATATCTCTGTTAAATCCATTTCTAAATATTTTATCTTCTTTGTGGCTACTGTAAGTAGGATTTTCTCTCCTTTTCACTTTTATTCTTCAAGGGCATTTCTTTTTGTTGGGTATATGATGGTATGTTGGCTTTTTTTTTCTCCACCCGATATATTGATGATAACTTTCTACTGTCTTTTGGCATCTATAATACTGAGATATTAGAAGTCAGGCGAGTTATTTTTTTGAAGGTAGTGTCTGTCTCTCTGGTTCCATTTTAGATCTTTTTTTTTCCCTATCTTGACTTTCTGCAGTTTAGCTATAATGAGCCTGGGGATGGCTTTTGAAAAAAAAGACTCATATTGCTTAGGATTTGTTAAGCCTCATGAATTTATATATTGGTGATTTTGAAAAATTTTGGTAATTCTCAGCCATTATATCTTCATATGTTGTTACTGTTGTTAGTGGAAATAAATTTCAAAATGGTCCATCTTCAGAACAAAGGCTAAGATAAGAAGTTACTAGCTAACCTGAAGAGGAGGCGGGGTGGAAACCTGGGAGATACAACCTTAAAAAGGAATGAAATGTCAAGACTTAGGCAACTTCGGGGAGAGACTCATAGTACTCATAGTACTCAGCCAATGAGGAGCTGAGCGGAGGGACTCGTGAGCTAGGTTATAAAAATGGCTCGTAAGGAACTGCTGGGCGCACTCTCTGACAAGCCTCCTCTCTGGGCTCAGGTGCCCGATTTTACGAAATCGTCCAATACAGCCTCGCTCTGGCTAACTGAATTTGAATTGGATTTCTTGCACGTTTGTCAGCAAAAGACACTGGTAACAACCTATCGATGATCTAGGCAGGGTCCTAGCCAGCAGTTTATACCGGCCCACCAGTTGCCAAGAGGGACCGAAGTGGAATCCAGGATGCCAACAACGTTTCTCACATTAGGTGCCGCTGAGGCAGTTCCGACTTATAGTGAGCCTGTGTACAACACAACAAAACGCTGCCTGGTCTGGCACCATGTCCACGATCATGTTTATGCTTAAGTCCATTGTTGCAGACACTGTATCAGTCCATCTCATTCAGGGTCTTCCCCTTTTTCAAACTGACCCTCTACTAAGGGTGACGTCTTCCAGGGAGTGATCCCTCGTGACAGAGTATCTGTCGTGGTCATCTAGTTCTGCTGTAACAGAAACACCACAGGTGGATAGCCTTAACAAAGAAAAGTTTGTTCTCTCACAGTCTAGTAGGCTGGGAGTCCGAATTCAGGGTGCTGGCTCCAGAGGAACGCACTGTCCCTCTGTTGGTTCTGAAGGAAAGTCCTTGTGTTGCATCAGTCTTTCTTTGGTATGGGAGTTTCTTAGCACAGGAGCCTCAGGTCTGAAGGAAGTGCTCTTTTCCTAATGCTGTGTTTTGGATGGTATGAGGTCCCCAGCTCTCTGCTTACTTCCCTTTCCTTGTATCTTTTGTAGAAGGATAAAGGTGGTACAAGCCAAAAGTTGGGGAAATTCCCTTACTGTTGGATCAGGGAAGTGACCTTCAGTAAGAGTATTACACCACCGCCCTAGTCCTCTTTAACATAATCCAGTCTTGCATTGTAAACCACAGGCAGAGATTAGGATTTATAACACAGGAAAATCACAAAATGGAGGATAGTCACACAATGCTCGGCCTTATGGCCCAGCCAACTTGCTCTGCACATTTCTGGGGGGACACAATTCAATTCATGACAATGTGCAAAGTATGTGAGACATAGTCTCGCCATCTTTGCTTCTAAGGAGCACTCTGGTTGTACCGCTTTCAAGACAGATCTGTTTGGTTTCTGGCAGTCCATGGCATATTCAGTATTTTTCTCCAACACAACAGTTTAAAGGCATCAATTCTTCTGTCTTTTTATCCATCATCCAGCTTTCACATACATAGGAGGTGATTGAAAACACCATAGCTTGGCTCAGGCACACCTTAGTCTTCAAGGTGGTGCCTTTTGTTTCTCAACACTTTAAAGAGCTCTTTGCCCTTTTAAAGCAGATTTGCCCAATGCAGTGCGTCCTTTCTTTCTTGACTGCTCCTTCCATGGTTGATTATGAATCCTGGTAAAATGAAATCCTTGACAACTTCAGTCTTTCCTGCATTTATCATGATGTTGCCTATGAGTTGTGAAGATTTTTGTTTTCTTTGTGTTGAGGTGTAATTCATACTGAAGGCTGTAGTTTTTGATCTTCATCAGTAAGAGCTTCAAGTTCTTTGCTTTCAGCAAGCAAGTTTGTATCATTAGTATAATGTATGTTGTTAATGAGTCTCCATCCAATCTTGATGTCCTGTTCTTCCTATAGTCCAGCTTCTTAGATTATTTGCTCAGCACACAGATTGAATAGGTATAGTGAAAGGATACAACCCTGACGCACACCTTTGCTGACTTAAAACTATACAGTATCCCCTTCTTCTATTCAAATGACTCCTTCTTAATCTATGTACAGTTTTCTCATAGTTAAGGGTTCCCACAGTTAAGGCTTCTCAGATTCTCATTCTCTTCATATGTTGCCTCTGTTTTTTTTCTCTCTAGACTGTTCTCTGAAATTACAGTGAAATGTATACTAGAATTTCTCAGTGTAGTCTATATCTTGTTCCTCTTCATTTGTGTTCCATGTGTCTTCTTCTTCATGTTTCATTCTGGATAGTTTCTTCTGACCTTTTTCTAGTTCATTAAGTTTCTCTTCAGTTCTGTCTAATCTGCTGTTAAATCTGTCTTTTGAATGTTTAATTTTGCATATTGTACTTTTCAGTTCCAGACTGACATTTGATTATTTTTAAATCATACAATGACATGTTTACACTGTGTGGTCCTTTGATGTGGATTTGAAGTTTTTAAAATTTTTTGAAAATTATTTTTAAAAGAATTTGTTTGATTTCTTTTGTGTGTGTGTGTTGAGGATGTAAGCAGGAGAATCTACAAAAACTGACAAGTTTGTGAATTCAATGTGGAAAACATGTTACGTACCTCATTCTGAATATCACTACAGTCACCTTTGAAGTAATCCCCTTGGGAAGGTATGCAGTGAGGCCAGTGCTTAGTCCACCCTTCAAAGAAATTTTGAAACTCTTTTTCTGAAATGGCTATGAGAGCTACTGTTGTATTACCCTTGGTGTCCTGAATATCATCAAAATGTCTTTCTTTCAATATTTCTGTTGTCTTCAGGTAAAAAAAAATAGTCATTGTGGGTCAGATCAGGTGAGTAGGGAGGGTGTTCCAATACAGTTATTTGTTTGCTGGCTAAAAACTCCCTCATGGATAATGATACAATTAAGTGCATGAAATTGCTGCCTTGCCACTGTGCACAATGGCCATTCCAGAAAGAGTTCCAAAATTGTTTCGAAGGGTGGACTAGGCACTGGCACAGGTGCATGGCTTCCCAAGAGGAGTACTTTGAAGGTCACCATAGTGACATTCAACAATGAGGTGGGTAGCACTCAGAATGATTAAGTTTGAGGACTTGTCAGAACTGGTCAGAACTTGTCAGACACATTCAGAACTGTGATCAGATTCTTCAAATTGTGCAACCATTCTCTCACTCCAGTTCCTAGTTGATCCTCCACCACTGATACACTCACTGAACTCTGAAGGTTCCTATCTGATCTTTACTTGCTCTTGTCACTTTGATCCCATATGGCCAAGTGCTGTCGAGTCGGATCCGACTCATGGTTGATCCCGTGTAGGTAGGTCTTATAAGACTGTAATGCTCAAGGCAGACATTCTTTACTAGTTAAACTAAACTCTTGTTTGGTTTTAAGAAAACTTCAGGATGTATTTTTGGTTTAAGGTTCAAAGATTATCTAAAAGCAATGGCTTCAGTGGTTCTTGCATCTTCCATTGCTCCAGAAAGTCTGGAATTCATGAGAATTTGGAATTCTTTTCTGTATTTTCTCCCTTTGGATCAGAATCCTTCTATAAAATCTTTGATCAAAATGTTCACTAATGGAAGCCAGACATCGTCTAATCCTGGTCTTGTGGGAAAGGAATAATGGTTCATGGAGGCAATTAGCTGCACATTCCATGAACTCCTCCAGTTCTTGGCTCTTCTTCTTCCTCTTTGCTCCAGGTCAATGGATGCCACTTTTTGTTTCTTGAATGATCTCTTGCAAGTTTTAGGAACCCCAAAGCCCAGACTTACAGTGACTCTGTAAGACACAGTACAACTGCCCTGTAGAGTTTCTAAGGAGCTCCTGGTGGATTCATGCTGCCACCCTTTTGGTTAGCAGATGTAGCACTTAACCATATACCACCAGGGTTTCTTTAAGAACCCCAGACGCTAAGTAATGACCTAGAAGGTGGAGCAGAAACGTTGCACACGTTGTTAACTAATTAACTGGAATGTCTTATGAAACCATCACCCCAGGCCTACAGGCTGAGAAACCAAATCTCATGAGGTGTTTGGTAGTACATTGGCAGCCTAAGCAGCTACTCTGTCTCTCCTTTTTTTTGTCCTTGTTGTAAGTACATTTGTCACACGACTTTTGCCAGTTTAAGTTATTCAGTTGTCCAATTTATTACATTAAGCAGCTGTGTAATTTCCCCATCCCTTTCACCCCTGGTAATCATTAATAAAAATTGGTCTGAATACGTTTTGCTTCCCTTATCTTTTCATGCCAGTGAGATCATACAATATTTGCCTTCTTGTGATTGACTTATTTCACTCGGCTGAAGCCTAGTGACTTCAAGTCTCCTCTTTCATTTGATGGGTCTTCCTGACATGTGCATACACATTCATGAACATGGTGCTGTCAAGACAGACACTTGATGACAGTGTACTTGTTAGCTAATGGGTCCTTGACCAGAGACTACTTCTCTGATGGAGCTTGGGAACTTGCGCAGGTTCTGCATACAGGGGTCTGCATACAGTCGGGTCTATCTTTAAGTTTGTTTTTTAAAAAATTTTTAATTGTGTTAGGTAAAAGTTTATAGCACAAATTAGATTCTCATTCAAAAACTTATTCACGGTTGGTCTGTGACATTAGTTACGATCCCTGCAATGTATCAGCACTGTCCCAGTTTCCACCTAGGGTTCTCTGTGCCCATTCATCTAGATTTCCTGTCCCTTCTTGTTTGTTTTATAAAAAATCCAGTATTGTTGAGTCCATTCTGACACAGTGACCTTTATACATAGAGTAGAACTGCTCCACAGAGTTTCTAAGGAGCACGTGGCAGATTTAAACTGCTGATTTTTTGGTTAGCAGATGTAGCCCTTAATGATTACACCATCTTTGTTTTGTAGGCTTGTCTAAATTTTGACCGAAAGGTGGACTTTTCAGGTTGCTTCAGTTCTGAGTTAGCAGTGTCTGAAGGCTATAGCCTCTGGAGTCCCTCCAGCCTCTGTCAGGCCAGTAAGTGTGGTCTTTTGTTGAGAATTTGAAATTTTGTTCTGTGTTTTTCTTCCACTCTCTCTGGGACCCTCTGTGCTTTTGGTATTTGAATAAAGATTACTGTGCAGCTAGATTGCTTTGGGTAGAATTAACATTTTTCACAACATTGTGCCCTCTTAGCCATGAACATGAAACAGTTTTACATTTATGTAGGTCTCTCTCGATTTCCTGCAGTAGTGTGTTATAGTTTTTGTTTTGTATAGATCTATTATGTCCCTGGTTTCATTTATTTTTAAATATTGTACCTTTTTAGGGGCTGTAATAAGTGGTATTGCTTTCCTGGTTTCCTTTTCAAAGTTGTCTTTGTTGGTGTTTAGGAATCCAGCTGATTTTTGCGTGTTGATCTTGTTCCCTGCTACTCTGCTGAGTCTTTCTGTTGGTTCCAGTAGTATTCTGGTGGTGTCTTTGGGGTTCTTAATGTTTTAGTATTATGTCCTTTGCAGACAGGTGTAGCTTTACTTCTTCCTTTCCCATTTGGATGTCCTTTATTTCTTTTTCTTGCCTTATTGTGCTAGGTAATACTTCTAGCCCAATGTTAAGTAGATGTGCTGATAAAGAGCATCCTTGTTTTGTGCCTCTTCTCAGGGAGAATATGTTTGGCCCCTCTCCCTCAAGAATAACATTAGCTGTTGTCTCTGTATAGCTGCCCTTTTTTATGATGAGGAATTGCCCTTGTATTCCTATTTTATTGAGAGTTTTGATCAGGAATTGGCGTTGGATTTTATTAGATGCCTTTTCTGCATCAGTGGTGAAGATCATGTGCTTCTTTCCTTTTATTCTGTTTATGTGCTGGATTGTGTCAGTTGATTTTCTAATGTTGACTCGTCCTTGCATACCTGGTGTATTATTATTATTTTGATATGATGCTGAGTTTACTGTGGTGTCTTTGCCTGGCTTTGCATCAGCCTTTGTCCAGAAACGTCTTGGCACAGGAACCTCAGGGTAATGCTGGCTTCATAGAATGAATTTGGGAGTGTTTATTTCTTTTCTGTGCTATAAAATAGTTTGGGTAGTACTGGTGTGAGCTTGTCATGGATTGAATTGTGTCCCCCCAAAAATATGTGTAGCCATGTGGCTGGGCCATGATTCCCAGTATCTTGCAATTGTCCTTCATTTTGTGATTTTGCTGTGCTGTATGTTAAAGGATTAGGGTGGGGCTGTAAATCCCTTCAGAAGATCACCTCCCTGCTCCACTGTAAAGGGAGTTTCCCTGGAGTATGGCTTGCACCTCCCTTAATCTTTTCATCCTGCAAGAGAAAGGAAAGAGAAGCAAGCAGAGAGTCGGGAACCTCACACCATCAAGCAAGCAGCACCGGGAGAAGAACGCATCCTTCAGACCTGAGGTTCCTGCACCAAGATGCTCCCTGGACAAAGACTGATGCAAAACCGGACTTTCCTCCAGAGCTGACAAGGGGGAAAGCCTTCCCTTGGAGCGGATATCCTGAATTTGGACTTGTAGCCTACTGGACTGTGTAAGAATAAACTTTCCTTTGTTAAAGCCATCCACTCTGTGGTGTTTCTGTTAGAGCAGCCCTAGCTGACTAAAACAAAACTGTTTTCTGAATGTTTGGTAGAATTCTCCTGTGACTCTCTCCAGGCTGAGTTTTTTTTTTTTTGGTTGGGAGTTTAAAAAAAAATGTTTGCATTGTGCTTTAGGAGAAACATTACAGCGTGAATTAGTTGGTCATACAGAAATGTGTTTATACATTGTTATGTGACCCTAGCTACTATCCTATAATATGACTGTATATTTCTTCTTTCTATCCTGAGTCTTCTGTGTTTGTTCAGCTAGTTTTCTCTTCTCACCTCTGGATGAGAGCTGTGGAGTTTTTTTAAAATTATGTTTTTAATCTCTTAACTTGTAATAGGTCAGTTCATATTCTCTATCTCAGTTTGTGTCTATTTAGATAGGCTTCTAGAAATGTATTCATTTCTTTTAGGTTCCCAAATTTGTTGGAGTACAGTTTTTCACAGTATTCTGTTATGATCCTTTTTATTTCTGTTAGGTCTGTTGTAATGTCCCTCTCCTAATTTTTTATGTAGGTTATTTGCTTTCTCTCCTGTTTTGCTTTTCACAATTTGGTCAATGGTTTGTTGATTTTTTTTTTGAAAAACCAACTTTTGGTTTTATTAAGTCTTTCTCTTGTTTTTATGTTCTCTATTTATTGCTGCTCTAGTGTTTATTATTTATTTTCTTATAGTGACTGGGGGCCTCTTTTGTTGCTCTCTTTCTATTTGTTCCAGTTTTAAGGTTAACATTTTGATTTTAGTGCATTTTCTTTTATGATGTATGCATTTATTGGTATAAATTGACTTCTGAGCATTGCCTGTGCTGTATCGAAGAGGTTTTGGTATGATGTGTTTTCATTTTCATTTGATACTAGGAAGTATTTGATCTCCTCTGTTACCCAGGCATTTGAAAACAAAGTGTTATTCAGTTTCCATATATTTGAGTTTTTTCTTTCCTCATCCTGTTAGTGATTGCTACTTTTATAGCATTGTGTCTTTAAGCTTTATTTTGAGGGTAATACTTAGGCAAGAAAGTATCATTGTTTATGTTGTTTGGCCTCATGAGTGTCTGGGGTACATGGAATATTTTTTTGACTATCTATAAAATTTATAATACTATGGAATATAACAGTGGCTTTCCATTTCTAAATTCAAGCCAGAACTAGAAATACTTTTTATGTGACAACCCAGGATATTGACATACTATGTAAACATATATGTAAAGAATTGAAAGAAAGCTTTTATGTAATAATACTTATCTTTACAACATTTGTAAACCCTGGTGGCACAGTTATTAAGTGTTACGTCTGATAACCATAAAGGTTGGCAGTTTGAATTTACCAGGTGCTCATCGAAACTCTGTAGAGCAGTTCTATTCTGTTCTGTAAGGGTGCCATGAGTTGGAATTGACTGGATGACAGTGGGTGTTTGAGGTTTATAACTAATGGTAAAATTTGAAAACTTCCATCTTTGTTTTGTTTTGCTAAGAAATGCTATGTAGGAACCTTTACATTGATTTTATGATTTATTAATAGAGTCACTCTCTGCATTTTAACAAACAGGGCATTAGATGAAGACATTGACGTGGGTAGCAGTAGAAGTAAAGTTGAATTTGAAAAGAAGTATTAGTCATGTATTGGTAAACTGGCTTTAAAAATAAATAAATCCCTCAATTACAGTGTTTGCTGATTTTCATGGGGGTAAATACCCCAAACATGGTCAGTTTCAGGCAACCAATGGTTTAACAGTTAGCCCACAAAATTCCTGAAATTTAACAGTTGGCTCTTATAGGTTGATGTGAGTTTGCTCCAGCTTACTGATGTGCCCAAATCTTTAGTTTTGATATCAGAGCGATTTCTCTGAAAATCGGGATAATGTCTATGTATAATAATATCTGTACAATAAAGAATGTAGCTTATTAAAAGAGAATTGACATGAAATGGGTTAATGTTCTTACAAATCCATTAGCAGCTCCACCTGAATCCTTTAGAATTCAGGATTCACTGTGTTCACATAGAGCTGTCTCTTAATATGATCGCTTCCTAAGAGAATTCTTTCTTGTTTTATCTTAGAAATTGAGACATACTAATTTGTTTGAAATGACAAAGTGCTCTTTGGGCAAAGATAATTCTTAGGCACTTTTGTTCTAATTAAGAAAAACATCAAGTCAAGCTTTTGTCATGGGATATTTTTGCTTTATTAAAATGGATTTTCTTTCTTTTTTACTTTCTTAGTTGTGGCTGCTAGAAAATATAAAACTACACATGGGATGACGGAATATTTCTGTCAGACAGCGTGGGTCAAAAGGATGCATTTTGGGCAATGCGGAGCTGTCCAAGAACAAAAAAAGTCTAAGATGCGAGAAATAAAGAGTAAAGAAAATGGTACATACATAGGTAAACCTGGACAAACATAACTATGTAAAGCAAATAAAAATAAGGCTTTATGGTGTTAAAGTTAAAATGTGTGATGACAGTAGTATGTAAATTTGAAGTAGGGATGGAAGTTAAAGTGATCCGAAGTTCTTGCATTGTTCGGGAGAAAGGTAAAGATATGGACCAAGCTGACACTTTATAAATTAATTATGCATGTTAAAATAGCTTGAGTTACTGCTCAAAGAATATAGCTGCCTAAGTAGTAGAGGAAAATAATATGAGAAGATAAGAAACATTTCTTAAAAACTGCAAGAAAGAAGAGAGAAAAAAAACCCTGTAAATTAATCTCTCTGTAAAATTATAACAAGTGTAAGTAGAGTAAATTTTCTAGTTATAAGAAATGAGTGCCCAATTGGATAAAAGAAATCTAAAATAATTAGCTGTTTGTAAGGGGCAAATCTGAAGCCCCTGAATACAGAACCCCCCAAAAGCCAAACCCATTGCTGTTGAGTCATTTCTGACTCATAGCGACCCTATAGACAGAGTAGAACTGCCCCATAGAGTTTCTAAGGAACGCCTGGTGGATTGAAACTGCCAACATCCTGGTTAGCAGCTGTAGGTAACACTTAACCACTACACCATGGGATATGCAAAGGTGGAAAATAAAAATGACGGTGATGATATGTAAAGCAAATACTCCCCCAAAGAAAGATTAATAGCAGACAAAATAGACTTTAAAGCAGAAATGGAGCAGTTCACTACATAAATGATATTATACAGTATCAATCCTGTCACAGCCTCTTTTCCTGCAGTCATCATTATGTTTCTGCGATTTATCCAGTTAGCTTGTGTTTTATTTGGTCACCTAGCTTCTCTGCTGGCTACTGAGCCACAAATTTATGGATGTCAAGATAAATGATACATAGGCACCAGTGGATGTGAAATAAAGTTTATTATTCACATGCTACTGTTGTTAGCTGCCTGGAGTCAGGCCTCAGCCTTAAGGTGACTGACCCCACACACAACAGAAACACTGCCTGATCCTTCACCATCCTTATGATGGGATCGGACTGTTGTGAGCCCTATGATTTTCACTGGCTGATGGAAGTAGATCACCAGGCTTTTCTTCCTAGGATTGAAACCTGTCCAGCATCATAGCAACACACAGTCAGGTGCTGGCTGCTCGTGAGGTGCGTGGGCTAAAATTCGAACCCTGGTTTGCTGCATGGAAACCCTGGTGGTGTAGTGGTTAAGGGCTACTTCTGCTTAGCAGAAGGCCAGCAGTTTGAATCCGCCTGGTGCTCTTTGGAAACTCTATGGAGCAGTTCTCCTCTGTCCTGTAGGGTCGCTGTGAGTCAGAATTGACTGGATAGGTGGGTCTGCTGCATGGAAGGCAAGCATTCTGCCTGTGAACCAGCCGTGCCTCAGTACTCACATAGTTAACAGTGAAAGGATTCCCTAAAGTCTCCTTCTCAGGATCCTGCTTGAACCAGAAGGAGCGAAGAGTGCAGAGGGGGCGGTGCCTCTGGTTTTAGCTGTGATCAGGACGTGGGGCTTGGGTGAGTATTTGCTGTTTTGCATGGTTTGAACAACTTCCTTGCCAGTGCTGAGGGTTGACTTGTTCCTGCTTTCCTATAGGCTTGCCTAGATGTGGGGCAAAAGGGAGAAAGAGAGAGAGATGGGGCTTGAAAGCAGTCAGTGGTCACACTTCAAAAATTGACAGGGTATGGCAGTATGCAAAGATCTACTGTATTGATTTTAACTAGTTTTCTAGCTCTCTGTCATGTGAGGAAAAATCCATAACTTATTTCTGAATTTCCCTAATGAGGGACAATTAAGTGTTGTACGTATTTTTTGCAATGAACATCTTTCTACAGAATCTTTGCTGGGGCTTTTCTTGGGAGGACTTTGAGTGACAATTACTGGGTCAGAAGATGTCCTGATCTTTAATCAGGTTTACCAGGCGTTGCCAGATGGTTCTCACCGTAATTGTAGAAATCTGTGCTCTTATGTCTTGAAGAGGTGAAGAGTTTGCACTTCATGCCAAGGGTGATGGTGGGCTACTGAGCAGGAACATGGTACCATCTGATTTTGTAAAGGTAATGCTGGTGGCTTTGTGGGTACCTGGGAGTGATGAGGAGGAGTGGGACTGTAGTGACCCAGACGGGAGCCAATAGTGTCTTGGGTGGATGTAACGCTGGTGACGGTTGTTGCCGGGTGCCATTGAGTTGGTCCTGACTCACAGTGACCGTGTGTACTGTAGAACAAAATGTTGCCCAGTCCTGTGCCATCCTCACGGTTGTTATGCCCAAGCCCATTGCTGCAGCCACTGGGTCAATCCATCTTGTTGAGGGTCTTCCTGTTTTTCACTGACTCTTGTCTTTGTCAAGCATGGTGTCCTTCTCCAGGGACTGATCCCTTCAGACAGTATGTCCAAAGTGTGTGAGATGTGGTCTTGCCATTCCTGCCTTTAAGAAGTACTCTGGCTTTATTTCTTCCAAAACAGATTTGCTCATTCTTTTGGCAGTCTATAGAGTTGTCAGTATTCTTTTCTAGCACCATAATTCAAAAGCATCAATTCTTCTTCAGTCTTCCTTATTTGTCGTCCAGTTTTTGCACATGTAGGAGACAGTTTAAAGCACCATGGCTTGGGTCAGGCACAGCTTAGCCTTTAAGGGGACATCTTTGCCTTGTAATACTGTAAAGGGTCTTATGCAATAGATTTGCCCAGTGTGTGTGTCGTTTGATTTCTTGACTGCTGCTTCCATGGGTGTAGGTTGTGGATCTGAGTAACATGAAATCCTTGACAACTTTCATCTTTTTTTCATTTATCATTATGCTGCTTACTGGTCCAGTTGTGAGGACTTTTGTTTTCTTATTTTGAAATGTAATTCATACTAAAGGCTTTGATCTTCACTATTAAGTGCTTCAAGACCTCTTTGCTTTCATTAAGCAAAATTGTGTCATCTGCATATTACAGGTTATCAATGAGTCTTCCTCCAATCCTAATGTCATGTTCTTCTTCATATAGTCCAGCTTCTCAGATTAGTTGCTCAGCATACAGACTGAATAAGTACGGCGAAAGGGTACAACCCTGTTGCACACTTTTCCTAATTTTAACCTACACAGCATCCCATTGTTCTGTTTGAATGACTACCTCTTGTACAGGTTTCTCAGGAGCATAATGAAACGTTCTGGAATTCCCATTCTTCACAACGTTGTCCATAATTGGTTACAATCCACATAGTTGAATGCCTGGTGGAGGTGAGAAGTGGTGGGACTCAGGACACTTTTATGAAGAAGGAGTTCACAAAACTTGCAGTGGAATTGGATGGGGACTGTGACAGAATGACTCCTAGTGAAACTGCAGAAAATCAGAGACAGAGAAAACACCTACAAAGAAACCAGTGAAAAAGAGATGTTACCTTCGCAGGGGCCATAGCCGGTCTGACAGCTGACAACAAAAACAGGGACGACAGGACAGCAAGTGAACTGAGGGGACCAGGAGCTGCTTTGATCATATTATGTTTGTGACATAAGACGTGCAAGTGGAGATGTGGAATCAGCAGTTTTCTCTGCAGTGTGGGAGCTCTGGGGAGAAACAGGGCTGGAAAGACCGACCTACAGTCCTCAGCAAACAGGTAGTATTTAAATCTGCAGGCCTGGATGGATTCCTGGGTGTAAAGATAAAGTTGAGGAGATGGGTTTGGAATCCACTGCGGGAATGGTCCAATGGTTAGAGACTAGCAAAGGCAAGAAAATCTCTGCTGAAAGGTCGATACTAGTGAAAAGCGAAATCAAACCAGGGAAGTGTGGGCAGCCAGGAGCCACATGCCACCACACCCCCTCCAAAGAAAACCTATTGCTGTTGAGTCCATTCTGATTCATAGGGACAGTGCAGGAGCCACCTAGGGACCGTATTTTACAAAGACAGAAACGATCACTATGTCAAACACTGCGGATATGTTACAATGAGCTCTGAGAATAAACCACAGCCATCTGAACCCTTTGGTTGCTTTTAATCTTTGTGTTTTTCCTATATTTTGACTCCTTAGTTGTAGTCTTAAGTGTCTGTTAACACACTCAGCGGGGAAAAGAAACTGAAACCCACCCCACATCCGTATCCCATTCCAAGTGTGTCACTAGACCTAGAACGAAGGAGATGGAAGAATTAACCAGTGCTGGGGGCCTTGTATCTGTTGGTGGCCATTTAACCCACCCCATAGTGGCATTCTAGTGTCAAGCAGCTGTGTAGGTTTTTAAAAAAACCCATCTGAATGCTCTAGAGGGCTTTTATAATATGGGTTAGAAGTGCCTGAAAAATCTGATTGGCCCGGTTACACAAACAGGATTCCAATGGGTTTTAAAACCTTCTGTTTCATTTCCTTGTGCATTTGTTACTAACCCAATAAATAATAAAGAGGAATTATTCAGTCCCTAATTTGCTTTTTTATCAAGTAGAATCCGTGTTTTAATAAATTGCCATTTTTATATTGTTGAACATATGCTATAATATCCCTGTGATTCAAACACTAAACTCTTTTTTGTAACATTATTTTCCTTACTCTTCCATATTTTCTTCAACTATAGTTTTTGCCAGGATGTTTGTTCCCCTGATGAATTCTCTTACCTCATTCTTGTGATGTCTTCCAGTACAGTGTTGGCTTTCTTTCTGAATGAATGAATTTAAGAAATTAGTGTGTTTTTGTGTTTCTCTCATCACTAGAGTAATAAATGATGCTCTTTTGAAGATTCCTAAATTTTTTTTCCTTAGAAATGGTATTTATTGTGCTACTGTGATGTTTTGGGTAGCACTGTCTTTCTAACAGGCACTAATATTTTTAGGAAGTGTGAGATTGACCTACATGAATTGTTGCTATTTGCTTTTGACCTATAGAAGTAGCACTGTCAAATGGTTCAGACTGTTACTTTTGTTTGATTTGCATCCAACTTGTATTCTTTTAGCCTTTCCATTAAATTTCTGACTTTTAGTTCTCACCAACTAATGTCACAAGAGCTTGAAGAGGCAGCTGAAATTTGAGCTCATGTGCTGTCTTTTCCCAAAGAATTGCTTTCCTGGCTTACTCCCCCTCCTTGAACTATAGCCCACACGTTAGCCTTCGGCTTTCCTTGAACGATGTTCAGAAATTACCAGAACCTATACAGAAATAACAAGGAGGCTTTGCATTTAGAAAAAAATTGTGTTTGGATATAAATATTGAAAGTATATTAGTTTATAGCTTTATGAATAGTTTTTCCATTTTAATAAATATTTTCTGTTTAATCAAAGCAGCTGTCCATCTTGACCTGGGTGAGGGCACTTTGGCCAGCGACCTTCTTACTTCCCTGTCATGCATTTTCCTTGTCACTTTCAAAAATGCCCCTTCCTCGCTGCCATGGATTGAATTATGTCCCCCTAAAATATGTGTATCAATTTGGCTTGGCCGTGATTCCCAGTTCTGTGTGGTTATCCACCATTGTGTCATTTGATGTCATTTCCTTATGTGGTGTAAGTCCTGTCATATGATGTAATGAGCAAGATTAGTGGCAGTTACACTGATGAGCTTGTACAGCTAATTAGACCCCGAGTGACCTCATTTGGGTTCCAGAGATCAAACTGGCAAGTTCAGTCTCCTGACCGGTAACCACCTGGGACCCGCTTCCCCCAAAGCACATGAGGATGCATCCTTTTTAGTAGCAAATGACAGAAAAGTTTATTAAGGAAAAGTATGTTCCAAAGAGGGAACGGGTCGGTCTCCAAGAGTGGAAAATGACCTCATATAGATTTTGGGGGTGCTTTTTATAGGGAAAAGTAGGGGATGATGTCATAGATGGGAGGGAGAGGTAGTAACTTGGCTTCCGACTGGGCCACTGTAGATGCCTTACAACTTCCAGGAGGAAATGCTCTAATTGCATCACAACTGCCAGGAAGAACCCACATCTGCATCGCAAAGGGCCAGAGAGAGCTGCTGCTATGTGGCAGATCAGGTTCCCTTGGTAATCTTACCAATACTGTGTGTTTTCTGTAATGCAAATCATGACCTTTGTTATCCCTAGAAAATGTTAGATTCTAGAGTAAAATATGTTAGTATGTGGCAACAGAGATCAAGTTCCCTAGCTGCCCTTGACACTCTCCAAGACTGGGTGGTGTCTTAAGTCAACGTCTTTTGAGATATGTCTCGTCTCCTCCCCATGTGGACAGTGTATGCTTTCCTCATGCTAACCTGCTTGCAGATCTCGACTCTGCCTTGTTCTGTCATGCCTTGATGGTTTTCCATATGCTAGTATCTTCCCTACGCACCCTCTACTTCTGGTATCTACCCTACTCCCTCTAATTCTAGAAAATTCATATTCCATCTTTGATGGCCTTTGTCAATTTTTCTTACTCTCTGAAGCTCCTTTGAAGCCCTGTAGCAGAGTTGACATCTTCCTCCTTTGTGCAGTTGTTATCTTTGATGTCTGTTTAGGTGCTGATTGCACTGTGACATTAGTTGGTGACAACTAATCATTTGTTCTTCATGTCTGTGTCTCCTGCTAAACTGAATTATCCTTGGGCCAGGACAGTGTCTTATTCCAGGGCTTGACACAGGTGTGCATTCAATGAATGCTAATTGTGTTGAATTAAACTCAGGATGGGACCAAGTAGTGATAAAATGAGAAGAGAACAGGGTGCGAATTGAGGTGCTGGCTGATGATGGCGGACCCACAGTTCTTCCAGTTTGCACACCTGAAAAGGTGAAATTGGGTGGATATCTCTAACAATTATGTGTTTGTGTCTTGCTGGGACTAAAGACAGATACAAACAGAAAAGTTTAGACCTTTTGCTGCCGGGAGCTCTCACCAGATCATGGCCTCTGAGCCCTTTAGTACCTGGGATATTTGGAAATCCTTGTCCCTTGAAGTCACTAGAGTGGGCGGGTGTGGAGGGGGGGAGTAGCCATGGGGTGGGCAGAGAACACTAGTTGTTCAAATGTGGAAAGAAATTCTACTCCCTATCACTTTAAGTAATTAGTTAAGTACTTCAAAGAAAATTTTAACTTTATGCAGTGGTTTACATTAGAGCCTAAACAGAAAATATAAAAACAGCAGATTTGTTAAGCAGACCTGATTAATTTGCAATCTAACCATATTTTCAAGATTGAATTTAGGGACCATCTCAGGAGTAGATTTGACGCTTTGAATGCTGATGACCAAAGGCCAGATGAGTTGTGTAATGACATCAAGCACATCATACATAAAAAAAGCAAAAGGTTATTAAAAAGACAAGAAAGAAAGAAGAGACTCAAATGATGTCGGGAGAGACTCTGAAACCTGATCTGAAGTAAAGAATAGCTAAAGGGAATAGAAAAAATGATGAAGTAAAAGAGCTGAATGGAAGATTTCAAAGGGCAGCGTGAGAAGACAGAAGAAAATATCATAATGACATGTATAAAGTCTTGGAGTAGAAAACAGAAAGAAAAACGCAGCATTTTTCAAGCTGAAAGGACTGAATAAAAAAAAAGAAAAGAAAAGAAAAAAAATTTAGCCTCAGGTTGCAAAATTGAGAGGTTCTGTGGGCCAATACTGAATGACACAGGAAGCATCAAAAGGAGATGGAAGGAATACACAGAGTCATTGTACCAAAAAACACTGGTGGATCTTCAGCCATTTCTGGAGATGGCATCTGATCAAGAACTCATGGTACCGAAGGAAGAGGTTCAAGTTGCCCTGAAGACATTGGCCAAAAACAAGGCTCCAGAGGTTGGTTGAATTCCATTTAGGATGTTTTAACAAATGAATGCAGCAGTGGAAGTGCTGCTCCCTTTGTCAATCCAAGAAATTTGGAAGACAGCCACCTAGCTAACAGACTGGGAGAGATCCATATTTATGTCCATTCCAAAGAAAAGTGATCCAACAGAATGCAGAAACTGTCGAACAATATCATTAATAACACATGCATTAAAATTTTGTTGAGGGTAATTCAAAAATGGTCTCAGTAGTATATTGTCAACAGGGAAGTGCCAGAAATTCTAGCCAGATTCAGAAAAGGACATAGAATGAGGGATATCATTTCTGACATCAGAAAGAACTTGGCTAAAAGCAGAGAATACCAGAAGGACATTTACCTATGTTTTGTTGACTATGTGGACTATCCACACTGATGTCTGCTTGCCTTGATGGGCTTTGATACTCCAACCCAGATGCCCCTTCTCATGCCACTGAGGCTCTGTCTCTGTGTCAGGCTGCCCTGGCGTGGGATGCTCTTCTCACAGACACTCTTTTTATCCCTTGGAGCTCCCGTACCCCGTGGCAGGCTACCCCCTTTAGGTAGATGCTTGCTTCGTCCGGATCAGGCACTGCTGGGCTGACCTCCCTGGGAATGCCCTCCTCAACCTGCTTGGGCTGTTGCATCCCCCTTTGGGCCATCGTGGCTGCTACCTGCCCACTTCCAATCTTTGTGTAGGTGGCTGCCTTGCTAGCCCCTGCCTAACGGCTAAATTAGGACTGAGTTCAGGAAGGAGGAGAAAAAGGAAGTTTGTCTGTTACGTGCTCACAAGAGTTTGTCTATGACTTTATCCTGATAGTTATTGTTACAGACTGAATTATGTCCCCCCAAATGTATGTGTTGTAAATCCTAACCACTGTACCTGTGGTTATAATCCCACTGGGAAAGGATTTTCTTGGTTATATTGAGAGGCCACATCAGTGTAGGATGTGTTTTAAGCCACCCACTTTTGAGATATAAAATGAGTGGATGAGGACAGTGAAGCAAGAAAAGAGGGTGGAAGATAGATGCCACGTCACATGGTCACAAAGGAACAGAAGCTGGAAGGAGACCAGAACCGTGCTGCAGAGCCAACACAGAGAGAGAAAGCCTTTCTGTAGGGCTCCCACCCTGAATTTGGACTCCCAGATCCCCAAACAGTTAAAGCCGCTGACATACGGTGTTTCTGTTCTGACAGCTCTAGGTAAGTAAGACAATTATTCACGATGCAATCTTTGGTGGGCATCTTCTGTTCTTGAGAACTTAAAACATGCCATGCTTATATCTTCTGGCTTCAGTCATTATTGCTAAAAAATTTGACACTGAACTGATTTTTTTTTTTCTTAAAAGTCATTTGCTTTTTTTTGTCTGAATGTCCAAAGAATTTTTTCTTCCTTTTCTTGTGAAAGTTAGGTAGTTTTACTAGACTATGTCTCAGGGTCTGCTCTGCTGGGTTGGTTTTCCCATGTACATGGTGTGCCCAGTCACTGTGAAGATCAAGTCTTCATTTATTTCAGGGAAGTTTTGAATTACAGTTCTTTGATTAAAAAAAAATGTATTTTTCTGTTCTATTGCTTTAGTTTTCTTCGTTATATATGTTGACTCTTGCTTTTCATCTGTTTATAATTTTCTTTTCATGCTTTTTTATCTCTTTCTTCATTTCTGTTTGATTTCTCACCCACTTTTTCTCTTATTTCCATCAGTTTTTTTTCCCTTACTATACTTTGTGTTTCTAGTCACTCTTATTAGTTTAATCTCTGTTTCTGAAATTTTCTCATTTTGTTTCTAACACTTTTTTGAGCTCTCTCAGCTCTCTTTTTGCATTCTTCTCTTGTCTGGACTTTTCTATTTCTAGTTATACTGTTCTTTCATGGCTTCCACTGTTCTTTTTTAAACTCATTTTGAAATATTCAATTACTGTTTTCATATACATTTCAATGATATATTTTCTGGTGAACGTCTCCTGAGTATGTGTCATTTCAATCTCTCTCTCTCTCTCTCTCTCATTTTAATATTTTTGAGTGGGGATTTATCGTAACTATTTTCTGTTGCTCAAATTGCGTTCTTAGCCAGGAGCCCTGTGTAGGGTTGAGGTAGCACAGATCGTCTTTCTGTCTTTTCTGATGTGAACAATGGCCATTATGCAGTCATCTCGTCAGTATTTCCTGAAATTCACTTCCTCTGGTCCTCTCATCTGCTAGCATCTGAACATTTCATCTCTTTTATGCCCAATCAGCCTGACCCCTGCTCCCAGCTGTTTCTCCTCAGTGTGGTACTTGACCTTTCTGGAAGGAATCCCTGGGTGGCACAAATGGTTAAACACTCAGTGACTAGCTGAAAGGCTGGCAGTCTGAGTCCACCCAGAGGTTCCTTGGAGAAAGGCCTGGAAACCTGCTTTTGAAAATTCCATGAGCATAGTTCTACTTTGACACACATGAGGTTGCCATGACCTGGAATCAGCTTGACAGTAGCTAACACAGCAACCTACTAGAAAGGGATCCCATTGGGTATTCCTGGGAGTCGTGATAGCCAGCTGCCCCAGCACCTTTCAACCTTCCTGTAGTGTCCTGCACGATCATCCATCCATGAGGTTGGCTGGCAGTTTCATCAGTTGCATCTAGATCCACATCTGAAGGGAGCCACTTCCTTTTGGGGCTGACTACTTGTTGGCATTCTGTAATTCCCCATCTAGGACCCCGACTTTCTCTCTGTTCCTGTGTGCATGCTGTCATTCTCTTGTGGGTCTTGTTCCTGTCTGTGGTTGAACGCCACCCACTTACATTATAAAATTCTTGGGAGTTCCTTGTGACCTAGTTTGTTGGTGATGTCATCTGTAGGCTTGCTATCCTACTTACTAGTTATCTGCTTTTAGGGAATCTGGGCAGATTACAAAACTATGCTGCCACTGCTCCCATGTTGCTTCTCTTTCTTTTGTCCATTTTTATAACATTGTCCCCAATCTAGGATTCCTATAAGTCGGAATCGACAGCAGTGGATTTGGTTTTAGTCTTTGGATGATTTAGAAGTTTCTGATACACATGTTTGTTCTTAGCTTGAGTTCAGATCTAGCTTTAGGGTCATCATTTGTATTTTTGGAGGATTGTTGTTTGGGTCTTTCTAAAAAGCCTCAACATGCTGTCAATTGCCACTCTCAATTGTAGCTGTAATGAGTGTTGTTCTCAGACATTTTTAAGAAATTGTTAGTATTTTTATAATATGATGACGTGCAATAAAACCTGGAATCAGCTACCCACAGGGGGGCTTTGAAGACCTCTGACATCTTTCTTGGAATCTAGAAGGTCATGTGCTTATGTAGAGTGACATCATGCTCGTGTTCCGACGAGACCCCAGAAAGCCCTAAGCTCTCATCTCTGGCTAACTTTGAGGCTTTGTGCAAGTAGGAAGTGAAGGCTGAAGTGCAGCTGTAAGCTGCCTTGTTGAGTATGGAAGACCTACTCCAACATGCACACTGAGCCTTCAGCAAAGACTTGGAGACTTATTGATTCTAGACATTTTAGGAAGTCTCAGTCTAACCATTAGTTGACCATGAAGTTAGTTGAGCAAGACATCAGTGGCCACACACCATGAAGAATAAAGACTTTATAGAATCAGTTCAGAAAACTTTCTAAATAAACAGTAACTTCTAACAGCAACAAAAAAAAAATATTGAAAAAGGAGGAGACTGATGTTCAGGGTAGTCACATTGTATGATTTAAAATGTCCAGTTTTCAACAAAAAATTATGAGACAAGAAAAGAAATGAGAAAGACCCATGCAAAGAGGAAAAAACAAAAAAAGTCAATAGAAACTGTCCCCGAGAAGGACTTTGGGGGTAGTAGGTAGACTTTAAATATGTTAAAAAAAATGGAAGGGAACCATGTCATAAGTAGTAGAGGGAGATATGAGAAAAATATTTTACCAAACAAAGGATCTCAATAAAAGGGATTATTGAAAAGAGCCAAATAGAAATTATGGAGTATAAAAAGCATAAAAACGGAAACAAAAAATTCACTAAAAGACCTCAATAACTGATTTTGGTGATCAGAAAAAGAGTCACTGAATTTGAGATTTCTTCTAGTAGTCTGTTTAAGGCAATTTTCAGTTTCTCTGTTACATTTGTCAGAATTCTTCCACCCTCTGCCAACTACTTGATTCCGAAGCTGCTCCTGCTGTCTTCGTTGTCTAGTGCTGCTGTAGCATAAATACCACAAATGGATGGCTTTAAAAAGAGAAATCTATTTTGTCACAGTCCAGTAGGCTAAAAGTCCAAATTCGAGGTGTCAGCTCCAGGGGAAGGGTTTCTTTTATGGCTCTGGAGAAAGCAATCTTCCCCTGGGCTGGGAGCTTCTGATGCACAAGGACCCCGGATCCTTTCCAAACAATGTGCTTTCCTCCTGGCACTACCCTTTGGTGGTCTGAGGCCCCCAACTCTGCTTACTTCTTTTTCCATTATATCCCCAGAGATTGCCTCAAGGCACAATACAGTCTTACACATTGAGTCCTGCCCCACCGGCGTGACTGCCACCCATCCCGCTATATTAACTTATAGAAGCAGCACTTATAGCATGTAGGAACATTGCTCAATACCAGGAATTGTGGCCTATCCAAGTGGCTACTCACATTTTCGGGGGGACACAATTCAATCCATGACAGCCACATTTTTGGCTGTTTGTCATAGCAGCAGCCTGCTAACAAGTACCCTAATCCATGTGAGTTATCTATTGCGTAACAGATTATCACAAATTTAGTGCTTAAGACAAACTAGTTGCTATCTCTCCATTTCTGTGGGTCAATCTGAGCACAGTTCCAAGGGCTTCTCTGTTTAGAGTCTTACAAAACTGCAGTAAAAATATAGGCTGGAAGGCATTTTTATCTGAAACTCGACTAGGAAAGAATCAGCTCACAGGGTCACTCAGGTCATTAGCAGAACTCATTTCTCTGTGGTTGTAGGGTCGAGGGGACCCCACTTCTTCATGACCGCTGGCTGGAAGCTGCCCTCAGCTTCTGGCTGTGTTGGCCTCCCATCACGACCACTTATTTCTTTAAAGCCACTTAGGGAGAGTACGACCACTCGTCTTTTTGTCACACTGTGGTGGCTTACACATTGCTATGATGCTGGAAGCCACACCATTGGTATTTCAGATGCCAGCGAGGCTACCCACAGTAGTCGGTATTAGCAGAGCTCCTAGGCTAAGACTGTTTGCTAAGGCCATTTGCTTCTCAAAATTAGCCAGTGAAAACCCTATGGATCACAACAGAACGTTGTCTGATAAAGTGCTGGAAGATAAGCCTCCTAAGTTGGAAGGCACTCAAAACAAACAGTAGCTTCAACAGTTGTTGTTATTGGGGGTCATCAAGTCGATTTTGACTCTCAGTGACCCCATGCCACAGGGTAGAACTGCCCTTTAGAGTTTTCTAGCACTGTGACCTTGGGAAGAGCGGATCACCAGAGCTTTCTCCCGTGGAGCTACTGGGTGACTTCAGACCTTCAGCCTGTTGGTTAACAGTGGAGCGCTTACTTGTTCATGCCACCAAAGCTTGAGCACACAAACAGTGATGAAGAAGGTACAGCACCAAGTAATGTTTTATTCTGTTATGCATGGGACCTCCACCAGTTGGAGCTGACTTGGCAACTAACATGGCCATGGTGGTGCCATGGTTAAAAGTTCAACTATTAACTGAAAGGTCAGCAGTTCAAATCAACCAGTTGCTATGGAAATCCTATGGGGGCAGTTCTGCTCTGTCCTTTATGGCTGCTGTGATTGGAATTGACTCAGTGGCAGTGGACTCGGGTTTTGAGTTTCAGCAGCTAATAACAGGGAGAGAGAGTCTCTAGAGTGAGTTTTTTTAGAAAGAGTCATATGTTACTCAATGACATCAGCTATGCTGCTGGTTAGAAGCAAGTTGCAGGTCTGCCTCAAGGAGAAGGAATTGTACAAGGTGTGAATAACAGACGGTGGATCGTTGGAGGTCATCTTGGAGTGTGTCTACCGCACAGCTCTGTGAAATGTTTTCCTTATAAAGAAAGATAGGTGGGACAGTCACCCGTGGGGAAATTGGGGTAAAAATTTATGATGGGAAAAATCTTTGTGTACTCATGGAAGTGATCCAGTAAATAGAAAAAATTGATGATATACTGCTTTATGATTCAGTTTTTATTATCTTGTTGATACAGTGAGCAACAAAGTTCTTGTTTTGTGTTTCAGATATCAGAAAATATGTAATGTATGGATCCCATTTCCCAAAATATAGAGTGTAGATTATTGATGTAGCTCAGTGATCTTCAGACCAGGGAGTATACATCCCAGGGGATGGTCTAAAAAAAATGATCATTTGGAATATGGGAGGAAAATCTCAGAACTGATATCTTTATTGTGTATAATATATCAACATACTAGTATACGGAACTTGTAAATAAAATATATGTATGTTTGTAGTGCATGTTAATTTTTTTTACTGATGTGGCACCTAATTGAAAAAAAAATTGCCAAGTTCCTTTCTAACCTTAGAAGTCTATGTTTAGTGACAATGTTTCATTTTACTTGACTTCTTCACAGAGTGATTCTTGCCAGTGGTTGTTTAAAACTTTTTCTAATCATGGTCCCAAATTCATGAAAAGAAAAGTTTTCATAAGTCATCAGACCTGTGATTTCAGGATTCTATATGATTTTAGGGTTTGCTATGAGCTGAAGATAGAAAACCAAAGGGCAAGACTATGCTCTACATTTCCAAACTGAAAGAAGTGAAGAAAAAATTTCAAGCCTCAAGTTGCAATAATGAAGGATTCTACAGGAAAAATATTAAATGATTCAGGAAGCATCAAAAGAAGATGGAAGGAATTCACAGAGTCATTATACCAGAAAGAACTGGTCAACATTCCGCCATCTGAAAAGGCAGCATATGGTCAGGAACCGATGGTACTGAAGGAAGAAGTCGAAGCTGCACTGAAGGCACTGGTGTAAACCAAGGTTCCAGGAATGGATGGACTGTCAACTGAGATGTTTCAACAAATGGATGCAACACTGGAAATGCTCACTTGTCTCAGTCAGGAAATTTGGAGGACAGCTACCTGGTCAACTGACTGGAAGAGATCCATATTTATGCCTATTCTAAAGAAGGGTGATTCACCTGAATGTAGAAATTATCAAACAGTATCATTAATATGACACACAGGTAAATTTTTGCTCAAGATCATTCAAAAGTGACTGCAACCGTATATTGACAAGAAACTGACAGAAATTCAAGCTGGATTCGGAAGAAGACGTGGAACCAGGGATATGATTGCTAATGTCAGATGAATCTTGGCTAAAAGCAGAGAAAACGAGAAAGATGTTTACCTGTGTTTCATTGACTATGCAAAGGCATTTGACTGTGTGGATCGTAACATATTATGGCTAACGTTATGGAGAGTGGGAGTTTCGGAACACTTAATTGTGCTTTTAGGGAATCTGTACGTGGATCAAGAGGGAGTCATCAAAACAGAACAAGGGGACACTGCATGGTTTGAAGAGGTATGTGTCAGAGTTGTATCCTTTCACTGTACTTTTTCAATCTGTATGCTGAAAAAATAAGAGAAACTGGACTACATAAAGAAGACCAGGGCATCAGGTTTGGAGGAAGCTTCATTAACAACGCATGTTACACAGATGACACAACCTTGCTTGCTGGAAGTGAAGAAGATCTAAAACACTTACTGATGAAGAGCAGTATGAATTGCACCTCAACATCAAGGACACGAAATTCCTCACAAGTGGGCCCTTAAGCAACATCATGATAAACAGAGAAAGGATTCGGGTTGTCAAGGGTTTCGTTTTACTTGGGTCCACAGTCAACACCTGTGGAAGCAGCAGTCAAGAAATCAAGACTCGTTGCATTGGGAAAATCTGCAAAGGACCTCTTTAAAGTGTTGAAAAGTAAAGATGTCCACTTTAAAACTTATTAGTTTTCCCTAAATGTAGTAATTATAGTTTAGTAATGCTAAGTGTGAGATATGACTCAGATTAATTTGCTTGAGTTTATGTTAAATACTGATGGTTGGGCCATTTTCTTGCATGTCAGGGTACTTTCCTGCCTTATAGCTTAACCTACTTAGAAAATATCTAAGCCAAATAAACTAAGAATTGAAGCAATCCTACTGAGAAAGAATATGTCCTCTTTCATAATGTTTATGCTCACAGAAGGGATTCCGGAAAAACTGGATGTTTATTTATGACCCAACCATGATGCCATTTTATTTGTAATTCTAAGGTCTATTTCAGGCCTCAGAGCTCCCTGACTATTGCCAACGCGGTGTGTATGGAGATGCCCCATCGATTTATGTGATAACGTATTTGTCTTAGATGGTGGCGTAAATTTTTCAGTCTCCTGAAATAGGGGGTTTCTCAGTCTCAGTTTAGGAATGGTTTGGCCTACAGAAAAACCCTGGCGCAGCGCCCCCTGCTGGTGAGCAGCCGCTGAGCGTTTGCATCTTGTCTGTGACAAGAGTGGGTTCCTTCGTGACGTGGGAGCCAGCGGGGTGATGCTGAGCTCTTGTCAGGGATGGAGTGGGGATCCCTTTGCTGAACTGGAGCCAGGGGGGTGGTGCTGGGCCTGTCAGGTCCTTTTAGATCAGATTATTAAAGTAACAGAAGGTCGAATCAACATAAAATGAGCAGCTCACAGTTTTCTATGTATTTTTTAGACATGTGATGATTCGCTATACTCTAGTTTGGCTGATAAAATGTGAACACTTCACAACAGTGTTTGCATTTCAGCCTCTTAGTTCGTTGAACAAGCCATTCTGGTCTAATACTCGGGAGCTATGTTCTGGTTCAATTGAAGAAGCCTAACTTGAGCCTTGGCAGAGAAAATTTGAAACATGAAATGTTTTAGGAATGTTAATTTTGTCAGACAATTAGAACAGCACTTTAAACGAAAAGGCTCTTTCTTTTTTGTTTCAGTGATATGAATTAACACTTCTTTGTGCAGGCTTCTAAACCATGATGATCTTGTTTAAGGAAAATTAATTACAATGAAGGACCAGATTAGTGTCTGGATTATTAGTTTAACTTTAGCCTCTAGTGAAGGTGCTTGTAACATAATGAACAATAATCCATTTGATTTTGCTTCTGGTGGTAGATGAGCTTAATTCCTTTGTGTACATTTTGTCTGTCATAGTGCGTATGCCATGGCAGTGACATTTCTGTAAGCCCTGAGTTGAGGAAATAGTACTGTGAGGTGCAGAAGGCAAGCTGGCCTTTGTTTGTGGTTCCTGAGAGTTGGACTACACCTGAGGCTAATTCTTGAGAGTTGGCCACACACTAAGGGGACCACTTGGTGGCCCAGGGTTGACTGGCATCAAGAGGCATGATGTAACCCCTCATGACCATGTGGCGAGGCTGTTAAAAGCCCTGACCACAGAGGCTCAGAGAGCTTCCTGCTTGATGAGAACATGTGCTCTTGGGATGAGACTATATCTCTGGAGATACGGAAGTTTCATGCTGGGAACCCTTTCAGAATATGCTCTCTGTGTCTTTTCATTTGTATCCTTTTGGGATATAACACATCTGTAGCCATAAGTGTGGTGTAGTCTCCATGAGATTCTGAGTTGTCTCAGTGAATTACCAAACTCAAAGGGTAGAGTGGGAACTGACAAGTCAGGAATTAAGGATACCCCCCCAAGTGAAACCTGCTGCCGTCGAGTAAATTCTCACTCCTAGTGGCCCTGTAGGACAGAGTAGAACTGCCCCATAGAGTTTCCAAGGAGCACCTGGAGGATTTGAACTGCCAGCCTTTTGGTTAGCAGCTGTAGCACTTAACCACCACACCAGCAGGGTTTCCAGAATTAAGGGTATACACAGCAGTTTCCACATGGACAGTTCAGTGCCGTTGGTCACGTGACCATTCTCACCCTCCTTTCCCGAGTGGTGCCTCCCCCGCTAACATAGTCTCACTGTTTGCTAAGGTTCTTATCTAATCATTTGAGTTGCAGTTGTCAGTTTGATACCATATAGATTGTTTTCTAAAAGAGCAGAATGCTCAAGGCAAACTTTTTTTTTTTTTTGCTAGTTAGGCTAAACTATTGTTTGGTTTTAAGAAGACTTCTAGGGATATTTGGGGTTTAAGATTTAAGGATGATCTCAGGGCAGTAGTTTCAGGGATTCATCCAGCCTCCAAGGCTCCAGAAAGTCTGGAGTCCATGAGAATTTGAAATTCTGTTCTGCTTCTTTACTCTTGTGATGGCGGTTTTTCTGTAGAATCTTTGATCAAAATGTAGTTAGGCACCATCCAGTTCTTCTGGTCTTGTGGCAAAGGAGGCAGTTGTTTATGGAGGCTATTAGCCATACATCCCATTTCCTCCTCCTGTTTCTGGCTCTCATCTTCCTCTCTTGCTCCAGGCAAATAGAGACTAATTGTTGTACCTTGGATGGCTGTTTGTAAGCTTTTAAAACCCCGGGTGCTACACAATAAACTAGAACAGTGAACAGAAGCACCAAAGACATTCTTAGGCCAGTTAACTGAGATGTCCCATGAAACCATGACCCCACCCTCCAAACCAAGGAACCCAGTCCCATGAGGTGTTTGACTGTACGTAAGCAGCCCCAGCAGCTACTCTTTGGTTGTTGTGAATATGTCTACTACACAACTTTTGCCAATTCAAGTTCTTACAGGTGCACAGACGCATGATAGCAATCCTACCCTTAATCATTGTGACTTTTCCATCACTGTAAACCAAAACGCAGCACTTCATAAGCAGCAAACCCTGGTCTCCCCTCCCTCCTACTCCTGGTCACCCCTAATAAACTTTGATCCCTATACATATGCCCGTTGTTGTCTTTTTTCTATAAATGAGGTCATACGTGATGTCCTTTTGTGATTGTCTTACTTCGTTCAGTGTAATCTCTTCAAGCTGTATCCACACTGTGGCGTGTAGCATTCATTTCACCTACTCCATTGTGGGTGTGGACCACATTTTGTTTATCCATTCATCTGTTGATGAGCATTTAGGTTGTTTCCACCCTTTGACTATGGTGAATATTGCTATAATCAACACTAGTGGCCAAATATCTCTTTGAGTCTCTGCTTTCGGGTCTTTTGGGGACATAGGTAGTTCTAATTTACAACGTATTTGAGTTGTTCGTGATACAGGTAGTAATTTGCTGACATTATCGTTCTCAGATGTTTACTTACAACTGGTCAGTGTCATGACTTCCTGTTCAAAGCTGCTGTATAAAACCCGAAAATCCACTGCCATCGAGTCAATGGTGACTCATAGTAACCCTATAGGTCAGAGTAGAACTGCCCCATAGAGTATCCAAGGAGCACCTGGAGAATTTGAACTGCTGACCTTTTGGTTAGCAGACGTGCCACTTAACTACTCTGCTACCAGGGTTTCTGAAACTGCTCTTTAGCAGGCAATAATGAAAACGAGACGTACACATACACACAAAGGTACATGACTTACCTCAGAACAGACTTACAACCAAGTTGTCAGAATGGAACCTCACTATAAGTTGAGGACTTCCTGTATGTCTGGAGGTGGAATCGCTGGGTCATAATATAGGTTTGGAAACCCTGGTGGTGTAGTGGTGAAGTGTTACGTCTGCTAACCAAGAGGTTGGCAGTTCAGATCCACTAGGCACTCCTTGGAAGCTCTACAGGGTAGTTCTCCTGTAGGGTCGCTCTGAGTTGGAACTGACTCAGTGGCACCTGACAACAACATGGTAGGTCTATTGTTAGTTTTCTGAGGAACTGCCGCACTGTTTTCCACAACAAACGCACCATTTTGCATCCCTATCAGCAATAGATAGGGTTCCAGTTTCTGCACCTCCTTGCCAACATTTGTTATTATTTTTATTATTTTTTAAATCCTGGCCATCCAAAGAAAAGAACCTATTGCCATCATGCTGACCCTGTAAGAGAGAGCAGAACTGCCCCATACAGTTTCCAAGGAGTACCTTGTGAATTTGAACTGTTAACGTTTTGGTTACTAGTGGTTTAAGTCTTAGCCCTTACGTCTCCAGGGTCTCCTTCGCTACCCTAAACCCACCGCTGTCGAGTCAATTACGACTCATAGCGACCCTATAGCACAGAGTAGAATAGTCCCATAGAGTTTCCAAGCAGTGCCTGGTAGATTTGAACTGCTGACCTTTTGGTTAGCAGGTGAAGCTCTTAACCACTGCGCCACCCAGGGTGTCCTTAGCTATCCTAGTGGGAGTGAAGTTGTATCTTGTTCTGGTTTGGATTTGCCTCTCTCTGATGGTTAATGACACTGATCATCTTTTCATGTGTTTGGTAGCCATTTCAATGTCCTCTTTGGTGGAATGTCTAATCAAGTCCTTTTCCCATTTTATGAAAGGATTATTTTGTTATGTTGTCACGGTTATATATATATATTAGTTAATAGACTATTAGTGGATATATGATTTCCAGAGATATTCTCCAACTTTA
Organism: Heterohyrax brucei; assembly: GCA_028571685.1. Lineage (NCBI taxonomy): Eukaryota > Metazoa > Chordata > Mammalia > Hyracoidea > Procaviidae > Heterohyrax > Heterohyrax brucei. Next base: position 73,546,595 of record CM053161.1, read on the forward strand.
TAGCTTGTTTTTTTGCTTTTTTTGATGAAGTGCTTTGATGAACAAGTTTTTAATTTTTATGAGGTCCCATTTATTTATTTTGTCTTTTGCTGTTTGTGCTTTTGTTATTATACTAGAAAATCCACTGTTAAAACCTAGGCACAAGGGGAACTCGTATCACCTGGAAAGAAGCACCTGGAGCAGAGTGTGTCCTTTGGGCCCAGAGTTTCTGTGCAGAAAACTCCTGATTCTGGCAAAGACTGACAAGGACCTTCCTGCAGAGCTGACATCCTGAATTTGGACTTCTAACCTACTAGGCTCTGAGAAAATAAACTTCTCTTGGTTAAAGCCATCCACTGGTGCTGTTTCTGTTATAGTCAGCCAGCATAGCGACACTAGATTGACGAAGACAGAATTTGGTATCAAGAGAGTGGGGTGCTGCTCTAACAGATACCTAAAATGTAGAAGTGATTTTGAAACTGTGGATGGATAGAAAACCCAGAAGGGAAGTGAGAAGAAGTGTTAACCCCAGAGTGGGCATAGATGGTGAGAATCAGCAGTGGAGGACTGGCAGCAGCAGCGAGCTGGCAGTGGTGAAACCAGGAGATCAGTGCCAGCCCGTGCCAGACCCACAGAGCTAGACAGCTGGGTGCCTGTGAGCCAGAGGCGTCCTAGTGTAGTGAGATGGGTGCTTAGGCTTGTGAACCTATGGAGCAAGAGAGCTGAGTGCCTTCTTGCTGAAGTTTACCAGCAGAGTGAGGTGCCTCCAGGCACTTATCGGTGGAGCTACCGACCTTTGGAACACTGACCCCGACAGGTTAAATGCAGGTGTGAGGCCTGAGGGGCTGACAGACTCAGGAACCAGGAAGCAGAAGCCCAAGAGACTAGGTGCACAGAGAGCTGGGTAGCCTGAGTCTCAAAAACTATGGCCACAGCCTTTGCGGTTCCAAAGGGTGGAACCATGGGCTCTGATGTTTCTAAGAGTGGAGTCACTGCTGGGATAGACAAAGAGAACATTGTGCCTTCTACCAGAGGATTAGAGTTGTGGTAGCAGTGGGCCTGGAGGGCGGAGCTGAAGCCCAGAGCCAAGGAGCCTGCGCTCAGATCCTGGAGAGAGTGCTTAAGACCTAGAGTCTGGAGGGCGAGGCTGTTGTGTAAAAGGTCTCAGAGAATAAGGGATTGTTTTCAAAGCCTTGAGGGCTAATGTAATCTGTTCTACTGATTTACTTGGTGCCTGTTAAGCCGTCTTTTCCTCTACTTTCTCCTATTTGTGATGGAAATATTCAGCTGTTCTGGGTCTGTTCTGCCATTGACCCGTGGAAGCAGGTGACTTGTATTTTAGATTTCACAGATGAGTCTTTTTTATTGTGGTTAAGTGGAAGTATACAACCCAAGTCAGTTTTGCAGCTCCTTCTACTCTCCACACCTGGTGACAGCACACTTGTCCTTTTCACTCTGTGTTTCTAGTATCCTTTTAACAAGCACCTGTACCCTCCTCTCTCCCATCTAGAAAGAGACCAGTAGGACCACCTGTTATAAATGCATAGAACCATCAAGTACGCACACCATATGGTTACCCTGTGTCCCCAAGTCCAGTCCATTCTTGTCGAAAGAGTTGACCTCATTACTGGTTTCCAGTCAGGGACAGCAACAAGTCTAGGGGCCATGTTCGCAGGGGATCCTCCACACTGTCAAACCATCACCGATAAATTTTAAGATTTTTGCTATGATGTGATGTGTGAATATGTTCCACATGTGGCAAGGACATGAATTTTGGGGGCCAAAGGGTGAGGTTTCATGGATTGAATTGTGTTACCCCCAAAATATCTGTTAACTTGGTTAGACCATGATTCTCAGCAGCGTGTGATTGTCCTCCATTTTATGATTTTTCTGTGTGTTGTAAATCATAATCTTGGCTTGTGGTTAAAGAGGATCAGAGTGGGATATAATACCCTTACTGATATAACACCCTTCCTCAGGTCACATCCTTGATGCAACGTAAAAGGAGCATCACTGGGATGTGGCCTTAACCACCTTGTATCTTACAAGAGGTAAATGGAAACATAAGCAGAGAATTGGGGGACCTCATACCACCAAGAACACAGCACCAGGACAAAGGCGTGTCCTTTGGGCCTGGGTTCCCTGCACAGAGAAGCTCTTAACCCAAGGGGAGGTTGTTGAGGACATTTGTCTAGAGCTGACACAGACAGAAAGCCTTCCCCCTGGATGGAGCTCATGCTCTGAATTTGGACTTCTGGTCTATCAGGCTGTGAGAAAATACATTTCTCATTGTTAAAAAATACAAAATAAAAGCACTAAGCATGAAAGTGATACCTTTCATTTTCTCCTAAGGATTTTATGGTTTTGGTCTGCACATTTAGGTCCTTAATCTGTTCTGAATTTGGTTTTCTATATGTTGCGAGGTATGGATTTTGTTTCATTTTTTTGCACGTGGAAACCAATTTTACCTACACCATTTATTGAAATCAGTTTTTTTACTTCATCAATTCTTCCTTTTGCTTTAGCTACCTGACGTTCAAGAGCAAGTTTCAGTCTTTCTTGACATCTAATTTGGTCTCTTTTTTCTTTCCTATCTTTTTAATGACCTCTTGCTTTCTTCACATATGGCATCTTTCCACAGCTTTTCTGTTCTTCAGTCATTAGCATTCAGCGCATCAAATCTACTCTTGTGATGGCCTCTAAACTCAGGTGAGATATAATCAGTGTCATACTTGGGTTCTCGTGGACTTGTTCTAATTTTCTTCAGTTTCGGTTGAACTTGCATGTGAGCATTGATGATCTTTGCTGCTGTCAGCACCTGGTCTTGCTCTGACTGCTGATATGGGGCTTTCCCACTCTTTCCACAGATGTAGTTGATTTGGTTCCTGTGTGTTCCGTGTACATTGTGCTGTTGTTGTGCAGAGTGCTTTATGTATGTCATTCAAGTTATGTGTGTTGTTTTTTTTTTGAATCTTCTTTCTAGACTGTGTCCAATATTGAAAGTGGTAAAGTCTGCAACTATTATTGTCAGTTTCTGTCTTTGATCTGTGTTTGCTTTGTATGTTTAGGTGCTCTGATTTGGGTTGCATATTTATTTATGATTGTTAAATCTTGTTGATGAAATACATTGTATCTATATAATGTGGACCTTATATAATGTACTCACTCATCTGTGTTAAGAAATTTGGAAGACAGTTAGCTGACTGAGAATTCACTGGAAGAGATTCGTATTTGTACTCATTCCAAAGAAAGATGTTTCAATAGAATGCAGAAACTATTGAACAATATCATTAATATGACACACAAGTAAAGTTTTGCTTAAGGTCATTCAAAAGCATTTGCAGCATGGAACAAGGGTTATCGTTACTGGTGTCAAATGGGTCATACGAAAACAGAGAACACCAGAAAGATGTTTACCTGTGTTTTACTGACCATGCAAGGGTATTTGACTGTGTGGATCATAATAAATTATGCATAACATTGTGAAGACTGGGAGTTTCAGAACACTTAATTGTGCTCATGAGGCATCTGTATGTAGACTGAGAGGTGGTTGTTTGATCAGAACAAAGGGATCTGTTGTGGTTTCAAGTTAATAAAGGTATGCTTTAGGTTGTATCTGTTCACTGTATGTGTTCAACTTGTGTGCTGAGGAAATAATCCAAGAAACTGAACTATATGAAGAAGAGTGTGGAATTCAGATTGGAGGAAGACTGATTAATACCCTCTGATATGCAGATGACACAACTTTGCTGAAAGCAGAGGACTTGAAGCATTTATTGAAGATCAAACACTATAGCACTGCAGTATGAACTATACTTCAAAATAAAGAAAACAAAAATCTCACAACTGGACCAGTAAGCAATATCATAATAAACAGAAAAAGACTGAAGTTGTCAAAGATTTCATTTTACTTGGATTGACAACTGATGTTCCTGGAAGCAACAGTCAAGAAGTCAAAGGACTCATTTCATTGGGCAAATCTGCTGCAAAAAACCTCTTTAAAGTGTTAAAAATCAAACATACCACTTTAGGGACTAAGGTGTGCCAGACCCAAGCCATGGTATTTTCAGTTGCCGCATATGCTTGTGAAAGCCTGGCAGTGAATCAGGAAGACAGAAAGATTGATGCCTTTGAATTGTGGTGTTGACAAAGAGTGTTAAATATACTATGGATTTCCAGAAAAACGAACAAATCTGATTTGAAAGAAGTATAGCCTGAGTGCTACTTGCAGATGATGGTGGTAAGACTTTGTCTCACATACTTTGGACGTATTATCAAGAGGGACCAATCCCTGGAGAAGGACAGCAAGCTTGATAAAATAGAGAGTCAGTGAAAAAGAGGAAGACCTTCAATGAGATGGAGTGACACAGTGGCTGTAACCGTGGTCTCAAAGGTAACAGTGACTGTGAGAATGGTGCGGGACCAGGCAGGGCTTTCTTCTGTGGTACACAAGGTCGCCATGAGTAGGAACTGAATTGTTGTACCTTACTACAACAGCGTGGTCATAGAATTCACGTTACTGTGTGTCGACTAGTGAATTGCAGGTTGGGAGGTGAGGAAATGGAGACATAGTGATGAAAATCTTCGAAGCTTGTTAGTAAAGAGGGTAGAGAGAGCCTTCCAGCTAGAGACGGGTAGGAGGTCAAGGAAGAATGTGTTAAGATGGGTTTTACTTAGGCAAATTGGTATTCTGGTGGGGACAACCATAGAACCATTGCCAGAGATCCCTCTTAGGCCCCCTCAGCAGGAACATTCTGACAGATGATGAGTCAGGATAGTTTCCCTACTTGGCTCTGTGTAGGGTTATGTATGTATCATGGAACCCCAAGCGAAGACACGGTCACAGAGCAGAGGTGGGCCCAGTCTCTGAGTTGAAGGAGAATATTTCTGACAACTGGAAGAAAGGAGAATCCTAACAGACATTAAAGTTTCAAAGGAAAAAGGAAATGTAGGCCCTTGAATTTGTATTGGTAACACCTTTGTGGTGTTCCGCATGTTATCTCTGGCGCCTGCAGTGCTCCTCAATCCCTTTGTGGCCCTGCTTTTGTCATTGAAAAGTGAGTACATTGGTCCCGTTCTCTGGGAAGTACACACTCCTCTATTCTCTGATGGCACTTGGGTGCCCCCTCCACCCCAGCAGTTACTTTCTGTGTTGAGGCTGGGCACCATCTACCTGTCTGTCTTCTTGTGTTGGCTGTCCCCTGTCTCATCACAACTGTGATACCTGGAAGCAGAGCAGTTGAGAGGCAGCTGACTCCTGGCTTTAGGAAGGAGCCGTATTTCTGTAGCACTGCTTACTGTGGTCTTGAGCATTGTACTTCTCTGTGCTTTGTTCATCATCTGTGAAATGGTAGTAAGTAAGACTGATGACTTCATAATGCTTCTGAGGATTAAATGAAATAATATCTGTATGGCAGTAACAGTGCCAGACGGATTGTGAGTATCCAGTAAATGTTTCTATCATTATAAGGACATACTATCTGTCAGTACAGTTTTTGAGAGGATAAAAAAGTAGTGAAAGAATACATATGATGTAAAAAGGACTGGAGCACATGTCCATCTGTTTTCAGTATCTCTTCTGTACACCTACCTGAGTATGCCAAAAAGAACTCCAACCCCATGGCTGTAAATTTGATTCCAACTCATAATGACCCCATAGGCAGAGTGGAACCACCCCATAGAGTTTTTGAGGAGCACCTGGCCGATTTGAACTGCGAACCTTTTGGTTAGCAGCCCTAACACTTAACCACTATGCCACCAGGGTTCTCTGGTGAGTGTCATAAATTCTTTGAGCCAAGTTTCTGTCCATGTACAAGGAGGGCCTTGGAGACAGAAAGGGGTGGTTTCCTTGAGGTACCTGTCACTGCCATCTAGGCAGTTTGATAACTGTGCCCACACCTGGGCCCTGCCCTCAGCAAGTCTACCCCCAGTGTCTGGCCGTGGGCCCCAATGTGAGCACTTCAAAAAGCTGTCCAGGTTCCCTGTTTCTCTCAGTATGACTAGAAGGTAGCTAAGGTTTCTTCCACCTCTTGAAGTCTCTCAAATCTGTGATTACTGTTTTCTTGTATTTCTGAAGCATCTTAAACTTCTCTTTGCGTTTGTGTCTCGTGACAAATACAGCTGTAGGAAAAATGAACTAGATGCCATCTTATTTAATTATAAAGGAATTGTATTTTCTTGTGAACTATTTCAGTTATATTTTTGGATTCCACATGAGTACATCAGAAGCCTTGGTGGCATAGTGGTTAGGTGCCACAGCTGCTAACCCGCAAGTCAGCATTTCAAATCTGCCAGAGGTATTCCTTGGAAATTCTGTGGGGTGGTTCTGTTCTGTCTGCGGTGTTGCTGTGAGTCAGAATCAACTTTAGGCAGTAGGTTTGGTTTTCGGTTTTGGTATGAGTACATTACAGCAAAGGGACTGTTTAAAAACTTCTGATTTAAATAACTGAAGATTCTCATGGAACAGTTTGGCAATTTTCTTCCCAGTGTGTGGTAACCTTCTCTGAGACCCAAAGCCCCAGGGGGTCTGGCCAGGAGAACGTGCTTTCCTGGGGCAGATTGTGTACATGCCATGATCCCCACAGACAATTCTCATCAGCCTGCCTAGAGGCAGAAGGGAGGGACAACTTGTTTACTCATCAAGGGGAGCTCGTATTTTTGTGTGTAGAATAAATATAGTATTATCATCTCTTACAATTATGAAAGTATTTTACTGGTAAAGGGAGTGGAGTCAACACACACATTTACTTTTAGTCCTTCCAAAGCAATAGTAAAGGGATTTTTTTTTTAAAGAAAGAAAATATATACTAAGACAAAAAGAACAAGAAAGAATAAAATAGCAACATTTTAGAAGCTAGAAAGCATATGAATGAGAGACAAGTGACTTAGCAGACATAAGAAGGCTATGTTTTAAGCTGGCAGCAGAGAAGCCAAGAAACATCCCAATTTATATGACAAAAGCCTGAAAAGATTTGGGAGTCGGCTGACTGACTCTGAAGATGGGCCTGAAAAGTAGCCAACAATGTGAAAAGCTAAGAGCCAGTTAGAGTCCCAGACCCTTACTCTGTGACACTGATGGACTGCACCCTTCCAGCCCTTCACTGATGGTACGGTGATTAGGGGCTCAGCTGCTCACCAAAGGTTGGAGGTTCAAATCCACTAATTGCTCCTAGGAAACCCTACAGGGCAGCCCTACTCTGTTCTAAATGGGTCTCTCTGAGTCAGAATTGACTTGATGGGAACTTTGAGAACCCCAGCAGAAGGCAGCAATTTGGGTTCTTTCTTATTTTTCCAGTTTTTATTTTTTTATTGTCCATTAGATGAAGGTTTACAGGACCAAACAGTTTGTCATTAAACATGCTGTACTCATACTGTTCTATGACATTGGTTAACAACCCCACAACATGTCAGTACTCTTCCTTTGTCAGCTTTGGGTTCCCATTACCAGCTTGCGTTTCCCCTGCTGCCTTCTCATCCCTGCCCCTGGGCTGGCGCGTCCCTTTAGTCTTGTTTGGTTTTATCAGCTTGTCTCATCTTTGGCTGAAGGGTCAGTCTCAGGAGTGGCTTCATGACTGACCTAAAAGTATGTCTGGAGGACATACACTCAGGGTCTCTGCAGTCTCTGTCAGGCCAGCAAGCGTAGTCTTTCTTTTTGAGCTAAAATTTTGTTCATTTTTCTCCAGTTGTGTCCAGGTGCCTCAGTCGTGATCCCGATCAGAGCAGTCAGAGCCCAGATCCCAGTCCGAGCAGAGCTGGGCACCATCTAGTTTGGGGAAAGCTGTGCTAGAGGTGGTCCATTAGTTCTTTGTACGAATCTTTCCTTTGTAGCTTAGTTTTCCTCGTTATTCCCTGTTCCCGAAGGGGTGAGATCAGCGAGGTGTGCTAAGTGGCCACTCACAGACCCCAGATGCTCCTCGCTAGGGTAAAGTGTGGAACATCTTCTTTATAAACTATACTGCAGCAGCTGAGCTAGGTGGTCCCCAAGACCACGGTCCCCACAGCCCTCAGCCCAGCAGTTGTTCCTTCAGGGAATTTGGATGTGTGGTGACGTAGTGGGTTAAGCGCTAACAAAAAGGTCAGCAGTTCAAATCTACCAGGTGCTCCTTGGAAACTGTATGGGGCAGTTCTACTCTGACCTCTAAGATCACTATGAGTTGGATCCGACTCGATGGCAGTAGGTTTGGTTCTTGGTTTTATGGAGCTTCCATGACATTGCTTCATATGAGTTACAAGTTGTACTGGCTTCCCCAGTATTGTGTACTGTCTTACGTTTCACCTAACTAACCACTTAATAGATATCTGTTTAGTGTTTTTCCATCCCCATGCCTCCCCTTTCTTGTAAACATCAAAGAGTGTTTCTTTTTGTGTGTAAACCTTTCCATGAGTTTTTTACAGTAGTCGTCTCATACAGTATTTGTCCTTTTGTGATTGATTACACTCAGCGTAATGCTCTCCAGATTCATCCGTGTTATGAGATGCTTCACAGAATCACTGTTGTTCTTTATCGCTGTGTAATACCCCACTGTGTGTACGCACTATAGTTTGTTTATCCATTCATCTGTTGATGGGCTTCTAGATTGTTTCTGTCTTTTTGCTATTGTGAACAATGCTGCAGTGAACATGGGTGTGCATATGTCTGTTCAGGTGATGACTCTTATTTCTCTAGGATATATTCCTAGTAGTGAGATTGCTTGTTATATGGTACTTCTATGGCTGGCTTCTCAAGAGGCACCACATTGCTTTCCAAAATGGTTGTGTCATTTTGCACACCCGTCAGCAGTACATGAGGGTTGGGATCTCCCTACAGCTTCTCTAACATTTATTGCTTCCTGTTTTTTTGATTCATGGCAGTAATGCCATGGTAAAATGATAATCTCATTGTGGTTTTGGTTTGTATTTCTCTAATGGCTGGTGATCGTGAATGTTTCCTTTTGTGTCTGTTGGCCCTTTGAATGTCTTCTTTGGTGAAGGGTCTGTTGTTCACTTCCTTTGCCCATGTGACCAGAACAAGGAGACACTGCGTGGTTTAAAGTCAGGAAAGGTGTGCGTCAGCATTGTATCCTTTCACGGTACCTTTTCAATCTATATGCTGAGCAAATAATCTGGGAAGCTGGATTATATGAAGAAGAATGAGGTATCAGGATAGGAGGATGACTCATTAACAATCTGCATGACACAGATGACACCATCTTACTTGCTGGAAGTGAAGAAGATTTGAAACACTGATGAAGATCAAGGACTATAGCCTTCAGTATGGGTTGTACCTCAACATCAAGAAAATAAAAATCCTCACAACTGGACCAGTAAGCATTGTCATCATAAATGGAGAAAGGACTGAGGTTGTCAAGGATTTCGTTTTGCTTGGGTTGTCCACAATCAATGCCCATGGAAGCAGTAGTCAAGACATCAAAAGATGACTTGCATTGGAAAATCTGCTGCAAATGATCTCTTTCAAGTATTGAAAAGTGAAGATGTCACCTTGAAGACTAAAGTGTGCTGACCCAAGCTGTGGTATTTTCAATTGTGTCATATGCTTGCAAAAGCTAGACAGTGAATAAAGAATACAGAAGAAGAATTGATGCCTTTGAATTGTGGTATTGGAGAAGAATGTCGAATATACCACGAACTGGCGAAGGAACTAACAGATCTGTTCTGGAAGAAGTACAACCAGAGAGGTCCTTGGATGCAAAGATAGCAAGACTGTGTCTTACATACTTTGGACACGTTGTCAGGAGAGATTAGTCCCTGGAGAATGACATCATGCTCGGTAGAGTGGAGGGTCAGCAAAAAAGAGGAAGACCCTCAACAAGATGGATTGATACAGTGGCTGCAACAATGGGCTTAAGCATAAAATCAATTGTGGACATGGTGCATGACCAGGCGTGTTTTGTTCTGTTGTGCATGGGGAACTGACCGGATGACACCTAACAACAACAACAGCAACATTTTTTAAATTGGTTTGTCTCTTTGTTGTGGAGGTGTTGGATTTGTTTTTGTAGATTTTAGAAAAGAGAACTTTGTCTGATTTGTAACCCAGTTTTGTTTTGTTTTTTTTTCCCAGTCTGTAGGTTCTCTTTTTCTCTTTTTGTTGAAGTCTTCTGGTGAGCATCAGTGTTTCATTTTTAGACAATCCTAGTTATCTAGCTTGTCTTCTGAAGTTTGTGTGTTACTAGTTATGGTTTGTTTCCTGTTAATTATCGGTATTAGGGCTCTAGTTTTGATCCTGTTTTTTCTTCTATGGACTTCATAGTTTTAGGCTTTATATTTAGGTCTTTGTTCTATTTTGAATTAGTTTTTGTGTATGGGTGAAGTATGGATCCTGTTTCATTTTTTTTGCAGATGGACATCCAATTTTGTCAGCACTGTTTATTAAAAAGACTGTCTTTTTCCCATTTCATGGAATTTGGACATTTGTCAAAGATCAGATGACCACAGTTGGATCAACTTGTATCTGGATTCTCAGTTCTGTTCCATTTGTTAATATATCTGTCATCGTATTAGTACCAGGCTGTCTTGACTACTGTAGCTGTATGGTAGGTTCTGAGGTCAGGTCGTATGAGTTTTCCTACTTCATTCTTCTTCTTCAATTGTGCTTTACTTATTCAGGGCTTCTCCCCTTTTCATATAAAGTTAATGATAAGTTTTCCCATTTCTTTAAAGAATGTTATTGGTATTTGGATCAGGATTACACTGTATTTGTAAATCACTTTGGATAGAATTGTTATTTTCATAATATTGAGTCTATTCATGAGCATGGTATGTTTTTCTTTCTTTTTTTGTTTTTCTTTTTATGTAGATCTCTTATGGTTTCTTGTGGTAGTGTTTTCTAGTTTTCTTTGTATGGATCTTTTACATTCCCGCTAAGATATATTCCTAAGTATTTTATTCTTTTAGGGCTATTACAAGTGGTACTATTTTCATGATTTCCTTTTCATCATTCTTTTTATTGGCATGTAGGAATCCAATTGATTTTTGAATGTTTATCTTTTATCCAGTGACTCTGTTTAATCTTCCTATTAGTTCCAGTAGTTTCAAGTTTTCTATGTATAGTGTCATATCATCTGAAAATAGGGAGAGTTCAACTTCTTCATTACGAATTTAGATACTCTATTTCTTTTTCTTGCCTTATTGCTCTAGCTAGGACTTTCAGCATTATGTTAAATAGGAATGGTAGTAAATGACATCATTTTCTTGTTCCTGTTCTCAAGGGGAATGTTTTCAGCCTCTCTCTGTTAATAATGATGTTGACCACAAGGCAGCAATTTTGTTATTGATGAAGTCAAGACAGACTTTTGTTCATCAAACACTTGAACATGTGCTCTCCAGCTCCACTTGGAGCCCTGCAGACAGTGTGTACAGATACAAACGCTCCAACTCCTTGACCCTGTGGTTCCACTGACTTTCTCCTTGTTCCACCTCAAACATTTCACCTTGACCTTGTCATCACTGGAGTGCTAATTTAACTGCACATTACATTCTGAGTGCATCTGAATCTCCATCCAGTTAAAATGCCTCCATCCTAGTTTATTGATTGCTCTGAACTTCCCAATCCTTTAATCCTCACTTTTTTCTCGCAGCCCTCCTAACATTTCTTGGAACTAGAAGGAGCTGGTGTTTGATTTTCTACTTCTTCTGTATCTCATCTTTTCCTCACTTCCAGCATCATGGCCAAGACTTAATGATGGAGGGGACTTAAGATGGAGGGAAGGAGAGGGGTAGGGACAAAGAGAAGGCAGTGGGGAAAGAGGTTGAATAGGAGGAATTCCAAAATATCTTGCTTGATCCTTATAGTAGTATCTTATTCTTTCCTTCTTTGTACCTGTTTATTTGAGGGGCTGTTTTCTTTCCCAGGATTTTCTGGGTGGTGCCAGTCCACTCAGCGGTGCCTTGGAAGAGAGGCCTAGAGATCTACTTCCTCCCCAGTTTTGTTCCTAAAAATCCCATGGAGCATAGTTCTATTCTGACACATGCAGAGTTGCTATGAGTCTTACTCAGCATTCCAGTACCAGTGTTCTTTGTAATCTTTCACAGTGTCCTGGGTGCCATATGCCTCTGCCTCCTTCATCTTCTCAAACCTTGTCCTTTTTGCATCAGTGGCTCGCACACTTTTTGATTCATACCTGTATTTTACACTGTATTCCATGTACATGTGTGTACTTATGAGGACTGCCAGTTAAGTTCACAAACACTTCCTAGCAGAAGCTCTACATACCTTAGTGCTGAATATCACTGCAGTCACCTTTGACGTACTCCCCTTGGGAAGCTATGCATTGATGCCAGTGCCTGATCCACCCTTCAAAGCAGTTCTGGAACTCTTTTTCTGAAATGACCATCATAGCTGTCATATCACCCTTGATGTACTGAATATCATCAAAATGTCTGTCTTTCAATATTTCCTTTACTTTTGGGTAAAGAAAAAAGTCATGAAAGGGGGCAGATCAGGTGAGTAAGGAAGGTGTTCCAATACAGTTATTAGTTTACTGGCTAAAAATTCCCCCACAGACAACTATATAATTAAGTTCATGAAATGGTCACCTTGCCACTGTGCACAATGGTCATTCCAGAAAGAGTCCCAAAATTACTTTGAAGAGGGAACTAGGCTCTGGTGTTTGTGCACAGCTTCCCAAGGGGAGTACTTTGAAAGTGACTGTAGAGACATTAAGCAGTGAGGTAATGGAGAGAATAAAATAGAAGATATTAAATGTAGCACTTAGAACAATTAAGTTCATGGACTTAATTGTCACAGCTTGTATATACTTACTGTACATATTTTAGGAAGGAATACCTGAGATTTGGGAACCCTGGCAGAGTAGTGGTTAAATGCTTCTGGCTACTAACCAGAAGGTCAGCAGTTTGAATCTACCAGGTGCTCCTTGGAAAGTGTATGGAGCAGTTCTACTCTGTCCTGTGGGGTTGCTATGACTCAGTATCCAGTTGATGGCAGTTAGTTTAGCTTTTGGTCACCTAAGACTTCTCTGATATTTTCTATTTCATTCTGTCTGTTCCACTTGATTTTTGGAATCCTAGCTAGTAAAATTATAATTACAGTCCACTAGTAGATCCTGGCTTACAGTTTGCACATCACTGCCATCCATGCTTGGCTCTTCTTTTTCTTACATATTCCACTTTGTCCTTTAGGCTGGGTTCTTCCTTTGTGGTTTAAACAGCTCAGGTCTTTCTGGAGTTTTGAAAAACCCTCTAGCCAACCTGCCTACACACTTCTTTACACAACCATACTCTAGAAAGGTTGTATACACCCATTGTTTCGTGTCCTGCTCTCTCCTTCGCTTCTCCGTTCACTCACACCTAGTCTGGATTTTAGTGCTAGCCCTCCACTGGCCTTGTCATTGTCTCTGGAGGGTGACAGTGGTTCCATTAGCAGCGGTCAGCTCAGGTGTGTGCTCCCTGCCTGGGTTCCCATCACTGTTCTCCCTGGAGTTGATCCTCCCTCTACTCCTTGGGGGCAGACTCCACCTCCCTTCTCAGCTTCCCACTCTCTCTAGTGATTATCTTCACACCCAGGGGCATGCAGAAGACTTACAGAGTGGCATCCCTACCCCACTCACTGATTCCAGCCCCTGATCAGTGTATCTAACAGTCCTTGGAGCTGCTTTATGACCTTCTTTACCTGTGTGTTCCCTGCTTTATATTTTGGAACGTCCACAGATTCATAACTACCCTCATATTCCATCCTTAGTTCCCTGAGTTTTTGGTTTGTATTTTTCTTTGAATTCTGTGTATCTTGATTGTTTTCCTCTCTTAGGAGAAAGAGTCACAGAAGAAATAGCTTCTCACCTGGGGTCTTGAAAGCTAACAAGCTGCCATCTAAATAGCACCAAATGATCTCAATCTACTTGGACCAGAGGTAAATGGTGGACATCGAGGACAGGAGGAAAATATGAGCCCATCAGATGGGAGGGGCCACATAAGCCATAGTCTGCTTTAGCATGGGACCAGAAAAACTAGATGGTGCCCATCCACCCCCAATGACAGCCCAGATGGAGTACACAGAAAGGAGCACTGGACGTAGCAGGTGATGGAGTAGAAGGTAGGGCACTAACTCTACCAAAAGACCACACTTGATAGTCCTTCTGAATGGAGGGCCCCCTGGGAGTGTGGCTCCCAGATTCTCTAAGCCCAAACCACATCCAGCACCAGGGCCAGCTCCCCAGGCAAAGGCTGAACTGATTATACGAAACATAGAGACTGAAGACGACCAAACCTTTAAACGCATACACGGGGTTATCTGAGAGGCTGTTCGCGGGAGCCGAGATCATTGGATGAGGGGGGCTAGACCTTGGCCAAAAGGTCGTGGGAAATTTGCAACAAAACGGGAAGTGTGCTGTCACGTGGTAGGGTGGGGGCAGCTAGAACAGGAAGTTCTGGGTGTTAATATGGTGACATGACACAGATTGTAAAATTGTTCTTAATTCACAATAAAATATATTAAAAAAGAAATGAAGAAACAGCCTCTCTCTTCCTGTTTTATTATCTTTACTCCTTCAGTAGCACTGAGCTTTTCTTTAACATGTTTCCCATTCTTTTATTATGTGCTGGGTGCCATTTCCCAAATCTCATTCTAATTTTCCCTGGAGGGCAGCCTTCATTACTGCTGTTGATGAGAGCTGAGAAGGGAGTGGAGGCGTGCAAGCTCCTTGTGTCTGTGCCATACTCTTCAAGTCAGCACCGTTACTGGGTGATCCTGCAGCTGCTGAATGCCACGGGCTGTTTCGTAACCACATTACTCTTCTCAGGAGACTTCTGTGTTTATTCCTTGCTCTTTCTCTACAGTTTCCTTTCTGATCTGAGAGGGTCTAACCCATTAGGGTTCTTGGAAGTCTAGGTAATATTAGGATTTATAGGAAGTAATTTTAGAATTTCAAATAGAAAGTCTATTTAAATACTGTAAGCAAAAACAAAATTAGAAAGCTACGAAAGGATTTCCTTTGTTTATATGCATGAAATTAGTCAATTTCCCCTTGCTCCTTGCTCTAAAACGTATTCTAATGTTCTGTTAATTTTCATGAATCTCAAAATGGAAAAGCCCTTAGAGATACTCTAGCAGAATTCCTTCGCTGGTGAAGCTGAGACCTAGGGTGGTTAAGTGTCTCACATTTGGGTACAAGATTCATTCCTGGCAAAGAGCTATCACTAAGATTGTGTTACCAAATTCAAGGCTTTTTCTATCATGTCCATTATGTCTTCTCCTCTATTCCTTTGAATAACAACATATATATGATGTTAAAAGCCTAAATGCCAACAGAAGCACTCAAAACTAGTGTAATAGAATGTATTTGTTGTGAATAATAATGACTTGAATTAGGGAGCATCAGCTGAAGGTATTGGGAAGATGGTCTGAGGAGCAGATAGTGAAAGCAGGTTGTATAAGCAAGTCCAGGCAGGGTAGACTCCTGAAGGTCATTGTAAATTCCTTCCGTGTTGGTTTCTCAGAATACGTGCAGGGCAGCAGGATCAGGCGGTTGTAAAAACAGCCTTTGAGGACAAGCCATGTATCCTAAAGCACAGCTTCCAGCCAGACCCTGGAGTTCCAGCCCTGTGTGTAGATGGTTCTCCAGAACTGCCCAATGCCTAAGGCAAAGCAATCTCTGCTAAATTGCTTACTAGGCTATTGTTTGGCTTGCAGATGACTGTTGGAAAACAGTTCCTTAAAGATTTCAGGCTCAAAAGTTACACCTAAGGGCAGATGGCCTGAGCGGGTTAACCCAACCTCATGGACCCAGAAATCAGGATCCCAGGAGAATTAAACTGGTTTCTTAATAGATACTCACATTCTGTTTTGTCATTTTAGAGAGATGGGGAATTGTCTTGATTAATGACATTTTTGGTGAGATGATCTTGGTGTTAAAACATTTTAATTTCGTTATTTTTATCTTTGTAAAATGTATTTTAACTGGATTTTTATTTTAAGTTACTTCACTTCTGTCAATCACGTATGTTTTCTTTGGTTAGCTTATACCTAAGAAATATATCCAAAAGAAAAACCTATCAAGTTGATCCTATAGGATAGAGCAGAACTGCCCCATAGAGTTTCCATGGACTGCCTGAATGGATTTGAACTGCCAATCTTTTGGTTAGTAGCTGTAGCTCTTAACCACTATGCCACTAGGATTTCCTATACACACGCACACATATATATACATATATATATACTGTATGTATGTGTATATACACACACACACACACACAGGGTTTTGTATGTGTGTGTGTGTATAAAAGATGACTCTAAATACTTTTATACTGATTGACGTGAATGAATGAATTTGGTTATTGAAATCCAAATCTTGAGTTCTAGGTTGTCTTGGTGCCTTTCTGGGGAAAATGATTAACGTGGATATCTTAAATTCCATTTAAGTTTTAGAAAAATGGTTTTCAGTGTAGTTAGTATAGCTACAGTGTCAATGAGTAGACTTTATTAGCTTTTCTCCTGCTGTTGTTAGGTGCTATCAAGGCGGTTCTGACTTTCCTGATCCTTTCTATGTACGACAGACCCAAACACTGCCTGGTTCTGTGCCATGCTCATGTTCACTGATATGCTTAAGCCCATTGTTGCAGCCACGGTGTCAAACCATTTCATTCAGGGTCTTCCTCTGTTTTTGCTGACCCTCTTCTTTACCAAGCGTGATGTTCTTCTCCAGGGGACTGATCCCTGTTGGTATCATGCCCACAGTATGTGAGACACAGTGCTGCCATCCTTGCTTCTAAGAAACGTTCTGGTTGTTCTCTTTCAAGTCAGATTGGCTCCTTCTTTTGGCAGTCCACAGTATATTCCATATTCTCCTCCAGCACCACAATTCAGAGTGTCAGATCTTCCTCTGTCTTCCTTCTTCATCATCCAGCTTTCACATTCATAGGAGGCAATTGAAACACTGTGGCTTGGGACAGCTACACCTTAGTCTTCAGGGAGACGTCTTTGTTTTTCAACTCTTTAAAGAGACCTTTTGCAGCCTCTTTGCCCAATGCAGTGAGTCTTTTGATTTCTCGACTGCTGCTTCCGTGGGTATTGATCGTGGATCCAAATGAAATGAAATCCTTGGCAACAGCAATGTTTCTTCCATTTATCATGATGGTGCTTATTGGCCCAGTTGTCAGGATTTTTGTTTTCTTTATGTTGAGATGTAATCCATGCTGAAAGCTATAGTATTTAATCTTCCACGTTAAGTGTTTTAAGTCCTCTGCTTTCTGCAAGCAAGGTTTTCTCATGGGGAGCTTGGTGCTCTAAACTGAAGGCTGAGAAGCTTTCTGTAAAGGGCCAGATAGTTAATCTTTCAGGCTTTGCAGGCCATACAGTCTCTGTCACAACTACTCAGCTCTGGTGTTGTAGTGCAGTCACATGACATCATAAAAGAATGGGCATGAGGGTTGAACGAAACTATTTAAAAGACAAGCAACCTGTGGGATTTGCCCCAAGGGCTTAGTTGTTGGCTAAGTTGGTCAACCTCTGGTCTACACTGTTGTTGAATATTTTTCCAAGTGCTGGTGGCAGTCTGTGCCAGAATATTTTCCTTCAAGAGGCATCCACTAAGTCTGTAACCATAATAACTGCCACAGTAGGTGTGCTCTCACTTTGGTGCCTGTCCTGAAGTTCTGTCTGCCCAAGATACTGTCTGATCACCTTTTCACCTGTGTAAATATTACCTGAGAAGCTTCTCACTCAAGTTAGTGCTTTCTTCCTTCTCTGCATCCTGTTGGCACATTATCTGCATATCTCATTTGTTGTCTGCTGTTATTTCTGTGTTTCTGTGTTCCTGTGTTCAGGGCTGCTTTCCAAACTGTAAGAGAACAGGGTGCTGTATACCATGCTCTGCAAACACACTCAGTAATATGAGAGTTTAAGTCCTCTACTGACCTGGGAGGGAACTATCCTTGCAGGAGTCAGTGGAACAGACACACAATCAAGTTAGCAAGAGCCAAGGTTTCTTTTATAGTTTTAATTTTTCAGAAATTAGAATGGAGACCAGGAGTGTTGTGGAAATGGAAATGTTAGCGACAGGGCTTTGAACTGCTTTGAACTGGTTCAGTCATGGCTGATGAAGTGGAATTGGAATAGACTCAAATATTTACAGTTTGGGTGATCTTGAATGGCTTGGCTGAATGGTAACAGGAATGGGAAAAATTGAGTTGAGGTCCTAGATTGGGAGACTTGAAAGAGCCACAGAATCCCTTCAGAAGCCTGATACAGGAGACTGGATTGTTGGCAGAACTGTGGAAAGGACACACATACAAAGCTGTGCAGTCAGCAGCCATCTTTGAGTGGGATGTTGCTATTTCCAACTTTGCTCAAAATCTAACAGGACAAGAGGTTTGGTTGCTATGCAATGCATATGCTGCCCTTGTTTTCTAAGAGAGAGATGAAGTTTCTAACAGGGTTTTGACCCGTAGTTTTTCCCATTGTGGTTATTTTTTTCTAGTTTACCCAGATTTTTAAGATTGGGTCTGCTCCAATTTCTCTTTCTTGGCCATGACTAAACTGGGAAGACTTGATTCTAAGCCCTTTTAGGAGATCATAGTAAGCTTAAGGAGGAATGGAAATAGAGTCAAAGAGAAGCACAAGTGCTTTGGCAGAGATGTTATTTTGTCTTCAGAGCAGAATGGGCCCTCCCAGCCCCTATTTTTTTTCAGCCGAAAATAAATCCACTGCCACCTCTCTGGGATCTTGAGGAAGTTATTTCACTTCTGCCTGCCTTAATTTACTTCTCTGTAGTGTGGAGACAATAATAGCAATGTTAAATAAGTTGAAACATGTAAAGGATGTTGAATGGTATTTAGCACACAATAAGCAAGGGGCAGATGTTGACACTTGTGGATTTGGCACATCGAGCCTGTCAGAAGCCTAATCCAAAGTCCAATGATGATTTAGTGAAATGCTGAACCAGGAAGCTTGCCCCTCAACTGTAGAGGGAAACCTGTCATCAGGGCCTGAAATGAATACCTCGAATAAGCAGTCATCAAAAGATAACCATACTTCAGATATTTCCAACACTAAAAAAGTCAAAAAACAAAAAAAGCCTTTGCCATCTATTTGATTCTGACTCAAAGCAACCCTATAGGACCGTTAGTTAGCAGCTGAGTGCTTAACCATTGAGCAGACAGGGCTCCTTATTTCCACCACTAAACCCATTGCCATCGAGTCTGCTCCAATTCACAGGAAACCCTAGTAGTGTATTGGTAAGAGCTGTGACTTCCAACCGGAAGGTTGACAGTTCACATCTACCAGGGGCTTCTTAGAAACCATCCATGGCAGCTCTACTCTGTCCTATAGGGTCGTTATGAGTCAGAATCAACTTTTTTTTTCCAACACTACCCTGCTGTTGTGTCAATTTCAACTCATAGCGACCCTGTAGGACAGAATAGAACTGCCCCCACAGACTTTCCAAGAAGCTCCTGGTGGATTTGCACAGCTGACCCTTTGGTTGGTAGCCATAGTGCTTAACCACTACGTTACCAGGGTTTCCTCTCCAGTATTAGAGGGATAAAATTGAACTAATTTCATTTTAACTGAAATGTAATATGTGATTCTATGGGGTATGTCTTGGGGGTACAGAGATGAGTAAGGCACGGTCACTGACCTCAAGCTGTTAGAGAGATAAGTACTTTCATTATATTACAATAAGAGGCAAGATAGATAAACACTATTGTAAGAAGAAAGTTATTCTGGTTGAAAAGGATATTAAAGGATGGAAGAATATTAAAAGCTTACATTAGGCTATGGAGAGTACGTTCTTACGTTGTTGATTCAGGGGTGCTGAAAAAAATTAGTTCCTGAACTGGGGAGGTTGTGTGTCAAAAGATGGTCTGCTGGCATCTGTATATGGCTTGGGAAACCTTTGGGGACCTGCTTCTGGGCCTCTCTGTCTCTCAGAGAGGCTGACACCATCTAAAAGGAAGAATCATTCTTCTGCCCGGAAAGGTCACAGCTGAGCTTGACATGTGTCAGTCTGCAACAGAACTTACAGTGTCCTGAAGGAAGAGAAAATTCTGGAGTGAACGCGCAGATCACGTGTGATCTGAGAAAAGTAAATCTTCAGAGCAGGGCAGTTTTACTTTCTGTAAAGAAGAAAAAACCAAACAAACCCCAAAGCAAACCCCCCAAAACACCTGCTGCCATCGGCCTGAGTCTGATTTGTAGTGTACTATAGGACGGAGTAGAACAGCCCTGTAGAGTTTCCAAGGAGTGGCTGGTGGATTCAAACTCCCGACCTTTTGGTAAGCAGCTGAACACTTAACCACTGTACCAGTGGGGCTCCTGCTTTCTGTCAAGGTGACTAATAAAGTATTCTTTCTATTATATATAGCACTTTGCACATCCTTTGTTGAGTGATATAAATAATCTAGTGTAAACAGACTGTACTTATCTTCCCTTCTGGTAGAAAGTGATTAATCACTTTAGAATAAAAGAAAGGAAACCTGATTCAATTTTTCATTTTCACTGTGGCAAGCACTTCATTCAGGCCTGTACTGGTCAAAACCTATGCAGGTCACCTCCTAGACATTGTCACAACAGTGACCAGTCTGCAAGGTGAAACCTATTGGTACCTCCATGCAGCCTCTTGATTTCTGTTCTGTTCTGTTCTGGGGCTTCTGATATTGAGTCATGCTGTGCCTGTGGGAACTCTTGAAGTCTTCACACCTGAGCAACCTGGAAGAGTAGGGGAGATTACACTGCCAGGGCAACCCCTAACCTGGGGGAGATCGAAGGCGATGAGTGAATGCCGCTCCTTGTTTCTCTACAGCGATGATGGTGGTGGTGTGGTGACTCCAAGACATATTTTGCCAGGCTTCTCCAATGGTCCTATGGGACTCAGCCACTGATGGGGGTGGCCACCTTAATAATGCAGCCTGAATTGGCTTCCCTTCCCTCTTTGTTTCACTCCTCTGGGGTACCCACACATCTGCTACCTGTGATTATGAATGAGCTCATGTCTCAGGCTCTGCTTTGCAGAATTCAGACCATGACAGGTCCCTCTGGACTTCTTGCAAACCCTTGGTGACTCTTCATGACAAGAGGTGCTTCCATTCTTGTCCAGTGGGAATGTTCCTTGTGGGTTGGGTCTTCTCTGTTTCAGGAGGTGCTCTTCTTTAGGGTAAGTCCTTTTAGTGTGGATTATGGATATTTGCAGGTGAACTTGGCAACTGCTTTTCTTTGCCAGTTAAGCTAAACTATTGTTTGGTTTAAAGAAGACTTCAGGGGGTATTTTTGATTTAAGGTTTAAGATATAGAGATTATCTCAGGGGATAAGTTTTGGGAGTTCTTCCAGCCTCCATGGCTTCAGAAAACGTGGTTTCCATGAGAATTTGAAATTCTCTTTCATATCTTCTCCCTTTTGATCAGGATTTCTCCATAGAATCTTTGGTGAAAATGTTCAGTAATGGCGGTCTGGCACCATCCAGTTCTTCTAGCCTCATAGCACAGGAGGCAGTTGTTTATGGAAGCAATTAGCCAAACATTCCATTTCCTCCTGCTGTTCTTGCTCTCCTTCTCTGTTGTTCCAAGTAAATAGAGATTAATAACTGTGACTTGGGAGGGCCAGCTTGCAAGTTTTAAGACCCTACGAAAATGAAACCCAGTGCCGTCAAGTCGATTCCAACTCATAGTGACCCTACAAGGCAGAGTAGAACTACTCCAGAGTTTCCAAGGAATTCCTGGCAGATTCAAACTGCTGACCTTTTGGTTAGCAGCTGTAGCATTTAACCACTGTACCACCGGGGTTTCGTTTAAGACTCCAGGCACCTCAAAATGAACTACGAGATAGAATAGAGCACTAAAAACAATATTAAGCAATTAACTAAGATGTACTGTACCCTAAAACACCAAACCAAGAAACTAAATTCCATGAGGTGTTTGATTTTTACATAAGCAGTCTCAGCAGCTGCTTTTTCTTTTTGCTCATAAATGCGTCTTCTATACAACATTTGCCAATTCAGCTTTTAGCAGGTGTACAACTTGTTGACATTAATTACATTAACTGCCTGCTAAGCTAAGCTAAGTGCCGTCCTGAGCAACACTTAATCAGTGCAATTTTCTTATCACTGTGAACCAAACTCAGTCTTCTCCACCCCACTTCCCTCCTCTGGTAACCACTAATAAACTTTGGTCTCTATACCTTTGCCCGTTCTTATCTTTCGAAATAAGTGGGATCATGCAGAAACCTAAAAGTTTTAGTGGCATTCTCAAGGTCATTCGGAAAGATGTAGGCTCTGCTAAGCAACCTAAGCATCAAGCTGCTTCCATCAGCCCTATCGCTGCACTCGGTGATCACATATCCCCCGAAACCAGGGTAAGTGATTTTTTTCTCATTTCTGGACATTTGCTTTTGTTATTTGACTTATTAAATCTCTTAATGAATAACATTTTCATTAAATTACTTGGTAAATTATCTCCTTTTGATTTAAATACCACATGTAGGTCCTATACACATGTGCAAGAAAAATACAAGGCCTGACAAAGTCAGACAAGGTCTAATTATTCTAAAGGCTACATACCTTGTTGCTGAATATCATTACAGTCACCTTCAAAATACTCCCCTTGGGGAGCTCTGCACTGATGCTTCACCTAGTCTACTCTTCAAAGCAATTTCAGAGTAATTTCTGGAATGGCCATTGTACACGGTGGCGTGGTGGCAAGTTTGTGGACTTAATTGTCTGTGAGGGAGCTTTTAGCCAGTAAACAAATAACTCTACTGGAAATCCTCCCTACTCACCTGGTCTGGACCCCAATGACTTCTCTCTTTACCCAAAGACATAGGCAATATTGAAAGGAAGACATTTAGATGACATTCAGGACATCAGGAGTAATATGACAGCTTTGATGGCCATTCCAGGAAAAAAAGAGTTCCAAAATTGCTTTGAAGGGTGTACTAGGTACTGGCATTGGTGCATAGCTTTCCAAGGTGAGCATTTTGAAGGTGACTGTAGTGATATTTAGGATGAATTTGCAAACTTAATTGGCAGTCCTTGTATAACTCTACAAATTATATGATGCATCCACTTTACTTGGCAGTGTCTCCACTAGAAGGTTAAAAGACTCCGTTTACTTTCCTGTTATCTTTTCTAGTTCAGACAAACAACACATGATAAAAATTCAATAATACAATAAAATAAAAAGCTTCACTCCCTTTCCTGCTCCACGATCACTCAGAGGTAGTAACTACTAACAGTTTGTTGAGTCTCCACTTAGTCCTGATAGTACAGTCTCAATTCAGTAATTCAATGTATTGTGTCATAACTAATAAACAAAATTATGACCTTGAATTAGTGTTAAATATTGGCACTGTCCTTGAGTTGATGGGCATGCATACGTGTGTGTGTGTATGTGTGTGCATGCGTGTGCTTTTCTTTCTCCATCTAGAATTTCTCCCTTTCTCCCTCACCATCCTAGTTTGCTGATGGAATTTTTGACCACAACAAAGTTAAAATGGGATGGGAGAAGAGGTAAGGAGAAAAGGCAAATTATTATCTGACTGACACTCTTTCATTTATTTTGTTGTCACTGAGAATATACGTAACAAAATAGACACTAGTTTACCACCCCTTCCTACGGGTACAGTGCAGTGACATGGACTGAATTGCGTATTCTTTGAGCTGTGCAACCGTTCTCACCCTCCTTTTCTGGATGATTCTTTCCCTATTAACATAAACTCATTGTCCTCTAAGTTCCTGTCTAATCCCTCAAGTAGTTACTGGCAGTGTGATCCCATGCAGATAGTTCTTAAAAGAGCACAACAGTCAAGACCAACACTAGACACATTGTCAGACCAGTTAACTGGGTTGTCCCATGAAACCGTGACTCTAAACCTCCAAACCAAGCAACACAGTCTCATAAGCTGTTTGGGTGTATACGGTGGCCTCAGCAGCTACTCTTTTTTTTTTTTTGGTCATTGTTGAAATTACATATATCACACAACTTTTTACATGTTTGGTACTCTTATGAGGTGGCCTTGTCCTGCGTGGACCTGAGAAATGTTTAAGGACAACTATTTCTTGTACTTTTTTTCCATCCACTTCTTTGACACAGTTCTTCCAGCCTCCCTTTACTGGGTACGCGCTTTGCATCTCCTTGGCTTGTCTTTCTTGATTCCCTTTAGCTTCTACTCTGGTGGCATGTGCCCACACCCTCTTCCTGCTAGGTGCTCCTTGCCCAGAGAGCAAGGATCTCCTGGGCAGAATCCCTTCTCAAGTGCCTTGTCCAGCCTTTGACCTGCTCTCTCAGGGAGCTGCACGTCATTCTAGTGCCCCAGCCTCTGGCTCTGCCCTCTGTGTTGTCTCACATTCAGCTCCCTGGTGGCCTTTGAATCTGTCTCACTTGACTTGAAGGGGGATGCACATCCCACTCCCCTATGACTTCGGGGTGCTCCTCACTTCACAGAAGTTTCTGTCATAAAATCTTTTCTTTATTTCCAGTCCTTTACTCCTTTCTGTACATCGTGTGGCTGAAGGTTTCTCGGTCTCTAACTTTCAAATTTTCCATGATGGTCTATTTCCCATCTGACTTCTGATATTGAATATTTTTTGTGTCTTGGTTCCTGAGATAAAATTCCAAATTTAACATTGTTCCACTAGCTGCTCTCTTTTACCAAGCATTTTAGAGGCACATGTTGTAATATTTTCTGCCCACCGTCTGGTTTTAGCTCATGCACATCTGTTATAAGCTTGCACGTTGCTATGACAGACTTCAGGGGAGCTTCCGGGGTAAGGGAGCATAGGAAGAAAGTCCTGGGTATCTCCTGAAAATCCACCAGTGAAAACTCTATGAATCACCACTTTTTGATCTCACCCTTTTGTAGTACACAGGGCTCGCTAGAGTCTGCCCTGACGCTATGGCCGCTAACAGCAGTTCCTCAAGTTATGATTTGTCATTCTCTCTGTGCATTCAGTGTCTATTTGAGTGGTATCATCAGTTTAGATTTTGAATTTGTTACCATTTAATTGCACTTTTTTTTTTAACAATGCCAGCTTGGGAATGAGATTTTTCATTTTCTCTTCCATTGCAAATTTCTCCCTTTTTTGCCAAGGTCCTGAGAAGGAGTATGTTGGTTCTGAATTGTGGTAATTACAGGTATATTCTGAAAGTTCCGCCCCCCTGCCAATTCCAGTCTCTCAAAAAACAGAAGAAGTTTTTACAGAACTAGGACATGGGAAGTGAGAAGTCAATTAAAGCTGTTTTTTTTTTTTTGAAGAGCCACATAAATGTCGTGAAAGTGCCACATACTTGGGCCATTTTAGCAGTTCTCCATCTGTTTTTGTTGTCTCAAAAAGAAAGTTTTTCTCGCATTTCTGTGAATTATCTTAAGTGACTTTTAGATCATCACAGGGGTGATCCTAATTCTTAATGCTGGATTTCATTCTGAAATTGAGAGCAGGCCACACTAATTCATTGAGTGAGTTTTGCCCCTTTCTGACGTAAAAAAAGAGTGTGAACTTCTTTGGCAGAGCTGGGTAGCATTGTGGGTCATTCTTCAAATACATTTTCCACAGGCATTGATCTCTTCTTGGACATAAACAGGCTGTTCCGAAACATACAGAAGTTTGGAAGATTCTATAAATTGAATCTTCTGTCTTCTGCTAATATGGCTTTTGGCAATAAAGCCATTATCATGAAGTGCCATAAAAGGCATCTTTTTTTTTTTTCATCTGTTGCCTACTCAGCATGGGGTTTATTGCTATTTAGAAGTCTGATTGCTAAATGCAAAAACAGGCAGGTCACCCTGCAGTAAATGGATAGATGGGTAAATGCTATGCCACCTGCTGTCTTTCAGGACAACTGGAATTTTTTTTGGTGCAAGATCTAAACAGAGGTGTGATCCCTCTGTTATTATTTAAATCTGATTAAAAAGATGGTAGTTTATTGTATTTTAAGTGAAGATTTACAGAGCAATTTAGGTTCCTGTTCAACAATTTCTATGTAAGTTGTTCAGTGGCATTGGTCATGTTTTTCACAATATGTGGTCATTTAGATTCTGGTTGTTGTGGTTCCATTAATCTAGTTCTCCTGATCCCTTACATTCTCATCTTTGTTTTAAAGCCATTTTTGACCACTTGGTCTCATATAGGTGATTTTTTAAAGGAGCGTAGTACCACAGTAATAGTCATTAGTTTGGGGGATGATCTGTTATTTAGCTCCAAGATGACCTTAGGGGTTAGTTTTGATTCAAGGTTTGAGGAGTGTCTCAGGGCAGTAGTCTCAGGGAACCCTCCAGTCTCAACCAGTTAAGCAGGTCTATTTTCTTTTTCTAGAATTTGAGGTTCTGTTTCACATTTTTCTCCCATTCTAACTGGAACCTTCTATTGTGTCACTGGTCCGAATGGCTGGTGATGGTAGCTGGGCAACATCTAGGTCTCCTGGTCTCAGGGTAGATGAGTTTGTGGTTTGTGTAGACTCTTTGTAAACTAGTGTCTTCTTTGAGTCTTTGGTATTCTTTTGCTCCAAATGAGTCGAGACCAATGTCTGAAGTATATCTTAGGGGGCCACTCATAAACTTTTAAGTCCCCAGACGCTACTCACCAAATTGGGGTGTAGAACATAACTTTTTGAATTAAGTCAATTGACCAGGATATTCCAGGAGACTCTGATTCTCATCCTTCAAACCCAGAAATTCAATCCCATGAGGCATTTGGTTAAGGTGCTCCCTTTGTTTTTGGTTGTCAGTTGGATATTATTTAATTGGCTCTAACTGAAATAAGCTTTTTTCTTTTTAACTCTTTTTTTAGATCCTCATTTTGTTCTTGCATTGTTTTCATTATTTCCTTTAGATTTTTATCTATGTTTTTTCCTTAGCCCTCTAATTATGTTTAACACTTAGATTCTTCGGTTCTTTTCATCATTTGGTTTTCCACAGATGGACATTTAGGCCTGAAGTCACATTCATTTGGATGGACTGTTAGTTCTCTTTCTTTGTGCGTCTTGTGACTTTTTGTTGGGGCATTTCAGTGCAACTATTTGCAGTAGCCTGGCAGCTGACTGTGACTAGGTGGAGCAGGGACTGTCATGCTCTGAATGGATTCTGCAGGATGTCTGCCTTGTTTCTGTAAGAGCATCTACCCCCACCCCACAGTATGTTGTCTGTGAGTTGAGCCTGTATTCAAGACAACTGCTTCCTAATATAGCAGCCTCAGTCATCAGTTTTCAGTGCTGACTGTAAAGAGGGGACAGACAGACCCAAACTGACCCCAAGTCTCTCCTTCCTTAGGGAGATCTTAGATTTTAGAACAGGAGCCTGGAATCCTGTCTCTCTGCACAGACAAGAGGTGTGGTGGTAGGAAGCAGACTCTTTTGCGGGAGTTGCTTTGCAAGCTCACAGCAGCCTGTGGTCCATGTAGCTGGGTTGAAAGGTAAGGACAGTGGGAGAAGTGATTTTTCTGCCATGGGTGACTTCCTGTTGACTTGTGGATTCTTGTCTGTCTGTGGTTCCCCATTGCTGTCCTGTGCACCCCGATTTGGAGTCCCTCAATGTCTAGTACCATTCCCTTGCTTTGTTTCTTCTTGCATTGGTTGAAGTTTATCAGAACAACCATCTGTTTACACTGCCATCTTCCCAGCTCTCTCTATTGTTTTGGGTCATACCTGTTAGTATAGTTTCATGGCTCTAGGAATTGCAATAAATATGAATTCTAACTAAAAATTAAGTTCATGAACTTAATTGTTCTAATGGCTACATACCTCGTTGCTGAATATCAGTAAGGTCACCATCAAAGCACAGCCCTCGGAAGCTATGCATGGATGCCAGCGCTTAGTCCACCCTTCCAAGCAATTTTGTAGCTCTTTTTTTCTGGAATGGCCATCACAGCTGTCATCACATTACCTTTGATGTCCTAATGTCATCAAAATATCTTCCTTTCATTATTTCCTTTATCTTTTGAGAAAGAAAAGAAGTCATTGTGGGCCAGATCAGGTGAGTAGGGAGGGTGTTCCAATGCAGTTATTTGTTTACTGGCTAAAACCTCCTAACAAACAACTATACAATTAAGTTTGTGAACTTGCCTCCATGCCACCATGTGCAGTGGCCATTACAGAAAGAGTTCCAAACTTGCTTTGATGGATGGACTAGGCGCTGGTGTCAGTGTGTAGCTTCCCAAGGGGAGTACTTTGAAGGTGACCATAGTAGTGGGATATTCAGCAACGAGGTATATAGGGCTTTTTCTAGGATGAGTTCATGAACTTAACTGGCAGTGCTTGTATACTTAACTTTCCACGGTCTACTTAGAATCATAATTTTACTACTTTAGTAGGAATGTTGAAACCTTACCACTGTGTAAGTCCTTTTACCCTTCCCTCCTTTCTGTTATACGTGTGTCATACATGACACTCTTATTTTCTCGGCTGGAGTCAAGTTACAGGTTGCAACCAGATGTTTAGGTTGTGTTCCCAGTGTCAGTTTAATTTGCAGAGCCTTTGCAGTGCTACTTGGGTCTGTCCCAGGTGTGTGCCACCAGTAGCCAGGTCTGGAACTTGGGCTGAGGTCTCTTTTGTCCAGTTTACACAGTCTCTGTTAGGCTATCTAAGGTGAAAGCCACGCTGATGCAGCAGAGTTTGTAAGTGGCTTCATGGGGATTTTCCCTACCTCCTTCCTCTTCACAGTCTCCCAGACACCTTCAGGCTTTTTGAGTCTCCACTTTCGATCCTTAAGCCAGAAAGCTAAGGTTTCATTTATCTTACTTCTGTGTGACGCATTTCACTTCACCTTTCTGTGCCTGCTCCAGGACAAAGAGGTGGGAGGAGAGAGAAAAACAAAGCAAGGAGTTTATCTGCCCTTTGGGGACAACAGCTCCTCTGATTGGAGAGGGAACTGCCTCTCTCTCAGAGTTTTATGTGTGTATGGGTCACTGTGGCTTAGGTTGTGAGTGAACAGAATAAAACTGGGTGTGGGGTGTGTGTGCATTAGCAGACCCCCTTCCTGCTCTTCAAGCTAGAACCCAGGAATTCATCCTGGTGCTTTCTGTCTGTTCCAACGGCCATTCTAGGCTCAGCTGTATTGAGTCCAGGATGAGGAATACCAGAAGGGAAAAGTGGTTTGTTAGCACTTTGAATTATATTCCTTCCCCCAATCCCCATTATCTTTCCAGAGTCTGCAAAGAGCTGATCCGTATGTTCTGTGTTTCATAGCTGCTGTCTGTGGGAGGGACAAGGTAGAATGTACTTTTTTTGTCTTTCTGGAACTGCAACTCTTTCTTCTACTTTGTCTTTTAAACATTTGTTGACACCTATATATCCATCTACAGGCATTTCTCCTTCTGTTCTTTTTGTCTTCATGAATTTATCCAAGTGCTGTCGAGTCGGATCCAACTCATGGCAACCCTAGGGACCAGGGTAGAACTGGCCCCGAGAGTATTTTGGATTACA
This sequence comes from Heterohyrax brucei, assembly GCA_028571685.1. NCBI lineage: Eukaryota > Metazoa > Chordata > Mammalia > Hyracoidea > Procaviidae > Heterohyrax > Heterohyrax brucei. The sequence continues at coordinate 73,575,927 of CM053161.1, forward strand.
CTTTTATTTAAAGTTTCTTAGGATTTTTATTGTGCCTCCACCTCACTTTCATTGCCAAGTGCCATCGAGTCGGATCCGACTCATGGTGTCACAAAATTGTGGCTCGCCAAAGAGTTGACTTTTTTCCTTGCTTTCCTTTGTTAGTATGGTCAGTGATTTTTTTTTGTTGTTGTTGTTAGTATGATCAGTGATTTTTTTAAATTCCATTTCAAATGCTTAAGATTAGGTGTTGTTGTGGTTGTTTGTGCCAGCAACAGAGGTCTCTGCTAGAGAAGAGGAAGAATGAAGAATTTTAAAGAATTGATGGGAAATCTGGTGTTTTGTTTTGTAACTTATTTGAAACAGAATTTTTTCCATTTTAGAAGGTAGAATTGGTAGACATCCAGATGTTTTTCTTCTTTCATCTTAACCAAATAAAATTATTTTATTTTGTTCATTTGTTGTTGATAGGCGCCATCGACTCAGTTCTGACTTGTGGTCACTCTACGTACAACAAAAGGAAACAGTGTACAGCCCTTCATCATCCTCACAGCTGTTGTGATGCTTGAGCCCACTGTTGCAGCCACAGCATCAGTCTGTTTTGCTGAGGGTCTCCCTCTTTTTCTCTGACCCTCTGTTTTACCCAGTGCGATGATGTCTTCTTCATACTATGCCCTTGCTCATGTGATGGTCATAGAAACTCTTTCTATCTACGTTGTTTTTAAGACTTAACATTAGTTTCTTAAGCAGGTTTTATCATTGCGTGCTTTCCTTCTTGTACTGCAACGTTGGCTATGTTTCTTTCTGAGAATAATTATCTTCATTTTGCTCTCTTTGCAATTTTTGCTACCTTGACTAGTAATCTAAATGCTGCTTTTCAAGTATCCTTAGCATTGCAAAATCTTTCCTGAAGAGAAATATCCATTCTAGTTTCTAGAGTGGTTATCAGCTGGAATAAGTGGGTTTTCAATATTTTCATTTTTTCCTTCTTTTTATTTTAAGATTGTCATAAGCTTAGACCCTTAACTGAATGCCTTCGAAATAAAGGTGAAACTGGAGTTTGGATCTAGATTTTATCCATGGGTACATTGATTTTAATGTTCACTTTTTATTAACAAAGCTAATGTGAAAGAAATGTGTTTTCTATTGCTGATTTCATTTTTTTAATTAAAAATGAAAATTATAAAGTAATAGTGCCAAGGGTAGTTCTTAGGTCATCAGAATGGGGGAAATAGTTTTCAAATGGAAATTGCTGGCATGGTGGTATCTATAGCATGGCATCAGGGGTTTCGACTTTTCATTTAATGTAAAATGAACACCAATGCCTTAAACTCTTCCAGCATTACCTTTTAAAAAACTTATAAAACTATAAGAAGCATGACTATGAGAGAGACGCTGATGAAAGCTGAGGGTGCCTTGGGAAGGTGGGTGTTAGAAAGATTAAAGTGTGACTATTCTGGACTTGAAACTTGAGTGTAATGTGGATTCTCTTTTGTAAATGAGGTCAGGCACAGCAGATTTCCTCATTTGCACCAACCTCATAAAATTGGCAAGTGTCTGAAACAAACAGTCATTCTGGAATTGTGCTGAACCCTATTATGACAAATCCCAGAGAGAAACCTTGATTTAAGGTCTTTGTGCCAGCTGGAGCGGCTCTAGGAGTTAATTTTTTCTCTGATTGAAAAGCAAAGTATTCAGAAAAGTGTTTTTATAGAGAGCCTTAATATCCCTTCCCCCCAATTTCCAATTATTTCAAAAATTATATTTTTGGAACAATAATTTCCCATTCATGAAGACTTCCACCTGCTGGGATGAGTGTCCCTGTCATGCCTGGTAGTCCACTCCAAAGGAGTTTCTTAACATTTTGTAAGATCATGTAGTTTTCCCCTAGAAAAAGCCAAATGCCATACTAGACACGTCATTTTACAAAATATTAATAGATCTTTTCCAATATCAGTATTATACACAGAGGTACTTCAGGCATATAAAATGTTACATCTACAAAGCCTTTAACGTAAAAATATCCTTGACTCAAGACTCACAGTTAAAGTGTAATAGTAAGACTAAATTAATTTCATGGTAATTTATAATCCTTAAACTTTCAAGTGGGAGGAGGCAAAGGGCGGTTCATTCAGTCGAGTACTATCACTGTGGCTCCCAATGAGAACTAGCTAAAATTTAGTAAATGTGGTCTGTTTGAGTAAATTTCTCAGGCCTTTATTTTTTCCTGATCCCACACGTTGCTCTTTCTTGATATACTTGCCCTACCTTATAGACACTGAGATGTGTCAGCACTGAGGCTTTCAGAAAACTTGGCTTTTGGATGGAAAATCTGTGGCTGACAGAGAGGAGGGTGTTTTGAGACAATCAGCTGCTAGCTGGGGTGGCTGCCCACAGTGACTAGGACTCCCACACCCTGAGGGCCATCAGAGCCCAGAAAGGGGAGGCAGCCCCAAATCAGAGCCCATTTGGTTGTCACCCCTCTGCTTAAGCTTCCCTGTCACAAGGAATAGGGCTGGGGAACCCATCTGTCCCAGCCATTGTAGAGCAGAGTAAAACAAAACCAAGCTCATTGCCATCAAATCAATTCCAGCTCATGGCTGCCCTATAGGACAGAGTAGAGCTACCCTACAGAGTTTTCAAGGGAGAGCTGGTGGGTTTGATCTGCCAACTTTGTGGTTAGCCCCAGAGCTCTTGAGCACAGTACCAGCAGGGCTGTGGAGCAGAACAGAGCGTCACAAAACGGGGAAACAGACTGCAACCTTTGCATGGGTTTCTGATCGAGTATCGCCACCTTTCCTAAGGCTTTTTGCGTCTTTTCCAGGTTATTTCACAGACTGACCGGGTAGGGGATTTTTCTTCGTAGTTGTCTGGTGCAGCTGTAACAACAAAATCGCAAACAGGTAGCTTTAACAAACAGAAAAGTGTTCTCGCACAATTTAGGAGCCTGGTATTCCAAATTCACAGTGCCAGCTCCAAGGAAAGTCTTTCTCCCTCTGTTGGCTCTGGAGGAAGGTCCTCCTCCTCATCATTCTGTTTCTCTAAGAGCTTCTCAGCATTGGGACTCCAGGTCCATATGCTCCTGGCTCTACTTTCTTGATATGTGGTCCCCATGTCTCTCTGTTTGCTTCTCTCTTTTGTATCTCAAAAGAGATTAATTTAAGACACAATCTAATCTTGCAGATTGAATCATGCTTCATCCATCCTGCCTCGTTAACATCACAGAGGTAGGATTTCTAACACATAGGGAAATCGCATCACATCACATCACAAAGTTGTGGACAGTGACACAGTTCTGGGAATCATGGCCTAGCCAACTTGAGATGTATTTTTGAGGGATAGAATTCTTTCCATGACAACCACCTTCCAGGGATGACTGTTTGATCTGAAGTTTCTGGAGAAGACACCCATGTCCTGTTATGACATCCTTTTATGTTTTAAGTAGCTGTGCAGATTTGTCTCTGGTCTGTTGTTTTTCTCTGTCCTCCGAGGTGATTTATTAGTACTTCTGTTTGTAGAGTGCTGTCATAAATACCTGACTTCACAGTCAAGGGGGCATCCAAATTTAGGACAGTGGTTCTTCTACGGGAAATCGGATTACGATGCTTTCTTTTCCAAAAACAAAACACAAAACCTTGTTTTGCTGGGATTTTAAGTTTTGTTTCTATCTCTTAGATTCATTGTGTTTTACCCATTTATAAAATGAAATACATACCCTGCTAAATTTTAAGAAAATTCTCCAAAGTGCAGAAACATCAGCAAAGACTATGCTTCCATAATTCAACTTGCTGAAGATATTCTCTCTTCCTTGTTCAATCCAAGTCTTTTTTAGGGAACTAGAAATACAGCCATCTCTGTGTGTCTGAAGGCGTCCCTGGGTAGTGGGCCCACCCAGGGGCTCCATGGAAGAAAGGCCTGGTCAGCTGTTTCCATAAAGATTACAGCCAAGAAAACCCTGTGGAGTCATTCTGCTTGGTAACACACAGGGTCACCAGGAGTTGGAATGGGTTTTGTTCATTGTTTGTTTACATGCTGATAATGAGGCATTTGTAGTTCAGTAGTGGAGTCCTCTCCTTCTATGTAGGAGAACCAGGAGCCAGTTTCCACCAATGCATTTCCAGCCTAGCCTTCAACTACTAGTTGAAATATAGGCAGTCTAGTCCCATCCAGAGGTGTCTTGGAAGACAGGCCTGGCAATATGATTCTTAAAAAACGTAGGGAGTAGTTCTGTTGTACACATATGGGGTTGCCACGAGTCAGAATTGACTCGCTGGTGACTAACAATGTGTGTGTGCTCCACAAGTCTTCTCTTTCTTTAGAACTCTAACTTGCTTACCTCTTCCACTCCACCAATGCTGTGCTAACTTAAACAAAACAAAACAACCCATTGCCGTCTAGTTGATTCCAACTCACTGTGACCTTCTTATCCAATTTGGGTCCCTGCCCTGGAGCAGTTGAGCCTATAATACATACTTCAAGTCAGAAAGAGAAAGAAGCTGTATTAGGAGGTCTGATACCGCTGGAGACTAGACAGCTGTGCAGGCTGTTCTCCATGGAGTCTCAAAAGACGTTTTTACATCAGAGTTTGTGTATCATTTTGGCGAGGATTGCTTCATGTTTTTCAGCTTGTAGCCCACAGGTGATTGCTTACGTCACAAAATAACCACAAGAAACTGTTTACTAAACTGCAGATATGTGTGTAGGACACCTGGCCTCTAATCTATATGTTTGTAACAGACAGAAACAAAACTTACATAAAAATTCCTCAGCTGGTATAACTAGCCTGCCAAGTTCACTCTGACTGAGATAAGGAGCAAGAAAGAAAACTGTAGCTAAACAAACAAAAAAATGCCAGGCAACCATCCTCGCTGCCGTCTCGCATGCTGAAGGACATTTCTCAAGAGAGCAAAGAAGTGGAGGGAGACCAAGGCCACAGGAGCTGAGAGGGCTCCACACCCCTTGGGAAAGAGGCCGGTGTAGCTGGTGCAGTAAAAAAGGCTTACAGATTATTTAGAGTATGATTGTGGCATTAGTTATGTCAAGCTCTCGGTTACCCATTTTGAAAAGGAAAAAGACATGCTGCAGAGTATCAGGGTCACAACCCGATAAGACAGAGTAGAACTGCCCCGTAGAGTTTCCAAGGAGCACCTGGTGGATTTGAACTGCTGACCTTTTGGTTAGCAGACATAGCACTTAACCACTAAGCCAGAGGTGGGGACATCTACTTCCTAAAAATGAGCCAGTGGAAACCCTATGTACCCCAACAGTCAATTCCACAACTGATTGTGAGGGTGATGTAAGACCACTGCGCATGGGATCCCCGCCAGTCTGAGGCCAACTCAGTGACAGCAAACAGCCCTATGCTAATGATTCTTGGATGCTTTACCTCCAGCCAGGCTCTCTTCCTGAGTTTCTGACATCTGTACACAGCTGCCTCCTTGATGTTTTCACATGGCTCTCATATGGTTGAGAAGAAACCTCTGTGGTGTATTGGTCAAGTGCTACATCTGCTAACCAAAAGGTCGGCAGTTCAAATCCACCAGGAGCTCCTTGGAAGCTCTATGGAGCCATTCTACTCTGACCTATAAGGTGGCTGAGTGGCAATCCACTCAATGGCAGTGACTTTGACTTTCTGACTCTAACTGAGACAGCAAGTTTCCCATGCCCCAAAGTTCTTGAGTTTGCTGCTACACTTCCCTTGTTTTTCCATTTCAGGAAGTGATACCCCAAACTGAGAATTATACTTGTTCTTATTTTCTGCACATTTTTTGCTGCCTTCGTTTTGTTTCTGTTCTTGACTCCTTCCTTTTACTGCTGTTCTTCCTGCCAGTTCCAGACACCAAAGCAAGGAGACTTTGGGGACAGTGAGGAGGAAGGAATGATGAGACACATTAGCAGGTCTGCTTGCAGCTGAGGGAATTTAGTGCAGACTGTCTGAAGAAGGACAAGTGAATGTCTTTAGTGTCTAGGGCTGCTGTAAGGGAAGTACCAGAGTGGGTGGCTTTAACTGACAGAAATTTGTTCTGTTATAGGCTAGGAGGCCAGAAGTCTAAATTCAGGGTGCCAGCTCCAGGGAAAGGCTTTCTCTCGGTGCTGGCTCTGGAGGAAGGTCCTTGTCATCAATCTTGCCCTGGCCCAGGAGCATCTCAGCACAGCAATCCTGGAGATAAAGGAGATGCTCCACTCCTGGCTCTTCCTGCTTGGTGGTAATGAGGTTGCTGTGCTCCCTGCTCATTTCTCTCTTTTTTGTCTCAAAAGAGACTGACTCGTGCTGTAACCCACCATGTAGATGGTATCCTGCCTCATTAATGTCACCGAGTTAGGATTTACAACACAGAAGAAAATTACATCCGATCATGAGATGGAGAACCCCCCCACAGTACTGGGAACCATGGCCTAGCCAAGATGACACACATTTTTGGGGTTACACAATCCAATCCCTAATAGCTAGTCTGTGCAGACATGTCTATGACAGAGACTGCTGTGGGCCAGGATGTGCCTGGTGGGGGGAGGCGGCTGCCAGCAGTCCCGGGGCTGCTCAGGGCTCCTCTCTAGGCAGAGGGGGAGCCCCACCATTACTGCGGCTCCAGCAGCCCCCTTCTTCAGCAACAGTGACACTGTCACCTATCATGTCCCTGCTTGGGTGTCAGTATCCAAATCCAGGTTCTCCTGATGGTGAGTTGCTATTGTTCTCTGTTTAAGTGATGCATTTGGGTTTAAGGACAGTCACTTTCCTCCTGTCTAAGATATATTGCTAATAAGTATAGATTAAAAGAAGGCAGGAGTTTTCTTTGGGGCATTCGAGTGAAATGATTTTCATTGTGATTTTCTTCTTCTCATAGCTCCATAGTTGATGTCTATGCAGGCTTACCGGCTTGGCTTGTTTCTCAGAGAGGTATCCTGCAAAGATCTACTAACAAATAAGGATTGATTTCATTACCCAAGAGGTTAGGGAACTGAAGGTTTCGTACCACAGGATATTTGGGGGATCCAGGAAGTAGAACATGTGTGTTCCCCCTGCTTCTTTCTCCACTTCATAGTGCTTGCTTATCTAGCAGATTAGTTGAGCTTCCCAGAGAGAAAAAATTGGGGAACATACAATCATATTGTCGGTCAAATGAGGGTAGACTCCGTGTCCGTCATTTTAAATACTCAGGGAGAATAGAAACGTATTTCTAAACTCAGAAGTTAGCAATGCCATTAGTAAATTGGGTTGATTTTTTTAAACCTACAGTCAATTTTATTTCAAACTGAGTAGTTAACAGTTTATCAGGTAAGCCTACAGGCTTGCAATGACACGTCTATGAATTTAGGCCTCGTGTTTTTGACACCTTGAATCCTATTCTCCTGCCTTTGCTGTTTGTAACTTACTACGGCAGACGGTGGGCTTTTAAACCATCTGTTAACCTACCCTCCCTTTTTCTTTTTAAACCACATAGAGTCGCTCAAGGCAAGAAGAGCCACAACCAGCAAGAGAGAAACAAAAGGCAGAAGAGGTGAGCATGGCTGGAGATCATTGAGTCTGACATTTCAAGGCTCAAGTCTATTAAATTTTTATGCCCTGCTACTTATAGATCGTTAATAAAAATCTGATGAAAAACTTTTTAGGATGTATTTGTTGCTCTGGCTTTGATCTTAATGTTTGCAAACTAATACATTAATACATGTGAAGCCTTAAGGAGTTTTTCTAAGAGAATATTTCCATATATTATATTTTCATTTCCATTTTAGGTAGCTGAGCCTCTGTGGGGCTGTTGATGGCAGTGGCGTTGGATTTTGGTGGGAAATACATCTCTTTGCCTGCCATTAAATGTTACTTACTAAGCATAGGAAAACTTGTAATCAATATTTTACCGAAATTCACTTCTGCGGGAGCACTTGGAAACAGTGTTGCCGTTTCAAATCCTTCATTTGGAAAAGATATGGGAAACTCCGATCTGTCATTTGCAACAGTAAAACAAGTCTTAAATCATCTAATAGCTGGTTTTAAAAACAAATCAAACCCACCACTGTTGGATCCATTCTGACTTTTTAAGCGGCCCTGTTGGGCAGAAAAGAACTGGTCCGTAGGGTTTCCAGGGCGGTAATCGTAATAGAAACAGCCTGCCACATATGAGGTGTTTCCTCCATAGACTGGTGGATTTGAACCACAAACCTTTTGGTTAGCCGTCAAGCACTTAAGCATTGCTCTACCAGGGCTCCCTAATGCCAGGACTTGCTGTCTAGTTATTAAAGCTTTCCCTGGATTAGGTGACAAAGATTAGCTCAATTAAATGCTGCTGTCTTTGCTCCCTGTAGGGTTCCTAGTCCCTGCTGGTGGCAACTTCAAGATGTTGTAATATACAAGGTTTGATAATTAAGTCTGCCAAGTTAATTGTTCTAAGTGCTGCATACCTCATTGCTGAATATCACTACAGTCACCTTCGGAGTGCTCTCCTTGAGAAGCTATGCAGTGATGTCATTCCTAGTCTACCCTTGAAAGCAATTTTGGAACTCTTGTGGGAATGGCATTGTGCATATCACACTGGCAAGTTCTAGAACTTAGTTGTCTCGTTGTCTGCGAGAGAGTTTTTTGGCCATAACCAAATAACTGTATTGGAACACCCTCCCTACTTACCTGATCTGGCCCCTGATGACTTTTTTTTTACCCAAAGATACAGGAAATATTGAAAGGAAGACATTTTGATGACATTCAGGACATCAAGAGTAGTATGATGACAGCTCTGATGGCCATTCCAGAAAAAGAGTTCCAAAAGTGCTTAGAAGGGTGGACTGGGTGCTGGCATCAGTACATAGCTTCCCAGGGGAAGTACTTTGCAGGTGACCAGAGTGATGTTCAGCACTGAGGTCTGTAGCACTTTTCCTAGGATGAGTTCATAAACTTAATTGTCAGGCCACGTATGACAGCAGCCCTAATGGCCATTCCAGAAAAAGAGTTCTAAAATTGCTTTGAAGGGTAGACTAGGCACTGGTGTCGGTGCATAGCTTCCCGAGCAGAGGACTTTGAAGGTGACCGTAGTGATCTTCAGCAATAAGATATATAGCGCTTTCTCTAGGATGAGTTCGGGAACTTGATTGTCAGATCTGTACTCAGATCTGTACTCAGAAACAAGACAGGTGGACTAAAATATGTTATTTTGTTACTCATATTTTATGAGTAAGTCCCCAAGTACAAGATATAGTCACAGCATGGCAAAATGTTTGTAAAGACTTCTAAGTAGCTATGGCGAAAATGAGTTTGTGTGGCATTTTGCTTTGAGTGATTTTTTTTCTGCTAGGCTGGGAGGAGTTACCTTTGCCCTAGTGTTCTGCCCGAGAGGGTTTGTGACTTTTGTCCAGGTTGACTGACATTTCCTGGGTAAGCTGTGCACAACTTGGTTTTGATACTTTTTGTCTGGTCCTGGGCAGCAGCCTGTCCTCTGATTGATATACACCGTACATGGATCAGTCAAAAGACTATGCAAATGAGGTGACTTTAGCCTAATAGGCTAATTAAGTGTCTGTGACCTACCAAGAGGGGATTGGTCAGTTTGTGGCCCCACTGGGAGAGCCCATGTCTTGAAACTGACAAGGAATTGTGGGTATATGCAGCCAACCTCACAGAGGTTTCGAGGACAGAAAGAAGCAGGAAGGGAAGCAGCAGAGGAATGAAAGAAGAGGAAGGAAGACAGAAGCAGCAGAGAGAGGAGGCAAAGAATCTCTTAAGAAAGATGCAAAACCACTGAAGACACTGAGAGGCCTGGAAGGGGTCCAGTGGCAGAGCCTGGCTTCAGGTGGCGGAGTCTGGAGAAGGCCTGTCTTCAGGGGCCCAGGAGGAGCCTGTCCTCAAGGACCCAAGGGGAGCTGAGAGAGCTGTTCACACTGAAGAAGAAACTCTGTCAACTTGCTCCCTGATCCATTTTCTGAGTGAAGCCTGTTGGTCTTGATCTCAGGCCACATCCTCTTACTTCTGTAACGGATGACTTAACTGTAAGTCTAGCATGTGAGTTCTCTGTGTGACCACCAAAATGGATTACCAAACCCAGGAAAGAAGTGGAGAGTGCTGTGGGAAGGGCGGCTGATGTCAGAATTGGTAAAAAGACTGGACCCACCCCCTGCCATCGAGTTGATTCAGGCTCATGGTGACTGTATAGGATAGAATAAAACTGGTCCCTAGAGTCTCTAAGGAGCACCTAGCGGATTCAGACTGATAACATTTTGGTTAGCAGCTGTAGCGGTTAACTACTATTCTACCAGGGTTTCAGAGAGGGGAAGTGTGTCCAACCTCCACCTCAGTGGGATCAGCCATGGGCTGGTCCTGGCTTTATCTTCCCTAAAGTGAAACGCTACTGCTAAACCATCTGTACAACAGCCTTTGAGACTGGAGAGTTTAATGAAGAGTTAGATGATATTTGAAAATTTGCTTGGTAAAATAAGTAGATATTAAACCTGTAATGTTACTTATTAAAAACTGATTACTGACCCCATCTGGAGCACTTTGCTGCAGTAGGCAGCATAACAGGCTATGGAAATGTCTCTGCACATTACACTTGAACATACTGTGAATGTCTTTAAATATTTAATGTTTTATAGCAGACATAATCTGTCTTAAATGATATAAAAATTTTTACCCTTGTAAGTAATGTTTGAGGTGTCTTGTTTTCTAATTAACAAGTGGTTAATTATTTAGGTAAATATTTACTACCTTTTCCTTAAAGAGAGGGTATGGAAAAAGGCATACTATACAAGAAAGCAAAATTAATTCACTGTAGCGACCATTAAAATGATGCTGGCGAGAGTGACTGGTATGGAAATGTCTTTTACCATTGCCCTACCCACCCAAAAAGGTGAAATACCAAAACCAAACCCACTGCCGTGGAGCTGTGACTCATAGCAACCCAATAGGACAGAGTAGAGCTGCCCCATAGAATTTCCAAGGGATGCCTGGTGGTTTTGAACTGCCAACCTTCTGATTAGCAGACTAGCACTCCCATCACTATGCTACCAGGGTTTCTAAAGGTGAGATACAACCAACCCACTGTCGTGGAGTCAGGTCTGACTCATCGCGACCCTGGAGCGACCCTACAGGTCAGGGTAGAACTGCCCCGTGGAGTTCCTGAGGAGCACCTGGTGTATTTGAACTGCTGACCTGTGGGTTAACAGGCATAGCACTTAAACCGCTATGGCACTGGGACTTGGGGGTAAAGTGAAACAGTTACAGTTATTTTTTTAGGTCCACTAGAGGGAGTAACGGTGTACGGATGTGCATTTTTTAATGAAAAACGTTTATCGTTGAGCTGGTAAATACATTTGTGGTAATAATATTATCAAAATTCAATAGTTGTGGTATTTTAACTCTTGTTCTTTATGTATGTTTCTGGGCAGTTGCTTTAAACTAGAAGCCAGGTTTTCAGTGACTGAGGGGAGCACTCTGCGTTCACACATTTGTCCTGCTTCTTTCTCTCCCATTCTAATATAGTTCCTCAGTTTTCTAATTCTGCTTACTGTCCTGAGGCAACTCTGATATGCAAATAAGCTCTAACATTCAAGAAAGGAAGCTTTCAGATTCTGAAATTTTCTTTTCTTTTTTTTACAGATGGTATGTTTGATACAGTAGCCCCATGATTAAATGATTTCGACTTCATGGCAGGTTTTCGGAGTAAGTCTTCTTATGACTTGAGAAGCTGTCCCTGGACCGCCTGCTGGCTCTGCTTCTGTACCAGGGGAAGAAGCCCTGTTACTGATGCTAAATGACACCCTCCCAAATAGGGGACTTCTTCTCATCTGCTGTCTTCTGTGCAGCCATGGGAATATGAAATTTCAAATTTGGATGTGTTTTAATTTTAAAGATTAAAAAAAAAATGAATCTCTGTGCATGTTTTGAAAATCCTGGTGGTGGAGTGGTTAAGTGCTACCGCTGTTAACCAAAAGGTCAGCAGCTCGAATCCACCAGGTGCTCCTTGGATGCTCTGTGGGGGCAGTGCTACTCTGGCCTCCAGGGTCACTGTGAGTCGTAATTGACCCGATGGCAGTGGGTTTGGTTTTATATGCATGTTTTAAAATAAAGATACATTGAAAATGTAAGCAAGCTTATAATGGAAATTACAGCACTCATCTTCCCCCTCCTCTCACATCACTGCTTGGAGCAATCACCTTTTAAAATTTATATATATACATGTGTGTGTGTATGTATGTACATAGATATAGTTAAAATTTACACACAGTGAAATGTACAAGTCTTGAAACTTCAAATCAGTTGTTTTTGAGAAAGTGGTGCAGTCGTGTAATTACTGGTGAACTTGAGATACTAATCATTCCTAGCACCTCAGAAAGTGCCCTCATGCTAGTCTGGCTTGCCCTTTGGTGCAGGAAAGCACAGTTCATTCATTGTTGTTTGTCATCAGGGGGGTTCCCGTTCATGGCATTTTACGCATAAAACCCGCTCCTATGGAATCGGTTCTGACTCATAGTGACACTGTGCGTAAAAACAAAATCCAAACCCACGGTCGTCAAGTCGATTCTGACTCATAGCAACTGTACCGGAAGGACCGAGCGGAACTGCTCTGTAGAATCTCCAGGGAGCGCCAACCGCTGACCTTGCGGTTAGCAGCCTAGCGCTTAACCAGATTCCACCAGGGCTTCCTATGCAGAGTGACCATTAAAATGCCCTTTGATGAGCGTGATCGTGATGGAATTTTGTTTTTCAGTATCTTCCCAAAAGAGATGAAATAGTTAGAGATCTGTGTGAGGTGGGAGGGGGTGTGGGGGTGTGGCGGTGTGGGTGGGATGGGTAGGCAGTGAGGGGTTTGGGGGGGTGGAGTTTTAATGAGTAGGAATTGAGGGGACAACAATGGTTTTTTGGTGATTGTTTCAGGAGTACTGTCAAACCTCCAGTTTTAAAATTTTCTTAGGATTTCGACATAGTATATAAGAAGTCATTGCTTCACCAATGCCTTGAAGATTTATGTGATCTATTTTTGAGTTAAATTTTATGTGTAGTTTAAGGTAGAAGTCCATATTCATCCTTTTGCAGGTGACACACCAGTTGCTTCTGCACTATTTCTTGGAAAGATTAGTCTTCCCACATTGAAATGTCTGGGGATCTTTGTCAAAAATGGAAGGGTTTATTTCTGGATTCTCCATTCTTTTCCTTTAATCTTTAAGTATCTATCCTAGCACCACACTGTCTTCATCACTGCAGTTTTGTATTAAGTTTTGAAATTGGAAAGGTTAAGTTTTCCAACCTGTGTTCTTTTTTTCAAAAAGGTTTTAGCTATTCTGGGTACTTTGCATTTTTGTACGGATTTTAGGTCAGCCTGTCAATTCATGCCCTCCCTACTCTCTAACCCTCCAAAAAAAAAAAGTCAACTGAGATTTTGGTACAGACTGCCTTGAGTCATATCTCAATTTAGGGAGAATTGTGGTCTTAATATTGAGTCTTCCAATCCATGAAAAGGGAATATTTCTTTGTTTATTTAGATCTTTTTCAGTTTCTTTTGGCAATATTTTATAATTTTCCCTGTTAAAGTCTTGTACTTCTTTTGTTAAATTTACTCCTAACTATTTTATTCTTCTTGATGCTGTTGTGGATGGGGCTGCTTTCTTGATTTTGTTTCCATTGTTCACTGCTAGTGTATAGAAATATAATAGTTTTTTTTTTTTTATCTCTTATCCTGCCACCAAGCTGAACTTGTTTATTAATTCTAGTGGGTGTAGAGATTCCTTACGATTTTCTGAGTATTGGATAATGTTGTCCAACACTATAGGTAGGTTTATGTTTGCTTTCGTAGTCTGGATGCCTTTTATTTTGAGTTTTGCCTAATTTCCTTGACTAGAACTTGCAGTACAGTGTTGCATAGAAGCAGTAAAAGTGGACATCCTTGTCTTAATCTTAGGAGAAAATCACTCAGTGTTTTGGTCAGCTGAAATTCTCAGTTTTGAAAAAATCCACCTGATTAAGTTTTTTCTTTCATAGTCAGTGTTTTTTGTGTTCTAAGAAATCTTTTCTGACTTCAAAATTATGAGGATTTTCCATAAACATTTTATAGTTTATCTTGCTAGTTTGGGTCTGTTGTTGATTTCAAACGAATTTTGGTATATAGGGTGAGATAGGGATGCAAGATCTTTCTATTGGCATAGATGCAGATGGAGATATCCACTTGGTCCAGCATCTTTTGTTGAAAAGATTATCCTTTCCTGCATTGATAACATTTGCACCTTTGTTGAAAAGTCTGATGATTAATGTTACCTGTCAACTGGGTTGTGATTCTCAGTGGTTTGGCATTATGCTATATAAAACCGCTTTCCATTCTGTGAGCTGATGAGATCAGCCAGTCAGCTGAAAGGGGAGTTTCCTTGGGAGTGTGGCCTTTCTCCAGTGTATAAATGGATGTTCTGGCAAAGCTGTTTCTCTTTCTCGACTCTCTACTCTACTCATTGCCTGAGCTCTGTTTCTTTGGATGCATACCTGCAGAAGTCTGTGGCTTATGTCTGACCTGCAGATTTGGGATCTGCCCACCCTCACAACACTGTGAACCAGCAGAGGCCTCCAGCCTGCCACCTGGCCTGCTGATTCCAGATTTGCCAACCCCCATACACAACCATAGGAACCAGCAGAGGCCTCCAGTCTGCTGCTGGACCTGCAGATTTTGGATTTGTCAGCCCTTACAGCCACATCACCCAGCAGGAGTCTTCAGCCTGCTGCCTGGCCCATGGACTGGGGACTTGTGAGTCCCCAAAATTGAGTGGGCCGTTTCCTTGAAGTAAATTTCTCTCTCTGTAAACATTATGAATTTTGTTCTAGAGAACCTAGACTGGACCAAAAAAAAAACAAATAAATTTACATGTATCATGATTATATGTATATTAGGATTATGTTGGCCTCATCAAATGAATTTGGAAGTATTCTGTCTTCTATTTTCTGTAAAAGTTTCTGTAAGATTGGCTTCATATCTTACTCTTAAGTAATGGATAAAATTTACCATAAAAATTGTATGAACCTACAATTTTTGGGGGGGGAGGGTTTTGGTTATGAATTCAGTTCAATCTTTTAAATAGATACAGGGCTATTCAGATTTTTTATTTCTTCTTGAGTTTCTTTTCATAAGTTTGTTTCCCCCCGCCAAAGAATTTATCCATTTCATTTAAGTTATCAATTCATTGTCACAAAGTTCTTTATAGTACCACCTTATTTTCCTTTTAGTTTTTGAAGATTTGTAATGCTATCACCTTTTCATTTCTGCTATTGGCAATTTGTCTTACCTCTCTCTCTCTTTTTCCTTATTAGTCTTACTTATTTTTATCATTTTATTAATCTTCTAAAGGAGCTAACTTTCAGCTGTGTTAATTTTCTCTTTTTTGTTTTGTATTTATTCTTCTAGCTTAAAGTGCTAACTTAAAACACTGATTTTAAACCTTTCTTCTTTTCTAATATATGTATTTAAATGATATAGTTCTCTTTTTCTAACTGCATTTTTCTAATTTTGTACGTTGTGTTCATCACAGGTTTATTCAGCTTTCAGTATTTTCTAATTTCCGTTATGATTTCCCCTTCAATCTAAGGGTCATTTAAAAGTGTGCTGTTTAATTTCCAAATATTTGATAGTTTTCTAGATGTCTTATTATTACTAATTTATAATTGTGTTTTATTGTAGTGGAAGAATATACTCTTTGAGATTTCAGTCTTTGAAACTTATTGAGACTTATTTTAAGGTCCAACATATGGTCCTGTCTTGGTGAGTGTTCTACATGTACTGGAAAACAATGGGTGCTCTGTATTTGCTGGAGATAAAAAGAAAATGTTGCCATCGAGTCGATTCCAGTTCATAGCTGTCCTATAGGACAGAGTAGAACTGCCCCACAAGGTTTCCAAGGAGTGGCTAGGGGATTCAAACTGCTCGCCTTCTGCTTAGCAGCTGTATGCTTAACCACTGTACCACCAGGGCTGTTAATTAGATAAAGCTGTTTGATAGTGCTGTTCAGAATTTTGGTTGTTAAAATATTGGACTGTGAATGTGGGTTTGTCCGTTTCTCCCTTTACTTTTGTCAGGTTTTGTTTCATATATTTGAATCTTTAGTTGTTAGGTGCATCAGTAGTTAGGATAACTATGTCATCTTGATAAATTATACTATTTATCCTTTTGAAATATACCATTTTATCCCTAGTAATATTCTTTGTCTTGAAGTTTCCTTTCTGTTATTAAAATAACCAGGGCAGCCTTCTTATGCTGACTGCATGGTATGTATTTTCCAGACTTTTTACTTTGAACCTATCAGTGTCTTTATGTTTAAAAGGTGTCTTTTATAGACCCATATAGTTAGGTATTGCTTTTATATGCAGTCTGACAATCTTTGCCTTTAATTGGCGTATATACTGTGTTTACCTTATACACTGTGTTTACATTTCATGGAATTGTTGCTGTGGTTGAATTTAAGTCTACCATGTTGTTATTTATTTTGTTGGGTTCCTCTGTTCTTCATTGGTTTGATCCTTTTATCTTACCTTCTTTTGAGTTAAATGAATGGTTTTTAATTTCATTTTATTTCCTCTTGGCTTTTTAGCTATGCTAATTTTTATTTTTAGATAAAAAATTTTCTTATTGCGGTAAACATACACATGTAACAAGAACAGTTGCCATTTTAACCATATTTACATGTACAATTACATTGAGTATATTCACTGTTCTGTTCAAATATCACACTTAACACAAACTCAGTACCCCTTGAGCAGTACTTCCCCATCTCCTCACATCTACCACTGGCAACTTCTAGGTCTCTACATTTTTGCCTATTTTACGCATTTCATGTAAATGAGATCACAAATACTTGTCCTTTTGTGACTGAGTTATTTCACTATTCGTAATGTTTTCAGGGTTCATCTGTATTGTAGCAGATTTTAGCATTTGAATTCTCTTTATGCTTAAAAAAATTCCATTGTATGCATATAACATATATATGTGTATGTGCATATACATATATATTTGAATCACCATTCATCTGGTGGATGTTGGGTGGTTTCCCTCTTTCGGTGATTGTGACTAATGCTGCAGTGAACAGCAATGTGCAAGTATGTACTTGAGTCCCTGCTTTCACATCTTGCGGGTAGTGGAGTTCGTGGATCATTTGGTGATTCTGTGGTTTATTTTTGGAGGAACTGACACATGATTTTCCTCAGTGGCCGCACCATCTGAAATTCCACCTGCTGTGAGTAAGTGGTGTAGTGGTTAAGCGCTATGTGTGCTAACCAAAAAGTTGGCAGTTCAAACGCTCCAGGCACTCCTTGGAAACTCTGTGGGGCAGTTCTACTCTGCCCTATAGGGTCGCTATGAGTCGGTATCGGCTTGACAGCAGTCGAACCCAATTTTTTGATTAGATGGCTTGCTTTTTTTTGTTGTTCAGTTGTAGGAGTTCCTTATATATTCTGGATAATAAATTCTTATCAGCTATATGGTTCCCCAATATTTTCTGTCATTCTGTAGGTAGTCTCTTTGCTTTCTTACAAAGAATTTGGATGTACAAGTTTTTAATTTTCTTTTTTTTTAGTTTTTATTGTACTTGAGATGCAGGTTTACAGAACACACTTGTTTCTCTTTAAGCTGTTGGTACACTTACTGTTTCATGGTATTGTTTAACGTCCCTACAACAGGTCAGCACTCCCCTGGGTTCCCTATTACCAGTGTTCCTGTTCCCTCCTGTCCTCTACTCCCTGCCCCTGGGCTGGCGTGCCTTTTGAGTCTTGTTTTGTTTTATGAGCCTGTCTGGTCTTGAGCTGAAGTGTGAACTTCAGGAGCTGAAACGGTGTCTAGGGGCCATACTCCCAGGTTTTCTCCAGTCTCTGTCAGACCAGCAAGTCTGGTCTTTCTTTTGAGTTAGAATTGGGTTCTGCGTTTTTCTCCAGCTTTGTCTGGGACTCTCTTTATTGTGTTCCCTGTCAGAGCAGTCAGTGGTGGTGGCCTGACACCATCGAGCTGTGCTGGGTTTGGTCAGCTGGAGGCCGTGGTGGATGTGGTCCAGCAGCCTGTTGGATGATCCTCCCCTTGTTTCTTTAGTTTTCTTCGTTCTTCCTTGTTCCTGAAGGGGTAGGAGCAGTGGAATATCCTAGATGGCTGCTACTAGGCTTTTAAGATCCCAGACACTACTCCCAAGTTTTTAATTTTGATGATGTCTCGTTTAGCTATTTTATCTTTTGTTGCTTTTGCGTCTGGTGTCATATCTAAGAATTTATTGTTGAAAACTAGGTCTGGAAGCATTACTCTTATGTTTTATTTTAAGAGTTTTATGGTTTTAGTTCTTACATTTAGGTGTTTGATTCATATGACTTAATTTTCATATAAGGTATGAGGCATAGGCCCCTCTTCATTCTTTACATGTGGAGGTCCAGTTGTCCCACAGACTATTTTATTGAAGAGGTTATTCTTGCTCTCCTGGATTGACTTAGTGTCCACAAATGGGTTTACTTCTGGTCTCTCAATTCTCTTCCATTGGTCTATGTGCTGTTGGTATACCAACACCAGACTGTTTTGATTATTTAGAATTCATCCTGTTCTTTCTTCAGGTCCACTGATTTCTGCTCGGATCTGCCCTGATTTTACAATATTGCGATTGTGAGTTTGTTGTAAAGCTGTTATTTTTTCCTAGGGTTTTTAGTTGCCTTTCTTTTCTTGTTGTTGTTTTTAACCTTGCATTCTGTGCATTCTTCATATTCTCTGTTATTCCAAAGCCCAGTCATACTCTCCTATGTTGTCACACACCTCCCCTTTTCTGGACATCTCCCTTCCACAGCCTACTGTCTTCTTGCTTCTGGCAGGGCTGGTCCCTTCTCTGGCTATTGAGTAACTGACTTTCTGGTTCCTTTTTGTTCTTCTAATTCAATGTCTTCTTCCTTGTCAGTTAGACCCTTGACATGCTGGACTACATCTTTAAGGAACTTTTTCAGGAGAGCAAAGGAGGGAAATTTTGAAGTGTTTGCATGTCTGAAAACTACCTTTATTCTGCTCTCATGTTCGATAGATAATTTGGCTGAGTGTAGAATTCTAGGTTGAAAATAAATTCCCTCGGCCATTTAAAGTGATGCTCTGTTGTCTTCTAGTGTCTAATATTATTGATGAGAAATCTAACGTGAGTCTGAACCTCTTGTTTTTGATGTCTAATTTTTCACCTCCTTTTAGGATCTTTTAAAATCTTCTCTTCTTGATATTCTGCAATTTCACAATGTTGTATTTGGGTTGGGTCTTTTATAGTCAGCTTGCTCAGCATTAGAGAGGCCCGTTGACCTTAAAGACTTAGGTATCCTTTGAGCTCTGGGAAGTTTTCCTGTGCATTCTGATCATTTTCTAATCTCCGTCCTCTCTTTTCTGTCTCTTAGGCATCACTTTGGTGGAATGTTGGTTTCTTGAATTCATTTTTGTATCTTTTGTATTTTATCTCATAGTTTTATGGCTATCTTCCCTCAATTTTTGGAAGAATAACATTTTAAGGTTTTCAGGGCTTTCGTTTTTCTCTGCTCCTTTTTCTTCCTGAGGTGATGATGACGATGGCTGCCGTCAAGTTGACTCTGACTCATGGTGACCTCATACACGACAGATTGACACACTGCCTGACTCTGTGTCACCCTCAGAATTGCCAGTACCATCCTTGGGGCTATTGTGCCAACCCATCTGACTTAGTTACCTAGTGCTGCTATGACAGAAATAGCCCAAGTGGGTGGCTTCAAAGAACAGAAATTGATTTTTTCAGTTCAGGAGGCTAGAAGCCTGAACTCAGGA
This sequence comes from Heterohyrax brucei, assembly GCA_028571685.1. Taxonomy (NCBI): domain Eukaryota; kingdom Metazoa; phylum Chordata; class Mammalia; order Hyracoidea; family Procaviidae; genus Heterohyrax; species Heterohyrax brucei. Next base: position 73,595,648 of record CM053161.1, read on the forward strand.
TGCCGGCCGTAGGAAAAGGCTCTCTCATCCTGTCATTCTTGTCTCTCTCAGCTTCCGCAGCCCTGCTGCTCCTCTGTTTCGTGACAGCCTTCACGGGGCCTCAGATTTCTCACATTTGTTCTTGTGTCTAAACTGTTCTTTTTGTAACTAGAAGAAATTAAGTTTAGAACACTGCCTACACTCATGTGACCTCACTGACATAGGGAAGAAAACTCTGTTTTCAAATAGGATTGTATTCACAGACAGACCCTTGGGATTTGCAGCATGAGAAATGACTTAGGATGGTCTTTCTTACTATGGTCTTATAACTAACACCAAAGTGATTGGGTAGCCAAGCCTTAGGGATGTGCAAATAAGATAACTGTGGCCCACCAAGGGAGTGGGTTAGTTTTGTCTTAAAAGAGAGCCAGTTCCAAGGCAGAGAGAAGATCTCACCACCACCAATGAAGGAGAGACCTACAGGAAAGACCCACAGGAGACACCACACTGGACTTCCCAGCCTACAGAGAGAAAAAGCTGAGTGCCTTGTGGCAGAGACTGAAGGCCAAGCAGAAGCCTGTGCCTGACCCTGAAATTTGGGACTTGCTAACCACCGTGAGCCGTTTCCTTTGTAAGTCTTATGAGTTCTGTGAACCATTGCAGTACATTAGGAAACCCAGAGACTGAAGGGAAAATTCTGAGGGGAGAAGGAGTGGTTGATGTTAGAGATGACAGAGCACTAGAGCAGCTTGGGAAAGTTGGATGTTGGGGGTGTCTTTGACCTCTGCCTCCTAGGAACCAACTTTGTGCTGATCGCTATAAAATATTCTTTTGAATTCTAATATGTATTTTGGGGGGACACAATTCAATCTATAACACCATCTCACTGAGAGTCTCCCTCACCCTTGCTGGTCCTCTGCTTCATCAAACATGATGTCCTCCTTCAGTGACTGGTCCTTCCTGATGACATGGCCCAAACAAGTGACTTGGGCAGTGTTTTACTGTGACCCGTACGGTTTTCATCTACCAGTTTTCAGAAGTGGATCAGTAGGTGTTTCTTCCTAGCCTGTCTTAGTCTGGGAGTTCTGCTGAAGCCCCTCCACCCTGGGTGAGGGACCCTGCTGGTGTTTGATATACCAACAACATAGTTTCCAGTATCACAGTAACACACAAGCCACCACAGTACCACAAAGTGACAGATGGTTGGCAGCTTTTTCTTATACGAATGTGATGTTTTCTCTTAGCTTTAGTTTTTTTTTTTTTAAAATAGGGTTGTGATGAGTCAGAATCGACTCAACAGCAGTGAATTTTGTTTTGTTTTTTTAAATTTGGAGGTACTAAGTAGTCTTTAAAAGTTCTTTTCTCTTTATTATCTTTTTGTCCTCAGGGGTTAATTTTAACATTTGTTTTTCTTGGCCTTCGTCTGCCACGCAATAGCTTTCCTCAAGTGCCTAAAGATCCTTGGTAGTTTGTTCGTACTAAAGAATGAGGCAATAGATGTCTGACCAGCCTGGGACCGGAGTCTACAAGTGATATGACTTGTCAGCTGAGGGTTTTACTTTAGAGGGAGTACTGGGGTGGGGGAGATATTAAGCTGAGGCCTGTTTCCCAAATGCCAGAGCCTGGTGGGCTTTGCACAGGCGTGTCAACACCCACACTACTTCTCTTAGCCTTCCCAGACAGTGCTTTGGAGAAGATGTCTCCTCTTTTTAACCCCAAGGGCAGAATGAATGTGTAGCTTCTGGTTAAATACATTCAGGGTTAAGAAAGTAGGTTGTGGGGTTGATTATTAAGGCTATACAACCAGTCCAGTTCTGACCCATGTGACTCTAAGTGTGTCATAGCAGAGCTGTGTGCTGTAGGATTTACAAGGCCTGGATCTTTGGAAGTACACTGCCGGGCCTTTCTTCTGAGGCACCTCTGGGCAGACTCGAACCTCCAGCGTCTTGGTGACTGTCACCTAGAGACTGTCAACATACCGATGGCCCTGTCTCTGGCCCCATGGCTCACTCTGCGCCTGTCAAGCTTGACAGTCGACCCTAGACTTCTCCCATCTTGTACCTGCAGCTCATCCGCTGGTTTTCAAGGTTGTAGCTGTCTTTGTCCTGCCTTCCCTCCTAACTTGCATCTGACCTTTCCTTTCAAGAAAGCTTGTGTGGAAATCTCTGGTCTACCAGTGATTCGGTTCTCCTGTTCTCCTACAGTGTAGCCCATGTGTCTCAGGAGAGAAAGGATGCAAGATGCATGTCTTTCATTTGTGCCTCCTTGCCTACCTGCTCTTCACCCAATTCCGTCCTTGTCATGGTTCCACGAGGCTGACTTGTAGGAATGTGTTAACTGGCATACTTGTTCTCTGGCTTCTGATTCAGATTCAGCCAGTGGAGAGCCCAGAGAGACAGCCAGAGGGAGGAAACCGTGAGGTTGGGGTGTGTATTCCTTCAGCTTCTTCCCTGTGAGGTTGCTTCACATGGTAGTCTGTCTCCAGCTAACAGCAGCCTCACTTTTTCAGGCCAACTGTAGGAGAAGATCCCTCATCCTTCTGGTTCTTGGGTTCACTCGTCCTTTGGAGTTGCCCAATACTGTGCCTCCATTTCTGTAAAATTGTCGCTTTCTGAAACTCTCTTCAAGGGATCCAGTTGGGGTTTGCGTGCTGGGACTCCTGCTGATACAAAGAAGACATAAATCACATCCATAACTGTGTTGGGCCCGGGAATTTTAGATAGCTCTTAAAGCATGTGACTCTTTCAAGTAGATCGTTTTTGTTTGTATTTTTTGCAACTCATTTAAGACTCTTAGGGGCTAATTCTCAATCCTCATGCTGATTTGCTATTTGTCAGAGGCTCCTGGGGTTCCCCTATCATTTCACTGTATCTGTTGTTCATAGAGGCCTTTTGGGTCCAGGGTCCCCCATAAGAGATGTTATAGCTCACACTAAATTGGATAGAATTATCAAGATATATCCTCAAGTCTGTTTACATCCTTGAAACTGTAGCTCACAATTTTGGCAGCTGCCTTTGCGAGGTGGTGCTTCATTACTGATCACTGACCAGGCAGAAAGAGTCTTTGCAGATGAATAGTGACAAATCCAACTTTGAACTCTGTCTCTTTCGGCCCTGAGGAACTCAGGATTGTTTCTAGGCATGTCTGCCTCTTCCTCCAGACTGACGTCCCTAGTGGCTGGGCCTGTGTCCTCATTAAGAGTGTGCTGCCCGCGGCCAGTCCAGAGGCCGCCCTTAGCAGGAGTGGGGGGATTGTTTATGTAATGAAGGAAGTTATCTTTGGAGGGCTGTAAAACCACAACCCCAGCTGAATGCCTCTTCTATCCCCTGTCCAGTTTTGCTCCATAAATAAATGGCTGGGGGGCTCTGAGAGCTCAGTGAAGGGCACTCAACTTAGTCCATAGACCTCATGTGAAAGAAATGGAGCTTCCTTTTATTTCCTTTACATTGAAATAAATTGGATTCTGAATTCTCACATGATTCACATGAGGGAAATTCGATCTCGTTCTCTGAATGATTCATATGGCAAAAATTGGATCTCAGTCATCTAAGTGGGTAGAAATAGAGTGTGTTCTCTTCCCCTAGGGTCTCACAAGCATCTGGGAAGCTTCTTTGTTCCCTAGACAATCGGGGAAGAGACCCATAATCAGTCTATCACAATCACCCAGTGGCCTCAAATCCAAGCCAGATGCTCCCTTCAAGGAAAGGCAGCTTTGCTGCTTCTGGTGTGAATTTGGGTTTGTAGTCATGGCCAGCATGGGGATCCTGGGACCCGGGCTCCATCCAACCTCTCAGGGTGCTGTGAGGTGGTGCCTCCCTCTGAGGTCTAGCTGTCCCTATTGTAGCAACTGCTGATTCACTCCCTCTTGTTCTTTGTCTCCGTCCTACCCAACAACTACGTCTTTTAGCCTTTTTCTCCTCTTGCCTTTTTTCTCCTGTATAACCTCCTTGAGGATGTCTCATCTCACTCCTGCGATGGGTAGGTGACCTCTGGACTTGCGGCTGGCAGCACAAACTTAATGAGGACACAAGCTCTTTTAAAAGAAGCTTCTGGTTATCCTTGAGGAAAATATGTAAATTCACGGCCCTAGTAGATTTCTGCCTCACTCACCTGGGCAGGACAGGTGATTGGCCGGGATCCTCTGACTGGTCAATGCCTGTGCTGTTCAGATTGCTAAGTGTTTTGGTGGCTAGGCGTTTGTGTTGCGGTGTTTGCTGCTTTTCGTCTGCATTCTGGAATGCCTGTCTCATAACCTAGTTGTGCTGAAATAAGTACTAGAACTGAGAGATTGCTGACCCATGTTATCTTAGTCATCTTGTGCTGCTATCAATTGGATGGTTTTTGCTAAGAGAAACTTATTTGCTCACAGTCTAGTAGTCTGTAAGTCCAAATTCAGGGTGTCACCTCCAGGGGAAGACTTTGTCAGCTCTGGAGGCAAGTCCTTGTCACCAGTCTTCCCCAGTCAAGGAGCTTCTTCATGCAGATATCCTGGGTCTAGAGGATGTGCTCTGCTCCTGTGCTGCTTTCTTGGTCATATGAAGTTCCCAACTCTCTGCTCATTTCCCTTTCCTTCTATCTGTTGTAAGATAAAAGTTGGTACAGGCAACAGCCCAGGAAGCCTCCCTCTACATTGGATGCAGGATGTGAGCTGAGGGGTGGTGTTACAGCCCACCCTGGTCCCCTTTAACATAGTCCCATTTTGCCTCAGGAACCATAAGCAGAGATTAAGCTTTATAAAACTTAGGAAAATTGTATCAATTACAAAATGGGAGAATAATCATGCAATACTGGGAATCATGGCCTAATCAAGTTGATCCACATTTTTAGGGGACACAATTCAACCCATGACATATGTTCATTTCTTTCCTTTTCCCTTCTTGCTTATTTTTATGGTTTGAATTTTGTGTTCCAAAATATGGGTTGGAATCCTAAATCCTCTATCCATAGATGTATGTAATCTATTCGAATCGCTAAAATAATACAATGTAATGTAATCAATAAATTAGTTGAGGTCATATCAGCGTAGGCTGGATCCTTAACCTAGTCACTTTTTGTGTTAAAAAACAATGGCCCCAGACATGCACACATGTACCCTGTGTGAGCACTGTCTGCAAGCTAGAGAACACCTGAGTTTGTCCGCAAGGAAGAAATTGACCTGGCTGAGACCCTGGTGTGGACTTAGCCTTCTAGAGCTATGAGAAAATACATTTCTGTTCTTCACAGTAATCCACCTGTAATATTTCTGTTATAGCAGCACTAGGAAACTAAAACACTCGTAATTTTAATTTTTTCCCCTACTGAACTGCTTTGATAATTACTGGTGATTAGAATGCAGAAGTTGGATACAAAGAAGAAAGATAGGTAGTTGGAAAACATGGCCCTGGTGATAGAAATGATGCCAGAGACTGCATGATAGAATTTTGCAGGACCGATGACTTATTTACAGCAAATACCTTTTTTCATTAACATAAATGGTGACTGTAAACACGGACCTCACCAGATGGAATATGGAGGAATCAAGTCGACTACATCTATGTAAAGAGATGACAGAAAGCTCTGTATCAGCAGTCAGAACGAGGCCAGGCACTGACTGCAGCACAGACCATCCGCTGCCCACATGCAAGTTCAAATACAATGGAAGAAAATCAGTGCAAGTCAATGAGAGCCAAAATACTACCTTGAGTATATCTCACATGAGTTTAGAGACCATGTCAAGGACAGATTCGATGCACCGAACACTAATGACAGAAGACTAGACGAGTTGTAGAATGGTATCTAAGACAGCATCTGTGGAGAAAATCAAAGGTTATTAAAAAGACAAGAAAGAAAGAAAAGACCAAATTGGATATCAGAAGACTGTGAAACTTGCTGTTGAACATCGAGTAACTAAAGCAAAAAGAAAAAAGTGATGAGGTAAAAGAACTGAACAGAAGCTTTCAAAGGGCATTTCAAAAAGGCAAAGTATTACGATGACGTGTGCAAAGAGCTGGAGATAAAGAAAACCAAAAAGGAAAAACACATGCTGCATTTCTCAAGGTGAAAGAACTGAAGAAAAAATTCAAGCTTGGAGTTGCAATAGTGAAGGATTCTATGGGGAAAATACTAAATGACTCAGGAAGCACCAAAAGAAGACGGAAGGAATACACAGTCGTGACACCGGAAGGAGCTGGTCGGTGTTCTGCCATTCCAAGAGGTAGCACGTGATCAGGAACTGAGTACTGAAGGGAGAAGCTGGAGCTGTGCTGAAGGCCCTGGTGAAAACAAGGCTCCAGGAACTGACAGACTATCAACTGAGATGGGGCAACGAGAGGATGCAGCTCTGGAAGTGCTCACTCGCATATGCCAAGAAATCTGGGAGGCGGTGACCTGGCCAGTCGCCCCAAGAGGCATATTTATGCCTATTCCCAGGAAAGGTGATCCAGCCGAATGTGGAAATTATTGAACAATATGGTTAGTATCGCACTCCAGTAAAATATTGCTAAAGGTCATTCAAAAGCAACTGCAACAGTATGTTGAGAGGAAACTGCCAGAAATTCAAGCCAGATTTAGATGAGGACATGGAACCAGGGGTATCATTGCTGATGTCCCATGGATCTTGGCTAAAAGTGGAGAATATCAGAAAGATATTTACCTGTGTTTCATTGACTATGCAAAGGTGTTCAGCTGTGTGGATCACAACAAATTATGGATAACAATGAAGAGAATAGGAATTCCAGAACACTGAAGTGTACTCATGAGGAACTTGTACATGGATGAAGAGGCAGTTATGCAAGCAGAACTAGGGGACACTATGTGGTTTAAAGACAGGAAAGATGTGCATCAGAGTTGTATCCTTTCACTCTACCTTTGCAATCTGTGTGCCTAGCAAATAACCCAAGAAGCTAGACTATGTGAAGAAAAAGAGGCATCGGGATTGGGGGAAGACTTCTTAACAACCTGTGTTATGCAGGTGACACAACCTTGCTTGATGAAAGTGAGGAGGATTTGAAACACGTACTGATGAAGATCAAAGACTGCAGCCTTCAATATGGATTGTACCTCAACATCGAGAAAACGAAAATCCTCACAACTGGACCAGTAAAGGAACATCGTGATAAATGGAGAACGGATTGAGGTTGTCAAGGATTTCATTTCACTTGGTTTCACTATCGATGTCTGTGGAAACAGCAGTCAAGAAATCAGAAGACACATTTTATTTGGAAATATGTTGCAAACAACTTCTTTAAAAAAAGTAAAGAACAACAATGAGATACCATCTCACCCCAGCAAGATTGGCCATGATCCAGAAAACACAAAACAACAAATGCTGGAGAGGCTGTGGAGAAAGTGGAACCCTCCTACACTGTTGGTGGGGTTGCAAAATGGTCCAGCCTCTTTGGAAGGCAATCTGGCGCTTCCTTAAAAAAATGGATATCGATATACCATTTGACCCAGTAATTCCACTACTTGGAATATATCCTACAGATTCAAGGCCTTTCACACCAACGGACACATGCACCAGAATGTTTATCGCAGCACAGTGCACGATAGCAAAAAGATGGAATCAACCCAGATGCCCAACAATAGAAGAATGGATAGGTGAACTGTGGTACATATACTCAATGGAGCACTACGCAATGATAAAGAATAACGATGATTCCAGGAAACATCTCCTAACCTGGTTTCAACTGGAAGACATTATGTTGAGTGAAAGTAGTCAGCGACAAAAGGACAAATACTGTATGAGACCTTTACGATAAGATCTCAAAAACAGACTTGTGTATAGAAGAAAAGACTCTTTGACAGCTGCAAGGGAGGGGAGGGAGGGAGCGTGAGGGGGGAGGGTTTAGTTTAGACAGTTACTAGACATCTAGTTGGGAGAAAGTGGTGACAGCACACATTAGGGACAAGAACAACATTAAGTGGACTTCAGCATAACTTGAGTACTCCTTCCATCTTAACTCAATACTGCAAGGATAGAGTAGCTGGGGCGGGGGGCAGGGGACCATGCTCTTAGACGAATTCCAGGCCAATTGGCACAACTAGCATTTTGCTAAGAGAGCTCTCTGCACCCCACATTGGTGAGTGGCATCTGGGGTCTTAAAAGCTGCCAAGCTGCCATCCAAGGACACAGCAAATGGTCCCAACTCAGCAGGAACGGATGCTCACCGAGGACCAAAATGACATGCGGTAAAGACAACCGAGAAGACAGAGAGACCCACAAGAGTGGGTGCCTACATCGACTTGGGACCGGAAGAACCAGATGGTGCCCGGCCACCACCAGTGATAGCCACAATGGAGCTCACAGAGAGGAGTCTCACTGGCAACACAAGAATAAAGAGGTGCATCATGAGATCTCCACTAGAAGACCTCAATTGATGGTCCAGCGGTTTTGGGGTTCCTCTGAGAGCATGGTCCCCTGCCCTGATGCTGCCCTTTCCCATAAATTATAACAAAAGTCCACTCTTTGGACAGGAATGGATTGGACTTGGCAATAAAGAGTGACCATATATTGGAAGCACTTTATGGTTCTATACATCTATAGGATATCATCTTGCTGACCTCTGGCTGGAGGAAGGGGAGTGGATGGAGAGGAGGGGAAAGGAGACTGTTGGGAGGATGAGACACATATGGAGCAGAGAGGAATAGTGTGCTGTCACTGGACAGGGAGAGCAGTGGAAGCTGCATATAGGGGGGGCATGTAAATTTACATGTGAACGTACATTTTCACTCAGTTATGTTAAATAAAAATAAAAATTAAAAAAAAAAAAAGAAAAAAAAAGTAAAGAAGTCACCTTGAAGACTAAGATTCCCTTGACCCAAGCTATGGTATTTTCAGTCGTGTCGTGTGAATGCTAAAGCTGGACAATGAATAAGAAAGACCGAAGAATTTACACCTTTGAATTGTGTTGTTGGAGAAGAATGTTGAATGGACCATGGACCGCCAAAAGAACAAACAAATCTGTTCTGGAAGACATACAAACAGAGTGCTCCTTAGAAGCAAGGATGGCAAGACTGCGTCTTACCTACTTCAGACAGATTGTCAGGAGGGATTGGTCCCTGGAGAAGTACATCATGCTTAGTACGGTAGAGGTCAATGAAAAAGAGGAAGACCCTCAAGGAGATGGATCGACACAGTGACTGCAAGTGTGCCCTTAAGCATGAAAATGTTTGTGGGCATGGCACAGGACTGGGTGACGTTTGGTCCTGTTGTGCCTAGAGTTGCTATGAATTGGAATGGACTCAGCAGCACCTAACAACAACTGAACTACAATCTCCTTTTTTATCTTCCTGCCTGTATCTCCTACGACAAGGAAGTAGTCATATTTGTGGGAATAATCTTAATTCCTTGCATGGAAATTTTGTTTAACCAAGTCTTCACAATTTTTATGAGCCCCGGTGGTGCACTGGTTAAGATGTGGGCTGCTAACCAGGAGGGCGGAAGTTTGAATCCACCAGCCACTCCATAGGGCTTCTGTGCGGGCAGTTCTGCTCCATCTTATAGGGTCTCTGGGAGTCAGAACCAATTTGTTGGCACATCACAACAACAGCCATGAATTTGAAACTTCCATTGTGTTGGAGCGAGGAAATAGCTTCTTCCACTTTTGGGCTCTCGGTTTAATGAAGGAAAAGGCAAGGCAGAGTGCTAGAGTCCTAGTCTGTGGTGTGAGTGTGGGGTCCAATCTTGCTTCGGCTCAGGGTTTCTTTGAGACTCTCAGGAACGCATTCCCCTCCTCAGCTCTGCTGCCACCTCCTCAGAAATGTTCACACGAACTTCCCAACCTCTTCTTCCAAACCCAGTGCTGTGCAGTTGAGTCCGACTCATAGTGACCCTATAGGACAGAGTAGAACTGCTCCATAGAGTTTCCAAGGAGTGCCTGGTGGATTTGAACTGCTGACCTTCTGGTTAGCAGACGTGGCACTTAACCACTGAGCCGCCAGGATTTTGGAACCTCCTCTCAACTGTTGGCAAATACGCTAGTTCTACAAGTGAAGATGCTTCTGAAGTTTCTGAATTTAATGAAATATAGCCAGTGGCTTTTCTTAAAAAGTAACTTTCTCAGAGAATAGTATAATTTACCATAGAAAATTAGAAAAATCATAGATGGGTATGTTCGTATTAGGAGCCCGGGTGACGCAGCAGTTAATGTACACGACTGCTAACTGAAAGGCAGTCGGTGGAACCCACCAGGCGCTCTGTGGGAAAAAGACGTAACAGTCTGTGCTTACGAAGTTTTACAGCCTCGAAACCCTTGGAGGTGGTTCTAATCTGTCCTATAGGGTTACTGTGGGTTGGAATCTATTAGACAGTAACAGGTTTGGTTTGGGGTTTTTTTATGTTTATATGCAGGAATCCCTAGGTGGTGCAAACAGATAACTGCTCAGCTACTAAGCAGAAGGGTGGCAGTTTGAGTCCATGCAGAGGTGTCTGGGAAGAAAGGCCTGGAGATCTGCTCCCCAAACCAGCGATTGAAGACTCTGGGGAGCACAGTCCTGTTCCAACACATGTGGGGTTGCCGTGAGTAGTTTCTGTCTAAACAGATGGAAACTGGTTTGTGTTTTCTGGTGTGTTCTTATTATGCCCTGTATATTCTTACCACTCAGCATCTTCACTCAGCTAGCACCTTGACCTGAAGACCCCTGAAACCTACCCCTCCTCCAGACCTGCCTGTCTCAGTAAGGGACAGCTGCCCTTCCTGTTGCTCAGTCATCCTGGAGTCCCCTTTTTCTTTCCCTCCCTGTTCTGGTCACTGTTCATGAGAGAAACAGAACAAATAAAATACCTATATACATGTATATAGATCTATCTATCTATTTATCTATACACACACACACACATATATACACACATACCACACACACATATACATACATACACATGCATATGAGGACTGACGAGTTCATGATCTCGTCCTAGCGAAAGTGCTACGTACCTCATTGCTGAATATCACTGTGGTCACCTTCAAAGCACTCCCCTTGGGAAGCTATGCACCGCCAGCACTTAGTCCACCCTTCAAAGCAGTTTTGAATCTCTTTTTCTGGAATGGCCATCAGAGCTGTTGTCATATTACCCTTGATGTCCTGAATGTCATCAAAACGTCTTCATTATTTCCTTTACCTTTGGGTAAAGAAAAAAGTCATTGGGGGCAGATCAGGTGAGCAGGGAGGGTGTTCCAATACAGTTACTTGTTACTGGCTAAAAACTCCCTCACAGACAACTATGTAATTAAGTTTATGAACTTGCCTCTGTGCCACTGTACACAATGGGCATTCCAGAAAAAGAGTTGCAAAATTGCTTTGTAACGGTGGACTGGGCACTGGCATTAGTGCATAGCTTCCCAGGAGGAGTACTTCCAAGATGACCCTAGTGATATTCGGCTATGAGGTATGTAGCACTTAGAACGGTCCAGTTCATGGAATTAATTGTCAGACCTCGTGTGTGTGTGTGTGTGTGTGTGTGTGTGTGTGTGTGTGTGTGTGTGTGTATAGCTGTGTACACACACACACTCCAAAACAAACAACAACAAGAAAAACAAACCCACTGCTGTTGAGTCAGTTCCCACTCATGGGGACCCTATAGGACAGAGTACAACTGTCCTATAGAATTTCCAAGGAGCACCTGGTGGATTTGAAGTGCCAACCTTTTGATTAGAAGCTGTAGCTCTTAACCACAATGCAATGAGGGTGTCCATATATACGCAGATACAGCTATATATGGGAGAGAGAGATAGAGATTTAAGAAATTGCTTCACAAAATTGTGGAGGTCTGATAAGTTCGGAATCTTCAGGTTAGGTGTCAAGGAAAAGAAGAGGAGTTTTGGCAGCCTGTTTGTTTATAGTCGGGAGTTTTAATACACCCTAAGGAAACTCTCTCCACTGTTCCTGGAACCTTCCGTTGATTGTTTCAGGTTCACATGCGTTCAGGAAAGTAATCTGCATTTACTTAAGACCAGCTGATTTCATCGTGCGTAACTGCTGCAAAGCAACTTCTAGACTAGTGTTTGACCAAGCAAGTGGACACCTGAGTCTGGCCAAGTTCACACGTAGAATTAACCACTGTACCTTCACATCTACTCCAGGTTCTATTGACTCTGCCAAATCCAGCCAGAATCAGAGCACTTTCCACACAGCTCTGCTGCTGCCCTGTTCTAAATCACTCTCAGTTCTTGTCTGGGTCACCATAGACTCCCTACTGTTTGCTGTTTCTAAATCAACCAGAAATCAATCCTCTTTCTTGAAAAGGGAAGCTACAGGGGCCAAAATGTAATCTCCACCACAAATAACTAGACGATCAGTCAAAACACATACAATGTTAGCTGTGGGTATCTCTGCAGTGTTTTTTTTTGTTGTTGTTTAAATCAAGCTGAGAAAGTTTTCCTCTATTCTGATATACATGGATCTGATTCTGCTGTGGTTACGTCTCATCCTTTATTGGTTAAATACTTACTGAACTTTTTAATACGTGTTAGTCTTTCATATGTTCACCCCTCTTCTTGGCTGAATCGGGTGTTTATTTTCCCAGGTCAATTCCATCAGGATATGGTTGGAATTATTTTTTATTTGTAGGTTTATCTGAGGATTACTGGATTTCTTTCCCTTTGAAATTCACTCATCCAAGAATGGAAAATACCACATAGCCTTGATTATTGAATTACCTGAAATTACTAGTAACTTGAAACTGGGGTGGAAACCCTGGTGGCATAGGGGTTAAGTGCTGTGTCTGCTAACCAAAGGTCCGTGGTTTGAATCTACCAGGCACTCCTTGGAAACTCCATGGAGCAGTTCTACTCGGTTCTGTAGGGTCACCATGAGTCAGAATTGACTTGACAGTGGTGGCTTTGGATTTTTGGTTTTAAAATTGGGTAGGCTGGTTCCTCTGACTTGGTTTTTATTTTTCAAAATTGTTCTGGCTGTTCTAGTTCCTTGAGATTTTCTACGTAGGCAATCATGTCACCTACTAATAAAGGCAATTTTATCTTCTTTTTGTTCTATGTGCCTTTTGTTTTATTTTCTTGCTTTAATGCACTGGCTAGAACTTCCAGTACTGTTTTGAATAAGAGTGGTGAGATCAGGCATCCTTGCCTTAGGTCCCAGTCTTCAGAGGAAATCATTCAGTCTTTAACTGTAAATATTAGCTGTGAGAATTTTTGCAGTGACTCTTAACCAAGTTGAAATAACTTTCCTCCATTCCCAGTTTCTTGAGAGTTTTTGTCATGCCAGAGTGTTAAATTTTGTGAAATGCTTTTAAAAAAAAATATTGAAATGAGACAGGGAAATGAGACCATGGGATGTAAACCAAATACAATGTACAACATGTGAGATTAGATACAACCATCTGGAACAAAACAGTCCTGTCTTGGCCTTGCTGTAACCTTGAAAGATAAAAAGTTACTTAAAGTAGCTAACCACTGTCCTTGAGTTGTTTTTGCAGAAGCTGGCCAGCTGGAAACAGCTTGCTGAGCATGCACAAAGAGAAACCACTTGACTGCTATGTGATCTTTCACTGGGAGCATCTTGGAAGCCTGACGCAGTCTGGGGATTTGAACAGGGGGAGCAGGAAGCCATGCAAGTGCAACAACCCATAATAGGTCCTGCTTCAGGTCCCAGAAACCTTTGCTGCAGAATCTGTCTTGGTACCCAGCTGCTCACACAATCTCACTAGCCTGGTGCCACCTCTGTCCTGGAAAACTCCTGAATAAATCACAGCTGCCTGCTTAGCCTTAAGACTGTAAAGCCTGCAATCTGTTTCTCCCAGATGAGTCAGACTTTCGAGAGGCTTAGACCCCCTTCTCACTCTTTTGACTTGTCATAAGTGAAATAAAGTTTGCTAAAGTGAAACTAATTCTGGTCTTTGGCGTGTATTCTTACTCAAAAAGGACAAGGACTGTTTGAGTCAGATTAATTTTTCTGGTGAGAATATGATCATGTAAACTTTTTTTTCTTCTCTAGTGTATTAATATGGTGGATTATACTGACTAAGGTTTCAATAACGATCCCAGTCTTGCATCCCTGGAATGAATCCTGCTTTGTCGTACTGTGTTCATCTTCTTATACATTGCTAAGTTCTATTTTGTTAAGAATTGTTACATTTATATTCATACAGGTTGTACTGTCTTTGGTTTTGATGTAAAGCTTGTGTTAGCTTCATAAAATGAACTGAAAAGTGTTGTCTTCTGCCTTGTGGAAGGGAGTGTGTAGAAACGGTGTTAATTCTTCCATAAATGTTTGGTTGATTCTCCAGTGAAACCACATGGGCCTACAGATTTCTCTTGAGGGGAGGGAGAGTTTTTATATTGTAAATTCTATTTTCTTAGTAGTTACAAGGCTATTCGAATGATTTATTTTATATTGATTGAGTTGTAGTAGCTGGTGCTTTTCAAGGAATTGGTTCATGTCATCTGAATTGTCAAATTTATGTGTGGAGTTGTTTGTAACATTCCTTAAATTTTTGAGGTCTGTATGGTCTATAATGAAAGCCCTGTTTCATTCCTGGCACTGGTAATCTGTATCTTTTCCCTTTTCTTGTTTGTCAGTCTTGTTAGAGATTGTCAGTTTTATTGATCTTTTTAAGGAACCAGCCTTTTGGCTAATTGATTTTCCCTAATGTTTTTCTGTTTTCAATTCCATTGGTTTCTATGCTTATCTTTATTATTTCTTTCCTCCTGCCTGTTTTGGTTTTTCTTTGCTCTTCTTTTTTTCTAGAGTCTTGAGGTAGGAGCCTAGATTGTTGATTTTTTTCCTCTTTTCTAAATGTAAGCATTTAGTGCTATAATTGTTTCTGTTGGTCACACTCTGACGGTGTCCCACAAATTGTGATATGCTGTATTTTCAATTTAGTGCAGTACATTTTTTTTTTTTTTGCTTTTCCTGAGAGTCCCTCTTTAGAAGAGCGTTTAGAAATTTTCCTATTATGTTTCTGTTATTGATTTCTAGTTTGCAACCACTGTGGTGAGAGAATATATCTGGATAATTTCAATCATTTTAAGTTTGCTGATGTTGGTTTAATGACTAAGAATCATGTTTTGTGCTCTATCTAGGAATATGTTTCTTGGGCACTATAAAGAATGTACATTCTGCTGTTGCTGGGCAGAATGTTCTATATATGTCAACAGATTATAGAACATTGGTTATATCCTATTGGTTGATGGTATTGTTCTATTCTACTAAATCCTTGTGATCGTCTGTCTAGATTTTCCATCAGTTGTTGAGAGAAGGCTTTGAGATCTTCATCTGTAATTGTGGATGTATCTATTTCTCCTTTTAGTTCGATCAGTTTTGCCGCACATATTTTGCAGCTCTGTTGTTTGGTGCGTTTGCAGTTGGGGTTGCTATGTCTTCTGGTGGATTGACCCTTTTCTAGTTACGTGTGATCTCTGTCTTTGCTAGTATTTTTGGCTCTGAAATCTACTTTCTGTGATATTAGTAGTCGTTCCGTTTTAAGTGCATGGCATGTCTTTTTCCACCCTTTTACTGTCCGCTTACCTACTTTGTTATACTTAAAATTAGTTTTAATAGATAGTATATAGTTGGGTCCATCTCTGTCTTTTGATAGGTGTATTTAGACTATTTTTACATAAAATGCAATTATTGATAGTAAGGGCTTAAGTCTGTCATTTTATTTTTTGTTTTCTGTTAGTTCTTTTTTTTGATGATGTTTTGTTTTCTTTGTCCTCTTACTGTGGAGTTTTTGGAATTCCATTTTGATTTAACCATGGAGTTTTTCTACTACACCTCTCTTCCTAGCTTACTTAGGTATCACGCTGTGTATACAGAACCCTTCACAGTCTGCTGGTGCCTTTGTTTTACAGTTTGAGTGAAGTGTAGAAGTGCTGTCTCCCTCACTGTCCCCTATTTGTGATTGTCTTATTTCCTCACCCACATTTAGAACCACAGTAGGCAGGGTTAGAATTTTTCCTTCTACTGTCAAACATCATTTAGAAAACTCAAGAGTGGAAGGAAATGTATATAGCCACATGTTTTTTTTCTTCCTCCCCAGTGTTTATAGATTATTTTATCATTCCCTTCTGTTTAAGAGAGCTTCCTTTAGCCATTCTTTTAGAGTAATCTGCTGAGAGCAAATTCTCTTAGTTCATCTGAAAATGTCCCAATTTCCTCTTCATTCCCTAAAGGTATTTTTCCTGGATACAGAATTCTGGGTTGACAGTCCTTTTCTTTCGGCACTTGAAAAATATTGTCCTGCTTGTGGTCTTCATGGCTTTTGATGAGAAATTTGTAGTGAAAGTCTTTTATTCCTGTAGATAAGATACTATTTCTTGCTGCTTTCAAGACAAATTCTTGGCTTTTAGCTTTCAGAAGTTTGACTCTAATGTAGCTTGTTGTGAGTCTTTTTGGTTTATCACATTTAGGGTTCACTCATTTTCTTGAATGGGTTTATGTTTTTTGCCATATTTAGGAAGTTTTCAAGTATTATTTCTTCTAATACATTTCAGCCACCTTCTCTTTCTTCTCTCCTTCTAGGGCACTGAGCGTGTGAATGTTAGATCTTTTGTTATAGTCTCACACGTTCCTGAGGCTCTGTTCTTTTTTTAAAAAAAAAAATTGTGTTGTTCGCATTGGGTAATTTCTATTTTCTACCTTCAAGTTTACTGATTCTTTCCTCTTTCCATTTGGCTATTTTTAAAAAATTCTCCACTGAAGTCTTTAAAATTTTGGTTATTGTATTTTTTCAGACGTAAAATTTCCATTTGCCTCTTCTTTGTATCTTTTGTTTCTTTGTTAAGAGTTTCTGGCTTTTAAAATAACATTTTATTGTGTTTTTAGTGAAAGTTTACACAGCAAATTATATTCCCTTTTATCAATTCCTGTACAAACTGTTCAGTCATATTAGTTACATTTTCCACAAGATCTCCATATTCCGTTAAACTGCATTCAGATTGTTATGCTTCCATTGCCCTAGTTTTCCCCTCCCACTTGTCTTCTCACTTTTTAAATATGCATCTTTTGGTCTTACATAGATTTTTTTTTTAATGGCGCCGTGTACTTATGGACAGTATCCTTTATTTTGTGTGCCAGTCTGTTATTTCACTGAAAGGTGACCTCAGGGAATAGTTTTGTTTTAAGGTTCAAAGATTATCTCAGGCTAATAATTTCAGAGAGCGCTGTAGTCTCAACTGGTCTAGTAAGTCTGCACTTTTTAGGAATTTGAGTTCTGTTCCATGTTTTTGTCCTACTCTCTCAAAGTCCAGCTTTTGTGGCCTGATTAGAAATCAGTAGTGATAGCCGAAACCGTCTGTCTCTTCTGGTCTCAGAGCAGATGAGGCTGTGGCTCCTGTAGGCTATTAGTCTGGTAGTTTCTTCTCTGATACTTGGGTTTCCTTCTTTCTCTTTTGCTCCTGTTGAGTAGAGACCAAGAGTTGTATCTTAGATGGCTGCTCTCAAGCTTCTTATACCCCAGACATTGCTCACTTAGCTGGGATGCCGAATAAGCCAGCTGACTGAGTTGTCCCTTAAGACTGAGGTCCTAAACCTTCAAACCCAGAAAACCAATCTTGCAAAGTCTGAGAGGTATATGTAACTGTGTCCTCTGTGAATATGTATCTGTGCACACACATGTCTGTACGCACATGTACATACTTCTATCCATGCACACACGTGAACACACCTGTACCTGCCCCAACATATACATGCCTATACACATGTCCATGCAACCATATGTATAGTTGCAAATTTATGTATGTTCTATTCTTTAGCACAAACATCCTTTTCCCTTTTGCCCTTCTAGTGACATCATTAACTTTGGTCAAGCTGTGCTCATTAGACTCACAGTCAGTGCCTCTTTTGTCATCACCAAAAATAGCAATTATCTAGTTTGGAGAGTGATATCCTCCATCCCCAGTAACTAACAGTGAATATAAATCTTTGTAAATATATCTATTCTGGCCTTCTTGTCGAAGTAGGATCATACAATATTTGTCCTTATGTGATTGATTTGTTTCACTTAGCATTATGTCCTTCAAATCTATCCAGGTTATGTGTCGAGGACTCATCGATGGCCCTTATGGTTGTGTAGTACTCCATTGTCTGTATCGTGTTTTGTTTAGCCATTCCTCCACTGAAGGGCACTGAGACTGTTTCCATTTTTGTTGCTATTGTGAAACATGCTGCAGTGGACATAGCTGTGCATATATCTGCTCATGTCTGTTTCATTGGATCGCTAGGGTATATATGTAGGAGTAGGATTGCTGTATCATAAGGTGTTTTTATTTTGAGCTTTGTGAGCAGAGACATGTTTTCTATAGTGGCTATACCGTTTTACAGTCCCACCAGCAATGGATAAGGATTCCAGTCTCCCCACATCTTCATCAACATTTGCTATTGTCTGTTTTTTTTTTTCCTCTTCCCCTATTCAGCGCCATTTTAGCTGGGGTGAGATGGTATCTCATTGTAGTTTTAATTTATATCTCTGTAGTTCAGATCGACGGCACTTGGCTTGGCTTTAGTGATTAGTGTTCATTTTACTTAAATTCACAGCCAACATCTATGGAAATAGCAGTCAAGAAATGAAATGATGCATTGCATTGGGCAAATCTGTTGCAAAAGACCTTGTAAAGAAGTGTTAAAAAACAATGATGTTACTTTAAGGACTAATGTGCACCTGACTGAAGCCACAGTGTTTTCAGTCACCTTCTATGCATGTGAAAGCTGGGCGGTGAGTAGTGGAGACTGAAGAAGAACTAATGCCTTTAAATTAGGGTGTTGGTGAGGAAGATTCAATAATGGATTGCCAAAGGAATGAAGGACTGTGTTTCAGAAGAAGTACTGCCAGAATGCTCTTAGAAGCATTCCTCTCCACTGTGGACATGATATCAGGAGGGAATAGTCCCTGGAGAAGGACATCATGCTTGGTAAATTAAAGGATCAGGGAAAAAGAGGAAGACCCTCGATGGGGTGGACGGACCCAGTGGCTGCAACAGTGGGCTCAGGCATGGCAATGATGGTGAAGAGGGCATAGGGCCGGGCAGTGTGTCCTTCCGTTGGACATAGTGGTATTACCACTGGAAACAACTCCTAACAGCAGGAAACAATCTAACAGCAGCCATGACAATGGCACGTGACAATAACTAGCACAGTGGCTAATGATCATGAATACCTTCTTTGGTGTTTATTGGCCTCTTGAAAGCCCTTTTGGGTAAAACATCTGTTCATGTCATTTGCCCGTTTTTTGACTGGGTGGTTTTGTCTTTTTCGTTATTCAGTTTCGAAATTTTCTGTATGTTTTAGGGATTAGACCTTACTGGAAACCCTGGTGACCTAATGGGTTAAGTGCTATGTCTGCTAACCAAAAGGTTGGCAGTTCAATCTGCCAGGTGCTCCTTGGAAACTCTATGAGGTTGTTTTAACCTGTAGGGTCACTATGAGTCAGACCCAACTTGATGGCAGTGGAGTTTTTTTTTTTTTTTGGTGGGTATGTGTTAATATCATGGATTAAATTGTATTCCCCCCAAAATGTGTGTGAAATGTGTATGGCTTTTTGGCTGGGCTGTGATTCCAAGTATTGTATGATATTCCTTTGTGTTGTAAACCCTGCTCTATGATGTTAATAGAGGGAAGATGGGAGGCAGTTGTATTGGTGGGGCAGGACTCAGCGTGTAAGATTGCATTGTTCCTTGATTCATACTCTTGGGATATGAGGAGAGAAGCTGGCAGAGAGATTTACGGACCTCATATCACTGAGAAGCAGTGCCAGGAATAGAGTGCATCCTTTGAAAATGACCTGTGGTCCCTGTGCCTCAGAAGCTCCCAGTCCAGGGGAAGACTGAAGACAAGGACCTTCCTCCAGAGCCCGCAGAGAAAGCCTTCCCCTGGAGCTAACACCTTGAATATGGACTTTTAGCTTACTGGACTTTGATGAAATATAATCTCCCTTTGTAAAGCCATCCTCTTGTGGCAATATGTCTGTTACAGCAGCACTAGATGACTAAGACAGTTACAGAAGATTTTTTCCCAGCTTGTATTTTGTCATTTTTACTCTTTTGATAAAAGTTTTTGGATGAGCTGAGTATTTGATTTTTATAAGATCCTAATTGTCTAATTTGTCATCTGCTGTTGGTACATTTGTGGTTATGTTTGTTAGCATATTTTTATGAAACATTAGGTCCCATAATTTTCAGGAATGGTATAGATTTAGGTTTAACATTTAGGTCTTTGATCCAGTTTGAGTTATTGAGTATGTCTGAGTAACACGAGATTTGAATTCTGTTTCATTTTTCTGCAAGTGGGCATTTGGTTTGCCAGCACCGTTTATTAAAGAGAGTGTTTCTTCCCTATTCAGTGGATTTTGAGTGCTTTTCAAAAATCCCTTATCCATAAACAGGTGAATTTATTTCTGGGTTCTCAGGTCTCTTCCACTGGTCTGTGCGTCCGTCACCGTGTCTATACTATACTGTTTTGATTACAGTGGCTGCACTGTATGTTTTGATATTGAGGAGTGTGACCCTTTGTACTGTGTTGCGTTCTTTAGTATTGCTTAGACCAGTCAAGGCCTCTTTCCTTTCCATAGGATCCCTGGTGGTGCAGTGGTTAAAGCGCTTGACTGCTAACCAAAAATTGGAGATTCAAACCTGTTTGCTGTTCTGAGAGTAAAAGATGTGGTATTCTTGCTTCTATCAAGATTGAGAGGCTTGGAAACCCTGAAGGGCAGTTCTGCTCCTTCCTATAGAAGCAGTGTGGTCAGAATTGACTCAGTGGAAGTGGGTTAGGTTTGGTTTGGCTTCTTTCCATATAAAGTTGGTCGTTAGTTTTTCCATATCAGTAAAGAATGCTTTGGGGGTGCCTACACTTACTTGGGACCGGAAGAACTGGATAGTGCCCAGCCACCAACAGTGATAGCCGCAATGGAGCTCACTAAGTTGAGTCTCACTGGCAACACAAGAATAAAAAGGGGTGCATCCTGAGAGCTCCACTAAAAGACCTCAATTGGTGGTGCAGCGGCTTCGGGGTTCCCCCGGGAGTGTGGCCCCTGGCCGTGGTGCTGCCCTTGCCCATAAATCATAACGAAGGTCCACTCTTTGGACATGAATGGATTGGACTTGGCAATGCAGAGTGACCATATAGTGGATGCACTTTATGGTTCTATACATCTATAGGATATCATCCTGCTGACCTCTGGCTGGAGGAAGGAGAGTGGGTGGAGAGGAACGGAAAGGAGACTGTTGGGAGGATGAGACATGTATGGAGCAGAGAGGAATAGTGTGCTGTCACCGGACAGGGAGAGCAGTGGAAGCTGCATATAGGTGAGCATGTAAATTTATACGGGAATGTACATTCTCACTCAGTCATATTAAATTAAAAAAAAAAAAGAATGCTTTGGTCATTTGTGTTGGGATTACATTGCATCTGTAGATTGCTTTAGGTAGTATGAACATTTTCAGTATATTAAGTTTTCCAGTTCATAGGCAGAGAATGTCCTTCCATTTAGGTAGGTATCTTTTAGTCTCTCTTAGTAGTTTTACAGTTTTCATTGTATAGGTCTTTTGTGTTCCCTGTATAGGTTAAATCTTAGATATTTTTGGGGGGGCTATTGTAAGTGATACTGTTTTCTGGGATTCCTTTTTGGAATACTCCCTGTAGATGTAAACAAACCCAACTGATTTTTCTTTGTTGTTGTTGATTCTTTATGGAGACTATTTTTAAAAAAGTTTGTTTCAAGATTGTTTGTAGTTGCTTGTTGAAAATGTCTTTATGATGGCTGCTTTAAATATTTATCAGATAATTCTAACATCTCTGTCATCATGGTGTTAGTGATGGTGTCACTTGCTTGTCATTTTTCATTCAACTTGAGGTTTACTTGGTTCTTGATAAGATGAATGATTTTCAGTTGAAACCTGGGCCTTTGGGACATTATGTTATGCCGATTCAGATTTTATTTAAACCTTAAGTTTTAGTTATCTTCCTCTGACACCACTTCAGCAGGGAAGGAGGGTGTCACCTCACTACTGACAGGTGGTGACAGAAGTCCAGGCCTGTACTTGGCCTCCACTGACACCTGAGCAATGGAAGGGCTTCTCATTATTACTGAGGAGTGGTAGCAGTTCTAGCTCCCCTCTAGGCTGGTACCACCGTGGCTGGGATGGGTGGGACGGTCTTACTGTTGTGCTGCCCTGTGGCCTCCACTGACCCTAGAGGGGACGTGTGTGGCCTCATGACTGTTGGTCAGTGGTGAAATCCTGACTCTTCATTAGGTCTTTTCTGACACTTCCTAGTGGAAAAGCGAGAAGTGCTTGGTTACTGTCAGATGGGGATAGACATCCCTTGTCCCTTCTCGGCCTCCTCTGACATCGTGCTGACAGGGAGTTTGGGTTGCCTCCTTATTGCCTGGTGAGAGGAGGAGCCAAGGTCCTCCCTTGGCCTTTGTGAGCGTGAATGAAGGAAAGGCCACAGTTTTTCTTGTGGTGTTTGGCTGGAGTACAGCAGTTTTTGCCTAAAAATCTTCTGTCTTAATAGATTACTTATTTCCTGGTCCTCTGGCTAGAGAGCGCAGATCGTTGTTGGGGCCGTTTTTTTCTTCGCTTCTTTGTGCCCTTTGGCCTGTCTGAGTTGCAGGCTCCTTCAGCGACAAGTCTGGGGGCTCCTTCAGCTACAAGTCTGGGACATCTGAGGCAAAAAGAAAATCCAGAGATTCACCACTGTGTCATTCCTTGGATTATGAGATCTTTGGCTGGTTCCCCTTCTCGCCAGTTTGCAGAGTCTTCTTATGTATGATTTATATATGATGCCATTTTAGTGTTTTGGTTGTACTTAGCTGGAAGAAACAGGAAAAGTATATGTATTCCATCTTTACAGAACTTTATTAAAAGAAAAAAAACTTGTCATCGAGTCCGTTCTGACTCATAGCGATCCTATAGGACAAAGTAGAGCTCCCCCTAGAGTTTCCAAGGAGCACCTGGTGGATTTGAACTACTGACCTCTTGACCACTGAGGGTTTCCCAGGACTTGCTATAGCATTTTATTTTGTATCTTCTTTAGTATCATACACCAGACTGACTAACTTTTCTGGTATAGCTTTGAATAGTAACAGGAATAACACTCTTTTCCCATTCGTTATTCCCTGGGAATGTTACTGCTGTCACCCTGTGAACATGGGTCTGGGTTCAGTGATAAAATTCTGAGACGTTCAATTCAGCTCAGTGTAATTAAATCCTGTTGAACAACTCTTTAGTAGCTACAACATGTATCGTTCTGCTCTAAAGTTCAGTTAGGCTATCAGAGAACAAGAGGTCATAATTGTTATCTTGTTCATTAAAAGGTATCTTTTAATGCTGCCCCTGATCATAAAATCATTACTGAGATCAACTCTTCAGACAGGAATGGATTGGACTCGGGGACACAGAGTGACCATATTGTGTGTGCACTTTATGGTTCTATGCATCTATAGGATGTTCTCTTACTGGCCTCTTACCTAGAGGAGAGTGGAGAGGGTGGAGACGAGGGGACAGGAGATTGTTAAGAGGATATGACATGTATAGAACAGAAAAGAGGAGTGTGCTCTCACCGGGCAAGGAAAGCAGAAGGAGCTGCAGATAGGTGGGCATGTAAATTTATACTGGATTGTACACTTTCACTCAATCACTATAAAAAAGTTATCTTTTTAATCTATTACAAGACCTGCTTCCCTACTAACGCCTACCATGGGTCTCTTCATTCCTTTATCCCACCAGCCTGCTGTGGTCTGAGGTGGGGCTGGAGTGATGTGGTTCACAATTAGATAATACGCTGTGACATATAAGGTCTTGACATTTAAGTTTGGGAACTCATCCTAGCAAAAGTGCTACATACCTCACTGCTGAATATCACCGTGGTCACCTTTTAAGTACTACCCTTGGGAAGCTGTGCACCGATGCCAGCATCTAGTCCACCTTTCAAAGTAATTTTGGAACTCTTTTTCTGGAATGGCCATCAGCACTGTTGGTCATACGAGGTCTGACAATTCTGTTTGTGAACTCATCCTAGATCAAGTGCTTTGAAGGATGGACTGGGCATTGGCTTGAGGCATAGTTTCCCAAGGGGAGTACTTTAAAGGTGCCTGTACTGATATTCAGCAATGAGCTATGTAGCACTTCTTTAGGATGAGCTTGCAAACTTCGTTGTCATACCTTGTATATTAAGTTGGGGTCTTGGTTAGGGCTCTTATGACAAGTAACACAAACAGGTCTATGCTAGCCTAAGTAAACAGAGGAACGGTATCCATCCCTGGGCATAGCGTTTTCTAGTGGAGTTCAAAGCAGACCATGGTGCTGCCTGGGCTGGAACGACGATCCCCGAGGGCTCTGTCAATCTGTGCATTCTCTCTCCTGCTCCCTTGCCTGCATTTCTCCTGGGATGCTCTTCATTTCTCTCTTCCTTCCCTAGAGAGACTTCCTACATTTCCCCAGGGCTGTACTAGATACACTTCAGGCTCCAGGACCATACCTGTCAGTCAAGGAAACAGTCCAGGCAGAGCTAGGTCTTCATTCCTGGTATCTGGTTAGCTCAGATGGACATCTGTCCATCCCTCATCCAGCCACTATGGACAGACAGACTGGTCATGCATAAGAACATGGCTGTGAGGGGTTCACCTTTCTGCTGGGGTTGAGCAGAACCCAAAGAGCTAGAGCTGGTTATTTTCATGCTTTGTGGGTGTACAGTAACGTGATGCTACAGAGACTCGTAAGGAAGGATTTTAGGCAACAATAGAACTGCACAGAGAAACTGCCCTTAAATTAGTCTCCCAGATTAGGAATTCTGTAGTTGACTGTGAGTGTGTGTCCCACAGTGGTGCCCTCTCCTGACCGGGCAGCACAGATCTATGGCTGGTGTGTCCTGTGCCTCGCCTTGTGTCTAATGTCTATTCACTTTCCCCCCTGCTTGGGTTTACAGATAAATCCACTGCAGCCATTCTTTTGAATATAAACACTTTCTAACAAGAAGAGCATCTTTTCTAGCCAGCAACATTAAGCCATGAATTCTGCTGTTCAGGGTGAACTGAATCTTCCATCTGACTTGATTTTCTTTACCATTTCTTATTTTTTTCACCTGGATCTAGCAAGGAAATGTCTAGTGAAGTCAGGAAAGTTATCTGCCTGCTTCCACTTAATTCGCAGTTTTCTTATGTAAACTTCAGCAACTAAGGGTTGCAATTCATTGTCATTTTTTATTTTCTTGGGTAGTATCTTCACTCACTGCTGCCTTCCCTTTTCCCAAGGACAGTATGACAGTGTCTTCCACCAGCTCTGTCAGAGTCTGTGCTCCAGGCTATCCTTTTAGCATCTAGATGCTCTGAGCTCCTGCCCATCTCTGCCTCCTTTCTGGGGCCCTTGTCCTGTCACATCTAGGAAGAATTACATCAACATCTATTTCTGGGGCTCAGAGGCACACATTGAAGGCTCAGTCCTTAGGTCACCCCAGTGGTAACTCAGGATGAAGGGCATCCTGTGTCCTCTAATGAATTCCCCATCCATAGTGAGAACTGACCTGTATGGCTAGCCACGTTCTTGGCTTAGTATCCCCTAAATATCTCCCTGGACATAAAAGCCAGTCAAAATTATCTGGAGGCAGCTGAATTACATATCAAAAACCATCGAGCAAAACATACTAAATGCTATTGTTGAACAACTCTTACCCAGACAGTTCAAGAAGAAGAGTTCCTTAAGCCCAGGTGCCACACATCTGCATTTCTTTGATTCCAAACCACGGCTAATTGTACAGTGCAATGTACCTTTAGTAACAACCTCTCAGGACACAAAAGAGCACACTGGTAAGTTTCTTTTGACACTTGGATCTCAGAAACATTAAAATGCCAGGGAAATGTATCTGCAAATTGAGGAATGACATTATCATCTCACTGGAAACCCCGAGAATTAGATCACAAAAGTAGACTCTGCTGGAGTCCACTGGTATGCAAAAAAGGGTAGTAGAAGTGACTGAACGTTACATAAAGAGCAACCTTTAGCAGCTGGTTATTCCCTAGCAATTTGAATGCAGACAACTAATGCTCTTCCTGCATTACAATGTCATGGCTAAATTCCTGGTTTTGCTTTCTGAAAGAAGTAAACGGAGCCCCGGTGGCCCAGTGGAAACCCTGGTGACCTGATGTCATGGTTAAGAGACAGGGCTGCTAGGGGCTGTGGCTGCTAACCGAAAGGTCAGCACTTTGAATACACCTGCTGCTCCTTGGAAACTCTATGGGGCCGTTCTGCTCTGCCCTGTAGAGCTCCTATAAGTTAGAGTTAACCAGACAGCAATGAGTTTGGGCTTTTTTTAGGGAGTAAACAGATGTGATGGCTGTGAGTTGGAATTGTCAAACTTTTTTTTAAAGTAAGACTCTGACAAAGATAAGAAACATTTTAGAAGATTCAAAACCTATAGGAAAAAGTTACCTAATTGACATATTAAAATGTATCTCTATCTCAGTGAGGACTGTCAGTTCATAAAATCTCTAACTTGACAATAGATCTTATTCAGTTATAATTAGATAAACCGTCTCAGTGCCGTTAGAGTCAATCTCATTCTGTGATGTGTTCCTTCCTGTTAGGGTCTGTGTTACTGATAAAAGATGCCCTTGTTCTCTGCTTGGTTTAGAACCAACCAAGGAGAGAACTGAGTGTCGTATTGATGGAGATTAAATATTATCTCTGTTACAACAGTAATATATTGACAGGTGTGGCCAGGTACCTGGCCAGGTGTTTTCTTGGACTGCCCGCAGCCAGTTTGGACCTTGAAACTGTCTGTCTGAAGGCAAGTTTGGGTCTACAGAGCAGACTCATTTCACCAGGATTTCTGTTGTGACCTAGCCCAGGAACTATTCCTACTTGCAAACTTAAACAGGTTAACTCCATTCAGTCAAGAAGTATGGACCAATGGCTGCCAGCCACCGTTCAGGTGCTCCATTCACATCTAAGGCGTGGAGTAAGAGGCCAGAAGTATTTAGGGGAAAACCTGTCTTATGGAGACCAGATAAATGGGACACAAAAGTTTCTTTTTTTTTTCTTTTCTGTTTTTTATTTAACATGACTTAGTGAAAATGTACATTCCAGTATAAATCTACATGCCCACCTATATGCAGCTTCCACTGCTCTCCCTGTCTGGTGACAGCACACTATTCCTCTCTGCTGCATACATGTCTCATCCTCCCAACAGCCTCCTTTCCGCTCCTCTCCACCCACTCTCCTTCCTCCAGCCAGAGGTCAGCAGGATGATATCCTATAGATGTATAGAACCATAGAGTGCAACCAATATATGGTCCCTCTGCATCGCCAAGTCCAATCCATTCCTGTCCAAAGAGTGGACCACAAAAGTTTCTTAAAGGATAATTTTATTCATCTTTTAACATGGTAGCCAGCCTCCAAGATGGCCCCCAGTCATCCTCAAACTAAAAAACCAAACCCATTGCCATTGAGTTAATTCCCACTCCTAGCGACCCTCCAGGACAGAGTAGAACTACTCAACTCATAGCAACCCCATAGGACAGAGTAGAATTGTCCTCTTAGGGTCTCCCAAGAGTGGCTAGTGGATTTGAATTGCTGACCTTTTGGTTAGCAGCCAAGGTCTTAACCACTGGGCCACCAAGGCTCCACTAGTTACCGCCACCTACTGGTATTCACACCCTCATGTAGTCTCCTCTCATACTGTACCAGGTGTGGTCTTTATGACCAAGATGACAGAAGTGATGGCATGTTGTTTCCAAGATAAGATCATAAAAGACTCTGTGGGTTCCACCTTGGGGGCCCTCTGCTGCCCTCTTCCTTGCTCACTGAGGGAAGTCAGCTGCCATGTCATGAATTCCCCCGTGAAGTGGCGCATGCCATGTGATGAGCTCCCGTGGAGTGGCGCATGTGGTGAGGAACCAGAGCCCCTGTCAAATGGCCTTAGGCATTGAGGCTTGACCACAGCCACGTGAATGAGCTTGAAAGTGGAACCTCCAGCCTTAACTGAGCCTTAGGAGGACTGAAAAATCAAAGAAACCAAGCCTGCTGTCGAGTCCACTCCAACTCATAGCAACCTTATAGGACACAGTAGAAGTGCCCCATAGAGTTTCCAAGGAGCACCTGGTGGATTCACATTGCCATCCTCTCGGTTAGCAGCTGTAACACTTAACCACTATGCCACCAGGGTTTTGCTGGGGTGACGGAAGCCCTGAGTAATCACTTGACTACAACCTCAGGAGAGACCCTGAGCTAGAGCTATGCAGATTCCTCATCCTTGGGACTTGCTTAAGATAATAAATGCTTGTTTGAAGCTTCTAAATTGTGGGGTTATTGGATTATGCACTGAAGGATAACCAGAACATTTAACAAACACTTATTTTGTTTATTTATACATCTTCATTGTATGCCAAAAACTATGGGAGTCCCTGTCCCCAAGACCTGCTACATAGAGGCGAGGGTGGACTACAGTGTACACGGGCACTTCAAGAGGCCAGTGAGCTGGTGTCTTTCACAGGTGAGAAAACTGACTCAGAGAGATTAAACATGCTCAAGGCTACCAATTGGTTTCTGATGCGAAATAACTAATAAAAATTAAGTTTGGTGGCCTGCTTGTTGTTGAGAGTCCACCTAGCTTCTACAGATGCAAGAATGACAATAAGACTTACACCGATATTCTACTGGGATTCCACTGGGAACACAGATGTAGTAGTTTTAATGTGATATACTCCAGAGTGACAGTCTGGTGTGTGAGTTCCCCAGGAGCGGGAAGCTTAGCTTCTCTATGTGTCTTTGGATGCCCTCTGGGGAATGGTTGTCTTATCCTTGCATTCATGTGTCATGTTTTAAGCCTACAGTGGCATAAAGTGTTGACTGGGGTGTGGGCAGCCACTTGGGAGGCAGAAATCCATTTTTAAAGTAACCCTTGTTTAAATACAGCCATGGTAACTAACAAGATTGGTAACAGGGTTGAACTGCCAGATGTCTTGAGGAGACTGGTGTGCAGAAATGATAGCTAATTCAGTATCATTTAGCTTTGAACATACCGTGTTCATCTCTTGAATGCTGAGGTTGCTTGATTTGCTATAGGGTTTTAGTGATGAGCCGAATAGAAACCATAAATTTTAATACAGTAAGTCAGATCCTGAGTTGTGAACATTCAACTTATGGTTGGATGTATGGACAACTCTATGTAAGTTTATCTTCACTTGAAAATGATTTCACTAATCTCTGCTTGCAACCACTTCTTCGTCACACTTACCTTCACTCGTTGCATGTGCAGCTTTTAGATTGTTGAAAAGACTTCAAGCCTTTTCATGCACCCAAGTAAAGCTAAATAAAAACCACGTGCAGCTGTTCTGACTTACTTGCAAATTTGAGTTAAATTCAGAGCTAGGAATGGGTGTATCTTATTGGTAACCCAGGGACTGCCTGGATACAAAATCTTAAATTCCATCAAATATACAGAGTTTTCTTGCACACAAGTGGCCACTGTATGTGTGTATTAGTATAGTAAATTGAATAATACCAATACTCTTAATTAATTTTAACCCGTCAGCTTAATACCACAAAAACCGTAGTAGTCCAGCCCCAAATTATGAAATCGCATCTTCACCAAATTGCAGAAAATATTGGAAATTATAAAAGAGTCTTTTTCTAGGCACTGAATAAGAATTACATCTAAAATTTTTCTAAGCTTGAAGAAACTTAAATCTTTAGACAGACGGTTGCGTCAGGTTTGATTATTCATATTTTTGCTATGAATACATTTATTTATGAATAATTGTATCAATTAACAGTATAACAGCTGGAACAATAAAAGTGAAAATTAATGTCTTTGCATATGATTTCTTGTCCCAGTTAGAGTTTTCATGTTTCTTGGGTGTACATTTCAAACTGGACTTGTTTGGTTACTGTGGAGAGGTATGTGGAGAAATTGCACAGGAGCTAGCTCTATAAGGGAGAGACAGTTCTCTGCAGCTGGGATGAGTAAAGATGAATGCTACTAACTAGATTACATTCAGCTCAACTCCAGCGAAAGTCTACTGTCATGTTTACAAACAGAGGCCAAAGCAATGCCCCCCGTTGCACCCCATCACCTAATAGCAATTCTTGCTTCCTTTTGCTCTACTCAGTGAGACTTGGGAAACCCTCGTGGCTTAGTGGTTAAGTGTTATATCTGCTAACTGAAAGGTAGGCAGTTCAAATCCACCAGGTGCTCCTTGGAAACGCTGTGGGGGCGGTTCTATTTTGATCTATAGGGTTGCTGTGAGTTGGAATCGACTCAACAAGAGTGACTTTGGCTAATGTGAGTTGACATGCTATGTGTTGTTTTTTCTAAGCAAGGTGAAAATAGGCATCCTCTGTTGTTCCTAATTTTGCTAGGAAGACCAAAGGCTATTAAGACCATGCTTCTTCAGTTTAAACACCTGAGTTATTTTTGGAAAGGCCTAATTATATGAAGATTGGAGGAATGGCAAAAATTCTATTACCCATGAACTTCCACCCACCACTGCTATGTAGTTGAGTCTGACTCATAGCAACCCTAGAGGTCAGAGTAGAACTGCCCCATAGAGTTTCCAAGGAGCACCTGGTGGATTTGAACTGCTGACCTTTGGATTAGCAAACATAGCACTTAACCCACGATGCCACCAGGGTTTCCAACCCATGTACTTAGCACCCATATACTTAGCACAATAAAAAAAATAAGATTAAGGTTTGTCTTAGTCATCTAGTACTGATATACCAGGAATCCCACAAATAGATGACTTTTACAAAGATAAATTTCTTTTCTCATAGAAATGTAGGCTAAAAGTTCAAATTCAGGGCATCAGCTCCAGGGGAAGTCTTTCTTTGTTGGCTCTCGAGCAAAGTCCTTGTTGTCAATCTTCCCCTGGACTGGGAGCTTCTAAGACACAGGGACCCTGGGTCCAAAGGACATGCTTTGCTCCTGGCACTACTTCTTTCTGGACGGTGTGAGGTTTCCAACTTGTTGCTTCCTTCCTTTTCTTTTATATTCCAAGAGATTGCCTCAAGGCACACTACAATCTTATACATGGCATCCTGCCTTGCTAACACAACCACTGTCCGTCCTCCCTCATTAACATCACAGAGACAGGATTTACAACATATAGGAACATCACACAGTACCAGGAATCATGGCCTAGCTGAATTGCTACACACATTTTAGGGGGGGGGATATAATTCAATCTGTGATATTCCACCCTTTGGCCCTCCACTCACATCCTTGCAACATGTAAAATATATTCATCCCATCGTAGCAAAGTCTTAAGTCCAAGTCCAAAATCCAGAAATTCCTCTTCTCCTGTGAAAACTGAATGCAAAGTATCTTCCTCCAGTGGTACAGTGGCAGGACAGGCACAAGACTGACATTTCCATTAAAATTGGGAGAAACTAAAGGAAAAGAAGGGATAACAGGTGTTCAGTAAATCAGCAGAACACATTAGCCCTCAAGTCTTTGAAAATATTACACAATTTACACCATGGCCTTGTCCTGCAGACCCTAGATACTGGGCACACTCTCTGGATTTTGAGTGGAGTGCCCGTAGCCCTGAGCTTCAGCACTGCCTTTGAGGCCCACTGGGACAACAACTGTTTAAGTTGCACCATTTTCCTAGTCCATCCGAGTGGCAACTCCACCCTTAGAAACACAAGGGGGACAATGGCTCTATCCTTTGAAATCCCAGAGGTCACGGCTGTACCTTCTGAGATTGAGCACCTCAGCACCTTATGCTCCTTGTCTCTTCAGCTTCTGCTTCCTGTGGCCCCTTGGCTTGGGCCTCCTGCCAGCATCTGCCCTTAAGCGGCAAGTGTTCCAAAGCTCTATAGCTCCACCAGTAAGTGCTGTATTCTGCCAGGAAGCCTCCTGCACACAGACATTTGTCTCCCTCACTCCGTGGGTCGGTGCCAGTACTGTCTCAGGCTGGTCTCCTGGTTCTGCATTGCCAGTACACTGCTACTTTTTCTTCACCATCTCTGCCTTCATTGGTGTTAACGGTTCTCAATGCTTTCACATTTTAGGTATCTGTTACTTGTTCCACTTTCCACAAGACATTTAATATAATTCAGACAGTTCTTTGTCACTGTGTAAAAAGGATTGCTCTTCCTCCAGAGTCAATGACTTGTCCGTCATTTCATTTTAACGTCTCACTGGAAGCATGTTTAATGTCCATATTTCTAGTAACCTTCTGTTGACAGTGATAGAACAGTTTTCTGTTCTTTCTGAGCCCTCAGAATGGAAATTAAGAATTGTCTGTCATATTGGTATATGGATAGATATAAGTGTATACATAGATGAGAACAGAAAAGAGCAACTATGTTGTTGTTGTTAGGTCAAGTCTAGCTGGTTTTAATTCACAGTGACTCTGTGTACACCAGAATAAAACAATGCACAGTTCTGCACTATCCTCACACTTGTTGCTGTGTTTGAGTCCGTTGTTGCAGCCACTGTGTCAGTCCATCTGATGGAGAGTCTTTGTCTTTTTCACTAACTTTCTACTTTGCCAAATAGAATATCTTTTTCCAGCAAATGGTCCCTTCTAATAATATGTCCAAAGTATGTGAGACAAAGTCTTATGATCCTCACTTCCAAAGAGATACTGACTGTACTTGTTCCAAGATAGATTTGTCTATTCTTCTGGCAATTCAATGTTCAATATTCTTTGTCAACACCATAATCCAAAGGCATCAACTCTTTGGTCTGCCTTATTCGTTGTCCAGGTTTTGCATGCATATAAAGCAATTGAAAATACTGTGGCTTGGGTCAGATGCACCTTAGTCTTTAAGGGGACATCTTTGCTTTTAAAGAGGTCTTTTGGAGGTTTCCCCAGTGCAGTGCGTCATTTGATTTCTTGACTGTTGCTTCCATGATTTGATTGTGGATCCCAGTAAAACGAAGTCCTTGACAATTTCAGTCTTCACTCTGTTTATCATGATAATCACTTATTGGTCTAGTTGTTCTAGTTGTGAGGATTTTTGTTTTCTCTATGTCATATAGTCTGTACTGAAGGCATACTGTAATCTTTGATCTTCATCAATAAGTGTTTCAAGTCTTCTTTGTTTCAGCAAACCAAGTTGTAGTTTATTATCTGCATAATTCAGGTTGTTAATGAATCTTCCTCCGATCCTGTTACCAACTTCTCCTTCATATAGTCCAGTTTCTTGGATTATCTGCTTAGCATACAAACTGAATAAGTCTGGTGAAAAGATACAACCCTGATATGCATTTTTTTTCTGATTTTAAACATATGTGGCTTTACTTTTTAAAAACAATTTTAGGTTGATAGAGAAACTGATCAGAAAATTCAGAGTTCCTATATATCTCTCTCACCCAACATCACATTACCTTCACGTTCCCGCATTATTAAATTTTGCACTTAGTGTAGTACTTGTGATTTACGAACTTATGTTGATACATTATTACTAACCAAAGTCCATGTTTTACATTGAAGTTTGCTTTTTGTGTTGTAAAGTTCTAACAGCAAATGCGTAGTGTTATGTGTTCATGCTCACGATATCATACAGACTAATTTTACTGCCCTAAAAATCTTCTGTGCTCCACTCATTTATTCCTCCCCATCTCTCATGGAACCCCTGGAAACCACTGATATTCTGGCTGTCTGTGTGCTTTTGCCTTTTCCAGAATGTCATTAGTTGGAATCCTATAATTTGTAACTTTTTTAGATTGGTTTCTTTCACTTAGTAATATACATTTAAGTTATTGTTGGTTTTTGTTAGATGCTGTCAAGTCAGTTCCGACTCACAGCAACCCCATGCACAACAGAATGAAACACTGCCCGGTCTTGGGCCATGTCCATAATCGTTTTTATGTTTAAGCCCATTGTTGTGACCACTATGTCAATCCATCTTGTTAAAGGTGCTTCCTCTTTTTCACTGACTCTCTACTCTATCAAACATGATGTCCTTTTCCAGGGACTGATCCTTCCTGACAACATGTCCAAAGTATGTAAGATGCAGCCTTGCCATCTTTGCTTCTAAGAAGCACTCTGATTGTACTTCTTCTAGAACAGATCTGTTTGTTCTTTTGGCAGCCCATGGGACATTCAATATTCTTCTCCAGCACCACAATTCAAAGGCATCAATTCTTCCTTTGTCTTCCCTATTCATTGTTCTGATTTCACATACATATGACGTGATTGGAAATACATTGGCTTAGGTCAGGTTCATCTGAGTCCTCAAGGTGACATGCTTGCTTTTCAGCTCTTTAAAGAAGTCTTTTGCAGCAGGTTTGCCCAACACAATGCATCTTTTGATTTTTTGATTGCTGCTTCCATGGATGTCCTTTGTGGATCCAGGATTTTGTGACTCAAAGGTCCTATGATCTTAAACTCCGTATCTTTCTATTCATTATTTCAGAGTCCTCTGTTGCTCTGAAATAATGTAGATTTGTGAAGATTTGTGTAGAATGGTGCAAACTCTCAATTCGAGTTGCCATAGCTTTTCCTCTAGCTCTGGGTCTTTTTTCTTGGTCATAGAGTTTGCCATCTGGGGTGGTATGAAGGGAATCCTTCTACTCTATGACAAAGCCAAAAAACTAAAAATAAAAAACCAAAATACCTATTGCCATTCAGTCAATTCTGACTCATAGCAATTCTAGAGGACAGAGTACAACTGTTGCATAGAGGTTCCCAAGAGTTCCTAGTGGATTTGAACTGCCAACCTTCTGGCTTTTGAACCCTACACACCACCAGGGTTTCCATACTTGGTGAAGCTCCTTTATTACAAACAACACAGACACATGTTTTTTGTCTTAACCTTTATTTGCACCAATTCCTGCAAATTTTCTTCTACTTTAAAAACTAGCGCTAATCCTATTTTAATGACCTTCTCACTATTTAAAGCCAAAGATTCTACCGTATGAGAAGCCTCATGAAAACTTATGGATGCCTTCCAGAGGTAAAGCGTAAGAAATCTCTCTTCTTCACAGAGCCCTCTTTATATCTGGCACATGTGTCAGACAAGTCAACGAGGCTGTGGGAGGTGTTGGAGATATAATGGGAAATTTGTCTGAATTTAAAAGCGGGAATCAGGTGTTAATGGTATTCAGCAAGGTGCCAAAGATTGAAGTGTTCACTTTTAATAAGATATGGATGAAACTCAGGCTGGATGAAAGGCACCACTGAGTATTTAGTAGAAAGTAATTGAGGTGTTTTTTTTTTTTTTTTTTTGCTATGCTCACAACTCCTCGTTTTGAATGATTTTAAAGTGGTTTTCTAAGTTGGAGCATGATCAGTACTATTAATTCTTGCTTGTTCTCAAATACTTATACTTTGAGATGTGTGTTTCTGGTCTTGGAATAAGACTTATGAAGATTGTGTATTTTGTTGTCTCATCATTTGCACACCCTGTTGGCATGGTGGTTCAGTTCTGTGGCGGCTAACCAAAAGGTAAGCAGTTCAAATCCACGAGGTGCTCCTTGGAAGCTCTATGGGGCAGTTCTATATGGTCACTATGAGTCAGAATTGACTTGACAGCAGTGAGTTTGGTTTGATTTGGGTATCATTTGGACAGTGATTTTTTTGAATCGTGCAAAAGGATTGATTTTGAAGCAAAACTTTTGGCATGAGATGCAAATATCCTGGCCAGAAGGAGAGGTTCTCTCAGCCCTTCCTTGCTCTCAGCCGTATCTCCTGCCTCTCCCTAGCCTCGGTTCACCCAGCCGCCATTTTGCTTGGGTCCTGCTAGGGTGGCACTTGGCCAGGCTGCCTCACTGGTCCCACTGGAGAGGGAGGGAGAGCAGTGAGGAACTCTCTGAGGGCCAGCTTAGGAGGGGCATAGCCAGAAGGTCAGGTTTTCCTTATTTTTAAAGACAGAGTAAGTTAAGGCAAATTGGTTCTTAGGCAGGCTCTGGTTGTGTAGTGGGAAGCAGAGGGAGGTGTCCCAGGAGCCTGAAAAGGGAGGAAAGGATGAACTCAGAACTAAGTAAGGAGTCTGCAGGAGTTAAGTCAAAGTTGAGTTCTTCCTCCTCAGCCGGGGACAGGATAGTTCCTAGGCATGTCTCAAAAAGATGTGTATCTCAGAAGCAGTGCTGCTCCACTCAAGGTCAGCAAGGAGTGAATCCATTAGGGACCCATCCAGGCATGACCTGGGGAAGCCTGGCAGTGCCTTGCTCTGCAGGCAGGGCTGCCTGAGTGGAGACAGAGACCAAGCTGTCCTGCCCTGAAACCCATACAGCCACACTCTCCCCACAGATGAGTGTTTACCTGGAGGAAGAGAATGTGCACGTGACATAGACTCAAGTGTTGTCCTCCCTGGGAGTGGCTCCAGTCTGTGTTAATAGATGGACATGCCAATCTTTTATCATCAGTCCTGAGAGCTTGCCTCATGGAACTCGGCCCCCAAGAGATGAATGGGCCATCTGTATGCCCACAAAACCCAGGTTCTAGGCTTGCAAGGCTAATGGCAGGCTGTGTGTGACAGTAGTTTTCCAGTTGTTTCTAGGGGGTTCTGGAAAGATCAGACCACTTTAGTCATACTGACCAAAGGTCCTGGCCAGCCAGACCCTAGCAGAGTTTACTTCTAAACCAGTGACTCTCAGTAAACTAGTTTTCTCCGTATCTAGTCTTGTGTCTTAATTAAACTGTAATATGTTAAATGAATTGTAATTGACCATCTGGCTCTGGTCCCTGACATTACGGTTACTGGAAAAGCAGTAGCCTAAGAATGAGGACCATCCTTAAGCAAAGATGGCCTGGCCCTAGGAGAATCTCTGGCCGGGGGGAATTTCCAGCAGCAAGACAGATAGATGTTCACTGGGGAGGATCCTATATCATCTAATGGTTTTTTTAAAAAATTCTTGTTTGGATCAAATAAGCATTTCAGGAAAGGATATGTATACAAAAGTCATTATCACCAAAAATATTCCTAAGGACAAATTAGAATTTATTTAAATGCAGTGTTTACTGTTCTGTCCTCAATGTAAATAAACTTAGTCTGTTTATTTCAATGTGTTGCAAATCCCTAGAGATGTATTACTTTCAAATTTTTAACTACAGACTGATCTGCCAGTAAGAAAGTTCAGATGTTTAAAAAATATTTGCACAGAAATGTGTTGTGATTTTTTTAAATGAGATATAAAGTCTTCTACCTGTATCATTGGCTTGGCTTGGGACCTGTATCAATAGCTGTAGTGAGTTAGCTGAAATGCCTCATCCCTACAGATTAAAGGCACAGAAGTTAGGTAGTGCCCAAAAAGTTACCATCAAATGTTGACCAAGGAAAAACACAGAATTATGGTGAATGTTCATAGAGCTTGAAGAATAAGACTAGGAATAAACACCTGGTGATCCATCTCTAAAAGTCAGTCACTGGAAGACCCTACGGATCAGGGGCCTGACTCAATGGTGTCTAACAACATACACTTTTTTCTCTAGTATTCACTTCAGTTGAAATAATCTGCTAAATTTCTGAAAGAGTCCTTGTTTCATAATTTGACTATTTTTTTTAGACTTTCAAACATTTTAGAAGTGTTAATTCTGGAAGCAACTGAATGAACCTGACAGATAGGTTTTCTGTTTTGTAGACTAGAAATGCTGAGACCCAGGAAAAGTAAACAGCTGGTCCAAAGCCATAAAGAATAAAATTAGAGAAAAAAACACAGTTCTATGAGAACTTTTCTGTTTTCATTTCCCCCATAAATGTTCACTGAGGGGAAGCAGCTGTCTTCTTTAAATTCCTGTCAGCGTTAGGTACACAGACGAGGGAGACAGTCCTGGCTTCTGATGAATGTTCACTCAAAGAGTCTCCTGTGTGAGTGCTCTGGTATGCAGGGCTTCGTGAAATCACAGCTGTGAGTGCTGTTTGGAGCACTGAGGGCACAGTGGTTAAGAGCTCGGCTGCTAACCAGAAGGTCAGCAGTTTGAATCCAACATCTGCTCCTTGTTAACTCTGTGGTGCAGTTCTGCTCTGTCCTGTGGAGATGCTGGGAGTTGGAATCAACTTAATGGCATTGTGTTTGGTTTGGTTTACAGGTGAGTAGGGTTCGTTTATACCTGTCATGGATACAGACACCAAAGCTCAGAGGGTTTTGTGCCTTGCACAAGGTCACGCAGCTAGTTTGTGACCGCCCTGGGATTGGTATTAGACACACACCGAATTTCCAAAACATCATCTTTTCACTACACCGTGCAGTTCTGAGAGTGAAAATAATGGTTTGTGTCATTATCCCTCAGCACCCACTGAATGTCAGATGCCACGTGTGGTGGATTCATAGCTTCATCTCCTTTGACTGAGGAAGATGTGTTATTTCTACTTTTTTTCAGATGAAACAAAACCAAAAAAAAAAAAGAAGAAAAAAAAAACCAAGCCCATTGCTACTGAGTTGATTCTTACACATAGTGACCCTATAGGATACAGTAAAACTATTCCATAGAGTTTCCAAGGAGCACCTTGTGGATTTGAACTGCTGACATTTTTGGTTAGCAGCCATAGCACTTAACCACTACACCACCAGAGAAATTCAAATTTAAAGATGTATGTAATATGTCACGGCTGGCAACTGGTACAGGCAGAATTGGAGCCCAAGTTGGACTTGGTAAAAGTATGTCTTTGTTTGGTTGCATAGATGACAACCCAGTATGAAGCTAAATGTGAAAAATGTCTCAAATGACGGCCATAACTACAGGATTCAGGGGAGTGAGAAGTTACTCTGGTAGGGAGTTGGTCATAAGAATGGCTGGAGAGAGCTTTATG
Source organism: Heterohyrax brucei (assembly GCA_028571685.1). Taxonomy (NCBI): domain Eukaryota; kingdom Metazoa; phylum Chordata; class Mammalia; order Hyracoidea; family Procaviidae; genus Heterohyrax; species Heterohyrax brucei. The sequence continues at coordinate 73,634,257 of CM053161.1, forward strand.
GAAGAGCAGGTATTGGAGAAGGGCCATGGATGCTTCTCCAGGCTGGAGCTGGAGCTGGAGGTAGAAGTATGGGAGGAACAAGAGGAAAGGCAAGAGTCACATGCCTCTCCTCAGCAGCAGCTATTCTTCAGAACCAGTGTAAGTGCCCTGTGTGCTCCTTGCTTTCAGCAAGCATGGTCATGTTATCTGCATATCACACGTTGGTAATCAGTGTATGGTCCTGATGCTGCTTTCTTCTTTACAGAGTCCAGCTTCTTGGGTTACTTGCCCAGCATGCAGCTTGAATAATTATGGTGGAAGCATGCAGCCCTGAGACACATCTTTGCTGATGTTCAACCTTGGAAGTTGGAGTCTACCCAGACACACCCCAAAAGAAAGGCCTGGTGATCTACTTAAAAAAATCAGCCATTGAAAACCTTGGGGAGCACAGTTCTACCATGGCATCCATGGGTTTGCCAGGAGTTGAAATCAACAGTGCTGAAAGCCATTGGCACATACAGGACTCAGAGGTAATTCACAAATCCTTAGTGACATCACACCCACCAGGCTGACATGAAGCAGGTTCAGCCATGTCTTCCAAAGCCATTAATTAGGAGATGATGGTGTACAGTGAACAGTGAACAGTGTTGTCCCCAGCTTGGCATGCTGTGGTGAGCTTTTAATGCACCCAGTTGTGTTATTGGTCGTTGTGGCTACAAGCCACACCAGGACGCTTGGCCAATGCAGGGGGAGAGCTCATCTGGTAGCTGCCCTCAGGACACCTCTCCCGCTACTGGGCACATGCAGAAAGTCTAGTTTACAACCGAGAAAGCAAGGCTGCTGATTGGTTGATGAGTAAAGCACTTAAAGTTAGGGTCAAGAGCCAGTATGCCAGGCCCAACCATAGCAGCTGCCTGGGCTTGTTAAGCCCAGACTGGAATACCCAGGTACTGACATTCTTTGGAGAGTGGTTTTCAGTCGTTGCTGTGTCAGCTGAGACTAATGGCAGGCCATGTATAACATGGCATGCTCCTGCATCATCTTTATGGTCATGGGTAAGTCTGAGCCCATTGTTGTGGCCATTGTGTCAGTCCATCCCTTGGAGGGTTTCCCTCTCCTTCTCTGGCTTCCACTTTACCAAATGATGTCCCTTCCCTTCCTAATGATGAGTCCAAAATAAGAGTCTTGGGCAGTATTCTGTAATCCATAGAATTTTGATTGACTAAGTTTTGGAAGTAGGTCACCTAGCCTTTCTGCCTACTCTATATCAGTCTGGAAGCAACTGGAACCTGTCCACTGTGTGTAACCCTGCTGGTATTTAAAATATGGGTAATCTAGCTTCCAGCATTATAGCAGCAGTCAAGCCACCACAGTACAACAAGCTGATGGACAGGTGATGGCAGTGGGAGGTCCCAGAAGTTCTTGGCCTTTGGGGGCTCCTTTCAGTGTGTCCTGTGACTGAAACAGCACTGACCAACCTAAGAGAATTTCACACCACACACCTCTAATTTTAGGAAGAATTAACCATGAAGAGAAAACAGGTCTTGTGTACGAGGTCTGACGAGTCCACGAACTTAATTGTTCTAAGTGCTACATACCTCACTGCTGGATATCAGTACGGTCACCTTCAAAGTACTCGCCTTGGGAAGCTGTCCACTGATGCTAGTGCCTAGTCCACCCATCAAAGCTATTTTTCTGGAATGGCAAATTCACATGGTGGCACAGTGACAAGTTGGTGAACTTAATTGTGTAGTTGTCTGTGAGGGAGTTTTTATCCAGTAAACAATACCCTCCCTAAAGGAAACATTGAAAGGAAGACGTTTTGGTGACATTCAGGACATCAAGGGTAATATGACGATGGCTCTGATGGCCATTCCAGAAAAAGAGTTCCGAAACTGCTTCGAAGGATGGACTAGGTGCTGTCCTCAGTGCATACCTTCCCAAGCGGAGTACTTCAAAGGTGACCATAGTGATACTCAGCAGTGAAGTATGCAGCACTTTTTCTGGAATGAGTTTGCAAACTTAATTGGTGGTTCTTGTATTGGACTCAGATACACAGGAATTGATTAGAGATCCCAAATGAAAAAGCTGATTCTTATTTCAAGTGAAAATGCTTGTGTCTTAAGTGATGGTTTGTCTGGAAAGGTCACACCAAAAACCATCATCACCCAGGAGTGGGTTAGCGCTGAAAATGAACAAGGAATACACATGAAGCATGAGAATTAAAATTAGGTATTGCTCCCCCTTTTACTTTTTATAGTTATTTAGAAGAAATTTGCGTGTTTGACTTGGAATGTGCCGAGGCTTTGTTGGCCGGCAGTGTGCGCTGGTTCTGCCTGTTTCCGCTTGCTTGCCACGCTCACTAATTAGAGAGCTGCCGCCTGACTCACCTTGTTAATTAGAGGGACTTGCACACGGAGGCCTTCGGGCAGTGTGCCAGAGAGCCTCGCACCAGTGCCCCGAGAACGATGCAGCCTGTGAAGTCATTCTTCTCATCTACCTTCTATTTTTCATTTGAAATGAATAAATCATTGAGATTTTCCTGGTGGAGTGAGAATGCAAGAATTCACATCTTTGTAAGATGCAAATTACATGTGATCAATAGGAAGGAATGACTCGTGTATTGTATTATACTGACATGATTTCCTAATTTACTTCTCGTCAGGGTCTGAAATGTAGCCTGGAATATTTGTCTCCTGTCTGGGAATTAGTGCCCGCCATCTAGTAAAGGAGGCTGTTGAGCGAGAAACACAGCTGTTTTATTTTAGCTGTTGGGGTCTGGTCTGGTGGCTCCTCCTTGGTTTGCACAGAACGGGGAGAAGCTTCTGGAAGCTGGTCCTCTGAGGAGTGTCTGTTTGACTAGCCTTTTCTCCCCAGCATCTGCCAGATCTCTGGCTGCTCAGAAAGGAGCAGAGGCTGTGGGAAATATTGATTCTGATATTCTTTCATAATGGAGACCCCACCCCCCACTTACTGGAACTGTGGATTTTAGGTGGACCATGTATGTCTTTAAAAAAGAAAGTTTCTAATGTCTAAAATAATATTTGGCTTGCTTCAACTCTGGACCTGATCACAGAGGCTGTAGTGTCTTTAAACAGTATGTTGTCTCCTTTTCTTCCTTTGTAGGACACTCTGGACGCTCCTTTCAGTAGCTTTCTCCCAACGATTTGATGACAGTGAAGTATTACAGTTAAATGAAACGGTAACATTTCTCATTAGTTGAAACTAGGTAGTTAAAGACGTGACTTTCCCATAAGAAAGCCACTGGGTTCAGCTATCAGACATCTGGTGTCTCTGCTGAACTAAAAACTGAACCTACTGCCATCAAGTTGATTCTACCTCATAACGACCCCATAGGACAGAATAGAAATTCCCCATAGGGTTTCCAAAGAGAGTCTGACCTTTTGGTTAGCGGCCAAGCACTTAGTCACTGTGCCACGAGGGCTCCATCCCTGCTGAGAAGCCTGATTTAGCCACCCCCCGATCACACTGTCTGGTTAGTATCTTAAAAAAGTCAAGCCAAACTCACTGCTGTCTAGTCGATTTCAGAACCACGGACCTTTTGGTTAGCAGATGTAGCAGTTCGCCACTACACCACCACAGTATTCAGTTAGTATCTTAAACACGCCTAACGCTTTTACTCACAGCATTGGCAGTGATGGTGCTCGCGCACTTGCAGAGATTTTGGCAATAGTTGTGCACGTATTTAGAAAAAGGGAAGGCTGTGTATTGGCTCTTCTTGGAAGGGCATAGGCCAGGGTAGTTTTCTTCTAGGATATTTTTTCGACAGTTCTGGAACATCTGATTTTGTACTCCTGAGCATGTGCTGAGTACTTGCTGAATCAAAACATTGCCCTGGTCTGGAGCGAACCCCAGGATGGAAGGTCTTCCAGTCTTCAGAGCTCCCGGAGCTGATGAAGGGAGAATTAGAGAAGAAGCAAATCATTACCACATTCCCAAGACAGCGGGCCTGCACAGAGAAGGGTCAGGACCGAAGTCACAGGGAGAGGGACTACGTGAGGGCTCTTGGGGAAGCAGCAGAGTGCACACACACAGACAGACACACAGACATAATCCCTGCCATTGAGTCTATTCGATTCTGACTCACAGGAACACCGTAGGACACAGGAGAACTGCTCCACAATGTTTCCAAAGCTGTAATTTTTAAAAAAATTTTTATTTAACATAACTGAGTGAAAATGTACATTCACATATAAATTTACGTGCCCACCTATATGCAGCTTCCACTGCTCTCCCTGTCCGGTGACTGCACACTATTCCTCTCTGCTCCATACCTGTCTCATCTTCCCAACAGCCTCCTTTCCCCTCCTCTCCGTCCACTCCCCTTCCTCCAGCCAGAGGTCAGCAAGATGATATCCTATAGATGTATAGAAACATAAAGTGCTTCCAATATATGGTCACTCTGCATTGCCAAGTCCAATCCATTCCTGTCCAAAGAGTGGACCTTTGTTATAATTTATGGGAAAGGGCAGCATCAGGGCTGGGGGCCATGCTCTCAGAGAAACCCCAAAACCGCTGGACCATCAACTGAGGTCTTTTAGTGGAGATCTCATGATGCACCCCTTTTTATTCTTGTGTTGCCAGTGAGACTCCTCTCTGTGAGCTCCATCGTGACTATCACTGGTGGTGGCCGGGCACCATCTGGTTCTTCTGGTCCCAAGTCGATGTAGGCACCCACTCTTGTGGGACTCTTTGTCTTCTCGGTTGTCTTTACTGCAAAAGTTGTAATCTTTATGGAAGCGGATGGCCACCTCTTTCTTCCCAGGCCAACCTTTTGGTTAGCAGCCGAGTGCATAACCACTGTGCCACTAGGGATCCTTAAGAAGAGCACAGCAGCAGAAAGGCTTGGCGATGTGTCTGGCCCCTTCCCAAGTGCCTTGGGAAGGCTAGAGAATGAATAAGAGGAGAAACAGCTGGAAAAGCAGCCGTCAGATCCCCAAGGGCCGACTTCCTGCTTCTAGAGTTGCTAGACCTAGGAGGGCTTCCCAGGGCCGTGTTAGCTAGCGCGTGTCTCCAGCCCCACGGGGAAGGGACATCAGGATGTGCACATGCCCCACTCTGGCTCTCTGGCCCAGCGGGAGCTACACCGCTGGAGATGCTGCAGCGAACTTGGCTTCCTAGGAAACGCTGCCCTCTGCACGGTGCCAGCAGGGATGAGTGGCTGTAGCAGGTAAGGGAGAATCTCGCAGGTACAAGGCGCCACCTGTGCTAAGTCCTTGACCTGTTTGCCCTTGAGAAGCTTACTGAAGACCTCGTCTTCATCCATGGGTCATCATGCAGCAGTTCCCAAGCACCTGGTCTGGTTCCTCAAATATGACCTAAAGACCTTCCCTTTGCCAGGTTCAGTGCAAATAATCAGGAGTGCGAAGATGGAAAAGATGTGATCTCCTGCCTTTAAGAAGATGATGAGACAGATGGAAAGGATGCTTATGTATAGAAATATAGAAAAACTCACTGTTGATTAGAAACAGCAGCCTGGGGAGACTCAGAGCAGGGAGAGGTGACATTGGCATTGAGTTTTAGAGGACAAATAAGAATTTATTAGACTGAGGGGGGTGGGCTCAGTAGACATGGAGCAGCCACTGCAAAGACAAGGGGATGTGGCCATGCTCTCTGTGTTCAGAAGCTGGACATCAAAATCATTAAGATTTTGATGCAAGCAATGAGGCTGGAGGGTATGCAGTTGGGCCCAGGGTGAAAAGGATTGGAGGACATAGGGCAGAGCATGCTGACACCTTCTCTAAATAATAAAGGACACGAGGCCAGCCAGCCTCTCCTTTCCATTCTGGATGTACACCCCCAGAGGTGATTTTCACATTGTTTTCTAAAGTGATGTACAATGTGATAAAAACCCTATTGAAACCCATTGCTGTCCAGTCGATACTGACCCCTATAGGACAAAGTAGAACTGCCTCCTGGGATTTCCAAGGAACAGCTGGTGAACTTGAACTGCTGACCCTGTGGTTAGCAGCTGAGCTCTTAATTACTACACCACCAGGGCTCCACAGAATGTGATGGTAGAGGCTGTTTCACCATCCACACAAGGGTTAACCAGGGCCCAAACCAGCAGAGTGTGAGAGGAGCTCCTCAGACAGAATCATCAGGGCTTGGATGGTGGACCGGTCAGGGCTATTGAGGCAGAGGCTTTCCTTGGAAGGAGAGCGTCATAGTGAATTAACAGCCTCTATTCGTCTCTATAGACTCTATAACAGTCGCACCTCACAGCTACCTAAGACTTCTGCTTCACAGCCTACTGGCTTACAGCCATGGAAGTGGAAAATCCACCCACATTCCCATGAGCAGCCCAAGTGCTGTTGCATAGAATGAATTCGTTATCTCCAGGAGACACCACTGCATCTACCGCAACCCGTAAACCAAATCCTTTGCTGTCAGGTTCATTCTGACTCGTGGGAATCATAAAGGACAGAATAGAACTGCCCACACAGAGTTTCCAAGGAGCTCCTGATGGATTTGAACTGCTGACTTAGGAACTGCAGACGTAGCGCTTAACCACGACACCACCAGGGTTTCCCACTGGAGTCTTGAAGGACTGCAGATTGAATCCAAGCTCTGTTCTCTAACCCTGGGACAGCAGATCGTAATGGCAATTGTCACCACCACGGAGATGAAGAAGTGCCCATGCCTCCTGTCCTATCCCAGGTGGAGGGGACTAAGCAGATCCCCCAAACCTGACACTTCTCCATCTCCATGGTGATGGCAACTGCCGTTATGATTTACTGTCCCCAGGGTTAGAGAACATGGCTTGGATTCAATCTGCAGTTCTTTAAGACTCACTCAGCTACAAGCATCCACTGTGTACCAGGCACTGAGCTGGCACTGAAATGGCCTAGAGCCCTTGCCCTCACAGAACCAGTGCACATGAGACAAGCTTCACGTGGTCAGGAAGTCTCACTGAGCGCATCAGTGCTGGGGCTAAAACCTGGGTCTCCCATGTTTATTGCGTGTCTCTCTGCTAGTTGCTCTCTGTTCCTTGAACAAGCAGCTTGTTTCAGTAGGAAACCCTGGTGGTGTGGTGATTAAGAGTTTGGCTGCTCACTAAAAGATCAGCAGTTCAAATCCACCGGGCACTCTTTGGAAACCCTATGGGGCAGTTCTGCTCTGACAATGGGTTTTGGGTTTTTTGAGTTTTTGCTTCAGTCACATCAGTTACAAGAAAACAAAGAGATGGAAAACACAGTGACATTATAATAGTACTAAATTAGTAGCTTAAGGGACGTGGTGGTTCTGTGGTAGAGTTCTCTCCTTCCATGGGAGAGACCCGGGTTCAATTCCCAGCCAATGCATCAAACATACAGTCACCACCCTTCTGTCTGTGGAGGCTTACGGATTGCTGTGATGATGAACAAATCTCAATGACACTTCCAGACAAAGGCTGACTAGGGAGGGCCTGGAAGTCTGCTTTCAAATTTCAGTCAGTGAAAACCCTATGGGTCTCAGCAGTCCAGCCCCCAGCTGTTACTGGGGACAGCCCAGGACCAGGCAGTATTTCATTCAGTTGTGTGCCAGGGACAACTTGAGGGCAGCTAACAACTAACACAATAGTCATAACGTTTTCTTGTGGATGTGAAGGGCTGGGACCCCCAGAATGCTCTGGATACGATGCTATGTGGTACCCCACCCGGGCGGGCCTCTCATGCTGACCCTCCCCCCGCTTGCCTCCCTCCAGCCCCCTCTGCTCTGCCTCCCGTGGCTCCCTGGGCTCCTCTGTTTCTGCTCTAGCTTCCCAAGTCCATGGCAAGCCCCTGGAGGACAAAGATCTGCCCAGCCTTTCTGCTGCCCCCAGAGTCCGACAGTACCATGGACTCTTGGGATGCCTCTGCTGAATGATGACCAGTTTCTGCAAATACTGAGGCGTGTCATCATTTTCTGGGTCCTAAAGGTAAGACATTGAGGGCAGACAATGTGGGAAGTGCAAAGCTGCTGTACTCTGTTTTCAGGAGGGAACTGTTACGGCTCGTTTAGGCCAGATATAGCCCCCTCCAAACCCACCTGTGCTATGCTCTGATTAGAATTAGTTGATTTTATACTTTAATGTCTAGATTTTTTTCATTACTTTATATTGGTTATTATAAAATTAATTCTCTCAGTGGGCTCTTTAGGGGAAATATTCTAAACTTTGTTGTATTGCTTTGCAGTTATAATTACCACAAGGGTATAAAAACGCAGCACCTGGATTGTTTTACATGGAAATGTCCATACATTTCCTAACAGAAAGTTGGGATTCAAAAATGCCAACTAGAATCAAATTATTCTACTCAAGGCAACAGAGTGTCATCTATTGTCATGAGAAGGGTTGATTTTGCCTATGTAATGTGGTTGGTGTAGTAGTTAAGTGCTGCTTCTGCTAACCAAAAGGTCAGCAGTTCAAATCTGCCAAGCGCTCCTTGGAAACTCTATGGGGACAGTTCTACTCTCTCTTAGAGGGTCATTATGAGTCAACACCCACTCAACAGCACTGGGTTTGGTTTTGGTTTTGGAATATGGCTAGGGAAACCCTGTCAGTGTAGGGGTCGAGCACTACGTCTGCTCATCATAAGGTCAGCAGTTCATATCCACTGGGTGCCTTGGAAACTCTATGGAGCAGTTCCACTCTGTTCTATAGGGTTGCTATGAGTCAGGATTGGCTTGGCAGTGGTGAGTTTTTTTTTTTTTTTTTTTGGTTTAGCATGGCTGGACTCGGACACAGGTGCAAGCACGTGTGAGCAGCTAGATGCAGAGATGTGTGGTGAGGCCGGCTGAGTCAAGCACACGGCATTGACTGTTGACTCTGCCCCTAAGACATAGGCAGCATCTGTCTTTTCCTGCTGATTCTTTAAGGTGTTCCTGTCTGGAGGGGTGCAAAGACCCAGGGATGGGTCTATCTCTGCAGTGACAGAGTGCTGAGACCAAAGTCCGTCATGGAGAAGCACCTTGGTCAGTTTTGAGAAAGTGGCCCTGGAACTGAGGACAAAAGTGACGATGGGCTAGTCAGAGAAGGAGCTTGTGGCTGGGTGAGGGCTATTTCTGGCAAAGGAGTCAGAGCGGGCAGAGGCTGGGGGGCCAGAAGGCACTGGTGTGCTCCACTGCAGGCAGAGGCTATGAGATGGCAGCCTGTACGCTGCTCTATGGGGGCTGTGCTGTGCTGAATTTTCTTTTGTAACTAGCTGCCAATTTGTAAATACTGAGAGACTGCATCTTAAATCCAAGTTCAAACCAAACCTGGATTTCCAAGTTCTCTCCAAAACCTGGAGTCAGCATTCCCTGCCAGACGGCAGTGGTGGGTGTTGCTCTCCTGTGCACTCTCTGGCACCATTCCCCAAAGGGGCGTCTGAGCCCAGCACCCACCAGCTGCAGACAGGAGGCAGTTGTGGCCTGGGCTAGGCAGTGGATATCTTGTCTTTAGGGTGGCCAGAAGTCCTCTCAGGGCTTTCAGCATCGCCTGAGCTGCCTGAGCAGGTGTGCCTTTCAGAAAGATGTCTGGGTCTAGCCGGGAGAGAGCGTCTCACTGGGCCAGATAGGTGGCTGTTGACAACAGTTGAGGCAAGAGGTGGTGGTGGGGTATGTGGAAAGAAGACAGAACAGTGCCTCCCCCGAAAGATAGGATCGCTACGGGTCAGAATTGACTCGACAGCAATGGAGTTGGTTTTTTGGTTTAATCGCTGATAGAAACCCTGGTGGCGTAGTGGTTAAGAGCAACTGAGGCTGCTAACCAAAATGTTGGCAGTTCAAATCCACTAGGCGCCCCTTGAAAACTCTGTGGGGCAGTTCCCTTCTGCCCTCTAAGGTCGCTGCTGTGAATTGATATCAAGTTGATAGCAATGGGCTTAGTTTGGTTTTAATCCCTGAAACCTGAAAATGTTACCTCTTTCAGCAAAAACAAACAAATAAACAAACTTTGCAGATGTGATTAAGATCTAGAGATGGAGAAGTTATCCTGGGTTATCCAAATACCCAATGGCGTCGAGTCAATTCTGACTCATAACAAACCCTGTAGGACAGAGTAGAATTGCCCCATAGGGTTTCCAAGGCTGTAAATCTTTATGGAGGCAGATTGCCACTTCTGTTTCTCACAGAGAGGCTGGTGGGTTCAAGCCACCTAACTTTCGGTTAGCCCAGGAGCACAATCACACGTGTTCTCACGGGAGAAAGGCAGGGGGAGGTTTGACGCAGATAGAAGACAAGGCAGTGTGACGGTGGAAGCAGAGACTGGAGTTATGCCACCAAAACCAAGCAATGCGGTAGCCACCAGAAGTGGAAAAGGCAAAGAGGAGATTCTCTCCTGGAGCCTCTGGAAGGAATGTGGCCCTTGATAACACCTTAGTTTCAGCCAGTGACACAGGTTTCAGACTTCTGTCCTGCTCTGTGGAAACCCTGGTGGTGTAGTGGTTAAATGCTACATCTGCTAACCCAAAAGTTGGCGTTTCAAATCTGCCAGATGCTCCTTGGAAACTCCATGGAAGAGTTCTACTCTGTCCTATAGTGTCACTATGAGTTGGAAGCAACTCAGTGGTTTTTGTTTTTGGTTTGGACTCCTCTGTCTGTTGTTGGAAGCCAGCATGTTTGTAGTGATTTGTAACAGTGGCCACAGGAAATCGATACAGATCGTGTCAGGGAGACTTTGGAGCAGAATTGAGGGGACCGGAGACTCATGGGAGATGTTTCCTGAGGATGTGAGGTGGGGGAGCTGAGGAGGACTCCCTGTTGGGTCTGGTTGAAAGTAAGCCCAAGACTGAGCCATGAATACAGGGGGAGCCTAAGAAGCAGAGGCGGGGCACAAAGAAAGCAAAACAAGGAAGGAAGAGATGCCTATCAAGGGGATATAGCTTAGCTGGGGAGACCACAGTGGGCAACTGAGACTCAGTCCTATTGGGGACCTCCGAGAAACATGTATGATATATCTCTGAATTGTCTCTCTGAAGTTCAGGGAGCTGGGGCATTTGATTGACTGCCATCTCACACTGTTAAAGTTGGCATTAGTCCTCCACCCACCTTTTGCATTTACTGCTGAGTGGCCTCCAGTGGTTCCTGAGAAGTCTAGTAGACACTAAAGGATGCATTTGAGGTGGGACCCAGGCTGTGGCGTGGATCCCGTTACCATGGCTGAGCTGACATCAGGTGGGACCAGGGGATATGACTGGGACAAAAAGCATGTGCTTCAGACTCCCACGTTTCCAGCTTGGGCATCTACTGCGGTGGGGACCTGGAGGAGGAGCAGCTGTGGGGCAGCACTGAGTCTAGTCAGAGATTGGGTGGCTCCGATCTGACTGTGGAAAGCCCAGGCAGGGTGACTCAGTATGATGGAAGCACAGAAGGACATTGGAATGGGCGAGGTGGTGCTCGTGGCCTTAGTGAGAGTAGCTCTGGAGGTCAGAACCCACCCAGAATGGTCACGGTGGATGTGGTATGAAGCAGACACTGAGAGGGGACAAGTCCTTCAAGGAGGAGACACGTAGGAGCACGCTGAAGGGAGGTCTGAAGTCGAAGCTGGACTTTATTTTTTATTATTACAGTTGAGTGAAAATGTACATTCCCATATAAATTTGCATGCCCACATGTATGCATCTCCCACTGCTCTCCCTGCCTGGCAATAACAGACTCTTCCTCTCTGCTCCATACGTGTCTTATCCTACCAACAAACTCCTATCCCCTCCTCTCCACCCACTGCCCGCCTCCAGTAAGAGGTCAGCAGGACATTCTACAGATGCATAGAACCATAAAGTTCTCTCAAGATATGGTCACTCTGTGTCACCAAGTCCAATCCATTGCTTCCGAAAAGTTGACCTTCATTATGATTTATGGACAGCGGCAGCATGAGGGCCAGGGGCCATGCTCCCAGGGAAAGCCTGAGGCCCCTGGACCATCAGTTGCAGTCTTTTAGTGGCGATCTCAGGGTGCACCCCTTTTTATTCTTGTGTTGCCAGTGAGACTCAACTTTGTGAGCTCTGTCGTGGTTATCACTGGTGGTGGCTGGGCATCATCTGGTTCTTCTGTTTGCAAGTCGATGTAGTCACCCACTCATGTGGGTCTCTTTGTCTTCTGGGTTCTCTTTCCCCCACGTTGTTTTGGTCCTTGGTGATCATCTGTTCCTGTTGGGTTGGGGCCACTTGCTGTACCCTCAGATGGCAGCTTGGAAGCTTTTAAGACCCCAGATGCCACTCACCAATGTAGGGTGCTGAAGGCTCTCTTAGCAAAATGCTAGTTGTGCCAGTTGGCCTCGATTTCCCCTGAGAGCTTGATTGTTGGCCCCCTGCCCCAGCTACTCTGACCTTGCAATATTGGGTTAAGATGGGAGGAGTAATCATGTTACGTTGAAGTCCAGTTAATATTGATCTTCTTTCTAATGTGTGCTGTGACAGATTTCACCCAACCAAATTTCTATCAACTATCTGATCTAAACCCTCCCCCCCACCCTCCCTCTCTTGTCACCCTTTCAGCCGTCAGAGAGTCTTTCCTTGTATTCATGAGTCCGTTTTTAAGTTCTTATTGTAGGGGTCTCATACAATATTTGTCCTTTTGTCGCTGACCGCTTTCACTCAGCAGAATGTCCTCCAGCTGAAACCAGGTTATGAGATGTTTCCTAAAATCATCATTGTTCTTTATCACTGGAGAAGAAGGTGTAGTTGTCCACTGATGGATAGTAAGTTCTGTATATGTTGATGAGGTCTAGTTGGTTAATTGTGGCAATAAGGTCTTCTGTGTCTTCACTGAGCTTTTTTCTAGACGATCTGTCCAATATTGAGGATGGAGTGTTGAAGTCTCTCACTATTATTGTGGAGTGATCTATCTCATTTTTGAGTGTAGTCAGTGTTTCTTTGTTGTATTTAGGTGCTCTAATATTAGGTGCATAAATATTTACCATTGTTAAGTCCTGCTTGTGTATTGAACCTTTCAGCAATAGTGTCCATCCTTGTCCACAATGGTAGATTTTACATTAAAATCTATTTTATCTGAGATTAGAATTGCCACATTTGCTCTTCTTTGTTCATTGTTAGCTTGATATATATTCTTCCATCCTTTAACTTTCAGTTTGTTCATATCTTTAAGTCTGAGGTGAGTTTCTTGCAGAAAACATATGGATGGGTCGTGTCTTTTGATCCAAGATGTCAGTTGGTGTCTCTTTACTGGGGCGTTGAGTCCATTCACAGTCAATGTAATTATTGATAGGTATGTGTTTAGTGCTGTTATTGTGATGTTTATTTTTGTGTTGATGTTTTCTCTGTTCTTATTAATCTGTTCTGGGATATTTTTCTTTGTGAGTTGATTTTTCACTTTTTTCAGAGTTGGTTTTGTGGTTGTTGAGACTCCTGTATTATGTTTCTTGATTTGATATGTTGCATCTTTATTGTGCTTTACAGCTGCCCCTATGATCCCTCTTAATAAACGATGTATAAACCCAATTTTAATTACTACTAGTCTTTTTAACTTCCTCTCCATCTGGGAAGACTGTAACGACTGTAGTGCATCGCTCTTTTTAATATGATGACATCATAGGTTTCATGATATGATCACTGGATCATTTCTTTCACTATTATAGGTTTGATTGAGTTTGGAGCCTTCCCTAACTGAGTAGGTTTCTGGGTGATGTGTCCTGTATTTGCTTCTAAAATATAAAGTTAGTGGTTTTGTTATTCTAAGCCAAGAGATTCTTTCAGTATTTCTTGTAGCTTTGGTTTGGTTTTTACAAAGTCTCTGAGTTTCTGTTTATCTGGGAATGTCTTAATTTCACTTTCATATTTGAAAGATAGTTTTGCAGGATATATAATTCTTGGTTGGAAGTTCTTCTTCAAGGCTTTGAATGTGTCATGCCATTGTCTCTGTGCCAGCATGGTTTCTGCTGAGAAATCCAATGAAAGCCTACAGAGTTTTCCTCTGAATGTTAGCTTTGCTGTGAGTTTTGCTGCCTTTAAGATTTTGTGCTTATGTTTCATTTTGTTAAGCTTGACCATAATATGTCTTGGAGTCTTTTGAGATCTACATTGAGTGGCATTTGATATGCATCTTGGATATCTATATTCTCTTCTTTCATAATTTTGGGAAGTTTTGTGTCAGCAGCTCAGCAACAATGCTCTCTGTGTTCTCACATGTCTTGCCCTGTTCAGGAACTCCAATCAATTGTAGATTGTACCTCTTAATAGAGTCCCACATGCTTCTTAATTTTTCTTGTTTCTTTTTTTCTGTTTTCTCCTCATAGATGCTGTGGTCAGTAGCTCTGTCTTCCAAGTCAGAAAGTCTATTTTCCATTTGTTCCATTCTGTTTCCTTGGCTTTCAATTGAAGTTTCTATCTCTTTAATTTTGTTTTTGATCTGTTGAATTTCAGAGTACTGGTGTTCCATCAGATCAAACAGCTTGTTTAATTTTTCATTTTGCTCTGCTGCATTTTGTATAAGGTCTAGGAGGGCTGTCTATATAATCCTTTTGTAATAACCTTCCAATAGTTTCAGAAAGATCTTGGTTCATTCTTTTAGGGGCCTTCTGAAACCATGAGTGATTTCTTTATTACACTTTTATCCAGAGTTTGTTGTTTTTGGGGCATCATGTGAGCCAATAAAGGCTGGCAGAGATGCTGTGAGGATAGACAACAGTTGTTTCTCTAGGCTGTCTTGAAATGAAAGGTAAAAGGCATCTGGGAACTTCTAAAGTCAGTCAGGTTTTCAGGTGTACAGGTCCCTCTTCCCAGCTGGTAAAGTAAGCACCTCTATATCCAACCCCAGATGTTATAAACTGGTTCAAAATACAGAAAGGCTACTGCCCTGCTGGCCTCTGCTGCATGGCCCCAGCCATAGGTGACACTGTGTAGAATGCGGCTTTTCTGCCACAAAGTGCTCTCCTCTGGGCAGGTGCTGCCTCTCAGCCTAGGAATTAGGTCCAGCTGAGGCCTCCATATGGGTATATCTGCCTCCTGGTGGAACAAGATGGTGTCCCACACAAGCTCCCTGCCTGCCACGGCACAGGCTACTCAATGGCGGAGGCAGAAAGAAGCCAAAGGTGCTGAGATGCACAGAGTCCAAAGCCAGACTCTCAAAGTGTGACAATTTCACCCACCAAATCCACCAGCAATTCCCCCAAGAGCAGCTGCCAGTCAAGTCCCAGCTCCACCCACTGAAAGCTGGACTTTTTTTTAAAAAGATTATTCCATCACCACAGCAAGATGCTACTTCATTGTTACCAGAATGGGATGGCTAGATAACAAGAAAAAAAGAAAATAAGCAGTGTTAGCGAAGATATAGAGAAATGGGAACCTCATCCATTCCTGCTGGGAGTGGAAAATAGCATTACTGCTGTGGAAAACAGTTCAGTGATTCTTTTAACACTTAAACACAGAATTAACATGTGACCCAACAACCCCAGTGTATGTGCAAATGGTTAGTGAGCTGTGTTGCTAGCTGAAAGGTTGGAAGTTTGTGTCTACCTAGAGGTGCCTTAGAAGAAAGGCACCCCAAAGAACTGCAAATAGAAATTCAAGAAATATGTGCACAGTCAAATGGTGAAAATGACATAGATATCCACCAACAGATGAATGGATAACTAAAATGTGGTATGTCATGCAATGGAACATTACTCTGCCTTAAAGAGAGATGAAGCTTTGATATGTGCTACCACATGCAAGAACCTTGAAAATATCCTGTGCTAAATCAATCAGTAACAGAAGGACAAATACATAATCCCACTTTTATAAAATGGGCAAATATACAAAGACCAAAATTAATTAGTGTTTTCTAATTAGTGGGTGAGAGGGAGGAAGGGAGCATCTTAGTTTAGGGGTGCTGAGTTTCTGGTGTAGCAGTTCAGAGCTCAGTTGCTAATCAAAAGGTCAGCAGTTTGAATCCACCAGATCCTCCCTTGAAACTCTATGGGGCAGTTAGACTCTGTCTTGTAGGGGTACTATGATTCAGAATTGACATGATAACAATGAATTTTCTTTCTTTTTTTTTTTAAATTTATGTCAGTGGTCATGGAATAATTTGGAATTGGATAGGTGTAATGAACTGTGTGCAATTTGGTGGTTGTAATCAATGTCACCAAATTACACATGCAAAAATGGTTGAATTGACAGATAGTTTGTTATATATATAATTTTTTATCAAAACAAAAAAAAGCAGGCAGGCAAAGAAAGTTCAAGGTAAAGGGTATCATGTCACAGTAATACCAGTGGCCACTATTGTAGGGGGAATCACAGTTCAGAGCCTCAGAGATATTAAAAAAATAAAGACAAACAGAAGTAATCTTGTTTTAATTTTGCTACTACTGGAAACAAAAGTCATTCCAACAGTCAGTCAACAAACAGATAAACACATAAAGCAGCTGGCCTTGGGGAGGGAACATGCAACAAAAATATCATTTCAAACACTGATCAGAGACACAAAGAAATAAAATAGGATAACGTGATCAAGAGTGACAGGGCTCCTCCAGCTAGACTAGCTCAGGAGGGCTTCTCAGAGGAGATGACACTGGGGCTGACTGAAGGGTGTTGAGAAGGACCAAGCCAGGGTGAGAACTGAAAGAGGGTGTGCCAGTGCAAAAGCCCTGGGGCCTGTGTTTAGCAGAGAAGGAGGGAGCCTGGAGCAGTGAGCCAGAAGGCAAGCAGAGGGGGTCAGGCCAGGAGGCTGCCTGGAATCACATAGGAATTCACAGGCAGGGTTTGCAGTAAGTCTGATTGTCATGGGAAGTCACTAGAGCTTCTGAAGCAGGAAATGACGTGATTTGATACCCATTTTGAAAGGTCACCCTGGCTTTTGGGAGGAGAATAGACTCCAACTGGGCAGGCATGATGGCCGGGGTACTGGCGAAGATACTGCTGTAACTGTCCAAGCTAAAGACTGTAGGTAAGATGGGAGCAAAGACAGATGTTGAAGGGGCAGGTCTGTCTGAATTTCCAGTTATAATCACTGCTGGATTAAAAAGATATACCCCCCTCCAAACCAAACTCACTGCCATCGACAGAGTAGAACTGCCCCGTAGAGTTTCCAAGGAGCACTTGGCAGATTCCAACTGCCAACCTTTTGGTTAGCAGACACAGCACTTAACTGCTATGTCACCTAGGTTTCCAAAAGGATACATAGGAGGACTCAATTACCGTTTCTGAGGTTATTATGCACAGAAGTGATGCAATGTGTTGTATTTAATAGAGTAGAAACTTGATAATTGCCTAGCAGCCATTCATAGGTGATGCACTCTATCAGGTGTATGTTGTGCACAGGGATTACACCTGTTTGAGAAGACTCCATCAATTATTGATCTGTTTTGATTGGGTCTTGGCAAATGTTCTTTTAGTAAGGGTAGACTAGTCACAAATGACCCCACTGCTGTAATAGAGCTCTTAGAAGGGAGTGCTTGCCGTAGAAGCTAGAGAAGGCCAAGGTTGGGAGAAGTCCTGCTTCCGAGGACACAGAGGTCTTGTGGTCCCTACCCCTCACCAGGCTCCCCCAGAAGCCTGTCTGAAAGGATGGAGCCTGATGGGACCATGTAGAGGCTCTTCTGCTTGGACTGGGACAAGGCTGGCAGAGCAGGCTGAGCGAACGCAGCCGTGTGGCTGGACTCACGTAAGGGGGGCTGTCACATGTCCCTGGGGCCCCAGCCCAGCATCCACAGTATGCAGGGGAGTTAGCCATCCCTGCCAGGGTGCTTCCTGGGGGTTTTGAAATGCTACTGGAGGGGGCCGTGCGCTGACGTGTGGCCATGAGCGTCTGTCCTGGCTGGTGCCGATGGGTGCGGTGGAGACCTGGAAGGCCGGGTGCCAGAGTCACTGGGGGCCAGCCTCCCAGGAAGGTGGGATTCTTATACAGGAAAGCTTTTGGGCAGGGGGAACACACTGTTTGTTCCCTGGATTTGGTGACAGAGGTGTGACAAGCCAGATCTTTGCTCCTCACCTGACTCCAGACCCCTCACGGCAGGTCTCAGGCTGGCTGTGGCAGGTAATGGACTCAGAGTCAGACTGATGGAATGTCTCAGCTCCTCCTGCACCAGCCTCAGTTTCTTCAAGTGTTAAATGGCAACAACTCTACCTGGCCTGAGTTCAAAAGGACTCAGTGGAACAGATTTGGGTTATTTTTTTTAAGAATTAATTTTGTGTGCATTAACAACATGTACAACATACAATGTTACAGAGTGTACTTTGTTATAAGTCTGTGAAAGGACCACATCACACTGGTGCCACAGACACCAGCTGCCATCAGTCGACACCAGCTTTGGTGACTGCACGCATGCCGGAGCACAGCTGCCCTTCATGGCATTTTCGGTGGCTGATTTTTCAGAAGTAGATCACCACGCCTTTCTTCCAAGGGGCTTCGGGAGGGACTCAAACCTCCAACCTTTTGGTTAAAAGCCAAACACATTAGCCCTGTGCTCCACCCAGGGACTCCACACAGTGCCAACCCAAACTGAATCCACTGCCCTCAAGTTGGTTCTGATTCACTGTGACCCTGTAGGGAGAGCAGAAATGCCGCGTAGGGTTTCTGAGGCTGTAATCTGCCAGCCACATCTTTCTCCCCGAGAGTCGCTTTGGTCTCTTGACCTTTTGGTTAGCGGCCAGTGCTTCACTGCTTGCCACCTGGGTACTTTGTCGAAGCAGGTGCTAGCTGGTGTTCAGTGAGTCTTAGCAGTGCCATGCTGGGCTTCGGGTGTCAGGCTCACTGGGACAGTCACCTCCAGAAGGGGCCAAGCAGGTGACTTAGACTTGCTCCATGTGCAGGAGGTGGTCATCGCTAATGGTCAGCTGGAGTGAACTTACTTTCTCAAAACAACACCAAGAGAGAAGGCTGGTGCCTTTGATGAACCCTGAGGGGGCTGTTGACACATCTGTCCCCTGAGTGACCCGGGTCAGTTCAGTTGTCATGTGTCCATTAGAGCTGAACATTGTCCATCTTTGTATCTTCTGTGACTCCTGCCACCGACAACTGCCGTGTCACTGGAGACCAGGCCAGAGCCTGCAATCTGGCAATGTTTGGGACAGTAAATCATACCACTGAACGTTGCCAGGCGAACATCTGAGAATGATAACATCAGCAAACTACACTCGGTAACATTGTATGTTGTACGTGTTGTTATAAATGTGAGGAAAAAAAACAGCTGGGCCTGTGGTTTGTCATATTTCAAATATGTTGTAAGTCGAGGACTACCTGCATGAAACCAAACCAAGCCCCATTGCTGTCGAGTCCATAGCGACCCTGTAGGACACACTAGAACTGCCCCATAGGGTTTCTAAGGAGCGCCTGATGGATGTGAACTGCCACCCTTTTGGTTAGCAGCCGCGGCTTTTAACCTGTACGAAGTTTGTACATCATTTTGTGCCCGGGTTTTTCTTGTTGCTGTTTAACATTACGTCATAAACATTTCCCTGTTTTACTAGAAATTATTTGTGTAAAACATTTTAATGACTTCATAATATCCTAGTCAAAGCATATGCTGAATTCACTTGACGAATTCCATGTATTGGTTATTTAAATTCTTTCCAATTTTTCATGGTATAAATGGCAATGCAATCAACATCTCTGTGCATGAATCTCTCTCTGCCTCCTGTGTCTTTCCCTGAGATAGACTTTTAGAAGCATGATCACTTGGGTATAACATTTAGCTCTTTTTTAAATGTTTGCTCTACAATGACAGATGGACTCCTGGAAAGGATGGACCTTTTGTCCCCCTCCGGCTGATTTGTGTGCCCACATCCTGTGTCGTGGCAGAGTGCTGGGTGGTTGTGCTCAGTGTGGAGAAAGTGCTGTCCTGATTTAACGTGCACCAGCCCTGAGACAGGCACCGTCGATGCCACTGGTGACGACCGCGGAGCTCCCGGAGGCCTGAGCGGGTGGGACTGGCTGATGGAGTCGGTGCTGGAGACGCTCCCTGTGCTGAGACTGGGATGACCTCTGCAGACTGGCTCTCGGAAGGCAGACTCAGTGTGCCTGTGAAGGGAACACTGCTGCCCTGCAGCGTTTGCCTGGTGCCACGGCGAATGGAGAGGGGAGACGTGGTTCTGAGACGTGAAACGGAGGCAGAGGCAGAGTGGGTGAGCGGGCAGCCAGCCCCTGCCCCTGCCCTCACCTCTTCCAGGGATGCTGGCCTGGAGCAGGGTGAGGCTGCCAGCCCTTCTGGGCTGAAACTGCCTCCTTGTGCAGGACCTAGCTCTGCTACTTAGCTCACGTGACCGGGGGCAGATTTTCGAACCTCTTTGTTCCCCAGGTTCTCTGTCAGTGACATGAGGTATGGGGTGACACTCTCTAGGTTAAGATTATGGATGTCAATGGGCCACGTGATAGAAACACAGAATGTGCTGGCCACTCCCTCTGCTTCTGCCACTCTCAGGGCAACATCTTCCTGCTCATGACACGTGCAGCAAAGGGAAGCATCACCCTTGTCATGGATTGAATGATGTCCCCCAAAAATGTGTGTAGCCATTTGGCAGGCCATCATTCCCAGAATCGAGTGGCTGTTCTCCTTCTTGTGATTTTCCTGTGTTGTAAATCTTAGTCTCTGCCTGCGGCTAGTAGGGCAAGAGGATTAAGGGGGGACTTTAACACCCTTATTAAGATCATTTCCCTGGTTGAATGCAAAGGGAGTTTCCCTGGGGTGTGGCTTACGTCAGTCACCTTTTGTCCTTCTGTCCTACAAGAGATACAAGGAAAGGGAAGCGAGAAGAGAGTTGGGGACCGTCAAGAAAGCAGCACTAGGAGCAGAGCATGTCCTTAGGACCTGAGGTTCCTGTGCTGAGATACTCCCCAACCAAGGGAAGACTGACGCATCACAAGGACCTTCCTCCAGAGCTGATAGAGAGAGAGAAAGCCTTCACCTGGAGCTGACACTTTGAATTTGAACTTGTAGCCTCCTGGACTGTGAGAGGATACGTTTCTCTTTGTTGAAGATATCCACTCCAAGTATTTGTGTTATAGCAGCACTAGATGACTGAGACCCTCTTTCAGGTTACCTGCCTGTAGGTGTGTCTCAGACCTGAGAGCTGACCTCTTGGGAACTCCGGTCTCTCTACAGCAACAAGCTGGGAGTCACCCAGAGTGTCTTTCTTCATTCCTGTGGCCTAGCAATCCCCCACCTGCCCCCAAATGTCAGCTCTCCAAGGTGTCCACTGAGGTGAAGGCCTTGGCTTTCTCAGGGGTGATTTTCAGCACCTAAGACTCTTGTCCTAACATATTCAGTGGGCATCTGATAATTGTGATAACCCCACTGGGTGGTGAGCAGGGCAAATTAGCTAAAAGATGATTGATTTTTTTTATGCGTAATTTTATCTCCAACCTTTCCCATGAACGTGCCATACCAGGTAATAATTTCTTCTCCTAGGTATTTGCGTATCAAGATCTCACATCTATTTACGGTTGCCTGGAAGCCTCATAATTACAATACAGTCCAAGTGCCCATTTTCTTTTCCTGACTACAAATAGGGATCAATCGAATTTTAAATGACTGCTTCCGGGCTCACTCCTGATCGTGACCTTTGTAAATGATTAGAGCTCACCGCTGCTGCCGTCTGCCCAGAAAAGGCAGCGGGCAGAGCTTTCTAAGTGGCATTTAATCTGGAGATGGGCCAAAGATATTTGAAGGGAAACCAACAATGAGCTGTCAGCTGAGGTAGTACTTGTGAACCTTCTCTCTGCCCGAGAGACGCTTCGGTGTCTCAAATGTCTCCTGTCTTCTATCTAGTTCCTGTGGTTTTTGTCCACGTCTGTTCTGGAGCCTCTCGACACCCGGCAGGAGGCAGTCTTCTGGCCTGCTTCCCAGGAAAGGGACTCTAAATTCAGAACAGCCCAGGAGCTTTCAGACCTGGACGTAAATATTTTCATTTGCCAGAACGAAGTTTCTTTGTTTTTATTTCTTTTTAAATCATTGAATTTGATCTCAAACTCTAAGCTTTAGACTGTGATGCTGGAGAAGCCTGCAGGGTAGACAATTCTCACTGACGAGGTTGAGGCCAGGGCTTGCTTTAAGCTCTGATTTGACTTCCCAGATCACTGGAGCTAGATTTTTGGATTCAGGGTCAAGGCAGCAGAAGTGTGCGTTCAAACCCCAGCACTGCCTGAGGACAGATGGCTGAAGCTCTGGTGCAGAGCTCTTCGGGAACGTGGACCTCCCTCACTTCCGGGGTCAGGGTTCTCCCTCATTTCCGGGGTGAGGGTTGGGGAGGCAGTTTCACACCAGCCCATGGAACGTCAGTGGAAGCACCCTGCAGAGCAGTGGTGTGGACTAGTGTGTCCTTCTTCTGAGCTGGGAGCCCCACCTCTGTTTCTGCAATTTCTGCCTTTAGGGATGAGTTTGTCATCTTCATCTCTGAGTCAGGTGTGGGTCTTGCAGTGAAGTGCACGCTCCTCAACCTGAGCTCTTTCCCGCAGGTGGAAAGGCGAGCATCTGGCTGTGTGCACCTGTCTCAAAACACCACCTGTGTCCTGTGCCTAAATGTTTCATCTCTTTGGCCACTGAAACAGAGCAAAATGCAAATGCAGTTTATAGAACAAGAGATGGTACACCCTCAGGTCAGGGCTGAAGCCAACAGGTTTTTGCAGCTGGAATTGGTTTTATCTGTTCTATCCGTCTTCAGTAAGGTTAACACAGCTGACTTCTTGATGTTTCTGTTGTAGCAAACCCAGGGATTACAGTTTGAAGCAGTGGATTTAGTTCACAAATACTGTGTGCGAAGCTGGTGCCTTTTGCATGCCGTCACGTTGGGCTCCAAGATGTGTCCCCAGGGCCAGTGAAATATCACTGAGCCTGAAGCCAAAATCCACGAAATCTCCTTCTGGACTGTGGTGACACGATTAAGCATTTGTTCGGGCACAGTTTGGGAGGGTGAACCCTCCAGATGGTTGAAGATGTCTCCGCTTCTTGATTGTAGACCTCTCTTTTGTTCGTTCCCTGAAGAGCAGCAGCTTTGCTGGTAGCAGTTTCTTTTCCCACCATTCACATGTACGCATGCAAGTGTTTTCTAAGATGCTTACATGAGTGTCATGTTTTGCAGATGATATATAACAGTCGGATTTAGGTGAGAATCTTGGGTGCAAAAATCTATTGCTCCTGGTCATGAAGGAAGCACACGCTTATCACAGTGAGTTCTGATAATTGATCCCACCACCAGCAAAGGGTATTTTTTGAATTTTCACATTTGTCTTGGCACAGACAAGATCAGTAATTATTCTAATGAAAAGGATGGCCTGTGTTTCTAAAGGGTACAGCTTGCACTTGAAGTAGCTGTTTAACCTCTGAGGTCATGTGGCTTTTCGCAGAGTTGAGAGAAATGCGTATCTCACAGACAGCCAAAAGACACTGCAGCTTAGGAGAAGAAACCGGGTCTTGCAGAAAGGGTGGCTCCCAGGCTGAGTACTCCCTGGGACACTCAGTCAGGGCTCTGTCTATAAAGGGTGAGCATCAAGTGTATAGACCAGCACTGGTTGCTGTGAAGTCCGTTCCAACTCCTGATGACCCCATTTATGTCACCACAGAAGTGTGATCCGTAGGGTTTTCAAAGGCCAAATTGTGGGAAGTTGATTGCCATGTGTCTTTCTTCTAAGATGCTTTCAGGTGGGTTAGCAGCAGAGCACTTAACTGTTTGCACCACCCAGGGACCCCATTCTGTGCCTGAGGGAAATAGAATTCAGTCTTTCACCATGAAGTGAAAATGCCCTCCTTATAGCTGGAATCACAGAGGCTTGGACATGCTAACCATGGTACTAAAGGACCACAGCTCAGATGCTAGGCACAGGACAGAGTCCTCTGTTCCACATGGCATCCACAGACAGCACCACTGCAGGGGACTTTCATGGTGGAGTTTATGAAGGAGAGGGTAGGAACAGGGCTCTCCAGGCCCCCTGCCCCAATGGTGAGATGAGGGAGAGACACATCCACTTTCAGGCATCTTTTCTCTTCCTGTCTGCTGGATCCCAAAGGTAGTGTGGTCCTACGTCCCCAAGACCGCCATGGTCCATCCCTACCCATGGCGTTGGTTTGGTCCGCCTCCTGCTGCCCGGAAACCAGGAGGTGACGCCCTACTGGGTGCAGCATTTCCTGAGGAACCAGAGGAGGTAAGGCGAGAAGCCCCCAGCAGGGATGAGGTTCTGAGCAGTGAGGGGCAAGGCCTGGATTGGGCGCCCAGGCACCTCCCGCACAGTGGGCATACTGGCATCTGCTGAAAGCAACGGGTGGGCAGCAGAGCTCAGAGGGCTGGCCTAGCCATCCTGGAGGATACCGGAAAAGTAGGACCACACCGTTCTCTGAAGACAGTGGACTTTTCTGGCACCTATTGCTGCCACTGGAAAGCCTGGTGGTGCAGCGGTTAAGTGCTATGCCTGCTAACCGAAAGATTGGCAGTTGGAATTACCCAGGTGCTCCGTGGAAACTCTATGGAGCAGTTCTGCTCTGTCTTATAGGGTTGCTGTGAGTTGGAATCGACTCAACGGCAGTGGCTTTTGGCAGTGGCTATTGCTGCCACCACATTCTCCTCATCTCTGCGGCCCCTGTGCCACCTTCCCCTCCTCCTGTCCTGCCTTTTCTCCTCCCTCGTTCTTCTGCCCAGTTCCCCCTGCCTCGCCTCATCACCTGCCTCCATCTCTCCTAACCTTTGAACTTCCTGCCTTCACAGCTGACTGCTGGCCAGCATGGAGTGGTGGCTGCAGGAGGACAGTCACTTGGAAGTCCTGTCCTCTTTCTCGGGTAGGCAGTGGGGCAAGGTTGGCTGGGAAGCTTCCATACCACCTCCTCCTCAGTGCCACAGCCTCTTGTCCCCATGGTTTTCTGAGTGTCCTGGGTGTCAGTGAAGGGCTTCCTTCCTTCTGTTTCTCATATTTCTCATTGCTGGTTTTCCACTGCTGAGAAGCAAACTATCCCCAGTGTTCTACTTAGGGTACAATTACAGCTATGTCACTGTCCCCAGGTTCAAGTTGCATCTGGCCCCACCTCCTAGTGGTCACCAGGCTGACCACACTTCGTCCTCTTCATGGTGAAAAGGTAGCAGAGTATTAAAGGCATCCAGGGTAACTCGGTGTGCCTGCGCCTGTCCTGTCTGTTTCCCCCAGAAAGGGGGTTTCATGTCACCATGAGGAGGGCAAGGAGGTTTTTCCTACTTGTTGGAGATTCTAGAACTGGATGGTTTAGCCATGAGGGTTTCCCAGCCACTGTGCTTGGCCTTTACTTCCCTGGAAATCATTTGATCGGGGAGTTGGTTGGTTGAGTTTTGGAAATTTTTTTCTGAGTTCTTATTTAAGAAAGGACAGGGTAGTACCTTACTGTCCCAAGATTCTGGAATGAGTAACTTGTATAATCAAGTAAATTTAGTACAATTTCATGGCAAAACCAGCAAAGATGTCATTCACGGATGAGGATTTAGCTGAAATGGGTGGAGCTAAGAGCCCATATTTTCCAAAAGCATATTCTGTGGAATGCACTTGACTACAGGCACAGAGAGATGTCTTAGCTTCTCTAGGGCTGTCATCATGAGGCACCAAACACCCTGTGGCTTAAAACAGCAGAAATGTATTCTTCTCACAGTTTTGGAAGCTAGAAGTTCAACTTCAGCGTGTCAGCAGGGCCATACTCTTTCTGAAGGAGCTAAGGGAAGACTGTTTCTCTCCTCTTTCAGCTTCTTAGCCCCAGGAATTCTTGGCTTGGGATAGATAGTGTCACTCCACTCTCTGCCTCTGTCTCCATGTGGCTGTATCTTGTATGTCTTTGCTGTGTGTCTGTATCTGTGTCTCCTCTTCTTTCTTTTTTTTTAATTTTATTTTTATTGTGATTAAGTGAAAGTTTTATTTTCATTGTGATTAAGTGGACATTTACAATCCAAGTCAGTTTGCCCTACAAAACCCCAAGCACCTGTCTCTGTGCCCCTCTACCTGCTGTCCTCACATTGTGATAGTGCACTTTTCCTTTCCACTCCGTATGTCTGGTATCCACTCGCCCAATACTTGTCCCCTTCTCTCTCCCCTCTAAAGAGGAACCAGTTTCTTCATCTCTTCTTATAAGGACTCCACTCGTATTGGATCAGGCAAAAACAGCATGCTTGACAAAGCAACTGGGAAGTCTAGTGACAAAGAACAAACATTTCTGTCAGTCCGTCCATCTGGGGGCCCACTTGACCAGTCCAAAGGCCTGAACAGAAGACCAAGTCCCCTTTCCTGGACACTGCCTGGAGCGTGAGTGCCAAGCCCAGGTGAGAGTCCAGCCTTGTCCCTGTCCCTGACCTCAGTTCATAAGGACCTTCTACAGGCTTGAGTGTCATCAGAAGCCCTGGTAGATCTACTCTCCCAAGCTGCCAGTGTGCACAGTGCGGTCAGGAGCCTGTGCCCCTCACAGATGACAAAGGCACAGCTCCTGCTCTCCAGACAGTGGGTAGGTTGTCCGCCTTCTCTCTTGTAAAGTGAGGATGTCAGCAGCCTGCACCGACTTCCGTGAGTATGCCTGTCAGAGTAAATGGCTTTGTTGAATGAAATTGAAGCCATTAGAAGCTTCTTGCAGAAACCAAGAGATGGTCTTCCAGCTCTCTCACTAGGTACATTGTGGTTGTTTTTGTTTGCCTAGTTCTTTCCATTGTATCAACAGCCTTTTGCAGAAAGCCAAAAGGCAGAAGTCTTTCCTCCTTTCTTTGATTATTTTCACTTGAACCTTTCTCTGATGACAGTTGCTAGTACCCAGGGCACCCTGGGACCGGGCAGGATCTCAAATCTAGGGCAGGGAGAATGCTGTACTTTGCTTTGCTTAAGGAAAACAAAAGTTGGTTACTTATTTCATTTCATTATTGTGGAATTCACAGACTGTTCTGCGATGTAGGAAGCCAATTACATTGATCCATAGGATCATTTCTAGACCCAAGGTTTGAAGGGCAAATGTTCAGAGATGATTGTCTAAGGCAACAAAAATGCTAGAGAAAACATTTAAAGGCAGTAATCTTAAAGTCTTCTCCTGAAGCACTCACCAAGTGTGGTTTCCAGCATTGTTCAAAGCTTGAAGGACTGTTTCAGTGAAACTGTCTTAGCAATGAAGAATCTCCATGTCTGGGGACAGAGGAGCAGTAGTTTACTGAGGGGCTCATTGGCGCACCTCATGCCTGGGGAGCAAGGACAGTGGCAGCACTAGCAGCACCGTAGGGACAAGCAGAGCTCCCCAGATGTTACGTCACTCTCTGTACAGCCTCAGTCCCGTGACAGCTCCTGTTATTGTTGCTGGTGTCCAGTGGCGTGACCACAGGAAGTGAGGGACCCAAGTGACAAGGGTTTGTCTACCACACTATCAAATTCTTTGAAAATGTAAAGAGCATTTTAAAGAAACTTTTGATTTTTAGAACAGTTTTAGATTTACAGAAAAATCATCGAGTTCCCATATACACCACCAAATGTCCCCTTATTATTAATGTTTTGCATTGGTATGGTACCTTCGTCGCAATTAATGAACCAATGTTAATACATTATTATTTATTCACATTGCCTTAGTTCTTCCCTAATAGAAAGGTGGGACTGTAACACCCTTCTTAAGGTCACCTCCCAGCTCCAAAGTAAAGAGAGTTTCCCTGGAGTGTAGTTTGCACCTGCTTTTATTCTTTCATCCTACAAGAAATAAAAGGAAAGGGAAGCAAGCAGAGAGTTGGGAAACTCATACCATCACAAAAGCAGCACCAAGAATAGAGGACATCCTTCAGAACTAAGGTTCCTGCACCAAGATGCTCCCTGACCAATAACTGATGCAATACGAAGAACTTCCTCCAGAGCCGACAAAGAGGGATAGCCTTCCCCCAGAGCGGACACCCTGAATTCGGACATGTAGCCAACTGGACTACATAAGAATAAACTTCACTTTGTTAAAGCCATTCGCTTGGGGCATTTTCTGCTAGAGCAGTCTCTACCAGATGACTGAGACAAAGACCATAGAGGTAAAGTGCCATTCTCATTCTGTCCGATCAAGGGTACATGCTATCACCATGACCTTGGTCACTTGCCTGACGCAGTGTTTTTCGATTGTGCCTGCTGTAAGTTATGCCTCCCCGCCTTGGTCTGTCCATGTTCTACTCTTTGGAAGGAAACGACTCTGAAGGAGTGGGGAGTGTTCCACCTCCTTGAGTGTAGACTTTCATTGTAAATCACTTGAAATTTTGCACTGAAAAATATGTCTATTCTCCATTTATATATTTGTTCAATAATCTGTTTCCATGAGTGAGAACTTCTGGGTATCTATCTTATATTTTAGGTGGGAGCCCTTTCAGTTGACTTCTGTGTCTCTTTGATATCGCCACATAACTGCTCTTTGGGGCATGTCTTGCTCTCTGGCGCAGTAAGATGTTCCAGGCTTATCTTGTGCATTGCCTGCCTGAGCCCTAGAGTCACCTGTCCCTCCAAGGAATCTTGATTGTTTTTATTGAAGAACAGCATTGGAAACCAAGTTTCGGACACTGATGTGCTCACTGCTGCTGCAGTCTCCTTGCTTCTAGGCCCTCTCGGAGGACAGAGTAAGAAAATACACATGTAGACACCTGTGATAAATGCACGTCTATAAATACTACTGCGTATCCCACATGGACCCATATTTTGGCAAATATTAGTTCATTCTGATGCCTCCAACATGGATTATTCTAGCCTCTTGCCCTGGCTTATCTATAAACAACCACTGAGACAGTGAGAAGGCTGGCCCCCAGCATCCTCCATCTACTTACGTAATAGTTTGATTCCAATATACGTGTTTAGTGGATTCAAAATTGTCAAGCCATATCCCTGTGGGAAACAACTTTATCAACTGGAGTCCAGTGCTTAGATACAGTTCCTTTTACCTTTGATCTTCAAATCTCTACTCATTTCCGAAGTTATTTAGGTCAGCACTTTTCCCTACACCTTTGGTGAGTTTATTTTGTATTCATAGTACAGTTAGATTATTTTGTCACGATCTGCATTCCATCCTGGGATCCTTCAACCTCCTAAATGATTTGTTCAGATTTGCATAAATTTGCACACTCTTTGTGCTGCAAAAATCTATGGGCTTGCCAAACACATAGTGACATATGAGGTCTAACAATCAAGTTCATGAACTCATCCTACAAAAAGTGCTACATACCTTACTGCTGACTATCACTATGGTCACCTTTCGAAGTCCTCCCCTTGGGAAGCTATGCACTGACACTAGTGCCCAGTCCACCCTTCAAAGCAATTTTGAAACTCTTTTTCTGGAGTGGTCATCAGAGCTGTTGTCATATTACCCTTGATGTCCTGAATGCCATCAAAATGTCTTCCTTTCAACACTTCCTTTATCTTTGGGTAAAGAGAAAAATCACTGGAGGCCAGATCAGGTGAGTAGGCTGGGTGTTCCGATATGATATTTATTTACTGGCTAAAAACTTCCTCACAACTATACAATTAAGTTCATGAACTTGCCACCGTGCCACCGTACACAATGGCCATTCCCAAAAAAGTTCCAAAATTGCTTTGAAAGATGGACAAGGTGTTGCAGTTGGTATGTAGCTTCCGAAGGGAAGTACTTTGAAGGTGACTATAGTGACATTCAGCCGTGAGGTACATAGCACTTAGAACAATTAAATTCAGGGACTTCATTGCCTGACCTTGTATATCCACTGCTGTATTATCAGACAGGACAGTTTCACTACCCTAAAAAATCCACTCTGCGTCACTGATTCAAACTTGCCACCTCCTAAAATCCTTGGCGACCATTTATCTGTTTATTATGCATTGAATTGTGCTTCCTCCCCCAAAAGGTGTGTGTCAGTTTGAGTGGCCTTGATTCTCAGTATTGCGTGCTTGTCCTCTGTTCTGTAGTTGTAATGTTGTGTTAAAGAGGAAGCCTTAGTCATCTAGTGCTGCTGTAACAGAAGTACCACAAGTGGATGGTTTTAACAAAGATAAACTTATTTTCTCACAGAAAGGTAGCTTACAAGTGCAAATTCAAGGCATTTGACAGCTCCAGAGGAAGGCTTTCTCTGTTGGCTCTGGAGGGAGAGGGTCCTTGTCATCAAACTTCCCTGGACTAGGAGGGTCTAAGGCACAGGAACTCTGAGTCCAAAGGACATGCTCTGCTCCCAGGGCTTCTTTCCTGGTGGTGTGAGGTCCCCTACTCTCTGCTGGCTTCATTTTCTTTTATATCTCAGGAGACTCCCTCAAAGCAGAATACAAGCTTCTACATTGAGTCCTGACTCGGCCGACCCAACTGCTGCCCAACCTCCCTCATTAACATCGTAGAGGCAGAATTTACAGCACATAGGGAAATCACGGTACAGGAAGTCAAGACCTAGCCATACTGACATACACATTTTGGGGGTCATAATCGATCCGTGACAGAGGGTTATGGTGGGGTGGTAACACCCTCACCGCGGTCACATCCCTGATCCAATGCAAAAGGAGTTTCCCTTGGTTGTGGCCTGTACCACCTTTTATCTCTCAAGAGATAAAAGGCAAAAGGAAGTGAACAGAGAAGGGGGATCTTGAACCAACCAGAAAGAATCACCAGGAGAAGAGTGTATCCTTTGGGTCTGAGGTTCCTGTGCTGAGATGTTCCAAGACCAAGTGAAGACTGATGGCATCACAAAGATCTTCCTCCAGAGCTGACAGAGAAAGAGAGCCTTCATCTGGAGCCAGCACCTCAGTTTGGACTGGTAGCCTACTGATCGGTGAAAGAAGAAACCTCTCCTTGTTAAAGCCATCCACTTGTGGTATCTCTGTTAAAGCAGAGGATGAGCAAGACACTCTCTCTATAATTTTGCCTTCTAAATGGAACCATGTACTATGTAGCCTTTTCAGACTGGCTTCTTTCAATTAGCAATACGCGTTCCTGTTTATGCATGGCTTGACAGTTCATTTTTCTTTTTATCACCAAATAGCATTTCATGGGGTGTAGGTACCACAGTTTGTATATCCATCCACTCTTTAGAGGATGTCTCAGTAACTTGTGGTTTGGGGTGATGACGAATAAAGCTATTATAAACATTTCCATGCAGACTATTTTGTAGACATGAGTTTTCACATCATTTGAGTTAATACCTAGCAGTGTGATTGCTGGATCCTATGGTAAGACTAGGCTTCGTTTGTGAGAAATAGGCATACTGTCGCCTCAAGTGGCGATCACATTTTACTTTCCTGCCAGCAATGGACGAGAGTTCCTGTTGCCC
The DNA here is from genome assembly GCA_028571685.1 of Heterohyrax brucei. Classification (NCBI taxonomy): domain Eukaryota; kingdom Metazoa; phylum Chordata; class Mammalia; order Hyracoidea; family Procaviidae; genus Heterohyrax; species Heterohyrax brucei. Next base: position 73,665,339 of record CM053161.1, read on the forward strand.
TGTATCCTTGCCAGCAATTGCTATTGTCCGTTCTGTTTGCTTGTGTATTTGTCTTTCAGCTACTCTGATGAGTGTGTGAGGTGCTATGAAACTAGGCAGTGCACCATCCCAGCTGGAGTGCGCCTGGCATCACCTTGTGAGAGCAGGTGTGTGGCGATTATCTTGCTGTTTGTGTTTGCATCTTCCTAATGGAAAATGATGCTGGACATTCTTTTTTTACATGCTTCTTTTCTTTCTGTGGAAACCCTGGTGGCATTGTGATTAAGTGCTACGTCTGCTAACCAAGCGGTCAGCAGTTCAAATCCATGAGATGCTCCTTGGAAATTCTGTGGGGCACTTCTACTCTGTCTGTAGGATTACTATAGGGTCACTATGAGTCAGGGTTGACTTGATGGCAGTAAGTTTGGTTTGGGTTTTTTACTTTCTTTCTGTATAATTTTTGAAGATAATTTTTATTTTTACATAGTTTCAAACCTACTGAAAAGTTGCCAGTACAGCACAAAGAACTCCTTTGTTCTTCAACAGTGTGAGACTAAGTTGCCGCCTTCATGTTCCCTTACTGCCTAATACTTGAATGTGTATTCCTACAAGCAAGGACATCCACATAAATTGCTACAACTGCTGAAGTCAAGACATAATATTGGTACATTTTTATCCTTGACTTCCTAGATGCCACACAAGTTTCACCAGTTGTTTCAGTGGCATCCTTTAGAACCCAAGGACTGAGTCCAGAATCATACAATACATTTTATTCTTGGCTCCTTTCAGCATCCTTTATCCTGGAACGATTCCTCCCACGTCCCTTGTCTTTCATGACTTTGATACTTTTGAAGGTTACAGGTTACAGTTACTTTGTCCATTGTCCCTCCATTTGGTTTCACTGATGTCCCCTCCAGTTTAGATTCAGGACATGGTTTTTTTTGGCAGGAATGTCACAGAGATGGTGCTGTCCTGCACTTGCTGCATCTTACCAGCTGGCCCTGATTTCAGTGTGTCCTATTATTGATGATGTTGATTTGATCAAGATTATTGGTATCTGCCAAGCTTCCTTGCTATAAAATCACTGTTTTTACTTTTGTAATTAACTAGTGTTTTGTGGGGAGGAGCTTTGAAACTAAGTAAATATTTTGTTGTCCGTCAACACTTTACCCACTCCTTTCGGCATCCACTGAGGGTTTATCGGGGGATTCATAGTTATCGTCATGATTTTCTCACTCCACTCTTCCTTCCCCATACACTTGGCATTCTGCTGGAAGAAGAGCAATCTCATCTACCGTTTATTTATGTGCCTCAGTAAGGATACACGGATTTCTGTTTTATTCAGTACATTATAGATGCCCCCGATTCAGCCGGTGGGAGCCCCTTCAAGCTGGCTACTGTGTCCTTTGGGCATGTCTCCATAATTCTTGAGCACTTCCTTGATCTCTGGCACAAAATATTCCAGGCTCGTCTTGTGCTTTCCCTCCCTCAGCCCAAACATCAACCATTTCACCTTTGAGTAGAGAATGACAGTTAGGCAGCAAGATCTGGAATTAGGTGAGCTCATTGTTTCTGGGGGGTGTTGGTGCTCCCAGGGAGTCTCACTGGACAGAGGTAGAAAGTATATGCATATAAATAATGCATGCCAATGTACATAAATACATCAATATATAGACACACATGTATTTACAGCTATTGTTATTTCTTAACCTATCTGTCTATCTGTCTATCTGTCTGTCTATCTGTCTGCCTATCTGTCTGTCTGTCTATCTATCTGTCTATCTATCTGTCTATCTATCTATCTATCCATCTATCCATCTATCCATCTATCCATCTATCCATCTATCCATCTATCCATCTATCATCTACATCAGTCCACACTAATAATTGCAATTTTAATCCAGTGCTGACTGCTTCCTTTCTGTATTTGAAACTTTCTTTTCTCGCAGCGAGAAACCTGGCTTCCATTATCCTCAATCCATTTGCCCGATCTGCCACTCGTCTGTCAGTTTGTTATACCCTGGTGGCTTGTGCATTGCTGGAAGCCATGCCGCCACTGCCTGAAACACCAGCAGGATCACCCATGGCGGACAGTTTTGGTGGCTCTTCCAGACCAAGTAGATGAGGAACAAATGACTGGTGATCTACTTCTGAAACTTAGCCAATGAAAACTCTGTGGATCCCCACAGAATATTGTCTAATATGATGCTGGAAGATGACCCCCCCTTGGTGGAAAGCATCCAAAACTCACAGTGGCCCCAGCGATGGGCCTGAGTATACCAAACATCGAGCAGATGGCACAGGACTAGGCAATGTTTCACTCTGTTGTACATCGAGTCACCGTGAGTCAGAGCAGGCTGACTATAGTTATCAATGACAATAACAGCATTTATGTGTCAGATCTGTGTCCTCTGTATGTAACTGAGCTTTCACTGCTGTTGCCTCTAACCTTGACACTGAACTCTCCTTATCCCACTTAGGACCAAGCAACCCACACTGTGGCCCTGCCATTATCTCCCTCTGACTCCCAATCTTTTATACTACGCTCCCTGCAGCAAGAGCATCCCCATGTGCCCTGCTTTGTGCTATCTCTCTGTGAGGCCTGCTGCCTTGCATCCCCCTCCTGTTAGAGTTCTTGCTAATCTGGTAATCAAAGACCGAAAAAAGAGAATAAGGGGCAAAAGACCTGGAAAGCCACCTCATGAGAGGTCAAAAAGCACTTTTCACCATCATTAGTTAGGGAAATGCAAACCGAAACAGTGACATACCACTGCACACAAGCTGCAACGATGGCTTCAAATGTTGCTGAGAATATGGGGTCATGGAGGCTGTGACACGCTTTTTAGTGACAGGGTAATGATATGTGTAACTTACTTTGAAATGCATCTCAGCTATGGATAAGGAATGTCATAGATTGAATTGTGTTCTTCCCCAAATACCTGTCAGCCTAGCTAGGTCATGGTTCCCCGTATTGTAAGACTGTCTATCATTCTGTCATCTGCTGTGATTTCCCTATGTGTTGTAAATCCTGTCACTATGATGTAATGGATGGATTCATGGCAGTTATATTGATGAGATCTGTAAGATCAGATAGTGTCCTATGCCAATCTCTTTGTGATATAACAGAAAAAAGCCAGAGTTGGGGGCCCCCTCCTGTCAAGAAACAGCACCAGGAGCACAGCATGTCCTTTGGGCCTGAAGTTCCTGTGCTGAGATGCTCCCAGACCAAGGGAAGAATGTTGTGTCACAAAGACCTTCCTCCAGAGCCACCCAGAGAGAAAGCTTCCCCTCGGAGCCAGCATCCTAAATTCAGAATTCAAGACTACTCAACTTTGAGAGAATAAACGCCTTTGTTAAAGCCATCCACCTGCGGTATTTTTGTTATAGCAGCACCAGGTAACCAAGACAGGGAAGCCGATGACAATTTCCCAAATAACATCTCCTTTCCCACAATGCTTTTCTACAATGTTGTCACACCACTCTTCTTTCTAGACATGGAGTCTCATTCCCCTCTCCTTGAGTCTGAGTGGACTGGTGACTGCCTTGAACGCTAGAATCCAGTGGAAATGACACAGTGTGACTTATAAGGCTGGGTCAGAAGAGGTCATGGAGCTGCCACTTTATTTGAAGAGCACTTGTGCTTGGATCCTGAGCCGTTATGCAAGAAGCTTGACTATCCCGAGGCTACCACGCTGTAATGACACCAACTCAGCTGAGAAGCTACCTACAGGCAGTCCCTTCAGCAGTCTTGATCTTCAGGTCATCACCACCCCCGCACCCAGGTGTAAGACACAGAACCAAAAGCCTCCAGATAATTCTGATTGCTTGCAATCAAATCGCAGCTTCCCCTCTCCCCAAGCCCAGGCTTCAGACACTGTGAATCAGAGGCAAGCCCTCTGTGCTGTGCCCTGTCTGAATTCCTGGCTCTCAGAATCCATGAGCCTAATAAATTAGTTGTGGTTTCATGTCATCATTAGAAACTGGAGGAAAAGCAATTGTTATATAGAAGCAGAAAGTTAGGCAAAATTGTCACCTGTGGTAACCTGGAAAACAGACATTGTATTTAATGAATCTGGTTAAAGAGATTTCCAGGCAGAATGTTGAAAGAATCATCTAGTTTCTTTTAGCTATGGACCCCTGGGTGGTACAGTGGTTAAGAGTGCAGTCTGCTAAACAAAAGGTCAGCAGTTTGAATCCACAAGCTGCTCCTGGGAAACACTATGAGGCAGTTCTACTCTGCCCTATAGGGTTGCTGTGAGTGGAAGGAACTCAACGGCAATGGATATCATAAGGTGTGGATCTGAAGAGATAAGCTAAAGAAGGAAATGCTCCCTTTTCAAGCAGAACTTAGATGTCAAGACTAGCTGAGTTCAAAAATAAAACTATTTCTCTTTCCAAGTTTCTTCCACAAGAAGTTTCTCAAAGTAAGAGAGAGCTTCAGGGTATAAGTCAAATCCAGGGCATTTTCATGAAGACAGCTCTGGGTAAAGGGAAAGCCAAGGATCAGAAACATTTAAGGTGGTGCCTTGTAAACCCTTCCAACCTGACAAAAGGCTTTGCAAGGGTCTTCAGAACATTCTTTGCAGACCCTCTGTGTTAAGCGTTAAGGCTTCTGAGTATCTTAAGAACACCACCATACAGCAACTTCATGGGGAACCCAAAGTAGAGAAGGACTTCTTTTGAAGAAATTTGTGAATATGGCTTTTTGCTAATGGAGTAGATTATCAGTTGATACAGAAGAAATCCAAAGTTTTTAGAGATTAGACTAAGAGCAGAAACCCTGGTAGCATAATGGTTAAGTGCTATGGCTGCTGACCAGAAGGTTGGCAGTTCAAATCCTTGGCAACTCTATGGGGCAGTTGTACTCTGTCTATTAGGTCACTGGGATCGAGTCAATGGCAGAAGGAATTCCAAATGAAAAGAGGCCTTTGAACTCTCATGATTTACTGGGCAGGAAGCAGGCTCAGAAGGCTACCTAACTGTAAGTGCAGACCATTTCCTATGGAAAAAGGATGACTCACAGCGCAGAGCAAACAAGTGTGGTGAGCAACCCCTAAGAAGTCAGACTGAGCCCTAAGAAATGGGCAACATGTGCCCAGCTGGAGTTCAGAATTGCTATGGAGTCCCAGGTAACAGGAACAACTAACACACTTGGCTGACACCCAGAAAGCTGAGGATTCTGGTTCACCCAGAGGCACCTCGGAAGAAAGCCTGGGTGATTTGCCTCCCCGAAATCAGTCATTGATAACCTGATAGAGAATTGGTGTATGTTTTGCTGTGTGTGTTCTCAACAACAACAACAACAAAATAAATAAAATTTAGAAATAAAAAAAGAAAGAAACTCTACAGAGCACAGGTCGAGTCTGACATACAGGGGTTGTCGTGAGTCAGAACTGAGTACTCAGCAGCTGGCACAGCTGGTAAAATTCACCGACTCCTCCATGACTCCTATTTTCCCTGCTTTTTGAATAAGAATGTCTGTAGTGCTTATCCTATTCCTGTCCCACTATTACACAAGATGTGACAATTACATTCACAAACTCTCCTAGAAAAATGCTACATACCTCCTTGCTGAATATCACTATGGTCACCTTTGAAGTCCTCCCCTTGGGAAGCTGTCACCAATGCCAGTGCCTTGTCCACCCTTCAAAACAGTTTTGGAACTCTTTTCTGGGACGGCCATCAGAGCTGTCGTTGTATTACACTTGATGCCCCGAATGTCATCAAAATAACTTCTTTTCAATGTTTATCTTCTGGTAAAGAAAAAGTCACTGGGGGCCAGATCAGGTGAGTAGAGAGGGTGCTCCAGTACAGTTATTTGTTTACTGGCGAAAAACTCCCTCACGGGCTGGTGCCATTGTGTGAGCACCCTTGCCGTGACTCAGGAGCCACGAGTTGTTAGTGAAAAGTTAGGTCATTTCCGTCTAACTTTTTCATGCCGCCTTTTCAGCACTTCCAAATAGTAAACTTAGTTGTTTGTCCGATTGGTACAAATTCATAATGAATAATCCCTCTGATAAAAAGGCTAGCACATCGTTTTGACTCTTGATGGAACTTTTTTGGTCATGGAGAATTGGCTGATGTCCACCGTGCACCCATGGTTCATCACCAGTGATAGCATGGCCCAAAACACTGTCTTGCTTCACCAAGAGGTCTTGGCAAACTTTAACTCTTTTTCACTTTTGCTCATAGGTGAGCTCCTTCATGACCATTTTTGCACACAGCTTTCTCATCCCAAGATTTTCAGTTAAGATTTTCCTGTTTCTATATCGATGTTTACTTGGTCTACTATGCTTCTTACGGTCAGCCGATGATTTTGATGCACAAATCAATGACATTTTGCAATATTTTCATCAGCGCTTCTCTTTACTGGCTGCCCTGACCTCTCTTCATCAGTGACACTTTCTCTTCCCTCAGAAGAATATTTAATACATCTGTACATTGCCATTTTCTTCATGGCATTATCCCAATAAACTTGGATTAACATGTCCCTGACTTCACTTCCACTCTTGTCATTTAATGTTTGTTCATTGCTCTAATTCAAGCTCTAACATTCTTGGAACAGCCCACAAAAACATGCAACAATAATGAACACCACTCAGCAAGACACAGCCACACGTCAACATGAACACAGCTGTGAGACACGGATAAACCAAGGTTATGAAACCTTACTGAGTAGTTTGTCCAGTGCCACCAACATAAGCAAGTTTGTGCACTTAGTTGTCATACCTCGTGTATTAAAAATGTTAATTGTAGCATTTAGATGGTAGCGGTTTGGGTATTCACTCTACAAGTCTTTCAACTTTTCTATATATTTGAAATTTTTCATGATGAAATACTGGTGGAAAGGGAAGATATAGAACCACTGTGAATAATAAAAAACAAGCTGTTGTTAGATGCTGTCGAGTCACACAAAGAAACACTGCCTAGTGCTGCACCATCCTTGCGATCATTGCTCTATTTCAGCCTACTGTTGCAGCCACTGTCAATCCATTGCATCCAGGGTCTTCATATTTTTTGCGGATCCTATACTTTGCCAAGCATGATGTTCTTCACCTGGGACAGATCCCTCCAAAGTATGCAAGACACTCTCACTTGACAGCAGCACTCTGGCTGTACTTCTTCCAAGATGGCTCTGCTTGTTCTTATGGAAGTTCATGGTATCTTCAATATCCAATATTCAGTACCTTTCACTAACATCCTAATTCAAAGGTATCAGTTCTTCTTCAGTCTTTCTTATTCACTGCCTAGGTTTCACATGCATGTGAGGCAGTTGAGAACACCATGGCTTGGATCAGGCATACGTTCATCCTCAAAGTGACGTCTTTGCTTTAAAGAAGTCTTTTGCAGCAGATTTGCCCAATGCAATGCAGACCCGTAAATAGCAGAAATACAGATCTTTCTTTGTGGAGTAAACTTTCTTCTAATGGTATAAATTACTGGATCCAGAAAGAGCAAGTGATTGTCAGCATCACAGCAGACCATTTGAAAACTCATGTAAAAAAATTCTGGATGGTAAACAAACAAGTTTCTGTGGTCAGAATCTATTTCTAGGTTGCAAAGCTGATGGTGAAATCTATAAGAAAGAGAGGCTACTGTGTTCTCCATCAGTTAGCTCTGTAGATTGTTTCCTCTGCAAACTATTCATCCCCAAATCATTTAATTCTCGATCTGCAACGGATGAATTTAATGACTAGTACCACTTGAGTATCACTGGTAAGCACGAAAACAGTTTAGTTCACAGAGATTGTATGTTGTCATATTTAAACTGAAGACATAGTTGTGGCTTGTGAACTGGAACACAAATTATGAAAAACATTAGTATTGGAAAGTCATTTCACAATGTGTTGTTATTGTCATTATAACAATAGCTGAATGTGGAACTAGCTATCTGAGAGAGAAATGAAGTGTTTAGAGTCCCACAAAGTGGATTTTTTAAAAATTTACTTGAACTTGTTACTCAGTTTGATCCATTTTTAGTCGATCACGTCTCAAAACATGGTAACACAGGAATGAGCAACCCATCATACATGTCTAAAACCATATGTGAAAAATTAATAAACTTAGAAGTGGTACAGTTCAATGAACTATTATTTTCAGTGAAGTAAGTATAGCTCAATATTTCAGTTTGTCAGCAGACTCCACTCCTAACCTTTCTCACACAGATCAGTTAAGTATTGTTTTAACATATTTATCTCCAACAGATAAAAACCTGTCGAGTGGTTTACTGTATTTCCTAGCTTAAAACGGTAAAGAACAAGTAAGGAAGTTGCAAATCAAGCACTTCAGTATTTATGTGAAGTTTGCAAAGCTGATTTTTTTCTAAGTGCAGAGGTCAGCCCTATGGCAATGCTGCCCATATATCAAGGGATTATAAGGGAATGCACAGGAAATTTTAGAACAAAATAAATATGCTGTTTTCCTACTAGGGGCTGTGCGTTCACTTAATCTTTTGTACTACAACAGATTGTTGATTTTTTTCCCTATGATTCAGTTACTTTACACACTTTTTGCCACATCTACTCATTGATGGGCAGTTCTTAAAACACAGTTAGGCAATGATTGAGTAATAAAATGTCCTTCCAATCCATGTTGGGAAGCACATGCTGGAGCAGCAGGTGCAATTCTGAAATCATATACTCAGATTGTAGACATGCAGGAAAACACTGCTGATGACCAGACACAAAAAGAAGATAACAAAAAGAAGCTAAAAATATCATCAACAAAATGTAAACACTTGAGCATGTACTTATGTCGGTTATGTGCTTATGTTCTATATTGCAACATTTTCATCAAACCAGGAGGCTCACCAAGATTCAGAGATCTATTTGAAAATATGCACAGATCTCTACCAGTTGTCCATAGGTATTTATCTAATTTAAGGGTAGATTTTGAAATTTTGAAAACACAGCAGAACGAATACTTCCAAATACTGTCAAGCAGTTCACCAGAGCAGAAGCACTAGAAAGAAACAAGTACACAAGGCCAGTGCTCCAGAGGTAACACTGAGTGCCTGAGATCAATTCTGAGATACTCCAACATCGCTGACACCCTTGAATCTTGCATTAAAGAAAGGCAAAAATGTATTAAGTTCTTTCAAAAGATTTGCCTTCTTAAACACTGTGGATCTATGTGACAAAGAATGCATGAAGTCATCCCGGAAATCAGTGCAGGCTCTTCCTGATGACTTAAATACAAACCTTTACAGAGGAACGTGATAATTTCATTCTAACATGAGAACTAACTTTACAGATTCTGGAAAGACAAATTTCACTCACGTAGGCATATTTGATGCCGTAATAAAAGATAAGATACAGTGTGCATCTCACAATGTTGAAATTGCTTCCTGCGTATTCTTCACTCTTGTGAATACTCATTGTCATCCCTAAAGAGACTCAAAAACCCTCAGCATACAAGAAAGACTCAATTCATTATCTTTGTCACATGTAGAAGTAGATAATTCCTCAGCAGCTTTATTGTGATGAAATGAAGAACTGCTGAGAGCAAACGATAGAAAGACAAGTTTTTAATGAAAACATTTTAGAGATGAAAAATCTATCTAGAAATAAAATATAATGTCTTGTAATATTTGTTTTCTGATCACTGAATTTTCTTTTATGACAACTTTTCATTTGTTCATTTATAATTATAACATTTATTACAAAACAAGCATGAGCTCTCTAAAGCAAAACTGGTGAAAGTTAGTTCTTTCATTGTAAGAGATCAACAGAATTCTACATTGGTCATTGAAACAGTTAAGTTCAAGGACTAGTTTTGTCATAGAGTATCCGGAATATTCTGTTTACAGAAAAATGTGGTATGTAGTAAAAAAAAAAAAAAAAAACTTACTACTTCCCACCCGCTAAAAACCTTATAATCCAGTTTTATCTCATTCCACTCAAATGCCATATGCTACGTTTGCATTCAGTCACTAATATTACAGCCAAGTGCCGTCGAGTCAGATCATATTATAGTTACACTTAAAAAAAAGTTACATGATGGATAGCTAAGACACACACACCCCCCCAACTCCAGGGCACACCACCCCAACTGTATATACATATATAGGAGCCCTCCCACTGCTTCCTATTTACAGTGGTTTTATCCTTGTGAGTCTAAGCTATTCGATGGCAGTGGGTTTTTTACAAGACAGAGTAGAACTGCCCCATACAGTTTCCAGCTGGTGAATTGAGCTGCCCCCCTTTTTATTAGCACTGGAACTCTTAACCACTGTGCCACCCAAACCAAAAAACCCACCACCGTCTAGTTGATCCCAACTCATAACAACCCTATGGAACAGAGTAGAACTGTCCCATAGAGTTTCCAAGGAGAATCTTGTGGATTTGATCTGCTGACCTCTGGAGAGGTCACCAGCCACACTGCTTAACCACTACACCACCAGGGTTTCCTGTGACACCAGGGCTCCATACATACTTACATAACCCGCTGCTGTGGAGTGGTTTCTGATCCACAGAGACCATCTAGGACAGAGGAGCACTGTCCCATAGGGTTTCCAAAACCACTACCAGAAACTGAGCTTTTAACTACTGTGCCAGTCACCAGAACTCACTCTCTTTAACTCACACAACCCATTTTGAATGTGCCAGTAAGCAGAGAAGGGGGCACCAGAGATGATCAGTGTTTAGGGCCTTCACATGCCTCAGGCCAGCCCAGGACTATGGCAGCAGTCCCCCAAACTCTTGCAGCTCCAGAACCCCAACCCTGCAGCTCAGACTGGGTTGGCCCAGCTGCTCCTTACAGGCTTCTGGGGAGGGCTTTGTCTAACTGCTCCTACAGAGAGGAGATACCAGTGGGAGCTATGGTCCAGAGAGATGGGTTCTCACCCTTTATGTGCTGACCAGCTACAGAGTGGCAGGGCGGGGACCCTGCCTCCAGACTGAGGCCACAGAGTGGGCAAAGCTCACACTGGCAGGTTGAGCAGAATCATGGTCTGGCTGCCCAGCAGCTTTTCCCACAGAATCGCAGTCCAAGGTTGTAGCTTCCACCTGGGATCTCCTGAGCACTCCAGCTCCCTGGAATTTTCTAGGTGCTAAAATGTATGTGTGTGTGTGTGTACACATGTATGGAGTGTACAGTTAAGACGAAGTGTGTGGGGGTGGTGTACAGCTGAGATCTTAAGTGTGTGTGTATAGGGAGTGTACAGTTAAGACGAAGTACGTCCGGGGAGGTGTACAGCTGATATGATAACGTGTGTAGGGGTTACAGCTGAGATAATAGGGCTGTGTGTGTGTGTGTGTGTGTGTGTGTGTAGGCAGTGTACAACTAAAACGAAGTGTGTGTGTGGAAGGAGTGTACACCTGAGATGGTAAGTGTGTGTAGGGGTTACAGCCGAGATGATAGGGGTGTTGGGGGGTGTACAGCTGAGACGATGGTGTGTGTGTGTGTGTATGGAGTGTACAACTAAGATGAAGTATGTGTGGTGAGGAGTACACAGCTGAGACTGTAAGTGTGTGTAGGGGTTACAGCTGAGATGAGGTGTATAGGGGAGGAGTGTTAGTGTACAGCTGAGAGGGTAAGTTGTGTGTGCAGGGGTTACAGCTGAGACGGATGTGTGCGTGCGTGCGTGTGGGGGGATGCACAGCTGAGACGTGTGTGCGTGTGTGCGTGTATGACTGTGTATGTGCGTGTAGGGCATACAGTCACATGGCAGCTGCTGAAGGCCCCAGGCGCGGTCTGGTTTCTTGGCAACGCGCCCCCTGCCCAGGTTGCCTCCCCCATCCACCGAGGTTCCGCAGTCAGAGTCCAGTGGACAGCAGGGCGAGGTCCAGGTTATCTGAGGGGTGGGGCAGACGTGGAAGAAGGTGACCCCAGGGCCACCCAGCTGCCTTCCCGGACCCAGTGGGGCTGCAGCAGACGACACGGAGACGAGGAGGCCCAGCCTCCTTTCCGCCCGGCCTCCACCTGCTGCGGCTGGAACGAGTCTTTCCGGTGGGGCTGCCCAGCTGGGTCGGTGCCGCCCGCCTCTGGGATCCTCCGGGAGATGTGCAAGACCGGGTGAGGGCAGAGGGCTAGCTCGGGTACCAGGCCGGAATGTGGAGCCCGGGAGACGCAGCCGAGGCCAGGTCAAGGTTCCTAGCTGGGTACCATGACAGCAGGATTTGGAGAAGTGTCACCGGTGATTCTAGGAATCACTGCTGCCGTATAACTTATTGCTTTACAGTTGGGGAAACTGAGGCACATGAGCCTGCCCTAAGGCCGCAGAGGGGCAGGGTGGACAGAGCCAGCTGGCAGGGGCAGTTCCTGGCTTCTTTCCTCTCAGAAGCAGTGGGGCTTCCTGTTGAGCACACTCCCTCAAGGCTTAGCGCTTGGCTGGAACAGAGAGCTTGTTAACAAGAACCCAGCGTCCTGCATCCTAGCATCCTAGCATCCTAGCATCCTTTATCTCCTCTGCAGTGCAGCAAGCCAGGTCTCTGATTGCCATGGTCTGGTTGTTAAAAATCACAGTCTGCTAAGACCCAAAGGGAGAGTGCCCTGGGAGTATTGCTTTATCTGCCCAGCCTTGAGTCGGACTTGGAATCCGCAATTGATCGAGAAACTTGGTCAGTATCTCAAAATGCAAAATCAATCGCTGATTTTACTTTTTACACGGCGTTTCCTTGGGACATTCTCGATTCTGGGAATGAAAGATGATAAACCATTGTCTTAAATTCTGTCCTGATTACCATCTTTCCTTGATCCAAGATTTCCCTGGAGCCAGATCTTTGCGGTTTCAGGTTTATGACTTTTTTAAAGCATCGTTTTGACGAATTTCTATCCATTCCCACAAATTAGAAAATCTCTTCGTTACATGAGAAAACGTTTTCAAAGAGAAAAGGTTAGGCTTTTGGAGCAAACCCTAGAGCAATGCTGAGGAAATTCTCAGGGCAGGCGGGCCCTCAGCGACTGACTGGTGCCTGAAGAATCTGAGAGGCAGATCTTTTCTGTGGCCTCCAGGCCCAGTCATCTTCCAGTTAATTCTTGGCTAGAAAAGAAATAATAAATGAGGAGCTGTCCTCCTGCAGATAATTCTAACCTGAGAGAAAGCATGGTCTTGGTTAAATTGCTTTAAGACTGGGCTTGAACTTCTGGGTGGCCAAATAGTAAATAAGAGGAAGTTTCTCTTTATAGAAGTATTTCTAGCTAATAAATGAAGATGGAACAATAAACTGCCACCATTGGAGGCTTGGTGGCGCAATGGTTAAGAACTTGGCTTGTTACCATAAGGGTAGCTGTTTGAATCTACCAGCCACTCCTTGGAAACCCTATGGAGTAGTTTCACTCTGTGCTATAGATTCACTATGAGCTGGAGTCAACTTGAACAGAAGATTTTTGTTTTGTTTCATTTTAAATCACTGGTTTGTATCCCTGAGTTAATAGATCTAGGCATGAGTGGCAACAGCTGCCAGTATCACACACACATAAGAAGATCAGACATTATATGCCTTCTAATGGAAAAGCTGGAGCCCTGGGGGAGTGCTGATTAAGAACTCAGCTGCCAACCAAAAGGTCGGCAGTTCAAATCCACCAGCCACTTCATGGAAACCCTATGGGACAGTTCTACTTTATCCTGTAGGGCTGCTGTAAGTTAGAGTGAACTTGACGGTGATGGGCTTGGTGTTGGTTCAAGGGGGAAGCTCAGTACCACCTATGCAGTAGCCTTAACAACACCGCCCCCAAGCCTCTGCAAGCCTCCCCAAACACAAATCAAACCTGACTCTGATGAAGCCTTATCTAGATCAGGCTTACAGTTTACAGGAAATGCAAACACCAGGGGAGCATACTGAACAACATTATGAGGACATAGTCAGAACAATCTAGATCATACACAACTATAGGATGAATGACCTGTTCTTCAAAATCTAATTACGAGGAAATAATCACATTTAGATCCTCAATCAAACAAATGTTATGAAAAAAGAGAAAAAAGTGACATTCACAGGGCACTTGTAAATGTGAACACTGGCAGGACATCCGATATTAAAAAGGTGGTCAATTCGTCATACTGTGGGGACTTATTGCTGTGATACAGGGAGCTATGTCTCGGTATTCACACACCAGCAGGGTCACCCATGGTGGACAGGTCTTCAGCTGAGCTTCCAGATTAAGATAAGCTGGTAAGAAGGAACTGGTAGTCAACTTCTGAAAAAAATTAGCCAGTGAAAACCTTAGGAATAACAGCAGAACATTGTCCGACATGTTCCAAGTATGCGAGACATAGTCTCACCATCCTCATTTCTAAGGAGAATTCTGGTTGTACTTCTTCCAAAACAGATTGGTTCTTTCTTTTAGTAGTCCATGGTATATCGACTATTCTTCACCATCACTGGCAATTCAAAGGCTTCAGTTCTTTATTGGTCTTTCTTATTCATCGTCCAGTTTTCACATGCATACGAAGCCATTGAAAACACTAATGCTTGGGTGAAGCGCACCTTAGTCTTCAAGGGGTGAAAACTAAGCCTCCTTTACCGTTCAGCACTTTGTGAGGTCTTTTGCAGCAGATTTGTCCAAAGCAATGCATCTTTTGATTTCTTGACTGCTGCTTCCATAGGCATTGATTGTGGATCCAAGTAAACTGAAACCCCTGACAATTTCAATCTTTTCTCCTTTCATCATGATATTTCTTATTGCTCCAATTGTGAGGATTTTCGTTTTCTTGATGTTCAGGTGTAACCCATTATGAAGGCTGTGGTCTTTGCTCTTCATCAGTAAGTGCTTTAAGTCCACTTTCAGCAAGCAAGATTTTATCACCCGTGTGTCGCAAGTTGTTAGTGATTCTTTCTCCAATCCTGACATCCTGTTCTGCTTCATATAGTCCAGCTTCTTGGATTATTTGCTCTTCGTACAGATTGAATAGGTATGGTGAAAGGATACAACCTCAGTGCACACCTTTCCTGGCTTTAAACTGTGCCGCATTCCCTTGTGTTTAAATAATTGCGTCTTGATCCATGTATATATTTCTCATGAGCACAATTAAGTATTCCAGAACTCTCCATTCTCCACAATATCATTCATAATTTGCTGTGATCCACACAGTTGCCTTAGCATAGACAATGAAACTCAGGTAAAACTCTTTCTGGTATCCTCTGCTTTCAGCAAAGATCCATCTGACATCAGTGATGATATCCCTGGTTCCATGTCCTCTCCTGAATCTGCCTTGAATTTCTAGCAGTTTGTTGTCCATATACTGCTGCAGCTGCTTTTGAATGATCTTCAGGAAAATTTTGCTTGCATGTGATATCAATGATATTGTTCAATAATTCACAGATTTGGTTAGATCACCTTTCTTGGGAATAGGCATAAATATGGATCTCTTCAAGTTGGTTGGCCAGGTAGCTGTCTTCCAAATTTCTAGGCATAGGTGATTGAGCACTTTCAGCACTGCATCCGTTGGCTGAAATACCTCAATTAGTATTCAATCGGTTCCTGAAGGCTTAATTTTCACCAGTGCCTTCAGGGTAGCTTGAACTTCTACCTTCGGTACACTGACTCCTGATCATATGCTACCTTCTGAAATGGTTGAATGTCCGCCAGTTCTTTTTGGTGTGATGACTCCATGTATTACTTCTGTCTTCTTTTGATGCTTCATGGGTTGTTTAATATTTTTCCTATACAATCCTTCAGAACTGTAACTCAAGACTTCTATTTTACTTCAGTTCTTTCTGCTTGAGAAATGCCAGCTGTGTTCTTCTGTTTTGGTTTTCTATCTCCAGGTCTGTGTACATGTCATCACAGTACCGTGTCTTCTTGAGCTGCTCTTTGAAATCTTCTTTTCTGCTCTTTTGCTTCGTCGTGTTTTCCTTTTACTTTAGCTACTTGTTGTTCAAGAGCAAGTTTAGAGTGTCTTCTGATATCCAATTTGGTCTTTCTTTCTCTCCTGTCTTTTTAATGACCATTTGCTTTCTTCATGTATGATGTCTTTGATGTCATTCCACAACTCCTCTGGTCTTTGGTCATTATTAGTGTTCAACCAGTGGCATAGCATCCAGCATTACAGCAACACGCAAGTCCCCACAGTATGACAGACTGACTGATACTTCATCTAACAAGAGATAAAAGGAAAGGGAAGCAGGCAGAGAGGAGGAAGCTCATACCACCAAGAAAAAAGCTCCAAGAGCAGAGGGCATCTTTTGGACCCAGGTTTCCTGCATGGAGAAGCTCCTAATCCAGGGGCAGATTGATGAGAAGGACCTTCCTCCAGAACTGACACAGAGAGAAAGTCTTCCCCCAGAGTGGATGCCCTGAATTTGGACTTCTAGCCTACTAGACTGAGAGACTAAGTTCTCTTCATTACAGACATCCACCCCCTGTGGCATTTCTGTTATAGCAGCACTAGATTAATAAGACTGTCATTCATTACATTATTCTCTTTGTTTTTATTATTAGAAAATTTCCGTTGTAAAATAAAACAGGAACCCCGTAATAGGTGACCAGTAACATTGGCAAATGCATGTGGATTGGCCTTCATCACAAGCAGGCACAAGGTATGGCTGGCTTTCTTTGCCACTGTGGTAGCTACAAAATTGCACCATGACATAATGCCATATTGAAGGCTAACTGAATCGTATTGAAGGCTAACAGATCTCAGGATGACCTCTGCTCTGCTCTGCTCTGCCTGTGGCTCACTTTGTCACCCTGGATGTGCCACTTCTCACGCATCCATTCTGCAGACGGTACTGAGGGCTTTTGGTGTGCTTGAGTCCCTGAAGTCACGGAGCTAATACTCCAGGTTAGAAAAGAGGATACTGTCCAATGGAAGCATGGACATCTTCACAGAAGAGGTAATGTCTGATGTGAGTCTGGACCCATGAAAGAGTTCCCTAGGAGATGTCAGCACATTTCTGTGTTACGGGGTTAGACTACACTTACCCTTAGAACCCCTTTAGTCCTAACAGATTCTCTGATTATAACCTATCTTTAAGCAATTTTTTCTTCTCTGTCTCTCTAGGAACTTGAAAGACCCCATGACCGTCCTTTCTTCATCCTTGTTTGGCTTGTTTAAACTCTCAGGCTTGAACTGTTGCGCTTTGATCTCTAAATTGTGTCTGAAGGCTGAAGCATGACCACTCCTGGTAGTCTATGGTAGCTTCTTACATAGGGGACGGACTCTTGGGTGCGCAGATTTATTTCCAGCCACCCAGTTCCTGAAGCATTTCACTTAGTGGCCTTAGCTCTACTTGGCTGGTTATTGTACTTATCCTTGGTAATAAAGATTACTTGCTCTTCAAAACACGAGTCCCTATAATGGAGACTCTCCTAAATGGCTCTAGTCATCCTTCCTATAAGACATCTCGTGCAGTGTAGAGCATAACCTGGCCTTTGGGGTTAACCAGTCCATCCTGATTTTCTGTTGTAGCAGGTCTAACTGCGCGTTTCAGGCCCCTTTTCTCCATGTAGTTTGAGCCACCTGCTATGAAGCTCACAATGGCACCAGTCATTTAACAAGTAACTGGCTGTATCACTTCTCCCTTCCAATGCAAAAAGTTATTTTTGTTTGTTGTTTATTCTTTTCATCCCATTCTTTATGGGTGCTTGTACATGGAAAAGTTTTTGGAGCTTTTAGGGAAATAAGATAAAGTCTTTAGTTTGGTTGCCGTGTTTGTTGAGTGGATTTACCTGTGCTGTGCTGCCTAGTCAAAACATTGGATTCTCAAGACCTGTTTGGTGTCTTACAGGAGACCTGGTGGCTTTAGTGGGTCAGCCTTTGGCTGCTAACCAGAAGGTCGGCAGTTCAAATCCACCAGCTGCTTCTTAGAATGGGGCAGCTTTACTCTGTCCTGTAGAATTGGTATGTGTAAAATTGATTTGATGGTAATAGGTGTAGTTTGGTTTAGTATCTCATTGTATGCTCCAGAGCCCAGGAGAGGTTTGCAAATGCTAGGAGTTCCTCTAGTTCTTGCTGCTATGGGAATGTGACCTGTGGTATATCATATATTTCTAGTAACTGTTTAGAGGATTCTTATACTAATTCAGTCAGGGTAATTTGCTTTAACAGAAAGACAGAATGCTCTAATTCTTCCAGCCAGTTGAACCAACTGGTACTCCCCTCTTCTCAAGATGGAATTTACAACTATAAAGCCAATACCCTAAACCTTAATTTTTGTACTAGCCATCACCATAACTGAATATTATGCTAAAGGAATAGTTGAGACTTCTGCTTATGAGTGTCAGTTGGCATAAATGAAACCAAGTCTCCAGTCTTGAGCAACTAGAAAAGCTGGATACAAAAGTAAAAAAAAAAAAAGTGTTTGACTGCATCAGAGAGCTGCGCAGGCAGTGAAGACCTGAAGGTACAGAAAGCTAAATCCAACCCATTGCTCGCAAGTCGATTCTGACTCACAGTGATCCACAAACCAAACCCAACCCATTGCCATGGAGTTAATGCCAACTCGTAACAGCCCTATAAGGCAGAGTAGAACTGCTCCACAGAGTTTCCAAGGAGTGTGTGGTGGATTTGAACTGCTGAGATTTTGGTTAGGAGATGTAGCGCTTAATCACTGTACCATCGCTAAACCACTATGCCACCAACGTTTCCAAGAACACATCAGGTAAGTTAAAAAGCAGATTAGACATCACTGAATAGAAGATTCATGAGCTGGAAGATAAAGGGTCTTCCCATAAGGGTGTCTTATCTTTTAACTTGAATAAAGCAAGTTGTGTAAATGACATGGTTTTAATTGTTTTATTATTTTGAAGTACATTTGTGGAAAAGAACTCTGGGTAAACAGCCACCATGCACCTTCCAAATGGGACCAAAAAGACTCACTGACTATAGCCAAACATCTTCTGCCGCTGACAGTTACAGCTTCTCCTCTTTCATCTTGGAAAAAATGAAGCTCAATGATTCTGCTGGCACCAAATCTGCAGCAAACAATGAATTTTGGGGAGATGAAGTTGGCATTCTTGAATCTCCACTGGGTTCCTATCACTCCAAGTGAGACAGTTTTGTTTGCTAACAAAACCATTCATCCAAAAATGGGCCTTGTTGCTGAAGATGATTTTTCAGCTAAAGGCAGGGTCAACTTTCAATTGCTCCAGAACCCAGCTGGAAAAATTTCTGGTGCAATCAATGGTCGTTAGACTTCAGGTCTTGAGTTAAAACAATTTTGTAAGGATAAAGCTTCAAGTCTAAATGTAAAATCTGCCAAATTGTGGTTGATGGAAGGCCTAGTTCTTGTGCTCAGGGAGACATTGATTGGGATGGAATCGCATGTATGTTCTGTTGAACAGTGATGATGTTTTCATTGGAATGTGAGATTTGTTGACGTACAGGTGTTGTCTGATTGGCAACGGAACTGGCTGTCTCAATTTTTTGGGGGAAAACATGGAATTGTCTTCTCAGTGGGACTATTATGTGCATTGCAAATTTCACATAACACGTGGAATATTTGGGTAACAGAACACCGGTTTTGATAATAAACTTTAGTAATTTCTATGTGTTGTGGAATTGTGTGAATTTTCATGGCTATTTGTTGAGATTAATTTCAAAAACTTGATACATATGGCTGCTATTCCTTCACAAATATCACCACCACAGCTGTTAAAAATAGGACACCCTTATTGGAAGACCCTGTTTACCGTATGAGAATATTCAGACTGCAGCACAAAGAGAGCAAAATGACAGAAAATACAGAAAGAATGTGATATACACGGAACTTAACAAAAACATCTAGCATAAGTGTGGTTGAAGTTCTAGAATAAGAGAAAAGAAAAAATGGAGTAGAAGCCATGTTTGAACAGGTAATGGCCAAAATCAGTAAAGGACATCAATGCAGAGTCAAGAAGCCCTAAAGAATCCAAACAGCACAAATACAAGAAAAATGAGACCATTGGATACACCATAGTAAAGCTACTGAAGGCTGAAGATGAAGAGATCATTCAAGTTAAAAGCATTTGGAGTTAAAAACAAAACAAAACAAAATCAATTATTTGATTGAATCTAGCTTTCTGACAGAAACCATGGAAACCAGAAGACAATCCAATATTGTCTTCATAGTGGTGTAAAGCTAACTAAGAATTCTGTGACAAGTGAAAATACTCCTGAGAGAGGCCTGCAAGCTCAAGATGAGATTTGTCTCAAGGGAACTGAGAGGAAGCCTGTCCTAAGGGGACCAAAAGGAGGCCTGTACTGAGGGATCTTTAAGATAGACAAAAAAAATGAAAGAAGTTTTCACTGGAAGGCATGCACTAAAATACATTGCCTCAGTCACCTAGTGGGGCTACAATGCAAATACCACAGATGGATGGCTTTAACAGAGAGAACTTTATTTTCTACCAGTAAAGTAGGCTAAAAAGTCCAAATCCAGGGCATCAGCTCCAAGGGAAGAGTTTCTTTCTGTTGGTCTTCTCAACAGTCTTTGCCTGGGTTAGGAGCTTCTCTGCACAGGTACCTCAAGTCCAAAGGGCATGCTGTGCTCCTGGCACTACTTTCTTGGTGGTATGAGGTCCCTACCTCTCTGCTTGCTTCCCTTTCCTGTTATCTCCTGTAGACTAAAAGGTGGTATAGGCCATATCCCAGAGAAACTCCCTTCATGTTGGATTAGGAATGTGACCTGAGTGAGGACAATATATCCCACCCTAATCCTCTTTAACCACAGACAAAGATTATAATTTACAACACATAGAAAAATCTCAAAATGGAGGACTAGCACACAATACTGGGAATCATGGACCAGTCAAGTTGACACATATTTTTTGGGGGGAGCACAATTTAGTCCATGACATAAATAGAAATGGAAATGTTTTCAGGTTGAAGGAAAATTAGATCAGACAAAACTGAAGCAATACAGGAAGGAGTGAAGAATAGATGGAGTAAATATTGCATATAGAAAAAAATTTTTAATAAAATATATGCAGAGTTAAAAAACATGAAAACAACTGAAGAAAAAAACAGATGAGGTGAATAGAATTAAAATACGCTAAGGTCCACTGAACTGTCTAGAAAAATGAGAAAGCATCTATTTTGAAATTTAATAAGTTAAAGATTCATGGTGCAATCTCTTGGGTAACTGCTAAAAGACTAGCAAGCATGTAAAATTAACAACTTAGTGGAAGAAGAAACCATATGAAAATAATTGCTCCAAAATAAAGTAAGGAGAATGAAGGGAATATCAAACAGATAGAACAAATAGAAAAAGAAAAAAGAAGAAAGTAAAAAAGGAAGAGTAACATTATGGTGAAATTTATGTGGCCTTTCACCTTGGTTGTTTGGAAAAACATCTTGAGTGGTTTTTCTCCTCTAAGCCCTGAGGAGTTACCGTTGCCCTAGTTTCCACCCCAGTGGGGTTGATGCTTTTGTCCAGGTTGACTGACATTTCCTGGGTAAGCTGTAAACAGCTTGATAGCTAGATAATTTTTGTCTGGCCCTGAGCTGCTACTTGCCCTGTCATTGGTCTATTTTATTCACCTTGTAGGAGCTGGTCAACATACCACAGATCATGCAAATCAAGTGACTATAGACTATGCAAATGAAGTGATTATGGCCCACTAAGGGTGTTGGTCAGCTCTTGGCCCTGTTAGAAGGGTCCAGCCTTGAAATTAACAAGAAGTTTGCTTATTTATGCAGCCAATCCCACAGAAGTTTTAGAAGGAGGAAGGAAAAAAGGCAAGAGAGATCAGAAGAGAAAAGACACAGGGAGAGGAGGCAAGAAATCTAAAAGAACTGTAATGTAGATCAAGGACTATAACACTGAAGACAGTAAAGACTAGAAAGGGAGCTCAATGGCAGAGTCAGTGGTGATGATGGAAACCTGCTATGATGCAGCTAAGAGAGCTGAACAAAGCTGCTGAACTGGCTATGAGCTGGGTCATTTAACAGCAGAGAGGCCAACTGCAGGGAGCCCAAAGGCAGAGAGTCCTGCATGGACAAGACGAGGCTTGTCCTGAGGCAGTCTAGAGGAAGCCTATTCTTAAGGGGCAGAAAGGAGGGCTAGTCTCAGGGGACTGAGAAGAGGCCTGCATGACTGAGAAGCGGCATTCAGGGACAAGAAGCTTGTTCTGAGGGGGCCAGGAGGAGGCCTACATAGCTGTGAGAGGGTGTACACGGCAGAGATAATGGCCTGCTTGCTTGCACAGCTGAGAGGACCTGACAGAGCTGTCCTGTACTGAAGACAGATACTCTTTCCACTCTAGGGAAGCCTTCCAGACTTGGCCTGCTTTCTTCCTGTTGATGCTAATCCTGAGTTGTATGTTATTATTTCCTTTAAAAACCACTTTGCTTTACAAATATGGTCTGTGATTCCTACACGGCCATGCCAAATGGATTATCAAACTCCAAAGAGAGGTAGAGTACCAAGGGACGGACAGCTGGTGTCAGCACTAGTAAAAAGTGTAGGGAGTGGAGGTATGACTGACCTCCTCCGCACAGGAATCAGCTTTGTGTTGGTGGAGATTCTCTCTCCTCCTTCTGGAGCCAGAGGACTTCAGGTGCTTCTTGAACATTACAAGCATCATAGATTTAAGTATGTAAGTAATTACATTAAATGTAAATATAGTGAACACTACCATCAAACTACAAAGATTATCATGCAAGACTGAAAATCAAAACTCAGTTACATGTTGAGGCTCATCTTAGTTACAAACATAGGAAGATAGAAAGTATAAAGATAAAAAAAGATATATGCAAACAATGATGAAAAAGATAGTTGGGACACAAATATTTTTAATGTGACCACACTAATGGCAATTAACGGGAAATGCATTTTTCTGACTTCTGTTGAATCAGATCAACTCTTCCCCAATGCTTCTCGTCATACATTAGAGACAGTCACAGTCTGTTTTGCTCTCTGCATCGTCCCACACCCAAAGTGTCAGGTGCAGAGAACTTCCTTTCAGCCTGAAGAACCATGCTAATGAGTTTGTCAACCTATATGTGAGAAGGAAACTCTAGGTCTAGACAATAGTCTTCTCATTCAGTCAACATTAGCTGTTCTTTGCCAAGTTTCAGGCTCAGTACTGGGCCAGGTCCTGTCCTGGTGGAGCTCATGGCTCCAGAGACAGAGAAAGACATGTTCAGAGAGGACCCTCAAATCACAGAATGTGCACTACAGCAAACACAAGAGCCTTGATGAGGGAATGACTCTCTCTTCCCAGAGAGTTCACTTTCTTTCTTCCTATGTCAAATATTTATTGAATGTCTACTATGTACCAGGCACTGTTCTAGGCCCTAGGAGATCTAAGCACAAAGTTAAAGTACTTACATTATAGTCCTGAGGAAGCAGCTCTCAAAGGGTAAAAAAATATGCAATGGTGAGTAGGACAAAACCCTGGTGGTATAGTAGTTAAAGTGCTACGGCTGCTAACCAAAAGGTTGGCAGTTCAAATCCACCAGGTGCTGCTTAGAAACTCTATGGGGTAGTCCTACTCTGTTCTATAGGGTCACTATGAGTTGGAATCGACTTGATGGTAGTAGGTTTTGGTGAGTGGAAACAGTCAGGTGTTCTTAGTAATGGGAGTGCATGCAGCAGCAGAGAGCCGTGATGGCAGGAAACAGCATGTCATGCCACAAGAGTAGTGTGGCTGTAGATGCGTAGGAAACAATAGCCCTTTCAGCCTAACTCGGGAGCCGGCTAGGGCACGACGATCACTGCTACAGCAATAACCAGAGTCTGTTGACTGGGAGTGCAGTGGTGACCTTGCCTCCTCGGGCTTTCTTTACGTCCTCAGAAACATCCTTTCTCTTGAACTCTCCTCTGTCCTTTATCAGCTGTGAGGTCTCCCATGCAAAACCATGAGTGTACTGTCCTGTGCTGGATTCTTCTTCCAGGAGCTGACTGTACGTGGGCTGCGTTGCTTCTGGGTTATCAGCCTACTATCCATCTCTGCTTTCATAGGTCACATGGCTTCAGTGATGGAGCAAAGGACATCCGGGAGTAAGAAATCTCTGCTTAGCCTTCAAGCTCTAAGAGTCTCGAAACTCTTGAACTTCTGGCTTTTTCTTCTCAGGGTGGGTGTCTTCAAGCAGCTATGGACTGCCTCATTTTCTTCCTAATTTGAAAAATGCCTGTAAGTGAACAGCAAGGACCAGAGAGCAAAGCTATCATCATCCATTACCTTAACTGAAAGGGACCCTCTTGACCGGGATAATGTTTTTTTGGTTGTTGTTTAGAAGTTTTGTATGTTTGACCCAGGGGGCGATCTTGGACGTGATTCTCACTAATGGAGCCTCTTTAGCACACTGAGAGAGTAAATAATTGTGAAATAATTTTCTTCACCATTAAAGTTTCCAGATCATAAATCCTTTATTAACAAACGAAAAACATGATTTTTGCTAAGTAGTAGCAAAAGTCATTGTTGCTGTTATTATGACTAGGTGCCGTCGAATTGTTGCTTGACTCATGGCAATCCCTAACTCTTAGCGGCCCTTGCACGATGGGACAAAACACTGCTAGATCCTGTGATCAGTGGCAGATCAGACCATTGTGGCCCACAGGATTTTCACTGGTTGATTTTCAGAAGTAGATTGGCTTTTCCTTCTAGTCTGTCTTACTCCGGAAACTCCACTGAAACCTCTTCAGAGCCACACACAGGCCTCCACGGACAGACACGAAGTATTTTGGCTGGGAACGGAACCTTCTCCCTCAAGGAAGGCGAGAATTCTACCAATGAACCACCACTGCCTCAGAGAAAGTAGTGTACATCTGTAATCAGACAACTGAAATGCTGTTTTCCTTTGGATTGGATAATTTGGTTTACAAATTGAAACTGAGTGGGGGACTGTCCTGGGAAAGCCTCATGGTGTAGTGAGTTAGGTGCTACATCTGCTAACCAAAAGATTGGTAGTTCAAATCTGCCAGGTACTCCTTGGAAAATTTATGGGTTAGTTCTACTTTGACCTCTAACATTGCTAAGAATCAGACTCAACGGCAGTGGGTTTGGGTTTGGGGGGACTATCCTAACCTAGGATCTCTAGAGAAGCAAAATCACTGAAGCACATTTATCTATCTACCTACTGACGTATCTATCTATCTACCTATCATATGTCTATCTATTGAGATAGATTTAAGTTAAGGAAATGGCTCCTGCAGTTGTAGAGGCTGGCAAGTCTCAAGTCCATGGGTCCATCTGGAGGCTTCTCCTGACTCACATAGCTGGAAGGGCTGACAAACCCAAGATCATGAGGTCAGACAACAGGCCTCTGGCTCACAGGCTTTGGAGGCTGACAGACTGGCAGATAAGCTACTAGTTTGTTTCAGGAACTAGAGGTCAGGTGAATAGGAGTCAGCTGCAGGATCCAGAGCAAACAAAAGCACTATAACCTTGCCAGAAAGTCCACCTCTATTAGATGCAGGCCACACCCCCAAGGAAACTCCCTTTCAACTGATAGGCTACTCGCAGCAGATCCCACCCCGGAGGGCATCGCATTCTATCAGATCTCATCATGGAAGTGACGACATCATTCTATGACTGCCAAACTACATCACAACCACCAAACCACCAAGAATCATTCCTTGGCCAAGATGACACATGACCTAAGTGATCACAGGGATTATATTACGTGATCTGTACCTGTATTAACTCATGCAGTCTTCACAACAGCAGCAAGAGTT
This sequence comes from Heterohyrax brucei, assembly GCA_028571685.1. NCBI lineage: Eukaryota > Metazoa > Chordata > Mammalia > Hyracoidea > Procaviidae > Heterohyrax > Heterohyrax brucei. Next base: position 73,690,862 of record CM053161.1, read on the forward strand.
AGATGTCATTATTCAGATGAGTAAAGCAGTAAACTCGGTCACTGTTACTTCTCTGAGCTCAAGCCTGTCTCAAGCACTTTATGAAGCTGTACTTTGTTCTTCACAGCAACATTGCAAAACAGGATTTATTTCCCCACTTTTCAGATGAGGAAATTGAAGCTCTTTTGATGAGGGCAGATGATTTGCCAGAGATGTGACCCGGTAGCAGGAGCCAGTCAGCGTAGTTGTTTTTTTTCCCCTGACCTCAAAACCCATATTCATTTCAAAATATCATTACACCTTAAAAAAAAAAAAAAATGGGAAAGATATTTTTCCCCAATCCTTGAGCTTTGTGATATACCCACGAAATCAAAATCAAATGGGCAGGTAGAACGGTCAGGGTAGGGAAAGGGAGGGAAGAGAAGCACACCTTTGTAGAGCCTCTGTTTCCTGCTATCCCATTGATTCCCCGCTGGCCCAGAGGGGAAAGTGTTCATACATTTTGCAGACAGGTTAAGTAACAGGTCCTGAGGCCCCAGCTTACAAGCCTAGGAGCTGATTTGCAAGCCCAGTCTTTTGACTCTCAGTCCAGTGCTGTTTCTGGCATGCTAGGCAGAGGTAGTTTCCTGAGGTGTCTTCCACGCTTATGGAGCACCTGGGCTTGGTTCCGTAGGTGTAAATACAGGAGAAGAAATGCCAGGAGACCAGGCGAACCCATTGCAGGTTCTGTATCTTACTGATAGGCCGAGATGCCCAGGTGTCCCAGGCAGGGTTGGGGCAGTGCCACCTCTACTGGCTACTCATCAGTCAGCCTCCCCATCTTGGGGGATTTTGCATCACTCAGGAGATGGGTTAGTGCACGGGAAGGTAAGAGAAGGCCTTGGTTCTCGTGAATGATTCACACGCTGTCAGGGCTCTGGCATTTCCTTGCTGATTTCTAGAAAGTTTACATCCTCATTGAGAACTGGCATTTTTGTAAATGGCACCTTGGGCTTGTGCAAGGTGTGCACCTAGTCTCCTCTGGGCGGACACTGTGGTGTCAGGCCAAGGCAATGAGAACAGAGAAGACCTTTGGCTTTTGCCTTTGGACAAATCCCTTAATCTTTTACCAGTGCAACGGGAATATTAGGATAGGAGCCTTTGTAGGGCTGCAGTCAAGAGCTTGGCTGCTGATCAAAAGGTTGGCAGCTGGAACTCACCAGCTGCCCCTTGGAAACTTATGGGGCAGATCTGTTCCGTCTTACATGGTTGCTGTGAGTCGGAATCAACTCAGTGGCAGTGGGTTTTGTTTTTCTGTTGTTTTGGAAACGGGTAGTAAGATTAGTCAGCCTGGGTTCACAAGTAAGTGAGTGTTCCTGGTCTGTGTGTCCTTTTCCCTCTGTCTTTCCAGAGGCAGTGTCATGGCCATGGATCTGGCAGTGCCAGTCTCCACTACTAATAAAAATAACCTGCAGTGTGTTGTGTGCTATTTGCCCAAGAGCACTCATGCCCTCATGTGTACACACCTGGAAACCCAAGGAAATCCTGCCTAAAGCTCAAGCCCTTGACTAGGTAGCCTTTGGGCCTTTATGGAGTCCTGGGTGAGGCCTTTGGGCCTTTATGGAGTCCTGGGTGAGGCCAACGGCTGCTAACCAAAAGGTTGGAGATTTGAGTCCACCCAAGAGGTGCCTCAGAAAAAGGCCTGGTGACCTCTTTCTTGATCAAGACTGAATACCCTGTGGAGCGCAGCCGGAGTCTGAGACACAGGGGGTTGCCATGAATCTGAGTCAACCCAGTAACAATTTTGTTTCTCCTAGTGTCTTTGATGGCTTTCCAAATTAGCTTCTTTTCAAACCTCCGAAATTTGAAACTTGTAGGTTCAGCTGCCAAAAATGGAGACATTATAGCAGAGTTGAACTTAGCTCAGCCTTGCCGCCTCAGGCCCTTCTCTCCAGTGCTCAGGAGACCCCAACTACTAGATCTTTCTTTCTGGGGGCCTACTGGCCCACTCTGTAGGACCTTGCTCTTTGCGCCTTAGGAGGAGACAGCGCTCCAGTGGTGGCTCAGGTGCCCCCTTGTCGACCTGCAAGAGGGAAAGGGTGGAGGCTTCAGAGTGTCTCCTGAGCTAAAGGTTTTTCTTGCTTGACTCCTGGCTGCTTCTGAACAGCTTAGACCCAGATTTTTCTCATGACAGAACTTCAGTCCAGGCCACTGACTGATGAAGCGCTCACTGTCATTTCCTGGTGCTCTGAACTGTTGCCAGACTCCTCCTGGCCTCCCTGGCTGGATCTCTGTACACCCCCTTCTCTCCTTCTAGGATGTGAGCCTTCCTGGCACCTGTATCCTTCCTCCCTGCCCTACAGGGTGCCCCCGTGATCACACCCTTTGGGTGGCTTGTGAGGAGATCAAGCCAAGCCTCCCGGGAGGACAGTCTGGGTGGGGCGCCTTGGCAGAGTGGGCTGGGTGTGGATTGCTCTGGTGTGGCCTAGAAACAAGATGTTAGACAATTGCCAAATAATAGATGTTCTTCCAGTCCCTCCAGCTTCATGGTGGGATGAGGTCATGGACGGGTTAAAGCAGAGACGCTAGGTTCACACATGGCTTTGTACTGAAAGCTAGCACCTTACGTTTTGACTGGACAGTTTTGACGAAGTGGTATCAAAACACAGCTGAATCAAACTGCCCATTCAGGCGGTACTCTGGGACGGGAAGAAAAGGCTGCGTGTATTTTCTTATCTAACCCTCACCATCACCCAGTGGAGTACACAGCATTGTGCCTCTAAAATCTGAGACTCAGGGAGGGGAGGGGACTTGGTCACAGTTCATGCAGTGCAACTGTGACAGAGCAGGGTTCAAAACCAGAAGTGCTGAGACCAAGACTCCTGTGCTCCCAGGCTGAGGTGCACCCCACCTGCACTACCACTCACTAGGACTCTCTGCGGTGAGTGGGAGGGGTGAGGGAAAGAGGGGTGTATTTCCTTCCTTACAAATACACCAATCCCCCAAATCCAACCTATTGCCATTACGTCGACTCTGACTCATAGTGACTGTCTCAGTCACCGGATACTGCTATAACAGAAAATACCACAAGTAGACGTTTTCATGAGGAGAAGCTTTATATTGTCACAGTCTGATAAGCCACAAATCCATTCCTAAGCTACAAGTCCATTCAATATGAAAAATCATCACAGTCCAGTAGGCTGAGTCCACATCCAGTGAGAGCATCTCGGCACAGGAACCTCGGGTCCAAAGGACGTGCTCTGCCCTCGGTGCTTCTCCCTCGGCGGTGTGAGGTTCCCAACTTCCTCCGCTCACTTCTCTCCCTTGTATTCCACAAGCTTGAGTCCTGTCTCACTAACACAGCTGCAAACCGTTCTCCATCATCGGTATCACAGAGGCAGGATTCACAACACATGGGAGGAAGGGCACCATGTGGAGCTCCAAACCAAGTCAAATCAACACAGACATTTTGGGGGGGACACAATTCAATCCTTGACAGTGACCCTATAGGACAGAGTAGAACCACACCATGGAATTTCCAACGAGCTCCTGGTGGATTTGAACTGCTGACCTTTTGGTTAGCAGCTGTAGCACTTAACAACTATGCCACCAGTGTTGACACATCACTCTGAATACTTGACAGTGTTTCTCAACTTTGTAGACCTGGACAAGTACAAAAGCCCAGGACAAACTGCCATGGCGGGAGGACCCCTAGCAAGTTAGTGAATGGGTAAAGCTTTTGGGAGGTGGTTCCCACCCCACCCTGGTGCCTGGACCAGCCCTCAGCCCTACCCAGGTGTCAAGTCTCCACTCTGAAGCTCACCCAGGGCTGTGCAACCCAAAGGTCAACTTCTACCATCCCAAAGTGTGTGTCCCGGGGCCATAGACACGAGGCCGTCTCCGGAAGGAACTACATCTAGTTTCAGAGAACCCCAGGATCTTGAAGCAGTTCTAGAGCCTTGGGGTTTCTGGTCATGATCCCCTGGGGCGGAGCAGCAGTTTCCACTTAGTGCCTGGACCTGCCTCTTCCTCCCTCTCGGGCCACCCCCACCTCAGAATGACCCCAGCCCAGGTCCTCCTCCTCCTGGCAGCCACAGCTACCCAGCTGCTACTTCCAGCATCATGTTACCTCAGTGCTGGGTGAAGGGCCAGACTTACAGACGGTGGCTGGCCTGACTAGACAGCAGCTCTGAGTGGCAGCCATGGCTGATGTCCCCATTTCCCTTGTACAAGGACAGCATAATTAATCAGGCAGTAATGAAGTCAGGTACCACTAGCTCGTCACCTCAAGAGATAGGCTATCTGAGAGCGCTGGAATTCAAACGAAAGAATCAGGCCACGATTAGTGTTTTCCAGTTTGAAGTGCTAAACTTAATGTTAAGTGGAAGATTTAGTGGAATTTGATCAAAATTTGACCTTCAGGCAGCCATGCCTCTGTCTTAAATGTGGTTTCTGGGCAGGGCTCCCAGAGTGGGTTAGTCTCTGGCCAACTGGCCCTCCTGTCACAAAGCTCTTTCAGCTCACGTGACAACCTTTCTGTATGTGCCACTGTTACCCAGCATCCTCTGAGGTGTGTGCCACGGGAGTGAGGGGAGATGAGGGTTGCCCTCACTCAGTGAGAAGGCTGGCTTGACCATGGTCTGGCTGAAGCGACGTGGTATGGACTGTGGAGAGAGCAGGTCTGTTTGATGGGGGGTTCAGCTGCTGTGCCTGGGACCCAACTACACTGACCTGCTCCTCTTCAGCCCCCAGGAGCAGCCGGGCCAGGAGGGAATGGAGTCCTCAGCAAAGCATGGGCATTGTAGTCAGGCTGATCCGAGTTCAAATCTCAGCCTCCAGTTTCCTCAAAGGCCCAGGTGGGAGGCTTGAGGCCAATTCTGAGTTTGATGTTGGCCTGTCAGTGTATGTACAGGATTAAATGAAGCAGACAGAGGTTGCATATCACTTTGCTTAGGGTTTGAACACAGTAGGTGCTCACCTGGGGTGGCCCAAGGCTTCGACAGCTGGAACCCCACAGAACTCCACACCCTGGGCCCAGAATAGGGCTGGGACCTGCCCCTTCACAGCCACATGGATACCTGCGGGAGCCTGTCAGGACAGGACCAGGGCTGGAGGGGGAGCATGTGCTGGGATCCCCTGCCTTCAAGGTGCTCATGGTTGGCGCTGAAGTCTGTCACCGTGAGCTGCAGGATCAGCAATCCCCAAATGCCATGGAAACACCGGGAAGGCTTCACCCAGGAAGTGCTACTTGATGCCTTTTTGAAGGGCTGTCAGACTCTTGGGGTGGCCTCAAAGCTGCTGTTTCTCCCTATGAGCTGAACTCGGAGGTTTGAGGTCCCACGAGCCTGGAGCCCCGCTGTGTGCTCAGGCAGGGGTGCAAGCGATGAGCTGAAAAGACTCCTCAGTGAACTACAAACGGACATAAAATCAGTACTGACAATTCTCGCAAGAGTCAGGGCAAACAGCATGCCAATATATGGCCAGAAAATAGGACTTGATCGAGCCAAATCTTTGGGGACATGCAAATTAAGGTGAGTAGGGTGTGTCAGCCATCAAATTAGCAAAAACTTTGAAGTCTGGTAGCACCAGGAGTTGGCAAGAATGTGAGGACACTGCTCTCAGATGCTGCTGGTGGCATCCCATATCGGTAGAGCTATTTCAGAGGGCCTAGCAGTGTCCTTTGACTCCTACAGGCCCATGTGACGGAGCAGAATAGCCACATGGGTTTTCTAGACTGTAAGCTTTAAGGGAGCAGATAGCTAGGTCTTTCTCCTGTGAAGCCACTGGGAAGGTTTGAACTGCCAATCTTTCTGATAGCAGACTAGTAAACACGAGTGCTGCCTACACTAGTGCCGCCCACTGTGGCACCAGGGCTCCTTCCTTAGGAGCCAGAAATGTGCATAGCCTGTGTCTTCGTTAGGTAGTGCTGCTATAACAAAATACCACGAGTAGGTGGCTTTAATAAAGAAGAGTTTATTCTCTCACAGTCTAGGAAGCTGAAAGTCTCAATTCGGGGCACCAGCTTCTGGAAATGCCTTTCTCTCCATTGGCTCCTGAAGCAGGTCCTGTCATCCATCTTCTAGGAGCTTCTCAAAGCAGAAATCTCAAGACCAAAGGCTGCGCTCGGCTCTCAGTGCTGCTTTCTTGGTGGTATAAAGTTGCCCCATCTCTCTGCTCCTTTCTCACCTTTTTATCTCAAAAGAAGCTGAGTCAACATCCTGTAGACAGAGTCCTGCCTCATTAGCATAATTGCCTTTAATCCTTCCTTATTAACATCACAGAGGTCAGGATTTACAACACACACCATGATTTCATCAGATGACAAAATGATGGGCAGTCACACGATACTGGGAATGCTGGCCTAGTCAACTTGACAGGTATTTTGGGGGGACACCATTCAATCCATGATACCCTATGATCCAGTAATTTCCTCTCTCTGTTGTCTACCCTCAACAAACATACACGTACAGAGAGATAATCACTGCAGCAGCCCTTGAGATAACAGAAACCTGAATGCCCACCAGTACTGAGATGCTTGAATACTGAGGCGTCCTGACAGCACGGAACCTCAGGCAGCAACATTTTTAAACTGAATTGGGAGAACCGAGAAGTAAAGTCATCCACCTGTAGTCACCTGATCTTCCACAAAGGCCCCAAACCCATCAAACGAAGAAAAGGCAGTGTTTCTTTTCTTTTTTTGGACTTTTGATGAAGGTAGAACTACCTAGTTTCTCATTAAGCAGTTGGTACATATACTATTTTACAAATGTATAACCATCCCACAACTTGTCAATACTCTCTCAACTTTGGGTTGCCTATCACCAGCATTCCTGTCCCCTCTTGCCCTCTAGTCCTTGTCCCTGGGCTGGTGTGCCTCTTTAGTCTTGCTTTATTCTATGGCACTGTCTAAACTTTGGCTGAAGAGTGAACTTCAGGAGTGACTTCGTTATTGAGCTAAAAGGATGTCTGAGAGCCATACTTTTGGAGTTTCTCCAGTATCTGTCAGACCAGTAAGTCTGGTCTTCTTTTGTGAGTTAGAATTTTGTTCTGCATTTTTTTCCAGCTCTGTCTGGGACCCTCCATTGTGATGGCTGTCAGAGCAGTCGGGGGGGGGGAGGGGAGCCGGGCGCCATTAGTTGTACTGGATTCGATCTGGTGGACACCGTGGTAGACGTGGTCCGTCAGGCCTTTGGGCCAATCTTGCTCTTGTATCTTTACTTTTCTTTATCTTTCCTTGCTCCCAAAGGATTGAGATCAATGGGGGAGCTGGTTGCTTACAGACTTTTAAGACCCAAGACGCTACTCACCCAAGCAGAATGCAGAAAATTTTCTCTATAAGCTGTGTTACGCCACTTGAGCTAACTGTTCCCTGAGACCATGGTTCCTACAGCACGTGGTCCAGAAATTCAGTCCCTCAGGGAGTTGGTATGTGGAAAGACAGTCTTTTTAACAAATGGTGTTGGCAAAGCTGAATGCCCATCTGCAAAAAAATGAAAATAGGATCCGTGCCTCACACCACACACAAAACTGACTCAAAATGGATCAGATGTATATATAAAACCAAAAATTATAAAGATCTTAGAAGAAAAAATAGAATCCATGTTAGATGCCCTAATACACAACATTAACAGAATGCAAACTCTAACCAACAACACACAAACTCCAGAAGACAAGCTGGATAACTGGAATCTTGTAAAAATTAAAACCGAGTTGGACCCATACACATGCAAACACATTTCTAAGATGCGTTGTCGGGTATGAGAAAGTTCGCAGAACAAAATATGTATGTTGTTGTTATTATGTTGAGTTGGTTCTCAGTTGTAGCAACCCTCTATGTGTAGTTTATATAAACAAGATCAGCAAATCTAATTAATGACAATGAATACTATGTAGTTTTGATAGGAGTCAATAAATGTTGCAAAAGCTTAGGAAAAAGTCAGAAAGAATACATACAAACTCAGTGGGTTTGTATATATTGACTCATGAATTATGAGTCCGGTGAGAATTTAGTAGTGCAGTGGGTAAGAGCCTGGCTGCTAACCAAAAGATCAGCAGTTCAAGTCTACCAGCTGCTCTTTGGAAATTCTATGGGGCAGTTCTACTCCACCCTATAGGGTTGCCATGACTTGGAATCATCTTGAAGGCAATGGGTCTAGCTTTTGTTTGGATTGGTTTTAATAATGTAGAGAAGCCCTGGAAGCACAGAGTTAAAGGGCTAGACTGCTAACCGAAAGGTCAGCAGTTTGAACCCATCAGCCCTTCTGCAGGAGAAAAACGTGAGAGTCTGCTTTCATAAAGATTTACAGCCTTGGAAACCCGATGGGGAGGCTGTACTGTGCCCTATAGGGTCACTATGAGTCAGAATCGACTTGACAGCAGTAGGTACGGTTTGGTGCAATGTTGTGGGCTTTATGCAGGTAACTGGGCTGATTAACTAAAAACCAAGCCTGTTGCCCTCATGTTGGCTTCAACTCACAGTGACCCTATCAGACAGAGCAGAGCCACCCCTTAGGGATTCCCAGAGCGGCTGGAGAGTCGGAACTGCTGACTTTTTGATAAGCAGTCAAGCTTTTAACCACTATGTCCACCAGGGCTTCCCCGTGTGTCTAAAAGAGGTTAATTTTTAAAAGACGGTTAGCTGGAGGAAACAGGGCATCTAGGGACTGCTGGCACACTGAAGAGGGAGGAGCTGAGAGGCTGGGGGAACAGGAAGGGAAGTGAGCGGGATAGGAGCAAACTCCCTCTGGAGCTAGCTGAGGGAAGACGAGGGAAGCAGGGAGGAGAGGCAGAGAGCACCCGGCTTCCCAGCCAGGAAGCCTGGATGCACAGAAGAGACAGCCAGGGAGGGCAGATGAAGAGCAGAGCTCGGCCTGGGCTGGGTTTTGGTGACTGCTGTGTACTTGGTCTGGGTGATTGCCGGCAGACTGAGAGCATTATGCATAGAGACACATTTCCAGAAGCCTCACTTTCCAGCTGGGACAGCTAAGTTTCTTCTCCACAGCACTTTCCACCCTTCCTCCGAGCTGTTGTTCCTGTGTCATGCCTGTAGAGTCGATTCCAGCCCATAGCCACTCTACCTAATTGAGTAGAGCTCCCTTAGCGGGTTTCCCAGGCAGTAATCACCCCGAGAGCAGAGCGCCAGGTCTTCCTGTTGTTCCACGCCGTTGGGTCGGTTCTGACTCACGGAGACCCTGTGCCCAATGGAAGGAAACCTGCCCCGCCCTGCCCCGCTCCCACAATCATTACGCCGGGGCCCATGGTTGCGGTCACTGTGTCAATCTACCTCACTGAGGGTCTGCTTTACGCTCTCCCAAGCATAGTCCTGTCCTGGTAACATGTCCAAAGCAAGTGAGACGGAGTCATGCTGTCTTCGCTTCTATAGGACATTCTTGTACTTCTTTCAGAACAGGTTTGTTTGCTCTTTGGACAATCCATGGGATAGCCTGTATTCTTCAGCAACACCTCAATACAAAGCCAAGCCAAGTGCCGTGGAGTGGGATCCCACTCATGCGAAGACACACTAATTCTTCTTCTGTCTTCCTTATTCATTGTGCAGCTTTCACATGCATATGAAGTGACTGAAAACACCAAGGCTTGGGTCAGGCACACCTTGGTCTTCAAGGTGACATCTTTGCTTTTCAACAATTCAGAGGCCTTTTGCAGCAGATTTGCCCAATGCAATACATCGTTTGATTTCTTGACTGTGGCTTCTATGGGTGTTGATTGTGGATCCAAGTCAAATGAAACTCTTGACAACCTCAATCTTTGTTTATCATGCGGCTGTTTATTGGTCCAACTGGGAGGATGTTTTGTTTTTTTTATGTTGAGTTGTAAGCCCCAATGAAAGCTGTGGTCTCGGATCTTTATTGGTAAGCACTTCAAGTTCTCTTCACTTTCAGCAAGATTGTGTATTTGCCTAATGCACGTTGTTAATGGGTTCAAATTGACAATCCTTTAATTAGCAGCCATTGCTTAACTATTTGCCCACGAGGGCTCTTTCACTGTAAGCTAGAGGTCTGTTTACCCTGCTTCAAGCTTTTGTTCTTTGTGCATAAAAAAATCCAACCACAGGAAACCATACCTGTTGCTGTCTAGTCGCTTCCTCATAGGATGAAGTGAAACCTGTAGGACTCAGTAGGGCAGAGCAGAACTGGCCCACAGCGTTTCCCAGGAGCAGTTGGTGGATTCCAACTGCAGACGTTAGGATTGGCAAGGTCCAGGGACTAAACATTAGTGCTCTTGTCGCTGGTTTCTCTAGAAGCATCATCCGGAGAAAGTGGACTGTGATTCTAGGATTCATTCCCCTTGCTTCCCAGGGCTGCCCAGCAGGATGGGAGGTTTGCCCCTTTCCATGGGTATACGGACAGATCTGTCTCTACCAGACCTGACATGGGCTACTCCCTTTCTCTTTGGCAAGTCTAGTCCATTGAGGTCCAGGGAAAGGGCATCAGCAGGCAGGTTCTGTAAATTTACCTTCCATTACCACAGTGGATGACTTAGGAAACCACACACCCTGCACACGAGTTTGAAAATTTTTACTTTTTTTTTTCCAGTGATATCCGTTAAAGAGATGAGAGATTTATAGAAATAAAAATATGGCCAACAAGGGCTTTCTGTAAAGAAAACAGGGATAGAAATGTGTGAGTTTACAGTAGGAAAAAACAGATTTGACAATGTTTCAGAAAGTGCTTTACTTTCCATTTTCTGATCTTGCAGAAAAATATTCAAGGGTTTGCAAAACCAAGAACAGTTTTACGCTCCTAAGTGCCTCTGTGTCCCTCCAACACTGCTGCTGTGATCAACTCAGGGTCAAGCGTATAGACACACCTTGAGGGCCTTAGTATTTGGTGCACTTGGTTGGAGAGCTGGCTGACCTGGTCTCAGACACACTCCTTCCAATCTTAGATACACTCCCTCCTCTGGCTGTTGGGCACAGAGCTGGGTGCCCACTCAGCAGGGAGAGTTCCACTTACAAAGAGACAGAAAGCAACTGCCATCTAGTAGGTGTTGGTTTGACCAGACAACCCTCTAATTGGTTGAGCCCCCTTGTGAAAGAAACAGGGTTAGGAAAACGAAAAATCTATTTCTGGAAGTTGGAAGTCATGGAACTAACACTATTTTTGCTGTGATGAAGTCTGTTCAAAGTAAACGAGATGAACGATAGTGTAACTAGTACCCTGTGTTGCCATTTTCTTCTACAGGTTTAAAAAAATTAATTTAAGAATATTTAGAAATATGATAAGGTGTTTGTGCCAGCTGTCCCTGTGGTGTGTGTTACAGCTCACCTCTGTGAGGTGCAAGTCTGTTCAAGAGGATGGGGTGGGGGCGGGGGGCTGGGTCAGGCGGAAACCCATGGAAGCTTCTAGATGAAATCAGAGTGTGGTCGTGGGGGAAGGTAGTATGCTTCAAGTTTTCAGGCCAGCACTGCTTTTGAAAAGTAGACATTATAAATTTTTATGTTAATGATATTCTTTAAATTATTACTTAAAAATGCCATGAAAGTGAATAATAAGGTAGAAATCCTCTTTGTCCTTCGTTGTATCTATGGCACTGCATTTTAGAATCACTATATTTTCAGTACCTTTTTTTTTTTTGGTCAGAAAGTAACTTTTCTGTTCAACAGTGTATTAATGCAAGCTAGAAATAAAGATGCTTTAAAAAATTCTTTCAAGCACAAAAGGAGATCGTTTTCAACAGATAATTTTACATATTTACATATTTTACCTTAAGCATTCTGTAGTCTCAGCCTACTGGTGAAAGGATCAGATTTTTACGCTCTTTTAAAACGAACCAGTTTGGCTTCTAAGCCATTGCAAAGGAAGGAAATGAATTCTAACTTTTTTTTTCTTGCTTCGTTTTCGCATCTTCACATTTCCTTATTTCACATGGTTTAAAATAAAATGCCTCCAGCATTATTTTTCCTTTCTCAAGAGCAAAATGAATGTGACTTTTCGGAAGGGTCACAGGATGCCCAGGAGGCCTGTGGGTGTTGCTGGACCGCTGCCTGCTTTCAGCTTGACTGAAGGGCTTGTCAGGGTTCTCATCTCTGCAGCAACGAGGAGCCCCGGGCGCTGGCCAGAAGCAGGAGAAGGCAGCAATGTGAGTCCCACGCTGCTACTTTCCCACTGACATCAAATCCTGAGGTTTTTAAATTAATCCCACACAAAGACAGTCCTTCATTGTGGGGCCTGTTTGAAATTAGACTAGCAATAATGACCTTTCTAAGAAGTCTCCTTGTTAAGATAGCCCCCTGTGGCAGCCGAAAGGCGGCCCGGGCCCCCCGCGTGGGTGAGCTGAGATGGCAGCCCCAGCAGCCCAGTCAAGGTGACCGCCAGGCTTGGCCAGAGGTGCCGCCGGGTGGCAGGAAGCGGCCACAGTCCTGCCTATGGCCCCTGCCACCCCCAGACCCCAGCCACCATTCCTTCCCAGGTCCCAGAGGCAGGTCAGCCAAGGGCTTTTCCTCGTCTCCAAGGCAAATGGATTGCTTGAGTTCTATCCAGCATTTTTACTGGCAACCAGAGAAATAAAGGACTGAAACTTAATTATTAGCTAAGAAAACAAAATAAAACATCTATTGCTCTAAAGACAAGAAGCCCCATGGAACACAGCATGAGAAGGGAGGCGGGGTTGCACTGCAGCTGGCGTTCCTGTCCACCCCGCCCCCCAGCTTTGCTCTTTTGCACAGGGAGTTTTCCTTCCCCAAAGCACCACGACTTCCGCCTGGCCTGGAACTAGGCTGGAGTTGGGGAACACTCAGGACAGGCAGCCAAGTGGGTCAGACCTGGTTCTGGACCCCAGCTCCGCAGCCTCTCCACACGACAGTGGGCGCGCCTGCCACGGTCCCTGTGTTACCTCTGGTCGTTCACGTGGCGATTAAGAAAACATTTCCCAGGAGAGCAAACGTTCACAGCAGCGCTTCTGAACATTCTGGGTGACTGAGGAGTCTGTGGAGCCTGTGTTTGAATGTGACCTTCTAACCAGACTAGGCCGGAATAACAATTTAGTTATTTTCGGTAACTGCTATCCTCCTAAATAATTAGATACTGCAATCATTTCCATCAGTGGCTCCATTGGAAGCCCTGGCTCTGTTAGAACGGTCATTGTGCCACGGAGACCTTTAGAAATAAAAGTGCACGTTAAGCAGTTTATTGTTTGCACTGCATACCTCCCGCTGCTGTTGTGTTTGCCTGGTATACTTATCTGGAGAAGCATTCTGTGGCGTTGGGTTTTCAAATTCCTAAGATGGTATATTCAGCAAAGATATTATCTCCTACAGGTTGCTTCTTTGAACTCTTGGCTGTGGTTCAGAAGAGGCAGTGGAGACAGTCCCGGGGTGTTTTGTCAACCACTATGGCTGATTTATCAAAAGAGCACTTTTCATAGAGTAACGGTCTTCATCCAACCCCTTTCTCTCGGGCGGGTGTTGGAGAATGTGCTGGTGCTGGTAGCTGGGCAGTGGCAAAGTTAGAGGGCCCCCCTCCCCCTCCGCTTTAATATATTTCACCTCGCCCAGGCAGACGGCTCAGAAGCTCACAAGGAAAACCGATGCCCTTTCCCGCAGCTAAATTAACCAGAATCACGTGGAAAACAATCCAAGCCTTGTAGGAAAAGGGAGCCATTAAAATGTGCCCTGAGCCATGGACGGCACCCAATCGCACCACCTCGCCAGCTCAGAGCAGCAGACAGGAGGCTGCTCCCCGGGATGGAGGGAGCTGCGACGTTAGCCCCACAATTAAAATCAGCGCCTCTGCCAAAAAATAAAAGGGAGGAGGAAAGAAGGAGAACATCAAAGACAGATTGAAATGTGTAGTTAGTAATAAGAGTGGTCTCCTCTTGAACCAAAGCCTGCAGCAATTCATGGCCCCCTTGTTAATGAGAAATTTTGACCTCTGGTTTGCAAGTTAAACTTGTAATCCCAGCTAATGAAGTAAATCACTTCCAACTTGAGTCTGTTGTTCCCAGTCTGCCTTGCACAGTAGGTCTGGGAGTGACAATCCCAGTCCACAAACATGAACGGAAGGGAAACAGAAGAGTTCTGTGCCGGCAGAGTTTCTTCTGCTTTGAGGATGTGTTGCCAGTCTCTCTGAAGCTACTACGTCTTGGGGACCCGTGCAAGGCTTCACTGCGACCCTTGCAAAGATGAGACTTTCAGACTCTGTGCTGAACAACAGGACTGAAGAACACCGCAGAAAAGGAAGCCAAGGACCCCGCAACTATGTGTCTTCATTTCTGTAGCAAATAGAACTTACTCCCTGTAAACCCTTTATTAAACATCTGACCCGGCCCTCTGCACATGGTAGGCGTTGATGCGCATGTTTGCTAAAGTATTGCCCAATGGCAGGAAAGATGATTTGGGTGACTGGGGGCTTGTGGGGAGACAGCCTGGAGGAGGAATGTGAGTCTGGGAAAGGCAGGGCTGAGGAGGCTGTGGGCTGAGGCTGACTTCCGGCTTTATTCAGACTTGGTGGGGGAAAGAAAAGCATGGAATGAAACTGGATACAGCTGGGATGCTCAGGGGGTCTTCTGGCCAGAATACAGTGTAGCAGAGAGAGGTGGTCATGAAATAACCCACTTGGACTGAGTGAGGGCAAAAGCCAGTATTAGGTTATCGTTCTGTTGGAAAAGGATTTAATTCAGGTGGCTGTTAAGATTCTACTTAACATGCAGAGAGCCGTGTTTTTATTTGACTTGGTGACAAATCACCTCCTGTTTCTCTCTGCTTGTCTCAGTATTCTCCAGATCACTTTGGAAATTATTTTAGCTTCCGACTGGGTAACAGTATTATCTAATTTCCTGCCAGGAGACAGGGCAGCCACACAGTGGCGGAGGCATCTTCCTTCAGTTACCAGGGGGATGAGCTGCACGCAGGAGAACTGCCTGGTCTTTGGGGGCTGTCATCAGCCGTGTGCCCCCACCCCCAGGCGGGGGTGCCTCTTCTGGAGCTCAGACCACCACCCTCTATCCAGGCTGACTTTACTGGTGATGAGGGAGGCAGTAGCCGTATTGAACCTGTCGGGACCAGAGGGAAGCAGAGTGTCCACAGACTGCCCAGACTCTGGGTAGTCAGGCCTTTGTGATAATTTTAAGCCCCACCGTGGGCAGTGTCTCTTGTTCAGAAAACGAGGCGAAGCTGGCTCTATTTTTCCTCTCTCCTAAGTGGTGGGTGCTTGCCCCTCTTACGTTCCTTAGCAAGTATTGACCTAACAGGTTTATGGGACTCATTTCCCAGTTTTCTGGGCATACAGAGGAAGGGGGTTTTTAAACCACTGACTCTTGTCCTTACGCTGAAGGGCAGTCGGACAGTCTCTGTGTCTCTCTCTGGTTTTTCATTAGACAAAGCAAAGCATTTGGGCACGTGTCCTGTTTGTATGACCCTACAAAGCTCTGAGGTGACCGCCCCGGGCAGGAGAATCACTGACCAGTGTGTGAAATCTGAGAACGTGTGGAGTCTGAAGCTGGGCGCTGAAGGCTGCTGCCAACAGCTGTACCTTCTCTGTACAGTGACCTGAATCATCTCATTTGTCCTCTGAATTTGAGCATGGTTAAAACACTGATTTCCCCAACAAGTGGAGAAAATGCCACAGTGAACCTGTTGTCAGACGGTGTACCTGCTACATGGAGAGAGGCCTGGTGAGAGGACGGTGAACATAATCCCGGTTTATTAGCTGCATGGGCTTTTCCCTTTGTTTCTATTCATTTAATTCAAAGGGAAACAACTCAGCGTGCAAAACTAAAATTAGCTGGGAAAAAAAAGGTGTAAATGAATAAACAGGCAGAGCCATTAGAGTCGATGGGTTATCGGGTCCTTTCCCATTCCTCAGACGGCGGCCTATTAAAAGTGGTAATGCCTGCTGCCAGCAACGCCCCTGGCATAGAAAGAAGGCCAAGGCAGGCCTATTTCACATGCATCAGACACAGAATTAAATAGACCAATGTTCCCTAAAAGACTGAAGTACATCTCTTTCTGACGTGCATCTCAGGGAAAAATTCATTGATCTCAGTATGTCCCTTGGCAATTATAAAATATTAAATCCAAGTCACACTTTTCTAGTTGGCTTAATTTTTTCTCTTTTCACAGCTTTCTATTTGATCAATTTTAACAAGTTAGGAATAGCATCTAATAATAAAAACTGCAGAGTTTAAAAGTTTGTTCTTTTGACATTCTTCCCTTTTCATTCTGGTTTGGGTGTGCGCTCCCTTTGTGCCGAATGGAATGACTCGAACACTGTTTTAACAAACAGAAGGAACATCAGAGAACATTACCGAGAACATTATTCATCAGGAGGTACCTAATGGTAAGGACAGCCTGGTTTTAGATATTTTTTTTAGCACGTGCCTAAGTAGCCTTCTTACTATTTTGTAGTCATGAATGCTTCCCTCTTTCAAAATTACCCTGTGGTTTTAAGCTGGGAGTATATGGTGGGACTGAAGGTTTGAGTACATTCCTCTGAGGTTTACAAAAATTGCATATCCCTTTCCCCATTTTTATGCATATGTAATTTTTTGCGTTTGATGTTTGTTAATTCAGAATATAACACAAATGCTAGCATAGAAACACTCCATAAAAATGCAGAGTTTTGGAGACCCATTTTCATTAGAATATCAGTATGGGAATTATTGAGAGGGAGAATATTTCATAAAAGCAACTGGGCTCTTCAGTTCTCCTTCCCATAAATTATGAGGCTCTTTCCCACCACTTATAAACTAATTTTTATCATCTATAGAATCATTTTATGAGATTTCCCCCACACATTTAGACTTTCATCTGGAAACCATTATTTATTTCATTGTCTCCCATGTACCAACCCTTCTGTTAAATGCTTTCTTTATGTTATTTCATTTAGTTCTCATGACAAACCCAGAAAATCTTGGTTCTGTCCCCACTTTTCAGATAAGGAGTTCAAATGACTTGCTGTCACCCAGCAACTTCCTTTCCGTGACTCGCCCTGGCCAGTCCTTTTCAGGTATTTTATGCAACAGAATTTTGGAAGAAAGGGGGAAGGAAAGAAGGTCCAAGATTGAGAGGAAGAGGACTGGGGGATGGTGTTGGGAAACGTGGAAAGGTGAGGTTGGGGAGGGCATCGCAGTGTGCGAGGTCAGTGCAGGAAGGAAGGGATGAATTTGAGAAGCGAGGCGGTAGTGTCTCCTTGAGTGTGTGCAAGATGTCAGGTTGGACTCTGTCCGCCCGGAAATCCCATTTAGGCTGGACGATTGTATTTCTCTTTTGGGACACTGCCCCAAGACTGGACCACTTAAGTGATGACTCTACAAGTACTACTGCTGTTTTGAAACGACCAATTACAATGTTTCAAAAAGAATTCCAACAGAGTTAGAGCAGGTGTACAAAGAAGGTCCACACCTAGTGGCTTCTGAATCCCTAAAAAAACCTTACCCAGGTCTCTAAAGGAGCCCAAGATGCAGAATTTTCTGCACAATCTCTGTAGCTGCCACTGTCAGTCTCCTCTTATTACCCACTTCCTTCGTTCCCAGCCCCTCTGCACTCTCTCGCTGTGAGAAGGTCTTGCATTTTGCAGTCTGAGGAGACAGGATGTTGACTCCTCTAGGAGATGCTTAGTGCCCTGGGGGCCAAGCTGTGCTGTTAGCCACCTGCCACAGTGATCCAGACAACACCTGCTCAGGGGACACCGAGCCCAGGGCCAGCATGCTGTCCAACCATAGTGGGTTCCCCTGTCTGTGGGCTCCTACAGTGGTGTTGCCTTTCTGGGCCACCAGTCCCCTTCCAGGTCAACCCCCACACATGCCTGCTGCAACCTCTTTATCATTCCTGTACCTAGTATATCTTTGGGTATGGAGTAGGTGTCCAGGAGGGATTATTGAGTAGAGAGGTAGATGGGTAGACGGATGATTGGACTGACTGGATGATGGTTGAGAGTATCTCATAAATTCATGCCAGGAATTCAACATGCTGCTCCTTCCAAAGAGCATCAGCATTTTTGAAAGGTCTAAGGAGGAAAGGTGTGCACCCCGATGATGACAATCCCTGTTCACTCAAGTCTCAGCCAATATTGTGCCTTTTCAGTAGGTACCCCAGATGATTCTCATATGTGGCCATGGCGTCAGAACCACCACTCCTCTGCAGGTAGGGTTTCAGGAGTTGTGCCAGCTGGCCTACTGGGGGTTCGGGTGGAAATTCTTCCCTGTTCTCAGCAGCTGAGACCTCCTTCCACTCTCTGCACCAGTGCTGTTGGCTGGGCCACTGGGGTCCAGGATGTGCCTGACCCTCCCTGCCACCCAGCAGTGGCTGCACTGTCACAGCTCCATCCAGCAGGCTTACTGTTGGCATCCTGTGATCAGAGGGGACCTCTGCACCTTTGCCTTGCTCTGCACACAGCCACAGCAAGCTCTGTGGGTCTCAGATCTTGGGTGGTAAGAGAACCCCAGCCCATCTGGCACTGGGGTTCATTAGCTATTAAGTGAAAAGTCCTTGCTATCAATTCCAACTCATAGCAATCTTGTTGGAGAGTGAACCGCCCCACTGGGTTTCCAAGTCTGTAAATCTTGATGGGACCAGACTGCCATGTCTTGATCCCACAGAGTAGCTGGTAGGTTTGAACTTCCTGTTAGTGTCTGAACACTTAACCGTTGCACTACCAGGGCTCTTTTCTTTTTCTTTTCTTTTACTTATTTAATATGACTGAGTGAAAATGTACATTCCCGTATAAATTTACATGCCCACCTATATGCAGCTTCCACTGCTCTCCCTGCCGGGTGACAGCACACTATTCCTCTCTGCTCCATACATGTCTCATCCTCCCCACAGTCTTCTTTCCCCTCCTCTCCATCCACTCCCCTTCCTCCAACCAGATGTCAGCAGGATGATATCCTATAGATGTATAGAACCATAAAGTGCATCCAATATATGGTCACTCTGCATCGCCAAGTCCAATCCATCTGTGTCTGAAGAGTGGACCTTCATTATGGTTTATGGGCAAGGGCAGCATCAGGGCCAGGGCCCATGCTCCCAGGAGAACCCCGAAACTGCTGGACCATCAATTGAGGTGTTTTAGTGGAGATCTCAGGGTACACCCCTTTTTATTCTTGTGTTGCCAGTGAGACTCAACTTAGTGAGCTCCATCGCAGCTATCAATGATGGTGGCTGGGCATCATCTGGTTCTTCTGGTCCCGAGTCGATGTAGGCACCCACTCATGTGGGTTTCTCTATCTTCTGGTTTGTCTTCCCCCATGTCATTTTGGTCCTCGGTGAGCATCGGTTCCTGCTGATTTGGGACCATTTGCTGTGCCCTCGAATGGCAGCTTGGTGGCTTTTAAGACCCCAGACGCCACTCATCAATGTGGGGTGCAGAGAGCAGGGCTCTTTTCCTTAGCTACCCAAACCCCAAATATTCTTGCTGTTAAGTCAATTTCAAATCACAGTGACCCTATAGGACAGGGGAGAATTGCCCTGTAGAGTTTCCATGAAGTACCTAGTGGATTTGAACTGCAGATTTTTTGTTTGTAGCCATAGCACTTAACTACTATGCCACCAGGGTTTGCAGTTCCTCAAAGGAGAAGCCTAGATCTCGTTTCTCCTGGGATTTCTTAACTCCTGGGAGGATTTCCTGGAATAGCTGTTGGGTGAGCTAACCGAGCTGTTTGTTTTTAGGTGAAACCTCAGTTACCAAATCTGTAAAATGGGAATAAAACTAACCTTGCTTTCACTCACAGGGCTGCTTGGTGACTCTAGATACCTCATGAAAGTGAGAGTACATAAGCCAAGTGCCGTCGAGTGGGATCCGACTCATGGCGACATGGCAAGCCTTAAAATGCATCAACATCAAGGCTCTGGGTATCTTGAATCTTGAAGCCCATCTGGGCTGATTTCCTTCCCCCTTTGGAGAAGCTGGGGTGAGGCTCTGCTCCCCAGATCTGAATCCTGCTTTGCCTTGGAGGACAAAAAGTGCCTGTTGGAGCTCAGTGTGCAATGAAATTTCCTGCAGGCTTTGAGATTGGCAGTGTCTCCCCACATTCCCTGTCTTCCAGTTTAAAAGCTTGCTTCTCTAGTTTTATTAAGAATTCAATATGGTCTGTGACACTGTACCCAAATATAGACAATAGCAGGGGCGAGTGTCAAGGAATGGTTGTTTCTGTGTGTGTGCATACGTGCGCGCCTGCAGGTGTGCACGCACGTACGCGTGTTAAAGGTAACCAAAATGGTTTACCTACTGTCCTTTGGAGCTGGCACAGTCCCAGCCCATGTTAACGTGATTTTTTTTCCTGAACATATTTCTAAAAATTCCCAAATATTTCACTCTGAAACACAACGTTATTATTATTAAAATGGTTCTGTTCAAAGAACACTTTGGTGAACTTTATTTTTCCCCAACTACATGCTCGTTTTGAAGGTCATGGTGTTGGGTTACCGGAACAGTGACCTAGGAGTGACCTTTCTCGGTACCTGTGTTTCTGATCTGCGGTGAGCATTCGGAAATACTCTTGCCCTTCCGAGTTTCAGCAGCTGAATAAGTGGCAGCCCCTTTAGCTATACTCATAAAAATTTGCTTCCAGACAACATGGTCTGTTTATTGTGTAATAATCGAAATGGCACTAAATTGCAGTGATTGCCGAACACTTAGGAATTGTATTAACCTCTTAGGTGCTAAGCAGTTTTTGGTTGTCTCTGTGCTCAGATAGGCTGCACAAACGGGTTTCTGTCACGGTGACTGCATTGGGGAGCATCAGGGGAGAGCTAAGTATCTTCAAGCCCCTGGCTGCCCCGAGTGCCCACCAGAGCTGCTTGTACTGTGGTCACCTCAGAAAGGATATCCTGCCTGGCCCTGGGGCAAGGATGGCCAGCTGTCTCATGCTGGGGACCCTGAAGACTGAACTGGCCAGTATTGGCCCACAGCTCTCCACTTCTATCCCCTAGCTTCACCTCTCTCTCTCTCTCTCTCTCTGTTTTGGTGGCAGTTGCTTTGTAGCCTGGTTTCAGAGTAGATACTCCAAAGAGCAATTGGGGCAGCTGGCCACTCCCCTGTGTCCTGTGTCCCTCCTCCTCCGAGCGGCTGCAGGAGGTGCGAGCCTCGCTGCCCTGTGGGAGGCTAAGTCGGGTGGCTGCGATGTCCTGGGCTCTGGCAGTGAGTCGCCAGCCCTGTCCTCACTGCTCCTGAGAGCAGCAAGCCCCGGGAAGGAAGAGTTAACCAGCAATGAAGCGGCACCGCTCCGGGGCTGGCAGCCTCGCTGCAGAACAGAGCAGCCTTCGTGCGAAGGCAAGTCATTTCCCGAAACACTGCAGACACAGGGCCTCGGGCAGCCTGGAACCTTTGGAGACCAAAATGGCTCGCAGGGGTTGGAAGTAATAAGGTGTTTTTCCTGCTTTCTCCTCCACTGAATTCTGCGAGGCTGCGCTGCATTGCTGGGAACGATGGTGCTGTTTTCGTGTTTTGTATGGGTATTAAGATCCATTACGGGGTGACATTTTTAAGATTGGTTATCCTGTAGTTTGGTGTTAAATTGAAGTTGTTTGTTTTGAATTTAATTCTTTCATTTTTCAAATGGAAAAAGGCAGCTCTGCCGGGTGGCTGGCTCACAGGAGGGTGTTGCTCTCTGCTTTGGAGCAAATCCCTTGGCCAGCTCCAGACCTCGACGGAATGAGCCATGAAAGAACATGACCTATTTCCCTGTTGGAAAGTCTGCAAGAATCCTGCCAGACAACTTTCAAAACTAGGAACTAGGTGTTGTCCTCTTTGTGTCTTGACAGAAACGAGATAGGAGCTGGATTCTAACCGAACGCATGCATCCAATCTGTCACGCCTACCACAGCCTGCATATAATTATTAGTCCTCTCCGTTTATGACAGCGACACAATCAGCTTCCACCCAGCAAATGACCCAGCAGCAGCGGGCCAGCAGCCGCCAGAATGACATCTGTTGGTTAACTCTTTTTCAAATGGCCTCTCCTTTTCCCTTTATCCCAAAGAGCTCCATGGCAAATTACTACCTACGTGTGCAACACAGTTTTTTCAGTGGAGAGACCTGCTTAGGTGGACAGAGAAATTTAGCTCCGAGGAACTCCCTTGTCTTGCCCTTAAAAAAAGAAAATACATACACACACACACACATGCATATATATATGTACACACACATACACATAGCAAATAGTTTTCAAATAAACATTCATTCATAGCACCAGAGTAGATTGTTGGAATATGTTTTGATTAAGCCTCAAGATTACAGGGTTACTGGAGAGCTTGTGCCTAATGGCCCAGCCCTTCATGAGAAGAAGGAATCACATCAAATTCTTCCCAGACCGTACCAGAGTTTCCGCCAGCGGTGTGTGGGCACCCACCCTTACCCTTGGGGACTGGGAGCCTGGGGCTGGCACACGTACTTGTCATCTTGAACTCAGACAGCTATGGGTTGAAGGTAATTTCGTCTCACCAGTCAATGGAACTCGGACAGGCAAATATGATAAACCAAAATTTAGGTCCAGCCGAACTGAGGAGATAAAAATTGTATCTGTGTCCCGCCACTTGAGGGTTTTGTGGTCAGATTTTCTCTAGAGAACACCATGTGAAACCACACCTGTCTGTGTGGGCTCCTTATCTCACTGCTACCCTCCCCTCTGGCAATGGGATCCAGGCCTTGGCTTTGGATTATGTACCAAACTAGTATTCTGTGTTCACTGTTGGTTGACTGACCCTGGGTTTTTGCTAAGTGTCCCCTCTGTAGGCCTGATAGCTTCTTCTAATCCTTACGTACACTGAAGGATTAGCCAGGAATTGGCCTGAGTCCTTCCCATAACATCAGAGCAGCTCAAGCCCAGCCTGGATATGAATTTTTGCTAAATCCAGAACGGCCTCCCCACCCTCAACCATCTGTATGAGACCCAAGATGGGTGCTGACTACACCTCAGAAAGGCCTCCCAGGCCCGTCTCAGCCTTGAGGAAGCTCCTGACAGCTGGAGCCTAGCTGCGCGGCTGAGCCCTTACGTTATGAATTGTGTCTTCCCAGAAAGATGCCTCAAAATCTTGACCCCTGTGCCTATGAATGTTACCTTGTCCAGAAGTAGAGGGTTTTTTTTTTAAAAAATAATATTATCAGTTAAGGAGCTCATAGCAGAGGACCTCCTTAACTTATCCTCATGAGTGGTGTCTAAAAGGGACAGACAGACAGGAGACAGAGTCACTCATGGGGAACACAGGCCCCCTATGAAGATGATTCTTCAAGTCAAGGAAGGCCAAGAAATGCCAGAGATACCAGATGCTGGCCAAGACAAGAAGGCTCTTCCTCTGAAGCAGACGGAGAGGGAATGCCCCTGCTGGTGGCTGGAACTGGAACTTCTATCCTGCAGAACCTGGGGCAAGAGATATCTATTCTTTAAACCACCTGCTTTGTGATGCTTTGTTAGCACAACCCTAAGAAACAAAGACAAACTGTCTTGAGATTGGAGAGGGTACCGGACGCCTGTGAGATTCCAAATCTTTCAATATTAAGAGCCCAGGAGCCTGTTCTGCCTTTGGGGAAGGGTTTACCCTGAGAATGCTGCCACAGTGACAGACATTAGCAAGGATTGCTCCCTGATTTGCAGGCGGGAAATAGAAACTATCCCACTTCGACATTCTCGGACACTATTTTCATTTCTTTTGCTGTTCCTGATAGGAAAACATTTCGGTACAATCGAAAGTCCACAAACTGCCCAAATCCCTTCCTTCTAGCAGAGTCCTTTGAGATACCACCCCAGCTGGTTGCAAGAGTAAGAGGATCCCCCGGCCGTGCCAAACACCAGCCCTGCCTGTGGCGCGGCCCCTGACATCTGTTTCCTTGTTGACGGGGAGTTTGAAGCTCACTTAGAAGCCAAGCTCAGAGTAAGCGGGTCGGTGTGGTCTGGAGCAGAGAGAGGCGGCACAGGGCGTGAGCGTGGGGAACCGGGATCGTAGTTTCTGTGTGCGTTCACTCACCGGGGCTGCACTCCCACGCCACCAGAAGGATCTGGGACCTGGGAACAAAGCCAGAGAGTTCAGTGCTGTCCTTCGGTCTTGTGTCTCTGTTGTTGTTGTTAGGTGCCATTGCGTTGGTTCTGACTCATAGTGACCCTGTGAGCAACAGAATGAAACACTGTCCTGGCCTGCATCATGCCAGGCATTTTTATGCTTAAGCCCACTGTTGCAGTTACTGTATCAGTCCGTCTCCTTGAGGGGCTTCCTCTTTTTGTTGACTTGTCTACCAAGCATGATGTCCCTCTGTAGGGACTGAATCTTCCTGACAATGTGCCTGAAGTTTGTAAGATGGTTTCAAGGCACACTCTGGTTGTACTTCTTCCAGAACAGATCTGTTTGTTCCTTTGGTGGTCCATGGGGTGTTCAGTATTCTTCTCCAAACCACAATTCAAAGGAAACCCTGGAGATGTGTTAGCTAAGTGGTACTTCTGCTAACCAAAAGATTGGCAATTCAAATCCACTGGGCACTCCTTGGAAAATCTGTGGGGCAGTTCTACTCTGACCCATAGGGTTGCTAGGAGTTGGAAATGACTCAACAGAAGTGGCTCCCTTTTCCTAGTTGAGAAGAAAATGCCAGCATGAGGCAGATCTCCCTCTTTTGTGGTTTTTCTAATGTTTGCCAGTTGGTTTCTCCAAACCCTAGAGTTATATTCTAAATCAGGTATGTGATAGGAGCAGAACTGAAAGAGAAAACGGAAATGTGTGCTGGTCTTTCGTCAGTGAGGTATGCTGTATGATGAGTCTCGTAAGGTGTTGGGATGAGACCGAATGAGGGTCTCTTGCTGCATCCTGGGGTCCTGGATTATTCATGATTTGTCTTGCACAGACAGCGTCTCCCCAGGATAAACTCCTCATGTCACCCTGCTTGTCTCAGGGTTCTGAGACTTTGATCTTGGGAAAGGGAATGGGGGCGGCCCGTTGGGAAACAAACAGCATCGCGTGCTGGCTACCCGCCCCGGCTAGCCTCCTGTTCTTTGCATCATTCCAGCTGTTGGCAGGTGCAGGGGACAGACCAGGGAAGATCCAACTGTGGCCACCGAGGGTGCCCCTGAGTCTCCACTTCCTGCCAATGCCACCCATCTACCTGCCCAGCGTGCAGGTGGCCAGGGACTTGCTTTAGGGGCTGAGGCTTGGGCCCGGCTCTCAGGACCTGCAGCTTTCTTTTAGACTCCGTCCCAGGGCTACACATGTGGATTAAATTAGAGCAATATGTTTTCCTAACAGTGTCTTGGCTAAAAAGTCAAGCAGATAAATGGAAACAAACCTAGCTTTATGTGAATGAAAGGGGCTGAGGGTGGGCTGCTTCCGCCCGAAGCACCACGGCCAGCAGGGCTGCCTGCCTGGCCACCCACCACCCCCAATGCCTGCCTCCCTGCAGGCCTGACACCCCAGCCTAGCCCAGGAAGCCCTCATTGGTCGTCTCTCAACACCTCGTTGGGAGGCCATGACCTCCTGCTCCTCCAGTCTACTCTTTGTAGGCCCCCATCTTGACTGTAGGCCACCACCCTCGCTCTGTCCTGTGTCCGGGATCAGCCTGACCCGGTGGTGGTCAGGTTGCTTGCCTTTCACCTTCATCCTTCACCTGTAAGCGTGGATAACCATATCTACCCCACAGATTTCTAGGAAGGACTGAAGGAGACAGTTCACGAGAAGCTCTTAGCCCAGCTCCTGGAACGCAGATGACACTTGTGGAACAGTATCACTAGTATCATCCTTACTGGCTGTCTCTCCAAACCCCATGCAGCCTCAGGGCCCAGTTCTGTTGCTTTTCCATCACTGAGCAAAGCTCTGGCCATCACTTCAGCTGAAGGGATCCCGGCCATGGCAGATTCCTTCTGCACCTCCGGCTGCTGGTTTTATGCCTGCTGAGGACAGGAGCCAGCAGGGCAAAGAGAATGTTAGGGCCCTGGGCAATCTGCTTTTATACAGATTGGCTTATGGGTACGAGTTGTGTTGCTTTTAATAGACAACAAGCCATGCCCATAACCATCACTCCTGGGGTTAACAGACTCCTCAGGAGGCCTGCTCACCGGCCCTTTGTAGGGAGCTGCACCAGAGGCCCTCTGGGAAAGCAGCCCTTCAGGCAGTAACTCTCAGCAGTTAGAACCTGGTTAGTAACTAAGCAGTCACTGGATGACTGAGGAGCTCAGTAGAGGTGTAGCTTACCTGTTTAAGCCACTCTGAGTCCCTTCCCTATGTGGGAGAGCTGTGGACCCCTTATTCTCCAAGGTCTCCCTTGCTCTTCTCTGTGCCCACTGGCTATTCAGCCTCCGAAAACGTGCATCACTACTGACAGCTGACTCATCTTACACCCAGGACACCTCAGGCTTTAAGAGGGCAGGAAAGGGGCTCATTCATCTTAACTTGTACCCCATCCCCAATGCCAAGGTAGTTATCTCAGGTCTCACCTGCAGCAGCTGCTCAGTAAATCTTGATTGGTTAATATTTCTGTGGGATGCCCAGTAATTATAAATCACTTTTCTTCCAGGGCATCAAACTGGTTCCCTTTAGTCTAAACTCCTGCTGAGTATTTGCATTTCTACCCCAGGTAGACTGAATCAGAATCTACAAAGATTCCCACAGGATGCTTATGTCTGATAAGGTTAGAGACCCACTGGTCTAGGAGGGGTTCTCAGAGTTGGTCCCTAACCAGGAGCGTTAGCACATCTGGGAACTTGTTAGAAAGACCAGTTGTCAGCAGGAAGTCCAACTAGACTGAGTGTTTAATCATGTCTTTACTTCCCAGTTCCAACTCACAGGGACCCTATAGGATAGAGAAGAACTGCCCCATAGGGTTTCCAAGGAGTAGCTGATAGATTGGAACTGCTGACTTTTGGTTAGCAGCTGAGCTCTTATTAATCATTGGGTTTTACTTTGTGATGTAGAAAGCCCAAGGGGTCACCTTTCATACAATCATTAGGTCACAGACCCTCTTTCCCAGTTCGCTGTCACAGCTCTGTATGTGCAGTGCTCTGAAGCGTGCAACTTCTTCCTCCAAGGTAGGGGCCATCTCCAACTCTTCGTTGTCATCCTTCCTGTGCCTAGAACATAGAAGCCAGCCCTCACCAAAACCCATTGCTGTCAAGTCTATTCCGAACCATAGTGACCCTATAGAACAGAGTAGAATTGCCCCATAGAACATAGTCATACCACATAAAGTGTGTTGAATGACTGAGTGCAAACTTAACTATGAAGGAGGGGTTAATGAGAACATGACACCATGAGCGTCTTTGACTTTTAGGATAATGTCTCCAGCATCTGGATCTATGGGTGAAAAACAAGGACTGTGTGTCACCCCTCTGGGTAGTGACCCTCTATGAGGGTGGCACTTTGGGAGAATAAACGCTCTCCCTCACTTTCTTCTTTTCCTTTAGTTTCAGACAGGTAAATCCCAGGGGCAGGACCCAACTAGAACCCAGAGGCAGCAGGACACCCGAGTAATGCAAAGGAAGCCGAGCGCTCGGGTAGAGAGCCAGCAGATTTGGAAGGTCGAGAGAAATGAATCTCATTTCTCAGTAGTGTTCTCTGGGACCAAAGGGCCTTAAAGGTGATGAAAGAACGTAGAGCTGCCAAGTGGTGATGGCTGCCAAGCGGCGAGCTTCATTAATGTCATTGAATTGTACATGTTGAAAAGGCTGAAATGACAAATGTTTTGCTTTATATATGGAACGTATATACATCCATATATGTATACATACGAGAACTGCCAATTAAGTTCATAAACTTAATTGCTACATACCTCATTGCTGAATATCACTATGGTCCTCACAGAAGCCCCCCCCTTGGAAAGCTATGCACTGACACCAGCACCTAGCCCATCCTTCAACGCAATTTTGGAACCCTTTTTCTGGAGTGCCCATCAGAACCGTAGTTGTATTACCCTTGATGTCCTGAATGTCATCCAAATATCTTCCTTTCAATATTTCCTTTATCTTTGGGTAAAGAAAAATGTCACTGGGGCAAGATCAGGTGAATAGAGAGGATGTTCTAATACAGTTATTTGTTTACTGGCTTAAACTCCCTCACAAACAACCATATAATTAAGTTCACAAACTCGCCAGCATGCACAATGGCCGTTCCAGAAAGAGTTCCAAAATTGCTCTGAAGGATGGTCTAAGCACTGTCATCAGTGCATAGCTTCATTAGAGGAGCATTTTGATGATGACTAGTGATATTCTGCAATGAGGTATGTAGCACTTGGAATAATTAAGTTCACAGACTTAGTTGTCAGACCTCATATAGCCAAAGACAGATCCTAGTGTGGACATGGCCAGAGACAAATCTTAGACTCATCTATTCTTCTGCTTCCTGAGACAGTCTCGAAAGGAGTAACAGTGTCATAAGTTAAAAATCACAGGAGGGCTCTACCCCAAACTGGTTTGGGATTAGGGAAAGGAAAAGATTACAGCCCACCAGCTACTCTTACATGCAAGTCCTGTTTGGAGACAAAGCACAGGTGGAAAATTAGGATGTTGTTTTTATTAGGATTTTATGCTGGTGTCTTAAAAATCTGAGTTTATATTAAAGGCGTGAAGTGCCAAACCTCAAAGCAAGCCTCTGGAGCCCAAGCATGTGGAATGGGAAGAAAGAAGAAAAAGGAAGGCGGGGCTGCGGCGCACAGGGGTGCTGGAGGCCCTGTGGGCTCGCTCATCTCGCATTCTGCAAGGCTCGGGATGTGCGGGATCACAACACTTGTGAGCGCTTGTTCGCAGCTTATTGCCATGGGTGAGATGGGCAGGCAGCAGCATCGCACATGTTCAAAAGACCTGTGTTGCTCATGGAGCCTGGAATCAGATCTCTTTGGGGAGGTCCTAGACTCTGAGAAACTCTACCCGAAGGCAGTTCCTGTCCCTTTCCCAACATTGCCCCTTCTTTGAGTCTAAAATGGGAGCGCCTTTTCAGGGTCTTCCCGTTTCTGGGAAGTACAGATCATTTCACAGCTTGCTTTTGCACTCAACCTTTTTTCTTTTTTTTTTTTTTTCTCCAGAATTTGCCATACTTACACAAAAACAAGCAACAACAAAAAAACTCAGACTGGTTGCCATTAAGTAGATTCCAACTCACAGTGACCCTATAGGAGAGAGTGGAACTGCCCTACAGGGTTTCTAAGGAGAGGCTGGTAAATTTGAACTATCTATCTTTCGGTTAGCAGCTGAGCTCTTAACCACCGCGCCACCAGGGCTCCGCTGATATGTATGCTGTATACATAACAGAGAGATCGTTTTTGGGTTTTCTTTTCATTTTTTTGTCAACACCACCTGGTCCTGTTCCACTGTCATGGTCATTGCCACGTTTCAGCCTTTGTTGCAGCCACTGTGCCAGTCCATTTTGTTGAGGGTCTCTGCCTTTTTCACTGACCTTCTACCAAGCACGATGTCCTTCTCCAAGGACTGGTCCCTTGTGATAACACATCTAAAGTGTGTGGGACAAAGTCCCACTACCCTTGCTTTCAAGAAATGACCCCTCTGGCTGTACTTCTTCCAGGATGGACTTACTCATTCTTCTGACAGTCCACAGCATCACAATTCAAAGGCATCAGTTCTTCTTTGGTATTCTTTATTCATTGTCCAACTTTGGCAGGCATATAAGGCAATTGAAAATACCACAGCTGGGATAGTTTTAATTACTTCGTTTGGTTGTATGACTTGACTACATTTTATTTATCCATTAATAGAAATTAAGGATATTCTCACTTTGGAGCTAACCAGCAATGCTGTGCTCAACACATTTCAAAGGCTCCTTGAGCACCAAACCTGAAGCATTTCTAGAGCAGACAGCTAAATGCAGGACTGTCAGATTGTGGGAGATGAGATCTTCAGCTTGTCCTAAAAAAACAAAAAACCAAACATTGCCATCAAGTTGATTCTGACTTGTTCTACCTCTTGCTGAATTATTCTGCAAATTACTCTAGGCAGATACACTATTGTTGTTGTTGTTGGGTACTGTTGACTTGGTTCAGACTCATAGCTAGAGTGCACAACAGAATGAAACGCTCGTCCTGCGTCATACCCACAGTCGTTTTTAGGCCGAAGCCCATTGTTGGGGCCACTGTGTTGATCCATCTTGTTGAGGGTCTTCCTCTTTTTTGCTGACCCTCTGCATTATCAAGCACACTTTCATGGGGAGCATAAAACTGCTTACATTTCCCCACATCCTCGCCAATAGTTACAGTTATCAGTTGATGACAATATGTCATTCTTATTTGTATTTTGACAGTAAACTTGAACATCTTTTCACACATCTAGGGACTGTTAGTTTTTCTTATCTATGATTTGTCTGGCTATATTCTAGTTATTTTTCTATTAGATAGTTTGTATTTTTCCTATTGACTTATATTCCAGACACTGATCTCTCTCACTGTTCTTTTTTTTTTGTTGTTGTTGTTACATAAGTTGTAAATATCTTCTCCCAAAATGTGGTTTGTCTTCTGACATTAGTGGTGGTATATTTTGATGTATGGCAGTTTTTCATTTTAATGTAGCAAATTTCTCCTTTTACTTGGTGATTTATAGTTCTTAATATCTTATTCAAAAAAATACTTCTCTACCCCAATGGCATAAAAATGTTTTCCTGACTTTTTAAAAAAATAAAATTTATTGAGGAATCATTTATACACAATATATACCCATTTTTAAGCATGTACCACAATGTGTATGACCATGTAACTATCACTGCAAACAAGATACAGAACATTCTGCCACTACCATGGTGTGGCTTCTCACGTCCCTGCCCAGACAACCTGCCCCAAACCCATGGAGGGTGACACAGAACCAGGCAGCATTTCCCTGGAGTCAACTGTGCCAGCATGTGATGCTTGCTTGGCCCAGGCATTTTCTGTTCAAATATCTTCCCCACTTTCAAATGAGATTGTCTATCTTCTTGTTATTGAGTCCTTTGCAGGATATGTATATTGAGAATGTTTTCTTCCAGTTTTTGTTTAACTTTTTACTTTCCCACTGCTGGTGGAGCTATGAAATGGTAAAACCACTATGGAAAACAGTATGGTGCTTTCTCAGAAAACTAGAAATAGAACTACCCTGTGGCCCAGCAACCTCACCACTAGGTATAGATCCTTGTTGTTAGGTGCCGTCGACTCAATTCCAACTCGCAGTGACCCGTCCTCATGGCTATGTTTGAGCCTGTAGTTAGAACCACTGTGTCAATTCGTCTTGTTGAAAGTCTTCCTCTTTTCATTGATCCTCTACCAAGCGTGACGTCCTCCTCTAAGGACTGGTCTCCTGTGATAGCATGTCCGAAGTGTATGAGACCAAGTCTCACCAGCTTCACTTTTTTAAAATTCATTTTTATTCATTTGTTTTTCTATTTAAGTGAAATTTGACAGTTCAGGTCAGTTTCTCATCTGAAAACTTACACACGCTTTGTTAGGGGACCCTAGCTGCTGTCCCCGCACTGTGACAGTATGTTGCTCTTCTCCGTCTTGTATTTCCCATGTCTATTCAAAAGCCCCTGTCCTCTCTGCCTTCTTAATTTGCCTCTGGACAGGAGCTGCCCAGTTAGTCTCCTGTATCTACTTAAGCCAAGAAGCACGCTTTTCACCAGCATTATTTTCTCTCTTCTATACCAGCTCAGACTTTGAAGAGGTGGCTCTGGGCACGGCTTTAGTTCTGGGCTAGCAGAGACTATGGGGGACCCTCCAGTCTGTCAGGCCATTGCCATCCTTACTTCTAAGGAGCGTTTTGGCTGTAATTCTTCCAAGACAGATTTGTTCATTCTTCTGGTACTCCACCATATTCTCAATGCCACAATTCAAAGGCATCTTTGCCAAGACTATAATTCAAAGGCATCAGCTCTTCTTCAGTCTTGCTTATTCATTGCTCAGCTTTCACATGCTTACCTAGCCACTGCTGTCAAGTCCATTCCAACTCATAGCAACCCTATAGACAGAATAGAACTGCCCCATAGAGTTTCCAAGGAGCACCTGGTTGATTCGAACTGCTGACCTCTTGGTTAGTAGCTGTAGCATTTAACCACTAGGCCACTAGTGTTTCCTCACATGCAAAGAAGGTAATTGAAAATACCATGGCTTGGGTCAGGTGTGCTTCAGACCTCAAAGTGGCGTCTTTACTTTTCAACATTTTAAAGAGGTCTCTTGCAACAGATTTTCCTAATGCAATACAAAGTTATATGTCTTGACTGCTGCTTCCACAGGTGTTGATTGTAGATTCAAGTGAAATGAAATCCTTGACAAATTCAGTCTTTCCTCATCTATCATGGTGTTGCTTACAGGTCCACTTGTGAGGATTTTTATTTTCTTGATACTGAGATGTAATCCATACTGAAGGCTGTGGTCTTTGGTCTTTGTAAGTGCTTCAAATCCTCTTCACTTTCAGCAAGCAAAGTTGTGTTATTTGCATGTCACAAGTTGTTAATGAGACTTGCATCAATCTCGACACCTCATTCTTCTTCATATGGTCCAGTTTCTGAGTTATTTGTGCAGCGTACAGATTGAAAGAGTATAGTGAAAGGATACAACCCCGACACATATCATCTCTGATTTTAAACTGTGCACTACCCTCTCTTTCTGTCCCGCCTCTTGATCCATGTTCTGTTTCCTCATGAGCACAGTTAAACGTTCACTGTGGTAGCCATAATTTGTGATGATTCCCACAGCTCAATGCCTTGATAGTGTGGTAGGTACCTCGGAGTCCTAAAAAATAATGACGTGAACAGATCTATGCACACCTACGTCCTTTGCTACTTTATTCATAATAACAACTAAATGGAAGCAACCACAGTGCTGGCCAACAGACGACGGGATAAGCAGATCATGGTGCATACATGTAATGGAATATTATGAAACCATAAAGGACAAGGAACCACAAAGAACGTATTTTAACATGGATGAACCTGGAGGGCATGATGCTAAGTGGCACAAGCCAAACCTATAAGGACAAATATTACACGATCTCTCTTATTTATAAGAAGACAAGAATACAGAAATAGAGACCAATGTTCATTGGTAGTTACAAAGGAAAAGAGAGGGGAAGGGATGGCTGCTTTAGACTCGACAGACCTGTTGTTTTGGGTGATGGGAAAAGTGGTACCAATACTGAAAATAGTGAACACAGCATGACCAAAGTGAAAATGAGTGTTTCAGTGCACATGAAAGGGTATGGGCAAAATACAGGTAGGTACACATGTGTACACAGGTGAGAATGGATAGAAGTACCTCTCCAAAACAGTCAAACTCCTGGCTACTGAGTCAGTTCCACATCAGAGTGACCCTGTAGGACAGACAGAACTGTCATGGATAGCTAAGAACACTTAGCATCAGAATTTCTGAGTCTGAATCTTTAGGAAGCAAACTTCTACATCCTCCACCTGCAGAGCGACTGGTGGGTTCAAACCACCAGCTTTTTAGTTAGCAGCTGGATGCTTTAACCACTGCACCACCAGGGGTCCAAGAAGTACCTGTGTTGTTGTTGTTTTTAAGCACTCTCAAATTGTTTCTGACTTATAACCACCCTATGTGCAAACATAAAGAAACACTACACAGTCTATACTGAAGAAGCAAATCAAACCCATTGCCATCAAGCTGATTCCGACTCATAGCGACCCTATAGGATAGAGAAGAACTGCCCCACAGGATTTCCAAGGAGCAACTGTTGGATCGAAACTGCCACATTTTGGTTAGCAGTTCAACTCTTAACTATTGGGTCACCAGAGCTCTGCCAGGCATGGGCACACTGGTAGCTACAAATACGAGATCCAACAATTAAGTGTGCCAACTTAATTGTCCTGAGTACTACATACCTCACTGCTGACTATCATGATGGTCCCCTTTGAAGTACTCCCCTTGGGAAGCTATGCATTGACGCCAGTGCCTAGCCCACCCTTCAAAGTGATTTTGGAACTCTTTCTGGAATATCCATGGTGCACAATGGCACAGCAGCAAGTTTGCAAATTTAATTTTATAGCTGTCCATGAGGGAGTTTTTAGCCAGTAAAGAAATAATTGTGTTGAAACACCCTCCCTACTCACCTGATCTGGCTGTCAGTGACTTTTTTCTTTACCCAGAGATAAAGGAAATATTGAAAGAAAGACATTTGGATGACATTCAGGACATCGGGGGTAATACAATGACAGCTCTGATGGCCATTCCAGAAAAAGAGTTCCAAAATTACTTGGAAGGGTGGACTAGGCATTGGCACTGGTGCATAGTTTCCCAAGGGGAGTACATCGAAGGTGACTGTAGTGATATTCAGCAATGAGGTACGTAGTACTTCTTCTAGGATGAGTTCATGAAGTTAATTGTCGGACTCCATATGTGAATGCAAGCTTGTACAGTCACTGAAAACACTAGTACAGGTTCTTTATTTCTCAATCTCTGTCTCTCTGGATACTCCTTTGATATGACGAGACACCTTCTGTCATGGATTGAGTTCTGTCCCCCTGAAAATGTATGTGTTGATTTGACTCAGCTATGAGTCCCAAGATGGTGCAGTTCCTCCCGTGTGTTGTAAATGCTGCCTCCGTGATCTTGATGAGGGAGAAGGGGCAGCAGTCCTGTTGGTGAGGCAGGTCTCGAGCTACCAGCTCATGGGATATCAGAGAGAGAAGTGAGCAGAGGAAGTTGGGAACCTCATACCAACAAGAGTACAGCCCCAAGAGCAGAGCATGTCCTTTGGTCCTGAGATTCCTGTACTGAGATGCTGTCATTGAGTTTGGACTCTGGGCCTACCGGACTCTGATCATTTTTCATATTGAATGGATTTGTAACTTATGAATGGATTTGTGGCTTACCAGACTGTGACAATAAAAATTTCTCTTTATGAAGCCTTCCGTTTGTGGTCTTTTCTGTTGGAGTGGCACTAGGTGACTAAAACACCTGATAAGAATTAGTTTCCAAGGTTTGAACGGTGAGGGCCACAGTCTCATGAGACAACTCAGTTAATTGACGTAACGTAGTTCACAAAAGTCACTGAAGCACTTACGAAGCAAGTAGTATCTGGGAAGTTAAGAACCTGAGACTGGCCCTCTAAGGCACAGCTATGGACCTCTGCTCACCAGGAGCAAGACAGTAAGAAGGTAATCAAAAGTTCTGAGAAGAAATAAGTCTACACAAGCCACATAATCTCATCCGCCCAGTGACCAGAAGAACTAGATAGTGCCTAGCTACCGTATCTGACTATCATGACTGGACTCACAGCTGTTGGTCCTGGATAGAAGAAGAGAGAAATAAGAAGCCGGACTCAAATTCTTACTTAAAAAAAAACAAAAACAAATGGAGACACACTAGAACAGTAGAAATCAGAGGACTCCCTGAAATTATTACCCTGAAATGCTCTTTAAACCTAAAATTGAGACCAACCATTAAGATTGCCTTTTAGAAAAACAGCAGAGCGACGCAAAATAAAGAATATTACCTGTAAGATCCACTTCCAATTTAAAAATCGTTAGCATGAGACCAAAAGGTTAACTGTGACTCAAAAGCAAAGAGGAGAAGATAGGAAGGCAAGGAAACCAGAGTTTGGGAAAGGGAACAAGCAGAACTCAATTAAAGAGAATGTTGACACATCGTGACAAATGTAACTAACATCACTGGGCAACTGGTGTCAAAACTATCAAATGGGAACCTAACTTGCTCTTTAAACTTTCACCAAAAATTCAATAAAAACATTATTTTTAAAAAACGACAACTGATCCTTCCTTTCTGGATGGGTGTGACTGTTAGAGTTCAGTGATCCTGGCCTTCAGTGACCCTGAGACCAGAGCAGAGGCTCCATAGTGCCTGGCAGGTTGAGGACACTCAATGGGTATGTGAGAGGATGACTGCTTTCCATTAATTGGATCCTTTGTCTTATGGTTCATCTTTCCCCTGTTTTCAAGACATTGGGATTTCCCTCCATCCTTTGGCTGTTGGAAATGAAATTTGAGATGATCTTTGTCCAAATGAGAATACCAGTTAGTTGGCTGCGAGGTAGGTGCTTGCCATACACACAAGGTGTGCTGCGCCTCAGCTGGCCTGGCAGCCACCCACATGGCCCGCAGACTGGGGCTGGAAGGTGACAGTGGAGAAGGCTGACGGAGGCTGTGTCTGAAAGTGTCCTGGTCAACTGTCTTCCTGGCTGAGGAATCACAGTGTAGATTCCTTGCTAGGAGGTGAGAACTGAGGGAGACTGAAGGGGCGAACTGAGAGAGAGACCGATCCGGGCACCTGAGCCAGGAGAGCTTCTCCCTGATGTAATTTGGGAGGCTAGTTTGGCAGCTGTGGGCGGTGCCAACCAGGGAGAGCCGGTCCAAGTCACCTTCCTTCCAGGTGCTTGTCCAGGATCAGCGCTTCAGGCTGCGCACCCGCTGTCCATGCAGGACGGTGGGGGCTTCCCCAGACCTCCGGAGAGGTGAGAGGGCTGGGCCATCAGAGGACAGGGGACAGAGGGAGCACACTCCAGCCACCTTTACAGTCACCCTCAGGCAGCAGCCACTTGCCCACCTTTTTTCACTCACAGCTGGTGCCCCGAAAGCCCTCAGGATCTGAGCTTGCAACACGGAGGGGAGGAGAGGGCTGTGAAGTGGAGCCAGCAGGAGAACAAAGGAGGCTTTGCGGCAGAGGTACCTTCCAGTAGGGCCTCCTGGGCCTGGGGAAGTGACTCACTGGGCCCCCAGGAGGGACCCACCCAGGAGGCTCCACGGGATTGAGAATGCAGCCCAGCTGCCCAGGCACAGGCCTCGGGGCTGGGACGGGGTTGCCAGTCTCCGGCCTTGCCTGGGTGGGGCCCCCACCAGTGTTCCACACCCCCCTTGCCCTAGGAGGCCCCAGGGGGTGGCTCTGTTCCTCATTGGGCACTGGCAGGTGGGGTGGCTGCTGATGCCTTGGGCTGTGGGCGTGGTTCCCTCCCTTCAGCTCTCACTCCCCTGGCCCAGCGGGGTCCCAGGTTCCCCATCTCTCAGGAGAGCCAAGCTGCTCCCCTGCCGGAGGGAGGCCATTGGTATCACCCGATGGTGGAGACGCTGGTGATTGCTGGTGTCTGCGCTCTGTCCCAAGGCCCCATGGACCCTGACAAGAACCTGGAGGGCCTAGCACACCCCAGCCTCTTGGGCATTGCACAAGCTTCCCCAATTATGCTCCGTATGCTGTGTGGCAAGCGGGCGAGAATTCCAGTACCTTGTACGTACTCGTACAAAGCTGCCTTCCTGCTGTTTGGCCGCCGGGTGAGGAGTGTCTCTGTGGGCCTGGGGAAATGGGGTGTGTTTGCATCCCAGAGGGCGTGGCCTGCGTCCACAGGGGGAGCAGTCACCCAGCTTCTGCCCCTGCAAACTGTTTGCCCCAAACCACAGCTTCCTCAGGAGACCTGGACGCCCTTCAGGACACAAAAGAGGACACCCTGGTGACATTCTCAATACGGGCTCTGAGCAGCAGGCTTGGCACGGAGCAGCTCCAGCCCTGCCTTGGTGGCACGGCTCTCCGCCGCCCAGTCCAGCGGGGTGTTGGGACCTGTGCTCTCCCGGGGCAGGGTGGGCCTCCTCGGAGGCTCACGTGAATTGGGTGTTCTTGTGCCTGCTGTACTCAGCCCTGTTTGTTAAGATGGTCCCGGCTCATGGTCCCATGTGAGGAAGTCCAAGGAGTCAGGACCCAGAGGACTCAGCTGTTATCATCACTGATCAGAGAGGAACACTGTGACAGTGCCCTGAGGACCAGTGATGGCTCTCAGGACTGACCACGCCATGTCACGGAAATAAAGACACAAACCCCACTGCCGCTGCTGTCCAGCCCTCTCCTTCATGAGTCCCTGGAAGTGTGCCCCTCTCTTTCCCTGGGCCTCTCATTGGAGCCTCAGGGAAGCCTCATTGCCTCTGGGAGAAGAGATATGAAGCCCAAGAGGTTGCTGGCTCTTTGCACGAATCATGGAATTGGGGGAGATCCATGTTTGATGTCATGACGAACTTGGACATGAACCTGAACACGGAGTTGTGGGTTTTCTTCCAGTGACTTCACAGAGCTTTAGGTTTTGCATCCGGTGAATGCCTTCTGTGGATGGAACGCCTTCTCTCAGCCTCACAGGTGTCCTGTGCTCTCAGCCCTACAGACTGCCTGCATGCGCTGTGCGGCTGTGGAGCAGCAGGGAGACAAAGAGCTTTGTGGTGGAGTGGGGTCCATTTTGAGAACCAACACCCAGAGCATACTTTCCAAGTCAAAACTGCATGATTGGCCCCAAAGACAGCACAGATGACATCCAAGACAAGCTTCCACTGGGTGGGGAGGAAGGACTAGAAACCGGCAGTGCCTTTTCCCTGAGGACAAACAGTACCCAAAGGGCAGCCAAGCCAGGAGAGACACCATCCCCAAGAGTGATGCCCCTTCCCCAACTCTGACAAGCTGCGGCTTGTTCACCACGGACCTGCCAGTTGCCCCGTTTGTCCAGCTTTAACCCACCCAAAACCAAACCCACTGCTCTCAAGTAGATTCTAAGTCATAGCAACCCTGTAGGACAGAGTAGAACTGTCCCATAGAGTTTCCAAGGAGCATCTGGTGGATTTCAACTGCTGACCTTTCAGTTAGCAGCCATAGCACTTAACCAGTATACAACCAGAGTTTCCATTCATCCAGCTGTGTGCTTGGGAAAAAAGTGCTGCCATCCAGGGCTCCCAAACCAGATCCAGCGATCAGCCTGGGATGGAAGCTGAGTTTCTCAAGAGCTGGGTTCACAGAGTAATACCTCTGGATTGCAGACAGCCTCTGCTCCATAAGCTCAGCTATCAGTGAGGTGGCTAGATTACAGTCTGCCCAGGTGCCAGGTGGTCCTTAACTGGTGGAGGGGGGGTGGGGAGGTGGTGGAATCCCACGAGGTCTGACAATTAAGTTCACGAACTCATCCTAGAAAAAGTGCTACCTACCCCATTGCTGAATGTCACTGTGGTCACCTTCCAAGTACTCCCCTTGGGAAGCTATGCACCAATACCAGTACCTAGCCCACCCTTCAAAGTAGTGTTGGAACCCTTTCTCTGGAAGGGCCATCAGAACTGTTTTCATATTACCATTAACGTCCTGAATGTCATCAAATGCCTTCCTTTCAGTGTTTGCTTTATCTTTGGGTAAATAAAAAAATCACTGGGGGCCAGATCAGGTGAATAGGGAGGGCGTTCCAATACAGTTATTTGTTTACTGGCTAAAAACTCCCTCACAGACAACTACATAATGAAGTTTGCAAACTTGCCACCATACACAGTGGCCATTCCAGAAAGAGTTCCAAAATTGCTTTGGAGACCAAACTAGGTGCTGGTATCAGTGCATAGATTTCCAAAGTTAAGTACTTTGAAAGTGGTCATAGTAATATGCAGCAATGAGGTAAGTAGAACTTCGAACAATTAAGTTCGTGGACGTAATTGTTTTTTTTTAATTTAATTTTTTATTTAATATAACTGAATGAAAATGTACATTCCCATATAAATTTACATACCCACTTATATGCAGCTTCCACTGCTCTCCCTGCCCGATGACAGCACACTATTCCTCTCTGCTCCATACATGTCTCGTTCTCCCAACAGTCTCTTTTTTCCCTGCTCTTCACCCACTCTCCTTCCTCCAGCCAGAGGTCAGCAGGATGACATTCTATAGATGTATAGAACCATAAAGTGCATCCAATATATGGTCACTCTGCATTGCCAAGTCCAATACATTCCCGTGAAGCATGGACCTTTGTTATGATTTATGGTCAAGGGCAGCATCAGGGCAAGGGGCCATGCTCCCAGGGGAATCCCGAAACCACTGGACCACTAATTGAGGTCTTTCAGTGGGGATCTCAGGGTGCACCCCATTTTATTCTTGTGCTGCCAGTAAGACTCAACTTAGTGAGCTCCATTGTGGCTATCACTGGTGGTGGCCGGGCACCATCTGGTTCTTCCGGTCCCAAGTCGATGTAGGCACCCACTGCTGTGGGTCTCTTTGTCTTCTGGGTTGTCTTTCTCCCATGTCATTTTGGTCCTCAGTGAGCTGAGTTGGGACCATTTGCTGCACCCTTGGATGATGTAATTGTTGAACCCCATATGTCCAGTTAGTAAGCTCACCTGGATGTCCTCTGAGTTGGTCCTGTGACCTGGACTCTGTTCTCTGTGCTAGTGACACAAAAAAGCCTGGCCAGTTAGATGTCCCCATGCTTCCACATCTGTGCTCTACAGGCAGGCCCTGACAAACAGAAGCACTACAGGAGAATCTCATGTATTAACTGAAGACCCACAGTGTACCAGGCTCTGGGGACAAATGACAGGCGAAAGGCACAGTCTTGCCTCCAAAAGGCTTACAGATGTCAAGCAAATGCTCACCAAGATATAGAGAATTACGTACTGGAATTAATGAGAGGAGAACAGAGATGGTAGCCAGGAAAGAGCGCTTTATGAAGCTGACATGTAAACAGAGCCCTAAATAATGAGGCGTGGAGTTCCCAGAGTGAAGGGAGCAGTGAAAGCCATTTCAAAGAGGGGACAGCCTGCATGAAGGTCGTGAGGAGGACAAAGCTTGTAATATTCCAACAGTCAGAATGAGGCCACTCTGGCTAGAACTCAGAGACTGAGTACAAAGTGCAAAGGTGGAAGGCAGGGCCTGGATGGCAGAGGGTCTTGTAGGCCGCCAACTGCCTTTAGTATCCTC
Organism: Heterohyrax brucei; assembly: GCA_028571685.1. Classification (NCBI taxonomy): domain Eukaryota; kingdom Metazoa; phylum Chordata; class Mammalia; order Hyracoidea; family Procaviidae; genus Heterohyrax; species Heterohyrax brucei. Next base: position 73,731,382 of record CM053161.1, read on the forward strand.
GTCTTAGGGCGAGCAGAAGCCAACCACACAGCTGTAAGCAGGAGAACGTCATCCAAGCAAAACAAGGCACCTGGGCCGCTCTTTAGAGAATGTCTTGACAGAAGAATTGATTAGCAAGAAGGAGTGCTAGAAGACCAGTTAGAGGATCAGTAAAGTGTCTCAGGAAAGAGAGGACTTCCTGGACTGTGGTGGGAGATGGGGAATTAGAGAGATGTGAACGCGTTCGAGATAGCTATTTTGAGTTGATGTCTACAGAACTTGGTTGTTAGGGGGAGCAGGGGATGAGGAAGAGGAGGGTGTAATGGCAGAGATAACTCCTGGTGTCCAGTGAGCAGCTGTGTGAATGGAGGTGCCCCCCCAAAGCAAATCCACTGCCAACGAGTTGATGCCAACTCATAGCAACTCTACAGGGCAGAGCAGAACTGCCACACAGGGTTTCCGAGAAGGGCCTGGTGGATTTCATCTGCAGATCTTTCGGTTAGCATCTGCAGCACTTAACCACTGTACCACAAAGGTTTCTGAAAGTGTCTCAAGGAGGGGGACATTTGAAAAAAGAATAGATGTCCAGAAGAAGAGCCGAGGTCCAGTTCTGGACATGTTAAGTTGTAGGTGACTGGTATATCCAAGGGGAGTTACTAAGCAGGATGCATGGGCCTGGACTTCAGGGAGGTAGTCGGACTAGAGCCACACTTGTAGAATCCTTGACAAATCGGTGACAGTTAATATTGAGTGACTGGCTAAGGCCCCCAAAGATAACGAGGTTATACCCAGCTTGACTGTGAAGAAACAGAGGAGAAGGCAGGACCTACGAAGGTGATGGGAATCGAGGTAGGGTCCGAAGATGGGAAATAGGTGCGATGACAAAGTGGAAGGGGTGAGAGAGAAGGCAGAGTAGAAGAGGGGGCCTTCTGAGAAGGCAGGACAGATGGGTTCTAGATGGGGCAGAAGGACTAGCCATTGTTGTGGACCAAGCCCCAAACCAAACCCACTGCTGTGGAGTTGATTCCAAGTCATAGCGACCCTAGAGACAGAGTAGAACTGCCCCGTAGAGTTTCCAAGGGGTGCCTGGAGGATTTCAACTGCCAACCTTCTGGCTAACAGTGGTAGCACTTAACCACTAAGCCACCAGGATTTCCTTGTTGGGGACCGAGAAAGGAAAAGGGAGGCTGGAGGCTGGTGCTGTGGGCTTACAGACCTGAGGCAGGAAGACCAGTGTCATCCCACCTGGTGGTGCCTTTATTCTCTTTAGAATGAGGTAGGGCCTCCTTTGACAGAAGGAGAGAGATTGGGGAGGTCACAGGTAAAAAGCCAGACCTTACGGGGCGTGAGTACAGTGGCAGAGAGCCACTTGACAAAGCCAGCCCACTGAGGAGGGATGGAGAGGTTTCCTTGCGAGAGGTAAGGTCCAGGAGTAGCTGGTGGTAAGTGATAGGATTCTGTAGGGCCTGCAGTGGCCCAGCAGGGCGGGTCCAGATGCTCAAGCTTAGGCCCAGAGAAAGGGAGAGATTGGGCTGTCTGGGGATGGCCATCGGGCCAAGTTCTTCGAGCTATGGGATGAGGTCTCTGGAAAGGCACTGGAAATGCCCCTTGCCACTGGCTGGGTTTGAGGGCAGGGCACAAGCTGCCATAGTACATAAGGACCCATGAGAGCAGCCTGGCGCTGCTACCATGTGAGGGGCACTGACAGGTTTGCTTATCTGACGCATCTGGTCAAGCCCCAGGAGGAAGACACTTGAGTGAGGACTGAGTTACAGGCTGCAGAAGCCAGGCGGGGTCCCTGGTCAGCCCTATCTCCCTTTCTGACCTTCAACACTCCCTGGGGCCACGATCCATTTGAATCATCAGCAAAACTTTAATGCTTCTAAGAGAACGATGCTTCTAATTATGGTGCTGGAGAAGAATACTAAATATATCACTGACTACCAAAAGAACGAACAAATCTGTCTTGAAAGAAGTACAACCAGAATGTTCCTTAGAGACAAGAATAGCAAGAGTTTCTCTCGCACACTTTGGACACGTTGTCAGGAAGGATCAGTCCCTGGAGAAGCACACCGTCGCTGGTAAAATAGAGTGTCAGGGAAAAAAGAGGAAGACCCTCAGAAGATGGCCTGTCACAGGGCCTGCAGCAATGGGCTGAAACATACCAATAATCAGGAGGACGCACAGGACCCGGCAGTGTCTCTCCCTGTTGTCCTTAAGGGTCACTATGAGTTGGAACTGACTTGATGGCACTTACCAACAAGACAATGCCAGTGCCAGCTATGCTTATGGCAGTGAGGTGCTCTAGATGACACTGACCCCCTTTCTTTCCTCTTGGCCACAAAGGTCTCCTTCACAGGTCCTCCTGAGAACCTCAGGGCTGCCCTGAAAACCGCTGTTATCCATGACTTCTTAATGGAAGGGGATTCTGAAAGGAATGTTTCTCTGTTTTTCTGTCCCAACCCAAAGCTCGTTGCTGGAGTGATTAAGTGCTACAACTGCTAAGCAAAAGGTCAGCAGTTCAAATCTACCAGGCACTCCTTGGAAACACTATGGGGCAGTTCTACTCCATCCTATAGCGGCGCTGTGAATCAGAATTGACTCGTTAGCAATGGGTTTTCTCTGCCCTGGTTTAGGTTAACTTTTATCGAAATACAGTTGCTACTGGGTTGACTTTAATATCAAGCAGGAGACCTGGACCACCTTCCTCAGGGGTGGAGCTACAACACGACATAGGGAAACTGTTTTTCCCCTTACATTAGAAATCAGAGCTCTATCTTGGTAAGCCCTCTGCAGGTTTTCATGGATGCTGAGAAGCCTCTTTTGGGCTAAGGAGAATTCTCCCACAGAACGAAAACCGACAAGTTTATGAACTCTTCCAGAAAAAGTGCTACATACCTCACTGCTCAATATCACTATGGTCACCTTCAAAGTCCTCCTCCTGGGAAGCTATGCACCCACGCCAGCACCTAGTCCACACGCCAGCACCTAGTCCACATGCCAGCGCCTAGTCCATACTTCAAAGCAGTTTTGGAACTCTTTCTGGAATGGCCATCAGAGCTGTTGTTGTATTACCCTTGATGTCCTCAGTGTCATCAGGATGTCTTCCTTTCAATATTTCTTCAGTCTTTGGGCAAAGAAAAGTCACTGGGGGCCAGACCAGGTGAGGAGGGAGGGTGCACCAATGCAATTATTTGTTTCCTGGCTAAAAATTCCCTCACAGACAACTATAAAATTAAGTTTGCAAACTCACCACCATGCCACCATGTGCAATGGCCATTCCAAGGGCTCAAAACTGCTTCGAAGGGTGGACTAGGCCCCGGCGTGGGTACATAGCTTCCCAAGGGGAGGACTTGGAAGGTGACAGTAGTGACACTCAGCAACGAGGTATGTTGCACTTAGAACAATTAAGTTCACGGTCTGAACTGTCGGACTTCTCTCATAACTAAGGCAGGAGCTGCTTTTGACAGGTAACTTAAAATCATCCCTTATTCTCACCGTCAACTTGTAGGCAATTTCAAAATCCATGGCAATAACAGTGAGTTTCCACTCTGTGCAGTGACCCACAGTGTGTGACTCCACACCGAAGTCCTCACCACAGATAGCTGGCTGGGGCCTGCTCTCCAAGTAGCACCAGGCCTCTCTCTGCAGGAAGCACCTCATTTGGGTGGGGTCAAGGGTGAGCAGAAACAGATTTGGCAGTATCCTCTCCACACACACACACATACGAGACCAGAGCAGCATTAATGTGGTTGCCTTGAGCCTTGTGGCTTAGTCACCTTAAAGGCAGCTGGAGTCATGGCCAACAACCAAGTGTCTCTATCCCCCCTTCCTCAGCCCAGGCTCAAGGCCAGCAACTGTCTCTCAGCCAGGAACAGTATCCCTCCAGCTCTGTCTAGTTTCCTGGTGGCTGCAGCTAGACACAGTGCCTTGCAGTGTACACCCTCACAGCTCCAGTTTTGTATGATTGGCCTCGTCACCAGCTTAGGAGGAACTCCAACGTGGTGTGGCCTAGTCTTCTCCAGGGATAGGGAGACGACTCCTTCTCTAGAGACAGGGTATATTAGGGCCTGATGGGTCCCGCTGCCAGGCAGTATTCTCTGGCCACCTCCTAGACGAGACAGAGAGCATCCCTACCTCACATCCGTCAGGCTCTGCTCTGTTGGCTGGGCAGCCAGTGCACCACAGTTTTCTGTGGTCAGGGGCTAAGTAAGACTGCTTCCTCTGGTCTCATGTCTGTGCTTCCTCTGTCCCCTCTTCAAATATATGAGTGGCTTGCTTCACATACACAAAGTCACTGTAGTGCAGAGGGCCCAAAGCACCCTGAACACTGGAATGCAGAGCTAGGGTTTCAAAGGTGAAAGAAGTCCAGGCTTGCCCGCCCTCATGTCCAGTTCTGTAGCAGGGTCTGTGCTTGGTACCCGGGGCGCATGCCCCTGTTCAAGGCCCAGCCCTCTGCAGTGTCCTGTCAGATTAGAGAAGGCTCCAGTTCAGGACTTAGGCTACTCAGGGAGCTGTGGAAAGGCCAAGCCAAGGCCCAGGTGTGAGAGGCAGTAGCTGCTGAAACATCCCAGCATTCCTTTGTCCAGAGTCCCTTCTGGTGTCTGCCTCAGGAGACCAGAAACAAAGCATTACAGGTCTAATTTATAAACTGACTGTAAGGAACTCCATCCCCCCCCCCGAAAAAACCCCACAAAAACCAAAAAATAAGCACTGCTGTCAAACTGTTTCCAACTCATAGCAAACCTATAGGACAGAAGTAGAACTGGCCAAGAGGGTTTCCAAGGAGTGGCGGGTGGATTCTAACTGCTGACCTTTTGGTTAGCAGCTGAGCTCTTAACCACTGCACCAGGACACAGTCACGTGGTAGTTTAAAAAAACACTTTTAAAGAAATATTAGTGTGGGGATCTGGCTTCGTACCCCGCATGAGCAGGATGGTGGTAGCAGCCACCTGCTGTGGCTTTGCCAAGTTCTCACCAGCAGTGGCAGTAAACCACACATTGGCACACCTCCCTGTCTGGTCACTTACAATCAAGAACATTTAGTTTTCAGGTTTCCAAAGAGTAGAATTAACACTCGGACCGCTGGCATTTGGTCAAAAGATGACCTACAATATGTGAATTCTAGAAAGTGTAAAACTATCTCTCAGGAAGTGATAATTTGTATTTATTATAGAGACTATGTATGATCAAGTTATAACATTACTGGAAGAACGCAGTGTCCTCTCTACAAATCCAGAACTTCCCCAGTATATGTAAAACCATACTTTCTGATTTCACTCAATTGATAAATAAACAGAGTAGTTCAATGAGGTCGAGTTATGCTTTTCTGTGTGTTTTTAGCAGGTGGCTTAATCAAAAGAGATTTTGCTTGGAAATGTTCGAGAACCTTCACCCATCAGGACCAGTGCTGGCTATCTGACAAGAAAAATCCACAAACACAGGTGGCACCGAGGTGTTTGCACCAGACTTCCCTTTTAATAAACACAGCACTTTCTCCTCCCCCTCTCAGATGTGAACCACAGATGCCAGAGTGTGGATTTGCTAACTGTAGGCGCGTTGCTAAGCAGATGAGAAGCCTAGCAAGTTTGTCCAGCAAATTAGATTGTGCAGTGGATGGCGTCAGCTCTGTGGCCTCAGACAGGAAGCAGCTGGTCTGTGCCCCCAGCCTCCAAGGCAGGTCAAGGCTGGTGGCCCTTACAGGGCACGGCAGAGGGGCTTCCTGGGTGAGGACATATGGGCTTTGAGGGAACAAACGAAAGCTCATTAAGACTGGAGGCCTACACGAACATTCAAACACTTTGCCTCGGAAAGAGACATATCGAGATCTTGTTTTGTGCTCAGTGGCCGGGAGGTACTGTCCCTCTGGCTGGCCTGAGCCAGCCCCTGCCACCTTCCCATACCTCACTGGCGGGCAAGAAAGAAGAAGTCGCAACCCTATCCAACAGGCAATGAGAGAGAAAATCACATATATTTAAGACTGGGTTCAGAAGTTCCTTGTCTACCTTTTGCTTGCCTTTCCCCAGTTCACACGTGGTTTGAAAACCACAACCAAGACCAACCCGTTGCCATGGAGTTGATTCTCACTGCGGTGACTGTGTAGGCTGCGAATCAGAACTTGAACCTATGCTATCCAGAGGGGACAGGAAGAAACACCCAAAGGCAACAAAGAATGCTAGGCCCACCTACCGCTGCTCACTCTTCCTCCCCCTGAACTGAAGGAGACACAGGAGGACTTCCACCCCAAATGCCCTGGACAGATCCGGGTCCCGGCTGCTGCTCTGCCCAGGATGAAGCCTCAGTCTTTCGCTTTACGGCATCATTTATGGCATGAACGAAGAACATACTGTGTTTACACAAACACGTGACAATTATACATCAGCATCTTTACAATATTAAAGGAGTCATATACAAGTCTACAGGCATGATACACAGGATGGTGCCTGCTGGCGTGTCCTATCCACCAAGCGGTTCACTGGGGCCACCCCTCCCCAGGAAGAGCCAGCACGAGGGACTGTGTGACCAGGCCAGGGACCAGGCAGCAAGTCTGCGAGGGTCCCCTGGGGTCCAGACCTCATTGGGATCAGGGCTCAAGAGCCTGGGTCCAGGTCTTACTGGCAGGCTAGCATGACAAGAATTTAATTAAAATTCAGTGTGCATCATTAATGTGGGTAAAACAGAGCTAGGGACGGCTTCCTGAGCTGGACCCGAAGGGTGCTGTTGACAGATGGGTCCCTTCCTGAGGTAAGCGTGTGGTGTGGCCCTGTGGTGGACCTGGCCGTGGAGCCCGAGAGTGAGCACACACACACAGCACTGGAAGCCCCTGGCACTGGGAGGTGGCCAGGTAACCCATCTAGCTGGGGTCTGAGCCTTGGGTGGCAGAAGTGAGGACCTTGGATGGCTACAGTCATCCAGCCCTACATGCGCACCACCCTCCTCCCACCTGCTACCCACCACCGCATTGCCATCCCCATGGTCCCTGCAGTGGGAACAAGAGTGTCAATGCCCCGGCTTGGTATGTCTGGGCCCCAGCGCCCAGGCTCCTCGGCATCGCACGGGCACATGCATGTCTGAGAACCGAGCACCAGAAACAGAAGCATGGTCCTCGTGAGCCTCTCTGGCATGTACAGATACAGTCGCCTCCGTTTTAAATACTGTAGAAAAATAAGCCATTTCTGACGTGAGGAAACCCTCCAGAGTCAGGCGCACGTGGAGACGGGCAAGCAGCGCCCCTGGAGTAGGACGGCAGAGCCTCTGCTGACCTGGCCGCAGTTGGCCTCAGTCCCCAAGAACATCCCCCGGGCTGGGAGCCCCAGGGGCCAGGAGAGCAGCAGTGGGGCTCCTGCCTAGGTTTCTTTGGGTCACACTGACAGTCCGCCAGGGCGCTGGCCCCCAGTTGCTGTGATGCGCGGGGTCCCGGGCCGGCTCTGGGCGCTCCGGGCCCACCATGCAGTCTGGCCCACCACTGAGCACGCACACGGAACTCCCCGGCACTGTCGCGGGACGCTGGGTGTCTCCGGCGGTCAGTGAGAAGGGCCTAGTCCAAGGGCTCCTGCTTTATCCGGATGGCGGTGGGGGTGGGCTGCGGCCGCCGCTCTTCCCGGCAGAGCACGTACTCGCTGAACTGGGAGGAGTCCACGCCACCCCCGCAGGAGGCGGCCATGCTGAACCCCTTCTGGAAGAGCCTCTCCAGGACCTGCTGGGGAAGACAGAGGTCAGTAATGCCCAGCGACAGAGTGTGCCTGGCACGGCCTGGCCATGGGGCTTGTTTGTGCAATCCATCTTCTGCTAAGAGCTCCACCTTGCTCACCAACAAAGGCCCCTGCAGAACCACAAGCTGGACAACAGCCAGTGACACAGGCACACCTGCCGAGCCAGGGCCCCTGAGGGACCAAACCTAGGTGGCTGCCCCACCTGGGCCCCACCCTGCAGCCAGCAGAGGAGTGTGGACCCTTAACTCAGGAGCCAGAGCCCTGCCTCCTTTCCAGGGTACTCCGTGTATCCTGCCTTCTTTTACAGACACATGGTCTCAGGCCGCCTCCCACCCTGAGGCCTGCCCCGGGAACAGAGCGCCCCCTGCCCCCAGGCAGCCACCTGCTTCCCTGGGCCCTGGGTCCCAGCTGCCTTGAGGCCTGGGGGCTCGTCAGCATGGGAAGGTCAGGTAGAGACAGAGAAGGCTCTGTGTTGACTCTGTGTCTCCACAAGCCCCGTGTCCACGTGTGTCTGACCTCTGTGAGGACATGAGCTGGCAGGCTGGCTCCCCGCAAATCAGCCCCTTCTGACCCACAGCCTGCAGGCTCCCCCCGCAGGTAGTCCATTCTGCCCAAACCTGGAGACAGAAGTTTGATCTCGGGCGTGGGAAGTGCTGTTGAGAACAGACCCCACGCTAGCTTGGGGCTTCTCGGTTCTCAGGCCCAGCCAAAACCCACTCTGGGCAGCTGCTAGGGTGGCCACAGTCCCCAGGCCAGTAGAGTCAGGAGAGAGGACCCAGGCCAACCCCTGCTCAGCCACTGTCCTCACTTCTCTGGCTCCCTGGGTTTCATTTTAAATCCAAAGCCAGACTCTGGGTGTGAAATGAAGCACATTTTGTTGAAAATACTCTGGGCCATTTTTATAGAACATCCTTTTGGAAGAGGGAAAAAAAAAAAGGTACAGATCAATTTTTTTAAGTCCAACCCCCAGGCGCCATCATTTAATTATGAGCAGGACATAAATTATGCATCGACACATTGTTGCCTTTTCTGTAAGATGGCATAGAGGGCTTTGCCATTTCAGGGACGGTGCCACCCTTGTCTCTCTCGACTGCCTGAGGGCTTGGGGCAGAGAGGGCCAAGGCGGGTGGGGGGTGCGGACGGGGCTGGGTGGGCGGGCGGGCAGCAGGCACAGTGCTCACCTGCACGGAGTTGAGCCGGCAGTAGCCGTTGAGTGGGAAGCGGATGACGTGCGTGGGGTCCTGGTTCCAGCCAGCATTGACGGAGTTGCACATGACGTCACCGGTCTCGGGGAAGACCTCCTCGATGAGGGCCTTCTCCCCACTGAGCGCAATCCGCTCTCCCAGGTCAGGTGTCACCCGCACCACCAGGCAGTCGCAGGCCCTGCTGCGGCGCCGCTGCTCCTGCTCCTGCTGCCAGCGCTCCAGCTCCCGTACCATGGGCTGCAGCTGGTAGTAGCGCGCCTCCTCATACAGCAGGCTGAAGTCCTGGGGGACACACACAGGGGGCGGGGGGGGAGGTGGGAGCCTGCCTTTCCTGCACCCCAGGAGGTATGGTGTCCCATAGATGGCCCAAGTGAGGATCAGGGGAATGCATCCACCACAGAGAAGTCTAGTCTTGACCCAAGAACGGCAGCTGGCCTGCACCTGTGCCAGGCCCCCTGAGCCCTCCATCTGGTCCAGTGGGCAGAGAGAAGCCTCATGGGAAGACTAGGAGGCCAGGCTGGACCCGCTGGGGCAGGGCCTGCGCCTGGGGACTTGTTGTCTTATTGGACTCTTACCCAGAGAGGCCGAGGTGGCCCTCGGCAGCCTGCCGTCACCTGCCCTGGAGAAGCTCACAGCCCAGTGAGGGGGCAGAAAAGCACAGAGGAGTGTCAGTGACACAAAAGTGACCGAAGAGTGTCCTTTCTGGTCATGTCTGCCTGCGCTGGATTTTCAGCTTCATCACTACTTGCGCCAAGACCCGAGTCTCAGTTCCTGAACCTCTCTGAGCCTCAGTTTCCTCATCTGTAAAATGGACATAAACGTCTTGCCCAGACAAGGAGAGTGAGGAGGAAAGGACACAAGATCTGCCAACTGCCTGACCCCACCCAAGCAGACCCTGGCACCAAGAATGACGAGGGATCTGGGAAGTAGAAACCAGGCAGTTTTTTCTGGGCTGAGTGAGCTCACACAACCCCGTCTGTCACTCTCAGGCCCTGATGTTGACCTCCTACCCTGCCAAATGCATGCTCAGTCACACTGGCCTCAGACCTGAGTTGCTGGTGGGGTGGTGGTGGGGAGTCGGCACTGAAGTCCAGCTGGTAGGCCTGAGGGCCCCTGGGGGAAGGCCAGGGCACCCAGTCCCAGAAAAACAGCCTGTCTCACAGACTCTCTGAAGTCCCTTCTGCCTGCTGACTCCACCCTGTGGAAGGCCCAAGCCCTGACTCCTCGCCTGGACATGTCACTGGTCAGGAAGCCACCTGCCCTTTGGCAAGGTTTCCTCAGGGGCTGTCCTAGGTCTTGTCTCAGTCCAGTCTTAGCCACCCTGAGGGTTTAAATGACATGAACAACTCCCATGGCCCAGAACATCTCCATCTGACTGGCAGCTTTCCAGCTTGTCCATCCTGGGGCCCTGTGCCCACTCAAGAGTCAAGACACAAGCCAAGGGTTCCCCTTGTCTGTGAGCACGATGTCTCTGTGTCCTTGCATCCTCTTTCTAAGCTCAAGTCTAATCTGCTGCCTTGATCCATTTCTGCCTCCATTGTGCCCCAAACTTCCAACACCGCTCCCTTGGCCTGGGGAAATGGCACCACACAGAACTGGTCTCCCCGCCCAGTGCTCCACCCTGCCCCATCCTTCTCCACACAACAGCCAGTGACTGCTCCAGTGTGTAAACTAGATGTCATCCCCCCTCGCCTTCGCACAGCATTCACAGAAAACTACCAATGCCGGGCCTGTCCCAAAGTCCTAAGGGCCAGGCGACAGACCCTCCCTGTCCTTTCCCTCCGACCTGCACGAGACCCTCTGTCCAGCTCTTTCCTTAGCCCATGAGATGGACACCGCTGTCTCCAGAAGCCCATCCCAGCCAGGTTCCATTGTTCAGTCTCACAATACTCTCTACTTTCCGGAAGCATCTGCCACAGCAGAACTCCTGTTGACTTGTCTGACGTCTGTCTCCCCTCTAGACTGTGACTGCTGTGGGGCAGACCCTCCCTATGTCACTCTTGTGACCCATTCTATCTTAGAGTAGCTGGCACACTCAGCCAACTGAGATGAACAAAGTACAAAACAGTCCCAGGACCACTGGTCCTCTGGGTGACTGGGTGTTGGACGGAACGAAGGATGGACAGACATTTGTTGGTGTGAATCAGGCAAGCCCAATTTCCTTCCTCCCTGGAACCTCAGTGCCACAGAGAGGGAATGACCAAGGCTGGACTCAAGGACCAAGCCAGCCACCCCAAACGGGCTCCCCCTGAGCCTACGGGATAACCTTCAGTCTCGAGGGTGTTCAGTCGGGCTCGGCATTTTCACTCGTCAACTGCCAGCAAGGGACAGACTGACGGGTCTCTGTCTCCTGTCACTCTGACACATGCCAACAGTCTTCCCAAGCCACAAATATTCAACTGGGGGAAGCGCTACTGCCACTGCTTAATTGTTGTTACACCCTGATAAATAAGCTAAAAATGTGAGAAAACAAAATTAGTTTAGAAAAACCGCTTTAGCCCCCAGCTTCATCGTTTAACTTTTTATGGTTGCCATGACGCTGGCGGGCCCATCTAAAGTCACAGCGTCCCCTGGGTAATACCATCGTGAGCACTGCACGGGCCTCGGGAGCCACTGGCTGGAGACTTACTTTGAAGTCGTCGGGAAGCAGCAGTTTTGAGGTCCGCAGGAAGCTGAGGACGTAGCGGAAGATCTCGCCGTCCCGGTCGATGAAGTAATGCTGCTTCAGACTGTCCAGGACGATGGGTTCTGTCCCATTGAAAAGGCGGCTTATTCTGGGGGAGGGGAGGGGGAGTGTCTAAGGGCGGGGGCTGAGTCCACCTGACCCGTCCTCACTGCTGGAGGGCAAGAGGCCTCCCAGGAACCTGGGGCTGTGCCAGAGGAACACGCCTGCACACACCTGGGGCAGGTGGACCACAGTGAGGCAAGACGCTGGTGCGCAGCACTGGCTCCCGTACAGAGCCCGCCCACACTCACAAGCCACGGCCAGATGAGGACACGCCCAGCTGTTCACACCAGCTAGCTCACCGACACAAGACAGGTCTGGAAAACTACAGTGAGATACACACAGCTGCATTCCACTCCCCGTGCAAACCAGCCAGTCACAGACCGGCTACACGGACCTGCACCGGACAGACCAACACAGAGAAGGCACCTGTGCCACAGACACCCCAGCTAACAGTCGCCCAGCTGCCCAACACACAGGAAGCAGTCCCCTGAGTACAGATGGTCATACGGCCACCTCACACAACCGACATCAAGAAGCACCAGACGCACACACCCAGACAATCAACACAGGATCCTACACATACAATACATCCCCTCCCTCCCAAGCACACACATCCAGACACACACTAGTCAACCTGGGACGCAGCTATACACACCTGAGAAGTCACAGGTCAACAGGTAAACAATCACAGCCATGCACTCAGCAAGCCCTGGATGCAGGAGCCACAGACAGAAAGATGCAGGCAGGATGGCACATGAACATGGGCACAGGTGACAGTGCACACACCCACCCACACACCCACACATCCACACACCAGTGGGCTTCCACGTCACAGCGCATGGACACATGCACCCACGCTTCAACACACAAATGCACAAATGTGCACACAAGCCACAGTGCACACACACACCATACCACGCACATCACAGTGCATGCACCAGTCTATGTGCAGTCACATACAAACAGTGCACACACATGCACCACAGTGTGTGCCTTCACACACACCTAAGGGGCATGAGAAAGGACACAGGACCCTGTGCTCTGATGGGCAAGTGGTTCCCACAGCAAGTCCAGAGCCTGCAAGGAAGCTCTTGGGGGCTCCTGTTGCCTGTCCTTGTCCACTCCAGGAGACGGACTGGGCCTCAGAGCCAGGGCTGGAGCCTCCCCAGGGCCTAGGCCGGTGGGCTCTGGTTTGTCCCCCTTTCTCTGCAGAACCCAGGCCTAGCTGCCGACTGTTATTAACCCTCAAATGAGGTATAGGCAGCCAAGGTTTAGGCTTGGTGACAGGAGGGACAGTGGCAGGATCTCCCAGTGACAGCACCATCAGACATCCTTTGACACACATTTGTCTCTAGCTGGAGGCCAGCAAGGTTACAGCTTGTCTACAGAGACTGAGAAGAGGTAGCTTTGACCTGGTACCAATGTCAGCCTCAAGCTGAAGCCTAAAGGCCCGCCCTCCCTCTCTGCCTGCACTTGCAGGGACCCTTCCAGGGATGCAGCCCACTGCAGCCCTCTCCGCCGTCTCACCAACTCAGCCAATCCTAAGGCCCTGCTCTACCAATGCCACTATATACCCAGAGAAGAAATGGGTTGAGAACCCCCAAAACCCTTCTCTAGGGAATTCTCCTACACGGCCCTCTGCCTGGCCAGGAGGCTTCCAGGAATGGGACAGTCAGTCATGAAATCACCTGTTCTCTCTAGGGCTGTGGCCCAGCTCCTTTTCCAGCAGGTTGGTATGAAGGACAAGACTGCCACATGAGTGGGTCAGAGGCCATTGTGAAGTGTGGAGGGTCCAGTGCCTCTACGACCAGTGCTGAAGCGCATATTCATTCTCAGGGCCCCAAACGCCATCAAGTCTGATCCTTCCTAAATTACAGCCCAGGTAGCAGGCCTGAGAACAGTGGCCCTGAAGACCTGATCCTTGTTGGAAAGCCTGTGGGCTCCACAGTTTGTCTGTCCTTCAAAGCCCCAACATCTGGCCTCAACAGGGCCTGAAAATTCAGACAGGAGGAGGGACATCCCAGCATCCTCAGAGACATATATAACTGTGTGAGGTGCCATCAGCAGTCATCAGGGCCAATATGGCACCAGCAGGAATCGACAGGTGAGTCAGCAAATCCCCGGCCTCAGCCTCCCTGGGGAACATTCCCCCCAGGGCTTAGAACTGGTTCTTCCTGGTTCAGTCAAGGCCAACAAAGTGACATCAGAACAGACCTGAATTTTTAACATGTTGGTGAACTGGTGTGTTAACTGGAACACATAAACTTACAGGGCAGAGCCCTGCCAGAAACTTCACATCCCTCTTAGAAAGCAAAAGCAGTGGGTTTGTTGCACAGCAACCAAATCTCTTGACCACGAGAGCTGGAAACAGCAGTGCCTGGCTCAAAGCTGGCGGCCAACAGCACAGCTAGGAATGTGTGTCCAGCTCCATCCAGTCCTTGAAATAATCCAGTCTCCCACATCAGGCTCCTGAAAGGGCTCACATGACACCTCCTTTTGAGTCTCCCATTCCAGGACTTCAACCTGTCATTTTTCCCACCCTGGTTAATGCTTCAGTTTCACCAAATCTGATTTTGCTTCACCAACCATGATGAATTGGTGCAAACCCTTGGTTATCCACCCTTTCTAGCTGAGCCCTAATGCTCTATGAAGTAAACAATATTCTGAGCTTGGCTGAGTTCCAAATCTAATGCTTAGGACCATCTTATGTGTCTAGAGGACTCTAGGCCCATCCATGCTCCAGGGCTGGCTGGCTTCTAGATTGTCTTACTGGTCTAAGGTGAGAAGGTTCTCAATCTGGCTTATTCCAGCACTGAAGGCTCTAGGACCTTCCGTGGTTCACTGTCTGCTCCAGGATAAGCTGTCAGCAGATCAACTCCTCACAGGACAACTGCGTTTTCATGCTCTCAGGTCTGAGGCTAGCAGGAAAAGCAGGTTAGGAGGGCTGTCATAGACAACCACCACCAAGGAATCTCCTGCCACTTGCTGGTTCTTGAGAGTCCAGCTCCTGCTGCGACCTCTCCTGGGCTGTGCTAGTAGCTCCATGTGTCCCTTGTGGAAACCAGCCCTGGGCCACAACTGGGTGGGAGACTGCAGGGCTTGGGGTGCCAGCCTCAGAAAGTCCTCCAGGGAACAAGCCGGCCAGTTCACATGTCAGCAGCTGAGACCACCAGGAGCAGCAGACACACATTCGAAAATCCAGTGCCCATGTGCACAAACGGGAGGGGTCACATGGGTCTCCTTTTTTTTTTCAAGCTTCAGTTTCAATTTCCTGGTTGTTTGAGTGGAAGGTTTTATTAGATCCAAAGCTGCTGGCTATCTTAATTTGCTGCCTTCCCCAGCCCGTATGGATGCCAGAGTGGAGCTGATTGCAGCAGCCTCAATGTGTCCAGCAGGCAGGGTACAAGTGAGGTCACACACCCAGGGAGTCTGCTCCCAGCCCTAGGCTGCTGCGCTCAGCTGTTTCTGGGTAAGGCCCAATGGCTGTGCCTGGGCAGGGCTGGGGGCGGCACCTGGCACCCGGACTTTCTCCTTTCTTGTGCAGAAGCCAACCTGGCCAGCCAAGAACCAGGAGCCAAGCATAGTGCTGAGGGCACAGAGATGTAGGCAAGGAGACCAGCCCCCTGCTGTCACAGTACTCCCTGGGGCAAGACTTGACTGGTATGCACAAGACCCCTGGGTGTCCTGGGAGCTCTTAATTCTCCACCTCCTGGTGATTCATGCCTTAGTGACACAAGATGACGGATTGATCTTCTTCCCCAGAATTGCTGGAAACCAGTTCTTCAATTTTAACACTTCACTAAGGAAAAGAGAGATCTGAGGGCCTCCTGCCAGCTTGCCTGTACCACCAGGCTATCCCTACACGACCTCACTGCCCTGTGGCCCATGTGACCCTCTGGTCACTGGGCCAAAGCCTCAGGCCTGGGGCAGTTCTTCTCCAGGCCAGATGTCATCTAGGCTGAACAGCAGATTCATCCTAAGGCCCAGCCCTGGAAAGAATGCACACTGCCATCACCCCTCAGGGCACACTATAGGTCAAGGGTCCCACATCCCAGGGAGGCAGCATCCCTACCTCAAAGGAGGACAGTGAGTCGCCTTGGTGGGCCTGGGAGGGGACGACGACCCTTTGCCCACCCTGCTCCTGGGCAACAGCCGGGACACAAGAATGTGAGGGACTCCCTTCGCCTTCCCCGCAAAAGGAAAGTGTCTGATTTCAGGAGACACTCTTCAGAAAGGGTTGTGGGCAAGGGCTTTATGAAATTAACACATAAATGTCGTCAACCGATTAAGGCATGATCTATCTCCAACAACTTGGGAATGCCATAGAAGGCAAAGCCATAGAAGGCAAAAGTGAAATTAAATAAGCAGAATCCACCTCCCGTCCTAGACAGGACTCTGCAAGCCAAGTGTGTGTGCCAATGCTGCTGAAACCGCATCATGCCCTGACCCCCATGCCTCTAGTTCACTGGTGCCCCCCCAGGTGCCATCTCGGCTGGGATGAGGGGATGCAACCCCAGGTGCCATCTGTATACCCCGCTTCACTTCTGCATCCACCTCCAGCGTCCTCCTCGAGGGCACATACCCTCGTCCCCCACCTCCCACCCCCACCCCCAGGCGTGCAGGGCTCCACCCCAGCCTGCGGCCATCTGCACACACTACAAAGCACCCTGGCTCTGGGCAGTCCCATCACCAACAAGCAGCATGCCTAGCACACATGCTTCCAGAGACTGTCCCTTGGTGTCTGGGGAACTAATTAACTCCCCTGGTTACTTTAAAGGTATAAAACTGGGATGATCCTGGGCAGCCTTAGCCCTTCCGAGCTCAGCCCTGGGCACCTCTGGGGAGGGTACAGACCACCTACCTGGCTGTGCCAGGAACAAGCTACCAGCAGCAAGCGCCAGCTCCCAGACCCATCCCACGTGGGTCAGCCCTGCTGCCCTGTCCACAGGGAAACCAGGCCCTCCCCAGGAAGGGCACTCCCCAGAGAAGGGTAGCACCGATGATTGCAGCAGGCATGGAGACGGGAGTACATGTGGGCACAGCAGGGGGCTGTCTACCGAGAGGAGTCCCCAAGCCCCCAGACAAGGCCCTGGCCAGACACTGTACCCACTGATGGGTATATGTCGCTTAAACACAGCTACAGCCATCTCTAAACATCCTGGAATCACCTAGCTGGCCACCACAAGCCTTAGCCCCAAAGACAGCCTGCAGATGGTCTTTCTAGTCTGGTGGTGGCCACCCAAGCAGACAATGATGGTGACCCATCTCCTCCCGCCCTCCCTTTCCGCATTTCCACAAAGGTTAGAATAGGAAGTAGGATTAAGAGCTTCTTTCAGCCTTACCCAGAAGTACTCAGTGTCACTTGTGCAGACGGTTCCCCACAAAGGCAAAGCCTGAGTCTCAAGAAGAAGCTGAAGGTCACAACCTCTGCCAGAAGATGGGGAGCTCCACCTAGCACTCCCAGCCTGTCAGCTCTGAGTCACAAGCCCCTGAGCAAAGGAGCTCCCAAGAGGTAACCCGGCCTCCCAAAGCCCAGCCCGCTGGGTCTGCCTCAGCTGTGTCCGGTTGACTTGCTGAAGAAGGTTCCCACCAGCAGCAGGCTGCTGACACTGTGCCTCCACAGACCTCGCTACGAGGCGCTCAGCTCTTACCTGGAGTCAGGGTACTTGGTGAGTGTGGCCAGGCTGCTGGTGTACATGTGGCCGCCCACGTCGATGTGCACAGGTGCGTTGGACTTGGTGAGCTGGGCTGGTAGCGGGATCCCCTGGGCCGCCAGGGGAGACACAGGTGACCGGGTGAGAGACAACCGGGACATGCTTCCTCCCTCCTGGAGATGGTAACAAAGCCGAAAATAAGAGTTTCTGCACTACCGAGCTGTGCACTCCCTTTATGGCGAGTGTGATCACAGATCTAATCAGATCACTTCTGCCTATGCCTGATCACATATTCAGCTAACAAATTATGGCCACCACTGTAATTAAGTGTATCTGCATCATTTTCTTCAAACTACCAGAGGGAAAAAAAAGAAGAAGGATGCTTATTAGCAATAAGAAATCAAGAAAAAAAATTTTCAAGGTGTCAGCCTCCAGGGGCATAAAACACACTGCAAAATTCTAATTAAAGGTCGCGGGCTTATGTGTTAGATGTGAAATATCCCCTGACAAACGAATCACCAATTTGTGAATTGGGATTCAGGGGTTTTTGCAAGTTTGTCTCAGTAACGAGACACCTCTAAATTAGTGACTTCCTCAGCGCCGAAGGCATTGGGTTTTATACATGTAGTAAATTTCACATCAAATTAAGAGCATTTTTGTTTTAAAAAATACACAATCATGCAGCTAGTCAACTGCTGTTCCTTGAGCGTTGCTGCCCTGAATGAGGAAGGCGGGTCAAGCACTTGGAGAAGAGGCAAACAGGACCCAGCCCACCCTTCAGGCTCTCACCGCAGCGCCGGCACTGCTGTGTGCGTGAAGCGAGGACCCACTCGGCCGCTCCTTGCGGTGAGGCATCTAGGCTTCCATAGCTGCCCAGAGTACCTGTGGGAAACACCACCAATAAAACCCGAGGGCTTAGTTGTCCAAGATGCTCAGAATCTTCGCACTCTGGACCCCATGCCATGTAGCACCTGAGATACCTACCCTTTCCTCTCCAGATTCCACCTGGCGCTACCGTTCTTCCCACACCCGAGTCTCCCCGCCCTCCTCCCCAAAAGCAAGGCTCAGGGCCGTGGCAAATTACACACACACACTCACTCACATATGTGTTTTCTGGGCAGCTCCATGTCTGTTAATTCAGCTAATGACAGTTCCTAAAACATATGCTCACCATTATGAGCCCACAACGTTTCAGAACAAATCTGATTTCCCTGGTATTTTGGTTTAGAGCCATGTTACCAAGCGTGTCCCCTCTTGCCTCGGCAGTGAGCCTTGTGGACAGGGGCTTGGGGAGGATTCTGCACCCTCCGTGGGCTGGGGAGCCGGGGACCTCTCAACAGCATCCTAGTACCCACACACAGGCAGCTGCAGCCTGCTGGGTACAAGGAAGCCAAGGCACAGGGAGGAGGGACTGTCACTCAGGGAGCCACCTCTCCCCATGTGAAAACCTGTCTCTGCTGAGTCTGCACCTCACAGTTGCTCCCTGGACTACCCACGAAGGCCTCCTCTGTGCCTAATGTTCCCCAGACCCCTCGTGATGCTCTCCCCGTGGGGGCTTTAGAGACTGGCCACCAGTTGGCCTACTCCTCCTTGGGCTCTCAGACACTTTCCTCTGTGCCACAAACCACTTTAAAGGAGACTGTTTCTCAGTCCCTTAGAGTCACCCCCCAGGGCATTTCCCAGGGCCAGGGCCAAAAGGCAAAGAGCAGGTTTCAGCAGCCCCTTCCCCCCAGGGAGTGAGGAGGAAGCACTCTGCACTGGGAGCGCGCGCACACGCGCGCACACACACACACACACGCACATGCAAAATCACACAACCACAAGTGGCTCCTAGAGTGTAACCTGGATTTGGTTCTTACACAGGTTTAACTGCTGAGAGAGCAACCAGATGACAATTCCCGGGACCCAAGGGACTGCTTTTCTCCTTCAACTCTGGCATCAAAGATCTGTGCCTTGACAGTCAGCATCTAATTTCAAAATGCGGACCAAAGACCAATGAGAATCATGCCCTGGACATGTAAGTCAGGGAACTCTCCTGTGATGTGCTCTGCCTCAGTGCCCTGGTAAGCGACAATGACACTGTTTGGGGGCAGGGTGGGAGAATGCAGCTAGCAGCAGACAGTGAGGCTTAACTTCATTCCCCACAGGGGTGTGGGGTTGGAGCTGCTCTGCTCTGGGTCTCTGCTTTTGGCATTCCTGAGTTACAGCACGCTTTACAAAGAGAAAACCAGGTCACCTATCTGAAGGAAGTTCTCAGATACCAAAACAGACCTTAGGAATGGATTACGGCGCCCTGGGAGGCTCGACTAGGGGAGGAGTCAGAGGACGGCAGGGAAGACCAACTGAGCAGGAAGGAATTCCCACAGCAATGCTCCCAAAGCAGGCTGACTGCACCAGGCTTTCCCTCCTGTCAGCCCATCATCCGAAGTGACATTTAACAGCCAGTACCGGCCCCGAAGCTGCCCCATCCTGTTCTCACCCAACCTTTCACCCATAGCAAGCACAGCTACATTTGTGACAAACCAGACTCACCATTGGAAGCCCCAGGCTTTACGCCTTGACCCGAACCTCCAGCGCTCCTTCTGACCAACGCATGGGTGTTGGACAACGACCTTTCCCGAGACCGCTGCTGAGGTCACAAGCAGAAAAGCGGGCGCCCTAAGAGACAGTTCATGCCACCACCGGCATCCCAATCCATGACCCGGCTCTGGCGCGCCCGGGCCCCCAAGGCTGGGCCAAACCGCCTGTTGCAGGGGCCTCGGCTGCAGAGCGCGCCAGGGCCCGCGGGTTTCCAGACTGGCTCGGTGTTGACCCGGTTCTCCAAGCTGCGGCGGGAGACCCGGTTCCCGCGCCCGCCCGCCGCCGCCGAGCCCCGCCCGCCGGAGCAGAGGGAAGCGAGCAGAATGCCACGCTCATTTACACACAAAATGATTTTGTGTCCCATTGTGCTCGCAGTTGTTCAGCTCTCTGGGGGTGATTAAACTGGCTGTGCCGCGGCAGCTTGAGACGATTTCACTAAATCGCTTCTTAGTGAAGTCGCTTCTCAGCTAAGCTGTTATCTTAACCATAAAAGGTAAACAGAAGGCGGCTCGCGAGCTCCCCTCAGCACTGTGCCCTGAGCGCCGGCCTGGGGCGAGGGTGCTGGGGTGCCGCAGAACGGCCCCGGCTGCGGGCCTCACGCGGAGGCAGGTGGGGCACCTGGTGCTCGCCCGTTCCGCCGCGGGAAGCACGCCGGCCGGTGCGAACTTCCGAGCGGCCGGAGCCGGCTGGGCCGAGGCCCACGGGCGCCGCGGGGCGGGGGTGGCCGTTGAGCCAGAAGGGCCTGGCCGGGCGGGGAGGGGTGTGCGGCGGGGGCGGGGCGGGGGACAGTTAAATCAAGAGGCAGACACTTTGAGACCACAGATGGGAAGCTCGCCTAATTAAAGACGTAAAAGCGCTTTTGTTCTCAAAGTTTATTGTTGCCGGGATTTAAAAAAATATATAATTGAAACTAATGCTGTTATTCACTTGCGCAGTTAAATTCCTTCATGCGCATTTGAGACGCAGAGTAAAAACTTAAAAGCTCATCCTCCTGCATTCGGGGTGGGGGGGGCGCGAGCGTGTGCCCCGTGCGAGTTCAAGGCAGAGGGTGCGGGCCGGGAGCAGGGGTCCGGAGGTGGCGATCTGGTTTCAGCGCGGCCCGCCCCGAATCCTACGAGTGAGGCTTGACTGCCAGCGCACTGGCTCTTCCCCCTCGCCGTTCCGGACTCGCAGGGTGGGCGTCAGAGGACGCCTATCTGTCCCGTTAGAGACTTTTTCTCTGATTTGGGCGCCAAGCCTGGCCCTTTTCGTCCCGAAGCCCCAGCAGCCCGAGCCCGGTTTTGACCCCGGAAACTCTCTGGCCTGCGAGGTGCTCCGCCCTACCCTCGGTCCAGAGTGTGGGGAGCTGCGTGGCCCCCCGACCCGCTGGTGCCCAGCAGGAAGCTCGTGGGTCCACCCGCGGCCAGGACGAGCCCACGTGGGCACCCCCCCCTGCACCAGGCCTTTGTGCTGTGCGCCCCCGCGCCGCCAGCACCCGGACAAAGCAGCCGCCCTCGCCCAGGTCCGGACCCCGGGTTGGGAGACTTTCTTGGCACAGTGGCCACTTCGGGGACAGGGGTGCGCAGCGTGGAGGAGTGGCAGGCCGCGCGGGGCTTACCTCAGAGCCGGAGCGACGGATGGGGCTCGGGCGCAGCCCCCGCCCCCTGCAGCCGCCGGGTCTCGGGCACCCGGCGCAACGTTGCCGCCTGTGCTTGCTGCGCGGGTCGCTCGGTCTCGTCCTGGAGTTACTTTCTCTCTCGCCCCCAACCCTCCCCCCACCCACCCCTCCCGCCCCGGCTCCCGCTTCGCGCGGCCCCTCGCGGCGCGGCGCGCCGGGGCCTCCCCTCCCCTCGCCTCCTCCCCTCGCGGCCGCCGCCACCGCCTCCTCCTCCTCTTCGCGCGGCTCTCCGGCTGGCCTCCCGCCGCTCCCACCTCTTCTCCTCCCTCTTCTCTCTCCAGCGGCCTCCCTCGATTGCCGGGGAGAAGACCAGCCCCCCACCCCGCCCCGCAGCCCGTGCCCCGCCGCGGCCGACCCCGGACGCCAAGGGCAGCGATCTGGCTCCCAATTACCCAGCGCGGCGAGCGCGAGCAGGCGCGCGCGGCGACTCCTGGCTCGGGGCTCGGCTGTGCCGCGGGGCAGAGGATTAGAGTCGCAATTAGCTCCGCGCGCCCGCGCCTGCCGCGCCAGGCGACAAAAATGTGCTGTTTCCGTCCTTTGGCGGGGCCACTCCAGCCCGTCTCGCTCGGAACCCGCGCCTTCCCGCTGGACCCCCACTGGGACCCTCCCGGGAGCGGTGCGCTCAAGCCCCGCGCCCTCTGCGGCCCGCCCCCGCCCCCGCCCCCCGCCGGACGGCCACGCGGCGCCCCGGCCTCCTCGGGGCTCGGGAGGGGGTGGGGGAGGGCTGATTTTAATCATTGTCATTTCATCTGATGTAATATTTCCCCGGGCTCTTTCAACTGGGCATAAATTTTCGGCTCCCAAATAAGTAACACAGGGCACGTTTCTCACATTTCTTGACTCCTCGGTTACAAAGAGGAGAGCAGCCGCCACCGCGGCGCCCGGGGCTGGGGGCGGGACTTGGGAAAGTGGGCTGCGAGTCGCCCAGTCGCCGGGGCTGGAGCGGAGCCGGCGGCCAGGCCCCCTCCCCCTGCGCGCTCGGCCTGCCCCCAACCCGGTGTCCGTCCCCGCAGCTCCTCTCCCCCCAGGGTCTCCGTCCCCGCCGTCCCTCTCCCGGGGAGCAGCGCTGCCCGTGACGTCTGCGGACACGCGGCTGGTCACCGCGGGGGAGGGGAGGCAGGGGACGCCCAGCCAGTCGCCCGCGGCCAGACGCGCCATTTCCTTGGCGCGCGCGACGCAATGGAGACGCCTCCGGTCGAGTCTCCCCGCGGCGCCCGGGGCGCCTTTCCCCATCCCCTGGTTGCCTCCGGGGTCCTCCCTCTCTCCCCTTCCTCTCCCCCCTTCCTCTCCCTCCGTGCCCCGCCCGTCACTCCTCCTCATCCATTTCCCAGCTCCTAGGAAACGGAACCTCCAGGGCGCACGGCCTGCTTGGCGCCCCCGTCCGGCTCCCGCTGGAGGGTGGGTGCGCTCGGCCGAGCGCTTGGCTGGGGCTGCACCCGGAGCTCCGCCGGGCCCTGGGCGCCCTCTAGCGGCTGCGCTCTCGGGGGCGCTGGGGGGTGGCCCCAAGCCACAGCCACGCGCTGGGGGCCGGGGCGAGGCCTGCCACCTTTGAGTAGTGGACCCCCGCACGTGGAAGGAGCGCCTGGACGGCGCTTCTGGAAGTTCTCCACGCGGGAGTCAGCAGAAACTTTCCTCCCAAGGGGAGATTTTATTTATTTATTTATGTTCGAGCTCGAACTGGAGATGGGGAAATTTTCTCGTTAAAGTTACATCCCCGCAGTTAGTTCAATTACTTGATATATGCAGAAGATGTTGTAAATTTATAGATTTAAATAGCTTACAAAGACGCCTCAGGCCCCATCAGTTAATTTCCTTAATTTATGGATTTTTAGCTGCTCCCGGAACGGAAAGGGGGCCCTGGAAGTAGGTCAGGGATCGGTGTGGCGGCTGCAGCGCCGCCCAGGGGCCGCCCGCGCTGCGCCCCTCTCTCTGCGCTCGCGGGTCTCTGGCTCCCAGCTTGGTCCAGACAGCATCGCTGCGCGCCACACGCTGGCGAGGTCAGGCCTTCGGGGACTGGCCAGCTTAGTGGCTGAGCAGCCCCCATCTTTCGGGGAGCCGCAGGGCCGAGAGACAGCAAAGCCCCGTCAACACACACTCTTCCTGGCTTTGAGGGAAACCAGAAACCAAACCTATTGCCGTGGAGTTGATTCCAATTCATGGCGACCCTACAGGACTGACTCCTAGTGTTTCAAGGCTGTAATCTTCATGCAAGGGACTGCCATATCTTTCTTCTGCATAGCGACTGGTGGGTTCCAACAGGGGCCTTTGGGTCAGTAGCTCGATGCTTTAAGCGCTGCGTGTTGCGCGCCCAGACCTCCTGCTTTGAGGGGGAGGACCCAAATAAGTATTAGAGCAAGTATTGAAGTATTTTGAGCTCTTGAGCCATCCCTAGATCAGTGGCTGGGAACTAGAGACCTTCATGTGTGGGCGCTGGGAACTTGTTCCTGGGCAGAAACTTTTCCCTTCCCAGGTCACGAAGTGAGGCCCATACTTGAGGGTAGGGGAGCAGAAAGATGACAAATGCACCAGGCTTGTATTTGGGGAGCAGGGACCCACTCAAAACCCACCTTCATGGCTCTGGCAGCCCCTCACTCTTCTCGCCTAGGTGGCTGCTCAAGCTTCTTTGCTTTGTGTTCAATATGGATGAA
Source organism: Heterohyrax brucei (assembly GCA_028571685.1). NCBI lineage: Eukaryota > Metazoa > Chordata > Mammalia > Hyracoidea > Procaviidae > Heterohyrax > Heterohyrax brucei. Next base: position 73,755,545 of record CM053161.1, read on the forward strand.
TATATACATATAAATTAATACTTAAAAGATTGGTATAAACCAAACTGTTTTAGGAAGCCACCCGGCAACATGATTAGTATTGGTATTCATGATTTAACGTTTCTTTTCCCACTAGATGAAGTTTCTAAGATTTGCAAGGTACATGTCAAGGACGGGTGTATAAATGGATTTTTATTTATTCACAACTCCAAGACTAATTGCTTCTCTTTGCCTCAAGGCCAGAGATTGGTTTGAATATGACACTTCAAAAGTATTCACGGAACTACAGAGATACTAAGTGTCATTGTTGAAGAGACAAATCTCACCCGTGATATTGGTGACCCTGAAAATAGGATGTTCCACTTTATTTTAAATTCCTACATTTTTTTTAAGAGTTCCACTTTATACCAACTATGTTAAAAATGCACAGCTTAATCGAAACAAGGACTGACTGTTTTGAAGGACCTTAATTTCCTCAGTGTTGCCGGGTCGTTTCTTTTCATATTCCTGAATCCTTATAGGGTCGCTAAGAGCTGGAATCCAGTCGACGACAGTGGGTTTGGTGCATTAAAGAGGTAAACTTTGTACATGTCACTAAGGAGAGCAAGTTGGTCCTCACTTATCAGGTATTTTAGAAGTTCTTGGCTAAAGGACAACCATCTCTTCTCTTGGGAGACTTGGACAAGAATTGTGATAGGCGTTGTGTAGTCTCTGGTATATAGTGAAATGATGTGATTTTTTTTAAAACAAAAACTGAAAATGCAGAATTAAGACTGAAAACACATTGAAACATCTTGTGAAGTACATCTTGTCTCATTACTGCATTCCAAGAGACAACTTGGATGTGTGTCTAGTCAGAATGTAACTTATCAGTGAGATTTAACTAAGTAACTTAGCCGTGACACTTCATATTTTGTTAAAATGTAGATTCAAACTTGTGCTTGGTGGTAGGTTACCACCCTCACAGAAAGCAGAGTGCAGGTCAGGCCCTGCATCCAGATTCTGCTGGCCAGACCTCAGGTTTCCAGATGCTTCCAGCTGGTGTCCAGCAATGAGGGACTTTCTCTTGTTGTTTGAAAATTATGTTTAAAAATTAGGACCTCAATAAGGAAAGTACAAACAGCTCAAGAGGAGATGGTCAAGTCTGCTGAATTCAGCCTTCTCAGGAAGGCTGTGACCATACCAGCAAAGGAACAGGCTGAGGGACATACTGCTGCCCTCTAAGCAGAGCTGACTCCTTCTCCTCCTCCCTTCAGCCCCCTTGGAGTGGCACCTAGACCCTCTTTAACCTGAGCACAGCCAGAGACTTAGAGATGGCCACTGTCCAGGCTGGAGCTGAGCTAGTGTGGCCCAGAGCTTGTGGTCTAGCACCCACCTGGCCTCTGTCTCCATCCTGGGAATACTCCGTCTTCCGTCCCTGTTAGAACCCAAGAGAACCTAGAGGCTAAATGAAGTTATAAAACATGGGACATTTGTGGCCCTTTGTGTCCTTCTGAACTGAGCCTCCTGTCTTATCAGCCAGCCCACTTCCTGGAGAGAAGAGGATCAAGTCTGCTCCTGCCAGACCTGAAAAAGAATAGAAGAGTCACCCCTTGGTAAGTGCCTGGTACCGTGCTCAGTGGGCACCTAGGCTTTCCAGTTCTATAGGCAAACCACTGCTTCTTGACTGATGTCCACCGTCTGCCTTGCAACCGCAGTCCGGTTCTGCTGCTCAGAACCAAACAAGCTTGGCGCTCCCTAAGAGATATTATCAGGGTGGCAGCAATAAGACAAGATGCAGATCTCCTGACTGTGAATCCTAGTGTGGAGGTGGTCTGTGGGTGGGCCTCTAGGAGACCAAGACAACATCCTGACTTGTTCCAAAATCTGCATTTGTCCCTTTTTCCCGAGAGAAGGTTCAGAGTTTTCAGGAAATCCTCCAAAAGTTCTGTGTGAATTAGAGTGCTTTGGGCTGCAAGTACCAAAACCTTAGAATGGATTTTCAATAAGGAAAGTTGCAGCTGGTGCTCAGCCACTAACGCACAGGTGGTTCAAATCCTTCCTGCAGTGCCGTAGAAGAAAGGCCTGGTGATCTGCCTCTGCAAGGTCGCAGCCACTGAAAAGCCAGAGAAGTACAGGTCTGCTCTGACACACGTCAGGTCACCATGAATTGGAATTGATTCAGTGGCGAAGGAGTATCATCTCACAGGAGAGGAAATGAGAGGTGATCATGATGGAGGTGATTCAGTGGTTCAGTCAAGTCCCATTGCCAGTGAGTTGGTTCCAACTCATAGCAATCCTATAGCACAGGGTAGAACTGCCCCATAGGGTTCCCAAGAAGCAGCTGGTAGATTTGAACTGCTGACTTTTTGGTTAGCAGCCATAGCTCTTAACCAATGTGCCACCAGGCTCCTGGTCTCAAGATCCATGCAGCTGAAAGACTCATGCCTACATAGGCACTCGTCCAGGGCAAGGCAGTCATCCCAGTGGCCCCATAGTCCTTCTTCTCCAACTCCCATTGGCCCATAGTGGGTCATGTGACAACTCCCAAGCCAATGGCTGGGGAATAGGGTTATTGAGAGCAATCAGAATTACTTCCTGGGCTGGACAGGGCTGGAGCTGAAGCCCTGAGTAACAGGAAAGCAGACACTGGGCAAAGTCAGGCTCAGCTAGGCAGGGGAGGAGGAGGAAGGTGGATACTGTGTTCACGGCTGGGTCTCTTGAAGTTTGGGAGCTGGACGGGAAGTAGACAACTGAGGAGTAAAGAGAGGTCCTCAAGCCCTCAAGGGCAGCTGCGAGGAAGCGTGAGACGGTGATGGCCTCTCCTGGGCCTTTTGCCCGCCCCCAGGAGAGGCTAGGCTGTGACATGGAGATGGTCTGGCATGGAGGGCATGGTGACCTCCATCCCAGCTGCTCACCCACACTGCTGGCCCCGGGGCCTTCCTCCTGCCTCGCCTTTGGGCCCTTCTCCCCAGCGGCCCCTCAGGTTCTAGGGAGGCAGGTGAGGCTGTTCTCTGTTAATGGTGATTGAGGTTCAGCAGGACAATGAGCTCCACGCAGATCTGGTGGCCTGCAGGAGAGGCAGCTCAAGGAGAGCCCCCAGGGCCCAGAGCAGTCACTTCGGAGCTAGCTGGAAAGTGGCCTTACAAGTGGAGGCAGCAACAGTCACTCGGGAGCACGGAGCCCTCTCTGGGGTCCTCCAGTCTCCTCAGTCAATTCAAGCCTGCTCTGGTTCCCTCAGAGCACACCTTAAACGCTGAGTCCAGCCCCCAAATAAATAACTGTGTGGCTGCCACTCTAGCTGCCGATAACCACCAAGGTGGCCCTGGGGGTCACAGGGGTACAGGCTTTGCAGAGACACTTGCAAAGGTCTGAGGGAATTTCTCTTTTCTGAAGAGTCCCTGCCTGTGAGAAAAGCAGATTGGTGGGTCAGGAACCTGCGCAGAGGCCCCTTCCTTGGTCCGAAGCCCGTAAACTGACCCTCTTCCTATCACAGGTAATTCTGTTGCCAGCACTGGGAGGAGACAGTCTGTCTAGGCAGCAACTGGGCCGTCTGAATCGGCTAACCTGGCACTTAACCTCTTGGAGACTCAGTTTCCTCAGTGTAACGTGGAACAATAGCATCTGCTTGATGAGTTCCTGGACATCCTAGTATCATAGTAGTTGAGAGCTGTGGCTGCTAATCAAAAAGTCAGCAGTTTGAATCCCATCAATGCTCCTTGGAAACCCTATGGAGAGTTCTGCTGTGTCCTGTGGGGTCACTATTAGTCAGCACTGACTTGATGGCAGTGGGTTTGGGTTTTTGGTGGGGTTCCTGGGAGTCAACGTGACAGCGAAAGAATGGGAGCATCCCACGTAAGTACTCTGCAGAACTGAACCGGAAATCGTTGGGGTCAGCTTTTGGTCCCAAATGACCTTCTAAAGACCGTCAGGTGGTTCTGTCCCACCCTCCTCCAGGTGCAGCTGACCTGAGACAGGCCTGGGGAGCAGCACCCACGGGCGGTGCAAAGGAGGCTGGGAAGCAGCTCTTCAGCAGTTCCTGGACTCTGGGATCTGGACCTTGAAACCTCGTGATTACATAGTCAAGATAAATGCAACAGAGGAGAGTGCAACATTTACCTAACATTTAAAGATAAAACCTGTTTTCAGAGAAATTCCCTGCTTGTTTTGGGCCATGCCCCTGGGATGGGTCTAGAAAGTGCCCTCAGGTCCTCTGCCTTTAGGACCTTTATGGGGACAGTGTGGGATCAAAGATCAGGCCAGGCAGCAAAGCGCAGACCAGCTCAGAGGAGCCTCGGGGCATGCTGAGGATCTGCTGGTAATTTCCTTTGATTTTTCAAACCAAGGATCTCTTTACTGTCTTTTTAAAAAGTGTTTCATAATATTAATAAAGAATACATGATTATGATAAAAAAATTAAATGACAGTAAAATATACTCAAGGGAAGCAAAAGTCTCTGTGTTTCTTCCTTCCCTAAAGAGCTCTGCCAATGATTCAGTGTCTGCCCACCCAGTCTTCTTCCCGTTCGTGGACACACAGAGACTGATAAACACACAGGCAGGCGCCCACAGGAGGACGCACGGACACGGATACACGGAAAGGCACACCTATGGGCACTTTGCATAGACACAGACACAGACACAGATATGTGCAGATGCTGAAAGAGAGACACACGGTTGTACAGACACAAGATGCACACACAGAAGTTCACACAGATTCACAAATACACACAGGTGTACTCATAGATATACACAGACACACAGTGTTGCAGGCACAGAGATACACACACAAGCACAGAACCATGAGCACAAGGACACGTGCACACACCCCTGCCAGCATAGAGACAAACACACTCAGACACACACGAATGTTTGAGATCAGATTATTCATACTAATTTGTAACCTGTTTTTTCCCATCAGGTATTTGAACAGACACCTATATATCCACCACCTAGATATAAATAAATGAATATTTGCTTCAGATCCCTCTTTAAAAATCAAATGAAGTGATTAAAAAAAAAATCCTGCTGAGTGGGTTCTGACTCCCAGTAACCCTGCAGGACACAGCAGAATGGCCCCAGAGGTTCACAAGAAGTGGCTGGTGAATTCAAATTGCCAGCCTTTTGGTTAGCAATTGAGCTTTTAACCGATGCACCACCAGGGCTCCTGGAATGATACACACCAGCTTAAACCCTTCTGTCTGTCCCAGCTGCACCTGCTGTCCAGAAGCTGCCTCATTCCCATGCACATTTTTCTCCTTTTTGCAACATGTGAATACATCCACACACAATGCTAACCTTTGTGTGCCTTTTAAACTTGTACATAAATAGTATCCAGTGTCTGTCTCTTCTTGCCGGTGACTTTTGCAACTAGCTTTTCTACCATCACTGGATGTGGTGGATGCCTTTCCTGCCACTCCGTTGGCCTGCACAGGTCCTCTACCTCCTGTTCTGACCCCTCTCTTGGCCAAAGGCCCCAAATGTCCTCTCCAGGTAGAAGTGTATCTTTCACACAGCTGCAGAAAATGATGGTTTCTGGTCACCGTGGGAGCAGTGGGGAGGGAGGGCTCTGCCTCCCACCAGGCTGCTGGGGACAAGCGCACGGTCTGGGGCCTGGTGGGTGGGTGAGAGCTCCTTTTCTTCTTCCTGCATCCTCCCGTTCTCTTTGCCTCCTCCTCATCTCTCCCTCACTCCACCCCCCTCCTCCTCAAGGCTAAGCAAGCCTCTGGCAGAAAAGCTGGAAGGTCACCCAAGGAGGTGCAAAAACAAAAGGTGTCTTGATACAGTGCAAAAATATCTCCCTGCAAATTTTTACTGTTCTGCTTTTACATGGCGATTATTCATCCTTTGAGAATTAAGTTTTGTTTATGGTTTGAGGGTCTTAAAAAGAATTCCTTTTTCAAAATGGCTAACCAGTCTTCAAGTTAATCGGCTAATTCAAATTTTATATTAGGGCTTGACTGGAATTGAGGAGAATTGTGATCTTTGTTTTTCTATTTTATTACAGAAGGAATATGGGAAGACATACAGGTCATAAAAAAAATGAAAGCGTGTATTCTTTTGGTGACTGAAATGAATTACAAATGAATCTCTTCGGATCCTAGATATTTCCTTTCCTTCCTCCCAGGGAATCTTAGTTTGGCACGGGTGGTAGGTTCACTTACCGATCCTGGTTTTTCAGTGCCTGCAAACCGTGGTGCCCCTGGGGTTAAGTGCGATGGCTGCTAATCAAAAGGTCGGCAGCTTGGTTGGGTGTGCAGTACAGAGCCGCTGATGTAGTGAGAGAAACATAAGTGTGCAGAACTAGAACTTGACCGAATGACCACACCTGATGGTCCGTTGGTCGTGGAAGGTCCCCTCAGGACGTGGCCCCTGGACCCTCAAACCACATCCAGCCCTGAAGCCAGCTCTGCAGACTAAGAGTGAACTAGACTGAAATGGACATGGACAGATGCTGGCAACAAGTATCCTTTTGGCTTAAATATACGCACAGGGCTGTCTAAGGTCATCGCTAGAGACGAGATAACAGGGTGGGGGAGGACAGGATTCTGTCGAGTGGACACAGGAAGTTCAGGGTACAAAGGAATAGTGTGCCATCCCGGAAGGGTGGGGACCGGTACAGCACATAGAGTGGAATAGCAGTGTCACATGGCTGATATGGATTGTCAATGTTCACTTAAAACACAGTAATTTGTTATTATTATTAGTTTTTTAAAGATCAACAGTTCGAGTCGACCTAGCACTCTTTGGAAACTGTATGGGGCATTTCCACTCTTTGCTATACAGTCACTGTGAATTCGAATTGACTCGATGGCTATGTGTTTGGCTTTTGGTTTGGGGGATACATACATGCCTACAGATCTCTGTGTACACCTTACCCTGTTGATTCCCCCCCCTTTTTTTAAACCACTCCTTTTCAATGAATCCTTTATGCACATTCAAACTATCTCCCAATTAAAAAAGAAAAACAAAACTATTTTCCACATGTCGTGCTGGCCTCTTCTCTGTCTCCCTCCACTTTTCCGAGCTAACATCACTGGGAATCATGGTCTAGACTTAGCATCTTCGTTTACTCACCTCCGGTCCATCCCCAGCCAATTCCACTCTGGCTTTTGGACCTTTCAGGCCCCCAAACGCCTTCTTCTCAGGTCACCAGGACCTCCGTGTCTCCTTAACCAAAGGCCTTTTCTCTTCCTTCACATTGCTTGGCTTGCAGCAGCACGTGGGCTCAGACAGCCAACCCCTCCTCTGGGTCACTCTTTCCTTGGTGTGACACTCGCTGATGCTGCCCACCCAGACCTCCCAGCTCTCTTCCTTTGGGAGCTCCTGGTAGGATTATCCTTCTCTGCCTCCTTCAAAGTGAGCAAGGTCATGGAATTTTCTTTGCCAGCAAAATAAGAGACAGAAACTTTAAGAGCCATTGTTTTATTTCCATGTTGTCTAGGCAATTGAGGAAGTTGGTATCAGAATGGAGCCTCCGACAACAGGGGTTCCTGAGTGACTAGGACAAAAGAGTCCCTGCTGATTCTTGTTGGACCTGTACACTGAGGGGGAAATCAGCCTTTGTCTTTTTAGGTCTTTGAGATTTTAGGGAGATTTGTTTTGACAGCATAACTTTGCCTATACTGGCTGCTGCACTTGGCATTCAAGACAGCACAGAACTCAGTTGTTTCTTCCTCTCAGTACTTAGCCCATTGCTTTGCAGTTTCTTCTGTTGACTCATCTTCCTCTACTTGGCCAACCCCAGGCCAGTTCTCTGTCACATCCCTCCCCTATGTCATACAGCTCTGTGGGATCAGTTACCAACCACATTTTATGTCTCCTCCCACCCACAGATCCCACTCCCCTGAATGCCTCCCCTGGGATGTCTCAGAGGTATCTGAGACTCAAAACGTCCAGACTCAGACTAGTGATCTTGCCCTCTTACAAACTTGGCCTCTTCCCAGTGTCCCTGTCTTATCACCCCATCTCTTGGTTGTGCAAGCCAGACCCTGGGTCACCCAGGGACCTCTTCTTTGCCCTCTTCTTCATTTCCCATTTCCACCAACAACTGTCTCTTTACTTGTCTGATCTACTGACTTTTCTCGACCTCGACCACCCTGGCCTCTCACCTGGACCTCTGTAACAACTATCTGTTTACTGCTTTTACTCTTGGTCTTTCAACTGTCTTCCTATGGCAACCAGAGGGATCTTTTCAGAACATTGTTGTCTTAGGCCGAAAGAGACAGATGCTGGGAAGCACCATTTCTAGAGACCATCAGCCAGCAACCTGGTGGCAAGTTGGTCGGACGGAACTACTTCCATGGTGGGAAGCGCAGCAATCTGTTTTCCCTGGATCAATCCTTCCTCTGGACAAAAATTTGACTTCTTTGTATGCAGTGCTTCTGCCAAAACTACCATCTGTTGTTATTGTTGTTAGGTGCCGTCGAGTCAGTTCTGACTCACAGTGACTCAAGGACTAGAAGAAAACACCGCTCTGTCCTGAACCATGGTCATAATTGTTGTTATGCTTGAACCCACCGTTGCAGTCACTGTGTCAGTCCGTCTGTTTGAGGGTCTTCCTCTTTTTTGTTGACCCATCTACTTTACCAAGCATGGTGTCCTTCTCCAGGGACTGATCCCTCGGGACAACGTGTCTGAAGTGTGTAAGATGTAGTCTTGCCATCCTTGCTTCTAAGAAACACCCTGGCTGTGCTTCACTCAAGACAGATCTGTCTGTTCTCTTGGCAGTCCATGGTACATTCAATATTCTCCTCCAATACCACAGTTCAAAGGCGTCGATTCTTCTTCTGTCTTTCTTATTCATTGTCCAGGTTTTGCATGCATGTGATGTGACTGACAATACCATGGCTTGAGTCAGGTGAACCTTAGTGGTCAAAGCAACATCTTTGGTTTTCACCACCTGAAACAGTCTTTTGCAACAGATTTTCCCAGTGCAATGGGTCTTTTGACTTCCTGGCTGCTACTTTCGTGGGTCTTGATTTGTGGATCCAAATAGAGCGAAATCCATGGCAACCTCAATCTTTCCTCCACTTATCATATTGCGTATTGTTCCATTTGTGAATGTTTTTGTTATCCTGATATTGAGATGTAATCTGTACTGAAGGCTGGGGTCTTTGATCTTCATCAGTAAATACCTTGGGTCCTCTTCACTTTCAGCAAGTGGGGTTGCGTTATAGGCATCATGCACGCTGTGAGTGAGTCTCCCTCCGGTCCTGATGCCTCCTTCTTCATGCAGTGCATCTCAGATTACTGCCTAGGCACACAGATTGAACAGGTGTGGTGAAAGGTTACAATCCTGACACACATCTTTCCTGACTTTAAATCACTCAGTAGCTACTTGTGCCATCTGAATAACTGCTTCTTGATCTATGTATAGGTTTCTCATGAGCACCATTAAGTGTTCTGGAGTTCCCATTCTCTGCAATGTTAACCATGATTTGTTGTGACTCACGTGGTCAACTGCCTTTGTATGAAACACAGTTACACACCCTCCTAGTACTGTCTGCTTGCAGCCAGGATCCATCTGACGTCCGCATGGATATCCCTGGCGCCATGCCCTCTTCTGAATCTGGCCTAAATTTCTAGTAATTCTCTGTCAGTATACTGCTGTAGCGGCTTTTGAATGATGTCTGGCAAAATTTTACTTGTGTGTGATATAAATGGCATTGCTTGATAATTTCTGCATTGGGTTGGATCACTTTTCTTGGGAATAGGCATAAATATGGATCAAAGAAAACAATGTTCAAATGGGATTACATCCACAGGTATGAGCTTTAGGGTTCCACACATATATTGAGAAATGGCGACACAATTTAAGCTGCACCACTAAGTTAGATGGTAATTCTATGCTTAACTGTTTGAGAAACTTCCAGACTGCTTTTTCTACCGATTGTACCATTTCACACTCACCAACAGTATATGAGTGTTCTGACTTCTTCATATTTTTCTCAACGCTTGTTATGGTCTGTGTATTTTATTTTTGTAATAGCTCTCCTAGTAGGTGTGAAGTGGTAAAACTGTTGTGAGTTCTGATTGGCATTTCTGTGATTACTGATGTCTGTTCTGTGATGGCTTCCATGTTGCTAGGACGGTGGAGAGTTTGAGAAGAATTAATGTTACTTCCTCTTTAAATGTTTAGTAGAATTCACCAGTGAGTCATCTGGTCCTGAGGTTTTAGTATGAGGAAGGTGTGTGATTACCGATTCACTCTCCTTGCTTGTTATAGGTCTATCCAGATTTTATATTTATTCTTGAGTCACTTTTTGTAGTTTGCATGTTACTAGAAATTTGTTCATTTCATTTAGGTTGTCCGATTTGTTACCATACAATTGTTTATAATATTCTCTTACAACTCCTTTTTATTTCTATAAAGTCCAGAGTGACATCCTCATTTCCATTCTGATTTTGTAATTTGAACCTTAACACACACACTCTCTCTTTGCCTGAGTTAGTCTAGCTAGAAATATGTCCATTTTGTTGATCTTCTTTATTAGAGAACCAGCTTTTGTTTTCATTGATATTTTTGTTGTTTTTCTCTCCTCCAGTTCATTTATTTCCACGTTGGTCTTTATTATTTTCTATCTTCCCCTGGCTTTGAATTCAGTTTGTTTCTCCTTTTCCATTTTCTTAAGTTGAATGTTATATTACATATTTTAGATGTTTCTCTTCTGTTTTACTGTTACAAAAATATATGTATAACACATCTGCTAATTCACATGTTTCACACACGCAATTCAGTGACACCAGTTATGTCAGTAGCATGCAGCCCTCGTCAGTATCCATTGCCAAATTTTCCGTTGCCATAAATAGAAGCTCAACGTTTTCTAAACAGTGACTCCTCCTTCCCCTCACCCTCCTGACCCTGGTACCCTCTGTTAAGCTCTCATCTCAAGTCTTTGCCTGTGCTAGGTATGTCATGTAAGTGAGGTCATACAATATCTGTCCAGTATTTGTGACTGACTGACTTTACTTGTCACCGTGTTTCTAAGGCTCATCCGTGTTGTGTAACACACCAGGACTTCATAGCTCTTCATGGCTGAGTCATGTACCACTGTATGTCCGTTCCCCCAGTTGTTTATCCTTTTGTCGGTTGATGGACATTTACGTTGTTCATACTTTCTGGCGACTGTGACCAGTGCTGCTGTGGACCCTGGTGTATATCTGCTTGTTTGTGATGCTGTTTTCAAGTCTCTTGGTGTATACATCTAAGAGTGTGAAATACCTAGAATAGGCAAGGTCTAGAGATGAGAGTTTAACAGAGGATGCCAGAGTCAGGAGGGCGACGGGAAGGAGGAGTCGTTATTTAGAAAGTATTGAGTTTCTATTTACAGCGATGGAAAATTTTACAGTGAATGTTGATGGTTGCATGTTGTTTTTGTAACTGATATCACTGAATTGTGCGTGTGAAACATGTTGAATTGACAAATGTGTTATATATATTATTGTAACAGTAAAACAGAAGAGAAACATTGAAAATCTGTAACATAATATTCCAGCTGAAGGATCTAGAAAAGGAAGAACAAACTAAATTTAAAGCCAGCAGAAGGCAGGAAATAATAAAGACCAAAGTGGAGATAAATAAACTAGAGGGGAGAAAAAGCACAAAAAAATCGATGAAACCAAAAGCGGTTCTTTGAAAAGACCAATAAAATGAACAAATCTCTAGCTAGACTGAGTCAAAAAGAGAGACTGAGAGAGAATGACTAAGACTCACATTACAAAATGAGGATTGAAATGAGGATCTTACTACCAATTTTACAGAAATAAAAAAGAACTGTAAGAGAATATTCTAACTAAAGATGACCATGTCTGTGGGGTAGACTGTGCTAACCTATTGTTGAGTAATTGATGCTTTTTAAAAAATTGTACTTCAAGTGAAGATTTACAGAACAAAATAGCTTATTAAACAATTAGTACGTGTGTTGTTTTGTGACACTGGTTACCCACCCCACAACATCTCAACACTCTTCTATCTGCTCTTTGGGTTTCCAGTCACCAGCTTTCCTGTCCCCTCCTGCGTTCTGGTCCTTGCCCCTGGGCTGGTGTGCCCATTATTGATCGAAGGTGCACACACTGCTCTGGAGAATGGCACCCCTTTCTTGCAAAGTGTCTCTTCTCAGTTGGCACTTCAGCTGTGTTTTCCAGAGGCCCTTCGATCCCCTTATCAAGCTGGCAGATCCAGGGTGACACAGATGTGATATGGCCAGTGCATCTTACGGTCACGTGCCCCCTTCTCATACCTCCTCTGCTGAAAGCGAGTCCCTTTATCTGACACACAGTTCTCTGGGACCCTGTGCTGAGGGATCAGATACTCGGCAAGCTCTTGCAGTGGTCGGGCTCAGACCCTGTGGACAGGAAAGGCAAACCACATCCACAGTTTGTATTTATTTTGAAGAAAAGAACTCCTGCTCCTTCCAGGATGAAAGGGATTGAGCGCGGTCAACTTGCCAGCCACTGACGGGCTGATGTCCTCAATGAATGGTACCATATCTGGGACTCAGCCTTGTCTTTATTGCTAAAAGATTGGGTACTCAGCGGCTGCATTAGCTGGAGTAGTTGGTGAATAAGAGCCCTTGTCACTGGACTTAGTCATAACCTCTGTTGCTACCACCATGCCTGCTGCTTTGATGCACTCTTTGTAGCAGCGGTGAGGAGGTCAAAGTCAAAAGCTGGTTCAAGTCTGTCTTAGTTACCTCGTGCTCCTGGAATGCCAATGCCACAAGTGGGTAGCTTTAAAGAACAGAAAGGAATTTTTTCATAGGTCTAGAGGCTAAAGGAAACCCTGATGATGTATTGGTTAAGTGCTACAGCTGCTAACCAAAAGGTCGGCAGTTCAAATACACCAGGCGCTTCTTGGAAACTTGATGGGGCAGTTCTACTGTGTCCTAGAGAGTAGCTATGAATCTGAATTGACCAGATGGCAGTGGGTTTGGTTTTGTTTTGGTTTAGAGGCTCACAGTCCAAATCAGGGCTCAGATTCGTTCCTTTCTGGTCACTCACGGTGTTCCTACCCTCTGGGCCATCCTCTCACGGCATCTGTCTCCCCCAGTGTGTGTGCAAATCTGTGTCTGCTCTGCTCCTGTTTTAAGTCGGAAATGATTCCACTTAGGACACACTTCGACACTGGTTTAGCCACTGCCACTGCAGTCGAGTCCACTCTGACTCACAGTGACCCTATAGGACAGGGTAGAACTGCCCCATCGACTTTCCAAGGAGCGCCTGGTGGATTCAAACTGCTAACCTTTTGATTAGCAGCTGTAGCGCATAAGCACTACATCACCAGTTTCTGACCCGGATATGGCCTCCTTATTATAACAAAGAAAACCTGACTTCTAAGCAGCAGCTCACTCACAGGTCCAGGGGTTAGAATCCCAGCACATATCTTGGGGAGGACACGGTTTAATCCGTGACAGTGTCACTCAGCGAGTTATTTCTCAGTGATTTGGTACCTTGTTCATCATGGATGATACTGGTGGGTGTTAACATGTAGCACAAACATCTGCACACGCCGTGTCCGGTCCCACCCGAATCTCCATCCACGTGCTCTCTCTAGATAGCCTTGTCCCGTTTCTGGTTTTTAGAGCAGCCAAACTGTTCAGTTCAGTGGAGACATGACATTTGTACCTTTTAGGTTTTTAAGGGTAGCACCAATTTCTGCCATATCCCTACCTCTGGTCCAGAATGTGATACTGTTACTATCTTGCAAGGGGTTAGGGAGGTTTTGGGGGGCTTCCTCCTGGTCATCTCCACTAGAAAAGCTCTTACCCAATAGACCAAGGATTCAATTTGGAGGCACACAAAACTGCTAAGTATGAGGTCCAACAATTAAGCCCATGAACTTAATTGTTCTGAATGCTACAAACCTCATTTCTAAATGTCACTAGGGTCCCGTTCCAAGTACTCCCTTTGGGAAGCTATGCACTCATGCCAGCACCCAGTCCACCCTTCAAGGCAGTTTTGGAACTCTTTCTGGAATGGCCAATGCTCATGATGGAATAGTAGGAAGTTGGCAAACTTAATTGTATGTTGTCTGGGAGGGAGTTTTTAGCCAGTAAACAAATATTGGAACACCCTCCCTCACTTGATCTGGCCCCCAATGACTTTTTTCTTTACCCAAATATAAAGGGAATATTGAAAAGAAGAAATCTGGATGACATTCAGGACACCAAGGGTAAAATAATGACAGCTCTGATGGCCATTCCAGAAAAAGGGTTCCAAAATTGCTTTGAAGGGTGGATTAGACACTGGCATCCATGCATAGTTTCCCAAGAGGAGGACTTCAAAGATGACTGTAGTGAGATTCAGCAGCGAGGTATGTAGCACTTTTTCTAGGATAAGTTTGTGAATGCAATTGTCAAAGGTCGCATGTAGCACTTAGAACAACCGAGTTCACTCACTTGGTGGACTTCCTAGTATGTTCACTCCAGCATGCCCATTTCTTGAAGTCCTTTAACCCCTTTTCTGCCATCTAATAGCAATGCTGGCATTTCTACCTCCCTCTGTAGGGGCCATTGCTTTTCCCAAGCTGTAGCAGCAGGACAGTGTTACCTTATTGAAATAACTACCCAGTGCCTTCCAAAGTGATGCTCCACTCTCTTTGACCAAGCACCGTCAGAATCCAGGCCCACGTATTGCTCTTCCCCTCCCAGTCCATGCACACTGCTTAGGGCCTGTAGCTCTTTTGGGCTGTAGCTTCTCTCCTCCCTCATCACACCTGGCCAGATTATATTGTGACTTAATCTCTAATTATTGGCCTAGTGGCTGGCAGGGCAGGTGGGACAGATCCAAATTCTAAAACGGGTCAGCAGAACTGCTTTGGTTCTGGTGGCCGAGGGAGAGACTCTGTTGCCTTGTGTTTCCTGCTTCTGGAGGCTGCCAACACCCCTTGGCTTGTGATGCCTTCCCCACATCACTCCCGCCTCCACCATTGTCCCATCTCCTTCTCTGACCCTCCTAGGTCTCTCTTGTGAGGACCGTTGTGCCTGCGCTGGGCCCACTCAGATAGTTCAGGACAGCCCCCCGTCTCATGATTCTTAATTATATCTGCCAAGTCCCTTTTGTCATGTAAAGTAACATATTCCTGGGTTCCAGAGGTCAGCATGTGGACACAGTTTCCAGAGGTCAGCAAGTGGACATTTTCAGTAGGCCATTATTTTCTCTGTCACTGATACAGTTTCAACAAAGGCTTCCGTTGTCCCCAGTTGGGGTAAAGGGCCTTTTATAGCACTGTGATGATCAGTCCTGGGCGGGGGGCAGAGGGAGAGAATCTGTTGCCTTGTGTTTCTTGCTTCTAGAGGCTGCCGACACCCCTTGGCCCAGGGAGTGCTCTGAGAGGGTTGACTGCGGTGGGCAGTCCACCAGCAGACGTCTCCACGTTCTCTTCTCTTATTAATAAACTATCCAGTGCCTTCCAACATGATGCTCTAACCTCTTTGAGTGAGCACTGTCAGAATCCAGGCCCACGTCCACTCTGCAGGCTTCCTCCCCCATTTGATCCTGGCTCCAACGCTGCTTCTTCTGGGAAGCACTTCAGAACTGCTCTGTGCGGTGACAGCATTGAGGGGGCCCACGAGGTACACCCTTACATCGTCAGAGGGGGTGACACCGAAGTGATGAGAGGCCACCAAGGCAGTGATGTTACTAGAGCTGGTGTCACCCAGCGTGTAACGCATTGCCACCCTGCGCCCAGTGTAGTAACTCAACCCCACCCCCTCCACTCTCACACTCCTCACCCACCCAGGCAGGGTGCAGGTAGGCGGGCCAAGGAACCAACTATCCGGTGGAAAGAAGGGTCTCGGCCTTGGCCACCGGGAGAGGAGAAGAACCACAGAGAGGCTGGGAGAGGCCGAGCTTCTCTGCCCGTGGGGGGGCGGGGAGTTTCAGGCCCACCCGTGGGAGGGAGGTGACACCAGGAGTTACCCCACTGGGTGACACCACTCCTGGTGATGTCCCTATTGTGTGTGTATGATCTGTGATAAACTTTTGTAGATGGACCATGGGTCTCTGAAAAACTAACCTACCTGGGAACCCAACTCAGCCCTGTCTGGCGAGGTCTCAGGGCCCCGACTCTGACTCATGAGTGGCTACAGAGAGTGGAGTGGATAGACAGGTCCAGATACAGGGTGCAGGGTGCACAGCAGACAGAGGCAAGGCCAGCAGGGGTGGCAGTGGGGGTCGCTGCACGAAGAGGCCTGGGCAGTGGCCTGGGCAGCAGCGTCGGAGTCTGGAGAGGCCAGTGCTCCTGTAGGGGACTGTGCAAGCCCCCAAGATCAGCCGGGGTGGGGGGTGGGTGTGTGTAGGGGGGTTCTCAGTATCTCACTGTGGTCCCAGGTGCTGGGCCCTAGAGTCTCCCAGAGAGAGTGAAAGTGTCCCATCACTAGGTGCCTGCAGTACCAGTCACGGCGCTTACGCGTGTGAATGCTGAGGGAGTGTGGGAGGATCGTCCTGGTGGCCTCCCTGCCTCCTCTGGGCCATGTCACTCCTCCAGTCAAAGCCTGTCATTGTTCCCAGTACAAAACCCAATCTTCTTGTCACAGCCTATTAGGTCGTGCTGGGCCTGGCATCTGTCCCCCCCATGGACCCTGCATGCACACGCTGCAGCACTTGCTCCAGGGGACCCCTCAGCCCCACCCCGGTCTCTGCACCATGGTCACCATCCAGCCCCCTGGGTTGCTTCACCCTGACCCCGTTAGGCCGCCACCTTGGCTACAGTTCTATGGAGAACCCACTCTCTGAAAAATGATGGTGAGCCCTTGTCCCCTTGTCATTAATTCTCCTGTGACCGAGGCCTCTCCCCCAGGGGGGCTCGGGCCAGGGTGACTGATGGCACCTGCTCTGGCTCAGAGGACTTTGGTCTGTGGGAGGTGTTGACAGGCTTCCCTAGTGAAATGCCACATGGAGATGAATGGTCCCAGAGCTGTGGGCTCCGGGTGCCCAAGGCGTGAGTGAGGGCGCACCCCGGGTCTGCCGGCCCTGTGAGTGCCACCACCACAGTGCTCTGCCCAGCACCCAAAAGGGCAGAGGGCTCTGTCTTTGCCAGCACCCGGGTTCCCAGGCTCTCCCAGAAGAGGTTGCTTCAGCCCCCTGCCTCAAACCTCCAACACAAATAATTTTCAATTTGCCTGGGAGTTTCAATCGCACAATCCAATGTTAAATAATAGATTAGATGCCTCAGGGAGAGAAACAGGATTTAAGAAGAAGAAATAAATAAAAGGAAAAGTAAAATTCGGCACATTGCTTTGGAGAGCAGGAAGGCAGCTTTCCCTTCTCTCCCGAGTTTGCCCGTCCTGGCCTGTCCTGCCTGAGCTGGGTCTCTTCTCCAGGTCTGAGGGCCCTGTGCTTCACAGGCCTCCAGTTCCCCGAGAGTAGTCTCCCAGGCTCCACCGCCTGGGCTCCACTGGGCCTGGGGCAGGCTCCTCCCCAGCCGTTCCTGGTTCCATCCTTCTGCTTCCCGGCTGTGTACTCCAGAAGGGGAAGCTGGCTTGTAGCCTCAGCAACCTCCACCCACCCAAGTAGACACTCAGGCCGATGCAGACAGGACAGACAGGCCGAGACAGGCCGATACAGGCCGGCAGGTCGGTAGGCAGGTGATTGGCACAGCAGCATGGTGCTGGATGGGGATGTGGGTATGGAATGGTGACGTCTTCAGGCCCTGGAGGAGGCCGAAGAGGGCATGTCCCCAGGACGTGTATGTTCCTGGGACATGACTTGTCTACAAGCCCTGAAGTTGAGGTGACGTACATCCAGTGACCTCCCCTGCCCATCGTGGACACCCTTTTCTATGGCCAGTCAGTCTTTGTCACCACAGAAAACTGTACCACCCCCAAAGTCACAGATTTCCAACTCCCATCTCAGCTTTCACCCCCATCTCTTTCTGTACCCATCAATCCACCCTTTCTTCATGCTCCCCCTTGTCTAGCTCCGATCCCTTGGGTCACCGTTCTCTGGCCCCTTCCCTCCCTCCATCAACAGGTGGCCAGAGAAGCTCAGCCCCTCCTTCTCTGTGCTGCCTCGTGTCATGAATTGTGTTCCCCCCAAAAATGTATGTAGCAGTTTGGCTAAGCTGTGATTCTTGGTACTGTGTGGTGTTCTGCTAGCTGTAAACCTCGCCTCTATGATGTTGAGTGAGGGTGGGTGGCAGTTGTGCAGTGTGGCAAGATTCAATGAGTAGGACTGTATTGTGCCTTGAGGCAATCTCTTGGGATGCAAAAGAAAGAAGCAAACAGAGAGAGCTGGGGAACCTCCCCCCACCAGGAAAGGAACAGTACTGGGAGCTGGGTGTATCCTTTGGAAAGGACCCAGGTCCCTGCACCTCAGAAGCTCCCAGTCCAGGAAAGGACTCACAACAAAGACTGTTCTCCAGAGCCAGCGGAGAAAGCCATCTCCTTAAGCTGACACCTTGAATTTGAGCTTGTAGCCTACTGGACTGTGACAAAACAAAATTTCTCTTTTTAAAGTCACCCACTTGTGGTATTTCTGTTAAATCACCACTAGATGATTAAGATAACACAGCTCATCATGTGGCATGTTGGTGTCCCTGTGTTTTCACCAAATCCAGCCTCAAGCGGGCACTTGGGCTCTGGACATGGCCCTCCATCTCCTGGGACAGCGTGTTCTTTTCCCATGTCCCACTGATCCTGTAACTCCTCCCATGAAGCCTACACCTGTAACACCTACCACTGGCACACCAGGGAGGCAAGCTTGTACACCAGTGGGTAACAGCTTGGGCACTGGAGCAAACCAACAGAGTTGGAATCCTGAAACATCCATTTAATAGCTGTGTCACCTTGAGCAAATTAGCTAATCTCTCTGTGTCTACATTTCCTTATCTGTAAAAAATGGGGGGGGGGTGATGCTTATTATATCAGTTTCCCAGGATATAGTGAAGATTAAATATGAAAGGCTTAGAACTGTACTTGGCCAACCAGTGAATACCATGTGCTGATAGTTGCCATAAGTCAGCCGCTGGCACCTGGCACCACCATTCACAACAGAAGGAGATGCTGACCAGTCACATGCCATCCCCATGAGAGGTGTCAAGCCAGAGAGTTGCCATCCACCTTATCACTGTGTGCAAGACCGTTCCCGGAAGAGTTCCAAAACTGCCTTGAAGGGTGGACTAGGTACTGGCATGGGTGCATAGCTTCCCAAGGGGAGGACTTCGAAGGTGACTATAGTGATTTTGAGCAATGCGGTGTGTAGCGCTTAGAACAATTAAGTTCATGGACTTAATTGTGAGACTTCTTGCGTGTGTGTGCGCGTGTGCATGTGTGCATGCGTGTGCGTGTGCGCGCGTGTGCGTGTGTGCGTGCGTGCGTGCGTGCGTGCGTGATGCCCCTAAGAGGTTTATGACTGTGAGTCTAGGGAGAACCCAGTGAGAGGAGCCGGGAAGATTTGGGGACCTGGCGTTAAGGGAGCGGATGAGAACAGGTGGGTTCCCTGGAGCCAAGCGGTTTCAGAATGAATTCTAGGGTGGGCCAGGGGACGGAGAGCTGGAGAGTTAGAGCTCTCGTCACCTCGTGGCTAGCAGGGAGGGATGCAGAGGGCAGAAGACCGAAAGGATCTGGGGAAAGCCGGGTTTCGCGGAGGCTGGGATGCCTGGTCTCCCTGCTGGAGGCGCCAGCCACCTGAAACTGCATCCAGTCGAGGTATTGCTGCCACCTTGTGGCCCAGCGGGGGATTTTTGAGCCGCTGCTCAGTAGTAAGGATTTAGCGCCACTCAGTGGTCAAATGCAGTCTCTGCGTCGGTGACGATCTGTCCAGTCCCCTCCCACAACCGTGGATGGCACCGATGCTAGCGGGTTAGGGGTGGCAGGACGACAGGACGGCAGGCACAAAAGCGAGGGACTCCAGCCAGAGTGCCTGGGGAAGGACCCCAGCTCCAACTCCTGTCGCTGTGCAGCTCTGCACCTCAGTCTCCTCACCTGTCAAGTGGGTCGAGGCAGCCGTGGAAGAGGTGGCCCCTCATCCCAGCACCAGGGCACAGCATGAGTACTTGATTCAGGCTGGCAAAGCTAAGCAATGTGACAGGGCGTCCTGGTTGGGAAGGACTCACCTCTGACCTTTCACCCCTGAATTTATCTAAGGTTCCCAATCCCCTCTTCTCAGCCTTTATTTAAGGAGGCCTGCTAGTAGAAGCCCTGGTGTTGTACTGGTTACTGTGCTGTTGCTGCTAATCAAGCAGTTGGCAGTTTGAGTCCCCAGGAGCACCTTGAAAACACTGTGGGGCAGTACAACTCTGTCCTGCAGGGTTGTTTTGAGTCAGAATCAACTTAAATGCTATGGGTTTGGGTTTCTTTTTAGCAACATTTTATTTATTTATTTGTCCAGGGATTGGGAGGGGACAGGAGTATCTGTTCCCAGTGTCTCCAGCCTGGCCCAGGCCCTGGCCACCTTCTGCTTCCATCTCACAGTTGAAATCTTTATGTTGAGGGCCCTTCTGGCAAGGTGAAGAACTAGGGAACAGCACTGGTCTTGCTTCTGGGCCAAGATTGAAAGGGGTAGCCCAGAGCTTAGGACTCTTCTACACCCTCTGCCAACCTGGACCAGGATGCCAGAGTCAGCTCCCTGCAGCCAGAGCAGCTGGCTGACAACACTGTCCTCTCTTTGCACTGAGGAGCTGACTACCCAGGTTGTTTATTCCTCATTCTGGGGTCTCCAGCGACGGAACAGTATTATTTCAGCCCTGACTTGCCCCAGACCACACTACCCCTGGCTTTTGAAGACTGTACTGACCTTGGCTGGATCCTACTATACTGTATGATGGGAGATGCCAGGAGGACACTCCCTTGACTAGTCATGAGTGTCCCTGAGAGTAAAGGACCAAGACGAGATGAGGGGGATTGAGGGAAGCCACCTAAGGGCCTCTATTGGGGCCCCCACCCCCTCACCAAGAGGGCTCACCCCTAAAGGCAAAGTAGGCACGTAGGCCTTGCCTGGGAGGGGGAGGGGAGAGAAATAGAGGGGTTTCCCTTCATCCACCACCTGCCTGTGTCCTGAGCTCTTTAGAGTGGGCCCTGGTCACACAGGGACAGTGGGGAAATGGAGGGTTTGGTTGTGTCTGAGGCAGAGATGTCTGGGCCTTATATCTGACCTGTGGCTGGACCTCATGTTCCATCTCTCCATGGGGCCTCAGGGCTTCTGGGCCTCACAGGCCTGGAGGAACCTAGGCTGTGGGGTCATCATGTTCTCTTGGCACTCAGAAAATAAGGCTATGAGAACTCCACTGAAAGAAGCCAACTGATGGTCCAAGGGCCTGGGCTCATGACCCCTAGACCTGGTGCTGCCCATGATCATAAATCGTTATTGAGGTCTAGTCCTCGGACAGGAATGGACTGGACTCGGAGACACAGAGTGACCATATTGTGTATGCATTTTATGGTTCTATGCATCTGTAGGATGTCATTCTACCGGCCTCTTACAAGAGGGGAGTGGAGAAGAGGGGACAAGAGATTGTTAGGAGGATATGACTTGTATGAAACAGAAAGGAGGAGTGTGCTGTCACCAGGCAAGGAGAGCTACAGTAGGAGCTGCACATAGGCGGGCATGTGGGTTTAAACCGGATCATACACTTCCACTCAATCACAAGTAAAAGAAAAGAAAGAAAGAAAAGAACAGAAGGCTGACATCTGGGGAGATCACAGTCACTCCTAGGGCAAAGGCTTGGCTGGGACTTCCCTGGGGACTGCCCCAGAGAGGCCCTTAGTTCAGAGACTGAGCTGGGGGTCAGGGCACAGGGCTTGGCTGGTTGTTCTCCCAACTCTATGGCCCACTTGACCCCTGCCTGCAGTACCTGTTGCACACAGACACATGTGAAAACTCACACACATGTAGCCACCCCCAGGCACTCCCCAGACACAGACATACAGAACCTATCACATCACATACAGATACACATGCAGCTTTCTGCATAGGCTGACATACTCACTTGCACAGGCGGAAACACACAAACACGCACACGTATGCACGTACTTTCCTGTGTTGGGAGTTCAGCCCACCAGACACTGTCTCGGGGCATGAGGGCTACATGAGGCTTGGGGCTGAAGTGGAGGTCGGGTTAGATTCAGGGTTGGGTCTTTCGGCCGGCCTGTGCCTGCAGGTGGAGGTGAGGCTGGGGGCCGTTGAGTGATGCCCGTGGTTATTTCCTGGAGGGCTGTCCCAGAGGGCAGTTGGTATGACATCTGGGGTGAGTTAGGACTGGAGGTGAAGACAGGAATGAAGGTATCCCCTGATGTGGCTCCCCCACTGCTAACTTCAGCCCACTTATAAACAGCCAGGCCTGCAGACTATGTTACACAATAAACACCTTTTCATATAATGACTCAGGACACTTACCTAGTTGAAAAGGAAGAGTCATGAAGCTTTTCCTCTTGGCTCTACTAGTAAGGGATGCTGATTTTTCGATCCTGCTCCAGAGTTCATGCCCTGAGCCAGGCAGCGGAGGACCCAGACCTGCCTCCCTCCCACCCTTTTTCACCAGATGGTTACCATGACAGCAAGAGGAGCCCTGGTCTTCTCGCCTCCCCGAAGGTGGACAGCACAGCGCTGGGCTGGCCAGGAAGCTCAGGGAACATTCTACAGGCACAGGGCAAGCCTCGATGCCTTGCTAGTCTTGCCAGCACCGATGGGTCCTGCCATCGCCGAGCAGAAGGGAAGCCCTGCTTGACGGGTATGTGGTGTCTGTGCCAGGACACATACCAACTCAAGTAGTCGTCTCTGAAGAGGTGGCACAGATGAAGGCACCTTTTCCTACCTCCCTCTAATACAGCTATAGACACTGTCATGCACGTATGCTTATGCACACTCACATGTTCCCACACAACACGTACACACACTTACATTCGTGGTCACACATGCATGCATGCACATGTACACACACATACTTTCACGTTCATACACGCGTACATGCTCCCATATGACACAATGCTCACATCTGTGCCCATCGGGTGCACATCACACACACACAGTCATAGGCACACGCTCGTGTTCATGCACTGCACTCTCAGGCACACGCTCAGACACTCACGTGTCCCAGCACTCCTATTCACAGGCACACTCACAAAGCCTCACACGCATGTTCACAAGTGCTCACACTCATGTTCACATCTCACACTCATGCATTCATGTTCACATATGTACTCCTATATGCTCATGCACGCCCTCACACATGCAAAGGCTCACACATTCATACAGATACATACATACACAATGTACACATGCCCGCTCACTTATGTTCACAACACACAACTCACATGCACTCGTACTCAGACATTTATGTTCACACACGTGATCTCTCATATACGTGCTCACAGTCACCCACCATATTTATGGTCATGTTTACACAACTCTCACGCTCACATGTGCACACATATGCACTCATATTTTCACACAGGCACACTCACAATGCTCACACACACTCGTGTTCACAATGCTGTCACACGCACTCACATACTCATTCACACACACAATGAAGTTCACACTTACAGGCTCACACTCGCATTCACACATGCCCACCGTGCTCTCACATTCTGACATCCACACACACACACTGCACAATGGCCTCATACTCACGTTCACACATGCACATGCTCTCTTCACACTCGCGCACACACATGTGACTCCCCAGAGCAACCCTGATTGTCTCCAAGTGGCAGTGGTGGCCGTGGTGGTGGGCACAGCTGCCCTGTAGGCTGCCACAGCCGGGTTCCTAGGTGTCGCCTTGGCTAAGCAGAGGGTACCGTGACACTGTGCCTCAGGTTGCACGACTGGAGGCCCTCTTCTGCACGGTGGACCCAATGTCACCTTGTCAGCACCAGAGTCCAGGGCTGCCACTCCTAGGTTGGCATCTGTCAGCCCCTCCTGCCTCTCTCCCTGACATGACCTGGCTGAGGAGGGGTCAGCCTCTCAGACCCTCCTCCCTCCACCTGCAAGTGTCTCCCTCTCCCCCTGTCTCATGGTCCAGGTCACGGTCCAGGAAAGCCAAGGGGAGACCTCACTCCCACTCAGTTCCTGGGTGCAGGTGGCCCCAAGCAGGCAAGAGCCCTCTCAGCTCGTTTCCTCTTTCAAAGTGTACAGAGCCCGGAGGGGAGGCAGGAAGAGAGAGGGAGCAGCTCGCTGCTGGAAGCCTGACCGGGGTCCATTGAGGAACCCGCAGCACCCCATAACCTGCAGGAGCAGGCACAGACCCATGGACAGATTCAGAGAGGGTGCGGGAGACTTCTGGCAGATGCATGGAGAGACAGACACAGAAGCAGGCAGAGAGACAGATAGACAGACCCACGGAAGCAGGCAGGCAGACAGATGGACGGACAGTCCCCGTCTCACCCACTGTCAGAAATCCACCAGATACTTCCGCTGAGATCTTTCAAGCATCACCCCGGCTTCTGACAAGTTCAGAATCATTTCTGGGTGTGAAAAATGTGTGTTTGTGGAGGAAGAGCACCTTCATCAGCTTCTGCTGGGAGCTGTCAGCTGGCTTCACCAGGTAAAGGGAGCCAGGGATTGGGTCATGGGATCTGCAGAAAGCAATTCTGGTCCACAGCCTTGGAGCTCAAATGTTCAGAAGGCGGGGGGCTGCGTCACTCCCTGCCTAGAGAGGCCATGACCACGAGACTGCTGGGAACAGCCCCACTGACCCTGGTGGCAGCCCCAACTGGTCACTTGCCCAGTGAGTCCGGCACTGCTCTGGCAGCAATTAGGGGCCCCTGCAGCTCACACGGACAAGAACAGATCCTAGGAGTGTCCACTGGGACACTTCTATCCCTCCTCCGAGGATGAATGTGCAGTGTGTTGAGAGGTGGCCTTCAAGCAGCCAGAGTGTAAGATGGGGCTGCTGGTCCCTCAACAGGAGACGCTGGCCCTCTGCCCACCTCACAGGCGAGGCCACTAGCCCACAGGGTGGGCTTCCCTAGCACAGGGCCTGCAGAGCTTGACTCAGGCTGTCCTGGGAGAGGTCAGCTCCCGATGGGGAGGGGTGAGGAGCTCCCAGGCAGAACACAGATGCTGCTTCTCTGGAAACCATGTGCTTTATTTGGAACCTCATTCCAAGGGGGTCCCCCCAGGCTGTAGAAAAGCACAAACCACGTGGTTTGGTAGAAGGCAATGGTTCAGGGACTGCGGGACATCCCTCACGGCTGGGACCCTCATCCTTTGGGCCTCAGGCTTCCCTGGTCATTGTGACATTCAGCTAAGTGAAGGCAGCTGGGACTCTAGGATGTCCACCTTACTCCAAAGGCCATCTCCCTCAGCCAACTAGGGAGGGGAGTGTCTCAGACAAGGGCCAGAACCGCCACCCAAGCCAGGGACATCTGTTCCCCACCTTCGTCACAGGCAGCCATGTCTCCTCCGGAACTCCAGGCCCTGTTGCTCGGGATACCTCTCAGCTGCTGGATTGGGGGCTTGTGGGGGCAGGAGAGCGGGCTGCCCTACCTAGGGGCAGTGGGTGCAGCAGGGTCCACCCTCAGTACAGGTCCCCAAAAGGCTTAGAATAGTTGAACATCAGGTAGTCCATGTAGTAGAAGTCATAGGTCCGCTGCCGCTGCAGGGTGGACAGCTGTGCAAAGTACTGGTGGGCAATCCTGGTGGTGGTCCGTGCCTCCTGCGAGTGCCGGTCCTTGAAGTGGGGGAAGGTCAGGTTTTGCGGAGCGCGGATCAGGCTCAGGAAGAAGTTGGCATCCTCCTCCATGCTTTCAAACTTGCCCACAAAGTCATAATCAATGAGGCAGGGGCTGCAGAGCCGGCTGACGTGGTCCCAGTGGATGTCCATGCCCACCGGCCGGTGCACGTCCAGCAGGTACTGGATGAACTCAGGGAACCTCACTCCAGAACCTGTTCGAAGCGCCTCCCGTGAGGCATTGGCGCGGTACCGAGCCAAGATGGCCTTGCCAAAGACGGGATGGTAATAGCTGTTGGGGTGCTCGAACTTGTCACGGAAGGCGGAGACGAGCCTCTCGAAGGGCTCCCGTACAAAGAGCATCTTGGTGTAGGTGCCCAGGCGGTGGAGGATGCCCCGGCGGTCGAAAGTGTCCAGCCGTCTGAGGGCGCCGCCGTAGTGCACGGTGTTGTGCTGGATGTCGGCGGCGGACGAGGCCAGCCCGGCCAGCACCATCAGCACCCGCTTCCAGTTCGAGCAGCCAGCCTTGGGCACCTCGCAGTACAGCACGCGGTGGCGATCCTCCACGAAGATGCGCGACACGTGGCGCGGCGTGACTGCCCTGCGGCTGCTGCTGGCCCGGTACTTGGCACACGCCTCGCGCATCACCCTCTTGCGCTCCTGCTGGCTCTCGTGCAGGCGGAGCCAGCGGCCACTTGGGGCCCGGGGGTCCGGCCGGTCCGGGCTGCTGGTCGAGTGGTTGGCTGGCGTGCTGGCTGCTGCTGGTGGCAGTTTCTTGATGAGCAGCCGCCGCCGCCGCTGCTGGAGACGCAGGCGAGCCACCATCTTTCGGTGGGGTCCTGGCTGGTCTTGTCCCGGAGGCCCCATGCTGTCTCTTTGGGGGTTGAGGCTCCTGGGGGAGGGACTAGACCATTCTAGGGTCCCCCTGTCTGCAGGCACCTTCAAGTCACCATCCTGGAAGCTGCCTGGTGGGAAGTCCTGGGTAAGAAGAGAAACGGTTACCAGAGTGGGCAGAACAGCTGGCACCCACTGTCAACCT
The DNA here is from genome assembly GCA_028571685.1 of Heterohyrax brucei. Lineage (NCBI taxonomy): Eukaryota > Metazoa > Chordata > Mammalia > Hyracoidea > Procaviidae > Heterohyrax > Heterohyrax brucei. Next base: position 73,782,153 of record CM053161.1, read on the forward strand.
AGTCCAGCCCCGTCCTTCCCAAGGCTAGGGTTTCTGGCTTCACTGTGGCTTGAGTTCCACCCTTGAGGGTGAGAGCGAGGGAGACAGTTGGAGCCTGAGGCGTGTCAGCCCTGGTCCCGCTGTCCTCTAGGACCCGCCCCTTCGTCATTGCCCAGCGAAACAGCTCAATCCTATCCTCAGCCGGCACGGTCTGGCCAATGGTGCGGTGCCTGAAGTGTAAGTGTCCTCTTGGCCAGCAGGTGGTGCAGGTCTCCCGAGGAACCTCTGCCTGGCTTGCCGGGGAGCCGGGGCTGGCGGTCTGCAGAGGGGCTGCTTCAGATTTACCGCCTGTGTTAGCCCAGCCCGGAGCAGCCATCTACCTGGAGGGGAAATTCATGGACCCAAAGCCCCGAGCTTTGTCCCTAAGGCTCCTGGGATGGGCACATGTTTCTTTCCAAGAATGGATTCGGCCTGAGCTCGCTTTTGCTGCCCTGCTTCCCAAACGCTCCGGGCTGCGCTGGGATTTATGGGACTCTGAGAACTCACATTGCGGGGCTGCTGGAGCCTGATGGTGAACTTCATTCCTGAAAAGCAAACACGGGAGAATTAGCAGTCAAGAACCAGAGGGTCCAGGGACTGGCCCACAGGCTCCAAAGGTCCCCATCTGTGGGTGCTCAACCTGGAGGGTCCTTGGGCAGGCTCAGTGAAAAGGCAGCTCTTGGGGGTGCATGGAGGTCACAGCTCACACACTAATGCCACACTAGTGCCATGCAGAAGATGGACTGGGGCAAAGGGACGGTCGACGGGCTCTGAGCTGGTGGTCACCTTCTCTGTGTCTGGAAGAGCAGCCCTGGTGCGCCTGTGCTCATTCACTGCCCAGTGGAGAGTCAGGACCTTCCAGAATGCCACCCACTATGCTGTCAGGAGTTTCCAAAGCCATGAAGTCACAGGAGAAAGGACTCTTCAGAAAGCTGGTGGCATCCTCTGTACCCCCTCGGTCATGCCCTCCCTGTTCTACTCCACGTGGACTCCACGCCTACCGTGACATGCTCACATTCACATCTTGCACACAACAGCACCCTCCTTCCCTCCTTCACCTCTGACCTGGGACCCACCCCTTGCTCCAGCAAGTCCCCTGACCTGGGCACTAACTTCAGGATTGTGGCTTTCGCAGTCAGCTTTGGGGACCCGGCCTAAGCTGGGCACATCCCGCTCAGCCTGGTCCCCTCCCTGCTGACTGTCCAGCAAGCACTGCTTGGTTGACTGGGAAGACGGAGAGAGGTCAGTCCATCACAGTCCACACTCCAGAGTGTCCTCTCTGCTCACTGAGGAGGATTGCTGCCTGGATGGGGGATGGGGACACCCAGGATGACAGACTCCGGTTACACAGACCTCTGGCCTAAGGTAAGGATTCTGCTTCATACCCTGATTGGTCTATTTTGGAGGCAGGTGCTGGGAAGAGAGGAGCTTTCTCTTTAGGAGACACACTAAGGAGTTTGGGATCCGCGGAGAATAACAGACTGAGGCAGGGTTGGCGCTCAGCTGGTGATGCAGAGACTAGATGTCCTATCTCTGGAAGCACAGACTCTGCCAACTTCTCTGTGAGGTTTGGGTTCGGCCCCAGCCTCCTACTGAGACCGTGTCCACACAGCTTCTTCATTCATCAGCAAGCAAAGAGGGGGCATGAGATCACTCTTGGGCTGGAAAGCATAAGTTTCCTGGATTCACTAAGACCTTATTGGAGTCCCGAGTGTCGTGGAGATGAAGACAGGCAGGCTACCCTGAAACCCTGGACACGGGCACAGTGCTCTTTTCTTCTGCCATTTTTTGATCCCCTTGGGCTGAGGACAGGGCTGCCTGTATGTCCTTCCTTTGTCAAAAGCAGAGGGCCCACACTTCACTGGGCACTCCCAACCTGAAGTGCATCTGTGTGTGCATTTGTGTGCATATTGAGAGGCTCTGAAACAGGCTCCCTAGACTGTCCCTCAGGGGATGCAGGGAAGCTCCAGTGAAGCTGGTGCCCCATCAGGGTCCCTGTCAACCACAGAGCTGGTTCGCTTCCTTGCCAGCCAGCTGGTCCCTCCTCTTCTCAACCTCTCTTCACTAAACTGAGCTCAATTCTCTGTGGCATGTGGGGGTTTTCTCCCGCAGCCAATGATTGCAGTGTCTTCACCAGGAGGGACCCACTCTACAGCTCAGTTCTCCTTTACACTGTTGGGTTTCCTTAATTATTTTCTTCTGGTGATGGCAGCCGGCTCTGCTAAATCACCTCTCTTCCTCAGAGTCTCGGTTACAGGGATTTACTCTGCTTGTCACCCCCGTCAACTTGTCAAGGTGGGATAATGCTTATTTATATTCCTTTTCTGGAGCCAATCAGTCATGCCAGATTTGGCAAAAGTGGAAATGAGAAGCCACTTACCAAAGGTACCCAGGCGGTCCATGAAGATGGAAGAGGATGTGCTTATGGACCCTGCAGCCCCTAAGGCCGTGAGCTCCTACCAGCACTGCTTTCTGGCCTGGGAGGGCTGTGGGCTGTGAGTCCTGGACAAGCTATACAGGAGGACACTGGCACCCAGACCTCTGGGCTCTAAGACTGAGCTATGTCCCTCAAAAAGACGTGCTGAATCCCTGAACCCTGGTATCTATAAGGGCCTTGGGGGCACAGTGCTCCAAAGCTCAGGCTGCTAATCAAAAGACTGGAAGTTGGAATTCATCAGCTGCTACCTGGAAACCACACGGGGCAGGTCTACTCTATCCTGTAGGGTCTCTATGAGTCAGAATTGACTCGACTGCCACAGGCTTAGTTTTTGATTTTTGAAAACCCATTGGCAAAGAGTCACTGATGGATCTTAACTGCTGACCTTTTGGATGGCAGCCTGAGCTCTTAGCTATTGTACCACTAGCTTGTGAGAGTGAACTGACTTAGAAATCATGTCTTTGAAGATGCTATCATTTAAGTTAGCATGAGATCAGACTCAAGCAAGATGACTCCTAATTCTATCTGGGTGTTGTTCTCATGAAAGAGGAAAGCAGAGCAAGAGAGATGGGAGAAAACCGACAGGCGAAGCCTTGTCTGCAAGCCAAGGAAGACCCAGAAAGCTGGGAGCTCCCAGAAGCTGAAAGAGACTAGGATAGATCTTTCCCTAGAGTGGACTGAGAGCTTCATCTGGCTGACACCCTGAATCTAGATTTCTCCAGAGCGGTGAAACAATAAATTTCTTATAGGCCATCCGATTTGTGTTATGATAACCTCAGAAAACCAATGCAGGTTAAGGTCAAGGTCAGGCCCTTTAAGGCTGGCCAGGCCAGAGCCCTTGGCAAGAGCAGGGCGCTCCTATTGGATAGACCCTTCATCTGAATCCCCTGACCTCTTGGCCTTGTCTGCCCACAGAGTCAATATGGCCACAGTAGGCATCTTTGGAAGGAAAGTATATCTTTTGGGAAAACCAATAATGGAATTTGTGTGTAGCCTGTGAGTTCCCCAGAAACTGTAGGTTCCCATACTTGTGACAGCTCTCTGAGCAGAGTGCAGTGACTCTGTCCCCACATGGCCACTTTTTAAATAAGGATACTTAATGAAGAAAGCCGGCTCGACGGCACTTGGCTGGCTTGGCTAATGAAGAAAGCATAATGGAGTGTCCCCCTTGCCAAAGGCTTGGTGCCTACTTCTTCCATGGAGAAAGCTGTCCACACACGGCTCCCGTAAAAACTGAAACCAAATCCACCTCAAGACCTTGTATGGCGAGGTCTGCACATTCCCCAGCTGGATGTATTTCAGAACCCTGGAAAGCTCCATGGAGAGGCCAGGAAAAGGCAACTAAGGGAACCACCTCCGTCAGAAGTCACTAGTACCAGGACCCTGAAGGTTTCAAGTGGGGGGGCTTTGGCCTCACTATGACCACACCTGCCCCTCCCAACTCCTGAAAACAAAAGTACAATCTAGGTGAGCTCCAGCCTCCCCTCTACCCGGTGGTACCAGCAGTGCCATGCAGCCTCGTCTCTGCCAGCAGCAAAGCCAGCCAGACTTGCTTTACTTTCAGATTAGAAATTACCTGCCTTCTTGGGGACCGTGGGCTCAGGAGACATCTAGCTCAATTTGTACAACATAATTCATAAAGAAAATGTTCTTACGTCCTACTTTAGTGAGCAGAGTCTGGGGTTTTAAAAGCCCATGAGTGGCCATTTAAGATGCTATACAGGTCTCGCTCTTTTGGGAGCAAGACAACCAAAGACATATGGGAAAGATTAGCACAAAGGAATAACAGACCACAACTGTCACAGCTACCACCAGACTGAGTCTACCACAGCTAGATGGTGTCTGGCTGTCACCATCAACCGCTCTGACAGGGATCACAGCAGAGGGTCTCTGGAGAAAACCGGAGAACATTTCAAGTTCTCAGATAACACACCCACACAGACAGAGACACACAGACACACACACCAGACTTATTGGTCTGACAGAGATTGGTGAACCCCCCAGAGTATGGCCCCTAGACACCCTTTTAACTCAATACTGAAGTCACTCCTGTGGTTCCCCCTTCAGTCTGGATGAGACAGAAGCACACCAGGCCAGGGGCGAGGACGAGACGGTGGGAGCAGACAGGGAAGCTGGTAACAGGGAACCCAAGGTAGAGGAGGGGAGAATGCTGACCCTTTGGGTGGTTGCAACAAGTGTCACAAAGCAATATGTTTGCTAATTATTTAATAAACTAACTTGCTCTGTAAACTGTCATCTGAAGCACAATCATCATCATCATAATAATAAAAGAATTTACCTGCCCTCTCCTCTCAAAAATCTGTAAAGAAACTCCATCCTCCTCCTGCCCCACCCTTGCACATGAAGAAATAAACACCACTTCCTCTCTCTTCCACGGCACTTGGCTTTGGCTTCTCTCTCTGGACAGAAGACATTTGTAGAGCAGCTGAAACACAGGCCTGGAGATGAGAGTGAGCATAACTGAGAGTGAACAGTCCACGAGTTACTGCAGCTGCTGAGTGCCTTCCACACAGTGGACTCATCATTGGCTCAAGTTTTTCTTCTGGACATTGGACTCAAGAGTGTTCTTGCTACCTGCCAAGTGGGGGCACTCTTGAGAAGACAGTGTGAGGCCCATTTCTTAATAACAAAGCTGGGCAGCTGGGTCTGGGGCAGAGCAAGGGAGAAGAGTTCACCGGCATGTGGGCAGTCAGAGAAAGGTCCCTTGTCCCTCCTCTCCAGAGTCACAGGAGGGCCATCTGTGGGGCACAACACAAAAACTCCACTCCCCCGATGTCCAGGACCCAACGGAAGGCATTGGAGGATCAGTCTTGTGGTCAGGTTATATAGACAGGTGACATCAACAGGGTCCAAATGGGGGCCAGGAGCCTAGAAAGGCCCAGAAGTGGCTGGTGAGCCCTTGGCCTTCCCTAGCAGCAGACCTTAAGGGAAAGGTCTCACCACTTAGAGCATTGTCATCCGGGGAATGGCCTCTGAAGAGGACAGTAACGGGAACGGAGCAGAGCCCCTAGACAGGCTGGGAGGGGACAGATACAGCTCTGAAGCCCCTGCCTCTGCGGAACTTCAGACTTAAGGTCCTTGGGTCTCCAGGTCTTGGAGTTTCCTATACCAAGCTGCTTGCTTGGCATCTTTTCAATGTTGTGGGTCTCCTGGTGGCTGGGCTGAATGTCAGGCTGTCCCACTCCTTCTATGCTGTCTCCTCCCATGTCCACAGTGCTGTCCATCACACTGGCCCAAGAAGGGAGACCACTGACAGCAGCAGCTCTGAGTCCTGGTCCCCACATGTGCACAGTGCCTGAAGGGAGCTGAGCATGGTGGCCATGGGGACCACGGGCTGCTGGCCTCCGTTCTGCTGTCTTCTTCCTAATTATAAAAAGTGCTCCTGTACCTGGGGCCTGTGACCAGAAAGATCTTTGCCCTGGGCCGCTGCCCACCCCTAGGCAGCTCCAGGTTCTAATTCTGAGGCCCGCCTAGCTGTAGTCTAAGTGGCACACAGTCCAGGTCACATAGTAACCATGACTTCACATAGCAGTGCCCAGCCAGAGGGCGACTGGCCCAGATTCAGGGGTGTTAGCAGGAGGAAATGCAGCCCCAGTGGATATGCTACTCACTGGAGTCAGAGAAAAGGCCCTTGAGGGAGGTGCCAGACCTCCCCCACCCCCAGCCCCCAGACAGGAAACACTGAGGCATCTGCAGGAGGGAGGTGATGTGACTTGGGGGCTTGAAGAGATGACTGGAGATGGGGTGGCAGCAGCCTGGTGGAGGTGAGACAACATGAGGTCTCCCGGGGTGGGTGTCCGGTCAGGAGTGATATGTGGGTTGGCTCCGCGTTCTTGGGGTGGGGACCACATCTTGTTTATCTGTGTCGGAGTCTGGCACAGTGCCTGGTACACTGCAGGAGGTCAGTAAAATGCCTATAGAAAAGCCGATGCTGTCCAGACTGAAAACACCCTGGAGGTGGGGGTGGACACTGGGTTTCTTCCACAGGACACAGGCCCTGAACACAGGTCCTGGCTGGAGCCCACCAAGCCTTCACAGGGGCATCTCCAGCTCAACCTTACACCCAAGGAAGGGTCTGCGTATTGATGGCTGCACCTGGCAGTCCAAGTAGTCAGATGCAGACAGGAGCAGGTGTGACTGTGGGGGTCTGTGTGGTCTGCTTGAGAAGGGGTGCACTTTAAGTCACCTCTCTGGCTCCTAGCCCCACTCTCCCGAACTACAGGATGTCTGGCTGGCTGTCCCTCATCTATGGCATACCAGGCCAAGGGCCTGCTCCCGGGAGACGATGCCTCACAGTGGGCACACCCCCTCCAGCTGTCCCTGCAGCTCCGGTCTCAGCTGGCCCAGGGGTACAGGCCAATCGCCCCATCCACAGGAATTCAATTCCCACAGTCTCAGAGAGCGGCTGCCTTCCTCAGGGGCAGACTGCTAATTCATGCAGATGAGATGCAAAACTGAAGTTTAAACACACTTAGCAATTAGAGGGCAGCCTGGACCAGAGGCACAGAACACAGAACACAGAACACTAAAGCACCTTAAATTCACACTTGTGGTCAGGGGCAAGCCAGCCTATGGGGGTCCCTGACTTAGACGGGGGTCTGTTCCAGTGACTCCTTCTTATAAATCAGTTCTGATGTAAGCCACATGCCTCATTTTTTTTTCTTTTTAGTTTTCATTATTATTGCATTTTATTGTCGGTATGTATATAAATCTGATGTTTGTCTTTGGGGGTTGGAGAGTTACATATAAACTTATAGCTATAGTTTAACATTGTAGGTAGTGTATATTACTAGTAGTAAGACAGACAGACAGACAGACGGACACAAAAAAACAGGTGGTTGTAAGTGTGGTTCATTGTAACTCAAATAAGCTGCAACGTCAGGGACTAACACCAAAAACAAACCCACTGCTGTCCAGTTGATTCCGACTCACAGGGACCCAACAGGGCAGCGCAGAGCTGCCCTACAGGGTTTCTGAGAAGGACCTACAGTGGATTCAAACCACAGGCCTTTTGGTGAGCAGCCAAGCTCTGAACCCCTGCACCCCCAGGGCTCCCGCTGGGGACCATCTGTATTCAATTCTTTGCCACTGGCCCAGCTTCTGTCACAGCTGCCCACTCCTGGTGCTGCCTTCAACACGCAACATGTGTGCTGGCTGCTCCAGGCCCGGGAGGTGGCTCCGCAGCCAGGGCCGAGTGTGGGTCCAAACATGTTCTTGCTGCCGCACAGCGTGGTGACTGCCTCTCTAGGGGCCGCTCCTCTCAGCCTTATTCTTGGCAGCGGGCTTCTTCCACTTGTGTGATCTGAGGCAGCCACATTCAGCGATGGCCCTGCAGTGGCCACACTGTAACCCTGGCCTCCTCTGCGTGTGCCCAGAGACTCCAGGGCAAGCCATAGTATGGAGGGCTCAGCATACTGAAAGAAAACAACAAACAAAACAGCAGTGCTACACGACCTCGGACAAGGCCCTTGACCTCCTGGAGGCTCAGTTTCCTCATCTGTAAGATGGGGCTGAGAACGCCAGTCCTGTATCCTGACAAGTGCAAATGAGGACACCCAGAGCCGGCACTGCGCACGGGCTGCCTGGATGCAAAGCCGCTGGGCTCCTGGCGTGCGGGTTTGCTCGTAACTTCCACTGCAGCAGAGGCTCCGAAGCACAGCTCCAGAGCGCTGGCCCCACACCCAAGACGGGGACTCTGGGGCCCCTCTGCAAGGGGAGGGAAGCGGGGATCCTCCGGTCTCGGGCGGATGGGCACCTGACCGACGGCTACTTGTTTTGTTTGCCATTCCACTTCCTCACCTCGTGATTAGCATCCGCGTTTCAGCTGGCTAGTTCTCTGTCAGCTCAGCCCTGTGTGAATTCCCCGGGAGCTGTCAACCAGGCGGGAATCGGCGCCGCCTGTCAGTCAACCAGGCAGCGGTTTAGCCCGACGGCGAACCCAGCAGCTGCCCGCCCCCACCTGCCAATCACTCCGCGGAGGAGGGGCGTCCTCAGCCCCCACCCCCCCAACGCGCTCTCTAGCGAGACTGCTCCCCCGAAGGCTATGACTGGCGCAGAAGCCCGGCCCGTGGGGGCCACAGCTGGGCGGACGGGACTGGCCTGTCCGTGCCCAAGCTCTGTTTTGCCAGCCCTGCCGGCAGGCTGCAGGCGTGTGCCTGTGCGCGTACCTGTGCGTGTCCGTGGGCAGCCCCAGCGCCCCTGCCAGGCTCTGCATTACACCCCGTGAGCGTGCATCTGTGTTTGCTGCGCAGGCCCGGACTTGGTACGCTTTTTCCGTGACACCAGGCATGCTGAGAGGCCGTCCTTCTGCGTCTGCCGTGCACGTGCGAGCTTGCCCCGCTTGACAGGGACGGCGGCTCAGGGCAGCTTGTCCTTCATGGCTTCATCCAGCTCAGCTGGGCTGGGAAGGATGGACAGGTGAGGAGCTGTCCGCGTGCTATTCGCTGGCCCCTGGCGTCCCCATTGCGGCTGTCCTGCAGTGAATTCGTAGCAAGGAGATCCATCAGCTGGCCTCCACCTGTGGCTCTCCACTAACCGGGGCGAATGGAGCCAGACACTGTCTTGGTCCTCAAAGGGACAGTGGTGGTCCTTGCCCTCATGGGGCTTTCACATGAGCAGGGAAGTCAGGCACTGAAGAAGCAATCTCTTACAGGATGGCAGCAAGGGAGGGCGTCCTGGCATTGTGTGATGGCCCCAGGTGTCAGGAAGTCTCCCTAAGCTTGTGACAATTCATTGGCACCTAAGGATAATGGGGGTATTCTTGGCAGACCTAGGTGGCCTTGCTTATGACAGAAGGGCTCATGGGAGGAAAGGACTGAACATCAGTGAGGCTGGGACATGGAAACTGAACAGCGTCAAGAGGCAGGACCCCAGTGGCTGGCTGCAGTTGTTAAGGGCCATCAAGTTGGTCCTGACTCACAGCAACCCTGTGTTCAAAGGAAGAAAGCGCTACCTGGTCGCGGGCCAGCCTCACCATCCTAGTTCATTGTTGCAGCCACTGTGCTGATCCGTCTCATCGCAGGTCTTTCTCTTGTTTGCGGATGCTCTACTTCACCAAGCATAATATTCTTCCCCAGGGACCTGTCCCTCCTAATAACATGTGCAAATCACACACTCAATTCCGAAGAGCACTGTGGCTACCTGTTCCAAGATAGACTTGTGGCTGGCAGGGCCAGCCAAGGGCCCATGGCCTGGCAAACACACTAAACCTTATCCATAAAGGACCAGTGGAAACCTAGAGGGGCTGTGAGGTATGGAGAGTTATTGTTCATTTAGGGACCCTTCCGGAATGAGGAGCCAGAGGCAGAGCTTAAAAACTGCTTGAGGAGATGCCGCCGCCATCCAGGAGGGTTATGTCAGAGGCCTGGACCCAGAGGGTAGTGGGAGAAAGGAGGGGAGAGTGAAGACTATTTCTGGAGGAACAGCTATGGTTCTGTGCGGGTAGATGGTTAACAACGGGCTCTCCAGATGGGCAGGGGGAGAGAGCTGAATCACAGTGTCTGTGACTCCCGAGCTGTGTGGTCAGTACTCCCACCACGGCAGATTTCATGCCACTGATGGGAACTTGAGTTGGGAAGAGGTACGCACAACTGGCTCTTGCAAGCCAGCGTAAACCTGCTCCGGCGCAGGGGAGTGGCAGCTGGGCACGGGGCTGACCTAGAGCGGCGTGACAGGGGCTCTAGTTTCTGATTTGAGCAGCTGGTAGACGTGGGTGCCGATTATCCTGTGACGGGAGATAGATCCTTACGGAGTTGGAGATGACTGGGTCTCTGGAGTGTGGCTGTCCACTGTCGGAGGTGGTGGAGTAAGGGAGTGGGCAGCGGCTGGTCAGAGAAGCCCAGCTTGTGGTCCCCTGGGGCTGGACGAGCAGCCAGCCAGGGTGGCGGACCTGAGTGCGTCCTGCCCTTTCCCCACCACTCCCAGGAGCCACACCAGTGCAGGCTGGGTTAAACAGGACGACGTAATGACCCTCTTCCTTGGCCGACAGGGTACCAGGCAGACTGCTCTTCAGCCAGCTCTGCAGGAAGGTGCCCAATTTAGCCTAAAAGTTGGTAACTGTCAGTGTGGTGACTGAGAAATAAAATGAGCAATTCATGCTGGGTCTGGGACTGAGGTGGCTCCATGAGGGACTGCCTGTTGGCATGAAAAATGCCAAGAAAAACAACTGCCCAGCTCTGTGGTTGGCACAGCGGGGAGGGAGGGAGGGCCGAGTGTCCTTCTATACCAAAACAGAAGCCAGGCTGCTGGAGGAGACAGCCAGCCCGACAGCCTCATCAGTGCTATGGCTGGGCACAAATAATGATCTGTCCAGTCCTGCCAGCTCCGGATGTGCCGTTTCAGCTGCGGCGTCAATTACTGAGGGACCTGTGGCTGCCAGACCCACCACAGCTGCCGCCTGTGACGCACTCAGCAGAAAATCCATTGCAGTGGATGCTTCGCTTGAGGTGACCCTGCTGCGAGGACTGTTTTGTCAGGAGGGGGCATGCAGGCCCCTGGGGAAGCATTTCTGGGCCCCCAGGGGAAGCTGCGCTCACAAGATCTCACTTCCTGCAGATGACTGCCCAGGGACAGGTGGGCTGACCCGCAGGAGAGTTCCCCAGATGGCACGTGTTATCCATGGTGACACACAGAGGGGCCCCCAGTTTGGATGGCAGCGCCGCCCCCTGGCTGGCTGCTGGACTGAGCACCCTGGATGGCCAGCAGTAGCAGCAGTCCCTTCCATCTCCAGTGTCTTCATCGTCACAGAGAACACAGAGGCACAGTTGCATTTCAGGGGTCATTTTGTGTAACCCCAAGGGTATAGAGCCTCTGGCATCTCACTGGTCCCCAGAGGCAAAGCCAAGGGCTGCCAGAGTCCTGGGGTGGTTCCCTGGTGTCCAGTCCCACTGCCCTCTGCCAAAGGTGTGCAGAGTCTCTATCCATGCCTGGGTCAGCAGACAGATCTCGCAAGGGCAGGGTCCTGAGCCTGGAGTTGGAACCTCCGTAGAACTGGGACAGGAGCAACTCAGAACACTTGGCAGGGACTGGCTGTAGGGATGCTACCTTCTCTAGATACATTGCCAAGAGCCCCCACTTCTGCTCCTTTTGTATCTCTCCAACCCAGCCCAGCATCCTGCAGGCACCAGCTGACCCCACCGAGCTGTATGAACCAATCACAGCAGCCAAGGCCACCACAGGGAGGTCCCGTGGGTGACACCCTACCCTGCTGTGGCCCCATCACAGCTATGCTGCGGCTGGGCTCTGCCCCACACCACTCAGGGCAGGCCCCAGGCATGGCAGCCCCAGGCAGCTTCAGAGGCTGACACAGACCCTGGCTCACAAAAGATAGCCAATCCTTGGGCGTTAGCTGCATGGATGGAATAAGGCAGGGGTGGGGAAAGGGTCCACTGGTTGAAGGTTCAAAGGTCATTCTGGGGGCAACTGAGAAATGGCCTGGAGAAGAGTGAGGAGTAGAAATTAAGATTCTTGTGGCATAATGTTGAGGACTAAGGTATGCCTGGCTTAAGACATGGTGTTTTCAGTCGCCTCAGATGCACTTGAAAGCTGGACAGTGAATAAAGCCCAAAGAAGAACTGATGCCTTTGAATTATGATGTCAACAAAGAATAATGAATATACCATGGACTGCCAGAAGAATCAACAAATCTGTCTCGAAAGAAGTATAAACCAGTGTGCTCCCTGGGAGCCAGGATGGCAAGACTTTATCTCCCATATTTTGGACATTTTATTAGGAGGGCCTAGTCCCTGGAGGACATCATGCTTGGTAAAGTAGAGGGTCCATCCAAAAGAGGAAGACCCTCGGCAAGACGGACACAGTGGCTGCAACAGTGGGCTCCGATGGCAATGACTATGACCGGGGTCAGGACCGGGCAGCGTGTCGTTCTGTTGTGCACAGGGCCAACTCTGAGCTGGAACCAGCCTGGCAACACTTAACAAGAACGTGTCACATGTGGGTGAGGAGTTGGGAGGCCCGAAGGCAGGCATGGGAGGGGTGAGGAGAAGGGAAGCAGACTTGGAAAGGCAAGCAGGAGACGGCTGAAGGGCTTGGCGAGCCACGGGTGTGAGGGGTGAGGGTAAGGGAGATATTGGGGAGCCCCAATTCGTGCTGCTGGAACCCCTCACACACAGCGGAGCCCGGGGGCAGAGGGAAGCTGGTGGAAGAGGGGATATTGACCTTGACTTTGGCGTACTGAACCAGACACACTAGGCTCAAGAAGTGCCTGTAGGTGGAAGCTCTCGGATGGAACGTGGTACAGAGTTTGTAGCATCAGCAGCTACTGGCCTGCAGAAGGTTAGGGGCTTCCTAGTCCTGCTCCTCGGTCTTTGGAGGCAGCACCCACACACAGAACCCACACAAAGCACCCAGCCCAGCCCGACAACTCCCCACATCCCCAAAACGTGCAGGCAACATCGCCACAGAACGTCACCCTCCTTAGCTCTGAGCCCTAGAATATTAAGCAGAAATGAACACTGGAAGGTCACCTGGAATTTTTACAACTGTCACATGTACTTAGAATTACCAGAGTCTTCTAAAGCAACCCCTTGGTTCTCAGATTTCTAGGCCTCTCCCTTGCAAGCATTTTTGGGTGTCTGCTTCATCAGTGAGAGCCTCCATTTGCAAGGAGCTCTTGGTGGTGTCTGCCTGGGACAGGAGGGCTCTGAGGTCCAGGCTACTCTTTTGAAGGCTAGTAGGTCTTTTCTTAAGTCTCTGCTTGCGCACCTCCAGCAAAACCCGGGAAATTAGACCTGCTAATGTCACGAATAGAAGAATACACTTTCTGTATAACAGATACACAAACAGTGCCTGGGTCACCGTGAAAGGAGAGATAAAGAAGATGTTCTGAGCTGTTTTCCTGCTTCCTTTGAAGTCCAACAAGCGTAGCAGCCATCAGGACCAAGAGAGCTGATCACAGACAGCCACTCCCAGCTGCGTGTATCCCCTGCAGAATGAAGGCTGCAGTCGAGAGAGTACCAGGCATGGGTTGGGGGCACCCCTAGGCAGTCACGAATGTGCTACTCCAAGAAGCAAAAGTGGCCTGGCCTGGATCCTTAGCCTTCCATGCATTTGTGTGGCAGAGATGAGAGGCTTCCTATGTTGGGGAGGGGGCATCCTCTCTAGAATTAATGATTTGCTAGCTGGGTGAGAGCCGCACAGCCCACCTCGGCATCTTCTGCAGGATTAAACATCGTTCCTGCTAATGATTTGATTTATGTTGGGAGGTTTACAGCTCCAAACAAAATATTGGGATGATGGCAATAAATCACGCTGGAGATGTTTACGATAGCGACCAACATGTTTTCTGTTTGGTTAAGAGGTGATTACAGAGTGAGGGACTGCCGTGAACAGCAGCACAGGGCAGGTGCGCCCGAGACAGTGGTGTCAGGCATAGGTAGGCTGATCAGCCATGCCAGTGGGCTTTGGGTGCCTGCGACTTTTCTGAGAATCTGCTATTGGAGGTGACAGGGGTTTCAGAAGAGCTGGGGCCCCATAGAAAGGCCCCCTCCCATGCTAGGATGATGGTGGGTGCCAGGTGTCCTGTGTCATTTCCAGCATTGAGGCACCATCTGCTCTGGTGAATCCCATGAAAAAGCAGAAGCCAGACAAAGGGGGGCCAGGAGTCTGAATCTGAAACCAGGAGGTTTCTGCAGAGCTTCCTGACTAAGGCAGATTAGAAAGAAAGACCTGGCAAATGACTTCTGAAAGTCAGCCACTGAAGACCTTATAGGTCACAGCAGGACACTGTTCACTGGCTGTGGATACATCATCGAGAGAGATCACTTGCTGGAGGAGGACAACACGGAGGGCTAGTGACAGTGGCATGGATCAGTACAATAGTGAACTCAAGCGTGTCCTCAGTTGTGAGGATACCGCAGGAGTGGGCGGTGTTTCATTCTGTTGTACATGTGGTCACCCGGAGGCAAGGCTGACTTCACGGCAGCTGTCTATCTAACATCAACTGCAAGGTCTGCCTCCACAGCAGATTGAGGTCAGGCCCAACCAGGCTCAGGACAAGAGCAGCAGCCCTGCCCTCCCAGCGTCCATGCTTAGCTGAAGTTCTGTTAGAGAGGCTGTCACCAACTCCACCCTCTGGGACCAGCTGTCAGTGTTAGAAGGCGTGGTGGCCGGTGGCAGGACAAGTGAACACTCCAGGGGATGCTACAGAACAGCCTGGACCACTCCCAGTGCCCTAGCGAGTTCTCCTTTTTAGCCAGGGGTCTGCAAGCAAATGAGCCTCATCTTCATTGGTAAAGTGAATCCCACTCCTGACACCAAGACAAAAGAAAAGGGGATGGGAGCAGGGGAAGGTCTGCTCATCCAGGGAAGACACAGTAGTTCATCCTAGCTGAACCTTGGCCTTGGTGTCTCCTGAGGGTGGCTTCAGCCTTGGTCCAGCCACAGTTGTATCTGGAGTCACACAATCTTCCTGTTTCAGTCCTCTATTGGCATATCCATGTCATGGTGCGGAAAGCATAGGCACCATGCATGGGAGAGGCCTCAAGAGAGCCACAAGCACACAGCCAGGTTCAAGCTCCAGAAGAGGGCTGACACAAGGCCCCAGCCCCTCTAGATCTCTCTCTAGGCAGGTCCCCCTGAGGAGTGCTGCTTACGTGGTTGCTTTAGAAGTAAGAGACTTAGCCGTTATGTGGAGATCTCCTGGGCAAAAGCTGAGGAGGAAGCTTCTATCTGCTGGACTGTCTGTGAAGATACAGATGTTTATGGGGCTCCCCTGCGTCTGCCTCCAGCTGGCTGGGAAAGGCAGCCCATGATCCAAACACCACCCACATGCCACCCACACTCCATCCATGTGCCATTCACCCACCATCCCACCTGTGATCCCACATGCCATCTACATGCTATCACACATCACGTACATGACATGCCATACGCCAACCACTTACCATCCGACAAGTATCTACACACCATCCTCATCTCATCCCACCCACCATTTCACCACACCATTCATGTGCCACCCACGTGCCATCTAACCCCCACTCAAGTGCCATCATCTGACCCAGGCCTGTCCTGGGTGCAGCACAGGCCTGTCCTCAGCCTGATGGCCCCAGACGCACCTCCCATCTAAATGTGCCGCGGTCAGGGCCTAGGGCCGCATTCCTAGTAACGGTGGCTTTCCTCTGAGTTACTCTGTGCCATGACCTCTTATGAGCAAGCTGTCGTTGATACAGCGTTTTGAGGCTGCAAGTGTCTTCTAAGGACACATCTCTCTGTCAAAGGAAGAGGGCTTCTTGGCCATGAACCAAAACTCAGCTTCCTGCAGGCCATGGGGGGGATGGGCAGGGGGCTTGGCCTGGGGATGGGTGAAGCTTACAGGCCGATAAGGTGAAGGCAGGCAAGTAGGGGCAAAGGTGAGAGTTCAGGAAGTGAGCTCTTAGTCCAGGAGGAGGGAAGTCAACGGCGGAGGCAGACGTTTCGGCGAGTGGAGGGGACACAGCCTGGAGCAGGGACCTGGGCCAGGGAAAGGGAGCCGCTCGGCCAGCAGCAAGCTCGGTGTGCTCTGTCTGACCACAGGTGCAGTGCAGTCTCTGGTTGTGCCGTGTCTGTGGGCACCAGTGACAGCTCACTGACCTTATGTGGCTTCCCTGCTACTCAGAGATGCAGCACAGGTGACAGGGATGGTGGCAGCTCCAAGCCAAAGATGAACAAAGGGGCCACCAACGACCCCCATGAGACTTTACAGTGCAATCCTGGCCTCTAGGGAAGACGCCACTGCCTTCCGCCGAATGCTGAAAGCAATCTCCAGTGTCAGAAGACACAAAAGCTCTGTCCATTTCTGAATAAAATGAGGGCAAAAATGTTTTTGTTTGTTTGTCTTATAAAGTCTGGCAATTTTTGATAACAAGACCATTAGAACATATACGACTGAAACCTTTCTAATTCCAGGCAGATAAGGCATAATGGTAACATTACTTCAACTTCAGACGCAAAAATGACCTTTTATCTCCTAATTTAACAATGTTACTGGGAAAATGTGTTAGGAGAATGTAAAATGCTATTTAAATGATAAAATATGCTGTCTTGGATGGCAAGGATTTTAATTGCCACAATCAGAGTCCAAACACACTTCTTTTGTCCCAGCTTGGCAGATGCTGCAAATGACAGGGTGTTGGTAACGAGGAGCAGCGGTGACCACAAGCAGTGGCTCCTGCTGCCTCCCTGGGGACCTGCCAAGCCCTGATGTGCAAGCTGCCCAGGTTCTGTTTTCTATCCTGCTCATCAGCGTCTTTGCCTCGTGAAGTATGAATCCGTTCAGATATTAATATTAATTGGCCAACACATTAATATTAATCAGTTCACATATACTTCCCATGACAACAAGAGATAAAGGAATCTTATTATGTGGTGGATTAGGGAACATGGAATATCTAAGTGGATTTCCTTAGCATAAAGAAGTCTAAGCCTCTTAGGCATGTCACCTCTGCAGAGAAAGAAGCTGGCACTCACGCGTGGCCAAAGAGCAAGCAGGAGAAGGCGCATGGGGTGAATTCCTCTCCGTGGCGTTGGTGGGTGGGCGGTGGGGTGCAGTGGGTATGGGCAGCGACATGGCCTCCCTTTTGGTCTCACCACACCCACACCCCTGAGAGGACTGTCTCAAGGCCACTGCTCAAGAACTGTTACCAAGCCCCCAGCAAGAGGTGAACGGTTAGGCCGGGGCCCCTCAGCCCTGCCTGGAAGGCATGACAATTCTGACCTTGGCTCTGGTGGTGCGGGCGGGTGGGGATTCCTTCCATAGTCACTCATCTGGGACCTGGTTGGGTGCAGGCTCTGTGCCGAGGACACAGAGTCAATCAATAAACAAGTGGCCCTGGCTCAGGTAGCGTTCTTCGGCAGGCAGATTTCACTACCCTGACCCGTACGACAAGAATGAATCTCAGCAAAATATCTTTCCCTTGTCTGCATTGCTGGTCTGGTTTAGGACTGACCTGTTTGACTCTAACCACTATGAAATACTGCCTGTCAGTGCCTGGAGTGGGTGGGAACCCCTTGCCTCACCACCCCTGACAGGTCAGGGGAATGGGCAGGTAGGCAGCGGGTCACGCAAGCCTTACATTGTCAGAATGGACAGCAGGGTTTCAGCCTCTGGCTGCCCACGCCGGTGCTCCTGGGAGGCCAGCCTGCTTGGTGGTGGTACTGGGAGCGGGTGCGGGCGGAGACAGATGTGTCTTCAGGTTCTCTCCGCAGACGATGAGCAACGTGCAAAGTCGCTGGCAGACAGCCTCCTCAGGCAAAGGCACATCTGAGCACAATTAACATTTTAAGCGCTAATTATTTTACTTGGGTGTCTAAGTCTGAGGATCCTTCAATTTCCATTTAATTGGAGAAAAACGGTCATCAGCTATTGAACAGCAGGGGGTGGCTCTCTGCTTCCGCAACACGAGCTGTGCGGCGAGTTGGCAGAAAATGTGTGTCCCTGCTGTAGCACAGGACAGCGATGCCAGGCAAGGGTACAGGGGTGGGCCCAGGCACCCTGCCCCGCCAGCCTGACATCCACTGGGAAGGCCTTTGGGTCGACTTAACTCCTCGCCTTTTTTATGTCTTCTGTTTTGTTCCATTGTCTGCTAGCACACCTGTTGCTAGCAAACCAACGGCAGAAGGACATGGGATTCATTATTAAAGGAGAACCTATAACATCCTCACCATTCTCCCTTGTGCTTGATAAGAACCTGAGCTCCTAAGGAAGTCCCCAGGCCTTAGCGGCAAGGCTGGAAGGGCTGAGAGGGCCAGCAGGGGCGGAGAGACCCAGGGTGCTCTTGAAGAGGAGAGCTCAGGCTAAGGGGGACTGACTCCATGGCCGAGGGGCCCAGGCCTGTGTCTGCCACTGCCTCTCTGAGCCCTTGGAGGTGTAGGTGGATGGTGACACCATGCAGCTTTGGGTCTCATGCTTGTAGACAACTAAATGAATGTTTTATTTTGCTTTTGCTATGAGTCAGAATCGACTCAATGGCCATGGGTTTGGTTTTTGGGTGTGGGCAGTCAGGCCTGGTGGTGCAGTGGTGAACAGCTCAGCTACTAACCAAAATGTCAGCAGTTTAAACAACCAGCTGCTCCTCAGAAACCCTATGAGGTGGTTCTACTCTGTCTTATTGGGCTGCAATGAGTTGGAATTGATTCAGCAACAGTGGGTTTAGTTTGGGTGGGTGCTCAATCAAGAGAATAGAAAGTTCTGACCTGAAGACAAGGGCGCTGGGAAGGTGGGTCCCTGGGAGTCTGGCTGCTGTCAGAAAGGGGGTGATGGCTGTCCTCTGCTGCCCCCAGAGATGGCATACCTGAGACTTGGGGATAAGAGGTAGAAAGAGGGGTGGCCCGGGACACAAGGAGGTTGGTGCAGTGTTGCTCGCTCTGGCCTCTTTCTCCTGCCCTTTCTGGTGGCTTTTCTCCAGGAGTGGCTCTCCAAGCCCAGGTCCAGGTTCTGGGGATAAGCAAACCTGGGGCCCTCAGGCAGTGAACAGGAGACTAGAGAAAAAAGGATCCCTCAGAGGTCCAGCTCTGGGTGAGTGGAAGGCAGGCCCATGTCTGCAGGCATTCTCCGTGGGCCTGCCTTCTGCTTGGAGGCAGGAAGCCTTGGATGGGCTGTGTGTCTAAGGCCTCACCTTCCCCTTCACTTCCTGTGTCTCCTGAGGGAGTCTCCATCCACAGGGACCAAGCTCCTCCCCAGAACCTGTCTGAAGTGTGAACTTTGCAATCATTCCCAGCATGCAGATACATGGGAAGCCAGAACCCAGCCTTCAAGTGGCTTCTGCAGTCTCCCCGAAAGCCACGCGGCATATGTGCGAGTGAAAATGATTTTAAAGCTTCACAGGTTCCCTTAGAATTGTGTTTGTCATGAAACATTTCATTCTTGCAAAATAAAATATATAATTTGTAATGCATACAGTATACGAGGACTACCAATTAAGTTCGTGAACTCATTGAGAAAAAGTGCTACGTACCTCATTGCTGAATGTCACTATGGTCACCTTCGAAGTAACTCCCTTGGGAAGCTACGCACCAACGTCAGTGCCCAGTCCACCCTTCAAAGCAATTTTGGAACTCTTTCTGGAATCGCCATCAGAGCTGTTGTCACAGTACGCTCGATGTCCTGAATATCATCAAAATGTCTTCCTTTTAGTATTTCCTTTATCTTTAGGTAAACATTGGGGGCCAGATCAGGTGGATAGGGTGTTCCAATACAGTTATTTGTTTACTGGCTAAAAGCTCCCTCACAGACAACTGTACAATTAAGTTCACAAACTTGCCACCGTGCACAATGGCCAATTCAGAGTTCCAAAATTGCTTTGAAGGGTAGACTAGGCGATGGCATCAGTGCATAGCTTCCCAAAGGGAGCACTTCAAAGGCGACCGTAGTGATGTTCAGCAGTGAGGCATGTAGTACCTTTTCTAGAACGGTTCGCGAACTTAATTGGCAGACCTCATATGATGACAGCTCTAATGGCCACTCCAGGAAGAGTTTCTAAATTGCTTTGCAGAGTGGATTAGGCACTGGCGTTGGTGTATAGTTTCCCAGGAGGAGTAATTCGAAGGTGACTGTCGTGACGTTCAGTGATGATGTGTGTACCAC
Source organism: Heterohyrax brucei (assembly GCA_028571685.1). Classification (NCBI taxonomy): domain Eukaryota; kingdom Metazoa; phylum Chordata; class Mammalia; order Hyracoidea; family Procaviidae; genus Heterohyrax; species Heterohyrax brucei. Next base: position 73,802,204 of record CM053161.1, read on the forward strand.
TTAGAACATTAAGTTCAGAGACTTAATTGTCAGACCTCTTATGCTGTCAGGTGCTGTCGAGTCAGCCTGATTCACAACAGAACAAAATGCCATCTGGTCCTTCCCCATGCCCATGACTTGTTGTGGATTAGACTGCTGTGATCCACAGGGTTGTTATTGGCTGTCAGAAGCAGATAGCCAGGCCTTTCTTCCTAGTTCATCTTAGGTGGAAGCGCCACTGAAACCTGTTCAGCATCAGAGTGATGCACAAGCCTCCACTGACAGACAGGCATTGGCTGTGCGTGAGGTGCACTGGCCGGTAATCGAACTCAGGTCTTCCGTTTACAAGGTCAGAATTCTATCATGGAAACACCATTGCCTCTACATACAGTGTACCATTGCCGTTGAGTCCACTCCAACTCACAGCAACCCTAAAGGACAGAGTAGAATTGCCCTACAGGGTCTCCAAGGAGTAGCCGGTAGATCTGAACAGCCCCCGGGCTTTTTTAGCAGCTGAGCTCTTGACCACTGCGCCACCAGGGCTCTATATATGGTATAAGACAAACACCCAGTTTTAGAAGCAGACTTTAATCAATGTCACTGAAGCTCCCTTTATCCCCCTCTCAGACATCCCTCTACTGCCCCTGCCGGGGGTGACCACAATATTGAAGATCATGTTTATCGTTGCCTTGCCTTTTAAAATGCTTTTATTGCATATGTTTATAATCCTAAGCACCTTATCATTTATTTCCACAAGGTAGCTTGGGATAGCCACAGTGGAAGTATTTACACCATAGAAATTGGCAAATGTTATAAATGATGGCTTTGAGGTTTTTTTTTTTTTTAATGAATTTTTGGCAGGTCACCTCCAGGGTCAAGCTGTCACCTTCTAGGAAATGAAGCTTCTGTCTACTGTGAGCAAATCTGTGGGTGAAGGAGGTATTAGCCACTAGCTACCACACTCACAGTGGCCAGGGATGGCTTATACCTGCCCAGCAGAGCCCATCTGGGTGGGATACTGACACCATCTGCTACAAGAAGTTATAGCAAGGCTAGAAGTGACCCCACAAATCTGCTCCTGCGTTCTTTATTCCACGGCTCACAGTACTTACAGGCCATCCCCCTGAGTCAAACACATCCTTCCCAGAGCTCTTCCCAACCTGAAATTATTTATGACTTGGCATTCAGAGAGGAAAAGCAATTTTCTCAAAATGTCTCATGTTGTGATATATAGTCTGCTTGACATGCATGTGCCCAAACCAACTGCTGTGCAGGCCTGTCTCTCAATTACGATTGTCCGGAATTAAAAAAGGAGAATTAATATGGCCTGGCAGGGTGCTAACGAAAGCAGCACTCAAAGAAAATGATCAGAGCACCTTCTGGAAAAATAGACACCTTGGAAGAAATAACAAAATGCATGATTATTTGTCCAGATTGGTGCTTTCTAGGGGGGTTTTGTTAAGTGATGCTGGAGTGACGGGAAGACTTGCTCACACAGCCCTCCTCATACCGGCAGTTTCCGGGCTGCAGGGCTGGCACATGCTGCATCTCCGCCTAACTTCATTTAGGACAACGTGGCCTGTGTCCAATAAACTAAAAGGACACGTCCGTCAACAAGCTGTAAATAAACCAGCTGTAGCACACAATGGAGTACTACTTGTCAAGGAAAGGAGACAAACCACCAATACCTAATAACATGGATAAATCTCACAGTGTTGCTGGCTGTCGGCAAGTTGGCCCCTGACTTGTGGTGACCCCCGTGTACAACTGGATTAGACCAATATCATTCATAGGCTTTTCACTGGCTGATTTCAAGAAGTAGATCACCAGGCCTTTCTTCCTCATCTGTCTTAGTCTGGAAGCTCCCCTCAAATCCATCCAGCGTCATAGCAACCCATAAGCCTCTACTGACAGGAAGTGGCTGTTTATGAGGTCCACTGGCCAGGAATTGACCTGGGGTCTCCCACATGGCAGACATGAATTCTACCACTGAATGACAAATGCCTCCTACAAACATTATGTTGAGCAAAATAACAGATATAACTGTCATGCATTGAATTATGTCCCTCCAAAACTGTGTGCATCCACTTGAAGAGGCCACGATTCCCAGTATTGTGTGGTTGTCCTCCACTTTGTGATTGTAATTTTATGTGAAACAGCATTAGGGTGGGATTGTAAAGCTCTTACCCAGGTCACTGCCCTATCTATATATAGCCTTTGTATAAGGCAGTTTCCCTGGGGTGTGGCCTGTATCATGTTTTCTCCCTCAAGAGATAAAAGGGAAGGCAGCAGAGAGTCGGGGATCTCATACAACCAAGAAAGCAGCACAAGGAGCAGAGCGTGTCCTTTGGACCCAGGGTCCTTGTGCCTGAGAAGTTCCTCAACCAGGGGAATATGGAAGACAAGGACTTTCCTGAAGAATTAACAAAGAGAAAGCCTTTTCTGGGGCTGATGGTCTAAATTTAGACTTTCAGCCTACTTTACTATGAGGAAACAAATTTCTCTTTGTTAAAGCCATCCATTTGTGGTATTTTTGTTAGAGTAGCATTAGATGATCAAGATAGTCATAGAGCACACACTGCAGAATCTGACTTACATAAAATTCTATAAGAGGTAAAACTGACCTCCATTTGGAAATAAGCTCAGTGGTTGCCTGGGGCAGTGGTGGAGCACGGTAAGGCCAGCAGAGCCCTGAAGGAATGCGCTGGGGTGATGGAAACGTACATCTAGATTAACGAAAACCATTGCTATCAAGTGGATTCTAACTTATAGCAACCCTACAGGACACAGTAGAACTACCCCAGAGAGTGTCTAAGGAGCACCTGGTTCATTTGAACAGCTGATCTTTTGATTAGCAGCCGTAGCTCTTAGCTACTGTGCCACCAGGATTCCTGTACCTTGACTGAGGGTGTGTAATTGTCAAAACTCGCTTACAGCAAATATGTTTTCTTGTCTATAAATTGTAGCCCAATTAAGTTGATTAAATAAATTGTGTGAATGTATTTTATAACTCTAAAGTGTTATACTGGAAAAAAAAATGCTATTTTGGTTTGCAGAGATCTTGCTTATCTCAGAAGGTAAACAGTGATACCTGGAAGGAAGAGGCTCTTATAAAAACTGAAAAAGAAGCTCATTAAATAACATCAGCCACAGTTAATTTTCAATCATGCCCAAGTAAGGACAGCAATTTGGAAAAACCATCCCCTGCAAAGGCAGCCTTAGGCCCTCTCAGTCACACGTGGAATGAGGGGCCAGGTCAGGGACGGGTGTGAGCCGGAGATGAAGGCTGTGTGGAGGGTGGGCTCAGACAGGATTCTGGGCATTATGGGCTGTGTAGTGGACACCGTGGAGACATCAGGACAGACAGCTCACAGCTGAGTCTCCAGAGCTCACGGTTTGCTGAAGAAAATTGCCTCATCCAAGGTGACACCTCTTTGGGGCTACATGCATCCAGAAACTGGTTGATGTGGGGTGTAAAAGTTCAGTCCTCTCACCCCCACTCAGGATAACTCTGCAGGGTCAGCCTAGCTCCAGAGCTCCTGGGGACAGGCGGGGAGGGTGGACTGGCTGATCAAATCCCAGCCTGACTTCTCCATCCACCCATGCCTGTGTCCTTCCCTTTCTCCACCAAGGTTGACCTCAGGGCACTCTAATGCACTTCATCAGAGTCTGCTGCCTGGGCCACCTGACTGTGGGTGTCATTGGTCCAGACAGTAGAGGCTAAGACAAAAATTTAGAATTTCGTCACCTGCAGACCAGCTGGCAGTGAAGACCCCAGAACTGGTAGTAGGTGGAGCACAGGTAGCCCCTGGAAAGAGGATGCAGTTGTTACACTTGTTTACTGGTGGTGAGTCAGGACACCACACTGGTGGAAAGAAATGCACTGACGGGCCCAAGACGGTATCAGAAGGTTGAGAAGTATGGGATAAGTGGTAACTTAGGGACACTGGAATTGGGAACTCTCATCACACGGGAATTCTCATCTTGTCCTGTGGGAGGACCAGTCCCCAGACTCAACTGTAACAGCAACAGCAGGCACCTAACTGAGAAAGAATGGAACCCTATGAAATGGGTGGGGACATCTATTGGACACAATGATTCTAACATCAGTGTGGCAACCAAGAGGAGCTGACCTGCAGAAAGTTATGGGGAAGGCTAATAGAACACAGGAAAATTTCAAGTCTCACATTCCCTTGAACCCCCTGGGACTGCAGAAGCATCCTGCTCACATTCCATATTAAAGTGCTTCTTGTTGAAATGAAGACATCACAGAGGTCTCTGTTTTACAAGGTTACACGTGCCCTCCTCAGGGTCAGCCCCTGTCTCCACTAGACCAACAACTAGGGTTAAGTCACAACTACCTGGGCATGTGCTGGATTTGCCAAGGGTGGGAAAAGACTGCCCCGAGAAAGGTGAAGGACCTAGCAAACAGGTAGCAGCAGAAGCAGGAATGTACGTACAGGACTGGATCCTGGGAGTGCCAGGTCACGAGGACAGAATATAAGTGGGAAAAGGAGAAGTAATTCATGGAAAGCAAGATTTAACAGTAGGGTGAGAACTCCAGAAAACACTGCTAACATGCTGCTGGTATGGTTCTTGGAAACTTGGAGAAAGCAATGGTCCACACCAAACGAAGCAGAGATAACAGAAATGCTGTCACAGGGAGCAAAGGCAGAGACCAAAGCCTCAGAAGGATGGTCATACTGGAAAGAATATATTTCGCGAGGCTGAAAAATCCACCAGATGACTATGTTTTGTAGTCATTTGGAGTGTGTTAATTTTCTAAAGCGATATAGAAAACACTGGTGACAGCGTCACCATCATCAATGAGAAATTTATTGGTGGCTCTCTTCTGATGGCAGGAGAGGCCATGCCATGCCATGCCATGCCATCCCTAATGTCAATGGAGATGATGAAAACCAAAAAAGAAACCCACTGCTGTTGAGTCAATTATGACTAATACTGACCCTTTAGGGAGTAGAACTGCCCCATATGACTTCAAAGGAGTGGCTGGTGGATTTGAACTGCCAACCTTTTGGTTAGCAGCCAAGCTCCTAAACACTGTGCCACCTGGGCTCCAGTGGGGGTGATCAAGACCACAAAACCAAACCCATTGATTCCAGCTTACAGTGAGGAGAACAGAGTAGAATCTACAGGGATTCCACGGAGCAGCTGGTGGATTCAAACTGCCCACTTTTGGGTTAGCAGATGAGCTCTTAACCACCCATGTCACTTACTTCAGGATCCTATCACCACCATCATCACAGTGGTGACAGGATCCTGAAATAGCAGAAACCATGTCCCAGTGCTTAACCATCACTCACTGGATATGCACGATTCTTCTGACGTCAGTGCTGCAACCATGAGAAGCTGACCTGCAGAAAGTTATGGAGATGGTTAATAGAACACGGCATCCCTGTGGGCAAGAAAGACGAGTCTCCAAGGGTATTAACCAACCCAGACAACAAAAAGAAATCAAGGATGGATGATTAGAAGGCTGAGGGCAGCTGTTGCAATAAAATAAAAAAGAGCCCTTTTGTCGAGTTTTCAGATCTGAAACTCAAGGAGAGGACAGGTCCCCAAGAGGAAGAGCTGCAAGTATACAATGGAATGTTTCTCCAGCCTTTCTCCCAAGGTGATCTATAGTCATTTACCTGGAACACACACAAACATTTTTAGTTTTTTGTCCAAGGTGACATTTATGCCTGGACACCTGGGGATCTGAAGTGTCACTATAGTCATCACCCTGTTAGAATGAGGGCCTATGGAGCTAATAAATGGGCCAAGTCTAGCTCACACAGGGCTCACAGATCCATTTGGTAATCATTTTCCCCCAGCCCCCAGATGTATGATTGGAATGGATGTACATGATAGCTGGTAGAAGCCCCACATCCTTGACCTGTGGGATAAGAGCTATCACAGTGGAAGCCTTTGAAAGTGACCCTGTCCCCTACGTCAATTGTTAAATCAAAAGCAGTACTGGAATGGCAGAGATCAGTGACACCTTTAAAGACCTAAAGAATGGAGAGGTACTTGTAACCATCAAATCTTCATTTGATTTACCAGTGTAATCCCCACAAAAGACAAATGCGTCCTGGAGGATGAAAGTATGCTGCTGCTTGCTACTCTGTATGTTGTAGCCCCAATTGTAACCACTGTGTTCGATGTGACAACTTTGTTAAAGAAGATTGACACAACCTCAGATACATGGTATGTGACCATTGGTCTGACAAATATGTTCTTTTCCACCCCTGTCAGAAGGAATATCAGAAACAGTTCACACTGGCTTGGAATGGACAACATGGTACATTTGCCATTTGATTTAAAGCTATTTTAACTCTCCCCTTCTCTGTCATGATATAATCCTAATAAATTTCCTATGTGTTTATCTCTTCCTGCTTTCCCAGGGTTTCTAACATCAAATAGGCTGAGATGAACTTCAGTTTTTGAGCCAGAGGCCAGGTCTGGTGTGGGGCTGTCAAGAGTAAGGTTCTAGGCAGAGCTGATTCAGTTAAGATCATGCCAGGGGCTTGCAGCATGATTGCCCTGAGCCATGTGGGGTTGTCTGGCTCTCTAAAGGCCAGATTCTGGCTGAGGTCTAAGTCTGGACCAAGAGACAGAGCAATTAGCAATTAAAAAAAAAAGAAAAAGAAATTGACTGGCATTGAGTCGATTCTGACTCATAGTGACCCTATAGGGTCAAATAGAATTGACTTAAAGGGTTTCCAAGGAGCACCTGGTGGATTCAAACTGCTGGCCTTTTTTGGCTAGCAGCTGTATCTCTTAATCACTACACCACAGGATTGAGTAAATGTAGTCATCAACACCAGACCAAGGTCTGAAACCACAGACACCCCTGTGATGGCAGTTGAGCCACAGAAACAGGAAGTGTGGTTGTTTTCAGGACCACGGACAGCTCAGTGCAGTCTCTCCCCAACTCCGTCACGCCTTGTCCCCTGGGATGAAGGTTGTTGTTAACTCTAGTGGACTTGGTCCCAAGTCTTGGTGACTCCAGTTCACTCCACAGAACAAAATGCTGGCCTGCACCATCCCCATAATCTGTGACAGATGGAGCTGCTGTATTCCATAGGGCATTTGTGGTTGTTGTTCTCGCTGAGAATGTACATAGCAAAACATACAACAATTCAGCTCTTTCTATATGTACAATTCAGTAACATTAATCACCTTCTCTGAGTTGTGCAATCATTCCACTCTGGTTTCCTGAGTTATTCTTCCCTCATTAACATTAACTCACTACCCCCTAAGGTTCCTATCTAAATCTTTCCAGTTGGTCAATGTATAATGGTCTTTAAGTGTCCTTGAACCTCCTGAAACAGTGAGCTGTGTGTGTGTGTGTTTGTGAGTGTGTAGCAAGGAAAGTGAGGAGAGCCCCAAATAAATGTTGAAAATGCTAAGAGCAACTCTTCTGAGCCTTTGGCTCAAACTCCTTGCTATGGTTCAACCTGCAGGAGTCTAAGTTGCCACCTTAAATTCTTAATCTGGGTCTATTTCAAAGAGATATTTCTCTGGGAGAAAGAATTAATGATGGCCAGGAAGGTATTCCCACTAATTCTATGAAGTCATCCATTCCAGCAGTGTCTGTCCCGTGCCCAATCTCATATGCCCTGTGAACAATATTATGGATTGAGTTGTGTCCCCAGAGAGGTGTGGTGAAGGTCTATCTCCCAAATGTGACCTTGTTTAGGCAGATAATATCTTTCTTCAAAAATAGTATCAGTAAAGTCAGACAGAGGAGGACGAGTCCTAGTTCTAACACCGTGTATGTAAGTGGTGTCTTATAAACAAGAACAAACATGGAGAAGGAACATGTCATCCACAAGCCCAGGAATACCAAGAAATGTTTGGGGCTACCAAAGCTGAAAGATACAAGAGAGGATCTTCCCCTAGAGAAAGCAGAGAAAGAGAGAGAGCAGAGCCCTGCCGGTGTCCTCAGTCTGGATTTGTAAAACTAGAACTGTGAGCCAACAGGACTTCTGTTCTTTCATAGCATTTTGCTATGGCAGAAATAGGAACCCGAGACAGTCACAGAGGCTACAAGGCCACTAGGTTACAGGGAAACCCGGGGGAGTTCTCAGTCTGGCAAGTGCCCTGACTTTGAATGTCATATGGCACATGGTTTTCATGATATAGCCAGAGCCATGAGGAAGGTTTCTGGGGTTTGTGGAGACGTGCTGTCTCCCTCTGGTATTGGGGCTTCACAGCAAGGCATCTCAGAGCCCACTGTGGGTACCTGAGAAGACACATGTCAGCACAGCATGAAGCATGCGTCTATGAACCCCTTTGGTTGTCCCCACTCAGGGCTCTGACAGCTGACTGAATGGTCCCAGCAAAGGCTGACAACAGCATCAAATTCCAGGACAAGCTCCACGCATCTTTTACAATTAGACTCAATTAGTATTTTAAAACACGCACTAAAAAAAAAAGTTGTATAGAAGGACTTGTAAGGAAAAGGACCCTCATCCCTGGCTCTGAGAGCTGACCTCCTCTGGCTACTCCAGGGAAAATGTAGGGGTTAAGGGTTCAGCTGCTAAGCAAAAAGGTCAGCAGTTCAAATCCACCAGGTGCTCCTTGGAAACCCTTTGGGGCAGCTCTGTTTTGTCCTACAGGGTTGCTATGAATTGGATCGACTCGATGGCAAAAGGCTTTTGGGGGGGCACCCCAAACTAGAACATTGCAGGAAGCAAGGCTATCTGGATCTACCTGTCTGGGACACCCTTTGTTTGCTGGCCTCCTCAGACCTTTTGGCTTTCTCTTTCAAAGAGATGCCCCGAGTCTGCTATCTGAGGAGAAAGATCTCATTCTGAACTCTTACCTAAGTATTCACGGAATACTAAAAGAGATGAATTGTGTTTTTCTGAAAAAAGAAAAAAGACTACTATGTATGAACTTCTGGGAATGTCTTAGGACATTAGGACATTAGGAATGAGTCTTGAGTTCCATTTAACATACAAGCAGACATACAGTCCCATACTCATATAGTTGCAAATGTGAGTACCACTCCAGTCTCATGCTGTGATTTGAAACAAAAAGTAAAGATATAACTTGATTTCTATTTATTAACCAGCTCAGAGCACACTGGCAAAAGAAGAGTGTGATTTGGGATGAACAACGGCAAACACTGTCTGGGATCTTAGGGATGATCACACCCTCCTTTGGGGAGGAATACAGTTGAACTGTCATCCTAGTCCAGATGGAAGGAAAGAGAGGGATTCCTGCCTCAGTGACTTTCCGGGGTGAGTGGAGCCTGGGTGGGAGGGTGGCCTTTCTCTGCTTGTCAGAGGAAACGGTCAGCTCAGGCTGGTCACAGGCTGGGAGTGGGCTGCTTAAGAGGTTAGATGGTTGGAAATAAGGTTTAAAACAAGTCTCTAAATGTCCATGAACTCACATTTTCCTCACTCATTCTGCAGAGAGAAATGGAGTGAGGAAAGGCAAAAAACCCTGTTACTTTAAAGAGTAAAGGACTCTCTGAAGAAAGGCAGGGTCAGGGTGGGATGTTTTGCCCAATCTCCTTGGACACGGCCCTCTTCAGGGGGCCCTTCTGGAAGGCGAAGATCAGAGTGCTCACCGCCTTCGCTAGCCTGGGATTTCCTCTCCTCCTGTTGCCTGCCTCTCCGGCCAGGGAGACTTGGTGAAGAGCGCCTGCTCTCCCTCTCCAGATGCCAGGAGAAAGCTATTATTTACCTCAGAATTACGGCACAAAGGTTCCTTGCTGCCTTTCTGATTCATTTGGACTCTGTGTCTGTGAGGACCAAGCGTTGAAGAAATGTGGGGATGTGTTTAACGAATCCTGTTCTCCCTGTAGCCAACCAGTGTGTGGCCTTTTGTCAAAAGCTCAGGGAGGAGGGCTCCAAAGGACTGCAGATTTCCTTACAAAGAACAGGGGTCCTCCAGCTTCTGCACTTAGTTCCATTTGCCCAATTAATGGCTCAGTGAAGAGCAGAAATCAAATCCTGCAAAGATTTTCCAAGCAAACATTTTTCCGAGTCATTTAACTTGACCAATCTATGACCCTGTCCTCGCACACAGACTGATGGAGGGGGGCAGGGTACACAGGATCCCCAAATTAGCCCTGAGAAGTATTGAGCAGTCAGAGAATATGACATATTTATCTAGCAGAATGTTCCCTGGCTGCATGTCATATTCTCATCAAGGATGGGAAAAGGTAATTGGATTGAAATGTCAAGATGTTCCCACTATAGCGTGGAAGTCACAGATCTATTTTCTCAGCTACAGTTGGGTTTTCTTTCCTTTTTTTGGTCTTATGACAATGAGAACTGCAACTACTTGTTGCTGAAGATGACAGGAGAAAATTTTCCAGGACATGGAGATGATTGCTGAGTCACAGCCTAGGGGCCAAGTGTGTGGCTATCAGACGGCACAGACATGACAACAAGCAGTCAGGTGGACAGGGAGAAGCCCAGGCATAAGTGTAAGGAGACATCAGGCAGAACAAACAGGAAGAGGCCCAAGAGGAGCCCAGAAGGAGGTGGCTAGGATGCTCATCCCTGGGAAATAGCTGGACTCGAGAGCAGAGTGTGACAAGCCCAGGGACTTCCAGGGGGCAATTCCTCCTCGTCGTTTGGCCTTTCCTCGGAATTTGAAAAGCTGCCTGTTTGAAACGCTGCCTGGAGGTGAGAGGGTGAGCGTGAACTGTCTCCTTCATTTGTCTCAGCTCTAATCACAGCCACAAAGAACCCTTATCTCTGGCCAGCAGAGCAGCCAATTTCTATGCTCGGGACAGCTCCCACAAGTCCTCAGCCCTGCCCGTGGGTCTGGAAGGCCAAGCATACAGCCATACAGTCTTTAATGTACGTATGTAGGGGAGGGGCAGGTCTACGGTCTTCATCCTATATGTGTCCACAGACACCCCCCAACCCCCAACTTCTGCTGTTTGAGGGAGGGTGGCAGTGTGCGGCGGCCTCTGTTATCTGCATGTCCTAGGCAACCTCTTGAAAAAGAGGAAGGGGCTCTGGACAGGACTTTTCTCAGCAGCCCCAAGGACATGGGGCCTTCCAGAACTCCAAATCCCCAAAGCTGCCTACACGCACCAACAGCTCCCCATTCCAGGTGATCTGGAAGGGACTGATCTCTTCTGAGCTCCAGCAGACACCCGAGTGTCTAAGAAAAGGCCTCAGAGAGCTCCTCTGTAGAAGTGAGGCCCCAGTTTATGGGTGGAGGGCAGGGCTAGTTTAAGGAAACAGCCTGGGGAGGGAGAATTGTCCCCAGGGAGACCCAAGTGCTCCCAGGAAGCCTCTCCTCCCCTCCCCCCAATTCTGATTAGGAGCAGCTACACAGAGTCTGGGTCCCCTTGTTAGAACACGGCCTTTTCTTCCCCATCCATGGTGTTAGTTGAGGAAGAAAGGAATGTGACCCTCAGGTGTTGGGGCCAAATGGGAAAAACTAGGAGTCCCTGAGAGCACCTATAGGAAGCCAAGCAGAATGTCACATTCCTTTCACGTCTGGCTTTATCAAGTCCTTGCTAGGTCTCCACCGCTGACTTCTAGAAAAGCACCTCGAGAATGGAGCACTCCAGTCTGTCCCCAAGACTCCTTGTTTGCCTTTTAAGAATCCAGTTCTCAGTTCGGTAAGCACAGCTGACAGGGGCAGGAGGAAAGCAAAGAAAGGAGCCACGCAGGGAGCAGCCTGGAGGCACCTGGGCTCCCTAACCTCATCACAGGGCCTTCTGAGACTGCCTCCAGGCTGAGCCCCTAGGAGATGAGTGAGGTAAGAGACCCTCTCTGGAGAGGGCTGGGACTCTGGACCCCAGCTGTCTACCCCCGGCTGCCTTTGTTGACACAAATTCTAGGTTGTGTTGAGCTGAGGTCACTCATGGCCCTCAGAGAAGCTGTTCCCTTGGCAGGGATGTCACCAGGTGCAGGACAGATGCCTTAGAGACATGCCATCCTCAAACAGAAAGACATGGAGAGAAGGTTCATTTTCAGTTACAGGTGTGAGCGATCTGTCTAGTAGGGGTAGGAGCTGGTTCCCGGAATTAGATAGTTTTCTATGGCCGATGTGAAGAGTGAAGTGTGGGGGGGGAGAGAGAGACACAGAGAAAGTCATAAAGCTCGCAAGAGAAGAGGCTACAGCGCACCCCACACTCTGGCTGCCGCGGGGAGGGCAGGTGAAGACAGGCGGAGCGCTGGCTGCAGGCATTGTTCTCACATTCTCCAGCTGCCAGTGGCACATCTGAGGCCTTTCCTCAGAAATCTGTGAATTCTCACTCTCAACTGCTTACTCTGTCTGGAAGGTGGTGTAAGTCTCGTTTGGATGGGCCCCTTCAACCCCCATTGAGAAGCCAAGTCGGGACTCAATAGGGGGCGGGGCTGCGCACCAGTGGGAGGGGCTGAAGGTGTCCCCGCCCCTCCTTGTCCATCTCCCCTGAGTCAGGCTATTTCCAGGGACTGTCTTTGTCTCTGCAGCCAAAGGCTAGGATTTTCTGATCAAAAGTCAGGGCTGGCACAGCCGCCAGCCAAGCACGTGCCTTTAAAGGACGTCACCCTCTCCACTGGGCTGCGAGCTTCCCTCTCTGACCTTTCTATAGCCTCTGGCCTGGAATGACAGACCCACTGACGGATACCCTGCTCAGGCTCTGCGGGGCTTGATGTTTAGGGGAGCAAATGTTTCAGGAGCCAACCCGGGGAGACAGTATGGGTGTAGACATACTTCATCCCCAGCTCACCCTGCAGGCTCCCCACCCGCTTCCTCAGCTCCAGTCAGGGAAGGCTCTCATGCAAGGCGAGTCAGGGCCCCCCTGCTTACGGCTGGACACGGTGGGGAGTCGGGAACCTCTCCATGCCCATGTCATCTGAGGGGCAGCACCCCGATGTCTGCTCACAGAGAAAGGAGCTTTGCCTTGGACAATATACAAGGCTGGGGACGGAAAGTAGCAGAGCACTTCCTCTGCTGCAGGCTGCAGGTGTGGAAGCAGGACCTCGAGCACACACTTCCCCACGTTAGGACTGATGCACCAGGATGTTACTGCTCTTCGAGGATGTTACTGCTCTTCGGTGACACGTTCTTCTGGGGCTGGAGCTAGCGAGGGCAACCATGTATAAACACTCCATCCAGAGAGAGTTAAGGAAGGCATACGGGAGCATGGGGTAAAGCAAAAAACGACAGAAGGGAGAACAAGCTGACACAGAATGGATGCAGTCATGAGCCTAAAAGTTGCATTTTGCAGTGACTTAGGCACCTGGGAGTAGGTTCACCCACTTGGTGGGAGCCACTGTGGGACAACGATTCCTGGTATTAGGAGTGGACGAGAGGATGCCTTGTCTGGCCAGCAAATGTGCTCAACCTCATTCTTAAAGGAAGGGCAACCATGCACCTTCAGGACCATTTTTCAGACCCTCCAAACAAAGAGGCAACATGACAAGATGCACACTACAGCTCCTGGCTGAGCGGGCAGGGCCAGACTTGGTACAGAGGCTGACACAGCTGAGCACGAGTGGGGAGGCCCAGCTGCCCCAGCGTGTGGAGTCAAGGACGAACCCCGACTCCTCCCTGTACCTTCCACCGCTCGTCTGTCAGTCCGTTGTACTGTGGTGGCACGTCACTGTGACAGGGGATGCTATGACATCGGCCAAATACCAGTGGGGTCATCCATGGTGGACCAGTTTCAGCAGAGCTTCCGGATGAAGACGGATGAGGAAAAAAGCCCTGGTGACTTCCAAAAATCAGCTAGTAAGAAGTCTATGGCTCACAGAATATTGTTCGGCTTGCACAGGTGAATGCGTCGTTAACAGGGACCGATTGCTGGAGAAGGGACATCACGTTTGGTAAAGTGGAGGGCCAGGAAAGGCTAGGGAGAATGCTCATTGAGGTGCAGTGATACAACAGCGGCAACCATGGACTCAGACACACCAACAACCAAGAAGACAGCAGAGGGCCAGACAGCATGTCCTTCTTTTCTACATAGCGCCACCAGCTCAGCAGCACCTAACAAGGACAACCCCCACACCCATATCTCTGACCGCTAGACCACCTCTCCTGTCTCCCTGAGGCTGAGAGACACTTCAGGTAGAAACAGAGTGCTGGGCGGGCTGCTTGGGGAACCGAGCACCCTCCCGCTGCATCCTTTGCCCAGGCTCTTCTCAGGCACTGGGAAAAAAAACTTGAAACTTGTCCCAGGTCACTGCTCAGAGATATGAATATACATAAAGGTGCACTCAGTGAATGGGGGTGGGGTAGAGAAGTAAGGCGGCACACATGTGGGGTGAGGTATCAACAGACACCAGGCCACAAGGAGAGGCAATGGTGCCTCTGAAGGACAAAGGACCCTGTGTCTGCCTGGTCCCACTCTGAGCCTGGTCTCATATTTGTTATTAATGCCGTTGAGTGAGCCCCTGATCCACGGTGACCTCAGGAGCAGCAGAATGAAACACTGCTGTTTTCATGACAGGTTGTGGATCAGACCACTGTGATCTATTGGCTAATTTTCAGAAGTAGATCACCAGGCCATTCTTCCTAGTCTGTCTTACTCTGGAAGTTCCACTGAAAGCTATTCAGTGTCACAGCATGTAAGCTGTGTATACTGCACGGGAACTGAACCACCATTTCCCCTGTGGTCCGTGTACGACCTCATCAAACTCTCACACTGTCCTCTGAGGTAGGTATTACTATCCACCCCACGTTATAGTGACGAAGCTACTCTCCGTGAAATAAATGTGTCCCCAGCTGGTCTCCTGGTTTCACTCTTGCCCCACCCCTGGCTGTTCCTCCGTACATCAGCCATGACAATTCTTTTCACGTTGTCAGTCAGATCCTGTCACTTCCCTAGGAAAGCATCTTGGTGGCTGGCAGCCTCCAGCGGCCCCCACTGAGCCGCTCTGTCTGACATCGCTCTCCTGTAGTCCCCTTTCCATGGACGGACCGAGTGACTGGCTTCTAAACCAAAAATCAGCAAAAACGAGGGGCTGTCATTTGTGAGACATGCCACAGACTCTGTGGTCTCTGCCTAGCTGGCTCGCTTGCTCGCGGTGAGACAGGCCGGTTGCCATAATGTCAGCTGTCCTACGGAGAGGTCCACGCGGTGAGGAACCGAAGGGCGCTCTGGTCACAGCCTGCAGGAACTGAGCGCACCCGGCTGAGCTGGGGAGCAGGACCTCCCTCGGTCCAGCCTTCAGACAGACTGCAGTCCCAGCCATGCCTGGATCGCAGCTTTGCGAGACCCCAAGTTCAAGCACCCAGCTCAGTTGTTCACAGATACTGTAAAATAACCAACGTTTGCATTATGAGTTGTTAAACTGTGGAGCCATTTGTTATGCAGCAATAAATAACTGACAGACCATTCCACGCAGGGAAACAACATCCAAACTCCACAACAGGGCCGATAAGGGGCTAGATAAACTGGCCCCTGCCAGCCCGTCCCATGCCTGCTTGCAGCCTGCTCACCCTCCTGCCTTGGCTCCAGCCACACTGGTCTTCTCTGCTTCTCAGGTGCATCAGGTCTCACTCTAGATCCTTGCTCATCTCATCTTGGATCAAACAAAGCAACAGTGCACCCTTTCCCACCATTCTCCGCCAGCCAGACCTGCAGCATCTTTCGCAGCACTCATCACGGCAGAAGCACCTCGTCTACTTCCATTGGACTCCTTTGCTGCTGCCTCCTCCCACCACCAGCCCTCACCCCCACGAGGGCACATAAGCATCTCAGAGGTGCAGCCTCGGTCTGTTTTGTACCCTGCCGCATCCTGAATGCTCTCAGCAGGGCCCAGGATGTTCTATAATACATATATGAAGAATGTATGAATGGGGTGGATGAATGGATGGTTGGCAACATACCAATAAAAGGTATTACTTGGAGAAAAAGACCTGGTGGCTGATGCCCCACCCTCTAACAGTAGAATTTCAGACACATCTTGGGCTTGTTCTGCAAGAAATGTTATGCACTTGGCTCCGCGATGCCCCTCAACACTGGATGAAGACCCGAAGAACAGGAATTTCTATGTTTCTGTGATCACAGTGCTCAAGACAGAGCTTGGCACACAATAGGTCGTCAATATCCATCAATGAAATAGAATAGTACAGTTACTTGCTCAAGATCCTCTGGGGACTGTGTGTAAGGATGCTGATCATGGAATCTAATTACATACAATGAGAAAGCTAGCTCCCGCCACCTCTGGCCCTTGCAGAGCCTCAATTGTACTTAAGAACCTGGGGAGACCTCCAGGAATTGAGAGGCAAAGGGAGCTGGAGACCCTTCAGGGAAAGAACATGCTGTCAGGCTCAGTTCACCCTAGTGATGGGGACTTGGTTCTCTGGAAGGGATCCTTGCACCACATGGTATTGGCCGCTCTAATCCAGTCCCTCCTTACCCACCCCATGGGCTGAGTCTGTGTCCTATGGGAGGGGCTGTGAGGAAACAAGAAGAGCATCTCCCAAATCTTTGGGCACAGAGGGCTGCTCTGCTGGCATCTGGCAAAGAAGGGCATTTTGTACCCGAGTGCCCTACAATCAGGCCCTCTGAGACACCGCAGACCTCGGTTGCTAGCAGAAGCCTAAAGGGAAACAGCGGTGTCTGGTGAACAAATACACAGGTCAGAACAGAGGCCGGATCAGGGCCAGCAAAGGGCAGGTAGCATCTGGCTGCCAACTGGGCAGCAGACAGGGCTTGCTATGAGCATCTGTGGGACACTCTGAGGCACCCTTGAAAATGCTGGGGGTGCTTTCAGGTGGTGGAGGCTCTGTTCAAACACGCAAGGGGAAGGGCTAAGAACAAGGAACACTTGGTGATGATTGCTAAGCTTTTTGAATCCTACGGTCCATCAGATAGGAGTCCTGGTAGCGCAGCGCTTCAAGTGTTCAAAAACACCAGCAGCCTGAGGGAGAAAGACAGGAAGTTTGCTGCCACTGAGATTTACAGCTTTGGGGACCCTAGGAGGGGTCACTGTGAGTCAGAATTGGTGAGTCAGTAGGTTTGGGGACTATGTCAGACAGAGCCCAGGTGGCGCAGTGGTTAAGAGCTAAACTGTTAACCAAAAGGCTGGCAGTTCTACTCTGTTTTATAGGGTCACTGTGAGCCAGAACCCAGTTAACAGCAGTGGGATAAGCCAGATACTTCCCCAGACATTCCGTGTCATCTCATCTGAGCCTTATGACTTTGTTGTTTTTATCTACCGGCCATGAAGTCGATGCTGAGTCATAGCAACCCTGCAGGGCAGAGCAGAACTGTCCCATAGAGTTTCCAAAGAGCGCCGGGCAGATGGGAACTGCTGACCTTTTGAGTTAGCAGGCGTAGCACCGAACCACCACACCAGCAGGGTTTGTTTTTGTTAGGTGCTATCAACTCTTATCCCACAGAATGAAACCCTGCCAGGTACGCATCATCCTTCCACTTCTTACTGGGTTTCAGTCCCTTCTTACAGCTCTGTGTCATCCCATCTCACTGAGGGGCTTCCTCTTTTTTGCTGCCCTTCTGTGATGATGTCCTTCTCCAGGGACGGATCCCTCCTAATAGCACGTCCAAAGTACATAAGACAAAGTCTCAGCATTCTTGCTTCTAAGGAGCATTCCGGCTGTACTTCTTCCAAGACAGGTTTGTTCATTCTTCTGGCAGTCCATGGTATTATTCAATATTCCTCGACAGGCCCATAATTCAAAGGTATCAGTTCTTCAGTCTTCCTTATTCATTGCCTAGCTTTCAAATGCATCAGAGGCGACTGAAAACATCATGGCTTGGATCAGCAGTACTTTAGTCCTCAGAGTAACGTCTTGGCTTTTTAACAGGTTAGAAGAGGTCTTTTGTAGCAGATTTGCCCAATGCACCACGTCGTTTCATTTCCTGACTCTGTAGACGGGTTTGATTACTGCCCCATTTTACAGATGGTAAGGCAAAGGCTTAGAGTTAGTAGGTGATTTGTCCAAAGCCACACAGATCTGAGGGGCAGGGCTGGGTTCTCTACCACTGGGTCATACTGCCTTCCCATTTCTGTCCAGAGGAAGCTGCCAGCTTCCATGGAGTCTCCTGGGGGCACTTAGGAGAGGGTATCGGCAGCAGTCAGCACCTTCCTTCCTGGCCCCTGAGAATGTTATAAACCCAGCAGTGGGCAGATGCTGGAAAGCAGCTCCGTTCAGCAGTAGCAAGCTTTTCACATGGAACTTCTCACCCTCCTTTGAGAAGGAGTGGTTCCAGAAGCCAGATGGCCTCTTATTAGCAAGTGGGCAGTTGTGGTCTTGGGCTGCATGGGGGCAGAAGCCCCATGCCTGCCCTCTTCCTGACTCAGCCCTCAGGAATCTCTACAGGCTTGGCCTCAGGCTTTCAAGTCTGCAGTGTGCCTAGAGCATCATTCTGACCAGAAACCAGCCCCAGGGCCCCGGTGCTCAGTCCCAGCAGTCCCAGCCTTCTCCCCTGTGACCCTCTCTGCTCCCTCCATCACTGGGGGTTCAAGTGAGCTGGTCTTGCCTCTGTGACAGTCCAAGTTCTGCTGGCTTCAGAGTCTACCAGGTATCCATGTGCTGATGCTCAGGTAGCCCTGGCCTTGCTCCTATCCTGAGACAGCTCTGAGCTTGGCCAGAGAGACAAACAGGCGAGTACACTTTGGATGGAATGGAGGCTGAGGAGTTGGCTGGGGGCTGACCTGGGACCTGCTGGCCAGGTTGGGGCAGGACAGTGTCCCAGGGAGGCCTCAGTGAGAACCAAAGCATCTGAGGTGGCAGCTGGACAGTAGAATGTCAGCCTTGGTGAGTCTGCAGCAGAAGACAGCTGAGATGGGGCCCAAGTGTGGGTCAGCTGAGTGCTGGGAGGTGGAGGCTGCGAAGGGCAGTGGCCTTCAGCCTGGGGGCTGCAGAATTCATCAACAGTGATGGGTTCTTCTTCTGTGTTCTACGTCACAGAGTAGCTGCGGGACAGTCACCATATCGATAAGTGTCATAGAGAGATACAGTAACGTACAGCTGGTCCCATTCTTGTCCCTGTGATGATGCCAGCCAGGGTGGAGGTGAGGAACTGGGTGGGTGGAAGAATGCACCAGCTCAGTCCAGCCATCCCCCACCCCCTGCCCACCTGTCTTCCCAAAGCTGCCTGGATTGCTGGACCTGTCAACAGAAATGCCAGCTCAGGGTGCTGTGTGGCACACGGAAGCAACATGTGCAAATGGGGACAGTGGAAGAACAAAGTAGAAATGATGCTTGGGTGGTGAGAACAGCCAGAGGGGGGGAGGACAGCTTATGTCGCCCTGAGCTCGTCTACGGTCAGAGCCAGGCAAGGAGGATGCCCTCAGGAGATGTGGCCTAAGCCTCCTCACCCGGAGCTGGATTTCTCCAAGTGCTTCACCTCACCCTCAGGCGGAACTGGAGGCCTGGCTTCTCCCCTCAGGGGTGATTAGGAGAGCCTCACTGCCCTCTGTGGGGATGGGAAGGTGGGCTGCATTCCTTGGTGGGGACAGTGCTGGGGGCATTCATCTCTTCCTTCTAGCCCCCAGGAACTGATGACTCTGCCCACATCTGGACACAGGGTGGACAATTTGTGGCATGTGCTTCTATTTAAAAGGCACCCTGAGGTCCCCTTGAAAACCACCCCCTCCCGCTCTCAGGTCCCAGCCTCAGCACCCTCACCTGCAGATAGAAACCTGGCGAATCGGAACCTCCCTGGCCACCATGACCGGTCCAGTGACAGAAACAGGACCCACACAGAACCAAACCAATAGAGCAAGCCTATGTGACAGCAGGCAGGTCCCAGGGCCTGTGGGCCACCTGCAGCCAGGGGCCACATCCTGCTCCCAGGTTACAAGGCCTCCTCCCCTCCCTTGTCTGCTCTGTGCTCCCCAGCTGGGGCCCACACCTCTTACTAGAGCAACTTTCCTGAGAGGATATCTTACGCTGGGTTCTCTAGAGAAGCAAAATCAGCGAAGCAGATAAATATATACATATATATGCACAGAGAGACGGAGCGAGATTTATCTCAAGAAAACGGCTTATGCAGTTAGAGAGGCTGGGAAGGCCCAAATCTGTGGGTCGGGCTGGAGGCTTCTGACCCAGGTAGCTGCAGGGGCTGGTGGACGTGAGATCAACAGCTCACACAGCAGCAGTCCTGTTTACAGGCCTCAGAGGCTGACACATCCCAAGATCAACAGGTAAGCTGCTGGCTCACAGGCTGCGGAGGCTGACAAATCCCAAGATGAGTCAGTAAGATAGCAGGCTTCTGGCTCAAAGGCTGTGGGCTGATGAATGCCAAGATCAGCAGGTGAGTTGCTGGCTCCTGGGCTTCAGGAGGCTGACAAATCTTAAGACTCGTAGGTAAGATCGCAGGAAGCCAGCTCACAGGCTATGAGGCTGATGGATCCCGAGATCAGCAGGTAAGTTTCTAGTTCAACTCTCAAGAATCGGAGGCCAGGTGAGGAGCCAGCTGCATGGTCCAGAGTGAGCAAAAGCCTGTGAGCTTTGCCAAAAGCCCAACCTGAGTGGATGCAGGCCCTGCTCCCAAGGAAATTCTCTTTCAACTGACTGGCTGCTCATAGAAGATCTCATCACAGAGATAATTATATTATATCAAATTTCATTATAGAGGTGATTACATCATTACACAGCTGCCACCCTATATCATAGCTGCCAAACCATTGAGACTCACGGTGCAGCCAAGTTGACGCACCTTAACCATCACAGAGGTGGTGCCCATCTGGGTGACCATGGTGCAGGGATGCCTGGAGGAGACCCTGGTGATGGCGACCAGACAACCCCAGGTGTCAAGGATGTGCTGAGCTCTCTCTATGCTCTATGAGGGCTGTGGGTGTGGCTGCATGTGGCTCAGATAAATGTGCTCTTTTTTTCCACGCTGGACACCAGTTGGCACCACGTCTGGAAGCTACCCTCAAGGGCATCTGCTGTTGAGGGTCATGGCATGGAGTCGTAGACACAGGGCCACAGAGAAGCTGCAGGGCTCCATCTCCTCTGCCAGAGCAGCTGGGGAGCAGCAGCATGTCACCAGAGGTCAGTCCTCACGCCAGGCCTGTGCCAGGAGAGAATTTGGACTGGATAGGGCCATGTTAGCTAGCCTGAGTTTGTCCAAGAAATCACTGGTTGGTTTGAATTTATCGAAAAGAGTCTAGCCAGGTTGTCTGACCTGGAGCAGACTATCCACTACCATCGAGTTGGGTCTGACTCATGACGACCCTAGAGGTCAGAGTAGAACTGCCCCATAGAGTCTCCAAGGAGCGCCTGGTGGATTTGAACTGTCGACATTTTTGGTTAGCAGACATAGCACTTAATCCTATGCTGCCAGAGTTTCCTCTGTGAAGCAGACCAGCAGTCTACAATTTTAAAAATTCAAATCCATCCTGGAAATTAAGAAAGTTCCACCTGCTGTCTAGAGCTGCTGAGGACCAGCAACAGTGTGGTAGGGAGGTTCATGGGGGCTGGTACCCTTGCTGGGACCTGTAGCCCTTTTCCTGGTCCCCAACCATAGAAGGTGCTTTCTGGCTGGCTCAGGGCTCAGCCAGGCAGCCAGGGCCAGGACTCGGGGACCTCATGCGGAGAGATTTGAAGGTGAGTACAAGCAGGATGCAGAAGCCAGCGTGGAGTGCAGCCACCAGCACAAGACTGTGGGAGTCCTCCCCCAGGAGATTCACTTGGCACCTGGTCATGGGAATTATTGCTGAACTTTAAAACCGAATGCTGCAAAACCACAAATATTTAGCATGCACTCTTCCTCCCTCGAGGTTCGGGGGGAAGTGAGAGTGAACGGCGGGATTCACAACACGAGCTCCTGAATCTGCCCAGGACTCGGGTTAATAAAGAAACCAGGCAAGGAGACATGCACCCTGGGCCAGCAGCCACAGGCAGCTCCACACTGCCAGCGGCTCCTGGGGCCATAGCCACGCCAGGATGCTGGGGCACGCACGCGGTGGACTCACCCCTGGGCCCGTACCCACAGGCCTCCACGGCCCTGAGAGCACACCCACGCCTCTGGGCCACTTGTGGCAGGAACTCCAGGAGGAACACTGAGTCCTGGAGAGCGGACCCTCGCTCCTGCTTCTGGGGCTCCCGCGAGTATGTGATCGCCCACCTACCCATCCTCCGCTCTGTGGACGGAGGACTTCTGGCAAGTGATGCCTAGGGTACCCTATTACTTCCGCCCTACGTACACAAGGTCAGCCTCACTGCAAGGAAATGCAAGGTTATGAAGAGAGGGAAGTGGTGTGGCAGTCATATCTTGTAGGGTTCGTGTCAGAGCTTCTGACCTCCTGACCCGGGCAGCTGTGAGTGGTTCCTGCATCATTCTGACAAAGCCTATCTTTGGCACAGAAGGGGCCTGGCCAGCTTCAACAGGAACAGGGCCCTTGTGGGAGAAAGCAGCACAGGATCAAGTGAGGCGAGGACAGCCTTGGAACGGTAGGCCCAGGAGAGCAGGTGGGATCTAGACACAAGAAAGGCAGGAAGGGGGAGAAAAGATTGTGTGTGCTGGGAGAGGGTCTGTGTGTCAGCAGCAATCAGGGAGGCCAGTGGAGGAGTGGGCCGAGCAGATGGGAAGGCCCCCATGCCAGGCCTGCTGGCGCACACCTGCCCAGGGCTCCCTTTACTCACAGACCCCAGCCGGTACTGTACAGCCCCCTCCAGAAGAAACTCATTTTATGGAAAGAGTCCCGATGGAAAGCAAACCCCAGCCGGGCCTTTGCCACATTCTGGGCTTGGCGCCTGTGTCCAGAGGCAGTGTTTCTGGTTGGTACTCTCTACACCTGCGGGGACTGAGCTGCGTCCTGTCCTATTTTCCACCCAGAGAGGTTGTAGCCTCTCTCCTCACCCCGAGGGCTGATGCCTCACACTTAATTGGCCCAGCACTAGATCCCAGAGTGGCTAGTCCCACGTGACCTGGTGGGTGGCTGGCTCTGCTACCCGTCATGATGCCCACTGTTACACTCGCCACTCTGCAGCCAGGCAGCACACACATCTCCAGAGATCTGGGGCTCAAGGGCCCTCAACTGGTTCCACGGAGGCCTCAGGGCAGACCCTGGACAATGCCACATTCCAGCCAGCTGTCCTCTTTCAGGGACAGCGAGGAAGTAAGAGTGGACAATGATGGCCTTCGTGCCCCATCCTGGCTGCCTCTGTCTTGGCTGGTGGGCTCAGGACCACCTCCAGGTAATTTTGACACACAGTGTCCCTACAGGACAGAGTAGAACTGTCCCATGAGATGTCCTAGGCTGCGGTCTTTACAGGAGCAGATTGCCAGGCCTTTCTATCAAGTGGCTGGTGGGTTGGAACTGCCCAGCTTTTGGTTAGCAACCAAGCACTTAACCACTGTGCTACCAGGCCTCCTCAAAGCCCATGGTGGCCGCTGTTAGGTTCCATGGAGTCGGTTTTGACGTGTAGCAACCCCAGCTACAACAGAACAAAATGTCACTTGGTCCTGCACCTCACAAGATAGTAGTCCCCCTTATCTGCAGGGGATATGTTCCAAGACACTCTGCGGGGTAGATGCCTGCAACTTCGGACAGTACCAAACCCTATATATACTATGTTTTATCCCATACATGCACACCTAAGGTAAAGTTTAATTTATAAGTTAGGTACAGTAAGAGATTAACAACCATAGGACAATAATTAACAATACACTGAAATGAAAGTTAGGTGAACGTGGTCCCTGGGCTGGATGGGGCAGGATGGAGCAGGATGGCACGAGGTTTCGTCAAGTGGCTTATTTCACATTTTCAGACCACTGCTGACCATGGGTCACTGAAATCTGTGAAGCTGTGATGAGTGATGAAGGCAGCAGTAGACACGTCTGAGCCGCTGGTGGCAGCCACCGCGTCTGTCACACCCCCCGTGGAGGGGTGTAAGCATTACCCTACATCCGTGTAGCATTTTGAACAGATGTGAAGATGAAGGTGAGTCAGCATGCACCACCCATTTTTGCTAACAGGGAAGCTAAGGCTCATTCAGTCTGCCGGCGGTGCAGTCGGGAGAGGGCGCCATGGCCGAGGGAACACCAGCACCCAGCAGGGGTCCCGAGTCAGGGCCTCCGCAAAGCAATTGTGGCCGTCCTGTTTTAATTCTCACCTTCTGGAAATCTAAGCCAGTCATCTTGGGTTTAGAATATTCAGACTTCAGACTCAACTCTGAGCACGAGGTTCAGGAAACAGTCTCAGCGAAGGATTCGGCTACTGGGCAAGCCCAGGTACAAGAGGCCTGGGGGGGGGGTGGTCTCAGTCCAGGGGCAACAGAGAGCTGGTCTTTCTTGCCTAGTATTGTCTTAGACTTGGAAGAGCCTGTTTGACACACAAAGCCATCGTACAGTCATGTCATGTCCCCATAACCATACACACACCTGCCTACACATCCTACACAGTATTGAACAATGTGCATCCTTCCTGATACCATCCAACTCTCACATCTCTTTGTCTCTCTCTCCATCTCTCTGTCATACACACGCACAAAGTCACACACAACCACACATGCAGCTGGGTAGTCTCCTGCTAGGTGCAGCGCTCTGCCCGTCTGGCCGTGGATCCCTAGAGTTCACGGCCGTCACTACCTCCAGCTCTCCTGCCGTCAACCACAGGCCTCTCTGCCAGGGATCTGCCTGTCTGCAGCTGCATCCTGCTCTGCCCTGCCCTGCTCTCCAGCTGGGGCCTGCTGATATGACCTCTCTTGCTGTGACCAGCACGCCTTTGGAGCAGACTCTTCAGAGCCCTGGGGACAGACATGGAGAGGAGGGACTGCTGAGGTCCCAGCATCCATCTTCACTAGGTCCAATGATGCCCTCACCCAAAAGCAGCCCCCTGCTGCCAGCTCCACCACACCAGTACTACAGCGGGCCCTCTGCTGAGTCAGGGGCGTTGTTGGAGAGACAGAGTAGGACAGGGGCCAGGGCCTAAGAGGGGGTGGTCTGGGCCCGTCCCCGGCAATGGGGTCCCCCTAGCAGCTTTTCTTGGCTTGTTCCAGTTCACAAAGGGGGACGGGTGCTCTCCAGGCTGCGGGCGCATATCTTAAGGTGCCTTCAATTATTCATGGAGTCTGGAAAAGCTGCAGCCAGCCTGGAGCAGCCCCGCGGCCATGCTTTGCAGCAGGGCTGCCGGCGGCGCCTCTGGCTGTGCCCCCTAGGAAGCCCTGGTCTCCTCACCGCGGGGGGACCACTGAGGAAGGTGAGCCCCTTGTGGGTGTCTGCCCTCTCTACCTTCTTTTGATAGGCAGCGCCGGGCTGGAAGACAGCAGAAGTTTCAGTCCTGTGTCCATGCGTGACGACGCGAGGGCTGCTGGTAGGCAGGGTGGGTGATGGGAAAAGACAGGCGGGGTGGGACCCGGGCGTTGGGGCAGCTGGTACACCAGCAGCCTGATCAAAGGGCCAGTGTGGCCCCAAGCCTGCAGCCACAGCAAACACATCAGCCGAATCTGCTCAAGCCTGGGTTTCAGGGCTGGCTGTGCCCTGTGCTGCTTGTGGGGCAAGGGCACCAAGAAGCCAGGCCACTGCCCTTTAGGCTAGGCTATGCCTATTTGTGTCTGGGGCATGAGGCCACATCCCAGAGGGGAGCATAGGCTGTGCCTGGCATTCCCACCTGCTGCTCTGCTCACTCAACCTCCCCATTCACATTCCTGCTGGCACCCTCATTCCCTCCAGGAAGCCACCTCTCCCTTCTCCGACCTTCAGTGGTTTAGATGAAGTGACCCCACACCCATCAAGGAGGGGCGTTCAGCAAAGCCAGTCACTCTGTGCCTAGCCTTGAGGATTGGCTCGAGGGTGGTTAGGTGACCAAGTGAGGATGATAACGGAGGCCCAGACCGGCCAGGGCCACTGCGGTGAGCAAGGCATGGAGTGAAGCATGACACTGGACGGTGCTAAATGCAGCCCCACCTGACGGCGCCCCTCGTAACTGAATGCTCTGTCCAAACAGGGCCCTCTCCCCCGACGCTGTCCTCTTCCTTCTGGCATCTGACTTCTCTGGCAGGAAGGGGCACAAGACCCCATGTCCCCCTCCCAGGCACTAGCCCAAGGGGGAGGGAGGGCTCAGCGTAGGATCTCGGATGGAGGACTCAGAGGTCTCCAGGTGGGCTGCAGCCTCAGGCATGGCACACACATGCACACACACAGACGGGACATGTTTACAAAGGTCTGTGCACAAGCACATTCACAGCAACACCTGGGATATAAACAGACATGCACGCAGACATCGACACAGGTCTGGACACGCACATCCTCAAACATGTACAAGTACTCTAGACGCACACACACTTGCAGATATGCCCCCCAGGGCATGCACACACATCCTCCAGGTCTACACACTCTCAGTGCTCACACTCACAGCCCCATGTACACACATATGACCCAGGCATGCACACACCCCCCCAGGCTGGCACACATGCCTGCTCACACTTGCAGCTACATGTGCCTGCATGTGACCTGGTCGTGTATACACATCCTCCAGGTCTGAGATACTCACTGCTCACACTCACAGCCACATGTACATGCACATGACCTGGGCACGCCCATGCGCACATCAAGCCTGCACACACTCACTGACACATGCACATACATGTGACTCAGGCATACACATATACCCTGCAGGACTAAACACACCACTCACACTCATAGCCACATGTATGTACATGTGACCCAGGCATGCACACATACCCTTCAGGCCTGCATACACACGTGCTCACACTGACAACCACATGTACATGCACATGACCAGGCCTGCACACACACCCTCCAGGCCTGCATACACACTCCTGCTCACACTCACATCTACACATGCACACAACCCAGGCATGCACACACACCCTCCAGGTCTGCACACACTCACTGCTCACACTCACAGCCACATGTACATGCACATGACCCAGGCATGCACACACACCCTCCAGGTCTGCACACACTCATTGCTCACACTCACAGCCACATGTACATGCACATGACCAGACCTGCACACACATCCTCCAGGCCTGCATACACACCCCTGCTCACACTCACATCTACACATGCACACAACCCAGGCATGCACACACACCCTCCAGGTCTGCACACACTCACTGCTCACACTCACAGCCACATGTACATGCACATGACCTGAGCATGCACACACACCTTCCAGGTCTGCACACACTCATTGCTCACACTCACAGCCACATGTACATGTGCACGACCCGGGCATGCAGACACACCTTTCAGGTCTGCACACACTCATTGCTCACACTCACAGCCACACATGCACATGACCTGAGCATGCACATCCCCCCTCCCCGGGCCTGTGCATACCCTCCTGCTCACACTCACAGGTTATGGGTGTGACCATGCACCCTGGGCATGCATACACCGCATGCATACAACTGCCTGCTCACACTCGCCACCATGCAATTGCTCGCAGGCTGTGAGCTTGCACATATGCCTAGAGAGCCCCAACACTCGCTTCTGGATCCCATGTTGGGAGCAGAAGCGTGACCCCAGCAGGCCTTCCTGGCTTGACGGGGAGGTGCAGGCGGGGCTGTCCCAGACAGGGCCTGCTCATTTCCTGCAGGCCCTGAGCCGAGTTGGGCTTGCCTTCGGCGGGGTGAACGGCAGGTGAAAAATGATTACCTGTCACTCAGGGCTTGATTGATGCGGACCCCTCCCCCCGCGCACTGACACGTTATCGATCCACTTAGTGCAGCCAGCGCCGCAGTCAGAGCCAGGCCCAGCTTGGGAGTGAGAACGGCTGTGTGAGGCCGGGCTGCCGGGCCAGCCAGCACTTATTTCTCCATAGGAATCTTCCAGACTAGCGTCACCAACCGTGGATGCCCAGTCCAAGCTGAAGAGGGAAGGGGCGCAGCCAGGGAGCAAGGAGGTGAAAAAGGCAGGAAGAGAGAGAAAGCTGATGACCAGAGCACGGGCCTGCTGGCTGTGGGGCTGCACGGGGCCCTTTTCCTGGAGACCGTGCTCAGGCCTTGCCTGCTTCCTGAGAGAACTTCATCTCCCAGGGATACGGCCCCGGTCTATCAACACATCTTGGCTGAGCCTCCTCTGAAACTTTCTGCCTTTTCATTGTACATTCCTCTACCCACTCACTGTCCATTTGTCCATTCATCCATCTGTCCGTCCGTGTGTCCATCCATCCTTCCATCCAATTCATTAAACACCTAGGACCTCACACGGTGTAGGGCTCTTCACCCAAGATGATGATGGAGGGGCAAAGACTTCTGGGGACAGTGACAGGAACAGACTGGGCCCTGTTCCGGAGGTGTTCAGTCTCAGAGGATCAAGGATAGATGAGGATTAAGGGCAGACCAGATGCTGTGAGCTGGCTGAGTGTGCCCTCTGCTGGTGTCAGGGAAACTGCACACCTCTGGAGGCATCACTGGAAAGCCTGGTGGTTCAGTGGTTAAGAGCTACCGAGCTAACCAAAAGGTGAGCAGTGTGAATCCACCAGGCATTCCTTGGTAACCCTATAGGGCTGCTCTACTCTATCCTATAAGGTCGCTATGAATCGACCTTAACTCAATGGCAACGGTTTTTTCGGTGGGAGCCATCACCTACTGGGTCGCTATGAGTTGGAATCGACTTAATATCCATGGGTCAGGTTGGGACCTGTCACTGGCTCTAAGGACCTTGGCCCCGGGCTTTCAGTGCCTTCAGTCAAGATCCAACTTGGCCATCCCTGGCTGGGCCAGGCCTGAACACTAGTCCTCCCTGCCCCGCCTTCTGAGAACAGTGCTGGCTGTCCCCTTTCTTTCAGCAGCCATTCCTGATGGCCATTTCTGACGTGGAGCCCCTCTCTCTCCCCACCCTATCCCCCGGGCTAGGCTGACCACTGCAGGGGGAAAGAAACCCAAGGGATGGCCTTTGATAGAGGACAGAGTTCTGCCCCGGAAGCTTCTGACACAGTACGCCCTTGCCTGGCCGCTGTGCTCTCCTGCATCTGTGTGGCTTTAGAGAGAAATGACTCAGCTCTCATGAGCGTGGTTTGCTGCCGTCACCACGGGAGACACAGGTTAAACGGCTGAAGTCGAGGTAGACCCTCTTTGGTCCTTTGCAGCCCCCTCCACGGGGAGCAGACGCCAGGGTTGGCAAAGCAGTTTCAGTTGGGTGTGACTTGGGCTGGTGAACAGTTACCAATGGGACTGGGGGGAGGGGCAGGTGATACAGCCCAAATAGTACCTTGCTGCCCCAAATGTACCAGGAATCTGCTGGCTTTCTCCCTTCTCTAATGGGTCGAGTCTCCAGCCTTGGGTAGCCACAAATTCCCAGCCCCCCTGTGTGGGCATAAGTAAGAACTCTCCTGCCTCTAAAACACTGCCATGGGGCAAGCACGCACCAGCAGAAGCTGTCACATGGGAAGCCAGAGCCCGAGTGTTTTCTCTGTGGCTATAGCCTTTCTAGCCAGTCCCTGACACAGCAGGTATGTGATCACAGCAGTGGCTCTGCCACAAGCTGGGCTGGCCCCCCTGGCCAGCTGGAGAGTTGCTCACTGGAGCCTGACCACTGCCCACCAAGCTGGAGACAGAGCCCAGGCTGGCTGTGGGCTGCTCCCAGTCCCGCTCCACAAGTCTCTGGAGGATTCCCAACACAAGGGAACAGGCTCCTGGGCCTCACCCTGCAGAGGGGGGTCAGGCTCAGGTACTGCGGACCTCTCCCCATCTCCTGAGTCTTGCCAGGCTCCCTGACCTTTGGCCCTGTTTGGTTATTTTAGGCAGGTGGACTGCCCAACCCTGAGAAAGCAGATTTTTACATGCCGATGGGACTGTAGAGGACTCAGACTCCAGGATGGGAGGGCTAGGCTGGGCAGCACTGAAATAAGAGAACTGACTGGATGCCTACGGATGAACAGCCAGAACTCCAGGCTTACTCCTCATTTGCACACACCAGCCTCCCCAGGTGTTCCCCCACTCCAGTCTCATCTCCAGAGGTCCTGCCACCTCTGTGGGCCCTTGCCAGGCACCCCAAACACCCACTTCTTCTCAGTCTCAGGCAAACCCCTGTTCTTCTCAGCTTTGACATTCTGTCTGCCTCCACTCCTTCAGAGACACTCACCTCCATCAAATCTCTCCAGAACAATTCCTCAGTGAGTTCAGGCTTTTTGAAGACAGAAGCCAGACACTTCCCTAACAAGAAAACACAGAGGCCTCAGAAGGAAAAGTCGGCCAGAACTGCACACAAATTACTGTCAACATAGATTATTTCGAAACAGATGCTCAGCCCCTTCCTGCCTGCCCTGAAGGTCTTCTTTCCTCTCAAGGGCCCCTCGACCTGCAGGGATGGGACTCAGTCCCATCTTCCACACCCCATCCCCAGGCCTGGGTCTCCCCGAAGGCTTCCTTTTGCCGGGGTGGGGGAGAATCAAGGAGAAGGAGCGCCCTGATCCTGCTTCCCCAGGCTCCCCCACCCGACCCACCCCCAGCCGACAGAAGGTATTTGCTTCACATGGAGTGAAGTGTAAACGTTTTTTAAAAACATTTTAGCAGCTTCAGCAACAGTGGGGAAAACACGTTTTATTTGGGAAGTGGCAGACAGCACACTGTGTCTTTGGCTCTGGGGTGTCACACCTATGACATTACCGGGGGATCAAGGAACTGGCAGGCAGGGCAGGTCCCTGGTCCTGTGAACTTGGGCCTAGGGTGGATGACTTTCCGGGAACAGACACCTCTCCAAAGTCCAGAGCCTGCTGTCATGTCCAGTACAACCTGGGGAGCCTGCTTTCCTCTCCCTGAGTAACAAGTGGACAAGTGGGATTCAGGGGACCCTCAGAGAGCAGATGCACCCCACCCCACTCATAGCCTCTGTCTCTCTCTCACTCCCAAGCCAGAAGTGCCTATAGCCTCCCTCACTCCCAACCCAACAGGGCCTAGAGAACTCACAGCTGAGTGTGAGGTGCTTAAGGAGCCCAGTGGCTTTTACCTCCTCTTGGAGAGAAGCCAAGAGGCTTCTGGGGAAGCATGGGCGATTGAACACACGCATTTATCTCATTTTCCCCCAAAGATCCCAGTGAAAACGACAGCAAAGGATCAAAACTAATAGAGGCCCACAGGAACAAAGAACGAGAGGGAGAGGGAGTGGCAGAGCCCCCAGCTCGCTTACCATTCTGTACACACAAGGATCTCTTCCAAGACTGGAGAATCCAGGTATCTCCCATGCAACTGTCCAGCAAGAAAGCGCACTGCTTGGGCAAATACCTTGAAGGAAAATCCTGCCCATGACTTTATGCCAATTTATCAGGTGTTTCATGTGCCACTCTCAGCTATGAACAACAGCCAAAAGTCACTAAGCATCTAAGGATAACTTTCAACACAAGAGAGACCAACAGAAGCAAACAGCAAAAGATGACCCAAGAGGAAACAGAAATCATTGATGGACTAGCCCCAAATCGGAAACAGCTTTAATGTCAATTAGAAGGTACCTGGCTAAGTAAATAAATGATGCATCTTTACCAAGAATATCACAAAGGTGGTAAAACCAGCCAGCCAAGAGCCATCGATTGGAAAAAAAAGAAAATCTGTATGTGCTGACACGGAAAGAGATGCACCATGTAGTCTTAGGGGAAAGAAAGCAGACACAGTATCCGGAGTGTGATTTTATTTACGCAAATTCTGTGCATGTAAGAAAGATCTGGAAGAAAATAAGAAGACTGGCTTGAAACATGCATGTGGAGAATAACTTCTAAATGGGTCCCCTCATGTGCTGGGTGGAAAAACTGTGAACTTCCTGACCCCATGCTTTCCCAGGTGCTGCCAGACCCACAGAGGCCTGGGAGCTCACAGAACTCATGACTGACACACGTAGTGTGAAGCTGGGTCCACACCAGGGGCTCGGTAACTGCCTGCTGGATAAACCACCCATTGCTGCTGAGTCCATTGTGACCTATAGTAACCCCACAGGACAGAGCAGAACTGTCCGACAGTGTTTCCAAGGAGCAGATAGATGGTGGATTCAAACTACCAACCTCTTGGTTAGCAGCCCAGCTCTTAATCACTGCACCACCAGGCCTCCCCTGGACCCCAGGGATGTATGCATGCGTGGATTGATGGGAATACGGATGGGAGACTGGTATTGGGTTGTGGTTCAACAAGATCATACAATCTGGCCAGCGAATCTCACTTCCAGCAAAGAGGTGAAGACTCTCCTGAGCTCCAAGATGCCAGCCCACTAAAGAACTTCACATCCTCAGGGGTCCTGTCACCTCCCACCTGAGCAGACATCAATGCCCAGAAGAGAAATTTAGATGGTTGAGTTGCCAAGGCAACCAGAAGCATGCAAGGATGCAGAGCTGACGGGCCCAGGGAAGTCCTGTCTTCCATTGCCTAAATCACAGTGCTATCAACTCTGCCTCAGGGCCTGTTCCTACCAATTCAGAAACTGGTCACAAAGAGCAGCACGTGGTCAGCCACTAGCCTACTGTGTCAGCACTTTCCACCTGTCATCCAAGTTTCTAGGAAAAGCTGCAGCAGCCCAGCCCAACCCCCCCACGTCTTCACCGACAGGAAGGAATGCAGGAATACGGGCTCAGGTCTGAGCTCCAGCAGGGGCTCAGCTCACTCTGGGAGAGCAGGACAAAGCAGTTGACCTGTAGAATGGGTACTGAGACCATTCCCAACACACTTGTGATCTTAACCAAGCAGCAATTGCAAATGAATGGGAGGTAGGGGCCTGGACTAGAGCACCGGGTGAGGGAGTGATTCCCAAAGGCAGGGCTAGAGCTCCTTACAGGCCTTCAAAGCCGGAATTTTTCTCCAAGGACCAGGAGCAGAATTCTGGCAATGGTGCAGCCAGCACTGGCTTCTCAACCCAACTAGCTGGTGCCTGCCCCTCCTGATTCTGGGAGCTGGAGGAGCTGTGGTATTCAAGCTGTTCTTGCTTGGTTCCACGTTCCAGGTTCTACATAATGATCTTATTGTCTGAACAACATGTGCAAAACCCCAATCACAGCCTCTCCTGTAATAACAACTCAGATGCTCAGATTGGGGAGCTGGCATCGTCCTCCTTAGGGAGGAAGGTGATGCCTGGCTGCTGTCCACAAGGGAGGACAATACATCATTTTTGAAGGAGGATGAAAGAAGCTATGGGGCTGTGACTTTTCACAGCACGTCACTGCAAGTGAGGATGGGTAACGGTGGAGAGAGATGGACATACAGACAGGGGAGGAGAGCAGAGAACAATCAGAGCTGGTGCTGAGCATGATGGTGGCACCCTTACTGGGTCGGGGAGTCCTGAGGCTGAGGCACAAAGCCCCTTCTGGCTCACGGCTGGTTCAGGGCTACCCATCTCACGACTGGGTGTTTGTACCCTCAGATTTATGTGTAAGTCCAGGAGAAAGCTATGCTGAGAGAGGCCGATGCAGACGCTCAGAAACTATACATTAGATGTTCAGTAGTTCATCTTATTTTAAAATAATTCCAAGCTTATTACTATCTGCATTTTCTGCCCCCATATCATAAAGAACTCCATCTAAACCTTCTTGTTATTGCTGCACTAGGATCCCTAAAAAATTAGTTTTATTATTATTTTGAAAAGAAATATTTTCCACATTTATTTAAATGCTCACAATGTATTTCCTCACAACTATTTCTTACATTCCATTCTTGCCAGCTAGACTTTCTTTTTGCAGTACGTCTACATAACGACCATGTCATTAATCATCAAAACCAAGACATTTTTTATTTTTATTTTTTTCTATTAGTAGTTTTAGGAATCTTTTATTGTGCTTTAAGTGAAAGTTTACGACCCAGGTCAATTTGTCATACAAAACTTGTACACACACTGCTATGTAACTCCAGCTGCTTTCCCCACTCTGTGGCTGCACACTCCTCCTCTCCACCCTTATTTCCAGTGTCCATCCAACCAGCTCCTGTCCCCCTCCACCCCCTCATCTTGCCTCTGGACAGGAGCTGCCCAGCTGGCCTTCCGTATTTACTTAAGCCAAGCAATACATTCTATGCCGTATCATTTTAAGTCTTATAGTCTAGTCTATCTTTGTCTGAAGAGTTGGCACGGGTACTGAAAACCAAGCCAATTTTGATAGTGAGGGGGACAATGACTGCTATAGTAGACTACAGGTATAAAATTAGCTTGTGCCAGGCAAACTGTGCCAGTGGGCAGAGGTTTGGGTGCCAGCTGAGGGCACTGTGTCCAGAGCAGTTGCACTTGTGGCTCAACCAGAGACCTTACTCCTGTCTGTGTGGACCAGTCCTGGAGGCAGGTCCCCTGGAATGGCCGAAGGAGAAGCCCGGTCATTTCTGTCCCCAAACGAAGTGGCAAAAGGGTCCATCTAGTCGATTGGCCTAATGTTCTTTTCAGAGTTTTGGCTTTACCTCCTAACTCAGTAAGTAGTACCTAGGCAAAGCTTAAGAGTGGCCACCAGAGATACAGCAGGTCTCCCTCGACCTGGAAGAGCAGAGGAGACACAGGAATCGGAGACAGAAACGAACTGAAGGTTTAACTGCCCCTGTAAGCCATTCTCTCCGTTATCATGAGGATGATGGGTCAGAAGCCAGAGCTGCAACAATGTATTACGTAAAGTGGGAGTTTGGGGGATAAAGCTATACTGAAGCTTAGTTTCTCTATTTTACTAGAATTAGATTAGCTGGGGTCGATGGTGCTGAATTAAGATGCACAGTACAATCCCTAGAGCAACCCCCAAGTAAATAATTTAAAACATACAGTTTAAAAAATGAATAGAGTTTGAAAGGTTGTTGTTGTTATTGTTGTTAGGTGCCACTGAGTCAATTTTGACTTCTTGTGACACTAAGTACAACACAATGAAACATTGCAGGGTTCTCCATCGTGCCCAGTCATTGCTACAGATGATATTCATTTAATACAAAAGGAAGAAGGAAAGAGAGAGTAGACGACAAATAAGACACGAGACGTTTAGAACACAAATAGCCAGATAGTAGTGGTAAATTTAACTGTATCAATGATACCATTAGAAGAAGACAGATTAAACACTCCACTCAAACGTCAGGGGCTGTCAGACTGGATTAAAAAGAAGACAAAAACAAAGACATGAACAAAAATACAAGGATCAACGATATACTATCTACAAGAGACATACAAGTTCTGACAACTCAGTCTACAAACTTAATTGTTCAAAGTGCTACACACCTCATTGCTGAATGTCACTACGGTCACCTTCAAAGTAGCCCCCTTGGGAAGCTACCCACCTCTGTCAGCGCCTAGTCCACCCTTTAAAGCAAGTTTGGACCTCTTTCTGGAATGGCCTTTGTGCTGAGTGACACAGTGGCAAGTTCTTGAACTTAATTGTCTGGTTGTCTGTGAGGGAGTTTTTAGCCAGTAAACAAACAACTGTATTGGAACAACTGATCTGCTCCTTGATGACTTTTGTCTTTACCTGAAGATAAAAGAAATATTGAAAGGAAGACACTCAGGACATTAAGGGTAATAAGACGACAGCTCTGATGGCCATTCCAGTAAAAGAGTTCCAAAATTGCTCTGAAGGTGGACTAGGCGCTGGCATTACAGTATAGTTTCCCAAGGGTAGTACTTTGAGGGTGACCGTAGCAACATTCAGCAACAGTATATGTAGCACTTTTTCTAGGATGAGTTCATGAACTTACTTGTCATAACTTGTATTTTAGATTCAATGACACAAATAAGGTTGAAAATAAAAAGATACGCCATGAAAACACTGGTGGAGATAGCTGGAGTGATTGCATTTATGTCAGACATAATAAACTTTCAAATTTTTTATTTAGAAATAATTTTAGATTTACAGAAAATTGCAAAGTAGTTCAGTGGCATCCTGCATATGCTCCACCTAGTTACCCTGACGGTCACAGCTTACGTAAAAATAATATTACACCCAAACCAGGAAACTGCTACAATGTGTGTGTACAGTTCTGTGCCATTGTAGCACACATGTAGAGTCACATAGCCGCTCCTGTCACTATTCCGTCACCACAAACAGCTCCCTTACATTACACCTTTATAATCACACCCACCCTCCTTCAACCTCCTTAACCCTTCCTCCTCTTCATAATTTTCTAATTTCAAGAGAATTATATATATTTTTAAAGAATACTTCACAAATGGAATCATAGGGTATGCAACCTTTGACAGCAAGATGTATAATTTAAGACACAAACTGTAGCTAAAGACAAAATATATATAATGAAAAAAAGGTATATTCATCTGGAAGAAATAACAAATCACAAACACACACACATTTAACAACAAAGCCCTAAAATAAAATAAAAACTGACAGACTTAAAGTGAAAACTGACAACTCAGCAATAATAATTGATGGTGTCAATACCCCACTCATGATATTGGACCGAGCAACAGGACTGAAAATCAGTCGGAACATCAAAGGCTTGCAGGACACTATCCACCAACTTGATCTAACTGGCATCTACCACACACTTCACCCCAAACCAGCAGCAAAATATGTATGTATTCTTCACAAGTGGACAAGGATCATTCTTCAGAACAGATTATATATTAGGCTATGAAATAAGTCTCAATAAATTGAAGATGATTAAAATCATATAAAGTATGATTATACAGAATTCTTCCAAAATTATATGAAATACGATTTTCAACCTCAATGAAATAAAATTAGAAGTCAGTAACAAACGGAAATTAGCAATATTTGCAAATACTTGGGAGTCTAACAGTGCACTTCCAAATAATCCACAGGTCAGAAAAGAAATCACAAGAGAAATTAGAAAATATTCTGACCTGAATGAAAAGAAAACAAAAACACAGCACATTAAAAAATTTATGGACTACAGCTAAAGAAGTGCTTAGAGGGAAATTCATAGCTGCAATAAAAAAGAACAATCTATATCAGAAAAGATGAAGGGTCTCAAATAAGTAACGTAAGCATGCACTGTAAGAAACCAGAGAAAGGAGAAAAACGTCCGAAACAAGCCAAAGAAGGAAATAAAGACCAGCATGGACAGCAGTGAAATGGAAATTTTTAAAAGATGGATGAAAGCAGCGAAACTAGAAGTTGATTTTTTAAAGAGATCAACAAAATGGACAAATTTCTAGCTAGATTTACAAGGGGGCAGGGGGAGACTACAGAACGACCACATTCAGGAACAGAAGAGGGGACATCACTACTGAGTATTCAAAAATAAAAACGGATTACAGGCAATCCTCAGATTATGAACAAGTTCCACTCCTAAATCTGACTTGAATCAAAGCTGCACATACATTGGAACAGTTAGTTACGGCTCCACACCTAACGTTAGTCAAATGCTTGTGTTAGTCTACAGTATATAGGGTACGTTTCTGTGCACAAAAAAACATTAAAGCAGCATTTCCAGATACACAAAACATCTTTAACATCATTGACATCATAATGTGCTGGCACATATCACAAGGAAGCACCCATTTGTTATCATGAACAACTGCACATCCTTCGAATTTCTAATGCTTAATGTCTTATGGAGGTTGGTTCATAACTGCAGGCTGTGCAGAAGTTGGACTTTTCAGCAAACTACGAATAGAAGGGAATTTCATCAAACTAATTTTTTTTTTTTTTTTTTTTACAGCTGCCTGATGGTAGAAGACTGAATGATTTCCCCCTAAGATCAGGGCAAATTTCTCCCTCCGATCATCTCTATTTCACATTGTACTAGAGGCTCTAGCCAGTGCAATGAAGAAAATACAGAAAGCATCTAAATTAGAAACGGGGAAGTAAGATTGTCTTTACTCACAGGCAACGTAGGATGTTGTAGAAAATTCTACATGTAGAAAAACATGTAGCAAATCCTAAGGAATTAACACACACACACACACACACAAACCTAGTAGAACTAATCAACGAATGGCAAGTTACAAGACTAATATACAAAAATAAATTTATTTACATGTACTGGTAAGGAACAACCCAGAAAATGAAACTAAGAAGACAATTTCACTCACAGTAGTGTCAAAAAGAATATTTAGGAATAAATTTAACAAAAATAAAGGCAAATCTTGTACACTGAAAGTTACAAAATATTGCTAAGAGAAATTAAAGCTAGTCTAAGTCAATGGGGAAACACTTCATATTCACAGACTGAAAGACTCAATATTGTTAAGATGGCAATTCTCTCCAAATTGATCACTGGAGTCAATGCAATCTCTACAAAAATCCAGCTTTTTTTATATTTGTTTTGTTTTGCAGGATTTAACAAGCTGATACTAAAATTTACACGGAAATGCAAAAGACCTAGAATAGAGAAAATATGTCGAAACAATAAAAGAAAAGCTGGAGAACATATACTTCTTGATATTAACACACTACAGTAATCAAGACATTATACACTGGCTGAGGGGCAGACAGACAGGTCAACGGAATAGAATTGAGACTCCCAAAGTAAACCCTTACAGCGGTACTCTAATTATTTTAGCACGGTGCCAAAGCAATTCAGTGGGGAAAAGACAGTCTTGAACAAACTGCATTTTGACAATCAGATACTCACATGCAAAAGGATGAAATTAAACCACTACCTTACACAATACAAGAAAATTACCTCAATGTGGATCAGTATGCAGAAACACAAAGATGTCACCTTGAAGACTTAAAGTGCACCTGACCCAAGCCATGGTATTTTTAATCTCCTCATATACATGCAAAAGCTGGACAATGCATAAGGAAGACTGAAAAAGAATTGATGTCTTTGAATTGTGCTGTTGGTGACGAATATTGAACAGCCTATGGGCTTCCAAAAGCATGAACAAGTCTGTCCTGGAAGAAGTTCAACCAGAATGCTCCTTGGAGGCAAGGATGGCGAGATTATGTTTCACATCCTTTGGACCCTTTATCAGGAGAGATCAGCCCCTGGAGAAGGACATCGCGCTTGGTAAAACAGAGGACCAGTGACAAAGAAGACCCTTAGCAAGATGGGCTGGTGTCGTGGCTGCAACAATGGGCACATGATTAACCACAGTTGTGAGGACAGCCCAGGCCTGGGCAGTGTTCTGTTCTGTTGTACACAGCGTCACTGTGAGCCCAAACTGACTCAATGGCGTCTGACAACAACAACATACATATCACAGACACAGACATAAGAACAAAAACTATAAAACTTTCAGAAGAAAACACGGGAGAAAATCTTCATGAACTGAGGTTAGAAAAAGATTGCTTAGCTATACGAAAACACAATCCATAAAAGAAAACAGTGATGAAGGACAAGTCACGGACCGAGAGAAATGTTTGCTGATCTGATAAACAATTTGTATCTAGAAAAATAAAGAATTTTTACAACTCATTAAGAAGATGTAAAACCTATTTCTGAAACTGATCAAAAGATCTGAATAAGTATTTCACCGAAGAAGATATTCAGAGTATAAGCACATGAAAATACACTCCATATCGTTAGTCGTTAGAGAAAAGTAAGTTAAAATCACAATGGGATACCATTTCCCACTCACTAGAATGGCTGTAATTAAAAAGACATACAAACAAGGTGTTGATGAAGACGGGGAGAGACCTTCCTCCCTCCACTGCTGGTGGGAACATAAAATGGTGCAGCCACTTTGGAAACAGCTCAGCAGTTTCTTAAAAAAGTCCAACATAAACCGACCATGCAACCTAGCAATTCTACTCCTAAGTATCTGCTCAAGAGAAAGAAAACAGGTGTTTGTACACAGACTTGCACATGTTCATAGTGGCATTAATTCAAATGTCCGTTAACTAGGGAAGAGCGAAACAGAAAAATCTTGTATAATGGAATATTATTCAGCTGTAAAGAAGACTGGACTTCCTGACAAGCTGCAACATGATGACGCAAACACATTGGGCACATGAAAGAAGCCAGGTAAAAACAGCATATTGTATGATGACATTTGGATGAACTGTCCCCAGAAGGCAAATCTGTGGGGAGGAAAGTAGATTACTGGGTGTCTGGGGCTAAGGATGGGGACAAGAATGGCTACAAGCTGTCATGAGGGATTTGGGAGGAGGGAGTGGAAATAGTCTAAAAGTGGGTGTGCTGACAGTTGCACAGCTTTATAAATTTCCTAAAAAAAAATCATGGGATGCTAAAAATAAGTGAATTTTATGGCATGTAAATGATACCTCAGTAAAGCTGTTTCTAAAAGCTTTGGCAGGTGTCCCCTGGAGCTCACTCAAGGTTTCGCTTCTAAGTCTCTTTCCTTTTCTGGCTCCTGAGACGCTGTCTTCAGTTTATAGAAGTGTTAGGCTCTCTTTTATCCAGATGGGTGAGCACATTAGCTCAGTCTGCCACACCGCCAGGATTGGCCAGGCCACCAGTGTGTGCCTTCCTGGAAGTCCGGCATGGTCTGTCCAAGTCTGGGAGCTCCCCGTGGAGGGCTGTGCCCTCCTCTATGTGAGGCCAAGAGATACAAAGCAGCCTTGATGGAGGGTATCCCAGCCTGGGTGTGGAGGGGAGCCCCAACGCACCCCCTCCTGCTGCTAAGCCTGGCTCCCCTGGCCTTCTCTGTACGGGTAGGATTGGTGAGACACGAATCAAGCCACACTAGCGGTCCCTCCTCTCTCTCTGACCATTGCAAATTCCCCGCACAGACACAGGCTCCGATCAAATTCCTGGGCCCCAAAGTGGAAGACGAGGCAGTTGCCTAGTACCCACTGCTCCTGGAAACTGCTGAAATGCCAGATTGGGAAGGGGGACAGGATGGAAAACGGGGTTTCTCAGCAGCCTACTCACTGTGAGTTCCACGGGAACAGAACCACCAATCCCAGGACCCACCTCAGCCGGGTGCCCCATGAACGTTCCTAAAGCCCACCAGTGAGAGCAGAAAGGTGCCTCCAGCTCAGAACCAGCCCCTTCTGCTCTTGCTAACTGTCTTCTCTGCTCTCGGGGGCAGAGACGACACAGGGAATTTTGCAAACCCTGTAAGCTGCACACGGCGTGACAAGCAGACTTTTGCTCTAAGCCCAGGAAATCCTTT
The DNA here is from genome assembly GCA_028571685.1 of Heterohyrax brucei. Classification (NCBI taxonomy): domain Eukaryota; kingdom Metazoa; phylum Chordata; class Mammalia; order Hyracoidea; family Procaviidae; genus Heterohyrax; species Heterohyrax brucei. The sequence goes on from CM053161.1 coordinate 73,842,987, forward strand.
AATTACCGCCGTTACTTCTGGCTGGCTTCTGAAAGGAACTAATTCAGGCCGTGTTCACTCGACCTGAAATATTATGAATGTAATTTCATTATTTGGCCTGTTCGGGTTGGAGGCCGGGGTTACAATAACTGGTTTTACTGGGATCCTGCCGGAATGGCAATTCCTCACTCGTAGGGCTGAGAACCGACTGGCAATTCAGCAACTGGTGCCAAAGTCACCTGTTCTTGCCTGGGTCATAACGGCACATGTCCTAGGCTTGCTCACCCCCAGTGACAATGTCACAGTGGCCCAGGGCCACCAGCACACTTCACTTTGAGTGTAAGGTGTCTCCCATGGAAGCTGTGAGCCGGAGGCAGGCACACGCCTCATGGTCGGACACTGATCTAGAGGTGGGGACACACATACTCACGTGTGTCTGAGATCATGGATGACAGCCATACAGGCTCACAGAGGCCCATTATCTCTCACTGGCATGCACACACGTGATCCTGCATCAGAAGAAAGTGTCTGCAACACAGTGGGATGAAATACACCCTGGACATCAGCACGACAGTGGCACGAGGGACCCCATAGCCGGCCTTCCTTCACTGTCATCTCAGAGTTTGGTTTCTCCAGCGCAGAGTGGTTACTAGGGTCACCAACAAGACCTAGTGTCTCTGGGGCCAAAGGATCTGAGTTCTAGTTTAGGCACTGCTGCTGTCTGTGTGTTCTTGGGCAAATGACTGCAACTCTCTGGGTCTGTCTCTGTATCACTGACAAGGTGACAGGGCATTGTGAGGACCCAGCACGTTTGTGAGGTGTGTGAAGCACAGACAGAGCCTGGCACACAGCAGGTGTGCCACACTGCTGGTGCCACCTCCTTCAGGCTGCCTGTCACTCTCTGGTTCTACTCACAGCCCTGATGACGTCAGCCCTGATGGAGAGGACAGCCCTGATGACGTCAGCCTTGATGGAGAGGACAGCCCTGATGACGTCAGCCCTGGTGGAGAGGACAGCCCTGATGACGTCAGCCCTGGTGGAGAGGACAGCCCTGATGATGTCAGCCCTGATGGAGAGGACAGCAAAAACTGCAGAGGCCACAAAGCACCCCACACTGGACCAGGCCTGACCCCTCTCCCAGGACCCTCAACAAGTGTGATAGCCACAGGCAACGTCCTAGATGAAGAAGCCAGTGGAGCTGTCCTTCCATCCCCCCATCACTGTGGGTGGGAGAAATCCTTTTAAACCCAATCCCATCCCACAGGGCACCCACAGCCACCCCACACTCCTTTGCACAGAAAAATGTCTTCAGAAAAGAGTTTTCATTTCTTTACAGCTGTGGAAGCTCGCTGGTGGGTGCAAATACTACCATAGGAGTAACGCTGTGTGCATGAAGGATGGTTTTGGTCTGTGCCCCTCCTCAGGACCCCGACCTCTGGGTCCGGGCTCCCCCCACCTTCTGGGCCCCAAGGCCCTCTGCCTCAGAAGTGAACACTGGGAGGGCTCTTAGGGACTCTGTGGGGCCACCGTCAGCACTTGGAGGAACTCTGCCTGTGACCCCTGGGCTGGGCTGGGCTGGGCTGGGCTGGGTGGGAATCCAGCCAAGGCTGGCAAGAGTCAACAGAGTTCCCTTCCCCAGCAGGGTGATCTATGGCCTCTGTCACCCAGGAGGACACAGAGAGGCCAGGGGCAGTGTCAGTGATGGCTGCAGGGGCCAGGCCTCCCTCGGGAGGGAGGTTTGGGATATTGGACCGTTTCTCCATTCAGCCCATCTGATCCAACCCAACTCTGAAAAACACCTTCTAAAATCTGTGCTGCCACCTAAAAACCTGTCAGACTATAGGTATGTATACAGAACCCGAGCTTCCCTTCTCCCCTGTCTGTCAGTCTGTTGTCTTGCGGTGACCTGAGAGTTGAGAGAACGCTGGTAGCTATCCATGCCACCAGTATTTCAAATCCCAGCAGTGTCACCCGCAGTGAACTGACTCAGCAGAGCTTCCAGACTAGGACAGTCTGAGGAAGAGCACCAGGAGGTCTCCTGGGGAAATCAACCAAGGAAAACCCCATGGATCACAACACCCACTATCCTCTCCGGTGCTCAACGATGAGTCCCCTCGGCTGGAAGGCACTCAAAACACAGCGGTCACCACCACTAACTTGCCATGCCAGAGATTGCGAAGATGGCAAGGGACCGGGCGACATTTCATTCTGTTGTACCCAGGGTCACTGAGATCCGTTGTACCCGGGGTCACTGTGATTCGTTGTACCCATGGTCACTGTGATCTGTTGTAACTGTGGTCACTGATCCATTGTACCCGGGGTCACTGTGATCCATTCTACCTGGGGTCACTGTGAGTCAGAAGTGACTGGATGGCAAACAATAAGCTTCACTTTAAGAAAAAAAGGGACGTCTGTCCACGGTGGATCCACATTCTCACCCAGAACTCAGGGGGAGCTGAGCGCCCACCCTCACTCCCGTGACACCATGATTTCTCCCTCTACCTGGCAGCTCAGATACTCTCTGATGGACCCCAGTGATCTCACATGGCTGTCAAAGACATCCCCTCATCCCTTTTTCTCACAATTTCCTTCCTCCCAAGCAGACCCAGGCCCCCAGGACAAAAGTCCAGGGCCGTCACAAATGGCTGTAGCCTTTTGGGGAAGTCAACAGGACTCCTTCCTATGATGTCATGAGGTGGGGAGGGGTGAAAGGACTCCTTCCGGGATTTTGATGGCCACCTTCCAGGACTTCTCAGGATGACACACATTTGGACACACAACTAAAATTTAGTGAGCGGTTCACAGACCACCCACTCCAATCCAGCCCAGGCTTCGGACCAGCTGGGTTCAGAACCACTGACCAGCAACGGGAAAGTCAAGGCCTGTTTTGTGGACAGTCACATGGGCAGGGCAGTCCAGATGCGGCCAGCCAGCTCTGTCAGTGGCCTTCAGGCCTCTCACAAGGACCAATAAATGCTGTGGCCAGGCCTCAGGGCAAGAGGAGTGGTACCCCAACTTCCTGCCTGGACTCCAGTGAAGCAGAGCACCCCACGTACTCTCTCAGCCCCATCGGGGCCTGCAGCCTCTGTGAGGGGGGCTCTTGAGTTGCAGAGCTCCGGGCAACTGGGCCAACTTAAGCCAAACTCTTCTCACAAAAATATAACTCAAAGATGAGTTCCACCACCATTAGAAATGGGTTTCAAGTTAACACTGCAGGCCTGCAAAGTCTGGCAACCCAGCTTTATCCACCAAAGCATCCGTGGATAGGTGGCAGGTAAACCCCATCTGGCTAGCAACTGCAACTTCCTGCAGACCTTGTGAGGAGGAGGAGGGGAGAGGAGCCGCTGCCCCGGAGCCACACCGAGGCTGTCACCACACCTCCCCCTGGGGCGGGCTGTGTGCCGCAGAGTTGGGCAGAGGCCTCAGCCCACCCCACGGGGCTTTCCCAAGAAGCCCACGCCCACTCGCCGCAAGTACCAACCTCCCAACACTTCCGTTGTCATAACGACCACTGCGACCTTCTCAGGGTTTAATGAAAACAAGGACCACCCAGTGGCCCTGGAGAACAATGACACCTTAGCAACAGCCTTGTTCTCCAGCGTGCGCCGGGCACAGCACCGTTTTCCCTCTGCCCACGCTGGGATGAAGGGCTCCAGGAAGGCGAGGTTGGGGGTGTCTCCATAGGCACGTGTTTGGACCCCACAGGTCCCTTCCCCATACAGGCAGGGGTGCGGTGTTCAGCATTACTGTGTGTTCTGACCCGGCTCCCCACCATGCTGTTGAGACTCTTGGCCAGGTGAGGCTAAGGAAGGAGGTGGGCCAGGCAGCTGGAGCCACCCCAGAGCCCGTGACACTATAAGGCTGGAGTCTCCCTTACTTGCCTCCTCTCCCAGGCAGACCTCCTAGGATGAAAGGTCGGACAGTGGGAGTCGGGGTTGGCTCTGACAGGAGGTGACCCCACTGAAGGTACTCAGTCAGTGAGAGGGAACACGGTGAGGGCAGGATTGGGCGCAAGTGGGAAGAGTCCACCCCCATGTGGAAAACTCCCCAGCACCTGGGCTAGAGTCATGCTTGGGCTTAGCACTGGGCCTGAGTGCAACATAGCCTTGTAGACCCAATACCTGGGGTCTCCCAGACACAGATATTGGCCTCCTCTTCCACTTTCTCCTCCTCCTCCTCCTCCTCCTCCTCCTTTCCTCTGCTTCTCCTCCCCCGATTCATTCCAGTCAGGCAGAGTGGGAAAGGAGGCGGGCCCACCAGAGACCCATTCTGGGCCCCTAAGCTGTGACTCACGTCGCGGGTGAACAGAGCCTGATTCACTCCTGTGGGGGGCCCCTGGGGAGACAACCTGCTATTTCAGAGGCATAACCTGAAACTAGGGCTTCCTGGGGGCAGGATGTCTTCAGAACCGGCTAGGCTGGCACACAATGGGAGACCCAGTTTTCCAGAGGGCTGTCATTTCAGAAGGTGCCTTTGTTGTGGCTTTTATTAAGCAAAGCAGTTCAGAGGTCTTAGAGTCGGATACAGAGAGGTGGCTGCAGCCAAAACCTGCAAAGTGCCAGCCGGCAAGAAATGATACCTTTGAAAAACAAAAGAAATATAGGCCCTGACGCTAACTAGCAGCAACAGGCAAGGACGGCAGAGCAGGCTGAGCATGGGCATTGGAAGCTGAAGCCATAGGTTCGAATCCCGGCTCAGTCGCTCTCCCCGCAGACTGTGAACAGAGGTAATAATGCCACCCTCTTAAGGTGGAGGAAGATGAAACGCAAGCATTTAAGATAGTGCCTGGAACCGGCAAAACAATAACTATGTTTCATGCATACCGAAGCTTAATTACATTGTTTCATTTTAAAAATTATCATCAGACACCCGTGCAGAGCTCTGTGGTGTTCAAAGCCATTTATATCTGTTACTTCATTGGACCCAAGCAAGTATCCTGTTTCTATTTTAAGCAGTTTAGTTGCATTCGTTGGAAACGTAAGTCTTGCTTATTGGATCTGACTGTCCCAATTTTCCATTCTACTCTCCTTGTTAATTTCCCCACCCCTAGGAACCTTTAACTTAACAATTCTAGGACCATTTTCTATTAATATCAATTTTCAGATTACAGCGATATGATGCCTGTTTCCTAATTTAATTAGGTGATTCCTGTTATTAGTTCCTACATGCTCATTATTTTTCATTTAGCATATTTTCATGCACCAAAGGAAAGTGAGGCTCTGGTTAGAGACCTCCAGGGCGTCTTCTGTAGGAAGGGGTGAAATACTTCCTCCGGGTATGGGGGGATGGAGGAACCCAGGAAGCCAGGGCCACCCTGGGCACCAGATGCAAATGCCACGACCGTGAGTGGGGCTGACACCAGGAGTGGGGGTGCAGGTAGCTAAACTCCTTCTGCAGAGATGGGGCCCAAAGTGGGCATCCCTCAGATCAGAGTCTCCTGGGGAGTGCCGTAGTGAGGGCCCTTCAAGACTCAACCTTGCCCCCCACTAGTAGATCCAGTGGAGACACTAAACCAAACCAAAGCCATTGCCACTGAGTCAAGTCCAACTCATAGAGACCCTACATGACAGAGGAGAACTGCTCCATCGAGTTTCCAAGGAGCTCCCAGTAGATCTGAACTACTGATCTTTTGGTGAGCAGCTGTAGCACGAAACCACCACGCCACCAGGTCTCCCAGGGGACATGCTAACCACCCACTGCCACTGAGTTGATTCAGACTCATGGTGACCCTGTAGGACAGAGGAGAACTGCCCCGTAGAGTTTCCAAGGAGTGCCTGGTGGATGCAAACTGCTGACCTTTCAGTTAGCAGCCACAGCACTTAACTAACCACTACGCCACCAGGGTTTCCAGGAGAGGCACTGGTGCCCAGGATGCCCACTCTGGAGGGCTGCGTCCTCTGACCCTCCCTTATGGCACTTGTTGGTCTGTTGACAGGTCGGGCTCTGCCGCTTCATCAGTAATGCCACTTTGCACAGCCACAGGGAGCACCATTCACACCCTAGTCTAAGCGAATGTTAGCCTGGAAGTAGAACAGGACAGTGAGACGGGTGCCCCCACCTCTCCTGGCATTTGAACATCACAGCAGGACCTGTTTCGACGCTTCTACCACATCATGGAGGCGCTCAGCTGCTTGTGCCCCTGGCCGTGGCCACCTGCCTGGTCTTCCGGTCTCTACCCCTCCATTCTCCACTCTAACCGCACCGGCTTCCTGCCTCCGTCCACACAGTGATGGTGCAGCCCCACTGCTCACTGCTCACGCTGTGATGCCAGGAAGAACACTCACAAGGAGTTTACAAGGAAAGAGGGCACAGGAAACCAAGGCCATGCTTAGGAGGAGTGATTTTCCGAGTGTGACCACCCATAGCCTGACTTTGAGAGCTGAAGGGTATTATCTGATGAGTTGGAACACTGGGTGGGGGGCTTTTCTCCTAGTAAAATTCTCTTTGCCGTGGGCCCCCAAACACAAGGCCTGGAAGGTTCCGGCAGCCCTTGTGAGCCGTCGCCAGTGTCTGCTAAGAAAGTCTGAAGATGCTGCAGGTGCGTTGTTTAGAAACACTGGGTTCTGAGAGTCCCAGCCCTGCTGATTTCACAATGATATATTGCCAGCTACTTAACAGGATGGATCACTGCAATTACATGTCACTTCTGATATTCACAGTCACAACAAGGATGTGTCAGCCGTGCAAGGTTTGTAGGAAATATATATGATGTTCCGCAATACTGTTAGAAATGGTTTCAGGAAACAGACTCAAGGGGATTCCAATAAAACCCACCTGCCTGGGGAAAGCAAACAGCTCTCTGCAAACCAGTGGGGCTGCTCCCTGGCCTGAGAGGCAGTGTGGGCTACAACACTGCAGCTTGGGGATGGCCAGGTCCAGCATTCTGGCCCCTCCTGGGATTGATCCTGGCCCAACTGCCCGGCTGGTGGATGGACTGGGAAGGGCACGAACTCTGCTCACTCATCACCCCCAAGCCCCTGGGCCCTGAGACTGTCGGCAGCTTCCCTGTGGTCCTCCTGGGACTCTTGCCTAGTGGTGTGATCACAGAGCTCCAGGAGGACACCCAAAGACAGTCTCTAGGGGAATCAGACAAACCTCTGGCATGGTGGACAGGCTGTTGGCAGCAGCACAAGCTGGTGAGTGTCCCCGGTGACTCAGAAATGGAGAGTGAAGGCCGCACTCTCCCGTGGACACAACCCTGCCTGACCCAGATCTACCAGATGCAGGCAGGTCTGGATTTTGGCTGTATCCACTTCCAGCTATGAGGTCTTGGGCCAGCCACTCAGCAGTGTACACTCTGAAGAGACCTCAGGCTTCTATGGGGCTTCATCCAAGCCCTCTTTGCTGCTGATGCCGCAAGGCAGCCCCACAGCTCACCTAGAGAAGGTAAGTAAGCCGCTCACAGTTCACCTCCTCCAGGAAGCCCTCCTGACTCCTTCAGCTCCCACTGGGAGCCCCTTTCTCAGACTGCAGCAGCACTGCAGCCAGAGTCTAAAGACTGCCCTGCTCTCTGCCTCTTGCGTCAGTTTGGTCTCCCTCCATCAGAGCCCTTCTAAAGTGGGGCCAAGTCTCCCCTCCACTGCCCCTAGACCGCAGCCCTCACAGGAAAGGCCTGGGTAGCTTCTAATCCACAGATGGTGAGCTCCTGAGAGCTGAGCCCAAGTCTCCCGCCTGCACTCCTGCTCTTCATCTTCCTGTGCACCAACCCCTCAGTAAGGCTGGGTGGGCGAGACCCTCAGGGGTCCACACAGGTGGATTCATGGGTCTGTGGTGAGCTCATAGCATGTGTGTGTGCACAGAAGCAGAAAGATGGGCTCACAAAGGTGACATTCACTCTAACAGAATGCAGGGTGCCACACAAGGAAGCTTCCTGGGAGGGCAGCAAGGAGCAGACACAAGTGTACTGCAGCCAGCAACACACAGGGACAACTTCCCTGGCCAGGAGGACTCCAGACAGCAGGCCTATCCTCCCTACATTCCTTAAGGGGGTCAGCTCAGTGAGCTGCCCAAGGCTCAGCCCTGGGGCACAACAGTGAAGGCAGGAGGGGAGTGGAGTGCTTGTGAGCAGAAGAGGTGGGCTCCTGCTTCTCCCACCTGGTCCCGGGGTCTGTGGTTGGCACAGGCGGGGTCCCCTGCTTCTCTCACTTAGTCCTGGGGCCTGTGGCTGGTGGAGGAGCTATAGGGCAATTCCACACAGCCTAACAAGCATCTCAGGTGCCAAAAGCCCAAAGAAGAATGCCTATCTCCTGCCCCGCCTCCAAGACCACTCCCCTTCTGGCGTGTCTGCCTGGTGAATGGGGCCCATGACCCTTGTCTGCCAGAGCCAGGAACCCCAGTTATCATGTACAGTGACCTCTACCCTCCTGACCCTCCCCACTCTCCTATCTACCCATGTGGTCACTGACTCCTGCCAGTTGTGTGTCCCTGAATTCCAACCCCAATCTGTCCCAGTCATCACCATTTCCTCCTAGATCATTCAACACCCTTCCGGCTGGTCTCCTTGAGCTTGTCATGTCTCCTCCCCTGCTCCCTGGTCACAGCTCCAGACACAAAGCCACTAGAGCAAGCTTCCTAAGGAGCCACAGCACCCTCCATGATGCTCCCAGGGCTTGCCGGGTCCTGGCCTCAGGTCCCACCCAAGCCTCTTACCATGGAGAGTCTCCCACGTGCCTCTCTCTCATGTCCCTCATCCTTTACCTATGCTGTTCTCTCTGCCCAAGCTCTGCTCTGAGTCCAGACCAAGAACACATGGGGACAGGACTATCCTCAGCCAGCCTGCCAAGAGAAATCCCAGCTCTGAAGCAAAGAAGTTGTGTGACCCTGGGCACACCTCTTAACCTCTCTGTCCCTCAGTATTCTCATCTGTGAAATGGTGCAGTGGTACTTAATTCACAGAGTTTTCAACATCTCAGTGAGTATCAGCAGAGGAAAGCTACCAGTGATGGGGCCAGGAATGGGATGAGGGCTCTGAAAACATCACTGATGACTAGTGTTGATGCTGTTTGTGTACCCTCCCCAGTGAGTGCCTGGCACCTCATCTTTTAAGTGGGGTGATCAGAGTGGTTGCCTATTACTGTTATTGCTAGAATGACACACATTGATATACGTGTAAAGTGCTTAGCATAGGACCTGCTCCACGAAACGTTTGATAAATGTTTGCTATTATTGTTATTACCACTCAACAGCAATGGATTATTATTATTATTATCATCATCATCACCATCAGGGAGCTCTGGTAGCTCAGTGGTTAAGGGCTCAGTTTCTAAATGAAAGGCTGCAGTCTGAATCCACCCAGCAGCTTTGCAGGAGGAAGACCTGGTGTCAGGGACTGAATTGTGTCCCCCCAAAAATGTATGTAACAATTTGGCTCAGCTACCATTCCCGGTATTGTATGATATTCCTGCAGGTTGTAAACCCTGCTTCTATGATGTTAAGGAGGGAGGATGGGCTGCAGTTGTGTTGGTGGAGTAGGACTCAGTGTGTAGGACTGTACTGTGCCTTGAGGCAATCTCTTGAGATATCAAAGAAAGAAACTGGCAGAGAGATTTGGGGACTTCATACCACCAGCAAAGAAGCAGTGACGGGAGCAGAGCATCATGTCCTTTGGAAAGGACCCAGGTCCCTGTGCCTCAAAAGCTCCCAGTCCAGGGAAAGATTGACGACAAGGACCTTTCTTCAGAGCCAACTGAGAAAGTCTTCCCTGGAGCTGGCACCCTGAATTTGGACTTAAAGCCTGCCAACTGACGGAATAAATTTTCCCTTGTTAAGCCATCGACTTGTGGCATTCTGTTATAGTGGTACTAGAAGGCTGAAACACCTGGCAATCTGTTCCCATAAAAATTACAGCCTAGCAAACCCTAAGGGGTGGTTCTACTCTGTCACATGCAGTCACAGTGAGTACGAATCTACTTGACAACAGACAACACTATCGCCACCATTACCCCTGAATGCCCCGTGTCCTGCCAGGGAGGCCCCCCCTGGACGGTTAGATACCAAAAATCCATCAGGAGCTGTCCCAGGCCCCTTTGTCCACACGGTGGGGACCCTGAGACGGAACTCTGCTGTCAACTGCAGCTGCCTTCCCTCTCGTCACCCCAGCCTTGGTCCCCAGCACGGCCACCCACAGCCCCCTGACTCCAGGGAAAAACAAGGACTGACTTCAGCCACACGAGTGGCCTCATATAAGAAAACTCACTCTGCAAAAGCCAAAGCTAAAAAACATTTAGAGTATGAAAATCACAGACCATATTTTTAATGTATTAATGAATCAACTACTCAATATAAAAATATAACCAAACCAGGTCACATTTTTTCAATATATTAATGAATACACCAATCAACCCACCAGCTACTGCAGCTTCAGTGGTTACTAACCACAGCTCACCTTGCCCCATCATTGAAACAAAATCCATCCCACTCAAAAAGTGAAGACAGAATAGTAAAATTAGAACATCACCACTGTGTGCCTAATAAGTGTACAGATCTAGGCATAGTCACCACTGGCTAGTGACATCACCAAAAGAGAGCTGAGGGGACAAGAGCCTCCTGGTGAAAAACACAGGACCTGCAGGGGGAGTTCTTGCCAATATGTATGGATGTGTACATATACACATGTATGTATCTCATATGTTGATATAGATATCATAAATTTTATCTATATCTACCATATATATCACATGTTGTTACATATATCTCAACCTTTATTTGAATCAAGCTGTTGCATCTAATTAATTTTCAGGGAGAACAGAGACCAGAGGACCAGTTAAACTACCCCAAAGCAGTACAATCAGCACAATCCTAACTGTGGAAACCCCCCCAGGACTAATATCCTGATTTTCTTTAAGTAAGCTGTTATTAGCTGCCAGCGAGTCACCCCCCAGCTCATGGTGACCCCAAGAGATGGGATTCCATCCTGTTGCAACCCAGGGGTTTTTCAATAGCTGATTTTTTGGAAGTAAATCATCAGGTCTTTCTTCCTAGTCTTAGTCCAGAACCTTTACTAAAACCTGTTTGGCATCCTAGCAACAGGCAGGTCTCCAGTTACAGACCAGTGGTGGTTACACAGGAGATGCCCTGGGTGAGACTTGAACCCAGGTCTCCTTCATGGAAGGCAAGAATTCTTCAAATAAATAGCAAGTGAAAAGTAAAGATGAAGGGGGAGTCTGTTAGGGGTTGATGTGGGTTCCCCCAAAAGATATGTTGAAGTTTTAGCCCCAGCACCTGTGACTGTAGCCTTGTTTAGAAATAGCATCCTTACAGGTGTGATTGGTCAACATAAGATCACACAGAGAAGGGATGGGCTGTAATCCAATACACCGGTGTCCTTATAAAAACGAGACACAAGGTAGCACCTAGAGCTTTGTTGCCACAAGCCAAGGAAAGCCTAGGACCACCAGAAGCTAGAACAGCATGAGAGGATTCCTCTCCTCAAGTCTTCAGGGAAAGCACATCCCTGTTGACACCTTGATTTTGGACTTCCAGCCTCCACAGCTGTGGAGGGATCCAGTTTTGTTATTTTCTCCCATTTGTGATACTTTGGAGTGGCAGGCCCTGGAAACTAAGACAGGACATCTAGATTCAAAGCCTCACCCACCAACTGCAATGTGTGGGCCATTATTTGGATATTGGATAAAACAAACTGAGGAAAAAAGTATAACATTGCAGTGGGATGCACCCCTTTCATGTGGCTGTTTTCACCAGTCTTAAGACTCCCATCCAAGTCTTGTGACTCCCACTGGAGTGATTACACAGGACAGTGCCAAAAAAAAAAGTCCACTAAGGGGACTGGTTAGCTTTGCCTCCCTGGTAGGCTTAAAACAGGATGGGAGCTTATCTTTTAGACCCAGAATCCCCTGTGCTGTGAGGATCCTGGATCCTGGAGATGAGAGAAAGAGAGAGAGAGAGAGAGAACTGTGGCTTCCCAGTCCAAGGAGCAAGAAAGTTGAGTGTCTTTTGGGCAGGAGGCTGGCTGGCTGAATGGGTGCCTGTGGGCACTTTCGCTCTCTCACAGCCACACACCCACTGCCGTCAAGTTTTGTCCAACTCATAGTGACCCTAGAGGTCAGAGTAGAACTGCCCCATAGAGTTTCCAAGGAGCACTTGTTGGATTTGAACTGCTGACCTTTTGGTTAGCAGACGTAGCACTTAACCCACTACACTACCAGACACTTTTGGGCAGAGCTAAAAGCTTTCTAACACTTTCTTGAGCAGGGCAGAGGCTGAGGGCTGGAGAGGCATGCTTGTGAGGACAGCTGAGAAGAGCTGTCTCTATCAAAGACCTGTATCATGACTGTTTCTGAACTTGAACTTGGACCTGTGACTTTCCTAATAAATTCTGCTATCATGAGCATTGCCTGTGAATTCCATGTGGCCACTGCAGTGAATCGCCAAACCCAGCAGGGAAGTAGAGAGTGCCCTAGGAGGGATGGTTGGTGTCAGAACTGGTAAGGATGGATGAGAAAGGAGATATGTCTGATCTCTGCTTCATAGGAGTCTACCTCGGGCTGTTCATCTTGATTCTCCTGCTCCCTTGGGAAGACAGAGGAGGCCGGATGCCAACCCAATGCCATTTTTATAAGTATTTATGAGACAATTAGAAATTTGACCACTAGTTGAGTGATTAACAGTGTTAACGGGAATCAAGATGGTGGACTAAACACAAGTTTCTTAAATGCATCTGGAAACCAAGACCTGAGTTGATAATTAAACAGAGCCTTCTGGACACCTAGTGAGCCCTAGGACACGACATAGGGTGGTTAATTTGGACTTTACACCACTGAAGGGAAAACCTCCTCTCTTTTGCCTTCCCCGCTCTTGGCTGAGTGCTGGCTTTAATGGACCAAACATAACTCACCGTTTTAACTTTTTTCTCTGTCTTATCTGGTGGGCCGAGCTAGGACTTAACTAGCAGCTAATCTCAGATGTACAGCTGGTGGGATAGGTGGGCAAAACTGCCACATTTTGAGAGTCTGGCTTTGGACTCTGTGCATCTCAGCATCCTTGTCCTCTCTTTCCGCTGCCGCCGTTGAGTAGCCTGTACCAAGGCAGGCGGACAGCTTGTGAGGGACACCATCTTATTCCACCTGAAGGTCAATATGCCCATACAGAGGTCTCAGCTGGACCCAGTTCCTAGGATGGGAGGCAGCACCTGCCCAGAGAAGAGCACTTTTCTGGCAGAAAAGCAGTATTTTACACAGTGTTGCCTACGGCTGGGGCCCAGCAGCAGATGCCAGCAGGGCAGTAGCCTTTCTGTATTTTGAACTAGTTTATAGCATCTGGGGTTGTATACAGTGGTGCCTACATTGCCAGTTTGGAAGAGGGACCTGTACACCCGACAATCTGACTGACTTTGGAAGTTGTCAAATATCTTTTACCTTTTGTTTTAAGACGACCCAGAGTGACAACCGCAGTCCATCCTCACAGCATCTCTCCCAGCCTTTACTAACTCACATGATGCCCCAAAAGCAACAAACTCTGGATAAAAGTGTAACTAAGAAATCACCCATGGCTTCAGAAGGCCCCCCAAAGAAACAACCAAAGAACTTCCCAGACAAAGAAACCTTTCTGAAACTTTCGGAAGGTGAATACAAAAGTATTATATAGAAAGCCTTCCTAGACCTTATACAAAGTGCAGCAGAGCAAAATAAAAATTAAGCAAGCTGTTCTATCTGATGAAACACCAGTACTCTGAAACCCAACATATCAAGAACAAAATCAAAGACATAGAAACTTCCATGCAAAGCCAAGAAAACAGGATGGAACAAATGGAAAAGAGACTTTCTGACTTGGAAGACAGAGCTACTGACTCCAGCATCTACGAGGAGACATCAGGAAAAAAAACAACAAAAATGAAGGAGCATTAAGAAGCATGTGGGACTCTATTAAGAGGAACAATCTATGATTAATTAGAGTTCCTGAACAGGGAAAGACACCTGAGAACACAGAGAGTATTGTTGCTGAGCTGCTGACAGAAAATTTCCCAGAAATTATGAAAGAAGAGAATACAGATATCTAAGATGCATATTGAATGCCACTTGATATAGATCTCAAAAGAAAGACTCCAAGACACATTATAATCAAGCTTAACAAAATGAAACATAAACAGAAACTCTTAAAAGCAGCAAGACTCAAAGCAAAGCTAGCATTCAGAGGGAAACCCTGTAGGCTTTTGTCAGATTTCTCAGCAGAAACGATGCTGACATGGAGACAGTGGCATGACACATTTAAAGCCTTGAAAGAGAAGAACTTCCAACCAAGAATCACATACCCTGAAAAACTATCTTTCAAATATAAAAATGAAATTTAGACATTTGCAGATAAACAGAAACTCAGAGACTTTGTAAAAAGCAAACCAAAGCTACAAGAAATACTGAAAGAATCTCTTGGCTTAGAAGAACAAAAACACTAACTTTATATTTTAGAAGCAAATCCAGGACACATCAACCTGAAACCTACTCAGTTAGGGAAGGCTCCAAACTCAATCAAACCTATAATAGTGAAAGAAATGATCCAGTGATCATATCATGAACATGATGATGTCATCATATTGAAAGGAGAGATGTACTACAGTTGTTACAGTCCTTCCAGACAGAGAGGAAGTTAATAAGACTAGTAGCATTTAAAATTGGGTTTATACATAGTTTATTAAGGGGGATCATAGGAGCAGCCATAAAGAACAATAAAGATACAACATATCAAATCAAGAAATGTAATACAGGAGTCTCAACAACCACAAAACCAACCCTGAAAAAAATGTAAAGTCAACTCACAAAGAAGAATCTCCCAGAACAGATTAATAAGAGCAATAGAGAAAACTTCAACACAAAAATAAGCATATCACAATGACAGCACTAAACACATATCTATCAATAATTACATTGAATGTGAATGGACTGAACACTCCAGTAAAGAGACATTCAGTGACATCTTGGATCAAAAGACACAACCCACCCATGTGTTGTCTACAAGAAACTCACCTTAGACTTAAAGATATGAACAAACTGAAAATTAAAGGATGGAAAAATATATATCAAAGTAACAATACACAAAGAAGAACAGGTGTGGCAATTCTAGCGTTAGATTAAATGGATTTTAATGTAAAATCTACCATCACGGACAATGATGGACACTATTTATTGCTGAAAGGTTCAATACACAAGCAGGATTTAATGATATTAAATATTTATGTACCTAGTATTAGCACACCTAAATACATCAAAGAAAACTGACTACGCTCAAAAATGAGATAGATCACTCCACAGTAGTAGTGGGAGACTTCAACACTCCACTCTCAATATTGGACAGATCATCTAGAAAAGCTCAGTAAAGACACAGAAGACCTTATTGTCACAATTAACCAACCTAGACCTCGTCAGCATATACATAACTTTCTATTCATCAATGAACAACTACACCTTCTTCTCCAGTGCACGTGGAACATTCTCCAGAATAGACCATGTTTTAGGACATAAAGTAAATCTCAACAAAATCCATTCCACTGAATTAATGCAAAGCATCTTCTCAGATCATAAAAGTCGAATCAATAGCAGAAAAAACATAGATAGAAAGTGAAACTGAACAACATCTTGCTCAAAAACAGTGTTAAGGAATTGGTTTTTAGGTTTGCTAATGGTATAGAAGTTATGCTTAAAAGGGGGTGGAGATCTTTTAAGCTGAGACATATATTAGAAATGCTTATGGATGCAATGATGTGATATCTGACATACAACTCAAAATAATACAGAAGGAGGGAAATGCTGGGGCCAGCCTCACCACACTGGGAGTGCTGGGTAATGGGCACGTGTGGTTCACTATAGCCTTCTGTTGTACTTCTGTGTGTCAAATCTCTCCATATTACAAAATTCATAAAGGAAGCCAGCCCTTCAGAGGTCTGGGGATCATGGTTTCAGGGGGCATTGCAGTCAGTCGGCATAACTAGCTTTTTTCTAAGAAATTGTTCTTCATCCCATATTGGTGAGTGGCACCTGGGGTCTTGAAAACCAGCAAGCTGCCATTTAAGGAACAGCAACTGGTTCTGACCCCCCTGGAGCAGATGGAAACCAAGAACATCACACACATGAGGAAAATACGAGCCCAAGAGACAGAGGATCCATATGCTTGGGAGACTACCTCTGCATGAGACCAGAAGAAATAGATAGTGCCCAACCACCACCAAAGACTGTCTTCACAGAGAACACAGTGTAGAGTCTCTGACGAAGCAGGAGAAAAGGGGAGCGCAGATCGAGAACTCTATTAAAAGACCAGACCTGAAGGTCTGACACCCAGAGGTCCCCTGAGAACTTGGCCTCTGGACTTCCTGCTAGTCCAGGGCTGAAACTAATACTGAAGCCAACTCTTCAGACAAAGATTGGACTGAACTATAGGACACAGAGTGATGCAGGCGATGTGTGCACTTCTTGGTTTAGTATATACAGGAGGCTGTCCAGCTGGTTCCTCTCTAGAGGGGAGATGGGAGGGTGGAGAGGAGGGGACAAGGGATGGTTGAGTGGATAATACCAGACATTTGGGATGGAAGGGTGGAATGTGCTGTCACAGGGTGAGGAGAGGAGATAGAGTTGTGCAAAAGCATGTGTTCAGGGTTTTATATGGCAAATTGGCTTGGATTGTAAACTTTCACTGAATCACAATAAAAATAAAATTTAAAAAAAGTCAGCCCATGAAAACTTCGCTTGCCCACCCACAGGAAGCCTGCCTTCTGCACCCCTCAGTTCTAGCCACTGGGATTGGTCATTCCCACCCTGGGCCTCGAATCTTCCACCTGGGGAAGGAACATGTCTCATGAGCCAACGTGTGAGCTTCCTGAGGGCAGAAGCCTTGACCTTGGGAAATACTGGGGATTGAAAGGCAATTATAACAAGATAAGAGAGTTCTCTGGTGCATGAAAAGTCCAATTTTAGAATACAGGTAGCTGGTGGTGGCTGGTGGCTGCCATTAAGGCAGACTCCAACTCACGGCCAACCTACTCCAAATGGAATCAGACCATTGTGGTCCACAGGTTCTTTCTGTTGTGAGGAAAACATACACAACACAACTACACCACCTTGACGGTTTCTACACGTACAACTCAGGGACACTGGTGACATTAAGCAATACCATCATTCAAGCTATGCTTTTCCAAATCATTCTGCCCCCATTAACAGAAAGCTTAAAGCCCTCTAAGCAAAAGCTCCCCCTTTCCCTTCCTTCACACCCCAGGCAACCACTAATAAACTCTGAGTTCTATACATTGGCTTACTTCATGTAATGGAGATCATACAGTGTTTGACAATCTATGCGTGACTTATTGCATTCCGCCTGATGCTTTCAAGGTCCATCCACGTAGCAGCACACATCAGGACTTCCCGTGTCTTCACGGGTGAGCGGCATTCCATTCCGTGCATATACCACAGTTTGTTTATCCATGCATCTGTTGACAGACAACTGGGGATGCAAAGAGCATTCACTGGCTGATTTTGGGGAATTAGACGGCCAAGTCTTTCTTTTAAGTCTTAGCCCAAAAGCTCCCCTGAAACCTCTCCTGCATCACAGCAACACAAAAGTCTCCACTGACAGACAGCTGGTGGCTGCATGTGTGATGGCCTGGGTGTGGGGTCGAACCCGTGTCTCCAGGATGGAAGGCGAGAAGTCTTCAACTGAATCATCACTAACCCCCACAGGTAAGTAAACAGGTAGCAAGTCAGGTTTCAGGAAGTTTAATACTGCAAACTTTTAAACAATAGGGCTTGCTTTAAAAAACTCAGCAATCTCATGAGGTTCCTTCTAAGGCGTCACCTTCTAAGGTGACGTTTGCTGACAGGTTCCTGAGATGTGTGGGTGCTACTGCTTCCTGTCAGCACCCGGTGGTGCACGGGAGAAATCCAAAAGACCGCCGGATCCCTGGGATCACGAGCATCAACGAACTCCACCGCCCTTCTCACACCTGCTCTCCTGTCTGCGTCATGGCCATCGACAGCAGAGCCGCGGAACTTGGCTCCAAGGAAACATTCCGCCACAATGAAAGCCAGAGCAGCCCTTGAGGAATTTCCTCTGCAGACGGGGATCCCCGCCACCATCCTGCACCCCCCAGAGGTCTCTCCTGACCCCAGTGACATGGCAGGCTTCCTTGTCCGCATTTCCCACGGCAGGAATCCACCAGGAGAAGGCTGGTCGGGGAGCCGGGGGCCACCCAGCCATGTAACTGGACATGCAGGCTTTGTAAGCACTGGTTTCCAACAGATATATGTAATCAAGGTTTATGTGCTCAGAGAAGCCAACAGGATGGGATTGTTTCACTTGAAAGATCAGAAGAAAATTGTAACTAATGTTGTGGAAAATTACTTTGATATTGCTTTCTTGGTACCGAATCACAATTAGGCCGCTGTGGGAAGTACAGGGGAAGAATAAATGAATAGTAGCAAATCAACACAAACAGCCTGTGTCAGAAGTACTTTGCCCAGGGAAAGTAACGTAAGCATTACTTAAAGTTTTATGACTGTGGTTTGAAGTGACTGACGTAGAACGGGAGACTCCACCCACCACCTGGCACCAGTGGAAGGCAGTCCAGGAGCACATGGTCGGAGAGCGTGGCTCAGGCCCCAGGGACACATGGCTCAGGCCCCCAGAGTGTGGCTCAGGTCCCAAGAGAGCTCCTCACCTGGGTCTGCGAGGGTGCTGCCACCCTGCGTGGGGGTGCTGACCTCAGCTTGCGGAGACCTGGATGCCTGCCCCTCCAGAGGCTCCGGGGGGCTCCAAGCATGCCCCCTGCCGGGAGTCCTGGTAACAGGTAGGGAGGTGTGCACTCAGAGACACTGACAGGCCTGCCAGCTGGCTGCAGTGTGGCAGGACACTCCTACCCAGGAACATCCCACCTGCACCTGGCATGTAGTGCAGATGGGCACATGGTCCCCCTCGCAGGAGACACCACAGACACACTCATGCTTGTCACCCAGGCTTGTTGCTCAGTAAGCACTGATATTGACCCCTGCATGTGGCCCCTCTGCCCATATGTCCTCACTGGCACATGCATGCACACCCACACCCACACAGGCACACACACACAGGCACACATGCACACACACACACACAGGCGCACACACACACACGCAAACCCGTGCTCTGGCGTGCACCAGGGGCACACAGACACCGCACGTCCCAGCAGCACCACTTTCCTGCAGCATACTCCACGGGGGCCAGCTCCGCTCTGCCCCATAAGGCTGCCCTGTGGGGTGTGGGGGTCAGCAGCATGGGGTCTGCTGGCACAGTGAAAGTTGCTGTTTACACTGGGGGGCTCGCAGGAGGCTGCAGAGTCCCTGTGCAGGAGCTGGCTGAGTCACATGGGCTGAGGAAGCTGCCAGGGCCACTTTTGACAGCTACCACCACGAGTGCTCAGCCCCGACATGAGTCAGCAGCGGTGACTTGCCTGCCATCTCCCAGGGCTGCCTGCCGCCTTGGCTGCCTCCAACCTACTCTCTGTGATGAAAGCATTCACTCACCGGCCTCCCCCACAAAGGGCTTCTGGTGGCAGCTGCTGGGCCTGGGGGAAGGGGGTTCCAGGGCCTCAGTTCTGGCTGCCTGGTACATCTTCCGCCTTTCGCCCTGTGCATCTGGGCCTCTGATCTCCATGAGGGCCGCACAGCACAGGCGAGGACACATGTTTGCAGGGCTAAAACAATCTGGGAGCAGAGACAGAGGGGCAGTACCACCGTGGGAGTAGGCAAGAGCGGAGGCCACGGCTAGAGGGAGCCTGCAGGCCAAGAACCTGCTACAGATGGAATCCTGTTGCAGTCCTAACACCTGGCACTTGTGGACATGACTTGTGAACCTGGGCTCTGGAGATGCTATCAGGTAATAGGAGGCCACAGTAAGTCCTAAGCAACCCGAGTGCTGCCTTTACAAAAGGCAAGAGACACAGAGAGAGAAGACAGCCATGTGACTGCGGGGTTACGTAGCTCCAAGCCAAGGACACTGGGGGCTACCTAAATCTGGGACAGACCAGAAAGGACCTTCCGTTGGGTCTTCCAAGAGAACATAGCCCTGCTAAAATCCCGAATTTGAACTCTGAGCCCCCAAAACTGTGAGACAGTACATTGCTGTTCTCTCAAGTCACCCAATTTGAGGAACCTTGTTACAACTTTTGAGTTGACCCTGACTAGTGGTGACCCCAAGTGTGCAGACAAAACTGCTCTGTGGGGTTTGTAAAGCTGTGACCTTTTGGAAGCAGATGGCCAGGCCTTTCTTCCAAGGGGCCTCTGTGTGGGTCAGAACCGGCGACCTTCTGGTTAGTGGTCAATCACTGACCCATTTGTGCCACCCAGGGACCTTTAGTTACAGTATCCCTGGGAAATTAGGACAGTGCTCTTTCCTCCCTGCCAGAGGATGGGACTGCGTGCCCATGGGATACCCTCCCTCCTGGGCTGTGAAGGAAGGTGAAGACAGCTCAGGGATTCCTCAGCCTGCACCTCTGGCCTCCACAGCTGTTTTCTAGCTGTCCTGGCTGACAGCACTAAGCAAGAGTATATGTATGTGTGCACGTGTACGTCTCTGGAAGGGAGTCTCCAGGGGTGTGCAAGCATATCCGTGTTCTGGAGCACATGGGCTGGAAGCAGCTGTGTTCAGGGATCCCCATTTAACAAGACCCACAGGACCCTGGCTGAGACACTGCCTCTCTGACCTCGAAAGTCAAAGCTGGGGTATCCCTGGCTGTGGCCCCACACCTCCTGACTTTCAACTCTGCTATGCTCAGAGGGGGCTCCATGAAGCAGCGTCAGCAGGTGCCCCAGGGCAGGGAGCTGGCCCGGGCTCCCTCCGCACATTTCATCTGTCCCAAGGCAACAAGCTGCCCACCTGGCCCTCACCTCACTGTCCCCACAGGAAATCCACTTACTCCTAGCTAACAGCAGTTTTTGTGACAGAACGGGAGGAAAGCAGATGGGGGCCCAGCAGAGGTGGCTCTGTGAGGACCCAGCCCCTCTGGAAAGGACAGAGTCAAGGGAGCCTCAGCATTCGGCAGGAAAATTAAGACATACTTGGTGTGATGGATTGAACTGTGTCCCCTCAAAATGTGTGTCACGTTAGTTAGTCCATGATGCCTAGTATTGTGTAATAGTTCACCATTTAGGCATCTGATGTGATTTTTCTCTGTCTTGTAATCCTACCTCTGTGACGTTTATGAGGTGAGATTAGTGGCAGTTTTGTTAACGAGGCAGGACTCAATTTCCAAAATTAAACTGTGTTTTAAGCCAATCTCTTTTGAGATAAAAACGAGAAAAGTTGGGGGTGGGGGCAGACTCACATCACCAAGAAAGTAGTGCCAGGAGTAGAGCACGTTCTTGGGACCTGGGATCCCTGTGCTGAGAAGCTCCGAGGCCAGAGAAAGACTGATGATAAGGACCTTCCCCCAGAGCCAACAGAGAGAGAGCCTTCCCCCGGAGCTGAGGCCCCAACTTACAATCTACTAGACTGTGAGAGAGTCAAGTTCTCTTTGTTAAAGCCATCCACTTGTGGTGATTCTGTTACAGCAGCCCTAGGTGACTGAGTCACTTGAGAATTGCCAATTCAGGGAGACATCCCAGACAATGCGGAACAGGCCTCAAGAGGTGGCAGAGTTCTCCTTAAATCTGAGTTTTCCCAAAGGGTAAAGTCGCTGAATGGTCAGGCAGGCTCCCTACTAAACAGCACTCTCAAGAGGTGCCCTCCTACTGCTACATACCAGCTGTGGGTCAAAGGCCAGAGGCCAGAGGCTGGGGGCCCCACCTCACCCACAGTGCTTCCTCTGTGAGAATGAAGCCCACCAGGGGCCAGAGGCTGAGGTGCCTCCTCTGCCTGCCAGGGTCTTGGCACATACTTGGCCCTGCCTGCTCCAGCTAGAGGACCTGTAACCAGCACGTGGGTCTGCACCCTTGAGGGACAGGCAGGTCTCACCTGGCACTTGCTGGGGTGCGAGCTCCGTGGGGTCCTGCAGGCTGAGGAAGAGTAGGAGGCCCGCGGCTCCAAACACGAGGATGGAGGAGAACATGCAGACCAGGCGCATGGTTCCAGGTTGCAGGGGCAGCCGGGGCTTGCTCTGGGGGTCACCTCTGAGGTGTGGGAGGCATGTTCTGCCTTCATCGTCCACACCAGGCGTCCATCAGGCCAGGTCTACAGGGAAGAAGAGGAGAAAGACTGTCTACCACTCAGTTACAGGGCACCCGCATCACTGCATTTAACCCAAGCATGGCATGGATCGTTCTAGAAGCTTCTCAGGTGTATCCCTTCCAGCATCTCAAGTAGAATAAGAAATGGAGGGGAGTCTTGTCACCATCTGAGCCAGAAATCCAGCTTCCAGCCAGGGACTCCTGTATCTGTACTTTCAGAAAGCCAATCTCTGCCTGGGGAAGCCCCGCCACCTTCGCACTTTTCCAATGCTTCCCGTACAGGGTTTGGGGCACAGACAGAAATCCTGCCCTTGTCCTTCAAAATGGGCTTATGGATACCTTTGCTGTGGCTCTTTCCTGTAAATGCCGGGACTAGTATCTCAGTGGAGCAGGCCTTAAGAATAAACCACCCAGCCCCAGAGGACATTCAAAGACAGACCCATACCCCTACCCCAGGTTGGTAGCTCTCTCTACACTAGCCAGAGGTGTTGTTACTGGCAGGTCCGTGGGTGGTAGACAGAAGCCCCACTGGACGGCTGCTTCAGCAAGAGCTGAAAGCTGGCCAGGCCACCACTGTCCCTCTTCCTTCCGAGGCAGCCAGACGTGCCTCTGAACCAGGCTCAGTGATGGGCCCTGACACAGTGGCCACTGCAGACCCAGGGCGGCTGCTTTCCTGCACTCCTGAAGGGCTGAGAAATTCCAGATCCCACTCACAGTGCCCAAAGAAGAACCCCGCTACTGTAACACTGATTCCGACCCATGATGGCCCTATGGCATGTCAGAGATCTGTACCCCACAGCATTCTCAGGGCTGAGACCATTTGGAAGCAGGTCACAAGGCCTGTCCTCCAAGATGCCTCTGGGTGGATCTGAACCACCAACCATTTCATGTTTCACTATTAGAGCCACCTAAATACCAACCAGAACCAAAAAAAACTCCATCACCATTGACTCCAACTCACAACAACTGTACAGGACAGAGTACAACTGCCCCATAGGGTTTCTAAGGAGAGGCTGGTGGATTTGAACTGCTGACTTTTTGGGTTAGTAGCCGAAGTCTTAATCACTGCACCACAAGGTTCCGATACCAACAAGTGATCCCAAGTGGGCCAGGCTGTGGACCAAGAAGGTGGTCATTAAAATCATTTGCCCAAGGAAAGAAGGGTACTCCTGCAGTGGGCAAGGTGTAGGGTAGGAGAGGTGAGGAGATGAAGAGGAATCTGTGAGTGAAGCCTGGGCCAGACAGGCAGCAGGTACACAAGGGACCTCCCCTTTGAGAGGCAGCCACTCTGTCTCCTGAACTTTATCCAGCTCTTCTGGTTGGGTCCAGCGCTACTACCCTCTTTCCACCTAAGGGACCCCTGTGAAGCCCCCCGAGTGACATAAGGCAGTGTTTCAAGGAGGCTGAGGCCAGATGGTCGCTCCCAGCAGCTGCTGTGACTGCACACCTCCAGCCCAGGTGAGCAGCCCTGCACAAGGTCACAGGAACTAGGCCGGCAGCCCATCCCTGACCCAGCTCCCAGGCACTGAGGGAGGATGCCCCGTGACCAGCCCTGGGCATCCAGCCTTCCGGGCCTGGCACAGGAAGTGATAAGAGAGAAGCCACTCCCTGCCTGGCCCAGAAAAAACTCTGAAGACTGACGTGCTTCTTAGCAAAGCTCAGGGGCTGACAAGTGTTAAATTGCAGGTCTGGGTTTCTCCTCTCTGCAGTCTCTGTAATTATTTTTTCACTCAGTTAACTTTAATTAACCTGCCCCAGGCCTCTGTGCTCCAGGAAGTGACTGAGTGCAGGCTCTCTGGGCTGTGCCCAGTAGGTGGTCCCCACGACCTCCAGCACTGCTGTGTGAGAGGTGGCACTGAGCCAGCCTCAGGACTGCCTGTAGCAGACTCAGAGTTCAGGGCTGGCACTGAACTTACTGCCATGGCTCCAGCACAAGGGAAGAAGTCACCAGGGCTGCAGGGCCACAAGGGACACCTAGACCCCGGGCTGGCTAGTGGATGACAGTGTGCAGACACACGACCCCAGAGGCTCCGATCCTGAAACCCCTCACTCCATGGCTGCTCTGGAGGGGACTGTCCGGGGGGCTTGGACCACTGTCCTGGGAAGACAGGGACGCAGTGCGGGTCTTGTCGGGGGACCAGGCTGTTGTCAGTGCTGCCCAGGGCTGGTGCTCTGCTCTCCCCAGCACTTCTGAGTGCTGATGGGCAGAGAGCCTGCTGGGCTGATAGGTGCCAGCCTCAGGCTCCTGAGGACCAGGCCAGGACTGAGGAACTGAGGTGGAGGCAGGCTGCTCCCCCACAATGGATGGCTTGCCCCTCCCCAGGCAGGCATGGGGAGGAGCTAGAAAAGTAGGAGTGACTTTATCTCCCACGGAAGCAGGGGCGAGAGTCCAATGTAAGACCATGGAAGAGCTTCCAGGGCTTTCTACAGATGCTGCTGTGAGTATACGGCCACGTGTGCACACATGTATACACAGGTGTCAGGTGCACAGCAGCATGTAACTACATGCTCACACCATGGGACATCCTGGCAAGGCTCCCGCTGTTGAAGACACCCTCCTAAGTCCCTGAGCATGCTGGCTGGAATGCAATCAGACTCACCTCTTGACGCAGAGGCCAGCAGGCCAGTTTAATTCAGGATGGCATCCCACACCAAGGCATTTTATAAGGAGGGAAAACAATGGAAGAGAGAGGAGAGAAGAAAGGATGACAGTTCTGTGGCTAGAACATCCTGCTGCCTGGTAAAATGGCCAACGAACCACTACCAAGGAAAGATCGAAAGCCTTTCTGTGGCTGAACAAAGGAGACTCGGGCATCTGTGATCACGGCAGTGATTCTACAGAAGCTGGTGCAGCAGAAGGGACCAGAGAGGAGCTGCCAGCCTCCCTCTCTTCTCCCTCTGTCTCAGCTGTCCCTGTCCCCGCCACTGCAGACTTTCTCCATCAGAGTAACCACCTTGC
Organism: Heterohyrax brucei; assembly: GCA_028571685.1. Taxonomy (NCBI): domain Eukaryota; kingdom Metazoa; phylum Chordata; class Mammalia; order Hyracoidea; family Procaviidae; genus Heterohyrax; species Heterohyrax brucei. Next base: position 73,868,055 of record CM053161.1, read on the forward strand.
AGCCATGCCTGTCCTTACCTGTTTCTGCCCAAACCAAGCCCACCATACTGGACGTGCAGGCATGCGCCTGGCAGCCAGGACAGGGACACACCCTGGTGCCAAACTGGGTGGACGAGAGAACACAGCCTCAGGGCTGCATCTTCCCGATGGCAGGGATATCAGCTCCCAGCCCGATACCAACAGCTGTTTCTCTTTTCAGAGATCCCCCATCTTTGTTGGCCCCTGAGAATACATGACTCTCTCCTATGCCCAGGGAAGCTGCCGTTAGAGCCCCCGCCAACCCTGAAGCATGTGGCCCCAGTCTCTTCCAGGACCCTCCTCCAGTTTTTGCTCCCACTAGAGACAAAGTCCACCTGACCAACTTTCTGTTCTACCCAAATGGGCATCAAAAGGCTAACTTGCCTCCCCTCTGGGGTAACTAGTTACAGTCTGGCTGGGTCTGCGATACCCCAGAAGGGCGGTTCACATCGCGAGGTCTGGTGGAACTTCCTTCACCCAAGATGAGGGTGGAGAGGAGACCACCGGCAGGCCACCAGACACACTCCAGAGCACGTACATCAGAGCCCCTATTGTTACCGCAACGGGCTTTTTCAGCAAGTCACACAGTATTTTCAAGGCAGACTTGGGAGATCCTGGTCCCAAGGCTGTTTCTCTCCCCCATCCTGGGAGCAGAACTGCTATCCGGGAAGTGGACGCTATGACCTGTCACAGGCCACACCTAGCTGCCCAGGGCCTGGAAAACGCATTCAGAGGCCTCTGCCCCACTGGGAACCATCCCATCCTTGTCACACATGGCATCGCACTCCACTCCAAAGACAAGTACAAACTGTCCCCTCCCAGGCCCCTTCTAAGACAGGTAACACGGAAATTCAGATTGCTTGAGTGTGGAAACGGGGGAAGGTAAACACAAGAAAAACAAACAGCAGAGTTTTCAGAAGGCCTCCCTCTCCTCATAATCCCTCGTCCTGCCAGTGGCTTCTCTCCCTGAGGCTTGAGTGGCATCACCAATTTATAGTTTGAAAAATAAAATCCAATTAATCTTGTCAGCACCCCCTGGGACACAGGGCAGGGCCAAGGATTCATCCCACTTTCTTATTTATTTGATTTAAAATGGTGTCTCTGGGATATTCACTTCAGGGCATAGGCAAGGGCTTAGGAATTCAGCCACACACACGCACCTCCAGTGGCGAAGGGCCTGCAGGTGGGCAGACGGACAGCGCCAAGGACACGCTGGGCTGCAGCTGCTCCAAGGCTTGGATGCTCCCCTGAATCACCCACAAGACCCCCTCTGGCTGTGGGGACCCATCCCCACACCCCACTTGAGGACGCAAGGGACATCTACGCCCATGCCTCGGGGAGCACCCACAGTGCCTGCGCAGCCAGGGCCTGGAAAAGTTGTCCGTCCAGTCAGTTCCCTTCTTGCACAGGCAGAGGAACAATGACGTCCCTTAAAGCTGAGGGTTCCGGGAGAAGCAGTTCAACGGGAGAGAGGCTGCTATGGCAACTTGAGAATGGAGCCAGGCGCTGCCGTCACCTTGAATCCAGCACCGTGCTTTCTGGCACAGCAGCCAGGGGCTGTGTGTCTTCACCTCTCCCTGGGTCACAGACGGTGGTGGCGTCTGACATCCAGCTTCCCTGCTCAGCCTCCTGGCCTCAGTAACTAATCTGCTTCTCCCTGAAACAGAGCTCACAGCCCAGTCCCCAGAGAACACTACCTCCATCTGTTTCGTCAGGCTCCTTCTTACGTGTGTGTGGCTCCCGCTTACTTCTGAGATGAGGCTCTTCTTGATTTCAGCTCATTAAAATCCTGCAGCTAATTAAAACAGTTTTAATGGCAGCAGCAGCGGCAGCGGCAAACTCTGGGACAAGTCCCTCCAGTTTCCACGCTTAGGTATAAAGTTGCAACATAGGAAGAAGCGCTCAGACTCTAGACTTCGGGCCAGGCTCGGAACAGCTTCCGCTCCTGGGCTGAGGCCCCCGAGGGGCTGGCCTGGTTCGGGAAGTCCAAGAACCCTGTTCTGACACATTCAGACCAACATAGCTGCGACCCACTCCTGGGCAAAGCAACTCGCCGGCCATTTAGTCCCCTCTTAAGGCAGTCATCGATCTTTCCAGTCACTGTGGCTGCTGTGGAGGAGGGGAAGAAGGGTCCTCAAGGTGGAGGTTCAAACAGGCCACCGGGAACATCTCAGCCCAGCTTCCACCGCTGCGTCCAGAGTGACAGCTTATACGTGGGCTGAGAAGCCTGCCAATGTACAACTGCAGTGAGGGAGTCACCAGCCGCAAGATTCCCTCCCCCACTGCTGTTAGGAATAGGACCACCCCGTGCGCACCAGCTCAGCCCAGAGCTTACATTTGGGGAGCATTTTATGCCAATGATGCAGGCCACTGTTGTGGTTAGGTACCGTTGAGTCAGTTCCAACTTGAGGGACCTCATGTGACAGAGAACTGCCCCATAAGGTTTCCTAGGCTGTAATCTTTACAGAAGTGGTTTGCCCAGTCTTTTTACAGCTGAGCGCTTTATTATTGAGCCACTAAGACTTCTTGGTGGGCAGGGTAGGCAAAAGTGACTTTGCAGGTACAGAAACCGAGTTCCTTCTCACCCTTGCGTTGGCAGAGTTCAGAACGCCAAATCCCCGAACACGGGGACCTCCCTAGAGTGCAGTGTACCAAGCCTGTCCCCTATTCTCAGAGCCTTGGGGCAGTGTCAGGCCTCTTTCCATTTTTGTATTCCCAGCACTTAGCATGGTGCCTGGCCCAGGGAAGGGGATCAATACCCTTGGCTGCATACTGAAAGCGCCCAAATTAATAGGGGGACATGTTGGGGGCCATCTAGAGACGGGTATTCTATGAACCTGGAATTTTAAAAAGGTCATTTACGTTTCAGGAAGCTGTGAGTTTGTTTTGATCAGGTCTCAGTTACAGTGAGGTCCAAAGAGGAGCTCGACCCTTTGAGAGCAGAAAAGGCAAAGCAGTGAAGTTCCATCGGGAAACTGAGAGGACCGAGTCATCTCACAAACAGCCAAGGCGCACTCACCACTGGGCAGGACTCATGTATCATCGCTCTGGGATGACAGACCTCAGATCACTGGGCTTGAGGACTAATAATACTTTTGCAGGTAAACATCCACCAGCAGACAGATGGATAAACACAGAGTGCGCTACACACACACAACGGACTACTAGTCACAGAGAGAAATGTGATTCCTGGTGGCGCACTGGTTCAAGTTCAAGCTTTTAATCAAAAGGCATGCAGTTCAAAACCACCAGCTGCTTCTTAGAAATCCTGTGGGGCAGTTCTACTCTATCCTGGAGGGTCACTAGGAGTCAGAATTCAACTCAGCGGCAGTGGGTATTTGTTGTTTTAAGAGAAATGATTTTGATACATGTCACCAAATGAATGAACCTAGTACCCTGTAGGGTTCCATTTACATGAAATATCTATAACAGACAAATCCATAGAGATGAAAGTTCATTCATTGTTGCCAGGAGCAAGTAGGAGGCGGAAAAGAGGGACATGGCTTTGGGGGCACTGAGTTTCTGCTTTAAAGAAACCCATCGCGATCAGGTTGATTCCAACACACATTGATCCTACAGGGCAGTGTAGAACTGCCCCATAGGGTTTCTAAGGAGTGGCTGGTAGATTTGAACTGCCGACCAGAAGGTTGTCTCCACAGCTCTTAACCATGGTGCCACCAGGGCTCCAAGCATTTGTTCAGAGGGATGAAAAGCATCTGGAAATGGACAGTGGTGATCGCTGTCCAATGTGGGGGAATGTAAGTAGTGTCACTGAATCATACATGTAAAAATGGCTGAGATGTTAATTTTTTTAAATGCATTTTAGCACAATAAAAAAATTAAAGGTAAATAATATGTAGGTGTATTATAATATGTGATGTAGTGATTAAGTGATGTAGTGGTTAAGTGCTACAGCTGCTAACCAAGAGCTTGGCAGTCCAAATCCACCAGGTGCTCGGAAACACTATGGGGCAGTTCTACTCTGTCTTATAGGGTCACTGTGGGTTGAAACCAACTCGACGGTAATGGGTTTGGTTTGGTTATATTAATATGTGTATACACAAGCAGATATATGAGTGATTAAGTTGCCAAATCTTTGAAATATAACACTAGGAAATTCTGAAATAAAATTACCATTCAAATGTGTTGATTAAAAAAACTAATGAAAGCACACTTGTAAGCCAAGCCAGCCAGTGCAAACTTGTAAATAATTCACTAAAGGTTGATATGGAATGAAAATCACTCCCCACCTGTTAGTTTCATCTGTCCCCCAGATGACTGGTTGTGGTACCCTCTGCAACGAAGGACCAAAGCGGTCAAGTCCACACCCATGACCATAGAAGAACTGGGTTTGTAGTCTCAGGCAGACGAACATTGTGGGACCAACACTAGGCTCAGAGTGGAGAGCCCAAGGTCTGGGCCTGACGTCTCCTCCAATCAGCTGTGTGACCCTCAAGATGTAATGTTTCTGGCTCAGAATTGGCCCCCACCCAAAATAGCCACTGCAGTTGAGTCCTGGGCTTCCTTGCTGTTCTGGTGTGAGATAACTGTCTTGGAGAAAAGAATGCCATATTGTGAATTTCATTTGTATAAGGCCATATCCAAGTGGTCCTCAGGTGAGGGCACCCCTGACCCACACCTGCCCTTGCCTCTGCCCCTTGCCACATATCTGGGACACTGCCACGCCTCAGGCTCAGAGAAGCTGCCTCCCACCATTGTGTGTGCCCCAGAGCTGTACATCCTTGGCAATGCATTCCGGAAAAAGCTAGGCCCTGTGGTCCAAACAGGAAACCCTGGTGGCATAGCGGATTAAGTGCTACATCTGCTAACCAAAAAAGCTGGCAGTTCAAATCTGTCAGGCACTCTACAGGGCAGTTCTACTCTGGCCTTTAGGGTTGCTATGAGTTGGATCTGACACAATGGCAGTGGGTGGGTTATAGTCCAAACAAGCCCTACCAAACTATCTACTTTCTAGACAAGGCTGACTTTCCTCACTGGAGGGATCAGAGCCTCTCTGTAGCAAGTGTCAAACTGGAAACTGTTGTCTTCGGTGTCTTCTGATCTGCAAAACCATGTTACCTTGAGGCCTGGTTGGCTGGCTGAAGGGAGTCCCACCTGGGGGCAGTTACCACCCGGTGACCTCTATTCTGTGTGTGAACTTGTAGTGAAATGAGTCTCCTTATGTCGCCTTCTGCTTGGGTTCTTTGGGAAAAAAAGCTTGAGGGATTTTTCTTAAGCCCTGAGAAGTTTACCTTTGTCCTAGTTTCTACCCCAGGGGATTTGTTATTCTTGTCCAGGTTGATTGACATTTCCTGGGCAAGCTGTAAACAACCTGGTTTGATCCTTTTTGCCTGATCCTGGGCTGTAGCCTGCCCTCAGATTTGTATGTACCTTGCAAGGATTGGTCAACAGACTATGCAAATGAGGTGAGTTGCATCCTAATATGCAGATGAAGCATCTGTGGCCTATGGAGAGTAGACTGGTCCGTTCAAGGCCCTAGTGGGAGAGCCCTGGTTTGAAATTGATGTGGAATGGAGTCTGTGTATTTAAGCAGCCAGCCTCACAAAGGCTTTTCAGGCAGAAAGAAGTAGACGATGAGAGAAGAAAGAAAAGCAAAGAGAAAAGAGGCAAGGAACTTCCTAAAAGAGCTGTAACACAAGTCAAGAGCTGTAGTACTGAAGACAGTGACAGGCCCGGAAGGGACCCAGTGGCAGAATCAGCTGCAAAAGATGGCAGAGCCAAAAGTAAGCCTGTCCTCTGGGGACCATGGGGAGGCCTGCACGGCTGAGAGGAACTGGAAAAGCAGTTCTACACTGAGGAAGGAAGGCTGCCTACATGCTTCCTGATCCTGACCCTGACTTTTACCCTGTGACTACCTTAATAGACCGTTTAACTATAAGTATGGTCTGTGATTTCTGCACGGCCAGTGCAATGAATCATCAAACCCAGCAGAGAAGTACAGAGTGCCCTGTAAAAAAAAAACTTCTTAGCTAGCCTCTTCGTTAACACTAAAATCCCTTTCTCCCTTGAGAGGGCTGACACATAAATAAAATTGTAACAGTCCCTTGTGACCAGTACTCACAAAGATTTTGAGTTTGTTTTCCTAGGCTATTCTTGACCAATATCCAGACAGGGTAATGCCAACTTTCAGCCCACTATTCAGATAGGCCACACTGTTCCTGAAAGTAACCAGCCTGTAGACAGCACAGACAACTTGTCTTAAAACAAAGGAACTGTATTTCTTCACCACCTCTGCTTCCTCTGAACAGCTGCATGCCTGCGCCCTTCACCTACCCACCTTTCCTCCTCTAAAACTTGCCAGGCTGAGAGATGTTAAGATGGTTTTGAAGGTTGCTAATCCACAGTCTTCTCAGGTTGCCAGCAATTTGAATAACATGCTTTTAAAAATTCAATCACGGTCTCTGCATATTGGCTTAGTAGTAGTGATGCTATACCGTGAGTCTACAACTGGGTTTTTTGGGTAACAGTGTCACAACTGATAAAAAGCTTGGAGTGGAGGTGTGTTTGACTTCCACCTCATAGAGGTGGATCAGCCTTGGGCTGATCCTGACTTGCTGCATTCACCCCGAAGTAAGACAGGTCCTGACAGTGACGCTACTACTGTTACTACTCCTATAATTTTAAAGAACCCTGCCCTGAGCTCCGCTGTGATGAGTCCCCATTTAGTGACAGAAGATTATTTCAAGACAGAAATTGAAAGACAGATAATAATGAAGATCCTCCTTGTATCTATAGTCATCTTTTTTATTTAAAAATCAAAACTCAAAAAGGTAAAATGAGGGATCCTTGAGGTGATGAAAATGTTCTGAATCTTGACTGTATCCAAGTCAATATTGTAATATATTACTATAGGTTTGCAAGATGTCACTTTTGGGGAACAAGTGTAGAGGGTGTGCAGGATCTCTGTGCATTACTTCTTAAAATTGCATGTGAATCTGTAATTATTGCAAAAAAAATTAATTTAAAAATGAAAAACTTAAAAATAAAAGTAACTGGCCTTTCAGCTCATGCATAAGGGAAGCGAATTCTAACATCACGAGTGTAAATAATAGATGAGTATTTTAGTAGGCATTTTAGTAGATCAGCTCCACCTCCTTTTGTATAAGAAACATTTTTAAATTATGGGGCTATGCTTTTAATAGGAAAATTTGATGTGTTAGCAGCTACTGGTTGATCTCTGCGCATTTTTCAATTGCAAATTGCACTTTAAAAATGCAAACAATTATTAATATTGATTTGGACTAAAACAATATTGAATTTCAATATATTTCCAGCTCTTTTATGAATTACCCTGTGGATATGGGGTGATTATGATGAAAGAGCATTTGCATGCTCAATTTCTTTTTCAGTGAGGAAGCTTGAAGAGGGCTGACATGCTCCATAGATAATAAACTTCACAGGGGCAAGTCTGGCCCGAAACTCCTTGGCCAAGACCTCGGACCTCGCAGCTGACACAGACTCTCTGCTCCACTTTCTTCACTGTGCTTTATTCATCCTGTGGTTGCACACAGCACAGGTATGAACACCTGTTCAAGGTCTGGGAGGAAATTATTTAGGAAAGGGAAAAAAAGGAACAATTATCATGTGTTTATAATATTCTAAGCACTATGCTGGGTATTATATAAACATCCCATTTAGCTTTCCCACAAAAGTCTCTGGAAATCAGGGCTTTGAACCAGTTAACACTGGTTCAGTCATGGCTTGTGTCATGGATTGAACTGTGTCCCCGCCCAAAATGTGTGTGGCAATTAGACTGGGCCAGGATTCTCAGACTTGTGTGATGTTCCTTTATGTTGTAAACCCTGCCTCTGGATATTAATGAGGGAGTATGAGCAGCAGCTGTATCGGTAGGGCAGGACTCAGCGTGTGGGACTGTATCATGCTTTGGGGCAGCTTCTTGGGATACAAAGGAAAGGGAGACGAGAAGAGAATGGGGGACCGCTTACCAGCTAGAAGAAATACTGGGAGCTGAGCACATCCTTTGGATAGGACTCAGGATCCCTGTACATCAGAAACTCCCAGTCCAGGGGAAGACTGACAACAAGGACCTTCCACCAGAGCCAGCAGAGAAAGCTTCCCCCTGGAGATGACACTCTGAATTTGGACCTTTAGCCTACTGGACTGTGACAAAATACAATTTCTCTTTTTAAAGCCATCTACTTGTGGTATTTCTGTTAAAGCAGTACTAGATAACTAAGAATTGGAACAGATTCAAGTTTTTGAAATTTGGGTGATCCAGCATGGTAGCCAGAATGGGAAAAATTACTGGTCTAAACCCTGAAACAGGAGACTCAGAAAAGGCAAAATAAGCCTCCTTTGGGTGCCCAATGTGTGAAACCAAATTACTGGCAGGAATATGGCAGTCACATACATTTAAAGTGACATGGTCAGCCACCATCTTTGAGTAGGGTAACTTTGTTTCCAACACAACCAGGCAAGAGATTTAGTTGTCATGCAACCCTTATACTGCCCTTGTTTTCTAAGAGGGAGATTAGGTTTCAAGCAAGACTTTGACCTGTAATTTTTCCAATTTCAGTTACTGTTCTGATTCACTCCAGTTTTAAAAAACTTAAAAATTTTGATCTCTTCTGATTTTGCTTCCTTGGCCATAACTGACTTAAAAATAACTAGCTGGAAGCCCTATTAGAAATAAAAACCGTTGTCCCTGTTTGTCACAGGCTTGACTCTCTGAAAGCAGATGGTGAGAAGAGGCTTGGGGTGCAAGATGCTTGGTAAGGATCCATTCTTGTGAAAGGAAGAAGGAGGAAGCAGAGCCAAGTGGAGAAGTTGGACAGCATACGTGCCCAGCCATTCCTCAGTGGGGAGCTCTGGTGTGGGCCTAGTGTGTGCCCTGAAGCAGACTGAGACCACTGGACTTCGATACGTTTACCTTATTCAGGAACTGGGTGTGGGTTTCTAAGGAAGGGAGTGACCTCAGATAAGGCAATGTGCTATAGCTGGAGAAGCTGACAGCTGGAGGCTGGCAACTGACCACATGTGCTGCAGCTAATCAGCGAGTCCTTACTTGAAGGAGCATCTGGGCAGCCAGTCTCCTCATCCACCTCCTCATTTTACAGTTGACAAAATTTAGGTCCAGAGACACTAACTGTGGCCAAGGTTACACAGTAAACAAAAGTCTTTCCACATCTCTCAAAGTCAAATCCTACCTCTCCCCACCCTATCCATTGCTTCTCCCAAACAGAAGCTCAGGTCAGACATTCTGACCTTCAGTGACTGAGACACGAAGGTTTGAAAATCTCTAGAAGGACGTACAGAAAGTAAGGGTAAATAAATACACTCGCCTTACTTCCAATGGTAACATCCCTGCAAATTCACACATACACATATGTATGCATACGTGCACACACACACACTCTCATGCACACACACTCATGCACACACATACATGCTCACACAACACCTCTTTTTGCCAATTATTTAGCTGCTAATGGAAGAAAGGGGCAAGGATTATTTGGGGTAAAAGTTCCCCTGACAGCACAGACACTGAATCTTGCCAAAGAAGAGCAGAGAATGTGAGCGGCTACACAGCCTTCGTTTACTTTTAGAAAACACTGAGCTGTTCACATTTTCCAGCTGCTCTGACATCCACAGCCACAGCAGGGAAAATTACAGGGAGGAAAAAAATTGCATATTTACTTCTCAAAATTGAAAGTTGGGGTATAATACGGACAGAGAGAAGTGTGTGAGTAAACCCAGAATGCCCTGGCCCCCAGCGGGGTGCAGCTGCTTCCAAGCTAAAAGCGGCAATCCAGATTCTAGAGGAGAGAATAGCAAGGAGGTCTGGCTTCCTTCCAGGGAATCCCTCTCCCTCTGGCTGGCACAAGGAAGCCCCAGAGGACTCGCCTTTGTATTCCCAGCTGCCAACAGTGCCTGGCACAGAGTAGATGCTTGGGCAATGTGTAGTGAGCAAAGCGGGGAGGAAGGAGGGAAGGGATGCCTGCACACTAGCATCAGTTGGGACCTTTGGCTTGAGGTCATGTGGAGCCCAGCAGGTATGCCCTAAGGCATGCCCAGGTCACAGGCACTGCCATCCCTGTTGGGTGCAGGCTAGCCTGACTAAGCTGGCTCCAAGAGTGGTCACCACATTCTTGAACCCATCAGTCCAGCGGGATTTTTTCCTGGAGTCGTCTACAGAAAAAGGTGGTCTCTTTCAATCTAAAGACTCACTAGGACTATAGCTGTACAGTTGAGTTTGTTGGCCCTATCCTTGTTGCTCCATGGAGAATCAGGTCTCCTTCAGGCTGCTAGGGTGGGGACAGAGCTGTGAGTTGTCTGCAAGTTCTAACGAGTGGCTCTGCACAAGACCGGAGCCTCCCTCCTCTGTGAGTCTCTGCTCTGTGTCTCCTTTCAGCTGACGTTCTGCGCGTCAGGTGTTTTCTGTTCCACTGGCTCTACAATGCCTCCACCTCCTTTCCCCACCAGATGCTGGAAAGCCAGAAATTTGAGCCTACCCTAACCTCTCTGCTTTTCCACCGTATATCCAACCTATAGACTTGTCCCCCTGTCTACCTTTTCCAGTTCCTCAGAGCAGCTCTGATTCAGCACCTGTTATCTGGACAGCTCCCTGTGCTGGCAGTGCTGTCTGCACCGGCATCTGCGACCACTCCCCTGCTCAAACCCATCAGAGGGTCATTTGTTGCCCAGCACTTCAAATCCAATGTCTCTGTATGACCCACGAGGCTCCTGAGGACCTAGTCCCCACCCCCCACCCGTGCCTTGTCTCACTAATCTGACTGTCCCCAGGCCAGACAAGGGAACTTCTGTGTTCCCAGAGCCCCAGGCTTTCCTCCAGCATAGGTAAAGAGTGACAGTCTACTGTAGTCCCTGAGTGGGACATGCATTGAATGCATTTAACACACTTGACTGCTAACCTAAACATTGGAGGGTCGAGATCACCCAGAGGCACCTCAGGAGAAAGAGCTGGCAACCCAATTCTGGGAAAAATCAACCATTGAAAACCCTATGGCACACAGCTGTACTCTTGGGGTTGCTGCGAGTTGGAGCTGACTCAACAGCACCCAATTTGGCTTAATGCAGAGGAAAGAGCACCGGGCGCGAGGGTCTGCTACTCAGCATGCCATGTTCTCACTTCCTCCTTTTATATTTCTGAGCTTCAGTTTTCCCAACTAGTAAGCAGGTCCCCAGTGAACTGGTATCACAGGACTGTGTGCAGGTGTCAGCTGTGGTAAGACTTCGTCCTGGAGTGAAGGGAAGAGCTCAGGGGGGCAGGTGGCAGGGTGCAAGCTCTTCTTGCAGGGTGCAAGCTCTTCTAGTCAGTCTTTTTCTCTTTCCAAGTGTCTTTGCTGAGTATCTGCTTCTTTGGAACAAAATACCCAGTGATCTGGTTTCTCTCTCTCAGCCTCAAGGACACAGGCAGAAAAGCTGCAAAACCTTTATGATCTCTGGACATGGCGCTTCATAGCATCTGCGTGTGAGGCCAGGGTGGTGGGCTGAGGGTGTAGGCAGAACCCCTTGGTCTGGATGAATCACAAAGCTAAAAGGGCACATAGAACCTATGCTGTGTCTTTGTGCCACCCTCTCTGCCAACCCCGTTAAGGGTCACTTGTGCCCTAAATTCTTACCTGACTGTGGAAAAGAGGAAGATGCTGGTAGAAATATACATTTTCATGCTGGGACCCAAAGTGTTTGAAGCAGGCTGTTTCCTCAAACACAGCGTTACTTTCATAATGAAAATTGTTTGTTAAATGACACACCCACTGACTATTGTTAGCAGACCCAGACCTTCAACTCTTCCACTGTGCAAATCTGGATTTTAACTTAAAATTTATTGATTCTTCAATTAGCAAGCAATGCGCCTTTTACAAACTTACTTGGACAGAACAAAGCCCATAGAGGAATTGGATTTGGCTCACAGTCTACCAGGCACTACCCTTACCATGGAAAGCGTAGCCTCGACTGGGGACTGTCAAGTGACTCCTGGATTAAAATGGTGCCCAAAGATTCAGGGAGTTTTGTGCAAAATCAGCAGAGGAGGTAAGCCTGTGCAGAGAGGCTGTGGTACCCTTGCTGGCTGGAGGCTGGTCCCTACGGTTCTATAACTGGATGGGACTCTCAGCAACACAGTTTCCTAGTGCAGGACACTTGCCTTGTCCTCGAAGACAGTTACTGGGCAGACAGAGGAGAACAGGCAGTAGAAGGGCACCACCCCAGCACTGCCCCCTCCTCCCACTCAGCAGTGCTGCACCCCACCCACACCCAGATGCATCCACAGAGTGATGCTCCACCCTGATCATTGGGGCAGGTCGCCGGTGGGACAGGAGGGAATTGGGGTACACTCAGGTCTGTTGCCCAGGTCTACAGGGGCCATCAGCTGCATGCAGAGTATTTGACATGAGCCCTGTGACAACCAGTGTATCTGGCAGCAAGTAGCAGAAAAACCAATTTGGTGGCAATCCTGTGGCTCTGTGGTGTCACTGGGAACCCAGATTCTTTCTCGTGACTTGTTCCTCTGTCCTCGGGGACAGGCATCACCCTCAAGTGGCTCCCTTCATAGTGGTAGGACAGCTGCCAGTCATGGTCCAGATCATAGGCATCCTCATTACATCCAGAGGAGAGAAGAAGCCCCATCTGCACCCGTGGAACAGAACGCCTGGACTCAGAGCTGGCAACCCTGGGCCAGTGCTTGACGTGAGGGCCATGCTCCGTGCTGGCGGACATAGGCCTAGATTATTACAACCAATCGCGGGCCGTGTGGGATAGAACTGCCCTCCTTGGAGCTGAGAGGGGGGCTCAGTCCCTCCCAAGCTCAGTGACAGAACACAGGACACGGGTGGGGAAGATGTGGAGTTGGCCTCCATGTCTACTAGGCATTCTCTTTTTCCATCTAAAAGCTGCATGAACAGCTATAAATCCATTTTACAGATGAGGAAACAGGCTCAGAAAGGCTGAGTAACTTGCTAAGGGTTGCGCAGCTGCTAGGTGGTAGAGCAGGGCTCTGGGTTCAGGTCTAATTCAAAATCTCCACTACTCCACTGCTGAGTGCCTCCTATGATGGAAGAGGCCACCTCCTGGTTCGCGTCAACACAGACCTAGGGTCAGTTGTGTGGTCAGTCAGAGGTGGCCGGACCCTGGCCTTGGCTCCTCCTAGAAGCCCTCTCTGATCACACTCTGGCCTGCAGCACTGACCCACAGGTGCCTAAGTGGACACTAGCCTTAAGGACAGCCCGCAGAACAGCAAATGCTAACAGGCCCTGAGAGTCTTTGAGTATGACACATCTGTCACTCTGCACCGCTACACATGGTGACATGATGGGGGAGCACAGAGGCAGCTTTGCCTCTGGCTTGTCCTAGGGACAGAATAGTTATGCACCTGGTTCTGTGGGCCCGAGGGCACTTGCGTGAGCGGATCTGTGTACACACAGGTACGCACACACGTGTTTCAGAACCTCCCCTAGCACCCCGTGGCCACCATCTGGGAGCGGACCACTCACAGCCAAGGCCATTCACACCAGGCACCTCCCCCCGAAGAGTGACCATGCAGACCTCACCCCCAGCTCAGCTGTGCTTGCTCCCCAGTCATTTTCCAGGGTCAGGCCTCCTTCCTGGCAGGGGACCGCCAACCTGGAGGGCGGAGGGGGGCTGGGGAGGCAGGCCTAGGAAGCGGTACCATCTGCCACCTGGGCCACCCACCCCACTTCCCCCGCATCCCTTCTCCGCCTCGGGGTGCATCACTCTGGTGACCCCTGGGAATTGGAAGCTAATTTTCCACGATCATTAGTGATGGAAAGACCTCAAGTTCTGCCTTTAATTAAAGTCAAGCATGAGGCTGAGGAGAAGCGCCACACGCTGCCGTCCTCGTCTCTCTTGTAAAAGCCGTATGCAAATAATTAAGCAAGGCAAGGAAGCCATAATTAAAAATTTCACAGACCCCCTCATTAGTGCCACAGCCTCCCAGGGAAACAGGATCGTGCCCCTCCCCCAGGCTGACGGCAGTTCCAGCAGATGGCTAATTGGGGCTGGGGACAGGCAGGTCACCTAGGTAACACTGTGTTTGGACAATGGGCTGGTGGGGCTGCTGGCCTCCCTAGCCTCCAGTGGTGACCTCTCACCTCTACTCAGGACACCTCTAGCCAGGGGCCCCTAGGGTACCAGGTGGGTGTCGGGGTGAATGTATCTGTCTATTCATTCATCCATCCATCATAGGGCAAGGAGGCTCAGTGACCCAAATCTCCCAGCCTCCCGCAGCCCCATCCTCCACTGGTGCACAGCTGGGATGAGAGGTCACAGCTAGAGATTCCTGCCGCCAGACATTCTCAGCACCCTGGGGAAAGCGAGAGGCAGGCGCAGCCTTCTACCGAGGCTGCCCTGCTGAGGTCTCTGTGTTTCCTGCAACAGCCTCTGTCCCACAGATTCCCCCAGGCCTGGCAGCCACCTGAAGACAAAGGGCCACGGATTATTGTGCACAGATAGGTAACCCCATATCTCATAAACACCCTCTCTCAGCCCTAGCTTCAATCAGTATCTGGGAAACTGGGAGGAGACCTGGGGGTCTCAGACTCAGAGGCTTCTAGCTGAGGGCAGCCTGGCAGGGGACCATATCTAACCCCACTGTTCCACACTTCCTTTCTTCTCCTCTCCCAGGGTCCCTGGCATACGTCTTTAGCACCTGCAGACATCTGGTTCACCTCACGTCCCAAATCAATTCTCTCCACCAGTCACCGCAGGCCTAATCTCCACTGTCTCATTGACATTTCCAAATGAATATTCACTCGTCCCAATCACAGCCACTTGTTTTCCGTCTGGCCTGATCAATGGCACTCCTCTCAAGGAATCATGCTCACAGAGGCACTGATTGACATCTGGGAAGCCACCCAGCATGGGGAGGAGGGGATGGGGGACTAGATCTGTCCTCCCAGCCACAAGGCCTGGACACTGGCCAGCTCAGCTCACCCCAGGACCACGGGCCCTTGGGCTGTACCAGAGAGCACACTCATGGCTGGGACCCTCATTCTCTGCTAGTAAAAGTCTCACACCCTCCTTTAGTTGCTACACATGCAAGCTCAGTGTGATTAAAATCAATTCCAGACATAGTTCTTCTTTTAAGGGCTTCGGGCAAATCATTCTTAGAACAAATACAACCAAAATGTCCCTGGAAAGCAAAGATGGCAAGACTTCAGCTGCTTGTGCTGAAGACATCATCAGGAAAAACTGCTCACTAGAAAAGGACATGGCGGTGGTAAAGCGGAAGGTCAGCCAATATAAGGGACACCCTGATGGGACAGATTGACCCAAGAGCCACCGCAGAGGACTCCAACATAGAAACCATCACAAAGACGGCACAGGACCGGGTGATGTCATGCTCTGTTATACCCAGGAATATCAACGAACACCATCATAGAGTTACAGTTACATAGAGTTACAGGAAGACAGGTCTAGTGACCCACTTCTACAAAAGCAGCTATCGGAAACCTCACGCAACACAGTTCTACTGTGGCATACGGGGGTGGGTGTCACCATGAGTTAGGGTGGACTTGACAGCAGCTGGTATCTTTCCCCTACATGTTCTGAGAGTTCCTTGGGAGGCCCCTCATTTCTCTGACTTCTCCACGCACGGAAGCCAAGCAGCCCTGGCAGTCACAGCTCCCGCTGCACCTTCGCTTCCTGTCCCTCGGCGCTGTCGTCGTTACAAATGCATCTGTGTAAGAAGCTGCACTGTTAGCCACTGTCACAAGACAGGCAGGATGCTATCAAGAAGTATCTGTGACATTCAGCCCGATGGGAAAGCAGATCATCACTTACGCAGGGTATGCATAAATGCTATCTTACTTTTTGATTAGTATTTTTTATTCATTATGAAACATTTCAGATGTTAAAGGACAACCAGTGTATCTAGTACCCAACTTAAGGAATAAAGCAAATAGCAATATTTGGGGTCCCCTCGGTACCCCTTCTCCTACCTACGGCTTCCTCTCTCCCTCTGCTCCAGAAACATGACCATTCATTCAGTAAATACTTAATAAACACTGACTAGACTATCTGCCTGACCCTCTTCCAGGAAACTGGGATTCATCAGAGAGCAAACTACAGATCCTGTCCTGATAGAGTCACATTCCAGCCAGAGACAGATGGACAGCACGGAACCAGAACACATTGGGGAAGTATACATGAAGCTACCAAGGGGCCCAAAGAAACAGAACAGGCTGGGGGACTGGGAAGCCTGGAGGGCAGAGGCAGGTGGCAGGATCTAAGAGTGTGAGAGAGTGACATTCGAGCTATGCAGTATAGAGAAATAGTCTGTACAAAGACCCTGGGGAAGCATCATTCTTGATGCTTAGTGTCTGGAAAGACAAGAGCATGAAGGAGAGAGGGAGGACATGAGGTCAGAGAGGCAGGGGAGGCCAGCCGTGTGGTCACTGCAGGAACTCAGTTTTTACTCTAATGTGACCCCTCCGGCCATGTGGGTAGGCAAGGGTGGAAGCAGGGAGGCCAGTAAAGAGGTCCCCCACAACAGTACAGGTGAGAAATCTTGACTATCACAAAGAATTTGGCATCTGCCAAATAAGAAATGGCACTGTAAGAAATGGCACTTTTAGAAGGGCTTTTTATTTGGACGTTGAAAGTTACATGCTTTTACTTCGATGGTGTGAGATCAATGGGTGCCTTGGGCTCACTTGCTGGCCATAAGCTTCTCTGAGATAGATTATTGTGGATCCTAGAAAAAGTTGTTAAGTCTCTCTCTATCATGAGGTGCAGGACAGCTGGCTGCCCAGTAGTCATAAGACAGCCCCAGGATAATGAGATAGACAGTGGTGGCTGACAGCAGGGCTCTGCTGCCTGGGTCCACCCCCGGCTCCACTATTTCACAGCTGTGTCACTCCGGGTGCATTACTGCACTGCTCGGTGCCTCAGTTTTCCCATCTGCAAAACAGACAAGTCATAGCTACCTCTCAGAGTCATTACAAGGGCTTAGTGGCAATACAAGTGATGCTCTTAGACCAGTGCCTGGTACACAGAGAGTACTCAACCGTGTTAGCAACTGCTTCAGGGAAGATGAACTGAATTCCCCGAAGTGCTTTTTCTCAGGCAGTTCCATCAACCTTGAGTAAAATGCCAGAGAGAGACGGGAGCCACGGACGCATCCAACAAGGCTGTCCTAGGAAAGCCCCAGGAGCTAAGGCTGCAGCCGGCTCACAGAAAGAGCTTCCAGGAATCTGGTCCTTAAGCACGTCATCAAGAGAGAAAACAAGCAACTATTCCCAGCATGAAGCCTCAGAGCTGCAGCCTTGGGTCATCAGAGGGTGCATGGTGACCTCAAACTTCTGTGTTCTGGAAACGATTTCAACTACATCTGCTCAATACGCCAAACACCATTCGCAATGACAAATCTCCAAAGTTTAATGCACTTGGTCTTTTTGTTGTTGTTGTTCTCCTCCTAATGATCTATATTTATACCAACTTCTACCTGCAGCCCATAAACCCACCAAGCATCTCTGACAAATTCAGTTCAGGCCAGGAAAATACCCAGCATGTACTTGGAACACACTGTGTTCCAGTCTTCACAGAATCAGGAAACCACCCTGGCACTCAGCGTATTGGTTTTTATTTCTACATAATTAATTACTTGATCGCAAAGTTAAACTGTTCATACAATTGGCAAAATGTTAGAAGCTGATGCCTGGTAGTGAATGACAGAGTATATTGTGCAACTTACAGTGAGGTTGTCCCCTGGTGTTCACATACACGTTATCTTACACACACACACACAAAACACACACCCCTCTGATATTGATCACAGCATTACTAGGACACTCGTCATGGAAGTCTGATATTAGTTTCCAGTTCAGCTTGATTTACTTGGAAGAAACTAGACTTGGGTTCAGAAATATCATTAATTCTCTTGATAGTCTCCAGGGCTTAATAAAACAGCACTTTCTCGCAGATGGCATCTTCTGCCAGTGTCACACCTACACACCTGAGCACTTGGGCACCACCGATTGCCCATTTGTCACCACTGATAGCCGAATAATAGATCTGACCTTTTGCAAAACATGAAGCCCAAAGTGGCTCCTTTGGTTCTTCATGAAGTCCTCTGGCTGCTTCTTCCTCAGTCCCCGTGTCCTGTGGAGGTCTGGCTGCCCTCCACACAAGGCATCATGGGAGTTCCCCACCAAGGTGCCCTGCACCCTTGGGGTTCACAAGGGTTTGGTACAGAGGGGTGTCAGGTGTCTGGGGTCCTGAGGAAGTGTCCCGTTGCTAAAGCCTCTTGTGTGACGTGCAGTACGCTCTTTTCCTAGGGTCACTGGGTCACTGTTATAAACGGAGCCCTTGTGGCTCAGGGGCTAAGAATTCAGTGGCTAACCCAAAGGTTGGCAGTTTGAATCCATCAGAATAAAGTACCACAAACTAGCTGGCTGGTTTACCGTCCTAGGGCTCTGGAGGCTGAGAGTCTGAAATCAGGAGGCTGGCCATGTTGATTCCTTCTGAGGACTCTGTTACGGATTGAACTACGTCTGCTCAAAACTGTGTGTCAACTTGGCTAGGCCAGGGTTCCCAGTACTGGGTGAGTGTCCACCACTGTGTTGCCTGATGTGATCTTCCTGTATATTGTAAATTCTACCCCCTATGATATTAATGAGGCAGGATTACAGCAGTTACATTAATGAGGCAGGACTAATCTACAAAATTAGATTGTGTCTTGAGTCAACCTCTTTTGAGACATAAAAAGAGAGAAATGAGTAGAGAGAGAGAAGGGCCTCGTAACCACCTCGGAAGCAGGACTGAGAGCAGAGTATATCCTTTGGACCCGGAGCTCCCACGCTGAGAAGCTCCGAGACCAGGAGAAGACTGACAACATGGACATTCCTCTGGAAGCTACACAGACAGAAAGTCTTCCCCTGGAGCTGGCACCCTGGATTTGGACTTCTAGTCTCCTAAACTGTGAGAGAATAAGTTTCTCTTTGTTAAAGACATCCATTTGTGGTATTTCTGTGGTAGTAGCACCATGTAACCAAGACAGGCTCTGAAGAAGACTCTGTCTCTGCCTCTCCCCTAGCTACAGGCGATGGTTGATGATCCTCGGTGCTGCTTATCATTCCCATCTCTGCTGTCCCCTTCGCATGACTGTCTTCCCTCTGTGGGTCTCTTTCTTGTCTAAAGGACACCACCCTGATGGGATCAAGGCCCATCCTATTCCAGAGGACCTCATTTTAACTGACGACATCTTCAAAGTCCCAGTTTCCAAACAGGGTGACATTCACAGGCTCAGGGGTGACAACTTCAGCATAACTTTCTGGTGGCCGGGGTGCAGGATACCACCCAGTCCATAATGGAGTTGTGTAAGAAAAAATAAAATCTAGAGGTTTTGGAATCAATATGACACAATCTTGGTCCAGCACCACTGACGGTAAGAGGGTGGTTCTGCAGCACTGCCCAGAAGGTGCCACCACCTCAAGGAAGGAGCACCCCATATAAGTTCATCACTGATACGGACCTTAGGTGTTAGCTCCAGGTCCCCGGAGCACACAAAAGCCAGAGCCCTGATCTTGTAGTCTGGTTTGCAGATGGCAGCTTGCCAGAACAGGAGGGGATGGCCGGGCACCCAGCCCTGCCTGGGCTGTTAGAAGCAGAAATATCCCTGTAGTCTGTGTGCTTGTTTGACGCAGAAAGTCATGGCCACAGAGTATTGATGCCTGTGGTGGATATAAATAATCCTACTTTGGAGACCCTTTGATTTCCAGCATGCATCAACAGGATCAACCTGTGGGAAGGATAAAGCCGACAGTGCAAGAGAAATAGGGTTCCTGAGCCTCTGAGTCCCCTAATACAAGAGTCAAAGTTTTCCTAAAAGTACATGCTCTTATGTCCCTGACACAGACTGAAAACAGTGGTATAAATGGCAGTATAAATGCACAACGGCAGCCCAGAATGTTCCCAACAAAGAGTCATGGGGTGTGTCAGGGTGGGGTTTTCTCAAGATCTCTCTCACTAGGATTTCTGCAAAGCCCCACCCAACCAGGCAAATTGGGACATTTTACCTTCTATACTTTGCTTCATGCAGGTATAATTTTGTAATCTAAACACCCTGCTAAAAATCTCTCCAATTACTGAATATTCTTTTTCAGTGCTTATAAATTACTCTCCTCCTCCACAGAGAATCCAATACACCTGCCCGAAGTTCACCTGACCTGTTCCTCTTCCACTCATCTCCCTGGAGAACTGTTGTTCAACAACCATGTCTGAAGAAGGCAGAAGGTCAATTCCACTTGCTTTTTCAATCCCTAATTGTTCAGAGGCTTCCCTTTCCTCTTCAGCAGGGCCACTGGTTCTTCTTCCCACTTCACACAACTATGGACCACTCCCCAGCATCCATCATGGCAAATGGTAGATTTGCCTGGAACTTGTGCATTCTTCCAGGCCTGTGATAAGAAGGCCAGGAAAGGCTCTCAAAAGGAAGGCAAGATTTTAATCAGCTTGCATGGCATGTGTGGTGCAATAGATTGCTTTTGCATGGGCTTCTCTCCATGGTCTTGTAACTCCCATCCCAGTGGCAGGGTGGAAATTATGAAAATAAGGTAATTGTGGCCAAAGGGGATTAGTTCATGGTGCTGTTCAGCTAGGCTTAAAATGAGTCATCCTGGAGACAAAAGGAGAGGAGCTAATCACCACCAAAGGCAAACCAGAAGCAGGAGTGTGTCCTTTGGACCCAGGAGTCCTGTGCTGAGAATCTCCTGGAACTGGGAGATTGAGAGAGAGAGAGAGAGAGACAGCCATAACACAGAGGACCTCAAGAAGTAGCAGCAGAGCCAACCTGCCAGTAGGACACTGCACAGCCCATAGAGAAAGAAATCTGAGTGCTTTGGGGCAAAAGTCTTGCTGGCAGAGTAGAGTGCTTCCAGGGCACTCAGTGGAGCTAGGTTTGCTGACACACAGAGCTAGAACTGAGGCCTTCGGGCTGAGGCTTACTGGCAGAGCGGGGTGCCTCCGGACGCTCACTGGCAGAACTGAAAGAGCTCTCCAGCATTTGCCCCAGCAGGGCAGACACAGAGGTGCCAAGGGCCACAGAGACCTGCCTGCAGGCATGACTGAGAAGGAGCCGTCCTGAGGGAAACACTGTATTCTGAGCACTCCCGAATCTGAATTGTCCCCTGTTCCTTCTCTAATAAGCCCCATAACTGTGAGCACTGTTTATGAGTTAGGCAGGGCCATTGTGATGACTTATCGAACTCAGCAGAGAAGTAGAGAGTGCCATGGGAGGAACAGCTGGTGTCAGAAATGGTGAAGACAACTGAGAGAGCAGACATGCATGTCCTCCGCCTCGTGGAAATCAGCCTTGGTCTGCTGGTCTTGATCCTCTTCTCCAGTCTGGAGTTAGGGGAGGTCAGGTATCGCCTCACATTGTTTTTATCATACAGAAAAACCGGGGTCCCTGAGCTGTAAGCCCCATTCCCCGGCAGCAATCGCCCAGAGGCAATTCAATCAAACGCCTTCCATATTCCCTAAGAATCCAGGCAGCCTCGGTGCCTACACCCAACAGCAGAAGGTGCAGACTCCGGGGGATGAAGGCGCCTCAGCATCATCTCTCCGACAGAGACCATGGAAAAGACAGCGTCAGATTGGTTCACTTGCACGTGAAACGTTAGAGCCACTCCCAATCTTGCCCTCAGACTCTGTTGTTTTGGGATGGTATGAAATGGCCCTAAAAACAGCCAATATTTCTCCGCTGACACAAGGGCATAAATCCTTTCATCTTCAGGGCTTTCTCTGTGGTATTGATTCTTCTGCGAACGAAGGCAGATGGTTTCGATAGAGCATCATCTCACATTCCCCCGGCTTGATTTATGGATTTCTTTGTGCTTTACCTGAGCACAAACGAGCCTGGCATTATTTCTTGCACACTTGTCAAATTAAGGTAAGATATTCTTATTGACCTTTAAACCCCCTCAAAAGAATGTGTCTGAGACATTTTCCAGCCGGCATTGAAATGAGCTAGGCCCTCAGATGCCAATTAAGAGCATGTAATTATGAAGGGATCGTCATTGTCTGTGCTTCGGGTAATGATTTAATTTTAGTTTTATGTGTTCACTGAATGGAAGAGAAGAAAAGATGCTGAGTTACGAACAGCCTCGTGAAAACGATGGGAACAGTTTGGCACTGTTTATTCCTTAATTTACCCAAATGGGAAGGAGACGGAGGAGCTTGGCACCCGGGCCTTCCAGAAGGAAGGAACACTTCTTGAGAGGTGCCAGAGCGGCAGGGAGGAACGAAAATAGAGACAAGGCTGGTTCCCTGCGATGTAACCAAACAGAGCCAGCGAGGGTGTGCAGTGAGTCTAGCTTTAGGCAAGGCAGGAAATTCCGTTCCGATGCTTGCAGAAGGCTTTCCTCCTACGCAACTCTCCCACTGGCCTTCCCACAGCCAGGCCAGACCCAGCCGAAGCGTGGCAGCATCCCCACAGGGCTGACCATCATCTGTGGAGACACAAAGTGGACACGCTCCTCTTTTTCCTCCTTGCGCTGGCCCATCCTTCAAGGTCAACAGAGGCTGGCTGCGTCCGTCCCAGGCTAGCTTCGGTGTATACACACATAGGTGCAGCCGTGACCACACAGGGCCTGGCCCACGTGGCTGGCTCTGGCACGACTGTGATCCCTTTCAGCAACTAGGCTCTAATTAAGTCTATTCCCAAATCTTGTGAAGCGAGCGAGGCGGATTCCATCGGTAAAGCCCAGCTGCATTGCTCGGCACCTCTCTCCACCTCTGTCTTGGTATCTCACATGCAAACATAGAAGCTGTCCCCAGGCCCTCTCTTCCCTTCCTCCAAGCGGTCCCCAAGTTTCCTCTCCTCTCACTCCCAGGCCCCCTGCACCGCCGGCCTGCCCTGGACTCCCCTCACCTTCCACTTCCCTCTCATCTCTGTTCTGGTAACTGCCCTTTCCTGTGTCACTCTGTCACCTCTTCCTTCTGGGAGGGACTGATGAGAGTCATCTCTTTCTCATTCTATCAATGCTGCACAAAAGCCCTGGGACCACCAGGCAGGGAGAGTTCTTATCAGGCCAGGACAGACCGAGTCCACATGTGTTAGTGACTATTATGCAGTGATCCACATGGTATGTACACACACACACACACACACACAGACAGATACAGACACAGACACAGACACATACACAGACAGACACAGACACAGACACCCCTGGGTTTACCCCTGACTTCCCTGGTCACATAAACCTGAGGTGTTCAGTCCCCACACACAATGGTTCCATCTCTAGCTACACAACTAATGTGGCCCGCATGTCTGCATGCTAACAAGGCCTTCCCATCCTGCAGCCAGTGACGCTTCGTCCTCAGCCCCCGCAGGCTGCTGAAAGCTGAGTGAGCCAGCCCACCTGGGGAAGAGACTTCCTGACCCGGAGACCAGGGGGCCAAGGCTGGAGTCACCTGGGCTGGCAAGGGCCCTAGCTTTCAGCGTCTACCTTCAGTGACTCCCTCAGTCTCTTCCCAAATCCAAAAATGCTGCTCATCTGCCCCAAGTCTGACTCCATCAACCATCTCCCCAGAGCTGGGCAGACCGTCCCTCCCAGTGCTCACTTCTCACATGCTAACCGAGTGCCAGCCACGTGCCAGCTGAGAGACAACAGGCCTGCTTCCTCCAGGAGCCGCAGAGGGGCCGTCCCCCGGGGGCCCTGGTCCTGGGCGCCACCAGCCCACTGGCCATCCTATGCTGCCAGAGGAGACCTCTGGGAAGTGCTGGAGAAAATCAGTGACTCGCATCTACAGAGCCCTCAACAAGCCCCCCAACGTGATCGCTCCGAAGCACTGCCTAAAACTCCTCATTTCCGCGTCTCTCTATCCTCACACCCACATGGGTCTGACGGCCAAAGGAAGCCAGGGGTCAGCAAATTACAGCTCACTGGCCAGATCTTGTAAAGAAAGTTTTACTGAAACAAAGCATAGGATGATCGGTGGGATGGTGGCACCCAGGACCAAGGTCCCCGGAGGACAGTCATTTCCATATTGTCCGTGGCTGATTTTACACTGCAGTGGCAAAGCTGAGTAGTTTCAAAAGAAACTTGTTGGCCTGAAAAAACCTAAAATTTTTGCTATCCGGCTGTTTAAAAAAATGTTTGCTGACCTTTACCTTAAGCTACATATATTATTAGAAATCACCTGTGATATAACTTTTGGGGATGTCCAAAAAACTTTGGGTAAGTTCTTTGAATGTTACCACTCAAAGGATAAAAATGAAAATTCCAGAGGCTCAGCATAAATGATGCAAGTTCCGAATTCTAACTCCATACAAAACCAAACCCAAACAGGAAAGACCTTTGCCATCAGGCTGATTCCAGCTTATGGCTGCACATACCTCTAACACCATTTGTCTCTTTATGTCACACTTGTGCTCAGGAACATGTTCACACTGCACAAAGCTTAAAACATGATCAAAGTCCAGATCCCTTTGAAAGCTGCTTCAATTTAGTCCACTCTACCCTGAAACATTGGGTTTATTTCCTTACAAACTTTGTTCTAGATACAGACTTAGAAATATGTAAATGCTAAATAGTTTTGGTTTGGTGTGTGTACGTGGTTTTTAGTCATAAATTGTGTATATGTTCTATACACATATAAGGATGTCACCTTGAAGACCAAAGTGTGTCTGGCCCAAGCCATGGTATTTTTCAATCACGTCATACACATGCAAAAGCTGGACAAGGAACAAAGAAGACAGAAGAATGAATGCCTTCTAATTGTGGTGTTGCAGAAGAATGTTGAATGCACCATGGACCGCCAAAAAAACAGACAGATCTGTTCTGGAAGAAGTACAACCAGATGCTCCTTGGAAGCAAAGATGGTAAGACTGCATCTCACACACTTTGTACATGCTGTCAAGAAGGATCAGTCTCTGGAGAAGGACATCATGCTTGGTAGAGCGGAGGGTCAGCAAAAAAAGATGTCCCTGGACAAGACAGAATGAAACAGTGGCTGCAACAATGGGCTTAAGCATAAAAACGATAGTGGAGATGATGCAAGACCGGGCAGTGTTTCACTCTGTTGTGCACAGGATCGCTACAGGTCGGGACCAACTTGATGGTACCTAACAGCAACAACATATTCTACAGCTTTCATTTCTCACTCAACAATAGTCTGGGATGTCTTTCCTAGTTGGTACATACAAATCTATCTCACACTTTCTAACTGTCCAGAGTATTTCAAAGAGTGAGTATTGCAAAGCCTAATCTCCATGAATACAAACATCCTGAACAGCTAGTTGAGTTTGGCATAACTGGCCTTCTTTCTTCCCAGTGAAGGCGACCTGCTGTCTCCTACACCTTGAAAAAGGGTCATGTCAGTCCCTGCTACACATCCCATCTATCTGAAGGTGCCCCCACCCTCAACAGCCCTCTAGTCCTCATCTGTAGCAGCCACACTGCCCAAGAGTCCCTGCGTGGCCCTCAGCATCCCTGGCAGTCCTGAGACCAGTGACTCCCAATACCCCATTCAAAGAAGCCATTTGAGAGGAGAATCACTGTGAATATAAATGATTTTCTCAGAAGCCTAACTTTTTAAAAGGAAAAATGAATCTAGCCCTTGCAAATAAAAAACAGATTGAGAAGATGAGCTTCGTGGAATGACTTAAACAGGAATTCAGAGTTGGCACCCACTGGGAACAGTGCAGCAAAGGCAGACGTTTGGAACAGGCAGAGCCTAGAGCTTGGCTCAAGAACACCCCCTTCACTGTCTCATCTCATCCTCTCCCAACCCCCACCTTCACCATCTCCTCCTGCTCCTCACCCGCAAACCCTCACTGAGCCCCACCCACCCACCGAAAAGCAGCTTGTGGACAGCCCTAGGACCACAGCCCAGCCTCGTCCTGGTGTTTTCAAGTGAGGCCCTGAGAAGGGACTATCACATGCTGAGCGGCCAACAGGTAGAAAGGGCCCTGTGCCTAGGACACGTCAAGTGAGGCTTGAGGGAGGTAGAGGGTGGGATGCAGGCATGGGGAGGGCAGGAAGAGTGTACACAGAGGAGACACGTATGCAATTTTCCACTTTAAAAGCTTCCTCTGGCTGCTGATGGAGATGAGATTTGTGGCCGCTCTTCTGTTCATCCACTGTGCCCACCAATGGGCAGCCTAGTGGATCCTGGTGGGTGCTGGGCACACATCAGGTGGGAGAAGCAAGGATCCTGCATGCAGCTGGCTCCGGGGCTAAGGAGCCTGCGAGGCTGACTGGCTGGGCGATGGCTATCCCTTCGCTCGTGATGGCTAAACCATGGGAGTGCCAGAACACTTCTGGTGCAACTGTGTGCTTGTGGGGAAGGAGAATGGCCCCACTGGGAACTAAACTCTGCTCCAGCTGAAGTCCTTGAGGACCTGGGTGAAAATGCCCACTGGGGTGCTGACCAGCTGGATAACTGTGCATACGGGGCTTAACCTTGAGCTCTTCTCACTAACAGTCTGCAGGAGTTTGTTATAAGAGGTAACACACACAACGCACTGGATCTAGGGCCAGACACACGGGGACCTTCAGCAAACACGTACTAGCAGCCAGGCCTTCAACAGGAGCTAGTAAATAACACTTTCCTGTGTGTCGCTGACAAGAAGACAGCAAGGGAAGATTCCCTTCCAGAATAAAGTTCCCTCCTCCTCCACCACCACCAGTCCCGGCTACCACATGCACAGCCCATGCTGCCAATACCGTGGGTTCTAGTCCCAGCACAGGGAGTTAGGGGTACTAGAAACATTGCTTCCTGCCATGAGCTCGCCTATAAATAGATGCTGTCTGCTGTCCATCTCTGAGCATGTAGGGGGTTTGAAAGCTAAGGATGGAAGCTGAGGTGAGTAGATGGGAAAGGAACATCTTTGTTTTAAAAAGCTGCTTAGAACAGAAAGGAAAGGACTTTCTCTGTTCAGAATGATAATAAACACTTGCAAAACTGGGCTCAAACATATCTACTATGGTGAGGATGGCACGGGACTGAGCAATGTTTTGCTCTGTTACGAAGAGGGTCACTATTGGTGGGAATCTACTCCTAACAACGACAGCAGCAATCATCTGTTTAACCTGTTTTTCCCCAAAATTCCCATGGGAAAGACAAAGTAAATACAAAAACTGAGAAGGGGTGGAGCCTGTAGCCATGGAGGAAGCCTGTCAGGGTGAAATGGAAAGCCAGACACAGCAAAGAATTCCTGACAGCCATGGTGAATACGACACATGGCGACGGCTAGATAGTCATTCAGAATGCAAGGTCAGCAGGCCTAGGAGACCCTGGAGACCTAACTCTGAAGTCCAGGAAAGCTTTGGAAGAGGGCCAGAGGTCAGCCCCATGTGGTGCCCAGCCATGCACAAACCTCAAGACTTCAAAATACAGCTTCAGTCCATGAAGTCCAACACATTAAGGAAAAAGGAGACTTGACAAATCACCAAGTCACAAAGCTTTCAACACTTTCTAAATAAACCAACTAGGTAAGCAAAATTAAGTGAGATGTGCCTAATCAATATAATAAATACTAAAAATAATAAATACAGCACTCTCTCACACCTTTGGTTTCCCAGCAAACAGAATTCACAGTTTTCTCAGTCACTCATAGATAATTTACACATCTGGGCTTAGATTAAAGCACAGGGGGAAAAAAATCTCAGTAGAAGTCTTTACTCAACTACAGCATAATAAAATAGAATCTAACAAAAAAAAAGAGATACAAAAACATTCACTACAGCATTGTTTTTTAATAGCAAAAAGTAGGACGATATAAATGGCCATTAGCAAAACACTGCTTGAACAAACTTTGATTCATCTAAACTCTTGAATCCTATGCAATTGTTAAAGAAGTGCCTCCAAGAAGAACTTGTCCTGCTGGTTTCTTTCTGGATGGGAGAGGGGAAGGTGGAGAGAAGGGGACAGGTGCTTGTTAGGAGGATACTAGAAATGTAGAGTGAAAGGGAGGAGTGTGCTATCACTGAGTGCGGAGAACGGATGGAGCTGCAGACAGGTGGGGATGCAAAATTGATTCCGATTGTGTACTTTCACTTAATCACAATTAAAAAAAAAAAGGCAGCACCTCCAAGAAGAACCAGACAGTGCCCAGCTGCCACCAATGACTGTTTTGACAGGGATCACAACAGAGGATCACAATAAAGGCAACTGAGTCACCTGGGGACGTGGGAGTTCAGTACCAAGATTGTTCTGACAGGGATCACAGATATGGTGGGAGAAAATACAGAGCAAAATTCAAATTCACAAAAAAAGGAAAAGAAAAAAAAAAGACCAGACTTACTAGTCTGGCAGACACTTGAGGAAACCCCAATACTGTGTCCCCCAGACACCCTGCTAACTGAGAACTGAAGCCACTAATAAAGTCCACCTTTCAGCCAAAGGTTTAGGCAGACCTATAAAACAAACAGTACCACATGTGAGGAAAGTGGTTCTTAGTTCAATCAAGTGTATGAGACCGTGTGGGCAACACCTCCCAAGAGCAAAGACAAGACAGCAGGAAACCAAAACCCACTGCCATCAAGTTGATTCCAACTTACAGTGACCCTATAGGACAGAGTAGAAATGCTCCATAGAGTTTCCAAGGTGCGCCTGGTGGATTCAAACTGCCAACCTTCTGGTTAACGGCCAAAGCACTTAACCACTGTACCACCAGGGTTTCCAGACGGCAGGAAGGGGCAGGAAAACTGGACAAATGGACATGGAGAAAGAGTGCTGACACATTGCAGGGATTGCAGCCAATGCCACAAAACAAATTGTATGTAAATTTTTGAATGAGAAACTAATCTGCACTGTAAACTTTCACCTAAAACACACACACACACACACACACACACACACACACACACAGAACTCTATTATTAAGTTCTAGGAGAGAATAAGGAAGACAGTAGAAAGAACAATACATTGAGAAGATGATGTCTGAAAATGTTCCAGAATTAAGGAAATATGGGTCCCTTAGACCAAAAATGTACACAGAATGCTATGCAGAGTTGAAAAAAAAAAAGAAAACCCATAAAAAATTCATCCATCCTAATTAAACTCTAGGACACCAAAAACAAAGAGAAAAATTTTAAAGGTTACTAGAAAGAAAAGACAGATTACCTGCTTATAGAGAGACCAAACAGACATTGTAGCATCAAGAAGTGCCCAGAAGATGATGGACTAATATATTTTTGAAGTGCTGGAAGAAAACACAGTCAACCTAGTGAGTTATTCAAGAATGAGGGCAAAATAAAGACATTTTCAGACATCCAAAACCAAGAACGATTGCTCCCTACACTGAAAGGATTACTAAACAATATGTTTTTCGAAGAAGAAAAATGAACTCGGAAACAAGGAGTGGAATTTTAAGGCACATGAACAACAA
Organism: Heterohyrax brucei; assembly: GCA_028571685.1. Classification (NCBI taxonomy): domain Eukaryota; kingdom Metazoa; phylum Chordata; class Mammalia; order Hyracoidea; family Procaviidae; genus Heterohyrax; species Heterohyrax brucei. The sequence continues at coordinate 73,897,432 of CM053161.1, forward strand.
TATTAAAATTTGTTGGTCAATTTAATTAGCTATTGACTATAAATACCAACAATACTTGTTCGGTATTGAGGTTGAAAATATTCTCAGCTCTAACAATTAAGGAAGATGGAGAGAAAAACGGTAAGATGCTTCATTCCACTGTGCTGAAGTCCTTTACTTATCTGGGAGGTCAATGGAGAAATAAATACATATGGTGACATTTTAAAACGGAAACCCAGCCAAACCCAATGTTGTTGAGTTGATTCCAACCCACTGTGACCCCATAGGCACAGTAGAAACTGCCCAGTGGAGTTTCCAAGGAGCACCTGGTAGATTTGAACTACCAACCTTTTGATTAGCAGCCGTAGCACTTAACCAGTATGCCACCAGGGTTTCCATTTTAAGGGTCTCCAGTAAAATGATAGAAATAAGTTCTACGGTTTTTAACTCAACAGAGGAAGAAGAGAAATATGGAAAATTATATTGATTGAACAAAGCACAGAAGAGAATGGTAAACAGAACCCATAAAACAAGGTAACAGAAATAAGCCCCAAATGGTAGGAATGACGGTAAGTAATAGAAGGTGTGGAACTCCCTGGCAGTCAACAATTTGGCCTTTGGTCCTGGTTCTTAAGAGTTGGGCCACATCTGAGGTTAACCTGTGGAGGCTGACCAGACCAAGTGGTGCCACTTGGGGCCCTGATGCTGACTAAGCCTCAGGAGGCATGATGCGTCCTGCCGTGGCCAGGTGGTGAGGCCAAGGGAGACCTTGGACGATAGAGGTGCAGTGGACTTTTCTAGGTGGTGTTCGCAAGCATTTGCTCTTGAGTAGGCAATTGAATTACCAGGGGACATAGAAGTTCAATGCGAAGACCCCTCAGACCTCTTCCTATGTGTCTGTATTTTTTTTTCCTTGCTAGATTAAAGACAGCCCTTTCTCTGGAGTTCGTGAATCAATTTTAACAGGTTATCAGATTAAATAAACAGAGATGGAGCTGCTACCTGATGATATCGTGCCAGGTGAAAAGGACTATGCTGCAAGTGGGGTCTGAACTGCCCAGGGAAGGGAAGCTGAGATTTCCACAGGATGCAGTTGCATACAGAGAGGGATGTATTATCCACCACACATTTGAAGTCAGCATCGGGTGACCTCAGTCTCCTTGGACTGGTTTGATACAATTGGTAACAAGGTAGAATTATTCAGCATCAATTCAACAATGATGGACATACTGATAATCCAGCAGTTATGTATTGCTTGCTACATGCTAAGCCTTGGTCTAAGCATTTTGCAGGTATTGGCTCATTAAATCCCCATGGCAATCCAATGAGCGATTATTATCAAATTTATCATCACCTCCAATCAGTTAAGGGATATATGTAAATCCACATAGCCGGTCGACGGCAGAGCCAAGATTCAGAAATGAGCATCCTGGCTCCCCAGCATTCTCCATTCCCCCCACGCTCTCTGCTTCCTTCAGAAACAGAGGCTTACATACACATAGAGCCTACGGGTTTCCAATTACACAGATGCAGAAATATGGAGACCATCAAACTGGGTGGAATGAAATCTTTAAAAAGTGTGTAAATAAACAAGTGGAATGGAAAGAAGTACTGAGCAAAGGAAAGGTGACATTGTGATATTACTATCAGATAAAATAGAATTCAAGCCAAAGAGCATTAACAGAGGTAAGGAGTGGCACAACATAATAACAACAAGCCAAAAGGGGGGAATAATAGTTATGAACTTGGGGGCAACTAACAACAGAACTTCAAACTATGTAAAGCGAACCTGGTAGTTAGGGAAAAAATTAACAAAGATCATCAGAGTGCAAGGTTTTAATAGTTCTCACTCAGCAAGGATATAAAGAATGTGACCAATGCAACTTCAAGCTTGATTTTTTAAAACTGTATGCATCCTACTTCACCATATACAGGTTGCACTGTATAACAAGGAACTCATACAATATGTACTGTAATCTCTGATCACAACTTCATATTTCATACATTCTAAGATGCACATTTTTAGTATCATCTCTGAAACCAGGATACATCTTACAATTAATGGCATGTTACAGTTTAACTAGTCATATTTCTCCCTCCCTTAGTGGTACATAAAAATAATGGCATGCATTACAACTGACAGCATTTTAGATTTTCGTGAAAATATATATTTTTTTTAAATATAGGATATACAAAAAGCACAAAACAACAAATGCTGGAGAGGCTGTGGAGAAACTGGAACTCTCCTACACTGCTGATGGGAATGCAAAATGGTACAACCCCTCTGGAAAGCAATAAGGCACTTCCTTAGAAAGCTTCAAATAGATATACCATTTGACCCAGTAATCCCACTGCTTGGAATACATCCTACAGAAGCAAGGGCTGCCACACAAACAGATACATGCACACGAGTGTCTACTGCAGTACAGTCCACAACAGCAAAAAGATGAAATCAACTTAGGTGCCCAACAACAGAAGAATGGATAAACAAACTCAGTGGAACACTATACAGTAATAAAGAATAATGATGATTTTAGGAAGCATCACATAACCAGGTTTCAACTGGAAGACATTATGTTGAGTGAAGTCAGTCAGCAGCAGAAGGACAGATATTGTATGAGACTGCTACTATAAGGACTTAAAAACAGACTCACGTACAGAAGAAAAAACTCTTTGATGGCTGAATAGGAGGAGAGGGAAGGAGGAAGAAAGTTGGTTACAGATTAGATAGCTGACAGAAATTTGGTTAGGTGAAATCAGTGACAGCATGCATTAGAAAGAAGATAATCTGAAAACTTTTCCAATCTTAACCCAATATTGCAAGGATAGAGTTGCAGGGGCGGGGGGCTCGGGACCATGCTCTCAGGGGACATTGAGGCCAACTGGCATAAGCAGCCTATTGCTAAGAGAGTCTTCTGCACCCCATATTGGTGAATGGTGTCTGGGGTCTTAACAGCTAGCAAGCCGCTATCTGAGATACACCAAATGGTCCCAACTCAGCTGGAACAAATGATCACCAAAGACAACAATGACAGGAGGGAAAAAGAGCCCAGAAGACAGAAAGACCTACGTGAATGGGTCACTATATCAATATGTGACCAGAAGAACCAGAAGGTGTCTGGCCACCACCAATGACAGCCGTGATGAGGCTCACAATGTTGAGTCCCAGTGGCAACATTAGAAAAGGAGGGGTGCACCCTAAGAACTCCCCTAAAGGACTGCAATTGATGGAGTTCACCTGGGAGCATGGTCCCTAGACCTGCTGCTGCCCTTGATCATAAATCATTACTGAGGTCAACTCTTCAGACAAGAATGGATTGGACTGGGGGACACAGAGTGTGTACACATAGTGTGTGCACTTTTGGGTTCTATGCATCTATAGGATGCCTTCCTACTGGCCTCTTACTAGAAGTGAGTGGAGAGGGTGGAAAGAACAGGAGATTGTTAAGAGAACATAACATGTATAGAACAGAAAGGATGAGTGTGCTGTCACTGGGCAAGGACAGCAAAAGAAGCTGTAGATAGGTGGGCATGCAAATTTAACTTGGATTGTACACTGCCAGTCAATCACAATAAAAAAAAATGTACAGGATACGTTCCTATCTAACTAGAAATCAGTTATAAAATAACTAAAAAGCTTTAAAACACTCTCCTACAAACCTCTCATATAAAAAAAGAGCAATTTCAGACAAAGAAATTACATTGACAATTTATACATAACAAAACTTACAGTGTGGCCAGAACTATACTCAAGAAAATTCATAAACCTACAGACCGGGAAAAAATCTTTGGCTACCACATATCCAAAAAGGGTCTATAATCTCTAAACTCTATAGAATATTTCAACAACTCAATAACAAAAAGACAAATAATCCAATTAAAAAATGGTAAAGGATGTGAACTGACACTTCATCAAAGAAGCCATCCAGGCAGTTACGTGAAGAAATGCTCACAAACATTAGCAATTAGCAAAATGAAAATCAAAACTACAATGAGATACCCTCTCACCCCTACATTATTGGCATGAATCAAAAAAGCAGAAAATAAATGTTGGAGAGGTTGCTGAGAGGTTAGAATTCTTACGCACTGCTGGTAAGAATGTAAAATGATGCAACCCCAGTGGAAAACAATATAGTGCCTCCTTAAAAGCTAGAAATAGAAAAGCATGTGATCCAGTAATCCCACTCACAGCCATACATCCTAGAAAAATAAGAGCTGTCATACACAGAGACATATGCACACATACGTTCACTGCAGCATTAGTCATGATAGCAAAAAGACAGAAACAACTGAAGTGCCCATCAACAGTCGCATGGATAAAGGATGGAACATACACATGATGGAATACTGTGCAACAATAGACAACAGTGACAAATCAGAGCACGGTGAAATCTGGAAGGCATTACGCTGAATTAAATAAGTCAATCACAAAAGGGCAAATGCCATTACAAAATACAACTATTATTAAAAAGAATAACAACTCAAGAAAAGGTTTACACACAAAAAGACAACTTTTGATACTTATGAGGGAGGAGAGGGATTAGGCGGGAAATCACTCACTAGATAGCAACAAGTGTTAATTTGGTGAAAAGCAAGACAACAGTGTGGCCGATGTTAGTACAACCTGACCCAGGCCAAGTCACAGAATCTTCCTAGACACATCCAAATGCTTTGAGGGACCAAGTTACTGAGGGCTGGGGACTATGGTCTTGGGGTACATCTAGATCAAGTAGCATGACATACTTCATAAAGAAAATGTTCTGCATCTTACTTTGGTGAGTAGCATCTTGGATCTTAGAAGCTTGCAAGCAGCCATCTATGATACGTCTAATGGTCCCATCATATTTGGAGCAAAGGAGAATGAAGAAAATCAAAGATGCAAGGAAAATATTACTCAAAAGGGCTTGTCATGGATCGAACTGTGTCCCCCACAAAAATGTGTGTAGCCATTTGACCGGACCATCATGCCCAGTGTCTTGTGATTTTCCCATGCTATACATCCTAATCTCTGCCTGTGGCTAACAGGTAGGATGATTGTGTTAAAAGATGATTAGGGTGGGATTGCACCACTATTGCTAAGGGAGTTGTTCTGGAGTGCAGCTTGTACCACCTTTTATCTTTTTATCTTACAAGAGATAAAAGGAAAGGCAAGCAAGCAGAGAACTGGGTACTTCACACTACTAAGAAAGCAGCACCGGGAGAACAGTGCATCCTTCAGACCTGAGGTTTCTGCTCCAAGATGCTTCCTCACCAAAGGCTGATGCAATACAAGGACTTTCCTCTAGAGTGGACAGAGGGAAAGATTTCCCCTGGATCAGACAACCTGAATTTGGATTTGAACCTTACTGGACTGTGTAAGAATAAACTTTTTTTGTTACAGCCATCCCTTTTGTGGTATTCCTGTTAGAGCAGCACCAGATGACTCAAACAGGGCTGAGGGACCACAGGAAACACAGCCCCCACCAGTTGGAGGCCAGAGCTAGAAGCTGTCCAGCTCCCGCTGCCAAGCACTCTGACAAGGATCAATAGACAGCTCCTAGCAGAGCAGGAGAAAAATGTAAAACAAAATACAAATTCACACAAAAAGACCAGACTTACTGGTCGGACAGAGACTGGGTGAATTCCCAAGACTATGGCCCAGAACTGAAGGCACACTTTACCACCCTCTTCCAGCCAAAGATTAACTAGGCCTACAAAAGACACACTGAATTGACTCAATGGCCAGCCAAGTGCCAAATGCCTCGATGGCAGTGGGTACAAAAGAAACAGCAACACGTACGAGGGAGATGCTGCTTAGTGCAGTCAAGCGTACCATGCCACACGGGCAGCACTTGCTCAAACACAAAGAAGAAACAGCAGGAAGGGACAGGACACCTGGACAAATGGAGACTGGGAACCCAAGGCGCCAGTGGTGACACGCTGCAGGGACTGCAATCAATGTCACGAAACAACTCGTGAATAAATTTTTGAATGAGAAATTTGAGCTGTCAACTTTCAGCTAAAACACAGTAGGAGAAAAAAGAAACTTTCGAGTTTTAAGTAATTTATTCTGCAAGAAAAAAGATGATAAATAACTGAGACTTTCAAATTAAGAAATCAGAACTATAACAAGAAAATAAACCTGAAGAAAGAGTTAAAGATAAAAGGAGGAAATCACTCATTTTTCAAAAAGCTCTGTAGTTCAATGAATAAGTAAATGCAACAGCTGTCAGAAAAACTCAATAAAACAGACAAATCTCTAATAACATCTAATCAAGAAAAGAGAAAAACAACATTGATGAGAGAGATATCACTCAGAATACACAAAAATTATTAGCATATAAGAATAGCACATAGAATTCTATGCTAACACATTATAAAATCTTGATTAATGTGTGACAGTCTAGGGAAACAAAAGTCACACACACTGATCTAAGAGGTAGAGATGCTAAAAGGAAAATAAGTGTGGAAAACAATCACTCCATCCCCAGAGGCATGGTTGTCGTCAGACAGTTTTCAATGGAAATTTTCAAACCTTCAAGGAACAGAAGTTTTCTATGCTGTTGAACATCTTCTAGAGCATAAAGAAAGGACAAAACTTCCTAATTAATTTTATAAATAACATATAACTCTGATACAAAAACCTGTCAGAGATGAAGCAGAAAACAAAGCCACAGACCCATCTTGCTTGTCACTATAAATGAAGAAGTCCTAAATTAAAGATCACTGCAGACATATACTGCCTGTCATAACCGCTTCCAGCACCAAATTCATAGAAATGCTGAGTAAATATTAATACAAAATAATCAAAGAACTAGTTGAGCTTGAAGGAAAACCCATGGGACAAAAAATGGAAAGATATGACAGCCGATGGAGTCCTTTGTCAGCTGGTGTCCCTGAGGCCCAGAATGACAGATGGCAGACCCCAGAGGCCAGGGCCTGGGGCTTTAGCATCCAAAAGAGAAAGGAGATCCACTCTGTGTCCTCATAAACTGAGGGACTGGAACTAAGCTCCTACACAACGTTAGGAAGAATAGAAATGTCCATTAACAGAAGAAAGTTTAAATCAGCTTGCGTCTACCCAAACTCAGGAACTCTGTGCAATTGTTAAAAAGTCACCCCATCCGTCTAACAATAAGTTCTAAGAGAAGAGAATGGAGAGCTCAGATAGGGGCGACTAGCTCAGTTAAATAGAGGGTGGAACACTCAACCCTTGCCTGACAAAAAGTAAAAAAGGCACTGGGAGACAGGAGAGATGTCTCCAGAAGAAAGAAAATGCCCAGCTTGCACCACATCCGTGGAGTCCAAACTTACACCCTGGTGACACAGTGGCTAAGTGTTATGGCTGCTATCCAGAAGGTCAGCAGTTCAAATCCGCCAGATGCTCCCTGGAAACTCTATGGGGCAGTTCTACTCTGTCTATAGGGTGGCTGCGAGACGGAATTGACTTGACGGCATTGGGTCAGTTAGTTTTAATTTAGTATGTGGTGCTAGAATCCCCTCATCCAGATGTAAAGGGAAAAAATTCAGTCCTGAACTGAGACACCCAGGGCAGTCCCAGCAGAAAAAAAATTTTTTTTTAATGGTCTGAAGCAACACTTAGATGAATCAGAATGTCCCAGGCTATCCCAAAAAATCAATCAATCAATCACAATCTGAAATTAGTCTGTGTCTTTGTTGTCTAATGCTGCTATAACAGAAATACAATACATAGATGGCTTTAACAAAGAGAAATTTTATTCTGCCCTAGTCCAGGAGGCTACAAGTCAAAATTCTGGGCCTCAGCTCCAGGGAAAGGCTTTCTCTGTTGGCTTGTCATCATCAATCATCTCCTGGAATAGGACTTCTGAGGGGCAGGGACCCTGGGTCCTTTCTAAAGGACATGCTCTGCTCCTAGCGCTGCTTCTTGGAGGTATGAGGTCCCCAGCTCTCCACTTGCTTCCCTTTCCTTTATACCCCAAGAGTCTGCCTTAAGACACAACACAATCCCACACATTGAGTCCTGTGCCACCAACACAACTGTAGCCCATCCTTCCTGATTAACATCACAGAGGCTGGATTTACAACACATAGAACCCCACGCAGTGCTGGGAACCATGGCTTAGCCAAATGGCTATGCACATTTTGGGGGGACACAATTCAATCTATGGCAATCTGGATAATTTTTTGCTTTTGTAGAATATTGTGTAGAAATTATAACCCAACAAAGGAAATGATTCACTGTAAAAGACAATCAGCTGATGAGCAAATAGAAGCCGTAGCACCCTATGAGCCTGAGATGAAGAAAACACTTGAAAGGGTAATATAAATATGTTTGAAATTGTTAAATAGTAAAAGAAAGAAGGAGCCCTTGTTTCACAATGATTAAAGAGCTCCACCGTTAACCAAAAGGTCAGCAGTCTGAATCCACCAGCTGCTCCCTGGAAATCCTATGGGGCAGTTCTCTGTCCTATAGCATCTGTATGAGTCAGAATCAACTTGATGGCTTCGGGTTTGGTGAAAGAATGGATCATCAAAGTATAGGAAGCTACAAAAACAAGCATGTAGATTTCAAGACTATTAGAAATTCTAGATATAACGATGATTGAAATAAACTCAATACCAAATCTGTTGCCATTGAGTCGATTCTGACTCCTAACGACCCTAGAGGACTGAGTAGAATTGCTCCCACAGAGTTTCCAAGGAGTGCCTGGTGGATTTGAACTGCCCACCTTTTGGTTAGCAGCCATAGCACGTAACTACTATGCCAATGGTAACAGAATAATTAATTAACTAGGAAATTTAGTGACCTACTTAATATATTTGAGCTACAAACCCAGAATGTAGACACGGCAAATATGAAACTGTCATTAAGATGAAAAGAACAGAACGCGAAGATCTAAAATCCCACTAAAAATAGTGAAGAGTCTGGCAGAACTGCACTCCCAGGGACAGAAACAAAGTCAAGTGCCTTCTGAAAGACATAAAATAATAACCCAAGGTAAGCAGGTTAGCATCAGTGTGGTCTCTGCAGCACTTCAGGGAACACTAACAAGACTTATGCAGAGCTGACCTGTGCCAGGGGCTTTTTAAAGCTATTCAGGGCTGGGGTTCCTCCTTTTATCTTTAACTCTTTCTTCAGGTTTATTTTCTTGTTATAGTTCTGATTTCTTAATTTGAAAGTCTCAGTTATTTATTATCTTTTTTCTTGCAGAATAAATTACTTAAAACTTGAAAGTTTCTTTTTTCTCCTACTGTGTTTTAGCTGAAAGTTGACAGCTCAAATTTCTCGTTCAAACATTTATTTATGAGTTGTTTCGTGACATTGATTGCAGTCCCTGCAGCGTGTCACCACTGGCGCCTTGGGTTCCCAGTCTCCATTTGTCCAGGTGTCCTGTCCCTTCCTGCTGTTTCTTCTTTGTGTTTGAGCAAGTACTGCTCGTGTGGCATGGTGTACTTGACTGCACTAAGCAGCACCTCCCTCGTACGTGTTGCTGTTTCTTTTGTACCCACTGCCATCGAGGCATTTGGCACTTGGCTGGCCATTGAGTCAATTCAGTGTGTCTTTTATAGGCCTAGTTAATCTTTGGCTGGAAGAGGGTGGTGAAGTGTGCCTTCCGTTCTGGGCCATAGTCTTGGGAATTCACCCAGTCTCTGTCAGACCAGTAAGTCTGGTCTTTGGAGATTAAGAAGATTATCATACACACACACAAAGAGAAATCCTCACTAGGAAGAAGCAACAGTTTTTAACCTGTAGCACCTAATAACACTGTCTCAAAAAATATAGATTGAAAATTGATAAAAATTCCATGGGAAAAAAACTAACAAACTTATAGCCATATTGGACAATTTTTAAACACCTCATTCTGAAACTGATCAATCAAGCAGCCAGCAAATTAAGGATATAGAAGATACAAATAATAGAACTGAGCTTGAAGAAAAACAAGTCTGTGAAGAATTCTACATCATCAGGTGCCACTAAGTCAGTTCCTACTTGCAGCAACCCTATCTACAACAGCATGAAATAATGCCCGGTTCTGTGCCACCCTCACAGTCATTCTCCTTGAGCCCATTGTTGCACCCACTGTGTCAGCTCATCTCACTGGATACTGAACTGTACACCCAACAATTATAGAATATGTACTAGCTGAAAATATAATGGAACAAAAAGTAAACATACACAATATTAAAGAACCAGTCAGGTATAAACCACAATCTCTGACTGCAATATAATAAATTAAAAATTAATTTTTAAAAAGAAGGAAAAATGCCCTTGAAAATATTAAAGATTCTAAGTACTTTACAAGCCAGAGACTCTTAAAGAAAATTATAAAAACTTCATAGCATTGAACAAATAGTATAATAAAATAATTACATGCCCTCAGAAAGTTGAGTTAGTCCAGAAATACATTATAGAATAGTTCAATATTAGATCAATTAATATTTATCACTTCAAGGAGCATCAATTGGTCCTGATTTACCTGGAACAGAGGAATGCAAAGAGCATCAAAGACAGGAGGAAAAGATGAGCCTGGGAGTCAGAAGGGGCCATCTGATCCAGAGACTACATCAGTGTGAGACCAGAGGAACTAGATGGTACCTGGCCACCACCAATGACTGCACTGATAGGCTCCCTAACACAGCAGGAAAAAAATGGAGGCATAGATGCAGAATTCTATTAAAAGACCCAAATTGATGGTTCAACAGCCTGGAGTGTCCCCTGAGGGCAAGGGCCCTGGACTCCTTGCTAGCCCAGAGCTGAAACCAGCACTCAAGACAACTCTTCGCACAAAAGTTGGACTGCGCTATAAGACAGGAAGCAGTTGGAGCAGCTCTTCTACAGGAAGGAGATGGGAGAGTGGAGAGGCAGGGACAGGAGTTGGTGGAATGAATATGGGGAGTTCAGAGCAGAAGGGAGGAGTGTGCTGTTACAGGGCTGGGAGAGCAGCTAGAGCTGCATGGAGTGTGTGTACAGGATTTATACAACAAATTGACTTGGATTGTAAACTATCATGTAATCACAATAAAAAAATAAAATTAAACAATATATATTTATGACTTCAATAGATCAAAGGATAAAAACCACATTTCTCCCCACAATAGATAAAACATATTTGGGGAAAAAGTCCCCGACTATTTACAAACAATAATACAGAATACTTCTTTAACATTTTTTTTTTAAATCTCATCTCCATAACACAGTATCATGATTAACAGTGAAACTGAGCCATTCACATTAAAGTCAGGAATAAAATAGGGAATGCTCACTGTCATTACTTCTTTTTCACACTTTTCTGGAAGTGCTTACCAATACAATTAGAAAAGAAAACAAAAGCTTAAGTATTAGAAAGGAGATAAAGTTATCACTATTTGCATACAACATGATTTTCTCTCCTGAAAAATCAAACTGGAATGAAACGTTTTCAAAACATAGATCCCATTCATATAAGCAGTTATAAGATCAACACACAAAGGCAATGTTTTTTCTATACCTGATGACACCTAAATTAAAATATATAATAGAAAAAGATCCCCTTCACAATAGCAATGCAAACACTAGGAATATATTACATGACAAATATATGAAAATGCCATGAATAAAACTAAATAATATAATGGCAGACTTGAGTAAACATAGAAATATTCCATATAAGAAAATTTAAGTACTAAAAGGAGAGCTTCCAGAGTTCAGAAACGAATCCTTGCACAACTGAGTTTTTACAACAGTGTCTAGACAATTAAATGGGGAAAGAACAGTTTTTTCAGCAATTAGTGCTGGGACAACTGGATCTCCATGTGCAACAAAATAAAGGTGGATCCTCTTCCCTACACCAGCAAAAATGATGTATTTTGGCTCTGTGATGCAACAGCCTCCCTTAGGTGGCTTTTTGGCCCTGGGTTTGGAGGGAGGGGACAACCAAAAAGGGGATTTCCCATGTTGAATGCTGTTTCGTAGGTGAGCTGTAAACAGCGTGAAGGCGTAACTTTTTCCAGTCTGGCCTGGTACAGGACAAGCCCCGAACTGATTGACACTTCCTGAGTACTCCAGGATTGGTTGGGCTCTGATGTGGCTAAGAGGATGGATTGGGCTCCAACTTGGCTAAGAAGGCCCCACTTTGAGGTTGACAAGAAACGGACTGCATACACAGCTGAAACACAGAGGTTATGGGGGTCTCTTGGTAAGCAACAGCCAAGACAGGAAGCACATCCTTTGGACACAGGTCCCATGCTAAGGACCCTCCTGGACTCAGTATAAGAGGTCCTACACTGAGCTTATCACTGAAGAGCTGTAATACCGATGGAAAGCTGGACCTGACAGAACTGGGCACAGAAATGGACCTGACAGAAAGCTGAACAGTCAGTCACAACCCGGAGAAGTGGTAGGGGCAGTGACAGCTGCAGCAGGGCCTGGACTGCAGAACAGATGGAGCAGTGCTGGGCCAAAGCGGCCCACGCAGCTTGGGCCCTTTGAGTGGGTACCCCAAGCAGGGGATCTCCACAGGGTAAGTAGTTCTGCTCCTAGAGTGGCCGTGATGCTGGCCTAGAGCTAGGGCTGGCTCCAAGCTGTTCTGGAGCTGACCAGGAGGAGTTGGAAGCCTGCCAACAGGGTCAGCCAACGGTGGAGTCAGCCAAGATGCACAGGCAGCGGCTGAGCCCACAGAGTGATGTCACTGAGTTTCCCGCTGGAGGATTTCCTGATGGGTGAGAATGAACATCGATTTTCAGGAAGGGTAAACAGGTCCCCTCTGAGGTGTAAGAGGACCCTTGTGTGACTCTGAGCCTCTATACTGGGACCTCTTTCAAACTTTCCTCTTTGTGTCCCTTTGTTTATACCTTTCTCTATTTATATCCTTCTCTTTTGTTATTAAAGTTGTTATTGCAGATACAGCATGTCCATAAGTTTTGTGCCTACTGCAATGAATTCTCAGACCCAGTAGAAACAGGAACAGAGTGCTGTGGGACCACTGGTGTCAAAAATAGTGGAGAAGTTGGAAAGCAGAAATGCATCTGACCTTTGCTTCATAGGAACTAGTTTTGGTGTCAATTCTTATACTCAAACTTTCCATGGAGGCTGGGATCTTCCTCTGCTTTGTTCTCTAATACACCACCAGTGCCTAGATGCCTGGCCACAATTAATTCTCAATATGTGTCTGTTGAATAAATGAATCAGAAGAGTCAATATAGTAATACATAATAAAGAAGTCAATATTTCTGTACATTTGTGTTAAATTTGTCTGCAAATGCAGCAGAATCTCAATACAGATCTCTATCAAACATTATTTGAAACTGCAGTGCATCTCTTGTTAATTGTTGTTAAGTTGACTTCAACTCACTGGTGACCTTACGTAGAACAGACAAAGCGTTGCCTGGTCTTGCACTGTCTTCTAATGTTATGTTGGACAATATTTTGTTATGATCCATAAAGCCTTCATTGGTTAATTTTCAGAAGTAGATTACCAGGACTTTACTCCTACTCTGCCTTGGTATGAAAGTTCCCACTAACATCTGCCCACCATGAATGACCCTGCTTACTGATTCACAAGAACAGCCTAGTTGGATGCATTGCTCCATCTTCCAACAGCAAAGATCAGAGAAACAAAGTGTAACAGATACAGCTGACAACCCCAGAACCCTGAGCATCGAATGAAAGGATGTAGAATTAGATCAAATACCAACTGGAAAAGAAACTGCAGGACAGCAGTGAATGGGGAGAGATATGGTGTGGAGGTGCCCTGTCAGCTGGTCTGGCACAGGGAGGCTATTTTGAATCAAAGCCAGCAATGACCCTGGGTGAGGACCCTTGAAGACAATATCATGGAACGTCCAGAGGCAGACAGAGAAACTGTGCAGACTCAGAGTGAAGCAAGCTGAGTGGGACATAAACTGGAGCAGCCACTCCGCTCCACTATCCCACTGCAGAGAGCACACACATGTCCCCAAACCACCTGCTTCTCCCCTCCCCCACTGAAGAGAGTCTGCAGTTTGTCCAGCTGCCTCTCCTACCCTTCCCTTGCCAGAGAGAGTGCCTGTGTTCAGAAGACAACACAAGAACAAAATGACCAATTAAACAGGCAGTTAGAAGTCATACAAAAACCGCAATCAGAAATCCAAAAGATTAATAATAAAATATTAGAAATAGATAATCAAAGGACACAGAAGCAGAATTGATGCAATGAAAGAAAGAATTAATGAAATAGAGGATAAATCCCTTGGTACCAATTAGTTCACAGAACAATCAGAAAAACATTGAAAAAATAGAAAACGAAAAAGCTTAACAGTTACACGGGATGCTGTAAAGGGAAGTAATTTATGGATTATTGGAACACCATAACAGGAGGAGACAAAAAATATATATATATATATACCCACAGAGGATTTTTGAAAATCTGCTAGGAGACCTCCTCAAGATATGAAAGATGAGATTTTCATCCAAGAAGCTTAATGAACTCTATACAAGACAGACTCTAAAAAAAAGTCACAAGACATATCATAATCAAACTTTCCAAGCCCAAAGACACTCAGAGAATTCTAACAGCTGCATGAGAAAAAAGAAATGTCATGTACAAAGGAACTCCAATCAGACCAACAAGACTAAGTTCTGATTTCTTGGCAGAAACTAGGCAGGAAAGAAGACAATGAGAGACCATATATAACGTCTTGAAAGAAAAGAACTGTAACCAAGAATCGCAGACTCTGCAAAACAGTCTCTCAAATACAATAGCAAAATTGACTACATTCTCAGACAAACAGAAGTAACGGGATTTGTGAAAACCAGACCATCCTTACAAGAAATAGTGAAGGGAGTCCTTCAGATAGAGAACCTATGGCATGAGACAGCAAGCTGACATGAAGCCTCACAACGGCATCACCAAGATGCAACCCAGACTGAGAAATTTCTAAAGCAAAATAAAGCTACAGAACCCCCAACAGGGAACCAGACATATCAACCTGTAAGCACCAAAAACTTCAAACAAAAAACTGGAATAAATGATGTAGACATTGAACTTCCATATGAAGAGGAAGTCAGGAGGACATCAAGAAATAGCAGACTTCTAAAATTACAAAGGCAAACATCAGAGGAGGCACAAAGAAAGTTAAGCAACTACCTCCAAAATAAAGAAGAAAACCACAAAGACTCTGTAAACATGAAATCAACAGGGAAGGAAACGAAAGTACATAAACAAAAAGGAGTCAGTATAGAACAGTTAGTGGAACAAAGAAACAGCAACACTACAGTGGGCGGCCTTGTTGGCACTTGAAATACCAGTGCCCAGTGTCCAGTGTCACAGCAGCACACAAGCCACCACGGCAGGACAAACAAGACGACAGGTGACAGAAAGTGCACCTAGGAGAACGGACATGTGATATTACACGAGAATACTAATGAGAGGGGATTGGCCAGCTCAAGTCTTCCAAACATGTTCATAAACCAGAATAATCACAGTCGTGGATATTCTGTACTCGATGTCCTAGACAGGAAGAGACTAGAAGGGGCCCCCAGTGTAGGTCAGAATTCAGAAAATGGCACAGCTGGCTTTAACAATCAGTAAGCAGGGAGTGGCTGCTCGATAAACAATGCTGGGACAACTGGCTGGTCACTTCACATACGTGGTAGATGCATGTGGTTTATTGCCGCATGGTACAGTAATGCACACCCGGAGAAGTGGCTGGAGGAACCACGGCCAGCTGCCTCAGGCCACACGACTAAGGGAGATGGGGAAAGATGAACAGGGAGCTGCTGGGTTTATTACAAGCCTTTTATTATTGTGCCTTTTTCACTAACATATATGTATGGCTTTAATAAAAATAAAAGTTACTCTAAAAAGCAATATGCTTGCTTCTCTTTCACCTATCAGATTGACAAAGATGGAAAAAAAGAAAAGATTTCCAGGGCTGTTGTGAATAAGAGAAAAAGTCGTGCTCACAAGCCTGTGAGTATAACAGAGGTAGGGACTGTCTGGAAGGTGACTTATCAGAGAGCATGAAAAGCCTCAAAGCTGTGGCTCTCCTTGGAGACAACAGTCTACTTCCAGGAATTTATACTTAGATTACACAGAGCTAGGGCGAGAATGTTCATTTTAACATTCTTTAAAATTGAAAAACAAAAATGAAAATCCCAAGCATGTCCAACAGGGACACAGAACTTTAATATAAATTATGACACAGTCACAAGGAGCAACGTGCTGCAGGTGTCAGAAGCAGGAGGAAGACAGATCTGTTAAGGTCCGTCATCAGGGAAGGGCATTCGTGATACATAAAACCATTAAACAGGTTCTAGGTAGCACGCAGAGACGATCGCATTTTATAAAATGAATGTAATTTATGAGTTTAGGTATATTGTTATTACTAGTTGACGTGGAGCTGATTCCGACCGTCAGTAGCCTCAGACGTGCAGGATAGAACAGCCCTACAGGGCTTTCAAGGCCGCGACCCTTCAGAAACAGATCACCAGGCCTGTCTTTCGAGGCACCTCTGAATGGATTCCAACTGCCAACCTTGCGCCTGGTTGTTGAGCGCTTAACCTTTTGCACCACCCAAGGACTCCTTACAAATGAATCTAATTAATGAGTTTAGCAAAAGTGATATAAACGCTGAATACAAAAAGTACGTAAAGTGATATACACATCAAATATTCCCTCTCTGAAAAAAGTACGGGCACACCAGATCTAAAGAATGGTCAGTTTTTTGTTTCCTTCTTTGTGCTCTCTTGGGGGGCTGAGGTTGTCAGGATCCAGCAGCACTTGGGGACCAGGCTGCACTGAGGCCCCAGAGAGGAGGCCCACGAGTCCCGTCTGGCAGATGTGGAGGTCCCCGGGCAGGGGCTACAGCCAGCCAACACTAAGCTCAATAGCTCTGCAGCAGAGGGTTGTGGTCTTGACAGCTACTGCCCCTTTCTGGGGCTCTGGCCAGGTACTAGACATCAGGCCCCTGCCTTCCAGGTGGGCACGTGTCTACCTTTGCCTTTGAAATTGCTGGGCTACAAATTTCTTAAGTACAGCAAGCCAAATATGGTCCACACAGACATGTTTGGTCAGCTTGGACTTTTGTTTTTTTCAAAACAAGGTTGATCTACAGACTTAGAAGGTAAGAGATTTCTTATAAAAATCGACCTGTTCTTCAGTATTGGGAATACCTGACTCTGGATCCCGTGCTTCCCCACAATGGCAGCTGGAGTTGAGTCCCATTGCCCCACGGAAGAAGCACACGCCCTCAGGCATCCCAGACCCCACCATCTGACACCGAGACTTTGTAACCCACCTGGCCCTGGCAGACAGCTGAATTTGCTACCCTGACTGTCCCAGCCTCCCAGTTTCTGTGCTGTCTGGTGGTCTCTTCCCCTGGTTTACCAGCAAGCAGGAGCTGTGGGTGTCAGGCTCCCTCTTGCCCGCCCACCCCCGTACCCCCACCCTCCATTTGCCCAGGTCCTTTGGCACACAGGAGTCTTCTTTTGCAGATGACCTCTCCTGTCCTGCCGACCATCCGGAGCTGGGGAGCCTGGCCCACTGTGGGGGGCACGTCATCTCCGAAACGGGAAGCCCTTAGGCCTTGCTGTTGCTCAAACCCTGTCAGGGGAACCTGGACCAAAGCCAAACAGCTGGTCAGCACCTCACCCCAGCCGTGGGCAGAAGAAACAGACCATGGTCCCAGAAAGTCTGATCCCAGAGATTCAAAGAGCTAGCATCTTGGGCTGAGTGGCCTGGAAACTCAGAGTTAGAGTCTAGTGACAACAAGTTTATGCCGAGGCCACTCCAGAGAGATTCCTAGAAGGCTGTAGGGATGGCAGGTGTGGACGGAGGGAGCAGCGGACCCCAGGTTTCAGCTTGGCTTCTGCTGCTCCCACAGGGGTGCCCTGGAGCTGGGAAGGCCCATCAGAAATGCTTCCGAATTGAGACTGGTTCTTGGTACCCACACATCCACCAGTCCTTAGAAGCAGGAATGGGACAGAACCACAGGTAAGACGTTCCCTGAGACTGATGGCAACTTGTTGGGGGCCACCACAGGAAGATCAGCGGCAGACAGACTCAGGAGCCCAGATGTGGGTGGCCTCAGACCAAAAAGAGTCTGTCCACACAGCGTATCGGTGTGTCTGCTACTGGGGGATAGCAGAGACGTGAGCTGGAGCAGGAGCGAACAGCGTGGAGGGAGAGACCTCCTCTCCCCAGCGGTGCCTTCCTGGGCAAGGCCACGGAGGGAGGAAGGGTGAGAAGCAGAAGAGGACAGTGCTTTGAAAATTCAGTCACATCCTCGTCATTTATTTGCAACAGAACATTAATTCTGACTGTCATTAGAGTCCATTTCAATTTTGTAATAACATAAAAAGTTAAGAGTCTAATTTATTCATACAAATCTTGTTAGCATCCAATTTCCACATAATGCAACATATTCCTTAAAAAGCTGACAAAGCAGGAGAAAGTCAAAAACATTAAAAAAGACATCTGTGGCTCTCAATGCCACAGTACCAAGGGTGAGAAGGAGGGGCCAGGGAAGGGAACCCGAAACAGGAGCCCACCGACGGGCGGCTGCCGCACTGACCGGCAGCTGCCCCAGCCAACTGAGCCGGTCTCCTGCCTGCGGAGACCCTGGGGGTGCTCTGGCTCCCAGCACACCCCAGACCACCCCTCGGTGACCTCCAAGCTCTAGGGACCCTCTCCCACACCCACCGTGTCCCGGCAGCAGCACGTCCCTGCCCTTTAGGCACCTCAGTCAGCGTCCTAGCCCTTTCCTCAGCAAATTTGTCGTCAAGACCTGGTAACTCCTCTTAATTACACATCTGCTGTGTTTGCCTCAGATAGCTGTCACCCCATAATTTACCCCTACATGGGTTTTAATTGTGCATTAGTCTTTTCTACATGCCACTCCTCTGCTAGAATCTGTAGCAGCAGCAGTTTGGGCCATTTTGTTTATTCCTTCACCAAGAATAGCTGATGAGAGTAATTGCACGTGTCCCTCCTCCTCCTTTTCCAGAATTACCTGCTGCCTGCTGGGGCTAGAGAGAGGGAGGCTCCCATCACCCAGAAGCCACCTTTCACCACCGTATTTGACTGTTTGGTGGCTAACTTGAATTTTAGCAAACAGATCAGTAGGCACAGTCTTTTGACCACCTACGACACGCTCCTTCTCTGGTGGCCCTCTGCACACACTCTCTGACCAGTTCCAGCCACCAGCTGAGGTGTCCTGAGAGTGCTGGCTTCGGGAGCACCTCACAGGGGAACAGAAGGCAGCGAGTGCAGCTGAGAAACGCACCCGTGCAGAGGTTCCAAGGTCACTGGGAGAACCAGGGAGGAGCACGAAAAATTACAAAGCCCTGGACGGCTGCCAGCGCCCCAGGAAGCCACGTTTGGCATATCATTCTCCCAGCCGCGTGATGAAGCCTTAACTCTCTTTCTGATGGAATTTGAATGGAATTTGTTACAGGAACATTGTGATGGAAATATCACCAATTGGCTTTTCATGACAACTCTGCCATAGCTGGCAACAGCTACGGGAGGTGTGTGTGCAAGAGGGTGAGGTGGCTGTGGTGGCCCGCAGCTGGCCCGGAAGGCTGTGAGGGAGCCCCATACAATATTAATGAGATCTAGAGGAAGCCCTACCTGGGCGAGGAGCTGATATCATAACAGAGATTTCAAAAGCGCCTTGACATTTGCCCAAGATCAAATTCCCCCGGCCAAGGCCCACCAGGCTCTGCGCTCACGGCGGTCTGCGGCGGTCTGCGTACTCTCTTCTACTCAGGCTGCCTTCCTCATTTAAAGCCAGTAATTAACAGTGGAAAGGGAAAACGCAGAGGGATTAGCGTGGTCACTCATTAAACATCACCACGCAAGTCCACGCCTCCTTTGTGGAAAACAGCAAGGGTGTTTTTTCAGTGAGGGAAGACAAGGGTTTTGATAATTTTTAGTGTTAAACACTTGTCAACATGCAAACAAAGCTCCAGTGATCTCCTGAGTGACAAGGCTCTCACAGACAAAGTCGGGGTGGCAGGGAGGGGGGCAAGGGATTTGTGGCCACAATTTATCCCTCAGGAGTCCATGAAGCAAACACGAAAGCAGGTCATCCATTTCTTTGGGGCCAAAGATCTCATTTAGGTCCAGCCTTGTATTCCTTTTAGGACACTCTTGGAGACAGAGAACTGTTAGGGAGGTGACATTACCCTCCAGCTGGTTCTAGGCACCACCAGCTTTGTCAGTGGCCTAGATTACAAGGCATTTGGGAGACAGGGGGGACCAACATTACCCAAGTGGCCTCTGCCTCCTCCTCCCTCTCACGCCTGTATCAGAACAAAAACCAGTCAACTCTGACTCACGATGGCCCCGTGCATGTCAGAGTACAGCTGTGCCCCATACATAGGGTGTTCAGTGGCAGGTTTCTTTAGACTGGTCTGCCTCCTCCAAGGCATCTCTGGGTAGGCTTGAATCTCCCATCCTTTGGTGAGCAGCAAGCTCATTAACCATTCACATGGCTAAGGTGCTGCCCTTCCCCACCCTCTCTGCAGGCTAAGGCTCCCTGTGGGCCAGTTCTGTGATCCCGAGTGGCGAAACATGAAAGATGGCATGGGACCCAGATCTGAAGTCTCCAGAGATTGTTTATGATTAAAAGGCAAGGGCAATTTAAATGGGGTTTCATAAACACTTCCCAGGCCCCCTCCTAAGAGAAGCAGAACACTTGTCAAGCATGCATCTTTACGAGCCAGTCGCCTATAAACCTCGCACGAGAGGTCCCTACTTAATGTTGGTTTGGCAGTAAATTGGCGCCATGCTCGGGTCTACTGCATCAAATTAGCATCGACCCATAAAACGTTACTGAATGAGTCCTCAAATCTGCCAAGTCTTCAAATCAATTCTGGAGAAAGCATCACGCTTCTTCTTCTTCTTCTTTTTTTTTTTTTTTAACTTTGATAAACCTTTCACATTAGTTATCATAGATGAGCATAAACCTTTTTAATCCGTCTTTCTGCACACAAAGAAAGGTGTTGTTTTTTCCTATACCGTTTTTAGCTTTTCCATTTTCGCAAATTCATCTCTGCATCACATAAACAGTGTGTCTGCCATGGATCCATTTGCTACCCTATGTTAAAGGGACAGGTTCAGCTATGCTTTGAACTTATCAGCCACTCCATGGGAGAAAGACAGGGCAGTCAGCTTCTGTAAAGATTTACAGCCTTGGAAACTCTAAGGGACAATTCTATTCTGTGCTGCAGGGTCTCTGTGAGTCAGAACCCACTCAACAACAATGGGTTTGGTTTGGGTTGGGATGGGCTATGATGGGACGAGTTGGGGTATGCTGGGTTGAGTTGGCTTGGGTTTGGTGTTTTGGTGGTACTGTCCATGCCTCATGGTACCGAAGCTTGGAGAGAATTTACACCCACATCAGAATCAGGTTCTAATCCCTAGTCTCTACCATGCAGTCCTGCGCTCTCCCCTCCCAGGAAGCCTTCCATAACACTCCTTGAACTCTGATTACTGCTTTATGCAACTAGAAACATGTGAGGTCTCCTGGGGGCTCAGTACACTTCCCATGGATTTCACACTGCTGACCTTCGGGGTAAGGGCTCATGGAGTGATCCACGAGATGTCATCTCCTCCTCCCTGTCTTTTTGAGGGCCGGTCCACGTTGCCCTCTTCCATGGAACTCCCTGAAGATGGATGCCCTAGCCAGAATCTCTTGCCTTCCCTCCCCAGATTCAGACTTCAGCCATGCCATCACCCCCACTGTTTGCCCAAGAGCTGCGTGTGGATCCACTTCTCTCTTCTGGGGGCAGTGAGGGGGTCTGTAACCCACACACGAAAGGACAGAGCCTTAACTGGGACCTACAGGTCTGACCCAGAGCTCTCAGCCCCAAGCCAAGCAGCCTTGCAAGTAAGCCACATCAGGGGAAAGGAGGCTTTATTTACCATGGTCCCCCTTGAAACACTGATGGGGCAGGACTGGATGAGGTGGTTACAGACGTGGCCCTTCTGACCTCACTTAACCAGAGGGCATGCTGTTTATGACAAGATGGTATTGAAAAGCTGAGGAGGCTGCAGGGAGCAAGGGTGGATGCTGCACTCAGGAGGGGCTTCTGGGCTTCTCCAGAGGGACCTCCAAGCATATAAGCCCACAGAGACGAACTCACCCAGGGAGGCTTCTAATTGGTCACTCCTGAAACACTGGGGCCGAGCATGCCTACTGCGCAAAGGAGTACAGAGCCTGGGGTCTGGTTCCCAGGGCCCACGGGCCTTAGTCCAGCAGCTGGCTTTGGAAAAGGTGTAAAATATTCAGAGGAACAGAGCACCAGGACGAGATGCCCTCCAGGGATTAACAGTCCACCTTCCAGAACCCTGTGACAGCAGCCGAGGTCACAAACAAACCACCATCAAGCCGGCAGGGGTGGGAGAGAAGACAGAAGGCGAAGGACAGCCAGTTGTCCCTGTGGTCCTTTGCTCAGTGGGTGTTTGTGGGACCCCACTCTGTGCCAGGACCTGTTCTGAGCACTAAGCATACAGCAGTGAACACAACAGACAGCGAGCTTTGATGAGCATGGAATTCGTGAAGGAAAAGAAAAACATACAAGCCCCTGCCATCTGCTGTTGTTTGGTGCTGACGAGGGGGTTCTGACCCACAGTGCCCCTGTGCACAGCAGAACGCAACACTGTCGTGTCCCGTGCCGTCCTCACGATGGGTGTCAAGCTTGAGCCTTTGTTGTGGCCACCGCATCAAGCCATCGTCCTGCAGGTCTTCCTCTTTTTCGCTGACCCTCTACTCTACCAGGGACTCTCCCCTCCTCAAAACACGCCCAAAGCACAGAAGAACGTTTCCTCATATCCAAAAGCCCCTAAGCCTTGGCGGAGAGACCAGCCGCAGGTGATGATAGTAAGAACGGCCGCTGACCCTCGTCCTGAGCTGACCATCTGTTCGGGAAACAGCTCACTGAAGTGGCTTCTACTGTTACGCTCATCTTACAGATGAGGAAACTGCTCCCTAGCCTACACAACAAAGCGGTGAAGCTGAGATGTGAACCTGGGCAGTCGGATTTCAGTTACAACCCAGAGCGTGGGGTGAGGTGCAGCATGCGGTGGGCGGAGGGTGCATGCAGCTGGTTGCCATGGCTGTCCTTGGACACTTTAATTCACAGAAGAGAAATTGAGAGGAGCCAAATAATAGGCATAGATTGTGCTTTCACGAGGATAAATGGTCATGAAATTAAATTTGCCGATGAGGCCAGCCCTCACCAGGTGAAATAACACTGGTGAGATGCAAGCCCCAAATCTGAGCGGGAAGCAGCAAGCAGGATCCAACTCAGAGAAACGCAGTAATCTGTGCTCCAGGGCTTCACGAGAAACAGCATGTGACAGCCTGCCGTACAGGCACGGTGAGGCGACAGTGATCAGCCGACAGTCCCCAACCCTGATGACAGGGGAGGAGGGCATCCCGGTCAGAAGCGGATGCTTTACTAGAGGGTCCCACGCCACTCTCAGCCCACACCTGCCTCTGCCAAAGGGATTCAAATACGATATCAGTAAAGCCAGAGAGTCATCAAGGAAAGCGTCTCGTAAGAAGCAGGACTCAAACAGCACCCAGATGTGTATACAGGAAGTAGTAGGTGAGAGGAGTCCTAGAAGGGAGAATCACACAGAAAACAGGGAAGGTGTCAGAAGGAACCCAGAACACCGGCCTTAGCAAACCAGACCCTGCTGCTTCACCCACTGGTTCAGTCTGCACCCTGAACCGGGCTCTGGCAGTGTTACACAGAGTACCTACTATGCGCAGATGACCAGTGTAGACAGATTGCCTATATTGCATACTGGATCCTACTAATGGAAAGAGTGCCTTCCTGGCAGGGGCTCAACCTGTCCTGCTCCAGGAAACAGAGCTTGGTGGAGCAGAGCAGTATCTGAGCACAAGTCAGGCCCTGAGCTGAGCTCAGCCATGGAGATGTCGTCAAGGCCAGAGAGAGGTTGGCAGTTCTAGCCTTATCCAGAGACCCCACAGACAGTAGCAGGCACAGAGCGAATGGAGATTTGCAGGCTGTCGCCCTGGGCTCAACTAGTGTAGACAGATGTGTGGCTGAGCTCAGACTGCCTGCCAGAAAGTGCTCGCTGAGAACCTTTGTGCTGAGCTCATCACGGCCAGTGAGGCCAGGAGAGAGGGCACGACAGACAGGAGCACAGTCACCGCCTGCAGTTGGGCCCCCTCCTCAGGACCTGGTTCGAGGTCCTGCACACAGGAGGGCCTCGGTCAGTATTTGCTGGGGGCTGTACACCGCATCAAGGCCTGCCCTCCTCTGGCAGAAGCTAAGCCCTGGCATCTCAGGGCTGGGAGAGGGTCTCAGTGCTCACAGGACCAGGCAGATGAGTCCAGAGAGCTGAGCCAGTCCCCACGAAGAGGCAGCCCCCAATACAGGGACAACTTGTCAGCCAAGTCTGAGGCAATCTGTGCATGGTCAGGGCCGCTGGTAGAGGCTTCTCCACCCACCTCCCCTTCCCCACTACTGAGCATCTGGCCATGTCCAGAGGCGATGGTGGTGAGGGTCAGTCCAGCCCAGGAAGGCTAGGATGCTGAGGCCACCCAACCGGCAACGATCCCAAAGAATCTGCCCCAGAGAGGTCTGAGGGGGTCATGAGTACAACGGTGCCTCGTGGCATCCTCTCCTTGGCTCTTGTCCCTCCCATCTCCAAGTCTGGCCTCAGCCAGGGAGGAACTGGCTTGGGCCCAGACAGAGAGAGGACAAGGTGACAGTGACCTAGCCTCCAGCTCAGTGGTCGCTTGGCTTGAGGCCCACAGCCAAGTAGCGTGGGCACAACGGGAAGCAGGGTGACTCACAGGCCTGTCTTCCCCCCAGCTCCGGCAGACGGAGCCTGGTGGACCCGGCGGCATCTGGGGAAAACTGGCTCTGAGCCAAGCAGGGGCCAGCCAGCCACAGAGAAACTTGCCAACATCAGAAAGCATTTGGAGTTCCGAGCTTTGGGCAGTGCCCCTCGCAGAGAGGAGCCTGGGCACAGACCAGCTCCCAACCACAGAAGGCAAAGGCCAGAGGGCTGAGAATAAGAGAATGGCACAGATACAGGTGGGGGGCAGGTGGAGGGCTGACTAGGGATCTGGAAGGAACTCAGTGGATGGAACACAGGCCAAGCCCACATCTGGCCAGCAGGGAGCGGGGTGACAATTCCAGAGGCAGGTGGGCACCACAGTCACAGCGTGGGGATAGCACCCAGGAGGGTGGAGGCCCAGAGACAAGGGGCAGGAGGCAGCACCTGCCCCACCCCAGGAAGGTCAGTCCAGAATGAGCCTCACCCCCCGGAAGGTGAAAGCAAAAGATGGACCCCAAATAACTCCCTGAGCGCTGTTGGCCTGCTCCATGCTGGGACTTTGTTGGGGACCACATGAGAGCTCAGTGGAAGGAGGACGGGTCAGCTGGGCACAGAGGCTAGGCCACTACAGCAGCTGTCTGACCTTCTCAGACTTGGGAAGATGCACCCCAACCAAGGTGCTCAGGAAGTTGGCCCACATTGGTCCAGGGGGACCCCTGACACAAGTCACAGTCCCAAGCCACTCTCTCTCCTCCCATCTCTCACCTAGTCCTGGTAGACCTATGTCCTAAATCACGTTCCTAGGCCACCCACAGCTCTTGATGACCGCAGTGTCTTTCTCCCAGCTTACTGCAGCTCCCCTCCCTGCCCTCCTACTCAACAGCAGCATGTAGGATCGAATCCCCAATCCTTCCTTGGCCTTCAAGGCCCTACATGGCCACGATTCCTCCTGTGTCTCTCCACACCTTCCCTCTGCTGGCCCCAGGGCCTTCCCACAGCCACTGATGGCTCCCCCAAGCCCCTCATTCACTCGGCATCCTGTATACGACTTCTGTGCGGGCTCTGGTCCCTGCCTCTCACCTCGGCAGGCTCTCCTCTCCCCACTACCTTCCCCATTTAGCTCCACTTCCTCCTGATCTCAGCTGAAGCCCCCTCCTCAGAGATGCCCTCCTGATCATCTTCTAGGTAATATTACTCTACTGGAGATCTTGAAACAACCTGCATGTCTCCTTTACATATTTATCACAGCCTAGAATCACCTATTTCCTTGTTTTGTTTTGATTCTTGTTAGTGTCTTTAGCTGGCAGAAAAAAATGACTGCATGATGAATGCAGGGGGAATAAATCTCACCCATCAGGCTACAAACCCCCAAGGGCAGGGGCCATGTCCCCAGAGCCTGGCACAATGGCTGACACCTAACACACACTTCATAAACAGTGGTCAAGGGCAGAGTGAAGAATGACGCTCTGGCACAGGGAGTGTGGTATGGAGAGCTATTTGGCTCCAGGTTTCAGCGTTGACAATTCTAATTTAGTTCAAATAAATGTCACTGACTGGGGCCAACTCTGGCCACAGCTCAGCAGGGTGAGTGCTCCTTGCCCTCCAGTCACGAGTGACAAGAAGCATACATTTCCCAGAAATGTGTGGCCTTCAAGGCGGGAAGAAGGGGTGCCAAGACCTGGGCCACTTGGCTGAGGAAGGCGGCTGTGCCTGTGTGCAGACACGCTCCGACTTCCGAAAGGTGGCTTTGAGATAGAAGAATGGTTGCTTCTAGGTGTCAACCCACCTGGATGCAGGGTCCCCAGCCTACAGAAGCCAAAGCTGGCTTTCTGGACTTCGGACTGTTGAGAACAAGTCCAGCAGGCACAGCCTAGAGCCCGAGACCACAAGTGACAGGTAGTTTCATATAAGGGAAAAGTCACAACTTTTTCCATGGCCAATTTGCAAATCTCACCTTCTGCCACAGTGATTTACCAGCTGCAGAGTCACACATCTTTCAGCCAATAAGAAATGACACCATGTCTCCTGTGTCTCTGGCTAGCTGTCCCCCCAAGTTTCAACAGCTATCTGAACGTATGAGTTTCTTCTGCATTGGGGACAGCCTTCTTCTGGGAGGCAGAAAAATAGCTACACTGCAGTCAGAGGAGCTGGGGGCACAACGCTGAACACAGGACCAGAGTGCTGACTGCCCACGGCTGTCACCATGCAGGCTGCCCCCCCACAGGCCCCCCACAGGCACCGTGTACACAGCAGGACCACATCAGTCTCCTCTGGCCAACATGAGATAAATCTCCTTTTTATAACTCATTATCTTCTGACTAGCTGAAAGGCTGGGCTTTTTTTTGTCTTCCACACAGTGTTGACTGACTCTCATCGCTACGTGGTTCGTTCAAGAGCTGCCTAACATTGCCTACGTCTCACTCTTGTGTTCTCTCCCTGTCCCCACTCCTCCAACATGGCTGCCAGGCGCAGGTAAAGCAAGCGGCAAAGAGCTGACACAGGCAGGCCAAGCAGCAGGCAGGTGCTGGCAAAGTCGGCAGGGACCTCAGACCCACACCTGAGTCCCACCTGCGTGCAGCCACCCTAGCCCACACACATACCCCAACGCCCACCCAGGTTCCTCCAGCAGATACGCAAGTAAACAACAAGAAAAGCTTTAACCACTGCTGCTGCCCTTACTGCCATCAGCAAAACCACAGAAAGCCTCTTGTGCCACCACGCCACTGGCACAAACTGGCAGGAATGAGCGGAGAACCAGTGGATCACCAGGAGCACCTGACTTTCCTCCTTTAAAGTGAACTGAAGGCTGATTATGAGGGGAGCCCACCAGGCGCCCTCTCCCAACAACTGTTTGGCAAAAAAGTAGTTACCGAACTTTCCAAGTCTTATTAGTTTGCATAAACAGAGATTTGAATAAATGTTTAAAAAATGCAATTCCCTTGATACTCTGTAATCAGTAAATGTTCATTATGGAAACACAGCAAATATGCATGAAATTTCCCAAGTGGTATTCTGGCTACAAGATTAAAAAGGCATCCTGAACGGTGGGCTGAGTTACCAAACCTCCTCCGGAGGAAGCGTCGCCAAGCCCCGGAGGTCAGACAAGTCTGCTTCCCTCCCAGCTGGAGTCAAGGAAATTTAGAGGATGCTCATTTCGCCTGCTCAGGCAATTGATAAGTGGAGCCCCCTCCCACCTCCACTGGCTGACTGATGTCTCTGTATAAATAATTAATTCTTGACCTTGCTTTCAGAAAGCCCAGACTTTTTTATCTGGGGGCCTTTTTTACAAATCAATATATGGAGAGCATAATTCACTCGTGAAGTTGGATTCCACGTAAATGAATAAATAAAGCTGTGTCATGCACCTGTCCTGCAACAGGATGGGGTCAGACATGGAGCTTTCTGTTCAAGTGCTGTGGGATTATTGATCCTCTTGAGGCTCAGTCTCTTCAGGCTCTGAATTTTGATCCTTCCTGTGGGTCAGTTCAGAGCCCTGGTGGCGCAGTGGTTAACAGCCTGGCTGCTCACCAAAAGGCTGGCAGTCCAAATCCATCAGCTGCTCCCTGGAAACCCTATGGGGCAGTTCTACCCTGTCCTATAGGGCCACCATGAGTCTAAAACCACTTAACCACCACATGTTTGGTGGGTCATTTCAGAGGCAGTGCAGGTGGCTGAACTTGCTTTCTCCCACCCTCCCCAGACCCTCTCCTGCCCCATACCTGATGGGCCGGCCTGCAGTAATCAGAATGCCACCCTTTCCTGTGTTCTGACTGCCTTGCCTTTGGCAATGAGACAGAGTAGATAGACTATGAGGACTGGAAAATTTTGAAGAGGGTTCCTCAGCTGTTCCAGAACCCAAGAACAACTATGGAAAGCCCCACTCCCACTATGGGCAAAGGTCGAGAGGACTCAGACTGGAGGAAGTGGGCTTGATAGCACTGCTCCACAGCAGAGGGAAGGAGGCTAGTTCACCCTTCATCCCTCTGATGCCTCCCCAGGCGTCCAGTGCTCAGTCGCCTCTCCCACGTGCTCTGTCGCCCCGGTCAAATCAGGGCCAAGTCAGCTCAGAAAGGGCCCACGACGCGCATTCCTCTTAACAGAGCCAGTCACGGCTCGGGGCCCATATGGAAGGCTACCGTAACAGCGAAGGCGGTTGGGAGACAGGAAGCCCCGGATCGGCCCCTACTTCATTGTTAGAACCCATAACCGGGCAGCGAGCGCCCAGCCGCCAAGGGCGCTGCGGGCCGGCTGCGCTAGCTACGGGTCAAGACTCGGGGCCTGGAGGCCAGCTGTCCAGTCAAAGTTAGGGCGGCGGCGGCTACGAGCCACGGAAGGGAGAGGGGTTACCGTAGACTCAGGTGCCAGCACCTCAGGACACCGCGAGCGCGCCTTGCCGGCCGCGGGCCTCGGGTGAAGCCAGAGGTGCTGTGCAGAGCCAGAAGCCAGCAGCTGGAATTGCGGCTGCCGCCTGAGCTGGGCTGGGTCCCGCGGCACAGCGCTTTCTTTCACAGCCCGGCAGAACCGCCCAAGGCTCCAAGTCCCACACTCCCGGACACACGCACGCACACACCTTCGCACGATCACTGACGCACAAGCACAGAACAGGCCAGTGCCCGGGAGAGTCGTGGGGTGGGGGTGCGCACAAGGGAGCGCGGGGCATCTTCCGACGCTCCGTGGGAAGCCAAGACAGTCTTAACTCCCTTGTCCTTGCCCGCCACCACCCCGCCCCCGAGTCCGAATCCCGAGCGCGCGAAAGCCCTGGGTGCCCTGGGCGCTCCAGCCGGCCCTCTTGGCGCTCGCGGCTCGGGGCCCGAAGCTGCTTGCCGGTGCCCAGCACCCAGGGCTGGAAAGAGGAGCGGAAGGTCCTCGGGGACCGACCAAGCCCTAAGGGCAGCCAATCCCAGACGCGGTGGCCAGTGAAGTCTGAGGAGCGAAAGTCTAATTAAAGTTCCCGCAACTGGGGCGGGTCCCCAAAGTATGGCCAGACCGAGCCCCGCACGCCCCACCTCCGACCGCAGCTTCGGATTCCCATTCTACGCCGGGTGGCGGACTCCGCGGCAATGCAGTTCCTGGCCCGCTAGGGACCCCTCAGAGTGTCCCTCCGGGCGGGGAGGCTGCGCAGGGCCGGGACACAAATGGGGAGGAGGACGCAGTGCACTCACCTGGCGCAGCCGGCTCTCTCGGTGCCACCGGCGCCTCAGCCCGGGCGCGGCCCCCGGCTCCGAATCCTCGTCTCCGAGACGCCGGGGAGGCACGGGGGACCCCCGCCTCAGCTTGGCCCGGATGCTTCCTCCCGCTCCCAGAGGAGCCGGGTGCGGTCGGTGGGCGACCGGCGTGAAGCTGGCGGAGCAAGAGAGCAGGAGACGGAGAGGGCACAGTAGCACGCTCGTCCTGTGTCTCTGGACCCGGTTGTCCCCAACCTCCAGACGCTGCCGCTGCCGCCGCCGCCTTTGCCTCCCTCCTCCTGGCAGCGCCAGCGGATCCGGCTCCCGCGCAGGGAAGGCTCCCAGGGAAGTGCGAGCGAAGCCTCCGGCGAGGCTGGAAATAGCGCCGCGCCCGCTTGGCGCCCCGCCCCCGGCCCGGGCCCCGCCCCACGGTGGTGGCGGAGGTGGCTGTGGCCGGGCCCGGCGAGGATCACTCCAGCGATCTGTACGATCTTCTGGGGAGGTCACGGACGCCGCACCCACACGCGCTCTGCGGCTCCGGCGGGCCCGGTGGCCGCGCGCTCAGAACAGCCGATGGGTGCGGTTCTGCGGCCGCGGGGGCGGGGGCGATTGTGGCAAGAGGCCGTGCCCGTTTCTAGGCTCTTAGTAGCTGGACGTCTGGCTGCCTTTTGTCCCCTGCTTTGGTGGGTCACACCCTGATGCCGGCTCAGAAAAAGGACAAAGTGTCACCGGGGCAGACTGTTAGCACAAGTGGGCAGGACCGCGTGCCCAGGACCCGGCACTACGGAGCACGGGTCTCACGAGGAGGCAGAGGACTGAACTTGGGGAAGATTCAGAGTGGTCCACGGGCTGCAGCCTCAACGTGAAATTGGCCAAAGTCCTGGGCAATCTGGCTTCCTCTATCTGCTCTGACCTGGAAATTCCTAGGGCTCTGGATTCTGCTGAAAGTGCCCCAGGACCTCGGTTCTCCCTGAGGGCGTCACCCAGGAAGTCCTGATAGGGTCACCTGCCTGAGAGCTGAGAGGGGTTGTGGACAAGGTGAACTTGGATGAACCCAACCCCTGCATGCCCCACTTTTACACATCAGCAGAGGGGGCCCTGGCCAGATATCTCACAGGCACCAGGCCAGAATGCCCACCGAACCCTTGCTCCAGACTCCTGAAGAGGCAGTCCCTCCCCAAGAGGGTAAGCAGGCACTAGCAGGAAAGATAGGCTGACTTCTCACAGGAACTATGAGAAACCGTAAATCAGTCACTCCAGCCTTGAAGAGACACCGGATGTTTTTGAAAAACCTACAGAGGTGCTTTTAGTATAATCAAGTGAAGGATGCTTGCCCTCCAATTTGTCTGTCTCCTGCTGTCGTTTTATCTCCTTGGCTGGTTTCCTGGGTTGTCCTGACTCCGAAGGGTTAGCCCAGAGTGAGAGGTAGAGTTGAGGCCTTGAGTACCCAGGGAGGGTGGGCTAACGGCATAGTCACTCCTAAGGAAGACCTGAGAGCCCTCAGCACCCAC
Source organism: Heterohyrax brucei (assembly GCA_028571685.1). Lineage (NCBI taxonomy): Eukaryota > Metazoa > Chordata > Mammalia > Hyracoidea > Procaviidae > Heterohyrax > Heterohyrax brucei. The sequence goes on from CM053161.1 coordinate 73,928,830, forward strand.
TAGGGCTCTGGAAGTTCTGGGTAGTACCCAGCCTCTGTCCAGGGCATCCTTGAGGTCTCGTCAAATGCCCCAGATAAGCTCTGAGCATCCAAAGGTGGGCCAGGAGAATGAAATGCCAGGCCAAGGCTACAATGATCTGCCTTTAATTCTTAAAACCACAAAGATGTTATTGTCCCACTTTCGCCGATGAGGCAACTGAGTGCAAGGATGCCACCTAGTTTTTGAAGTCCCCAGATCTGTAGGACAGCAGAGACATGATGCAGATCAGGTCTGTTGATTCCGAAATGAAAGAGGTTCGGTGCGGGGCTCCCTCTCCATGTGAGGCTTCCTCTCTGGAACTCTGAGCTGAGACTGTGCCAGGCCGAGGTGCTAGGTCAGCTATACTATACTGGCTGCGTGTCATTTGTGTGTGTGGTGGGGTGGGGTGGGGTGCCTACACGTGTGTGGGTGAAACCACTGTGCCTCACTTCCAGTCAGGTACAGACTGGGCGAGCTGAACGTGAGGGACAAGGACTTCCTTGCCAGGAAGAGTCATAGACTCCTTATGCAGTCCTCATCGGGGGCCGAGCAGGAAGAAAGAAGATGAGGTCAAAGAAGAGGAGGGTAAAGTGACAGGACGTTACCGGCCCTGAGCCCGTCCCTGTGTTCCCGTGGCCCCCGGCCCTCTCACCACCCAAGGTTCTGGCCACTGGTGGGCTGGACACCTGCGCGAGAGCTCCTGGGCTGTAGTCAGGCCCTTGAGCACAAACACCTGGTGATCAAGAAAACCTCTTTGTTACCATGTACACTCTGGTGTGGGTGTGCACACGTACACACACACACTCGTCGGGCAGTAGGCAGAAGACAGAAGAAGAGGTCGTGTTCCCAGCCCAACCCCATGGCCAGGGGCAGGCTCTAGCTGCCAGTACTTCCGTGGACACATCACACAGGCTTTCCCTGGACCGGGGTGGCAGTGCACGGGGCTGGTCAAACCATCTTGGCTGCTTTGCACATCTGCGCAGCGATCCTCCTGGGAAGGGGGTTTTTCCATTAGCGTTTCCAACTGTACTTATTAGCACTTATTTGCATCTAATATTCAGGCAGACATTGCTAGGAATCAACAATGCTGTGTTCTTTTTAACACACTCTCCATTTTCAATTTTTCATTCTGACTTCCTTCTTGTTTTGGAGAGGCCCTCAGGAAAATCCCCAAAGGGAACCCAAACGCCCCCTCCCTCCACGCCAACACGCAATGAGTTTTCCTCGTCGAGATCTGCCAAGGGCTGCATGCCCTTTTTTGAAAGTCAGGCTGGGCCTCTGCAGCAAGGGAGGAGGCGAAGTGCTGCGAATCCCCGCATGAAGCCCTGTGTGCTTGCTTGCGGTTTTGGGTATGTGCCTCCACTGAAAGACTCCTGGGAAACCTGTCCTTTCGCATCCCAACTAAGGCAAAAAGACATTCTTATTGGGTGCACCTACCATCTCAGCGCCAGGAGATGCCACAGAGAAGTCCAATGGTCACTGTTTTCTATAGCAGAAAGCCAGAGAGGGCCAAGGGGCTGGACGCAGACTGTCTGCAGGCTGTGGGTGGCCATGTCCGTCTGTTAACTCTGAGCTAGACCATTCCGACGAGTCATGATTCCTGCACTTGGTGAGGAGGCTGAAGGCGGTACAGGGAAACTGAGACGGGCTCACACTGTGCTTGATAACCAAAAAATAAAAAAGGCCCAACTCACTGCCATCGAGTCCCTTCCAACTCCTAGCGACCCTATAGGACAGAGTAGAACAGCCCTACAGGGTTTCCAAGGAGCCTCTGGTGGATTTGAACTGCTGACTCTTTTGATTAGAAGCCAAACCTTTAACCACTGTGTCACCAGGGCCCTGATGTGATAAAGAACGTGTGAAACCCATTGGCAAGGCTCTGAGCCCCCAGTCCCTTCTTGGCTAGAGAAGAACCAGTGCACTTACCTTTAGAGTGATGTGGGAGCCATGTGTCCTGGCGGATCTGGGAATTCATCAGCAGTCTCCTTCTATCTCACACAGAAAGAAGAAATGTTGGCTCTCCAGGGTGCCACCGGGTGGCCTTAAGCCCGTCCCGCAGGCCCTCTGAGTCAAATTCTTCCTTTGCGAAAAGAGACTGGTAGATTCTGCCCTGCCGTCCTCCCTGTGTGGTGGGAGGAGTCTCAGATCAGGTGAAGGGTGTGAAAGAAAGTGTTTTGGAAAACCAAGTCCTGTGACTTCAGAGACAGTCTGCCTGCCGTAGGCCAATCCAGAGCTTCTTCAAGGGCATTCTTGGCCTGTGTGCCAAGCATCTAGCCTTACACCAGCCTCTGAAATACTGCGACACCAAGGTATCCCCAAGTCAGTTCAGCAAGCATACCAGCCTGGCACACGCTGACAGCACAGTCCACACAGGAGACTCTTCTTCCTGAATGGAGATTTCTTCCCAGCTGCTTCTGCTGTATATATGGTATGGGATGGTGACAAAGGCTTTTCCTCCCTAGCTTCATCTCCCCTATTCGAATGGTGGGGGGACTGGAGCAGGAACCCTTCCAGGTCTCGGTCACATTTCCATGATTCCCTAAAAACTCCTTATCTGGAGGGAAGTCCCCAAGAAGTTTCAGGTTGAGGTGTCCTTTGTCCAACTGAGCAAATGTTCCTTCCTGGTTCTTTTTTCTCTACGCACTGTGACCTTTCTCCTTTTCTGTCACCTCTAGAGTTTCAGAGGCTCTAGAGGGAATGGGCCACGTGGTTTCCTTCCATGTTGAATCATCCAAGTATGTCCTGACATCAGTCTGCCTGCCTTAGCAGTGTTGCTGGGATTCCGGGCACCCCACACCTCAGACACCTGTACCAGGCTTGAAATTCTACTACCATTCCTCTAGACAAAAGAATAATTCCCCACATGGATAAATTAGAACCCTCATTCATTAATGGGTTTGCAAAATGGTACAACCACTGTGGAAAACAATCTGGCAATTCCTCGAAAAGTTAAACATAGAATTACTATATGACTCAGCAATTCTCCTCCCAGGCATGTTCTCAAAAGTGCTGAAAGTAGGCATGCAAAGAACTGCTTGTCCCTCAGTGTTCCCTGCAGCACTCTTCACAATAGCCAACCGGAGGAGACAATCTAAACAGAGGAAGAGACAGACAAAATGTGACACAAACAATGAAATAACACTGATCCGTAAAGAAAAACAAGTCCTGAAAGGTCCTACAACTGGAGAAACCCTGAAAACATTATGCTGAGAGAACTAGGTCACGAAAAGACAGACGCTGCATGATCCCATTGCTAAGAAAAAATGCATAGTAGAGGCAAGTACCTGGAGCTGCTGAGACCCGAGTTTCTTAGTGGTTACCAGGGGTGAGTGGGAGGGAGGAGGAAAGGGGAACTGACTGCTTCAGAGACACTGAGACACTTTTAAGGGTGAGAAAATTGAGAAATACATGATATGATAGTTGAACAGTATGATAAACATAACTAAGATCATGGAATTGTATGTGTGAAGAATGTTGAAAAGGCAAATGTTTTGTTGAATCTATATTTACTGCAGTAATTTTCTTTTAAAAACAATAGTTCATCTTTAAAGAGAAGATTTAGACGCTTAGCGGTTAAGAGCTTGGCTGTGAACCAGGAAGTCAGCAGTTTGAATCCACCAGCCACTCTTTAGAAACCCTGTGGGAAAGTTCTACTGTGTCCTATAGGGTCACTGTGAGTTGGAATTCACTTGATTTCAATGGGTTTGGTTTGATTTGGTTTTAGATGATGTTTATCTTTAATACATATGAGAGTCAGCAGAAAGATAATGTCTTCAAGATAGCTTAGGAGAGAAATCAGCGTTGGCTAACTTCAGCAAAAAGGGGTTTTCTAGAAAGGACTTGTGGAACTTTTCAAAGTAGAGGGGCTGCTGAGGTCCAGAAAGGAGGCAGGTTGGAAGCAGGACAGAAGACTTCAGGACCTTCAGGCAGGGTTGTGGACAGCCCCTTGGATCTCTGGGGAGAAGACGCTCTCCATAATGCTGGGGGATCACTGCTTGTGGCATCCCCGACACCATCTTTCCTCACCTAGTATAAATCATTCAAAGAGCTCTTTGGCCACAATACTCACCTCAAAGCCTAAGAAGCAACATTTCCATGTTACAAACAGGTCTCATAGCCAGTTCAGCTTCTCTCTTAAGGTTTTGCCAAGCTCAGGTTCATTTTGAGTTTCTTAAACAAATAAACTCACTGCTGGTCTGCTGCTGGTCACTTCTTTGGCTCCCATAAATCTTTGCAACAAACCATCACCCAGTGGCCTGCCCATGTGTAGAGAGACGCATTGCCTAAGGTGGGGTCCAACGGTCTGAACATAAACAGCAGGTATTTTTATTTTTGCTTTGGGGGAGTTTTGAAATTCTATGTTACAATATTATATTAAATTATTATATGTCACAATATATTAAGTACTATTTCATTTGGGCCGTGAATAAGGAAAACTGAAGAAGAATTGACCATGGTTTCAGGGAACATCTAGGTCAATTGGCATAATTGAATTTTTTTAAGAAAATGTTCTGCATCCCGCTTTGGTGAGTAGTGTCTGGAGTCTTAAAAGCTAGCAAGAGGCCATCTAAGTAGCATCAATGTGTTCCAATCCACGTGGAGCAGAATAGAATAAAGGACATCAAAAACGTGAGGAAAATATGAGCCCAGGAGACGGAAGGTGCCGCATGATCCAGAGACTTCATCAGCATGAGACTAGATGGTGCCTGGCCACCGCCAATGACTGTCCTAACAGGGAACACAACAATGATAATAGAAATGGGGGTGCAGAACTAGAGCTCTATTAAAAGACCAGACTTGATGGTCCAACAGACTGGATAGTCACTGAGGACATAGCCCCCAAACTCGCTGTTAGCCCAGAGCTTAAAATAATACCTCAGCTAACTCTTTGGAGATTGGAGTGGACAGTATGATGCAGAGTGATGTTGGTAAAGAGTGTGCTTCTTGGCTTAAATACATACATGAGGCTGTCTGAGTAGCTCCTATCCAGAGGTGAAGAACTGCTCCCCGTCACTGTTGTTCTGAGTACACTTTCAGAAATCCTCCATTATTAGCTGTGGAGATCGTGATCTCTGGGAACATCCAGCTCAATTGACATAACAGCTTATAAACAAAATGTTCTATAATGTGCTTTGGTGAGCAGCGTCTGAGCTCTTGAAAGCCTATGAGTGGCCATCTAAGATACTCCACCGCTCTCACTCCTTTGGGAGAACGAAGAAAACAAGGGAAAGATTAGTGCCAAAGACTAACGGACCACGTCTACCCCAGCTTCCACCAGACTGAGTCCAATACAACAAGCTGATGCCCAGCTACCACCACGGCCTCCTTGGCCAGGGATCGCAGCACAGCACCCCAGACAGAGCTGGGGAAAAGTACACAACAAAATTCTAACTCAAAAAGAAAGACCAAACTTGCTGGCCTGGAAGAGACAGGCAAAATCCTTCGAGTATGATCCTCTGACCCTTTTCACCTCAGTAATGAAGTCACTCCTGAGGTTCACCCTTCAGTCAAGATAAGACAATCCCATAAACAAAATAAGATCAAAGAGGCATACTAGCCCACAGGCAGGGACTAGAAGGCGGGAAGGGACAGGAAAGCAGGTAACAGGGAATCCAAAGTTGAGAAGGGAGAGTGTTGACATGTTGGTGTTGTTAATCAATGTCAGAAAACAATACATGTGCTGTTTCATGAGAAACTGATTTGTTCTGTAAAACTTCATCTAGAGTACAATTTAAACAACAAACATCTTTAACCCTCACCAAGGACTATGTATCAGTTTGTCTCTTTCCTTCATGTGGTAGGACAGTGGAGTTGAAGCATTTTTTTAAGTTCCTGAGATAGCTGAAAACTTTTTTTTTTTTTTTAACACAGACTTGAGTGTTATTCTAAATGCAGTACTTAGTATTAAGAACTAGGTTTGGAGGTTCTGGGGAGAAAGGATTTCTTTGAACTGAGAAAAAAAAATTCCCCAGGGACACTCCAGAAACGTCTATCAGATGTCCCTGTGAGCACTCCATTGGGTGAGGATGTACACCCTGAGATCCCCTGGCTAGGGTTAGAAATGTGACAGAGGACAGGCATGTGGCAACTGCATGGTCAGGCTGAGGGACCTCATCTGGAGGAGCTTAAGGTCTGCACCATCAAAGCTGGTAAACGAAGCCATCACTAAGCTCCAAAGCCGTTGTTGTCTACTGGAGGACAGACACCTTAAAGATCTCCCAAATGCAGAGTGACAGCACGCAACAGAAGGCAGGTCAGCATATCTGGACCACACTATAAGCTAAAAGATTTTCTAAACTTTACCCAACATCTTAAAGGACAGAGTAGCAGGCACAGGGACTTGGGGATCGTGTTTTCAGGGGGCATCAAGGTCAATCGGCATAATGAGTCTTTTTCCAAGAGAGAGTTCTGCACCCTCTATTGGGGAGTGGCGCTTGGGGTCTTAAAAGCCAGCAAGCTGCCACCAGAGGAACATCAGTTGATCCCAATCCACCTGGAAGAGCTAACAAATAAAAACATCAAAGATATGAAGAAAAATGAACTCAGGAGACAAAAGGACTCATACGACTGGGAGACTGCAGTGGCAGAAGAGGAGAGGAGCTAGATGGTGCCTGGCCACCACCAAAGACAGACCTGGAAAGGAAAACGACATAGAGGTTGTGACATAGTATGAGAGAAACAGGTGTGCAGATCCAGAACTCTTAAAAGACCAGACTCGATGGTCTGACAACCTCGAGGGATCCCTGAGAACACAGTCCTTAGACTTGCTGCTAGCTCGGAGCCAAAACCAGTACTGAAACCAACACTTCAAAGAATGGGCTGGATGTGGGGACACAGAGTGGTGCAGAAGCTGTGTGTACTTTATGGCTAACATGTACGTGAGGCTGTTGAATTGCGTTTTCTTTAGAGCGGAGATAAGAGAGTAGAGAGGAGGGGTTAAGTACCAGTTGAGTAGATATTGGAAGTAGAGTGCAAAGGAAGAGGGTGCTGTCACAGGGTGGGGAGAGCAGGTAGAGGTGCACAGAGGCAAGTGCTTGGAGTTTTATATGTCAAACTGACTTGCATTGTAAACTTCCACTTAATTACAATTTTAAAAAATGGGGAAAAAAAGGATCTCCCCAGTGCAGTCAGCATTCTCAGGACTGCCTGTGACCATTTCAGCTAGGCAAGTTGTGCCATAATCCACGTGACGGCCACAGCCAAATGGAAAAACAGTAGCTGCAGGTGTTGCTTGTCTCTCTGCAGTCCTGAGCAAGTGGTATTTTCATATGGCACTGGGAGCCCACACAGCACCTGGCGCTATGGTATGAATCTCCCCGTCGTGACTGAGAACAAAGGCTTTGTGGATGAGACATTCAAGGAGACAAGATCTGGAGGATCATATCAATTGGCCAGGACAAGCAGCCCCTCAGAGGGACATCTGAGAGCAGCAGATCAGGAACGCCTGCCCTAGGTCCAGCACCTATACAGGGTCACTGACCTGTCACCTCTAATGCCCATTCTCCTGTGAAAAGACCCTTCACTGAGAAATACCCCAGGTAGCACTGGAAGGAAGCCCTAGAATGCTTATCCTGCAGATTTTCTGTGGGAAACTGGAAAAGCCTAACTAGGTTGGGTTCCTCAGAGGCTCCAAACTGGAAGCAGATAATGCTAGAATTTGCTGTTAAGAGCTACTGAGCTAACCAAGAAGTTGGCAGTTCCCGTCCATCGACTGACTGTTTCTTGAGAACACCATGGGGCAGTTCTACCCCATCCTATAGGATTGTTACAAGTCAGAATTGACTCGACAGCCAGCCCCCAGCTTTTACGAATCCTCCCCCAATGTCAAGAAGGTACCAAGGTGAGCAGGCTTTGGAGATATGTGATACACAACTTACAAAGTTAGGCAGAAAAGGAGTGTCCCAGAAGATCTGTGGGGGAACTCCTAGAAGCAGGATTATTTTGAAAGGAAACCCATGGACTCTTGAAAAGTCAATAATGGCAGTCAGTGCAGAACATGAGACAAGTAACCGCCACTTGAGTGCTGAATTCTCTCTGAGCTCAGGAAACTTCATTCTGCAGGCCGAGCCCAGGATGCTCTGGAGTTCAGAGCACTGCCCAGTGGCATCCTGTCTGTAGCTATGGAAACAGTGAGACAGTTGCCTCCTTGTTGGCTTTTGCACTAGAGACATCTTGCTGTCAGTAATGTTTAATGTTGGCTTTTAAAAAACAAGACAACCCAAATCTCTGCTTTGACGGTTCTCAAAGGGCCCTGTGGCATGAAGGCAACCATGCAGGTCCCAGCATGGAGCCTGTCACACTCTGTCCCCATCCCTACCTCAGAAGAGACTTCCTGTCTGCTTGCTCTTTATAGTGATGTCTTGAGCTCAAATGTGTTTATCCTTCATGTCTGTTCCTGTATTGATTCCTTGTCCCAGGATTCAGAGGGGCAGGGCATGGACCAGGCTCAGCACTGGTGACAGGTGTGCTGAGGTGATGCACATCTTAAGTACCATATGGAGGCAAGTTCAAGGACAAAGCCCGGTCCCTTTTGCAGGTATTTGAGCTGTCTGCTTCCAGGTACATACTTTCTAACCAACCCTCATTAAGGAACTCCTACGAGTTGGAATCGGCTTCACAGCAGTGGGTTTTGGTTTGATTTAGAGTCAAGCTGGGAGGAGCCAAAGGAAAAAGCAGCTCACAGTCAAGGAGGAAGACAAACAGAACGCAAGGCAGGCTATGGTAGAGCCGCTGGAAGGGTGGCTGACTCGGGTGCCTGGGGCATCAGAGAAGGCTAAATGACAGATGCAGCATTTTACCTGACCTTTTCTCCGCTGGCCTGTCTTTACTGGCATCAAGACTCACATCCACAAACAACCAGTGGGTTAGCAGTTTTATATAGATAGATAGAAAGACATAGAGATAGAGACAGATGACATAGCTATAGGTATAAGTGGAGACAAAGATAGAAATAGAGGTCTAGGTACAGATACAAATATAGATACAGATATATATCTGTATCTGTATAGATATATATAGATAAATGTAGATACAGATATATGTATACATAGATGCAGATATATATCTGTATCTGTATAGATACAGATACGGGTACACATACAGATAGAGCGATACCGATAGAGAGAGAGAGATACAGATACTGATGCCAATACCAATGTAGATATAGACAAGTATAGATATAGATATTTAAACAAAAGGTACTCTGGCAGGTACAGATAAAAGGCTCCCACTTTCATGCCCAGAGAAAGAATAGAATCTAGAATTAAAAGACGGGGTTGCTGAATTTTGGAAAAGAAGCCTAACATTTAGGAAAGATAATGTTTGGTGAAAATAGATGATCAACAAGGATCTTTTGAGGGCATAAAGAGAGGATAGACAAGGAAAGAGAAAACACTGCGTCTTAGTAGACTAAAAAGTTTTCTAACCAAATATTATCAAAAAATATTGCTGCTGTTGTTGCTGACAGGTGCTGTTGAGTCAGTTCTGACTCAGCAATCCTACATACAAGTAAAGAAAACACTGCTTGGTCCTGCTTCATCCTCACAACAGTTGTTATGCTTGAGCTCATTCTTGCATATCATTCAGGGTCTTCCTCTTGTTTCTTGATCCTCTACTTTTCGGAAAAGTCTGGTGGCACAGTGGTTAAGAGCTATGGTTATTAACCAGAAGGCCAGCAGTGTGAAACTACCAGGGGCTTCTTGGAAACTCTAAGGAGCAGTGCTACTCTGTCCTATAGGGCCACCGTAAGTAGGAATCAACTCAGTGGCAATGGGTTTGATTTTTCATTTGGTTTTTACTTTACCAAGCATGATGTCCTTCTACAGGGACTGAGCCCTTCTAATAACGTGTCTGAAGTAGGCACAATGAAAGCCTGCTGTCTTTCCTTCTGAGAAGCATTCTGGCTCTATTTCTTCCAAGACAAATGTGTTCGATCTGCAGAGCCAAAAGCCACTGCCATCGAGTCGCTTCTGACTCAAAGCAACCGTATAGGTCAGAGTAGAACTGCCCTATATGGCTTCCGAGGAGTGCCTGGTGGATTTGAACTACTGACTTTTGGATTAGCACACATAACACTTAACCGCTACGTCACCAGAGTTCCCTGGCAGTCTATGGTGTATTCAGTATTCTTCACCAACTCTGTAATTCAAAGGCATTCTTTTTTTTCCCAGTTTTCTTTGCTCACTGTCCGGCTTTCATATGTACACGAGGTTATTGAAAATACCCTGGCTTGAGTCAGGTACACCTTAGTCCTTAAAGTGATATCTTTGCTTTTTAACACTTTAAAGAGATCTTTTGCAGCAGATTTGCCTAGTGCGATGTGTCTTTTGATTTCTCAACTGCTACTTCCACAGGAGTAAACTGTGGATCCAAGTAAAATGAAAGCCTTGTCAACTTCAATATTTTCTCTGTTTATCATGATGTTTTTTACTAGTCCAGTTGTGAGGATTTTTATTTTCTTTATGTTGAGGTACAAATTGATACCAAATTCCTTTATTTCCACCAGTAAGTGTTTCAAATCATCTTCACTTATTAACAAGTCTGTGTCATCTGCACACACAGGTCATTCATTGAGTCCTGCTCTGATCCTGATACCTCATTCTTCTTCATCAATTCCAGCTTCTTGGATTATTTGCTCAGGATACACAGTCAATAATTACGGTGAAAGGGCGCAGTCCTGCTTTTCCTGATTTTTAAGTCACTCAGTATCATCTTGTTTCTGTCAAACGACTGCCTCTTGGTATATCTACTTACAGATTCCTCATGAGCACAATTAAGTATTCCATAATTCTCATTCTAAATAATGCTATCTATAATTTGTTATGCTCCACATAGTTAAATGTCTTTACATACTCAGTAAAATACAATAAAATATCTTTCAATATTCTCTGCTTTCAGCTAAGATCCCTCTGACATCAACAGTGACAGCCTTCATTCCACATCTTCTTCTGAATCCGGCTTGAATTTTTGGCAGTTCCCTATGTACTGCTACAACCACTTTTTGAATGATCTTCAGCAAAAAATATTCAGCTAATATGATTCCATTTTTGAAAATGACAAACGTAAGACATGTCTGAAACAGGCAGAGCTACTGGAGCATAGCTGAGTGTCTGTCTTGGACTGGGTTCCCCCAAAGGCACACCCAAGAGATGTACTTGAACTCAAGTTATTTATTTGAGTGATCTCAGGGAGCACAAGGTTGGAAGTAGAGGGAGTGATGACAGACAGAAGACAGGAAAACCAAGGAAGGATGCCTTCAGGAGCGGGTCATTGCTGCGGAAAGCTGGGGCTCAGCCCCTCTGGGGACCAGTGTAGAATCATGTAGAATGTGCCTCAGAATCATCTGACTGGGGGATACAGACTGCAGCATATCTTCACTGACTCCCGTTCCTTCCAAGCTGAAGGTTCTTCTGGGCACGTTAACTATCCTGCAAGCAGCCCAGTGAGCTTGGGTGATGCCAGAAAAAGCCCTTGGGAGAGAAGAGTGATGCAAATGATTGAGGCTGGCCCTGCAGTGGTACTTTAGTTCAGGTGGAGCAAGAGGCCACGAGGCAGGGCAACAGCAAGTTCTGCTACCACGTAATGATCGGCATAAGATGCTCTATATAAACTGCATTGTTCAGAAGTTTTCCTTTCTGTATTACGAAGTACCCCTTTATGATGTTGAAGTGTCAGCGTCAGAAGTTCTACCTGGGGATATAGCAGAAAAGGTGGCAGCAGCCCTGCTGGAGCACAGTTTTCAATCTCCTTGAACCTGCTAATAAAAACAGAAAGACTAAATAGATAGCAAGACAAAAATCCCACAGGCAACCTTTACAATGAAACTAATGGGCAATGTATCCCCTAAAATATCAAAATATTAGCAGATAGAGAAAAGCCAACAACAGTTCCAAAATCTGCATGACATTAGCGTCTGAAAGAAAGAAACAATGGGAAGAAAATAGAGTGCTTGACAGTCCTGAGAACAAGGGGTGGGGGGACCCAAACCCACTGCCATTGAGTCCATTCCAATTCATAGAGGCCTTATAGGGCAATGTAGAACTGCCCCATAGAGCTCGACCTTTCGGTTAGCAGCCATAGCACTTAACCACTATGCAACCAGGGTTTCCATCACACATTAACCCAAACCAAACTAAACCCACTGTTGTCAAGTCAATTCTGGCTCACAGAGACTCTATGTACTGAGTACAACTACCCCATAGAGTTTCTAAGGAGCACATGGCATATTTGAACTGCTGACCTTTTAGTTAGCAGCCGTAGCACGTAACCATTATGCCACCATAGAAACCCAAAGACAAGAGTACCCCCAAATAACCCATAGGTAGTCACCAGAAAGCACAGAGATCTAATCTGAAACCAGAAGCTGGAACTGGGAGGGGTATGTCCACTAAAATAGTGCTTAAAAGCAAAAGGTCTTAAATCCGAAGGAAATGGGACAGTTAACCCTGGGGAACTCTTGAAAATGACAAGCCAGGCCTTCCTCCCAGAACAGGGGCCTGCATTGAGGAGAAAGTATTGAAAGAGAAATAAAAATTGAACAAGGTGGGGACAATAGGGAAAGCCTGGAGGCATAGTACTAGGTCAAGTGCTATGTCTGGTAATCAAAAGGTCAGCAGCTCAAATCCACCAGATGCTCCTTGGAAACTCTATGGGGCTGCACTACTCTGCCCTATGGGATTGCTGTGAGTCAGAATCAACATGATGGCAGTGGATTTTGGGATTTTAGGGACAATAGAGGAGGAGGAAACAGAAGGTCTAGATAAAAGTGGAGACATTTTTATAGGAACCATGAAATCTCAGGAAACAGGCTACCATATTTTGAACACTACATGAAAACAGCAAAAGAGAGAGCTCTGAGAAGTTAAAAAAAGTCTTGAACTCCATTTGCTTCTAAAAGTTAAGAAAAATGAATTTCATGTTTTAAAACATAAGCAACAGAAAAAGTTCAAGATCATATCCCACATAAACTTATTTTAAGAAAAAGAAATAGTGAAGAGTAGAATAACATTTCTGTAGACAATGAGAACCATGTCAGAAAGACCTAAACAAAAAAGTTGTAATCCATTAACAAGCTGTTAGAAAGCTGGACTGTGAACAAAGAAGACAGAAGAAGAACTGATGCCTTTGAACTGTGGTGTTGGAGAAGAATGTTGAAGGTATCATGGACCGCCAAAAGAACAAACAGATCTGTTCTGGGAGAAGTACAACCAGAGAGCTCCTTGGAAGCAAAGATGGCAAGACTGTGTCTTATATACTTTGGACATGTTGTCAGGAAAGATCAGTCCCTGGAGAAGGACATCATGCTTGGTAGAGTGGAGGGTCGGAGAAAAAGAGAAAGACTCTCAACAAGACAGATCAACACAGTAGCTGCAACAATAGGCTTAAACAGAAAAACAACTGTGGACACGGCACAAGACCAGGCAGTGTTTTGTTCTGTTGTTCATAGGATCACTGCGAGTCTGAACCGACTTGACAGTACCTAACAATGACGGCAACAAGCTGTTAAGAAAACAATATGAACAAACAACATAAATCAGAAATAGAAAAACTGAGAAACGAAATGACAAACTCAGGAGGTAATTAGATGCACAAGAAAAAGGTATCAGAAATTAAGCCTAAACTAAAAAGAATACAAGAAAGAATTAACACAATATATAATGCCTTAGAATAAATATAAAATTAAAACAGTGGAAATTTTTTAAAAATGAGAAGAAACAAATATAACATGAAGGCTTCAAGAGAAAGTATCAAATCTTGAAGCTAGACAAAGGAAGTCCAACAGACAGAGAATAGGAATACCTGAATTAAAAAAAGTAAAGCAGGGAAACAGAACAGATAGTAAAAATTGTTGGAAAGTCTGAAACTTCATACTGGAAGATAACACTGTGTTCCCAAGAACACAGACCCCAAATGATCAATACCAAGGCATATTTTTAGTAGAATGATGGGACTTTAAAGAAAAAGAAAAATCTCTAAAGCACTTGGCTTTTTGGCTTATCTAACTAAAAATAGCACATGACTTGCAAAGAGAAAAATGGATTATGGTCAACCTTTTATGTAACACTTATGTCAGAATAATATAGAGTATCATATTTAAGATACTCAAGAAAATAAAATGTGACCTAAAGACTTTATACCTAGGGAAACTGACTTCCAAGAATAAAGGATACAAACTCTTATCAACACGTAAGAATTCAAGAAATACTGTACCCATGAACCCTTTCAGAGAAATCTACTAGACAGTCAGCTTCGTAACCAAAATGACTACACAGACTTCAACATAATTAACCCCCAAAAAATCCACTGCTACTGAGTCAATTCCAACTCATAGAGAACCTAAGGACAGAGTAGAACTGTCCACACAGCATCTCCAAGGAGTATCTGGCGGATTTGAACTACTGTCCTTTAGGTTAGCAGCTATAGGACTTAACCACCATACTACCAGGATTTCCTCAGTGTAAAGAGGTGACCATTAAATGTAAAGTTATTTGTGGAATTAAGAATAAATGAGGATTAAAAAGGAACAAGAACAGTGTGCAATGGCCATGTACCATAACCATGTAGAGGCAGAAAATTATAAGTAGAAGTAAGAGAATGGGGAAACTATGTGGAAAAGAACTGAATTGTTTCCAGTAAAAAGTTAATTGGGGTAACACTACTATTGTTACTCTGAAAGTATTGTGAATGATAGCAATGAATAATTGTTGGATATTTTAATTCTGTTATCTCCTGTGTCCTTGAAAACTAGGATTCTTGGATAAGAAACAAGAAATTCAACTGTTAGAAGGAACAGATAAGTAAATAGCCCGTAATTCCGAATGGGAATTGGAACACTCAATATAGACTCATGAGGTATTTTATCTTGTTTTAAAAAGAGATAGTGAGTTTTACACAGAGAGTGGAAGAGAGAAATTCTCCACTAAAAGAAACCAAGACTTCTTGGAAAAATGACTGTTTCCATCGTGAAGCAGGAAATAAACCTGCAACATTTGTCACACCAAATAGTGAGACAGCTACCAGAGACGACAAGATCATGTTCCAAGGACCCAGGAACCACCTACAAGAGGCCACCATTGGTCAAATATGGGGAAATCTGAGCTTTGATAGAGGTTACAATTATAATGGATTAAAAAACAAGAAACCTTATTGCTGTCAAGTGGATTCTGACTCATAGTGATGCTGTAGGACGGAGTAGAACTGCCCCATAGAGTTTCCAAGGAGCTCCAGTTGGACTCAAACTGCCGACCTTTTGGTTAGCAGATGTAGCACTTAACCTCTATGCCACCGAGGTTTCTGTAATGGATTGGAGCCATCAAATGTATTTAAAGTTCACAAAGTTACTAAAAAACATGCTCACCTTTAAAGGACAGCACGGAACAAATTCATTATTTTGAAAACTGGTAAATAAAGGGAAAGAATGAATCGTTTGTCTTGTCTTCAGTATGTGGGCCATATCACTGGGTAAACAAAAGGCAGCTGAGTGGAAGTATCTCCTCGTAGAACATTCAAGTTAATATATGAAAAAGAAGCAATGGAGTTAGAATTTCACCAATTTGGAAACCCCCCAAAGAATTAACAGAGCCAGACATTGTGCAGCAACAGCTGTTAATATCACACACATACATACAACCAGACACGAGTAACCTAATGAGACAACTTGACCACATCTAACAAAAGACTGAACCCGACTCTGATCCAGCCTCTGGATCCAGCTGCCAACTGGCAGGAAACACAGAGGAACACGTTGAATGGTACCAAGAGTATTAGTCAGCAAAATCTAGACAGTGGGAAACTCTCAAGGTAAAAAGGCCTGGGTTCTTCAAGAAATAAACTGTAAAGAAAAGGAAGAGATGGAGAGGTAACCTGCATGCTAAGAGACTCAAAAAATAGATCAAAATAAAAATAAAAAAAGCAAGATTATGCCATATATTCAGGGAGGAGCACTTGGATGATAAAACTGTAAAGAAAGACAGGGGATGGATTACTGCAGACGTCAGGGTGGGAGTTACTTTCGCAGGGAGGGAAGTCGTTGAGTTTTGGAGGAAGCACGTGAGTAGCTTCTGCGATGTTTGCAAAGTTCCTTGATTTGGGTGGTGGTTGTTATATTAGCTCATCAAACTGTACATTTGTTATGGCTTATTTTTTCCATATCATTTTACAATAAAAATATTTTTAGTGTAAATCTCTTTCAATTCCTTCCCCAATCCCCATTCTCCAAAGGCAATGGCTGCGGCCATGACACTAGCAAAATCAGCTGGTGGTGGCACCTGACCTCCTCCAGCTTCGCAAGAAAAACCGGGAAGAATAGCCCAAGGCTGATTCCTACGAGGCAGAGGTGGGTCGTACCTCTACTCTCTAACATTTTCACCAGTCTGACACCAGCTCTTCCTCCCATGGCACTCTCTACTCCTCTGCTAGCTTTGATAATTCGTTGCAATGGCCATGTAGAACTCGCAGACAACACTTAAGATTAAGGGGTTTATTACGGAAGTAAGTTACAGCTTAGGTTCAGGAGTGCTCAGGATGCACTTCTTACTTCAGGACAGCTGCTTCCCAGCCTTGCCTGCAGGTGCGCCTCTCTCTCTGGCCTCCTGGCCTTTGGCCTGCTTGAGGAAGTGTTTCAAAGCTCTTGTAGCTCTGCCAGTAAGTTCCCAAGGTGCTCTCCCCTGATAGTAAGCCTCCATCCAAAGGCACTCAGCTCTAGCCCCGTGGGCTGGCAAATGTAGCCCCACCAGGTGCCCAAAGGTACCCTACTTTGCTAGAAAACTTCTTGCCCAGAGGCACTGAGCTTTCTCACTCTGTGGGCCAGGAAGGCCACCAGACTGTGTCCTGTTGGTCCTCTGCCTCTGCTGAAGCCTTTCCTCCACCGTTGCATCTCACCACCTTCAATGTTGCAGCTCTTTGTCTAAGTGTCCTGCTTCGGGAGCTTCTCAGGTCATGGACACTGGGTCCAAAGAATACGCTCCACTCCTGGCAATTCTTTCTTGGTTGTGGAGAGATCCTCTATTTCTACCTCTCGGGTGGCTCGTTTTAAGCCCAGTGGGATGGCAAAACTGACCAATCACCTTATTAGGGTTTATGCATCTTATTTGCATGGTGTCACCCTCACAAGAGTGCTCTGTACCTTATTTTATTATTAGCAAACTATCCAATCTCCTCAGTGGACCAAAGCACCTCATCTGCATAGTTGTACCCAGTTGTTTCTTGGAGTAAGAAACACTATGGCTAGGAGAGCCATGTTAAGTAATTCACCACATCACAGGCTCTGATTTCCCCAGATGGTACTCTAGGGCTCCGACCCCAGAGTAAGAACACTGTCTAGTTAGAAAGCTTCACTGACCCAGCAGAACACTAGCTCTAGAAGGCCGAAGACCATGTCCACCATGCTCCGTGTTGTATCCTCAGCTAGAACTCTAGTTAGCAGGTGCTCGATAAATCTATTTGAAGGAGTGTATGACAGGATGGACCCAGAGGTTTCACTTTTTTGGGGTGAAATGTGTAAGGGCAGTCATGTAAATGACACCTCAAATTGACCATGACAACCTAGTTCCACCATTTCTTAGTCAGTCTTATCTGCATCTCTAAGGTCACTTTTTGGGTCTTGGACTGGAGAATTGAGGAGCTAGGGAAGCTCGTTGGTGAGTCGCTGATCATCTGCAAAGTGTGCTTAAATGCTCCCCAAGAGGGCCCAGCCAGGCAAGGGGAGGGGGTGCTGGACCGTCACTGCCTCTTCATTTTGAAACACAGGTGGTTGATGCTCCAGGGGTCGTGGTCTATTTCCCCTGCTCGAGAGAGCATTCCCTGTGGTAGCAGCTCAGGAGAAGCAACAGTGACATCGGTCAGCTCTGGAGAAAGACAAGCTCATCCTGCAAACCTCACGGAAAGACCACACGGGCTGACACTGGCATGAGTGGGCTCTCTGCCACTTCTCCTTCCCTTCCAGTCTCCCAACACCAGCTCCTGGAGGCCTCCAGGAACCTGGAGATTCCAGGTACACTTATATATAAACAAGACGTTCCACTTTCATCTTTGGGCATCCAAAATTGGAGTGTTTGGAAGGTAGTGTATTTAGGATGAAGTTGGCTGTTAAAAGCTCAGCTGCTACTTAAAGGATCACCAATTTGAATCCATCTCTTGATCCTCAGAAACCCTATGGGGTAGTTCTAGTCTGTCTTGTTGGATCACTATGAGTCAGAAAGGACTCGATGGCAGTGGGTTCAGATTTGGTTTTCACAATCCTTTCCATCCAGGTTTATGACCACCTAACAGATGGGGTTGCAGACATAAATAAGGTTTAGTCATTATCTCAGTTGGAAAGCGATGCCTCTTGTCATGGATTGAATTATGTTCCCCCCGTAATATGTGTAGCAATTTGGGCCATGATTCCTAGCTTTGTGTGATGTTCCTATATGTTGTAAGCCCTGCCTCTATGACGTTAATGAGGGAGGACGGGTGGCAGTTCTGTTTGTGGGCCAAGACTCAATGTGTAAGCTTGTTTTGTACCTTGAGCCGATATCTTGGAATACAAAGGGAAAACAAGCAAGCAGAGAGTTGGGGACCTCACACTACCAAGAAAGCAGTGTTAGAGCAGAGTGTCTTTTGGACCCAGAGTCTCTGGACCTCAGAAGCTACCAGTCTGGGGGAAGAATGACAACAAGGACCTTCCTCCAGAGGCAACAGGGAAAACCTTCCCCTGGAGCCGACACCCTGAATTTGGACTTGTAGGCTACTAGACTGCGAAGAAGGAAATGTTGCTTTGTTAAAGACATCCACTTGTGGTATGTCTCTTATAGTAGCACTAGATGACTAAGACACCATCCACTGCATTATTTCTGTCACAACAGCTCAAGATAACTGAGACACCATCCACTGTGGTATTTCTGTTACGGCAGTGCTAGATGAATAAGACACCTCTATTTTCCATTTAACAAGCATTTGCAGAGCCCTTCCTGGACATGGTGGCCCCGCTCCTAACCTGAACCTTTGGAGTTCCACTTCATAAGCTAGGAGTAGGTGGTTCATGGGGCAGGACACCAGTTTTTCTCACCTGGCTTTTGTTTACCAGTCTCTTCCCAGGCTAGAAATTCTGCCCATCTTTTCATATATACCTCCATCCCCTTTCCTGAAGGGCAAGATGCAGAAATCCCCGGGACTCGTGGTTCCCTACACTTGGATCTTTGATCCACCTCTTCCAGAGGGTCCCGTGCTGTGACCCATTCAGGTTATAGACAGGTAATGATTCATTCATTCATTGTATTAGTCTAGGAAGTAACCATCAAACCCCAAGTGAGCAAGACATGCCCCAGCTTACCCTTACAGAGCTTATGGCCTTGGAGCCCATGGGTGGCACAAAGGTGAACTAGCTCGCTGGCTAACCCAAAAGTTGGCAATCTGAGTCCACCTAGAGCTACTTGAGAAGAAAGGCCTGGCAATCTACTTCCAAAAGCTCAGCTATGGAGCACATCTCTAATGTACACGGCATCACAACGAGTTAGAATCCACTTGACAACAACTAGTGGAGGTGATAGAGAACACGAGGATTTCTGTGCCTCGTGATTTCTGGAAGTGGATAGAGGCTCTCTCATTTAAAAAAGAAAGACAAGGAAAATAACAAGATTGAATCACACTTCTCTCTGGTGACCCTTGTCGCCATCAGTTTAAGTACAGTAAACCTATTTTAAGACTATCGCCCAGGAGCGTAAACTTGATTTCATTGCATTGTATAATCTCCTGTAATGGAAAACCGGTAATGAAGATGCCAGCAGCAGGTGCAAATGGCAGTTTTTGCATCAATAGAAAATTCAATTCTAATTAATCTCTTCTCAGCCAACGTAATTGAGTCTTCATGGGGACCACTGGACTCACCCCACCCCCACCTCACCGATGCCTCTTTCAGGTCTGTTTGCCCACCGCTGTGCTGGAATTCGTCTGGAAACAAAGGAAAAAGCAGGGCTGATAGCATCTCTGGTGATGTGGGTTTATAGCAGTCTCTTTATTTCCATCATCAAGTTATTACTGACATCCAAGGCTCGGAGAGTAGTCTCAGAGGCCTTTCCTTAGTATGTAAATAGCATCCTGCTTTGTTATTTATTTCTTAGCAAGCCTCTTCCCTCCTCTGTCCCCAGGGTTTTTTTTCCCAAAGACATCACAGGGGTCACAGCTCTCTCTGCTAACGCTGTGCTCTCCGGTTTAGCAGTAGAAGAAAGAATTATGAGCGGGTGAATACCCATGCCCAGTGCGGGGTGTGTGTCTTGTCAACTCCCCATCCTCCCAGGTCGAGGCAATAATTCATTCATGGGTGACAGCCAGTTTAAAAGCGATCACTGTGAAGCCACAAGAAAATGCACAGAATTCATGAGCTCCCCACGTTGCCTCATCTGATCTATTTCCTTCGTTGCTTTCTTCTCCCAGCATTAAATTCTGACCATCCTTAGTGCTGAGCAAAGTTGCATCAGCCTAATGCTCAGACCAGCTCTGTTAATTAAAATGCTCCATCCACGCCAGTTTCCAGAAGGCTCTCCTCCTGGCAAATGTGAACACACAAATACACAGCGAAGCTCAGGCTTTGATTGGCTCTTTGTGCCCACATAGGGCAACAAGTCAAGCAGAGATAGGAGCCCTGCCCACAAGCAAAGGATTCTTGTGGAAAGAGGAAGCTGCGATTTTGGAGGTGTCCGTTGAAGCTGAGTAAACCATGGTGGCAGAGTGGTTAAGTGCTACATCTGCTAACCAAAAGATCGGCAGTTCAAATCCACCAGGTACTTCTTGGAAACTCTATGACGCAGGTCTACTCTGTTCTGTAGGGTCGCTCTGAGCCAAAATCAACTTGATGCACTGGGTTTGATTTCTTTCTTTCTTTTTTTTTTTTTTTTTGGTCTTGAAACACAGCTCGTAACCTACCTAAATCAGGCTGAATGGTTTGCTGGGGTGGGTGGTCTCTGAGTCTCGGGTATGTCTCAGTGCCTTGGAAAGCTTTGTACCCCTTATGTTACCAGAGATTGATAGTCCATATGAGGCCCAGTGCACCATCAGGTGAAGTTCAGAGCACTATCTGGTGAAGCCCAACAACATAGCCTGGTATGGCCAGAGGGACGTGGAGGCCAGAGTCCTCCACCAGCCTGTTAAATATTATCTCCCTCAGATACCTTTTGCCAGTTGCCAAATCAAAGACCACAGTCAGGAATCCAGGACTTGGTCTGGGCAGAAAGTTCTAGTCCATCCCCATCCTCCTGTAGCTCTTGGACCTTGTTGTCCCCAAAGCCAGGGACATTCGTCTTGCTTTCATGTTAACAGGCGTAAAAACCCCCAGGGCTATCCAGGCCCAGCAGAAAGCCCAGAGGAACCAGAGTGAGGTGTGAGAATGCAGTCCAGGTGGGCTCCACACCTTCACAGCTGGAGTTTCTCTGTGGAATTTGGGGCCGGAGGGTCAGAAGGACAGTGGGCTCTCTGTGGGGTCTTGTCCTGCCCCAGCAGTTTCCTCAAGGACTTAAAGAGACTTCTGGTGGCCTGGGTTGCTATAAGTTGAAGCAACCTGGGAGCAAGTTGTTTGGTTTGGGTTTGGAGGTGGCGAACAAACCCCTCCAACTCCTCTGCCAGCCCCTGCCAGCCCACACCACTCTGGTCCCCTCTGTGCCCCATGAGGTCTGTCCTTTCTGGCATGCCAGCTACCCAGCTGCTGTTGCTTTTTTTAATTGTGATTAAGTGGAAGTATACAATCCAGATCAATTCTGCACACCCGCCTCCTTCTGTTAGCCCTGCCCAGGGACAGCACACTCCTCCTTTGCATTCTGTGTTTGTCATATCCTCCCAACAATCCCCTGTCCCCTTTTCACCCTCTTCTCTCCCATCTAGGAAAAGATCAGCAGGACAGCCTCCTATAAATGCACAGAACCATAAAGTACACCCACCACATGGCCACATCGTGTCCCTGAGTCTAGTCCATTTTTGTCTCAAGAGTTGACCTCAGCAGTGTTTTCGGGACAGGGACAGCAGCAGGTCTAGGGGACATGTTCCCACAGGATCCCCCAGGCCATCAATTGTGGTCTTTTAGTAGAGTTCTTGAGCTGAACCCCTCTTTTTCTCATGTTGCTGCAGGAACTCAACATTGTGTGCCCTGTCAAGGCTGCCTTTGGTGGTGGCTGGGCACCATCTGGTACTTCTGAGCACATGTTGATACAGTCTCCCATTCACATGGGTCCTTCACTCTCCTGGGCTCTTTTTCCCTTGTGTCTTTCTCGTTTTTGGTGATCATCTGTTCCAGATAAGTTGAGAGCAATTGGTGTACCAGCTGCTTTTTGCTGCTACTGCTGGGATGTGTAAGTTTTCCCTGCTGCCTAGACACTGGGCTAGCATCTCTTCTCTTCACTTTCCAGAACTAGCCTCATCACTGGGCACCTCTTGTTCTTCTTCTACTGTGATGTCTGGATACAGAGGGCAGGAAAGAAATCTGAGTGGCCTTCCAGGGGACAATCAATTGGCAGCCAGCTCAGAGGTGCTGGCTGGAGGTAGAGTAGTCAGTTGTCTTCTAAGGCTGTTCCCCATTCTCACACTGCACCTCAAGGTCCAGCAATTCTCACTGGCCTAGAGATGACCACTGTGGTCCCAGGCCCATACGAGGCTGGGCCTGGGAAGTTTAGCTGACGGAGAAGATTGGGAGAGTCCACTGAATGAGGCACACTGAAGGCTGAGTCTCAACCCACTGAAGCCTGAAAACTTGAGGTTCTATGAATCACTATGGAGGCCTTAGAAACCCTTGTAGTGTGGTGGTTAAGCACTACAACTACTAACAAAAAAGGTCAGCAGCTCAAATCAACCAGGTGCTCCTTGGAAGCTCTATGGGAGCAGTTCTACTCTGAGCTATAGGGTAACTATGAGTTGGGATCCCCTGGATGGCAACAGGTTTGGGTTTTTGGTTTATGGAGGCCTGGTGATGCAGTAGTTAAGAGCGTGACTTCTAACCAAAAATGTCATCAGTTCAAACCTACCAGCTGCTCCTTGGAAATCCTATGGGGCAGTTCTGCTCTGTCCTCTAGGGTCACTATGACTTGGAACTGACCTGACTGCAACCAGTTTGTTTTTTTTAAATGGACCCATGACGATGAAGTAGTTAAGAACTATGGCTGCTAACCCAAAAGCTGGCACTTGAATACACCAGGCACTCCTTGGAAATGCTATGGGGCAGTTCTACTCTGCCCTATAAGGTCACTATGAGTCAGAATCGACTCAACAGCAACAGGCTTGGCTTAGGTTTGCCTCTTGTTTCTCTGAACCTGTGTCTAGACATATTCCTGCCTTTCTTTCTGCAAACCACCATTCACGCTATTCAAGTATACCCACTGCCCCTGCTCAAGTAGCCTCTTGTGACTGCTGTTGACACTGTGACTCAATATTTTTCTGAGAATTACAGCCTGTGTGATAAGTCAAGAAAAAAATACAGGCAGGAAATAGGAAACAAGGTAATTATTTGAAGACACGCTTTGAAAAAAATTAAAACACCACCACCAATAAAAAAAGAAATTAGATCAATAGCTTCCCCTATACACAAATATTAACCAGTTTAATATAAGGGGGCGGGTTGCATTCACCACAGCAACAAATATCAGGGAATAAACTAAAAAGAAATCTGCCATGACTGTATTTTAAAAAAATTATAAAACTGTACTGTAGGATATAAAATAAGAGCTTAATAAATGAAGAAACATACTATGGAATAAGGAAACTTGGTAATAAAAATATTTCAATTCCTCCTAAATTAATCTATAAATGTAACTCCAATAAAGATCCCAGCAGGATTTAGGGAGAAGTATCTGACATATTGAATCGTAAGTTCAATTGGAAGAATTCCAAATGACTAAGAATTCCAAATGACTAAAGAATGAAGGATATTAAAACAGAATATCAAGGAACTATCATTAAAAATAACGATAGACAGACACAGCCAATGGTCCCAACTCAGCAGAAACGGATGCTCACCGCGGACCAAAATGACATGCGGTAAAGACAACCTGGAAGACAGAGAGGCCCGCAAGAGTGGGTGCCTTCATCGACTTGGGACCGGAAGAACCGGATGGTGCCCGGCCACCACCAGTGATAGCCACGATGGAGCTCACTAGGTTGAGTCTCACTGGCAACACAAGAATAAAAAGGGATGCATCCTGAGATCTCCACTAAAAGACCTCAACTGATGGTCCAGCGGTTTAGGGGTTTCCCTGAGAGCACGGCCCCCAGCCCTGATGCTGCCCTTTCCCATGAATTGTAACAAAGGTCCACTCTTTGGACAGGAATGGATTGGACTTGGCAATGCAGAGTGACCATATATTGGATGCACTTTATGGTTCTAGACATCTATAGAATATCATCCTGTTGACCTCTGGCTGGAGGAAGGAGAGTGGATGGAGAGGAGCGGAAAGGAGGCTGTTGGGAGGATGAGACATGTATTGAGCAGAGAGGAATAGTGTGCAGTCACCGGACAGGGAGAGCAGTGGAAGCTGCATATAGGTGGGCTTGTAAATTTATACGGGAATGTACATTTTCACTCAGTCATGTTAAATAAAAAAGAAAAAAAATAACGATAGACAGATAAAACAGTAGAAAACAGAAACGAGTCTAGAAACACAACCCTGAGTATGCAGAAATTTCGGATTACTAAAAATAGTAGCAAGTACTCAGTGGGCACTTTCCATGTGCTGGGCCCTGTTCCACACCCTTGATGTGCACGAACTCATTTCATGCTGACAATAGCCCTACGAGGTGGGTTTCTGTTTGTTGCTGTTGTGAATGGCCAGAGGGTCAGCTCTGACTTCTGATGACCTCACATGTGATAGAACGAAACACTATCTGGTCATGTGCTGTCTTCAGCTCATAGATAAGTTTAAGTCCAATTTTACAGATGAAGAAACTGAGGCACAAAGAGGTAGAATAATGCACTCAAGGGCATGTTGTTGTTGTTAGGTGCTGTCGAGTTGGTTACAAATCACAGCAACTCAATACACCACAGAACAGTACCCTGCCCAGTCCTATATCACGCCCACAATCATGTTACACTTGAGTCCACTGTTGCAGCCACTGTGCCAGTCCATCTCATTCAGTGTCTTCCTCTTTTCTGCTGACCCACAACTCTACCATCCAAGGCATATGCCATTATATAACAAGAGTGGCAGATAAAGTCAGTATAAAAAGGACAGTCTATAAACTACATGACATTGGGATAAATGAAATACAGTAAGTTAGATTTCCTATCTCCAATCACGTACAAATTTGCATCCCAGCCTGTGATTAAGGTCTAAATGTATTATTGAATAATACATGTAGAGACTGTTGAATTGGTATACGTTTTGTTGTGGGTGTTTTCAGCACACACACACACACACACACACTCGCAAAGATGTCAATACAAGAAGGATCAAAAGAGGACAAGCTGTTCATAGCAGCTTATTCACACTGGCCAAAAAGTTAAAGCAGCCCAAGTGTCCATCAGCTGATGAACAGATAAATAAAATATGGTATATTCATGTAGTGGAATATTATTCAACCAGAAAAAGGAATGGATGCATTGATAAATGCTAGCACATGAATGAATCTTGAAAATATTATGCTATGTAAAAGAAGTCAGATACGAAAGTCCACACATTGTATATACATAATTCCATTGACATAAAGCATTCTGAGTAGATAAATCCACAGAGAGAGAAAGCAGATTAGTGATTGCTGGGGGCTGAGGGGAAATCCCTGGTGGTGTAGTAGTTAAGTACCTACGGCTGCCAGTCAGAAAGATGGGAGTTCAAATCTAGCAGATGCTCCTTAGAAACTCTATGGGATTGTTCTACTTTATCCTGTAGGGTCACTGTGAGTCAGAATCAATCCAGGGCAACAGGTTTTGCCCTTGTTTTCAGAAGCTGAGGGGAAGGAGAAGAAGGAGGGGAGGGAGGGGAACGAGGTTGGGGAGTAACTGCCTAAGGGGTATGGTATTTCCTTTGAGGGTGACGAAAATATCTGAGAACTGCAGAGAGAATAGTTTTGTAACATTGTGAATTACTAAATGCCACTAAATTTTACCTTCTAAAATGGCTAATAGTTACTTTTATGTTCTGCCAATTTTACCTCATTAAAAATAAAAAAAGACTAGAAGAAACAGTGGTAAAGTGCTTTTACCATCTTGGTTCGCTAGATTGTCACAGTGGTGACCTCCAGTGACTCACACCCCCGTCTGCCCAAGCCACTTTGCAATATGGCCATGTCCATTCTGTCCATCAAGAAGCACAGTCTACTTGTCTATGCCCCTACCCCTCAAAGCTGGGCTGGCCTTGTGACTCTCTTTGCCATATGATATGGGTGAGTGACATTGCTCAACATCGGCAGCCCAGGCCTTGAGAGACCTTGCAGCTTCCACTTCACTCTCTTGGAGCCCTAAGGCCACCATGCTGCATTTTAAGCCATTATCTTTCAGAGTGAATTGTTGCACAGCAATTGAAACCCATGCTTTAGTGCTGAGGAGGCTTGTTTCTTCACACAGTGCTAAAGAAAGAGAGACAGAAAGAGGCCAGACTTGACTACATAAAAATTTAAAACTTTGGTAAGGCAAAATACAAACAAAATACCACTAACTAGTGGCACTCATCCTGCGGGTATATCAAAACTCCCTGGGGAGTTTATTCAATGTGCACATACCAGCCCCATTCCAAGGAGACACTTGGGACCCTCCAGGTAAGGGTAGATAGATACGGCACACTTAGGGCGAGGACTCTGGGCTAGACAGCAGGCTTGAATCCATTTACTGATGGCGTACCTTTAGGGGAGTTACTTAATCTGTCTATGCCCGAGTTTCTTCATCCGTCAAAGTGGCACAATAATAGCAGTTACCTCACAGGGAGCTTGTTGTAAGGATTAGACAAATTACTACATGCAAAGCCCTTAGAACAGTACCAGGTACATAGTAACTAATCAATGGTAGTTGACAGGTGTACACTGAAAAATTCCCAGGTGATTCTAATACACTATCCTATAGTCACAAATCAGAATTTGACCAGGAGTGTTTATGTGGAAAATGTTTGCAACATATTATGGGGAGCAGAAGGTTATTATCCTCTACATAGCCAGCCAAGTGCCGTCGAGTCAGATCCGACTCATGGCGACCCTACATAGAAAGCTTTTAAAAACACTAAGACGCAAAGATGCATGCATGTAAGACTGATCCCCGATGAAAATACAAATGCCCAACAAATATTTAAAGACATTCATTCAACTTCATTGATAATCTGAAATGGATATTAGTATAATTTTTTTAGTTCCTCATAGTTGCGAAAAGTACCAAAGGATGATTTTCAGTTCTGCTAGTGTGTGGGAAAACAGGAAACTTTATACTCGGTTGGGTACATTCTAAGGGGTTACAATCCTCCTGTGCGCAGCTGGCAATGTGCACACACAGTTGTAAAGTGATCCACTTCCTGGAGTCTATCATAAGGTAAGAATTAAATAGGTTGGAAACAATACATGACTGAGGATGTGCATTACAAAAGTCATTATAATAATCCCTATATTGAAACAAACTAAAATGCCTGTTAAATAGGGATTCAGGAAATGAAGGGGATTGGTACGTGGAGTGACTGTGACGTGATCCCTACATGAAGACACCTGTCCCAGCAGGTGAGTTTGGGGCTAGTGGTGTGTTATATAATACTTGCTGCCATTGTTAGGTGCCATATGGTCGCTTTTAACTCACAGTGGCTCTAGGTACATTGGAATGAAACACTCCCCAGTCCCATGCCATCCTCCCAATAATTCTCATGTTTGAGCCCATTATGGCAGCCGCTGTGTGAGTCCATCTCATTGAGGGTCTTCCTCTTTTTCACAATCCTCTGCTTTACCAAGCATGATGCCCTCCTCCAGGGACTGGTCTTTCCTGATAACATGTCCAAAGCATGTGAGATTCAAAAAACAGACCAGACTTACCAGCCTGACAGAGACTGGAGAAACCCTCAGGGTGTGGCCCCTGTACACCTTTTTAGCTCAGTAATGAAGTGACTCCTGAGGGTCACCCTTCAGCCAAAGATGAGACAGGCCCATAAAATAAAATGAGGCTAAAGGAACAGAGCAGTCCAGGGGCCAGGATGAGAAGGCAGAAGTGGACAGGAGCACTGGGAATAGGAAGCCAAGGTCAAGAAAGAATAGTGCGGATGTGACGTTGCCTTGGTAACCAATGTCCTGAAACAATATGTGTACTAACTATTTAATGAGGAGCTAGTTTGTTACGTAAACCTTTACCTAAAGTACAATTTAAAAAATAAAGAAAATAAAGTACATGAGAAGAAATGTTGCCACCCTGGCTTCTAAGGAGCATTCTGGCTGTACTTCTTTCAAGACAGATTTGTTCACGCATCCGGCCATCCATGGTATAAATTCAATATTCTTTGCCAACACCGTAATTCAAAGGAATCAATTCTCAGAATAATAGGAAGGCCAGGAGAGGCTGGAAAAAGCCACTTCTCCAGATCAGTCTCATCAGCCCCAAGCTGCTGATTTCCCTGCACCCTTAACTACCAGATTTTATTTTTCAATTGCTTCAAAACTTGGCAAGAGAAGGGAATTGTTTATTTGCTCCCACAAATGCCAACAAGTCCCTCCTCTTTTCTTGTTCTTTCACAATAGGGCTGATTTGATGGGCTATTAAACTCAAAACCCTAATCACCAGCAACCGAAAACCTGGTTGCTCCTTCTTTCTTCCAAGGCGGGAAGGGTTTAATGTTCAATTCTTCCGAGGAGGAAAGATGCAACATTTGCATTCTGTCATTCCAATGGAACAATCAGGTGAGGAAAGATCAAACAGTGCAGATTAAAAAACAGGCTGAGCATTCGCTTTCTACTGCTGTACACAAGACTGGCAAGTTTGTGGACTCATCCTAGAAAAAGTGCTTACAGACCTCAGTGCTGAATGTCACTGTGGTCACCTTCGGAACACTCCCCTTGCAAAGCTGTACACCTACACCAGCACCTAGTCCACCTGTCAAAGCAATTTCGGATTTCTTTTTCTGGAACGGCCATCAGAGCCATCATCATACTACCCGTGATACCCTGAATGTCATCAAAATGTTTTCCTTTCGTTACTTCCTTTCTCTTCCAGTAAAGAAAAAAGTCATTGGAGGCCAGATCAGGTGAGTAGGGAGGGTATTCATTTACTGGCTAAAAACTCCCACTTAGACAACAGTAAAGTGCCGTGAACTTGCCACCTTGCCACCACACACAAGGGCCGTTCCAGAAAGAGTTCCAAAATTGTTTCGAAAGGTGGACTAGGTGCTGGTGTCAGTGCATAGCTTCCCAAGGAGAGGACTTCGAAAACGACCGTGGTGGTATTCAGCAATGAGATATGTAGCACTCAGAACAATGAAGGTCACGGACTTACTTGTTGGACCCCTCGTATAACATATAAATACAGAAAGGGGGCTGGAGGGTGGAGACTGAAAGGACTTAGACCCAAAGACAAAGTGGACGAGGAAACAGGAGAAAGTTACACAACAAAGTGCTAATAATAACTAAATGGTTGGGTTTAAGGGTTTGACTGTTTTCTTGAGTTGAAGGGCAAGTTAGATAGGGAAGAGGTGATACCCTCTTAGCTTTATGTAACGTATAAATACAGAACATACGTGGCTCCAGGCCTCTCAGCTCTGGCTGTCCTTTAGTCCTTGACACGGTGGGTCACCAGCATATTGTTACAAATACGTAATCCTTTGTGCTAAATGCACCCTCAGTTACGTTTTCCTTCTTAAAACTTAGAGCCTTGATTTTTTTAAAGATTGATTTATTATTATTTTAACTAAAAAGATAATAACTGAACATAAGTAAAAAATTCAAGTCAAAAGGGCAGTCACTGAAGAGTGGGTGTCCTTTCCACTCCAGACTCCCACCTCTCCCCAGGGGCGCCCACCTGGAATGGTTCCAACAAATCCTTTCAGGAGCTGTCCATGCATACAGAAATGCTTGTATGCACTTTTTGAATAATAATAAAAACAGCTTATTCTACATGCTGTCCTGCACTTTGTTTTTTTCTTTTTATTTACTCATATCTTGGCGATCATTTCATGTACACATTCTCTTTTTTTACTTGAAAAAGCCACATAAATAAAGGTGCTGTGGTAATTAGTTACATGCTTAAGAGAAAGTATTTAACTGGTTACCATCTTTACACCTCTCTCTAAAATAAATTCCAAGTCATGGATTAAAAATTTCATCATAATGAGTGAAATTCTCCAAAGCAATGACAGAAAAAAAAAAAAAAAAAAAAAAAAAACATGTGGGTGGCTGAATCTCCAGAGATGGCTCCTTGGGTGTGGGCAGGTGCTCTGGGTCTCGCAGAAACATGGAGACCACCAAACCCCAAGACCCACGGGCTCTCGGGATGCTGCTTTTTTTCTTTTGTAAGAGAAAAGTGTCTTGGGTGGGGTTTCCTAGAAATAGGTGTTGGTATAAGTGACAAGTTATAGAAGTGTTTCTAGAGAGAAGCTGGAAGGGAGGAGAGGCAGAGCAGCATAGGGGTAGAAGCCCAACAAGAGTATTAAAACAAAAAACAAAAAAAAAACCCAAACCCATCGCTGTTGAGTTGATTCTGACTCACGGTGACCCTACAGGACAGAGTAGAACTGCCCTATAGGACTCCCAAGGAGTGTGGCTGGTGGGCCTGAATGGCAAGTGATTAGCAACTGAGCTCTTAACCACTATGCCACCAGGATTCCAGGCAAGGGCATAATTTCTGGCAAAGTCCCAGCCTGATCCTATGAACAGTTAGGACGTCTAAGTTGTACCCCAGATTTTGTCCCCACCTTGAGGTCAAGGGATGGGATATTCGTACCCTTACCCTTGTCATTGACTAAGAACTGCCCTAGCAGGCAGGACACGAACTCTCGGCCCTTGTGGCTCTCTGGGCCTGCGATCAGAGCAACTCCAGTGATCTATGACCCACTATCCACCTCTGATGAGTCCCAGGTACAGCCGTTAGAAGCAGCAGGCCCCAGGCCCAGATGCGGTCACAGGGACCAGAGGGAATGTGGACAGACAGCCAATAATAGCGCCTACTACAGAGGGGGTGAGCTCAGGGAGGCCTGTGGGGGTCAGACCCATGAGATGGTCAGCAAGACTTGAATTTCCAGCTTTGAACTTGCAGTGAAAATTCCAAGAGGATGGCAGCCCAAGCCCTCACGTCTTCAGCCCTCCCCAGATGGCCTTGGTTATTAGGTTCCTCGTCCCTGAGGCCAAAAGGCACCTTAGACCCTGTTCCCTGGGGGTGGACTGAGATGGGGAGTTTGGGACAGAAGGTTTACGGATGGGGAAGGGAGGTATGAGAAGGTGACAAGGCAGAAATGGGCAGAGTGGACAGCTGTCTCCCCGTGTGGTTACAAGTGAGATTTCAGCCAGCCCCTCGGAGCCTCTGAGTCAGACGGCCCGTCAGAGTTGCCTCCAGCTGAGTCAAGGGCTCTGGGCTTTTCTCAGCCAGCCACTGGATGGGGAGACTCCCCTCCCCCCATGAGGAACCCAACCTTCCCGGAGCTGGGGGGTGGAGACAGCAGCCCTGAAGGAGGATCTGGATGAAGTGTTGCAGCGCCCACGGTAAGAGGGAATCTGGAGCCTCCTCTCCCGAGGTTCTTGGCTGCCATGACGCCCTAAAGAGGGCCCAGTGCAAGGCCAATGGGCAGGAAATCACACCAAGGAATCACCACTTCTGGAGCCCCGAGGGAGAGGCTGGGTGGGGCCCCAAGTTTCTAGGGGTTCTTGTTCCCTGGCAGAGCTGCCTGTGGGGAGAGAGCAGAAAAAGAGATGCTCCCAGAAAGCTAGCAAGGGAGACAGTCAAAGGTGAGAACCGGATGGGGCTTCAGCTATGAGTGGGAGGGCATCAGATGGTGGGACCAGCAAGTGGATTTCCAGGAACAAGCTGTGCCTCTCTAGGCTGAGCAGGAATGTGGGTACTTCCAACCTCTTGGGAGGGAGTCCCTGGAAGGCTAAGAACCTATCACTTCCCTTTCCAGCTCCTGGCAAAGGGGCCTGAAGGGCAGAGTGGGCCACCACACAGGAATGTTTGGGCCTGGCTGGCTCAGAGAGAAGGGGCCTAAAGGGTCCCCGCAGGGCAGTTTGTGCCTACGGGTCTCCTGGCCCCACAGCACCCCATCCCATTCACCTTAATTGCTGAAGCTTTTAAACAAAGTGTCAGTGGACTAGATGTGGTGGCGGTGTGTGTGGCTGGGGAGTCACAGGTCTGCGGGAGTTACTGAAGGTGTTTATGCATCATTTTGTACAGACGGGACAATAGAGGTTATGGGTCAGGGTGGCCAAGGGGGCTCAGAGTCGCAGTAGGGAAAGAAATCTGTAGGCTTGTGAAGGGCAGGGAGGGCTGCTCGGGTCGGGTAGGGGGCAAGACTCCCGGCTCAACCTGGGTCTAACAGGGAGTCACAGAGCCAGCAGTTGGGGGGCCAAGTGGCAAGGTAGCCTGTGCTATTACTGTCCCCACTTGGAAAGGGCTGTGCTGGAGCCAGGCCCTCAGCAGGACTTAGCTTTGGTCTGGTTGCCAGGATACGGCATGGCTATGCCTAACCATCCCTGGAAATTTTGCTTCCCTGAAACTTCCCCTACCGGAGCCAGAGCGAAAGGGCCATGTTTCTCTATCGACTGAGCAGACACTTCTTTACAAATTGTCCTCAGCAAGAAGGACAAACAGGGACCTGTGGACAAGTCACTCCTACCAGCCATCTGGAGAGGGCCCAGGCACCTGGTGCTAGGGGACAGGGGTGTCCACCTGTTGGGGGCAGTCCTGGATCCCTGCTCGAGAGCTCTGCACTCAGCTCTGCCTCCACCCTCCTTATTGTGCCCAGGGCACCAGGCCTCACCTCCCCCGTCCCACCCCTCTCCTGAGCACCCGCAAGCCTCTGGGGAGTGGGCAGCAGGAGCCAAGCTGTATGGATTGTGTCCAAATGAGAAAGGACAATGAACAACTAAGAACACAGCTCTGTTTACACTGGTATCGATCCTGGCCTCTGTGTGACTTGGAAGCCAGTGAGAGCCAGGCTCACCACGGACAGTGAGTGGGCTTCACTCCTCTCAGAAGGTCTCCTTGGGACAGCATGTCCCCTGCCATACACACACCTGACTGAGGTGTGAGAGGAGCTGCTCAGGCTGTCATAGCTGAGTGTGTTTGGGGATTCAAGGCCCAACAAAAAGGGGCTCAGTGGAAGACTTGGGGATCAGGGCAAGAGGAATTCTGGGAACTTGGAGGGCACAGCCCCATTGTGTCCAGCTCGTGTGGATTCTGGAGAACCCACGGACCAGTCTAGAGTCAAGAAGTCGCACTTGCCCTCCCAGACACAGGCCCATCTCCAGGTATAGGACAGAAGGGACACAACACAGCTGGCGTGGCCGGGGCGTCACTGTAGCTGCCATGCTGATTTGTTCAGGGATGACAGCCGCGAGGTGGGTGGGATATCATCTCATCGCAGTGCCTCCCCTCCACGTGGCCTTCAAGGCTGGGTTTACTGGAAGGGGGTCCCGGTGAGGCAGGGCAAAGAAGCAGTGTCCTGGTGTCCTTCCGGGAAGCCGTGGACAGGGGGAAAGGTCTGTCTGTGACCGGTGGGGGCAGCGGGAGGCGGAGAAGGAGGCAGATGCAGAAGCAGACAGAGCCTGCAGGGACTCTGGAGGAGGAGCCTTGAGATGGGAGGACTTGAGAGGGGGCCACAGCTGGAAAGGAGACAGCCTGACTAGACCCCAGGTCCTGGCTCCCTGCAAATGGTTCCACCTGTTTGGAATCAGTTGAGTTTGGTCCCTGTTATTATCCTGGGCTTGTCCTCTTGGGGGTACTCAGGGAAAGGGCCCATGTCCACACTGGGCTGGAACACCGAGAGGCTTCCTTACAGCCAAGGCCAGTGGGCAGGGCCAGTGGACTTGGGAGCAGCCTCGTGATGAGGCTGCACCCAGAAAACTCCCTCACTGCCAGCTGTGGAGGCTTGTCCTTATTGTCCAGGCGGGGCCTGTCCTTTGTACCCCGCCTTGCTGTCTGTTTGTAACAGCTCTGGACAGGCAACCAGACCAAAGAAAGAACAAACCTAGTGCTGTTGGGTCAACTCCAAATCATAGAGACCCTCTAGGACAGAGTAGAACTGCCCCTAGAGTTTCCCCCTAGAGTTTCCAAGGAGCACCAGATGGATTCAAACTGACGACCTTTTCGTTAATAACCGTAACGCTTAACCACTATGCCACCAGGGTTTCCCCCAGCAGGGCAGGGACAGGAATCACTTGAATGTGTTCAGGGCCTAAGAGGTGGGCATGGTGAAGACAGGAAACTGAAGAGACAGGTCCGTGCTGTGGAGTGAACCTAGCGGTGGGAATTCCAGCAGGCAGCCAGAGGTCAGGGGAGACCGGGGACAGAGTTCTTCTCGAGTCCATTCAGCCCATGTGCAGGTCTGGCCTGAGGTCTAGAGACCAGGGGTGGAGAAAGCATCTGGAGTCACCAGTGACGGGGCATCACTGGCCGTGCTGGAGGTGCTGGGAGAACTGGAATATTTCCAGGAGGGACTGAGTTCATATGGCCCCCAGGGGTGCAGTCTGTCCGCAGCCATTGTGTCCGGAGAGGCTAGCAGACAAGCATCTAGGGGTTGGGATCAGGGTGGGTCCCAGGTGAGGGCTCCTTCATGCCCAGGCTGGCAGGCTGCAGTCACCTGGTGCTTCTAGGGTCACGGTGGTGCTGACTCTTTCATTCCAGACCTGGGTGCCCCACTCCTTCCTCCAGAGCTATGAAGGCTGGCCAGGAGCAGGGAGCCTTCCCCTGCAGGCTTCCCAGCCCACAGTGAGCTCTGCCCCCATTGCCCACAGGAACAGGGAGACCTGTGGCTTCACTCTGTTGCCTGCCAGCTTGAGGGACAGAAGGTCACAGATGAAGCAGCGCATCTCTGGAGCACCAGTGCAGACGCAGTCCTTAGAGAGGTCAGGATGACCAAAGCTAGGCCCTGATTAGAGGAATTAGACTCACCTGGGTGCCCACCCATGGCTAGGCAAGTGCTGAGGAGGGAAGAGGGAGAAGAACACAAAAGCCCTCTCTCCATGAGTTTAGGAGAATGCTGCAGCGGCTAGGACAAGCTTCTGGAACAAGTTTCTTCCACTGGGGTCCTTGGCCCATGTGAGAAGGGGGCTCTCTCCAGGGCCTGCAAAGGATACAACATTCTCTCCCAGCTGTTATAGGTTAGAGATACACAGCTTCTCAACCCTCAAAACATTCCTCTGTTGCACCACGCACGATCTTTCTCCCAGGAATTTACCAAATCAGTTATTTGGGGTCATTGAAATTAACTTAATACCTGTTGCTGTAGAGTGGGTTTTAACTCTCAGTGACCCCATACGTGTCAGAGTAGAACGGCGTTCTATAGGACTTCAGTGGCTATAATCTCACGGAGGAGTCTTGGTGATGCAGTGGTTAAGAGCTCAAGTGCTAAACCAAAAGATCAGCAGTTCAAATCCACCAGCCACTCCTTGGAAACCCTGCAGGGCAATGGCAGCAGGTAATCGTATGGAAATAGCTCACCAGGCCTTTCTGCTACAGGCCAGTAAGGTAGATTTGAACTGCTAATGTTTCAGTTAATACCTGAGAATAAAACATTGGCACCACTTGCCAGCCCATCAATCATTATTTTATCAAGATCTCCACAGCCAGGAGCCGTGACAAAGCCCCTGTGTACAGACACAAAGAGTATAGGGATCTCAGGGGATCAGGAGGGAGGCTTTGTTATCAAGGCACCCACAGAGTCCCCTGTGTCCGTCGCTGTCATTCTGTACTCATCAACTTACAGGGGAGTAACATAGAGAAATTGCTGCTGCTGCTTAAAACTCCAACTCTCTTCCTGGGGGACAGAGCCTGGTGAAGAAAAGATAATCATCCCGGGGTCTCTGTTGTTCTAGGCAGAGGGTCTGCTCTTTGTTCTGTCCCAGCTGGATCTTCCCACGGGCAGGCAGCCACGGTGGGCTGGGAGCGAGCTCTGTGGTGCAAGCTGGGGAGAGAGTGCAGGAAAAAGCAGGTGCTCCTGGAAACCTTGATGGCGTAGTGGTTAAGAGCTACGTCTGCTAACCCAAAGGCTGGCAGTTCAAATCCACCCGCCAGGCACTCCTTGGAAACTTCATGGAGCCATTCTACTCTGCCCTATAAGATCTCTATGAGTTGGAATGGATCTGATAGCAGTGGGTTTGGGTTTTTTTAGTTTGGGGCCATCCACCCTCGGGAGAATGGCAGGAACCAGGACCTAGCCAGAATGTGGGAGCCCAGGCCCGATGGGGAGGCAAAACGAACACCAAACCAAACCCACTGCAGTCATATAGATTCCAACTCATGGCAACCCAGTGTATATCAGAGCAGAATTGCACTCCACATTGTTTTCAGTGGCTATAATCTTATGGCGATAGATTGCCACTGGGTAGATTTGAACTGCCAACCTTTTGGACAGCAGCTGAGCTCAAATGGCTTGCTCTACCCAGGGTGTCCACAGGGAGGAAATGGATCTCTAGAAAGCAGTCTCTTTGCTGGGGCCCTGCAGGCTCTCAGGTTTCAGCCTTCTTTTCTTAGTTGACTTGGAGAGACTGGAGAGGTGAGTCATCATGCTAAAATCCCAGGGGCCAGATACGGAGCAGAGGATGAGACTCGGCAGAGGCAGCAGCTGGGAGCCAGAGGGGCCATGAAAATATAATTCACTCCCACTCTTGGGGTTGGATTTGCAGAAATCTCAGGAGAGTTATTAGACTTTGTGTTGCCTGTGAAACATATCCAGATCTTAAGGGGCATCTGGGTTACATTCATTAGGTTTCAGCATTGTTTTGTTTCATTCTTAAATGTTGTTATCAAAGCAATGCATGAGCATTGTTTTTAAGAAGATTGCTGAGAAGCTTGTAATAAAGAACAGTAAGTATTTCTACCTCCCTACACCCCAGACTTAAGAGTAAGGCACTCAACAAGATAGACCAACACAGTGGCTGCAACAACGGGCTCAAGCAGAGCAAAGACGGGGAGGGTGGCACAGGACCAGGCAAGGTGGCATTCTGCTGTACAGAGGGTCACTAGGACTCAGAAATGACTCGATGGCACCTAGCAACAACACCGCCACTCGGATCTTGCTCCCAGAGGTAAATTTTTACCTTTTATACCTACTTCCCTGTATTTACCTCCCAGTTACCAGATCACACAGAGCCTGGTGGTTCCCAGGTTGTTTGGCTGTTAACCAAAAGGTCAGCATTTCAAATCCACTGGCTTTTCCTAGGAGACCCTGTGGGGGCAGTTCTAGTCTGTCATATAGGGTCACTGTGCGTTGGAATCCATTCAGTGGCAATGGGCTTGGACTTGAGCTTCTTCACCTATCAGTTCCATCCTTCTTTCTGCATTGCTGTCCTGCTGTGTGAATGAGTTTGTGGCTGTTCTACATCACCTCTCATAACTTCTCCTTCATAGTCCCCACTTTTGGTTAAAACTATGATCGGTGTTTATAACTATGTATATAACTGTATGTATATAAGTATACACTATACTATATGTATATAAGTATATACTATACTATATGTATAGTTTATGTATATAACTATGCAAGTATTGTTTATTCATGAGTCAAGAGATTCACTAACAGCTCATGCCCTTTCTTGTACAAACTTATGTTTTCATTTTTTGCCCTCTAGAATTAGGAATTTCCTCACTTTTTTGGGCTGGCTTTCAATGTCCAATTATTATTTCTTTCCACATATTTTGGTATCTCTGCCTCAAGCCTATTAACAATAGCTTTTATGCACAGTAGAACCACCATTTCCAGACTTCACCAGGGCAGTCTGGAGCATTGTAGTGAACTAGCAGAGGCATCGTAGGCTATTGTAAGTTGTTGAGGGAAATGCAGTGGTACTTGGCGTTCAACAGGTATCACCAGCTACAAACACAAGGTCGTTCACTGTTTCAACAAGAGAGTGTACAAATCCCTTTCACGGATGTCGTATCCTTGCAAAGCTGGATTTTCAGCAATTGCTGGCATAAAAAGCAAGCACAAGGCAAAAATCAATGAAACAGAAAATGTGTATACAATCTGCCTTAAAGGTTTGAGAAGCTGTGCAATGTCTGACAAGTGCATGTGTCCCACTAGAAAGTACTGTGATTATTTAAAAAAGGAATAAAAATGTTACTTTTGTCTTTTAATTTATGGGCTTTATTTTTTCAAATGACTACTAAGTTGCTAAGACTTATGTCCTTTCTAAGTTGTTTGGACCTAACTAACGAATGGAACTCTTAGCTGTTTCTTTTAGAGCAGGGCCTCCTTGAAAAGCAATTTTCCAAGGCACTAAGGATTCCTTGGGAACCTCTGCCTTTAACATGCTAGCTCTGCTTTATTTCCAATGAATTCCTTCCTGGAAACTTCTCACTTTTGTCTTAATCTTCTGGGAAGCAGTCAGCTTGGGATCAGCCTTTGCATCTCTCCTGTGTGGGATCCTTTGTTTTCTGGATCCCACAACACCATTTTTGGTCTTTCTTGTTTTGTGGGAGGATGCTCTCCAGTTCCAAGGTCTTTAGCTTCCTGAGAAAGAGTATATAGAAAGGTGACCATTTGGGGCACTTACTGGTCTAAATACACCTTTACTTTGCTCTTATTCTTCATTGATAGTTGGGCTGGGTATAGAATTTTAAAATAAAAATTTCTTCCCCTCAGAATTGTAAAAGCATTGCTCCATTGTGTTACTTGCTAATATCGATTTTGAAAAGTCCGAGGCTATTCTAAGTCCCAGTTCTTCTAGTGACATAGGTGGCAGGCCAGACTTTCCAGCAGGGTTTAGCATGCTGTGTAATTATTAAGGGGTGTGCTCAGGATGCACATTTACAGAAGTGAGGTAAAGGAAGCAAGTCAGAGCTGAGGGAGTTTAGCTGCCTTACAGGCTCAACAACAGCCTTAATTGACCCCATGGGAGCTCAGGAACCAGAGTAACTTCTCAGAGCCACCCCAGAGTGAACCAAGACGGTCTGACCTTTATACTCCTGTTTCACACAGCCACTAGAGATGTAAATCATTCCGTGAAGGTGTGACCTTAGACAATGTAGCTCTCTGCAGCAGAAATTCTTGAAGGGCTGACTTGGGGTCTGCCTGCTGACATCTGGGACAACATGTCCTTCCTCAAAGGCACAGCTGGGAAGCACACCACAGAGTCCATGACAACAGCAGTTCCTGTGTCTCACTAAAAGATTTGAGGATTACCCTCCCCCTCTCCACACACACACCAAAAGCAAAGTTGAGAAGGCAGGAAAATGGGACAAATGGACAGAGAGAACCTAGGGTGAAAACCTTCCAGGGACCACAACCAGTTTGTGCATTAAATTTTTAAATGAAAAACTAACTTGACTATAAAATAAAAAATACATACATTTAAAAAAGAAAGAGGGGATGCATACAAAATAAATTTAAGAATGAAAAGGGGGCTTTTACGATCTTCTCCTTATCTCTTTCACTTAAAATTTAACCTTGATAATCCTCAGAGTAGTCAGTAGTAGTAGCCCCACATTTCTGGGGCTGAGAGTTGATGGGTATTTTGTATCTAGAGGACTGTGTCCTTCTGTCCTGGGAAATGGTCTTATATTGTTTCTTTAATTTCCTCCTATCTGTTCTGTCTGTTCTCTCCTTTGGGACTCTACTGGTCAGGTGGAGCCCTGGCATTACAGTGGTTAAGAGCTCAGCTGCTAACCAAAAGCTCAGCATTTTCAAACCTACTAGCTGCTCCTTGGAAACCCGATGGGGCAGTTCTCTGTTCTACCAGGTCACTATGAGTTAGAATCGATTCAGCAGCAGTGGGTCAGGTTTTCACATTTACTGGTCAGATGAAATGAGCCTCTAAGCTTCTTATCTGCTGGCCTCCTGAGACCAGGTGGAATATTGCTCCCTTCACTGGGGAGCTTCCTCAGACAGCGCCTCAGCTCCTCTTCCATGGGTGCTCAATTACTCCAGGAATAGTATTCTGGTTTTCTAGCAGGCGTGTGTGTGTGTGTGTGTGTGTGTGTGTGTGCATGCATGTGTGTATGTGTGTGTTGTTTACCTCTCATTCCTGGCAGGTACAGTGGGCTGACATCCAGCAGTCTTCACCATTCCCCACGTCTCTGCCATATCTGGTGGCCCAAAGTTTAACTTCTTGGTTCAGTTTCTCCAGAAAACGCACTTCCACCCTCTCATCTCCTGGTTACACAAGCAGCAGAGGGGAGTGACTGTAACAGGTTTGCCTACAGCTTTCCAACCAATTCCCTGGTTTGTATTCCTCCACCTACCCCTGCCTGCCAGAGCCTGGCCCCTCCATTGCTGAGTCCAGGGGGGTTATGGTTAAGGAAATCATATCACCAGTGTCCCCCATGAAAGAATCTAGGGGTCACTTTGTCCACTCTGCTCAGTCAGGTTGCCCTCCTACTTTCCACCTTTCTGAGTTTATTGAAGCTTCTCACCACTGTTATCTCCTCCTCCGCCTTTGTCTCTCCGTTGGCTAATGCCTTTTAGAGTGCTTCACTTTCCTGGTGGCAGGGTTGGGAGGGGGCAGAAAACGCTGGAAAGCAAGCCATTCTCCACAGCAGCTCTGTGTTTGGCTACTGTTAAGCATCTTGTTTCGGCTTCAAGCAACATTGCTACCAACTAGCAATCATTTTGCTTCTCTATTCTCTGGGGACAGTTCTACCCCTGTCCCTAGGGTCACCATGAGTCAGATTCGACTCGACAGCACTTGGCTGGCATTCACTGGTTGGAGTCCCTGGATCTTCATACAATTAACACTCTCTAAGGAAGAAAAGAAGCTCCAGTCCATTCAGAGGCACCCTGAAAGAAAAGCCTGGCAATCTACATCCCCAAAAATCCAGCCATTGAAAGCCCTATGGAACATATTTCAGTCCTACTCTGACACACTTGGGGTCCCCGCGAGTCAGTATTGACCTGAGGGCAACTATTTTTTATTCTGATGCTGAGATAGTGCCCAAGCCATGGTGGTCCAATCGGAGCTGGGTAGCCTTGTTGTTCCAGTGGGGCTCAGTGCTAAAGGGTGTCACTAACCCCTCCTGGGCTGAAGGAAGAATTGCCCTTTCTGTCCTTTGGTGTTTAATCTCGAGTTTCAGCCTGGCTTGTGATCACAGCTGTTGTCAGAGGATCTGCAGGAAAATCTGTTTTTATTGAAGCTGAAAAGGTCAGTTTTCTTGAACGTCTCCATGGTGAAAATAATAAATGCATCACATTCAGACCCATATGATATTTAGGCTCTCCAGTGGGAATGACCCCTGGGAGCAGGCATGTGAGGTTTTAATTATATTTCCCATCCTTCCAGGCACAGTTGCTCAGAAGTAGCTCGCAGATCTTTTCTTCCCTGGATGACACACAAGTGAGTGGTCAGGGAGTAGGCAACTGGGTGGCATCTGGCTCAGCCTGGGTGAGCTTGCTCCCAGGGGGCCAACAGCTCAGCTGTGCAGGGTTACCACTTGATCTACAGTGTGGCCCCACAAGTATATGGCTTCTGCTTCTCAGGGCTTATCCTGTTAACTGACGTGAATTTGTAGAAGTATGCATCTCTCTCTGTCATCTATCCACATCCCGCCTGTAGGCAAGAACCCCTCTGTGAAGTCTGAGGAGCCACAGCTCAGCTTGTGGGCACTGACAGCCTCTGGTTTGGGAAACGATCCCACCAGCTGGGGTGGGGCCACTGGAGGTACAAGGATATTTCACCTAGGCTTAACTGATGATGGGTGGAGTTGGGGTGAGGAGAAATAGCCAAGAGGTCAGAGAGAAAGAAATTGAAAGAGCAGGTAGAGTGCCCCTTCAAAGGAGGAGCAGGGTAGTAACAGGGGCTCGGATAAGGCTAAGGCCAGGCTGGAACTGATTTCTCTATCACCCAAGAGAACAGTTCATTCCACCAGCCACCTGCTGATGTTTTTATTAAGTTCTCATGGTACACGGTGAACACTTTCAATCTGCAGGTTTCGATCTGCCTTCAGTTCAGCAAAAGTGTTTTCCTAATTTTTTTTTATTTTGCCTTAAAAAAAATTTTTTTTATTATGACTGAGTGAAAGTGTGCATTCCCATATGAATTTACATGCCCACCTATATGCAGCTTCCACTGCTCTCCCTGTGCGGTGACAGCACATCATTCCTCTCTGCTCCATACACGTCTCATCCTCCCAGCAGTCTCCTTTCTCCTCCTCTCCACTCACTCTCCTTCCTCCAGCCAGAGGTCAGCAGGATGATATCCTATAGATGCATAGAACCATAAAGTGCATCCAATATGTGGTCACTCTTCATTGCCAAGTCCAATCCATTCATGTCCAAAGAGTGGATCTTCGTTATGATTTATGGGCAAGGGCAGCATCAGGGCCGGGGGCCATGCTCCCAGGGGAACCCCAAAGCCGCTGGGCCATCCATTTCAGTCTTTTAGTGGAGATCTCAGGGTGCACCCCTTTTTATTCTTGTGTTGCCAGTGAGACTCAATGTAGTGAGCTCCATCACGGCTATTGCTAGTGGTGGCCAGGCACCATCTGGTTCTGCCGGTCCCAAGTCTATGTAGGTACCCACTCATGTGGGTCTCTCTATCTTCCGGGTTGTCTTTGCCCTGTGTCAGTTTGGTCCTCGGTGAGCATCCATTCCTGCTGAGTTGGGACATTTGCTGTGCCCTCAGATGGCAGCTTTTAAGACCTCAGACGCCACTGACCAATGTGGGGTGCAGACAGCCCTCTTAGCAAAACATTAGTTGTGCCAATTGGCCTCCATTTCACCTGAGAGCATGATCCCCAGCCCCCAACCCCAGCTACTCTGTCCTTGTAATATTGGGTGAAGATGGAAGGAGTATTCAAGTTATGCTGAAGTCTACTTAATATTGTTGTTGTTTCTAATATGTGCTATCACTGATTTCACCCAACCAGATTTCTAGCAACTATCTAATCTAAGCCCTCCCCCCTTCCCTCCCTCCCTCCCCTCACCTTGCAGCCATCAAAGAGTCTTTTCTTCTATACACACATCTGTTTTTGAGATCTTATCATAGGAGTCTCATACAATATTTGTCCTTTTGTCGCTGACTACTTTCACTCAACATAATGTCTTCCAGTTGAAACCAGGTTAGGAGATGTTTCCTGGAATCATCATTACTCCTCATCATTGCATAGTGCTCCATTGAGTATATATACCACAGTTTACCTGCCCATTCCTCTGTTGTTGGGCATCTGGGTTGATTCCATCTTTTTGCTATTGTGGACTGTGCTGTGATAAACATTCTTGTGCACGTGTCCATTGGTGTGAAATGCCTTGATTCTGTAGGATATATTCCAAGTAGGGAAGTACTGGGTCAAATGGTATATCTATTTCCATTTTTTTAAGGAAACCCCAGGTTGCTTTCCAAAGATGCTGGACCGTTTTGCAACCACACCAACAGTAGGAGAGTTCAGCTTTCTCCACAGCCTCTCCAGCATTTGTTGTTTTGTGGTTTTTGGATCATGGCCAACCTTGTTGGGGTGAGATGGTATCTCATTGTCTTCTTGATTTGAATTTCTTTAATAACTAAAGATCGTGAACATGACCGGGTGTGTATTTTGGCTGCCTGTATCTCCTCTTTAGAGAAATGTCTGTCCATCTTGTTTGCCCATCAATTAATTGGATGATTTATCTTCTTCTTATTGATATTTGGTAGTGTCTTATAGATTATGTAGATCAGGCGTCGGTCATAGAATTGCCAAATATTTTTTCACATTCTGTAGGTGGCCTTTTAACTCTTGTGATAAAGTCTTTGGATGAGCAAAAGTGTTTGATTCTTAATAGTTCCAATTTATCTATTTTCTCTTCCATTGATCGTGGTTTGTTTGACAAATTTTGAAGTCTGTCTACATCGTGTATTAAAACTTCCATTATTGTTCCTACCTTTTCTTGAGTGAGCTTTATCATTTTAGGTTTGATATTTAGGTCTTTTATCCAGTTGAGAGTTGGTTTTTGTATAAGGTGTAGGATATGGATCTTGTTTCAATTTATTGCAGATGGACATCCAATTTTGCCAGCATCATTTGTTGAAGATACTGTTTTTACCCCAGTTTAATGACTTAGGGCCTTTGTCAAGTATCAGCTGTTCATAGGCAGATGGTGTCCTCTCTGGAGTCTCAATTCTCTTCCATTGATGGGTCTGTCTGTTCTTGTACCAGTACCAGCTGTTTTGACCACTGTGGCAGTGCAGTATGTTCTAAGTTCGGGTAATGAGAGGCCTCCCAGTGTGTTCTTCTTCTTTAGTAGTGCCTCGCTTATCCGGGGCTTCTTCCCTTTCCAAACAAAATTGGTGATTTGTTTCTCCATCTCGTTAAAAAATGACGCTGGAACTTGTATTGGGATTGCATTATATAAGCA
Source organism: Heterohyrax brucei (assembly GCA_028571685.1). Classification (NCBI taxonomy): domain Eukaryota; kingdom Metazoa; phylum Chordata; class Mammalia; order Hyracoidea; family Procaviidae; genus Heterohyrax; species Heterohyrax brucei. Next base: position 73,973,211 of record CM053161.1, read on the forward strand.
GATTGCTTTGAGTAAAATACACATTTTCACAATGTTAAGTCTTCCTATCCATGATCAGGGTAGGTTTTTCCGTTTATCTAAGTCTCTCTTAGTTTCTTGTAGTAAGGTCTTGTAGTTCTCTTTGTAAAGGTCTGTTGTTTCTCTAGTTTGATTAATTCCTAGGTGCTTTATCTTCTTAGGGGCTATATTGTAAATGGTATTGATTTGATGATTTCTTTGTTAACAGTCTCTTTGTTGGTATAAAGGAATCCTAATGATTTACTTATGTTTATCTTGTATCCTGAGACTTTTCTGAACTCTTCTATCAGTTTGAGTAGTTTACTTATAGATTCTTTGGGATTCTCTGTATATACAATCATATTATCTGCAAACAGGGAGATTTTGACTTCTTCTTTGCCAATGCAGATGCTCTTTATTTCTTGGTCTTGTCTAGTTGCTCTGGCTAGAACTTCTAGTACAATGTTGAATAGTAGAGGTGAGAGCAGGCATCCTTGTCTAGTTCCTGTTCTCAAGGGAAAGTCTTTCAGTCTCTCTCCATTCAGGATGATGTAGGCAGTTGGCTTTGTATAAATGGCCCTTATTGTGTTGAGGAATTTTCTGTCTATGCCTATTTTGCTAAGAGTTTTTAGCATGAATAGATGTTGAACTTTATCAAATGCCTTTTCCACATCAATGGACAAAATCAAGTGATTCTTGTCTTTTGTGATATTTATGTGGTTAATCACATTAATTGTTTTTCTGATGTTGAACCAGCCTTGCATCCCCAGTATGAGTCCAACTTGGTCATGATGGATTGTTGTTTTTGATATGTTGTTGTATTCTATTGGCAAGAATTTTGTTGAAGACTTTTGCGTCTAGATTCATGAGTGATATCGGTCTGTAGTTCTCCTTTTTGGTTGGATCTTTCCCTGGCTTTGGTATCAGGGTTATGCTGGCTTCATAGAATGAGTTTGGGAGTACTCCATCCCTTTCTGTACTGTGAAGTATTCTCAGTAGTAGTGGAGATAACTGTTCTCTAAAAGCTTGGTAGAATTCTGCAGTGAAGCCATCTGGGCGCAGGCTTTTTTTTGGTTGGCAGTGTTGTGATAACATTTCCAACCTCTTCCTTTGTGATGGATTTATTAAGTTGTTCTGCTTCATGTTGTGATAATTTGGGTAGGTGGTATGAATCAAGGAATTTGTTCATTTCCTCTAGGTTTTCAAATTTGTTAGAGTACAGTGTTTCATAGTATTCTGTTATGGTATTTTTTATTTCTGTTGGATCTGTGGTGACAACTCCCCTCTCACTTCTAATTTGGGTTATTTGTTTCCTTTCCTGTTTTTCTTTAGTAAGTTTAGCCAGTGGTTTGTCAATTTTATTGATCTTTTCAAAAAACCAGCTTTTGGTCTCTTCAATTGATTTTCTGTTCTCTAATTCATTTAGATCTGCTCTAATCTTTACGATCTGGTTTCTTCTGGTACCTGAGGGGTTCCTCTGTTGTTCTCTCTCTACTTGTTCAAGCTGTAGGGTTAGTTCCTTGATTTGGTTTCTTTCTTCCTTCCAGATGTGTGCATTTATGGAGATAAACAGACCTCTGAGCACTGCTTTGGCTGTATCCCATAGATTCTGGTAGGATGTGTTTTCATTCTCATTGGAATCCATGAATTTCTTTATTTCATCCTTGATTTTTTTTCTGTAACCCATGGTTTTTTGAGCAAGATGTTGTTCAGTTTCCAAGAGTTCCACTTTCTATCTATGTTTTTTTCTGCTACTGATTTCGACTTTTATGGCTTTATGATCTGAGAAGATGCTTTGCAGTAATTCAGTGGTATGGATTTTGTTGAGAATTGCATTATGTCCTAACACATGGTCAATTCTGGAGAATGTTCCATGTGCACTGGAGAAGAAAGTGTAATTGTTTGCTGATGAGTAGAAAGTTCTGTATATGTCTATGAGGTGTAATTGGTTGATTGTGGCAATAAGGTCTTCTGTATCTTTACTGAGCTTTTTTCTAGATGATATGTCCAGTACTGAGGTGGAGTGTTGAAGTCTCCCACCATTATTGGGGAGTAATCTTTTTTGAGTGTAATCAGTGTTTCTTCGACATATTTAGGTGCTCTAATATTAGGTCTGACTCATGGCAATATTAGGTCCATAAATATTTAATATAAAGTCTTGCTTGTGTACTGAGACTTTCAGCAATAGTGTCCATCTTTGTCCATGATGGTGGACTTTACATTAAAACTGATTTTGTCTGAGATTAGAATTGCCACACCTGCTCTTCTTTGTTCATTGTTAGCTTGGTATATATTCTTCCATCCTTTAATTTTCAGTTTGTTCCTATCTTTAGGTCTCAATTGAATTTCCTGTAGACAACACATGGATGGGTCATGTCTTTTGATCCAAAATGTCACTTGATGTCTCTTTACTGGAGCATTCAGTCCATTCCCATTCAATGTAATTATTTATAGGTATGTGGTCACTTCTGCCATTGTGATATATTTATTTTTGTGTTGATGTTTTCTCTGTTGTTCTTATTAGTCTGTTCTGGGACATTCTTTTTTGTGCGTTGATTTTTCACCTTTTTCAGAGCTGGTTTTGTAGTTGTTGAGACTCCTGTGTTATGTTTCTTGAAATGGTATGTTACATCTTTGTTGTGCTTTACAGCTGCCCCTATGATCCCTCTTAATAAACTACATATAAACCCAATTTTAAATCTGATGAAAGTCTACAGGGTTTCCCTCTGAATGTTAGCTTTGCTTTGAGTCTTGCTGCCTTTAAGAGTTGCTGCTTATGTTTCATTTTGTTGAGCTTGATTATAATATGTCTTGGAGTCTCTCTTTTGAGATCTATATTGGGTGGTGTATGATATGCATCTGAGATGTCTATATTCTCTTCCTTCATGATTTCTAGGAAGTTTTCTGTCAGCAGCTCAGCAACGATACTCTCTGTGTTCTCAGGTGTCTCATCCTGTTCAGGGACTCCAATTAATCAAAGGCTGTTCCTCTTAATAGAGTCCCACATGCTTCTTAATGCTTCTTCATTTTTCTTGTTTCTGATTTCTGCTCATAGACGCTGGTATCAGTGGCTCTGTCTTCCAAGTCAGAGATTCTTTTTTCCATTTGTTCCATTTTGTTTTCTTGCCTTTGAATGGAAGTTTCTATTTCTTTGATTTTGTTCTTGATCTGTTGGATTTCAGAGTACTGGTGTTCCATCAAATAGAACGGCTTGCTTAATTTTTCATTTTGTTCTGCTGCATTTTGTATAAGGTTTAGAAGGGCTCTGTATATAATCCTTTTGTATTCACCTTCTGATGATTTCAGAAAAGTTTACTCAACTGGAAGACTCCTTGGCTGTTTTGTTTGGGAGCCTTCTGAAGCTGTGGGTGATTTCTTGTATGCCACAAGTGTCTGTTGCTTTTCAGGTCCCATGTGAGTAAGTAGAGGCTGGGAGAGATACTGTGAGGATGGACTGCAGATGTTTCTCTAGGCTGTCTTAAAATGTAAAACAAAAGGATCTGACCACTTCCCAAGTCAGTCAGGTTTTCAGATGTTGAGGTCCCTCTTCCCAACTGGCAAAGTAAGCACCTCTATGTCCAACCCCAGATGACACAAACTAGTTTAGAATACAGCAATGTTACTGCCCTGTTGGCCTCTGCTGACAGGGCCCAGCTTTAGGTGACACTGTGTAAAGTACTGCTTTTCTGGTAGAAAAGCGCTCTCCTGTGGGCAGGCTCTGGCTCCCAAGCTAGGAATTAGGTCCAGCTGCAGCCACCATATCTAAGATGGCGCCCTCCACACAGTCAGCAGATAGAGGGGCTAAAGGTGGCGAGAGGTAGTGATTCCTCTGCCTCTGTTGCCAGGCCCCTACCGTAGGCGACACTGTGTAAACTGCTGCTTTTCTGTCAGAGAAGCACTGTCCTGTTTGCAGGCACTGGCTCCCAGGCTAAGAATTAGGTCCCGCTAAAATCTCCATATCCAACATGGTGTCCCTCACACTGGCAGTGTGGTTCCATGCAAACCCCACTGTGGCAGTGATAAAAAGACAGGCCCAAAGTGGCTAGATTAACAGAGTCCTAAGCCTGGCTCTCAAAATATGGCAGTTTTGCCTGCCTATCCCACCAGCAGTGCATCTGAGTCTAGCTGCTAGGCAAGACCCAGCTCAACCTGCCAGCCAAGACAGAGGGGAAAAAAAAGTCAAAATGGTGCATTTACCTTCAGTCCTTGAGAGCCAGGGCTAGCCAGGAGCGGGAGTCAGTGAAAGAGAGGAGGTTTTTCATTCAGTGGTATGAAGACCAAATTAACAGCCTTGTGCCATGTCCTGGAGGCTCACTAGGTGACCAGAAGGCTCCATTTGATTATGAGATCAGGTCTTGGTTTCCAGAGGAGTATAAGGAGATGTGTGCTTAGTCTGCCATCTTGACTCCGCCCCCTATTTTATTTTTGAGTGTCTTTTTCTTTTTGATTAATTGAGCTCTCTCCATGAGGGAGCACCCCTTCCTCTTACAGTATTTCCAGTATCTTTTCTTTGCATATGTTGCCCTCTGTCTGATCACTTCTATCTTCTTGTGCCCCCTTTGCTTCATTCTGAGTCTGTCACTCTCCATGTCACTGAGCCAGTTGTCCTTGACTGCTTCTCCTGATTTTCACTGTCTTTTATGCCTTTACAATTCCGCCATGGTGCTTTTTGGGGTCCCCAGATTGCCTACCCAATTTCCGACTCCATTTTGACCACCGCTTGTTGTCACCCGGTTGTCATCACTTGATGTTCAGAGTTAATATTCTCACTTTGGGGAAGAAAAGAATCTACCTCTGTTGACCAGAGTAAATATTTTCAAAATTGTGGTTTTTCTTTCTTCTTGGTATGATGGGATGTAGCTTTCTGGTCCACTCACCTTTACTCCATGTGTTGGCCACACTGAGTTCGTTCTCCTGCTCAGGTTTATGACTGTTCAAGTTGGGAGCCTGCCCTGTCCCGATGTGTGATAGGGTTTATCCCTCTTATTGAAGAAACAGATCCCTGAGGACAGGCTTGGGTCACCAGAGTAGTTCAGGGACAGGTAGACAACAGCTCCAGTCCAGGGAATTCTGCCTGGTATGAGAATGGGTCTTCTCTGTTTTGCTACAGGTGGTCCAAAGAAACAGAAGGGAACATTCGGGGCCTACATTCAGGGCCCAAACTCTGTTTAGGTCACTTCTCTGAGCTAGAGAGGTCAGAAAAGTGTCCCTCCACACCAGCTGCCATAAAGTTGATTCTAACTCGTAGCAAGCCTATAGGACAGAGTACAATGGCCCCATAGAGTTTCTAGGGCACGCCTGGAGGATTTGAACTGTTGACCTTTTACTTAGCAGATGTAGTACTTAACCAGTACCCCACCAGGGTTTCCAGTGATGGCTCAGGTCAGAGAAACTGCCTGGAGGCCCTAAGTCTTCTATAGCCAAGACTGTGCTCAAGGTCTGGGGAGCTGAGGCCTCTGCAGACCCTTGAAGTGCAGTGAGCTCTGACTCTAACTACTCCAGCTGCTCTCACTGTGTCCCTGCCACGTTGGAGAGCTGGGGGTGATGGGAGTGGGCACCCCAGTGTTGCCTTTACTTTCTTCCCATGATGCCACACTGCCTTCCAGGAAACCGGGCCGTGGGTTTACACTTCACTGTGATCAGCTGTCCAGCCCCTGGCAGAAACTGCCTGAAGGCTGCGGGATGTGGCTAGTGCCTTCACTGAGTTTCAGCAGGATTTTCCTGATTATTGTTTTCTTTCTTTTATGTTTCCTATTTTAGGGAGGAAGATTTGAGGCCATCTTCATGTATACGTCTCATACCTATAAGTTGGAAACCCTGGTGGCACAGTGGTTAAGTGCTACTTTTGCTGACCAAAAGGTTGGCAGTTCGAATCCATCAGGTGCTCCTTGAAAACTCTATGGGGCAGTTCTACGCTGTCCTACATGGTCACTATGAGTCAGAATTGGCTCGACAGCAGTGGGTTTAGTTGGCTTGGTTGTATATGTAAGTTACACACACCTTGTCAGTCCCAGCCCTTTAAGTACCCCTGATGGGCATACATCTACAGTTATTAAAGAACTTGGTGGATCATATCTTTGAGTGAAATCTTAATAAAGCCAAACCCATAATGTGCATTCCAACTAACAACAACTCTACAAAACAGAGTAGAACTGCCTCTGGGGCTGTGATCTGTACCAAGGCTACCTGCTACATCTTTCTCCCATGATGCAGCTTCTGGTTCCAGCCGCCAGTCTTTCGGTTAGCGGCCAAGTGTTTAACCACTGTGCTGTCAGGACTCCTGGAATCTTAGTGAGACACAAAAATGTCTCTCTTGTGATATAGCTGGTGGTGTGTTTCTGGGGAATTTGGAGATAAAGAGAGTTCTGTTTCCTCATCTTCGGATGTGAGAAATAACTTATCCAGAGGTTCTGTGGCTTAAATTAAGACAATCGATACCTGTGAAGTCCTTAGATCATGGTTAGCACAAGGAAGATCCAAACACTGGCATTTAGGAATTATTATTATAATAACTGTCACTCTTATTACAAAGTGATCTCCCTGGTTACATTGCTACACTGGTTAGATCACATTCTGTATTTACAGTGATACTTACACCAAGTCACTAACGTGCAAAAGGCCTAAGGTTGGGATTATCTTCTTACTTCACATTCAAGGCCGTAAGAGCTTCCTACTAAAGCACATCAGAGGATAAGCAACCAATTCCGAGAAGAAAAAAGACCATAGTGCTATTGAGGTTTATCCTATAAAACTAATCTTGCCCCAAACCCTTCTGCTCAGTAAATAAATTTTATATCCAGAAGAATCACTTTCGAGGGGCTGATTTATAGCTGTTTGGCCCTTTTACCATCAGACTGCATCCACGTAGGGTTCTTTGGGACCCAGAATCAGCTCTTTTTTTTCCCCCAGAGCTTCTGAGGTCTTAGAACCCAGCATTCTAGACTTGCAGCTATGGTTCAAATCAGGAGGCTGTTTTTCCCTCTCGGAGAGCAATTTACAAACAGAAACGACTCTGCAAACTGATCTGTGGCCTGAGGTTGTGATGAGACAGAACCTTGCATGTTTTCCTGCGCCGGAGCCACTGGAGCCACCAGAGTCCGAGCCAGGGATGGTCCTTCCATCTCTGGGCCCTCAGCCGACGATGGGCTAGGCACCTGCTGGCCCCCAATCTCTGGCTGGAGTGGCAGGGGAGGAGGGCTGCGTGGAGGAGTGGACACTGTGCGGGTCAAGTGATTCTGGGGCAGGCTCTAACTCTGACCATGCCCGCTGTGTGGCCACGGGCAGCCACACAACCTGTCTGACCTTCAGCTTCCTGGTCAGTGAAATGGGCTAACAAGGCTACTCCTGGGTAAAGGAGGAAACACTGGTGGTGCTATGACTACTAACCAAAAGGCTGAGAGTTCGAATCTGCCAGGTGCTCCTTAGTTCTACTCTGCCTGGAGGGTTGCTATGAATCAGAATCAACTCGACAGCAGTGGGTTGGGTTTGGTTTGGGTAAAGATGGCATCTGTAGGGAGGAGTGTACTGTGTAAGAGCAGACACTGTCACACTGTGGTCCCGCCTACTGTGTCATCTCACCCTCTCTTCTGGCCCTGTTACTTGGCTGTCCACACACACTTGCAACTTAAAACCCAAAGACCACTGCTCTCCAGTAGATTCCAACCCTATAGCTTAGAGTGGAACTGCCCCATAGAGTTTCCAAGGACCACCCGGTAGATTTGAACTGCTGGCCTTTTGGCTAGTAGTTGTAGCTCTTAACCACTGGGCCACCAGGATTTCCTGGTCTCCACTTACTTCCTCTCAAATGTTCTTTGGCCTCTCAGTCAGACTCTGCACGTCTGCTCTTATACTGACCGTGTAAGGAGCCACCCCTTAATAGCTAAATCCCTTGGTCACCTCCAGCTCCCAGCCACCTCCACACCTTCAGCCTAGAGGGAGCAAGAGGAAGAGAGTCAGTCACTGTTTGGGCCACCCAGGAACGATTCTCTAGGTCCAATAACAAGCTGTAACTGCAGGCCCCGACACCAGCCAAACTCATGAAGCAGGAGGCCGCCAGGAAGGGACCAGGCCTCCAGTGCAGGCTACTAACACCCTGCACCCTGTGCTGGGCACAGAGGGCCTGGGCTGGGTCCTGTGCTCCCCGGTGGATCTTCCGACCTTAGCACAGCCTGTTCCCTACAAGGACAGACCCAGGCTGGTGTGAGGGTGGCTGGCAGCGCGTTGTCTACTCTTGCTGCCCACCCTGATGCATCAGGCCGTTGTCTCTGGATCAGGAAACAAAGCTCATGTGTGCACACTCATACAGGCTCCCGTGTACGTATCTGCACACAGTGCAGACTCACAGATGAGTGCATGCACATGTAAGCATTGACACGCTCCCCTGCACACGTGTGCATGTGTGTCATGCGCCAACCCAGAGGCACAGGCGTCTGGGCAACTTTCCTGTCTGCCAGCTCCCAAGGCTTCCCTGACATGGCTGGCACCTTCTCCCTCTCAGCTCAGGGTGGGCCCAGGAGGGGACTGGTCTGACTCTCATCAGATGACCCCGTGCCCCCTCAGCCCCACTGTGCCCAGCCTGGCCCATCCCACGATGCAGCTGCTGTGGGTTTTCCCTTTGCTCCTCTCCCCAAGGAAGCCTCAAAAACCTGTGCATCCTGAGGGTACGGCTGCATGTGCAGCTGCACAGGACTTACAGCAGAGCCGCCCTGGGTGGCATCAGACTGCTGACTCCTGGCAGCCAGACTTCATTAAAACCCAGCGTCTGGTCTAAGCTAAACATGTGTGTGGTGACATCACACACACACACACACACACACACACACACACACACACACGTGTGCCCACGCACACACACACATACACACACCAGGAACCTGCACACACAGTCCTAGACACAAATCCCCAAATCCGTACATAAGGACACATTGCACAAGCGCACATGTACCCACAAGAGATGCAGACACATGTACACACACTCACACAGATGTGAGCATACCACACATATTTCCATACACACAAATACACCTAGGCACACAAGCCTCCTCCCCCCACAGACAAGTTCACACATAGGGACGAGGACTGCCAATTAAATTTGCGAACTCACACCAGAAAAAGTGCTATGTACCTCTGCTGAGTATCCCTCTGGACACCTTCAAATGCCCCCCTTGGGAAGCTGTGCGCTGATGCCGGTGCCTAGTCTGCCCTTCAAAGCAATGTGGGAGCTCTTTCTGGAATGACCATCAGAGCTATCATCGTATTACACTTGATGTTCTGAATGCCACCCAAATGTCTTCCTTTCAATATTTCCTTTATTTTCGGGTAAAGAAAAAAGTCATTGGGGGCTAGATCATGTGAGTAGGGAGGGTGTTCTATCTAATATAGTTATTTGTTGACTGGCTAAAAACATCCTCACAGACAACTAGACAATTAAGTTTGCAAACTTGCCACCATGTGCAACGGCCATTCCAGAAAGAGTTTCAAAATTGCTTTGTAGGTGGACTAGGTGCTGGACTAGGTACTTCCCAACGGGAGTACTTCGAAGGTGACCGTAGATATTCAGCAATACGGTATGTAGCACTTAGAACAATTAAATTCACTGACTGAATTGTCAGACTTCATACACTCACACGAACACATACATGGGGTGGGATTACCCAATTAGCAAGCAAAGTCTCTGATCAGGTGAAAAACTGTGAAGTTGTTCACTACAGATTAGCAAGTAAGCACAAGAAAGCCTGTGCTTATCTTACTAATCTGTAATGAACAACTTCACAGTTTTTCACCTGATCAGAGACTCTGCTTCTAGGTCTGGCTGGCATCTGTCTCTCTCTGAGCTCCACAGCACCTTCCTAGAGAATAAAAGCTGCTTTTCAAGTCACAATCTCTGACAGGAAGGATCACTCAGCAGGCGAGGGGAGCACGGCCTTACCATGCGCACCTGGAGTCTGTAGTGAACGATTTCACCTGGTTTCCATTCACTACAGTTTAGTAGATACTGTGCTTACAGGGTCAGTACCCTGTGTGTGCAGACGCTGGCATGTATGTAAACACAAGCACACATGTAAACACAAGCTCAGCAGCAGGCATGCTGCGCCCAACCCCTGTGGTGGTGGGCTGCTGACCAAGAACTCTGCCCCTGGGTTAGAACCCTGCCGCCTGTTCCAGGACGGACTCTTTTGCCAGACGAGCAGGACTTCCCCAGTCTTCGGTGACCTGTAAGAAGAGAAAAGCAGAAAATATTGGTTCTGCTTGCTCATCATTTGTCACAAGCCTGTCACTGGTGACCCCCATTTCTGAGCTACATAGGTGTCTTGAGGAGCATTCTGCCTAGCTCCCATGGCCTGACACCCACATCTCCCCAAATCACCCCCTAACTGGCACCATGCTGTGATTCAGGCACTCAAGCTCCCCTCCCTTCCACAGACTTGGAAGTCAAGGGAGTCTGCTGAGTGTCCCCTTCTGCCAAGGAACGAGTCCACCACAAACTCCTATACATCTTTCAAGATCCCTCAAGGCCAGCTGGATGCACCTGTTACCCTGACCCCACCCCACCCCCCAGACAGGGCCGAGTGCCCCTCTGCTGTCCCTGGGCTGGGAACTGTTACTGTCCTTGCCACACAGTGGTTTAGCAGGGCTTGCCATATTTGGAAGACATCTTCCTCGTCTGGATGTTGCATGAACTTGGCTCACAGTGTGCTCTCAGTAAACACGTGTTGACTGAATGAACAAAGGATTTGCCGCTAGGTCGAAGGCTATTTTCTTGGGAACAAGGACCCAGACTAGCTGAAGAGACATTTCTCTCAGCTCTAGCTCTTGCATTCAACTGTGTCCCCAGAGTAAAGAGTCTGTAGGGAAAATTGAAAGAGGAAAAACTGAATCGGGAAATACCTGCCTTTCCCGGGATGCTCCCTTTTCTAAGTGAGGAGGGAAATGGAATCAGATGCTCTGTATTCAAACCTGTATGGATTTCAGATCCCTGAATGCAAACTGTGTATTATCCTCCAGCTGTGGCTCGGATGAGATTTCTAGTCACACAGAGCAGGATTTGTCACTCTAAAGGGAAACATGCCACCGTGCAAGGAGGGGACAGGTGTTCCCCGGGTGGCGGTGCCAGCAGTCACGTCTCTGTCTTTACACGCTGAACCTGTACCCAGTGGATGCCAGCACAGGTGAACCTCTGCCAATCCTGAATGTTCACAATTTATTCCTTCTGTCCCGGGGTCCCCGGTGATGTCAGAACCCTAGGCTTCCTTCTCCTTCAAAACAGGGTCCTCTCCTCCCAACCTCAGGTTTGCCTCTAAAGACACTAAGATATTTCAGTTCTTGAGGTACCACATTTATCCTTAAAGCAATTATCAGCTAAAAATGTTCTGCTCCTTAAAGCAATGCAATCGGATGGCAAGAGCCTATTCAAAGTTATAAATACCTTACCTCTTGCTACTTGTTTGGGGTGCTATAGAAATCTTCAGGTGTGCAAATTTCCGTGTTACTAATGTTCTTTAAAACGGAATAAAACTTTTTTTTTTCTTTCGTTAAAAAAGCCAGCCAATGAAAACCAGCCCCTCCTGGATGCTCCACCTTGGACTGTCAGTATTTGCATTGCAGAAGAATGGTAATTTTATTCATGGCTTGGCATAGCCGCAGCCCATCCGTAATTAAACAGGGAACAGCTGTCACTCCGCGACGTGCACGGCAGACAGGATGGAATAATGGGCTGGCAGTGGGGGGGGGCTGGCACAGTCGGGGCTGGCACAGGGAGACGGCTGGTGCAGGAAGAGGATGTGGGATCCCGTGGTCTGGGCACGCAGTTGTCCCTGGCTCACCCACTGCAGACTTCCCTCCTGGATTCTGAGGAAAGAGGGGCAGACACTACATGGAGAGATGGTGGAGAGCAAGGGATTGGAGGGATGTTTGCCCATGTAGGCGCAGACCACGTGGGACTTGGAGCGGTGGCTTGGAGGAGAGCAGAGTCCTTCTTCTGTCTTCCACCTTGTGTCCTTCTGGGCTGTTTGAAGTATTTCAACAAGCAAGCAGATATTACTGTTGTAATTGATATTTTAACAAGCAGGCAGGTGTTACTTTTGTCATGGAAAGGGCTGATTTTTTTAAAAGCAGATGGAAAGCTGACCTCTGGGGACAGAGGAAGGGGGGGCTCAACTAGACTCCCAGAGACTTGGAGGAAGAGGGCCCAAATCTTGGGGTAGTCAATCCAGAAAGGGAATTTGTTTTCTGGCCCAGTGTCTCCATCTGGCCGATGAGGAACTCTGAGGCCTGGAGAAGGCAGCAGTTTGGGGTGGTCACTGCACTGGGAATCCAGAGGCGCACAGCCCACAGCGTAACCGTCAGCAGCCACATCTGTCTCTGGGCCTCTGCTTTATCCTCTGGAGGAAGGAGAGGGGTCTTTAGGATGGCTGGCACGGGGGTCTTGGTGCCTGCTTCCTGGGCCCCTCTTCAGGGTGGGCCCATTCATGTCCCATGGGACCCAGATGAGGGGCCAGGAGCTGGCCCACCCTGAAGCGTGTCCCTCCCACAGCAGCCTCTGCCGGGATCCCCCTTGACTCCCAGTCTGCACACACCTTCTCTGGGCATCTCCAACCATCTGCTTCCTTTCTTCTCTCTTCTGAGACCTCTGAGGAGCCCATATCAGGGGTCTGAAGGCAGGGCCTCAGGACTCTGTGTTCCACCAGGCCCAGCTACCTGTACACTGCCCCAGGCTGCCCACCTGCACCCAGGGGCAGAGGCCCTTCCATCCTAGCAGCAGCTTCTTGCTGGTCTGGAGGACAAGGAAGGGACCTGTTTTCCTCCCGCCACGTTGCCCCCACTGGAGACAGTGTGGAGCTGAGCAGACCTCTCTGGACAGGCTATAGGTGGGGAGCACTAAGGATCCCTCCCACCCCTACCTCGTGTGGGCCTGAGCTAAAGGGGCCACTCAGTGACACTGGATGGGGAGGGGACAGCTTACTGGAATAGACTGTGCTGACTGTGGTATCTAAGATCCAGTAGACCCGGGTCCTATCCCCTCAATGACAGTGAGGGCCTCTATGCATGGTCTTGAGGTGGTCACTGCTTGTCCTGGGGGTGTGAATGAAGATAGGAAACTCCATGTAGCCTGTCTGGGTGATGGCTCAATGGGAAGCCTGGGGAAGAGGGCCCTGAGAGAGGGCTGAATGAAGGCTGGGAATCTGGGGAAGATCCTGAAGCTCCTCACTGGGCAGAGAATCTGATGAGAGAAAAAAACCTAAACCAAACCCATTGCTGTCTAGTCTGCCTTGTGATGACCCTATACGACAGAATGCAACTACCCCATAAACCAGTAGAGTTGAACTGCTCACCTTTTGGTTCTTGGTTAGCAGTCAAACCAAACTCTTTACTATACCACTAGGGTTTCCAAGAAAAAAGGACTTTTGAAATCAGAGCATCTCTGGTGAGGCCCCTGGGACTGAGTAGCCAGAATGCCCCACACCCCCTAGGTGCAGCCCATGGACACAGGGAACACCGGAAGCTAGGTACAGCCTATCAGGGCTGAGGAGGACACCCAGGGGCAGGACGTGTCCCTGGCTAACAGCACACAGTGTCCCCAGAGGTGGCTGACTATGTGGCTGCTGTAGAACACCACAGAAGGAGTGGCTACCAAAGTTGCTGTGCTTGGAGAAGAGCAGAAAACGGAAGTAGTTTTGTGCAAGTGAGCTCTCATGAATGCGTGTGTGTGTGTGCACATGTGAGCAGCCTGCACTTGTGGGAGTGTGCAGGTTTCTGTTGAACCATTCAGGCAGGCATTCCCAGGGTCAGCTGGACATTCCAACCCCAGAGCTCCACTTGGCCATTCCCCTAGTGAGACCCACCCAGGTAAGCCACCAGGATGGACGGCGTCACTCCCATTAGGTAAACAGTGGGGGCTTTCCCCAGGCTCTCGCTGCTGTTGATGACCACATTGCTTGGGAACCTGCAAAGAGCAGGCCTTCCTGGGACGGAGCTGTGAGGGTGCCACCGCCTGTCAGCAACGCTGACGAATGTGGCTTCCAGGGCAAAAGGCTATCTCGGGAGAGAAAAATCTGCTCAGAGTGGATGGCAATTTAGATTTCCTTCTGGCTCACAGTGTCTAGTGGTGTCACAGGGCTAGGGGACACACAGGTTAGACACTACTCAGTGTCAATGGCAGGACCTCAGGGGGATTTGCAGTGTCCTAGAATTGCTAAGGCATGGGGTAGCTCTGTCCACAGCTGGGAATTGTGAAGAGGAAGAAGCAGGACTAGCTTAGGCATCTTGTATCCAGGACCGGCATCTCTAGTGACCCAGGGTCTTGGGCATAGGCTGGTCTTGTTAGCTTGTTAGCTGGTACTGAGTGGGTCCCTGAAGCCTGCTGACAGGACACCGTGCTGTCCAGTTCTATACCAACAGCTGCAGATGAAACAGGCAGGATTTTCTTTGGCTGAGTCTTCAGAAGTAGATCTCTAAAGCTTTGTGTCTCGTCTGTCTTAGTCTGGAAGTTCCACCAAAGCCTCTGGAGCATCACAGCCACACACGAGTCCCATAGATGGACAGAGGTGGCTGCAGCTCACAAGGACCCCTGGCTGGGAACTCAACCCGGTCTGCTGTACAAACCCCCAAGACCAAATCCGTTGCTGGTGAGTTGATTCTGACTCATAGCGACCCTATAGGCAGAGTAGAACTGGCCCACAGAGTTTCCAAGGAGCATCCAGTGGACTTGAACTGCTGACCATTTGGTCTCCAGCTGTAGCACTTAACCACCGCACCACCAGAGTTTCCGGTCTCTGACATGAAAGGCAAGAATTCTACCACTGAATCACCGACGTCTCCTTGCAGGTGCTGTCAGGGATTGAACTGTGTCCCCCCAAAACAGTTGTGTCAATTTGACTAGACTGTGATTCCCAATATGATGGGATTGCCTAACATTTTCCAGTTTTCTGGAAATCCCTCCTCTAAGATCTTAATGAGGGGAGATGGGCAGTAGTTGTGTTTATGAGGCCAGACTCCTCTACAGGATGGGATCATGTGTTGGGTCAATTTCTTTGGGGTATAAAAGGCAGAGGTGGGCAGAGCGGTGGGGAGGGGGGAGTCAGACCACCTAGAAAGCAGTGCCAGGAGCAGAGCGAGTCCTTAGGAACTGGGGGTTCTGAGCAGAGAAACTTCTAGTCCAGAGGAAAATTGACGACAAGGGACCTTTCTCCACAGTCAGTGGAAAAAGGCTTCTCCTGGAGCGGGCACCCTGAATTTGCACTTCTAGCTACTAGACTGAGAGAATAAACTCGTGTTTGCTGAAGTCACTCATTTGTGGTATTTTGGTTACAGCAGCACTAGATAACTAAGATAGGTGTGCAACTGTATCCAAACATTTTGGAGATGTGACTGCTGGCCTCCTCTGTTCCCTATCCTGGCAGATCTGCTGTCTGCCCCTCGCTATACTTCTGGCTCCCTCCTTTCTGCCTGTCATGTGCAGAGAGGGTCAGTGTAGATCTGCCATGAACACAGTAAGGGCCCTAGGCCAAGAACAGCCAGTTATGGTCACAAGAGGGACTCGGGTGGAGAAGGCTTCTGCATCTGCCCAGCCAGCAGGAAAACACCTCCTGCCACCACTGAGCAAGACAGAGGTCCCACCTGTGCTGTAATACCCCTCATTGTCTCTCCTAGGCTCCGCTGTTGGCACCTTATTCTGGTGACAAGCATCGAGTGTCCCTAACAACTGTCATGATCAGTGTTTGTTGAATGCTGACTCTGTGCCGGGCACCACACTTTGTGATGTATGTAAGTCAGCTCAACAGCAGCTCCTAGTGAACCCGCAGGTGGGAGCTGTAAATCGCTCCTTTTACTGATGGGGAAACTGAGGCACACAAAGTTGTGTCAGTTATTACACACTAGCTCACACATCCAAAACATCTAGCAGTAGCCCCAGCTCCTGGTCCAGGGCACCGTCTGAACGGTCTCTCTTCGCCCCTCTCTGTGCGCAGCTCTCTTTCATATTGACATCATTCTCTGGCTCCGTTGGGAGAAGACGGCAGCCGGCAGCCCTGGACCCTCCTGGACCCAGGGGCCAGTCAAGGGAAAAGAGCAAGTGCTATACCATTGGCTCAGGTGGGTCACATGCTTAGTCCCAAACCAATCACTCTGGCTAGAGATTGTGATGCTTCAGTTAGCATGCCCCAGGGCTTATGAGACACTCCGCTGTTCTGGGGCAAGAGAACTGAGAGTTGAGGAGAGGTGTCCCGAGAATAATGGGGTGAACCAAAGGCAGATGACTCAATGCTGAGTGGTTGCCTACCGTGAAGGCCAGTTTTGAGCCGAGGTCTCTACAGATTTCCAAGCTCCCTTCCCCTGCCTCCCTACAGTGGTCCAGGGACAGTGGGCTGCATGCCTGCCACGCCACCTCACCACACATCCATTGAAAGGTCTTTCACGTGTCCCAGGCCTTGGGGCCCGTTTTCTGCCAATGTCATGTCTGCTTGCATTTCTAGGGGAGGTTCACGGTGCTGGAGGCTGGGGTGGGGGGTCCTCCAGCTCAGTCCACTGCTGTTGGGACCCTGGGGAGCTGAATTGGAATCACTAATGCAATTACATAACTTAAATATATGGGATGTAATGAATTTTAAAAATATACCAATAAAATTGTCTCTGATTATTCTAGTTACAATACAAATAGCCTCAATTAGAGCAGAAATAGGACGAGAGTTTATGGCGCCCATGAATCTGAGAGTAACCTCAGCTCTGAGCCAGAAAAGACTGCAGTTCCCTCCCGGGCTTGTCATGAATCCTGCGGTAAAATGGCCCAACTCCCACCCAAGGGCAGTGGGCTGCAGAGAGACAAGCAAAGCTCCATGATCACCTGTGCTGTATTAATTAACTGGTCTCACCCTTGATGGGGGTCCTGGGAAGACCCCAGGCCCACCGGGAAGTCAGGGCCTATGACTCACTGGGGCCTACGTGTCCCTTTGCTGCAGCTCTGGTGGCCCACTTGTCCCTCTGCTGCAGGCTGAGCAGCCTGAAACCTCCAGGACCTCTCACCCAGCTCTCTAGGGCCTCAGTGTAGCCAGGCCCACTTGGGTCTCCCAGGCAGTGGGACATGTCGACTCCCTTTCACAAGTGGGCAGTTTCTACCTCCTCAGAAAGGCAGCTCCTGTTGGAAAGATCTGGGCTCCGAATTCCAGCTAACCCCTCACATCACAAGTGGAGAAATTGAGACATCAAGGAGGAAAGATGGTTTGGGTCCCACAACTAAGGAGTGACAGGCCAAAGAGAACACGAGACTTGACATCCCAAGCCACAGGAAGCCATGGCAGAGAGTGGGGATATCTCTGAGTTACCAGCTGCCCAGCTAAGGGGCTGTCAGGATGGAGGTGGAACAAGCTGCTTCACGGCCAGAAGACAGGCCCTCGTAGACCTCCCTGCTTGCCTCCCTTCTTTCCCCTCCTGCATCTTCAAAGTGTTGACATCCCAAGAACCCAACTCATCAGAGCAAGGAGCCCTCACCAGACAGTCATCCTCCTGGCTGATCTGTGAGCTGGGAAGTCCCACCTCCTGGGCCCACTGCCATTCCCTGCTCTCACCTTCCCATGGCAGTTTCAGGACACACTGCTGGCACTCCCATCCATCCTGGGCCACCCACTCAGGGAACAGTGCAAGTCTGCAGCTTACCTGGGTATCACAAAGGTCTCCCCTGCACACTTCTCTCACCCATGAAGAGCCTGTGATTGATGCTTTTCCAGGCTGGGCAGGGCCTGGCAGGAGCAGGTCTGCAAAGGAGTGATGGTCCAGGGTCCCACAGCCAATAAGTGACCATCACAAGGGATGACCATACCCCTCAATTTGGCCATGCTTTCTCTTTGTGATGAGCTTTAGTGTTTTTCCTACCAGATTCCAGTGAAAATGTTTTCAGGATTTTTATTGGAATTGCAGTGAAAACAGATACATTTGAGGAAAGCAGCAATCAAGCCTTTCCATCTAGAAAGCCTAGAAAAGGGACATTTTTTTTCTGTAACTTGCTGTTGTCAGTTGTTGTCTAACTAACTCGTGCCACCTTGTGTGTAACAGAACTAAACGTCGCCGTCCTTGTGTTTGTCACTGTGTTTATGTCCGTTTTTACAGTGATTGTATTGCTCTGTCTCCTTGAGGATTTTGCTTGCTTTCATTGGCCCTCTGTTTCACTAAACATGTTTCTTTTTTGCATGAACTGCGGACTGTCAAAAGAACAAATAAATCAGTCTTAGAAGAATTGCTACTCGAAACTTTCTTAGAGGTAAGAGTGACGACGGGTTTGACTTGCTTAGTTCACACATGTCATTAGTAAAAGGCCAGTTGCTAGAAAAGGATACCACGTTTCTCTAACTCAGCCGGACTTCTTGCCACTTTAGATTTGTCTTTATGTAGGTTTTGCACTTTGCTATTAAGTTTATATAGTCTGAGGTTTGTTGGTGGTATGAAGAAGGGCTTTTCATAAATTAATTTTTTCTTTACTTTCTGCTCAACCCTTGACTGGTTTAGAGCAAAGTATGAATTTTTCTGCATGTATCCTCTATCAGGTAACTTTTCATGGCTCTAACTGCTACTAAAAATCTTTTTAATAACAAGGCAGAGTCGAAGATCAGTTTTTGTGTCCCCAGCTGGCCCGGTTGATCTCCATGCACCTCAGCTTCTGACCCTTGGAGTTGGCATGGGGTTTGGTGTGATTGTGGGAGCTCCTGGCACCTTGCTGAAAGCGCCTGTACAGCTCTCGGTTCCTGTGCAGACCAGGCAGCAGGACAGTGCCATAATCCTTATGGGAGTGGTGTCCGGGGCCAGCTGATCACCTGGGAGGATCGTCCCCCAGCCTTGAGGATGTGGCTCCGGGCCTGGGTGCTCACATGTAATACATGTATCTTCAGTTTGGGTACCTCCTGAACTCACAAACCTGCTACCATCAAGTTGATTCCAACTCATAGTGGCCCTATAGGACAGAGTATAACTGCCCCATAGAGTTTCCAAGGAGCAGATCATGGATTTGAACCACCAACCTTTTGGTGAGCTAACTACTGCCCTGCCAGGGCTTCCCTGAACTCATGTATCACCCATTATGTGTTCCC
Source organism: Heterohyrax brucei (assembly GCA_028571685.1). Classification (NCBI taxonomy): domain Eukaryota; kingdom Metazoa; phylum Chordata; class Mammalia; order Hyracoidea; family Procaviidae; genus Heterohyrax; species Heterohyrax brucei. Next base: position 73,992,278 of record CM053161.1, read on the forward strand.
TACGACCACAGCCCTCTTGTTTTCCCAACCACAAGACTTCGTCTCCCAGATCATCTGAGAAACAGACCAGACTGGTGAGTCAGTGCAGCTCATAAACAGCCTGTGGAGTGTGGTTTGGTTGAAGGTCAAATTGGTCTGTCTGACCGGAAACTTGCCCAGCTTGATTGACAGCCTCAGGCAGATGCCCTTGTTCATGGGCTCCTTGGGCCAAAACTTGTGGTCCGTTTGTGACAGATGTCAACTCCCAGGGTGGTGTCTTCTGCTCAGCCAGGTCCAAAACAGCTGCTTAAAACTGTTTCACTGTTGCAGTTCAATGTAAACATACTGTCTGTAAGGAGCAAGGACATCAGTTCCTTTCTGCTCCTTGTATTGCTTTTCTTTCAGTTGTATTGTGTTAGCCATGTATCCTTGTTTAAAATACCTCCAGCTGCTCACAGAAGCTCCAAAGGTGGACCCCTAATAGCCTCCAAGCCCACCCATGTTCCCCAGCAGCATCAGACACTCCTGCCTCTTCAGCACACCCACAATTCCAAGTGCACGACGTGCCCCAGGACTCTTCCTTCTCAGGGACTCGCAGGGCCAGGCGGTACTTCTGGCATTACTGGGGGTAGAAACAACTGGCCCTCCTGCTCTGAGTGCCTTCCCACGATTGGGTCTCTGATGGAAACGTTGCCTGGCCTTGACCTCAGGTTCTCCATATATCCCCTCTTGGGGGCCTATGACCCCTGAGTCCTGTAGTGCTGACCACAGGAATGAACTCATTTCCTGACGTGAGATCCCTCAAAGGGTTTCTTCCCGTGGGCTGGCAGCTGGGAGTCTCCATAGTGCTCTGAGTCCCAGCCCTGGAACTCGGGTCCCATCTTCCCAGGGTGCTGCCCTATCCTTGCTTAGTGTGTGTTTACTGAGCACCCAAGCCCTGCTACACCCAGTACTGCAGCCCTGGAGAGGAGGAAGACCAGATGAGGGTAGGGGAGAAGATCTGACCCACAATGCATATGGCTCAGGAATTGGGACCCAGCGGGTAGAAGTGGGTTGAGGCCCAAAGGAGAGGGTGGCCACTCCTGCTTGTCTCTCTGGGGGCAGGATAGCAATGTAGGGGATGGTTAGGAGTCACCTGGCAGAAAAGGCAGGAAGACCATGTCAGGCAGAAGGAGCAGGGGGCCAGAGGTGTGACAAAGAACACTGCCTGGGAGTTCTGGCTCTAGCCAGGGTGGGATTCAAGCCTGGAGGGGACAGGACAGGAGTTTGGAAGACGAGAGAGGTTTGGGCCAGGATGTTCAGGACAAGGGCTTTATCTTGAGGATCTTAGGCTGAGGATGAACGCCTTAGCTGTACCTGTAGGAAAGGTCACTGCTGTTCTCGAATAGAACAAATGCGTAGTGTGTGCATGCGCTCCACTGACAAAGCCTAACAGAAGAAACACCGTCCCTGGCCTCGGGAGGCTTCCTTTCTGGTGGGTGAGTGTTACCGGAAAAACCTGCTTGTGGTCTCGTGCTGTCTGTCAGTCACTACTAAGCCAACACGCAGAGACAGAGATTGAATCCTTGAGATCTCTTTATTCAGATTGCCAGTGATCTGAGAAGACTGCAGGTTAGTACCCTAAAAACCGTTTCAACGTCTCAGAGCTTTATAGGAAAGTTTAGGGAAAGGAGAGGGAATAGCTTTCAGGGGCGGGAAGATGAGATGCCCCAGGTCTAAGTCTGAAGCTTTGACCATTTCTTTCAAGAGCCGTGATGGTTAGCTGGGCAGTGGGCTGTAGATTGATCTCCCCTTGTCTGGTCATCAATCAAGGGGAATAGTTCTAAGATCTAGGAAAACAATCTCAAAAGCATTGTGATTAACAGAGCAGAGAAGAGGTAATTATACTCTTTGCTGTGATTAAAGGAAGAGGTTAACCATCTTAACTAAGAATTCCCCATAGTTATTAAGTAAAATTTCCTATCACTGTTACTCTATCAAGAGCACATGAGAAGATGTGTGACAAATATCTTTATACTGAACCTCTCTGTGGAGCTTAGCTCCCTGATCCAAACCAAAAAACCTTGTTGCCTTCAAAGTGATTCCAACTTGTAGTGACTCTATAGGATGGTGTAGAAGTGCTCGGTGGGGTTTCCCAGGCTGTAATCTTTATAGCAGCAGACTGCCACATCTTTCGCCCCTGGAGTATCTGGTGGGTTGGTGAATTGCCAACCTCTCAGTTAGCAGTCAAGCGTTTAACTACCGCACCACCGGGGCTCCTTACCTCCTTAATCCACATACACACAAAAAATCAAACCCACTGCCGTCGGGTCAGACTCATAGCAGCGACCCTAGAGGTCAGGGTAGAACTGCCCCATAAAGTTTCCAAAGAGCGCCTAGCGGATTTGAACTGCTGACCTTTTGATTAGCAGATGTAGCGCCTAACCCACTATGCCACCAGGGTTTCCACTCCCTAATCTGCTACCCCCTAAATAAATGGCATTTTTATACAACATTGTTTAAGTCTTTTATTTTTTATTGCTATAATTTTTAAATGGCTAACCTAACCATTTTAAGCATACAGCTCAGTGACGCTAATTACATCTACCACGCTGTGCAACCATCACCACTATTTTCCAGTTACCCTTACTCCAGATGGAAACCCAGGACTCCTTAAGTGCTGCCCCACCCCACCACCCCCTACCTGGTCCCTGCCGTAACTTCAGCTCCGCCCGGGGCAGGGGAGGGTTCACACCAGGTGCAATTAACCACTCAGACAAACTATTACCGCGGAATTACATCAAATAGTAGAGGCACTGTTAAAGGGAAATAACGGCAATTCTTTTTTTTTGAAATGGTGATTAAGTGAAAGTGTACAATCCAAGTTAAATTTGCATGACCACCTTCTGCTCTCCTTGCCAGGTGACAGCAAACTCCTCATTTCTGTTCTATAAATCTCATATCCTCTTAACAATTTCCTGTCCCCTCTTCACCTTCACTACTCCCCTCTAGTAAGAGTCCAGTAGGATGACAGCCTATAGTTGCACAGAACCATAATGTGCACATACGATATGGTCACTCTGTGTCCCCAAGTCTTAACCATTCCTGTCCTAAGAGTTGACCTCAGTAATGGTTTATGATCAGGGGCACCAGCAGGTCTAGGAGTCACGCTCCCAGGTGAACTCCCAGGCCTACGGACCACCGATTACAGTCTTTTAGTGGAGTTCTTAGGGTGTACCTTTTTTTTTCCTCGTGTTGCTGCTGGGACTCAACATTGTGAGCCCCATCACGACTGTCACTGGTGGTGGCCAGGCACCATCTGGTTCTTCTGGTCACATGTTGCTATAGTCACCCATTCATGTGGGTCTTTCTGGATTCTTTTTCTCTCATGTTATTGCTGTCCTTGGTGATTATCTGTTCTAGCTGAGTTGGGACCATTCGGTGTACCTCAGATGGCAGCTTGCTAGCTTTAAAGATGCCGGTTGCCACTCCCCAATATGGGATGCAGGGGAGTCTCTTAGCAACAGACTATTTATGCCAACTGGCCTTGATGTCCCCAGAGAGCAAACAATACAATTTCTAACTTGGAAGGAAGGTTAATTGCCTCAGTTACCACGATTTTTTGTAGGCTGCCCACTGGCATGACCCCCATCCTCAAAGACTACCCCTTCTCTGGGAAGGCCCTGCCACCCGAAATGGGCCCTGGAAGCCATGCCCATGACTCAGGCCTGGCCAAATGGAGCCAGAGGTGGATGGACCAAGTGCCCCATTCACAGCCAGCCAAGGGAGTGGAAGAGCCAGGAACTCTAGCCCCCAAGCCCTCCAGCCGTGGACTCCTCTGATTCTGTTCAGCTCTCTTTTGGTCCCCTCAAGAGTCCATTAAGTATCAGGGCACTTTTCTGTTTGGGACTGCCCAGCACCCATCCCTCTTCCTGGGGTTCTGATTCACCTGTGGGAACCATTGCTCTGTACTTGAAGCCCAGATGTTTACTATGGGAAGAGCTGTGCCCACACGGAGGAGAGGGCTTTGGGTGACCACAGCTAACCAGAATGCTGCTTTTCTTTGACCAGGGACTGGCTGTGCAGTGGATGTATGAATCTGGCCACACAGCTAGCCCCAAGGGTTTATCTGAGCAACTGGGAAGAAGTACCTGCCATACCCTAATGGACCACTGCCTTCTACCATGTTTAGCTCAAAAGGCTAGCCAACAAAAAGAGCCTCTGCCCTTAGTTGAGATTGTGGCCGCATCCAGCCCCTTCTGAGGCCAGCCTGCCCTTGATGGGGTCTGCTTAGACCTGAGTAGATTGGGGGTCATGCCTTTTACAAAATCTAAAAACCTTCCCATACCCAGCGTCTTGCCCTAAACCCACCTCGGCTCTTCTGGTTTACATTAGCCCCAGGCAGTTTCTGCTACCCCGCCCCCCAAAGGTACTTGTCCAGGGTGCTGAAGTGGATGAGAATGGAGCAGCCCAGTCCTCAGAAGGCCCTGGACCTAGCCAACTCAGAGTTCAGATCAAGACAAAAACCTGCTGCTTTGAAGTCTAGTCCAACTCACAGCAACTTTATAGGTCAGATAGAGCTGCCTTACAGGTGGCATAATAGTTAAGTGCTATATCTGTCAACCAGAAAGTCAGCGGCTCAAGTCTACCAGGTGTTCCTTGGAAACTCTGTGGACCCATTCTCCTCTGTCCTATAGGGTCACTATGAGTCAGAATTGACTTGATAGTGCTGGGTTTTTGTTTTTGTTTTGTCTTTATGTTGTTTTTTAATAGGGTTTCCAAAGAGTAGTTGGTGGATTGGCAATGCTGACTTTTTGGTTAGAGGCCATAGCATTTAACCACTGCACCACCAGGGACAAATGAACCCGCCATTGTCCTTGGAGGGTAGGAGTTGGAGGCAGGATCTACTGAGGCCTATAGGAGGCAGCCTTCCCTGGGGCCGGGGCCTCAGGAAACACAGGAGGGTTACGGGCCAGGTGGCTTGAGCCTGGAGGGGGCATACTGGCACAAGACACTAAGTGGGCAAAGGTCTGAGGCTTGACTAAGTCTGGAGAGTCTCGGGTCCTGAGACCTGGCCTGAGCAGAGGCTGGACCGAGAGACCCAGCGAACAGGCACAGTCTTTGAGGCAGGCTGGGGAGGTTGGGTTTGACACCAGGAAATAGGAAGTCACCACAGTGTGATTTACTCTGGATGGGTGATCATTGATTTAGGACTTGTGGCAGGTGTGTTATTCCGAAACCTGATGGAGAGAAACATTAAGTCCAGGAGTCCCCATTTTGCATGGAACAGTCGCGTTTCTCTACGCCTGGTCAGTTCTACACCAAAGCAGTTTTTGTCCCCTGGAGGGAGTAAGGATGGATTTGAATTAACTAGGAAGTTCTTTGATTGCTATTTTAAAACTTCTCTCTGCTACCTGGCCTGACATAATAATGATCTGCCTGTGATTTATCTCAGGCAGATTATGAGCAATGATAGGGTTTGGGTGGTAATCGAGTGTATCCAGCACCTCACTTCCTCCTTAGTGGTCCAAGTAGCCCTCTCTTCCCCATGAATCACATTTGCTCACTGCTGCCTCCATAACAGTGGGTCATGGGTTCAGAGGGGCATTTTGCAGTGACCTTCTGTCAGTTCCACACAGCACCCTGCTGTGGCCAGCCTGAGGCGGGTTCATCTACCTCTGTCCTGACCTTTAATGTCATCTGTTAGACTAAGACTTGCCAGCCCAGCATGAGCCAAACCTGGGATCATCCCTTCCACCAAATATTTCCTGGGCTGTCCTGTGTGTCTAGCCCAGTTGTAGGGACACATCAGTGAATAAAACAGAAAGACTCTGCCCTCTGGGGGCTAACAGGAGAGTGGAGCTGAGCACCCAGAGACACGTCAACAAATAAACAAAAGAGTGACTTTGGGCAGGGCTCTGTGCTACAAAGACAGTGCCACAGGATGTGGGAGGTGCCCCCACACAGGGGCATAGGAGGGAGATTGAGGGGACATTGGAGGGAGATTGGAGGGGCATTGGAGGGAGATAGGAGAGGCATAGGAGGGAGATTGAGGGGGCATTGGAGGGAGATTGGAGGGGCATTGGAGGGAGGTTGGAGAGCCATTGGAGGGAGATTGGAGGGGCAAGCCATAGGAGTCAGCCATGAAAAAGGCTGGAAGAGCAACCCAAGCAAAGGAAACAGCACGTGCAAAGGTTCAAAGCGGGGTCCAGGCTTGAAAGTTCAGGCAGATGGAGAGGTGGGCAAGGGCTGCCAGTGGGAACCAGAGGGAGACTGGAGGATGCGATCTCAGACAGGCAACAGACAGAGAGGGCGGTGGTCTTCTGCTCTGCTCCCTGCTGAAATCCCCTGCAGTTGTACGGGGAGCTAGATAGGTTAGAAGCCCACTCCTAATCTTCCCGTGGAGAAAACCCTTAGGGAGTCCTCTCAGGTTCTGTGAGTCTAAAGTCCTGGGTCTAGGATGAAAGACGCAGGGGTGGCACCTGTACCACGGGCTACACCTGGAAGCAGGGACAGCTACATAGGAAGCAGGGCCAGGTACAAAATGAAAATGAAGTGTTCATTGTGCAAAAAGCAAGGAAGAAATAACCTTCTTTCTTCTGCAGTCTCTGTTGTCCGCTCCTCAGTGTTTTGTTATTTCTCATTGAATGTCCTGCCCTAGGCACAAGAATCTACGTGGGGTGAATACAGAACCCCCTCCCAGGTGCCTGCAGCACCACCTGCGACCTTGCACACAGGAAGTCTGAGCCCAGTCCTAACCTCGCCAACACCTGTGCCCAGGTCCCATGGGACTGGAGGGTGGCGGTAGTGCCTGGGTAGAGGTCAGGGCGGGGGAGTCTGCAGCTCAGAGCCCACCCCTGGGAGGTGGCGGGAGGTGGGGGGCTGCTTGTGATCCCAGGCTCTAAGCTTCCAGGCACATGCCTGATGGTCCCATCGGACTTCACTTACAGAACACAGATTTGAAGCCAAAATTATAAAGAATTGCAAGACAGGGACTGCAGAGCCTTCTACCCCAAGACTGGGCCCCCTTCTGAGCCCTGGAGTCACATCCCTATAGAGTTACCCCTTCTCCTGAGTTGTAAAAAAGCCCAGTGGATCTGGAGTGAGATCCTGAGGGTGAGATCCTGGCGCTGGAATTTCAAAAATAGACAGTGAGAATTGAAGACCACCGATACCAGTCCAATTTTAACCTGGATGCTCTGCAAACCTCTTGGGAGTAGGATAGACACCTGCCATAAAATGTAAACTGGACCTCTCCAGTTACTGGATGGAAGGCCCCCTAAGAGAGCAGGAGACAAAGCAGGCAACCAGCACCCAGGGGTATAGGAGGCTGTGGAGTAGCTGAGACAGAGTGCGTGCTGGCTATGTCGTAGGGCTAGAGCTATAGGGTTTGTTGGTACCTTTGATTGAATCAGTAGATGGGGGATAGAACAAAGGATCATCACTGACTTCTGAGGTTTTAGACAAAAAAAAATGGGAGGAGACCATTTGCTAAAGAGGGAAGCTGGGGGAGAAGAAAATCTGGGAATAGAGGGGTCAAGTCATCCATACATTTGAGCTTCTTTCGTAGAGGGACAAGTTTTCCATTTATAAGACACTCTGGGAGATCAACAGCTTTTGCTTCTTACTTTCTTAAGACCCAAACCAGAACCTTTCCTGGAAAACAAGACTGATAACCTGGGGCCAAATAAAAAAGGTAACCAAAGCATCTCTTGGGTAGGCGGCTTGAGAAGTGTGGGAAGGTGGGAGAGCACCTCTTGGTGACAGATGACCCTGGAGAGACTCAGGGCCCTGGGAGGGGGGGGGCGGGGACACTGCAGAGTTTTGGCTACTCCCTGTCCTAGTTGGAGCTACCGCATCTAAGTGGCTTCTCATTCTACCAGGAGAGCCTCACGCTGTTCATAAAGACTGAGATGCCACCTGGCTGTCCCCTCACATTTCTGAAGCTGGGCCAGTGACTTGGGGGCTCTGTCAGGCCATCGGCTGCAGCTGTCATTTGTCCTCGAGGATGAGAAGGGAGCATGCTCCCAGGCTCCGGTGGACTGAAGGGAACGGCAGCTTAGCTGTCAACAGTCCAGGCGCTGGCTCCTTCACAAGAGTGTTGGCACGATGGGCGCAGGTGGTTGAGTCTGGACAAGTGACTGGCCTCTGGGCATTGACTCCTGCACCTGTGAAAGAGCCACTTGGGCACTGTGAGGCGCTCACAGCTCCCTTTGAGAGTGACTGCTCGACTTCAAGGCTCTCTCAAGCTGATGCCAGGCTGGTTGGACAGGGCAGCTGGGACCTGTCTGCTTGTCCTTTAACAGGCAGTTTCCTCTCCAAAGCTCCCATTCTGTTGGCCGAAACTCTGCTAGATGTGCATTGGGTCTGAGAGTTCCCTATCCCACACCGCCCTTTGCATCTTACAGTGGTGTGACCACCTTTAACTCCTGCTACAGGGCAGCATCAGCTTCCTGGAGGTCACAGGTGAGGATGTCTTCCTCACAGAGCTGTGAGGAGGAAGGAACGGTCTTGGGCCCTAGGCAGAGTCCACCTGGAGCACAGAGCCAGTGCCATTGCCTGGGGGGGTGACCGCACTGCCCAGAGACACCACGTGGGTGTGCCGCCTGCTGCACCAGATTCCCTGGATCACAGCAGTTCCTTTCTGCTCTATCAGACTAAAGCATCCCAGCACCAGGGAGCCCATGAGCAAAGGTACATTTGTTCCCAGCAGGGACTGGCCTGGCTCAAGGTCCTCTGAGCCTTGATAGAATTGTCCTGCTGTGTGAGGTGGCTAACGCATGCTCACACACACCTGGCAGCTCCGCCAGTGTCCAGCAGCCAGCACAGGGACAACTACTTTTGGAACCGAATGTCCAGAAGCACCCAAGGACAAATGTCCTCAATGCTGCCCTAGCAGCAAGATCATGGGTTATGTGAATGCACCAGCCTCCTAAGTCCCGGCTGGGCTGGAGCAGGGCGAGTGGAAGGGGTACTTGGCTTGTGGGTGCTTTAGTGGACAGCCTTTCGGTGCACAGGGCCGCAGGATACAGGTAGTGTGTCAGTGGGTGCATGTCTGAACCAGTATCAGAAGACTGATCTCCACCCCAACTCTACCACCAGCTTCCTGAGTGTCCTCAGCTTAGCCTCAGTGTATTTGCCTGTAAAATGGGCATAATGCCTCTCTCGACCCAGTGCTCTGAGCTGTGGTGAGGACTGTGAAGGGTTTGGGAGTGAAGCAGCTGCTGGGCTGGGGCTGGGCTGCTGGGGGTCTGGGCCTGGTGGTTGCAAGTCTCAAGCTTCCATCTTGGCCCAGTGGGGAAGGGGGAAAAAGAGCAGAAACTATTTGGTGACACCTCAGGTCTAGGAACATGATAGCTGGGGCTTGTGTCATCTTACGAAGATTGAGAAGATCAGGCCAGAGGGAGAAGAACCAGGATGTAGGTCAGGACGCTGTAGGGACTAGGAGAGCCTGGGTAGTGCAAAAGGGCGAGGCGCTTGGCTGGAGGTTGAAGGCCACTCACAGATGCCTTGGCAGGCAAACCTGGTGGTCTGCTTCCCAAAATGCAGCCATTAAAACCTCTCTGGAGCACAGTCCTACTCTGACACATATGAGGTCACCGTGAGTCAGAGTCAACTCCACGGCAGGTGGCTTACTGGGTAGGCAGCCTCGGCTTCCGTCTGCTCAGCTTGCTTGCCTCCGTCTTCACTTCTGGTGACAGAGCCTGTCCTTGTTGGGCCAAACAGACTCCACATTCTTGGATGGGATGCCGCTGACTCTCCCTGACGCTTCAGCAGCTGGGCATGGTGCAGACCTGGGCAATGAGAGCACCTTGTCCTCAGCCATCCTGTTTGGGCCAGTGAGGGGGACAGGGAAACTCTTGGCCACTGGTACTCTGTTTGTCTGGGATCACAAAGTGGTGTGTGGCAGTAATTTAGGAAATGCTTGTGACTATTTTGGCTGCCCAACAGCCAGTCTGCCTGAGAATGAAACCATAACATAAGTGAGCTGAGCAAAGAGGGTGGAACCCTGGTGACATAGTTTGGACCCCTGGATCCAGCTGTACCTGAAGCAAACAGCTCCTTTGGACTTCTCAGTTGCACAAGTCAGTTTCCTCTTTTTTAATTTTTCCTTCCCCTTAACTCATAATAGTTGAGCCCTAAGTAAGCAGCAGGGACTGTGCTGAGTACCACGAAAACAACCCAAGAGGAAATAAACCCACCGCCATCAAGTCGGGTCTGACTCACAACTACCCTAGAGGTCACAGTAGAACTGCCCACAGAGTTTCCAAGGAGCCCCTGTTGGATTTGAACTGCCAACCTTTTGGTTAATAGACGCAGCACTTAACCCACTATGCCACCAGGGTTTCCTTCAGAGGAAATAGGCCTGGTTTATGAGTCAGAGCCGACTCCATGGCAGTGGGTTTGATTGGTTTTGGAGCTCCTCAGGAGTTTGCAGATTGATCAAGAGACAATGTTTCCCTAGCTATGACTCTAACAGGAGTTTGTCAATTGGGTCTTTGCAAGAGATGTGTACACAGGACAGATAGGGTCTGTGAGAGCCCATCTGTGGGGAGTGCAGAGAGAGGCTACCCTCACAGTGGATGGTATCCCTGAGAGTAGACTTATGCAAAATGCAAACAGAAACTACATGTATGCGTTCTGTCTGTCAATCCTCAGCAGAAACGAGGAGTGGTATGGTGTTAGGAGATGCGTTAGTAAAAGCAATTCTGTGTAGACGCTATGAAACGCAGGGCCTGTATGTAACATTCAGAAAAGAGGACTTGGCTAATCCATGAATTAGTGGCTTGTCCCTGAGCAACCCTTCTGAGTGAAAATTAGCCATACTCTGAACAAAAGCAATTCGGTAGATGTATTTTAAATGTTTAGCTTTTAAATTTATTAAGAAGCATTTAGAAAATATCCTTTATAATTCCACAGTCCTAACACAACTATTGTTAAAAATATTATTTGGAAGTTGTAACGTCAGAGTCACTGATGTGGTTGGTGAGCCTGTGTGACATGCTCGTTGTTGTATTCTTGATTCAGAACTTTCCAGGTTAGAATTCCATCTCATTTGTTTAACAACCGTTTGACCTCGGGCAAATTACTTACTCTCTCTGACCCTCAGTTTCTTCACCTATACAATGAGGTAATGACGATGTCAACTTCATTATGAGACTGAAACTAGCTGGACTTGAGCAAATAATGGTTCTCTTCTCACCCTCCTTCCACAGACCCCTGACCTTGGCTGCACCCTGAGTCCTGAATCTTCCAGCCAAGAATGTGAATGAGGCAAACCTGTCTCACCGAGACAGGATTGGGGGAGGCCCACTTCCAACACTCTGCCCGGAAACCCTGGTGGCATAGTAGTTAAGTGCTAAGTCTGCTATCCAAGAGATCGGCAGTTTGAATCTACCTCCTTGGAAACTCCATGGGGCAGTTCTACTCTGACCTATAACGTTGCTATGAGTCACCATTGACTGGACAGCAGGGGGTTGAATACGTTGTCCAGGAAAACACAATCTGTCTCTCTGTGGTCTGGGTGTGCACACACACTTGCTCACTCTCTTGCTGTCTCTGCAGACCTTAGGATGGCTCTAGGGCCAATGCGAGTGTTTTGGGGAGGACACTTCTATTTCTTCCCTGCCCTGTCAGGGACATCAGGCCCTATTTGCGGTCCCTGTTCCAAGAGATCTTGCTGGGCAGGCTCACAGCTCCACCCCGTTGCAGAGGAACAGGGCTGCCCGTGGGGTCTGGCTTAACTGTGTCCTGCTCTGCGCCTGGTCCCTGAGTGTCATCCTTCACAGTCTGCAGAGACCTTGAAGGATGCTTGCAGAAGGGGTTTGCACATGCCCACCAGTGCGGAGGGGACAGAATCGTGTGGGTAGTCCACGGGTCATCTGGATCCTGCTGCCTGTCCAGTTCAGACACACGCCGTCCTTGGCACTCCTGGCCACTGCTCCATCATTCATTCAGGGCTGTCCTCTGTCAAGTTCTGTATAGGGAACAGAGCTCTCTGTGATGGGAACACGTAGCTCCTTCTGTCAAGGCTGACAGTTCCAGGCAAGGACTGCAGCTCACACTCAAGGCCCCAGAGCTGGGGCTGCAGGAGGAATTGTGTCCACCCTGAGAGAAGGCCTCCTCGTCACAGATCACAGCAAGTCCAGGGGCAGAGACAAGCCTTGAACCCAGATCTCTTGACTCCAAACCAAGTGCTCATCTTTGGAGAGAAGTTGATCAAGAATAGGAAGATGTATCTGTCAAAGTGTGGGCGTCTCAGGGTCTCCCTCTCAGGCCTTCTGTGTTCTTTAGACTTTTCCCCTGTCTGCTGTCTCCCCCATGGGTCTGACTTATCTTCCCTGGTGATGCCGGGATGGGGACTAGGAAGGAATGTGGGGACCCACTGGGCCCTGGAGTACCTACCTAGGGGCAGGGGTTTATCCTTGCAGGATAGGCCTGGCCAAGTGCCACTGCCACTGGGCCCCTGATCCTCCCTGAGAGGTGGGAAGGATCTCCCCCCTGCTGCCTGCCATCATGCCATCAGCACTAGATGAGCGCCTGCCCTGTGGCAAAGTGACTGAGGCTGACGTGAGCCCACCCCACTGGGGTGTTCATTCTAGGGGGACAGACAGCAGGTCCCACCCATTTTCCACCTTTGTCAGAAAGCCCACTACACGGAGGATGGGACACGTCAGGCTCCAGCAAGTCCATGACAAGCATTCCCTCACTGCCTAAATCTCCAGTGCACCTCTGACCACAGGGGCCTCTGGGACAGGGATCAGGCTGATGGCCTCCGGGAGACTGCTGTGGCACAGCTTTCCCCTCACCCCCTCCTCCAGCTGGCTTGGCCACCGCTGTCACTTCCCTCTCCCTTCCTTCTGGGCTCAGGTGCTGGGAGCAAATCTCTGAATCCATGGAAACCACAGAAAAAGCTGGAAACCAGGAAGGAGGAGGGGCTGAGCTCAGTCTTACAAATCCTGGGGAGGGGGAGGAGGGCTATTCCCTTCCCTGGTAAGTTGTGTTGTTAGATGCCAGTGTGTTGATTTTGACTCACAGCGACCCCATGTAATAGGGTAGAACTGCCCTGTGGGGTTTTCTTGGCCATGATCTTGATGGGAGCTTCTCACCGGGTCTTTCTCCTGTGCAGCTGCTAAGGGGTTCAAATAGCCAACCTTTCAGTTGGCAATTGAGCGCTTAACCTTTGTGCCACCAAGGCTCCCATCAACTGTGTAATCTCCTACCCACAACACCCCTCCGCACCGGTCCTAACTGGCCTCCCAGCACAAGCTCTGGAGAGACCCAGCTAGCGAATAAGAAGTAAGTCTTTTCCTTCAGAATAAACCAACCAGCCTGCCCTCTCCAGACAGAGTCTGGTAGGTGATTCTGGACCCGGGAGCTGGGAAAGTCCTGTAGGGTGAGGGAGATGCCTGAAGGTAGCATCTAGGGGACAGTGCCCACAGATTCTGGAAGTCGTGGGGAAAAAGCCAAGCTCTGCAGAGCTTGCAGACAGAGCTCCCTGACCTGAGGGGCGTTTCTGGGATCTTAGTCACCTAGAGCTGCCATAACAGAAATATCACAAGTGGGTGGCTTTAGCAAACAGAAATTTATTCTTTCACAGTTTAGAAGGCTAGAAGTTCCAGTACAGGGTGTCAGCTCTAGGGGAAGGCTTTCTCTCTCTGTTGATTCAAGGGGAAGATCCTCGTCATCAATCTGCCCTAGTCTGGGAGCTTCTCAGAGCAGAGACTTCGCTTCCGAGAGATGCACTTCCTCCCAGCACTGTCCCCCCCACCTCTGCTCCATTCTCCCTTTTATATCTCAGAAGACACTGACTCAAAATACAACCTCACCTTGTAGATTCAGTCCCACCTCATTAGCATAATTGCCTCTAATCCTGCCTCATTAGCATGATGGAGGCAGGATTTACAACATGCAGGATCATCGAATCGCAGACCAGTGAACAGTCACAGTACTGGGAATATGGCTTAGCCAAGTTGATACCCATTCTAAGGGGACACAAATCAGTCCATAACATCTGGGATAGAGACCTTTTTGTCATTTAAAATTATTTTATTTATTTTAACTGTGTAAATGTACGAATATCTTCTCCTTCAAAAAAATAAAAATTAGGTGTTAAAGTCGTAGTCCCTTCCAATCCCTTCACCTCAGATTTTCTTCTCCAGTCCTGAAGACAACCACTTTGGTTTATTTTCTTCCAGATCTTTTAAATTCTTTGGTACACATAAAGATGTGTCCCCAGAGAATTTATAGAACTGTCTATTGTTTCATGGGTTTTGTAAACATCAATGGTGTAACAACTTAAGAACTGCTAATCAACCTTTCACTTCACAGTGGGCTCCTGGGATGTTTCAGTGAAGTTCCCTGTAGATTGAAGACCTTCCTTTTAAGGGGCTCTCAACATCCCAGCGGCCGAGGAGACAGGATTTCACTTACCAATCAACACTCAAATTGTCTCCAGTTTCTCACTGTTGCAAACAACACTGCAGCAAGCATTCTCATTTGTGTCTCCTTGGCCACATGGGCAGAGTTTCTTTAGGACACATACTGAGAACTGCAATGACTAGGTCATAAGTCTTTGTTTCAATTTTTGATTTTAATAGGTGTTGGTTTCCTAGAGCTGCTGTGACAAAACGCGACGAACTGGGTGGCTCTGAAGAAGAGGAACGGACTATCAGCTGTGCTGGTGAGATCTCCAGTCCCTGTGCTGGCCACACTGATTCCTCCTGAGGGCTCCGAGAGATACTTTCTACGCCTCTCTCCAGCTTCCACAGCTCCCAGCAATCCTTGACGTTCCTCGGCCTGTAGAAACCTCTTCACGTGGTATCCTCTCCCTATATATATATATATATATTTTAAATAAACCTATTGCCTTCAAGCTGATGTCAACTCATAGTAACTCTATAGGACAGAGTAGAACCACCCTAAAGGGTTTCTGAGGAATGGCTGGTGAAATTGAACTGCTGACATTTTGCTTAGCAGCCAGTCTATTAACCACTGTATCCCCAGGACTCCCCCTCACCCCATATCTACTCTCCCCTTTTATAAGACACCACTCAGAAGGCATCAGAACCAACCCTCCCAGCAACATCACTAGGGTAGGTGTCACCCGGTGCAGTAACTCAGTGTCAGCCCTGATACACAGGGACATCCCTCCTCCCTTACCAGACTGTACCGAATCCTTAGTAATGGTTTTGTACTAACATAGGCATAAGTCACAATCCTGTATATCACCAAATATAGGGACAAAGTAGTGACAAAACACCCAACAAAATTAATACACCTTTATATTACAATATCAGACACGCAGACTATGGGTATTTACAGTTACATAGTTTCACGTGGTTAAAGAGAAATACATTCATAAATGAATCTCAGCTCCTTGTAAGGGGAATGTATATGCAGTGGGGGCTGCCAGACTTTGCAGGGGTGAGGTGGTGGGGGAGAAAGGGCGTTTCTTCTCCTGGAAACACTCCTAAAATCAAACCAAACCTGTTGCTGTTGAATCAGTTCCAACTCACAGCAACTCCTGTGACAGAGTAGAACTGCCCACAGGGCTTCCAAGGAGCAACTGGTGGATTCCAGCTGGCGACCTTTTGGTTTGCACCCACAACAGTAAACGCTGTACCAGCAGGCCTCTGCGAGCGCTCCTGGAGACAGCTCAAGGTGCAGGGGTGGCTCCCTCACCAAGAGCATCTCCTTTGCCTGTCTCTTCCAGAGCCCTCTAACTCCTCTCCTGTCCTTTCCTGACTCTGAGGACCCTGGGCCAGACCTGCGCTGTATTACTAGAGGAACCCCAAATCCTGAGCATCTGACATCCCCTGGTCACAGCTATGCTTTCCTGGCTGACTCTGGCTGGGGCTGGGGGTCTGAGAGGGAGAGCCGTAGGGTAGCCTGACCCTACTCCAGTGTGGCTTCATTTTAACCTGGCTGATGGCATCCTGAAGATTTTGTTTCCAAAGAGAGTCAGATTTCAGGTACAGGTATATCGTTTTTAGGGTACAATTCAATCCATCACAACAGGTATTTTCAAATTGCCCTCTAAAGGAGCGCTTTCACTTTATCCTCCCAGAGTTTCATAGCTTCAGCAAGCCTTAACTACGGTGCCAGTCTCGGAGTGATGGGCTGAGGTTTTCCCTGGCTATCAAGGTCTGGGCCCCTGTAGGTATCACAGGTCCCTGGGCCAGGACAAGGAATCCTCCCACCTGCGCTTTTGTCTGTGGGGATGTAAGAGGAAGGACCTGAAGGGAAGTAGGTCTTGAGAGTGCCACTGGAAGATGGGCCCAGAAGCTGGGCTTTCTCACTGCGGGGGAGAGGGAATAAGCTCCAAGAGGAAGGTAAGGGGGTGCCCGCTGCTCTTGCTGCATCCCAGGAGAGGCTATGGCAGGTCCTAGTAGAGCCATGGGTGTCCACCAAGGCGTGAGAGAGGCTGAGCTTCCCCGGGTGCTACTGAGGCAGGGAACCCAGAACCAGCCGCAGACCACAGGCAGCAGGAATGCAGGTTAAAAATCCAGGTAACTGAGTGTTACCCTACTCCACCAAGTCAGGATGCTTAGGGCTGGGCTGCATGCCTTATACTCCCTACCCCCGCTACACTGAAACAGCTTGTCCCTCTGCTGGGCAAGTCTTCCCGGGGCAACCAGGCAAAGGGTCTTTAGTCTTCACATAGCAAACATCCCTTGGAGACAGAAGGGACAAACACCACACTCGTTGCCAGATCCAAAGCCCCAAGCCAATTTTCCAGGCAGCTAACTCTGCAGCCTGAATTCAGGAAACATCTACAAAGATTCCTCAAGTTCTGCTTAGCCCAGTTCAGGCTTCTTCCTCCTCTCTTGCCTCAAGCTGAGTGGTACCTGGCGGTGAGTGAGGGGGGTGTCCTTTTAGGTCTTTTTCTGTCCCAGAGCCTTGTGCAGAAAGGGCTGGCCCCCACCCTGCCACACTGAAGCCGAGGCTGTCAGCTGCCTGGCCTCACCTGGTGAGCAACACTTGGAGGGGCCCCATCTGGGTTCACAGCCTGCCCCACTGATGAGCCTGTAGCCCGGGATCTGAGGTGAGAAACCTCTCCAGAGGAGACTCACTGGGAGAAGTGCCGCAGTTGGCATTCCCACTGTGAGGTGATTTTTCGGTCAATTGTCCCTCAAGCCCTAAACATACGTAGTATGATATTGATCTTTGAGATCTGGAGATAAAATTGTGATTTTCTCAAAGCCTGTTTGAATTGAATGTCCAAAAAGAGGGGAAAGACAGGGCGGCCCCTGGTGGCCTGGCACCCCACCCAATGAGCCTAGCACTTGATTCAGAAACCGGGCCAGGGGGCGGGAGCAAGGCAACAGCAGACACGGTCTGTTAAGGGATACTCGGTATGCAAGGGTCAGCGCTAGTGAGACAGGCAATCAGCACGGACGATCCGCACCGCGGACCTAGGCAGGTGTCTCTGCAGCAGGCCCCTTTGTCTTCAACGAGAAGAGGAGTCTTTCTCTGGGAAGGTAGTTACTCACCTTGCTCTATCCATGGCTTCCCTGTGAAGTTTGGTCTGCAAGGCTGGCCTAGGGGTGGGCTGATGGACTGATGGGCTATGAACTCTCAGCTACCCGTCCAGGACCCTGGATACAATCCCACACCATGAACATACCTTATCTGTGACCCTAGCCAGTTCCCCGGGCTAGACTTATCAGCTTGTGGTACACACAAAGCGCTGCTGATGTAATCACTCAGGCTTAATGGTTTTGGACCCGTCTGTAAAACTCAGCCACCACCACGACCCAACACAGCAACTTGGATGACTGTGTGTGGGGTGCCACCCCTCTGTGCCCCTGAAGCAGTACAACCACAGAGTTCCAGAGCAGAATCCAAGTCCCTGCAGCCTTGCCTGAGCTAAAGTCATGCTGTATTCTGAGCAGGGGAGGACTGAAGGTCACGCTGTGTCCCCAAGGCCCCACAGCAGTGCTACTGAGACCCAATGACTTTCACAGTTCCTTGTGTAAACAGCCTCGGTGTCATCTGTCCCCCGTCTCCTCCCAGCAGCAGTAAGTGGTCCCACCTGCTTGTGTCGGTTACCAGTCATTGAGTTACGGGGTACCCCGGTACAATGGCTCCAAACAAACATTTATAGAGCCTAGGATTCTGGGGGTCAGCTGGGCTGCTCCCTGCTGGATCCATTCATGTGTTTGTGGTTGGCCGTCACATTGGCTGGGGCTGGGTAATCTAGGTTGTGTCCCTTGTGCATGTGCTGGTTGGCAGGCTGTCGGTCAGGTGTTGTGCCCTCTGGCGGGCTAGCTAGGGCATCTTCACACGGTGCTTGTGGAGTGGCACCCAGGAAGAGCAAGAGGGCAAGCCCCAGTGCAGGTACACCTTCTGATGCCTCTGCTTTTGCTAATGTTCCATTATCCAAACCAAGTCATACAGCTGACCTGTCGTAGTTATCTAGTGCTAGTATATTGGAAGTGTCACAGGTGGATGGCTTCGGCAAGCTGAAATTTCTTCTCTTGCAGCCTGGAGGCTAGAAGTCCAAATTCAGGGTGCCTGTTCCAGGGGAAGGCTTTCTCTCTTTGTTGGTTCTAGGGGAAGTTCCTTGTCTTCAATCTTCCCCTAGTCTAGGAGCTTCTTAGCACGAGAGCCTTGGGTCCAAAGGACACCCTGTGCTCCTGGCACTTCTTGGTGATATGAGGTCCCTCTCCTCTCTGCCTGATTCTCTCTTTTGTATCTCAAAATAGATTAACTCAAGATGCAACGCAATCCTGCCTTATAAACATACCAAACTCTTTGCCGTTGAGTTAATTAGGACTCATAAACAAAACAAAAGAAAAAAACCACTGCTGTCAAGTCAATTCTGACTCACAGTGACCCTATAGGATAGTGTAGAACTGCCTCCTAGAGTTTCCAAGGAGAAGTTGGTGGATTCAAGTTGCTGACCATTTGATTGGCAGTCAAGCTTTTAAACATTATGACACCCAACCGAAGCCTGCAGTCGAGTCGATTCCCATTCATAGAGACCTTATAGATAGCATAGAACTGCCCCATAGAGTTTCCAAGGAGCACCTGGTGCATTTGAACTGCTGACCTTCTGGTTAGCAGCCGTAGCACTTAACCACTACGCCACCAGGGTTTCCATTATGGCACCAGGGCTCCTGAGACCAAATCTGTCACCATCTAGTCCATTGCAACCCATGTTAACCTTGCAAGACTGAGTAGAATTACTCTGCAGAGTTTCCAGGGAGAACTGGTAGATTCCAACCACTGGCCTTTCAGTTCACAACCAAGCTCTTAACCTCTGTACCACCAGGGCTCCCTAAAAACCCATTGCCGTCCTGTTGATTCTGATTCATAGTGACCTGATAGGACAGAGCAGAACTGCCCCGTAGAGTGTGTCCCAAGAGCAGCTGGTAAATTTCAACTGCCAACCATTTGGTTAGCAGCTGAGTGCTTAGCCACTGTCCTACCAGGGTTCTGCCTCATTAACATAACCACCTCATTAACATCACCCAACCCACTACCATCAAGTCAGGTCTGACTCATAGCGACCTTATAGATCAGAGTAGAGCTGACCCATAGAGTTTCCAATGAGCACCTGTTGGATTGGAACTGCCAGTTAGAGGTTAGTATTACAACACATAAGATAACCACCCCAGATCACAAAACAATGGTGGACAGCCACATAGTACTAGGGATCATGGCCCAGCCAAGCTGACATATTTTTTTAAACTATGATTAAGTGAGTATACAATCCAAATCAATTTTGTATGCCTGCCTATCTGCAGCTCCATCTGTCCTTCTCTGCCAGTGACAGCACATTCCTCCTTTTCACTCCATATTTCTAGCATCCTCTGAAGAAGCACCTGTCCCCTCCTCTCCACCCTCTTCTCTCCCATCTGGAAAGAGACTAGTAGGAGAGCCTTCTATAACTGTATAGAACCATAAAGTGCACACAGCATGTAGGAGCTGACACATATTTTGGGGGTACACAATTCAACCCGCGACAATGACTGGGATTCAAGGGGTGGTAAAAAGGACTCCACCATGGGTGCAGCAGTTAAGAGCCCAGCTGCTCATCAAAAGGCTGGTAGCTGAGATCCACTAGGCACTCCCTGGAAACCTTACAAGGCAGTTCTACTCTGTCCTACAGGGTTGCTACAAGTCAGAATCAACTTGACAGGAATGAGGTTTTTTTGTTTTTTATGTTTTTCTACTTTCTACGCCGGAAGATCTGCAGCACTGCAGTACAGGGGTGTGAATGCAGCAAGGAGAAGATTCTGTGGTCATTTTTACAATCTGTGTATGTCCCTAACTGTCCTCCCAAACCCTGCAGATCCTCTGGCTTGGCCAGAAGTCCTTGGGGCAGCCAGGAACACCCACCTCAAGGCCTCTGCCACTCACTCTTGTATTCCAGCAACTCTCCAGCATCTGTGTGTTTGGCTGGATTACCAGCTCATCGGCATGGAGCCTGGGGCTGGTACAAAGTGGTCAGGACGTTTCAGAACCCAGCCAGTCCTCTTGAAGTCAGAGAGAACTGACCACCCTGGTTTGGGGCTATGAACTTGCCTTCTTTGTGTCAAAGTTGCCTTGTAACCAGACAAGACTGAGAGTGAGGTTGGAGGGCATTTCAGTCACTGTTATAGATTGAATTATGTGTCCCCAAAATGTGTCCACTGGAGTAGACCATGGTTTCCAGTATTGCGTTATTGTCTACCACCTCTTGATTTGATGTGGTTATCCCTGGGTTGTAAACCCCACCTCTGTGATGTTCACGAGGCAGGATTGGAGGCAGTTATGTTAATGAGGCAGGACTCAGTCTGCAAGACTAGGTTCCATCTGGAGTAAATCTCTTCTGAGATATAAATGAGAGAAGCAAACAGAAAGATAGGAGGACCTCTTGCTACCAAGAATGGAGAACCAGCAGGGGAGTGCGTCTCTTGGACCTGGGGTTCCTATGCTGAGAAGTCCCTAGACCATATGAAGACAGATGATAAGGACCATCCCCCAAAACCAATAGAGAAAGGACACCTTCCCCTGGAGCTGGCACCCTGAATTCAGACTGCCAGTCTGCTGGGTTGAGAGAGAATAAATTTCTCTTTGTTGAAGCCATCCACCTGAGCTATTTATGTTACAGTAGCCCTAGACATTCACCTTCACACCTTGGGAGTAAGCGGCTGGAGTCCCATTGTCCTTTCCTGCTGCCCTCACTTGGTGCATGACCGTTGTAGTGAGGACAGTTGTCATCATGAGTCAGCACTCCACATGAGGTCTCAAGGACTATCCCATTTAATCTCTTCAACAGTTGCTAAACTGGGGTCACAACATTCCATGTTACCAATGAGGAAGCTGAGGCTCAGAGAGGTTGGGTAATTTTCCCAGTGCCACACAGTAAGTAAATAGCAAAGCTAGAAACTGGACCTATCTTCCAACTTGCATATTCCTAACCCCATGCACGGTAACTATCCCCATACACAATAAGAACTGTAACAATGAAAGTGGCCACCACCACATTCACATAGCGTTTGATTGTCTTCTAAGAGCTGAGGTTCAAGGCCTCATCCAACCCTTATCAGGTGTAAGGGAGGCAGAGAACAACTTGGCTTCATCTCCAAGTGGGGAAGAGAGGCTCGGAGACACAGGCACTTGCCCAAGGTCATCTCCGGGACTCATTCACAGGCTTCTGCCATTGAAGTCTACGCACTTCTTTCTCCACCACATGATTTCTAACAAGGCATATCGTGCTGCCAAGCCAGCTAAGTGCCGTCAAGTCAGATCTGACTCATGGCGATATTGTGCTAGGAGGCCTTGGTTTGGCAAAATAACCCAGAAATAGGGCCAGGTAAGATACTCAGAGCCAAAGAAATGAAAATTATGCATCCGCCCCTTGCTAACTGGAAAGAAAATGATACCCATCCAGATAACTGACTCACACTTCTGCTAGAATGAAAATAACTGCCTCCTAGATGTTGAGTTGCACTAGGATTAGTTCACTGAGGCTGAGCCTGTCGGGGATTTATTGTGTGGGTGTGCTGATCCATCACTGCACATCACAGGGCTTTAACCCTCTTTGAGAAAGAGATTTGGTGACATTTCAGATATCCTACCCCCTGCAGGAGCACCTGGGTAGTGTCAATGGTTAAGTTCGTGGTTACTAACTGAAAACTTGATGGTTCGAATCCATCCAGAGGCCTTTCTTTCGAAAGGCCTGGCTAGTAAGCTACTTCTGATTTCAGCCATTAAAACCCTACAGTGCACAGTTCTACTCTGACACACACTGGGTCTCCGGGAATCAACTTAACAGCAACAGGTTTTCTTGGTTTGCAGAAACCAAAAGGGACAAGAATGCCTGGGTGCAGACATGTGACCTGGGCTCCACAATGGGCTGCTAACGCCTGCCAAGGACTTTGGCCACGTGGGCAGTGTAACCAGGATGCTGTATCAGTCCAAGGTTATGCCCAGGGGCAGAGATGGTGGCAAGGTTTCTGAGCAGCTGTGCCAGTGGCCACATTTCCTAAGGTGTGGCCTTAGGATTTGTGATTCTTGGCCACCAGCCTCCCTGACTCCTGCTTGTTTTCTGAGCTTCTCTTTCAGATGCACTGTATACCCCTTCCAATGCATCCATCTTCTGCTTGAGGTAGCCAGACTCAGGCACTGTTTGTCACAAAGAACTCTGATGAACGCTGGAACTCAGAAAGGGCAGAGACTGCAGACAGGCAGGTGGCTGGGGAGCTAGACAGTCACACAGAGAGGGATGGAGGGACCCAAGCCACCAGAAGGGAGAGGCAGAAGGCAGGAACAGGACAGTGTGAAATCAGGAGAGCCTTCAGCAGAAAACAAGGAGCTAAACGTGACCACAGTCCTGATGGTGGTGTGGGCAGAACAGGTGCCCACTCGGGATGCAATCTCTGGGTGATTTCATAAAGGGCTGAAAATGTCCTCCTTCAAATGCCATCCTAAAGGAGTCCCTGAGAGGGGCTGTCACACTCAGTGCTGTCAGACATACTCAATGACCTGGGACTGGGCAGGGGGAGCGCCTATCCTCAGGGAGACGTCTCCTTGAGGACACAAGCCGCAGAGCCAAATCCCCCTGTTCCAAGACTCTGCACTCTTACTACTAAAATTAGGAGTCTCAGCCATTTTTATCAAGATCTTGAAATGCGGTAATAAAGTTACACCAACGAAGAGCCCAGCACAACCAGGGAAATATAATAAAGGCGAAAGCAATAAAAGAGGGCTGATATCGCAAGTGCACACTGATCCGACCGGTCAGGAATAAAAGCAATTATTATCTGCCCAGCCCACTCCCAGCGCACGGAAGAAACCACCTCACAACTTTATTCCCTGTATTGAACGTCAATAACGGGGTGTATTTATACGTCTCTCTAGAAGAAAACAGCTTGCGATTTTGAGATGGGAAAACAGTCTTCCAAGCAGTACAAAACAGTATATTCCCCGTTCTCTCTCTCACCCACAAACAGCTTGTTTCCTTCCGTGTTTTTAATGTGCTGTCGGAACGATCTGCCTTTCGGAAGCTGCCAGTCCATTTCTCATCTCGAATTGCCTCGGCGACCCTGGCAAAGCACTCAGTGGGGACCTCTTCATTTGAGGCAGTGGCAGGGGCTTCCTAGGGAAGTCCCCATGGCCACCACAGACTCCTCCTGCAGCAGGAAGGATGATGACTGGTCTGGGGAGCAAGGGCAGGAGAGTGTGGCATACAGGGGCTCTTCTTGGAGGAGGGATGGATGGTGTGACAGCTGTGCCGGGACTTGGAGGAGGGAGCAAGCTATGCCGGCCTCAAGAGGGGTAACTGTGGCTGTCACTGTCGCTGGCTGCTGTCTCCGAAAAGGCCAAAGGCTGGGATTTGCCAGCGCTGAGTGGAGAGAGCCTCTCTGGCATTGCATTCCCATCATGCTTTGTCATTCTCCATTTGGGAAGTGGTCAAGTGGGAACACGGCATCCCCAGTGCCATCTCAGCTCACACAGATCCATTCTTTTGGGTCACCTAGTTGGTGCAGTGTTCTGATCCCCAGTCTCTGACTCTGAGCAAAAACAAAGAAAAATCCAAAAGACATGCTGAGTGGAATTTAACCATCTGCGCCTGGTACCCCAACACAGTGGGTGCAGAGCTCATCCTTGGGCTGTTCCATTTCTCTCCTCCAACATTCTGAGCTCCTGCCGGAGTAGTGGGCTTGGACCCTACTGCTGTCTTGCCCAGAATCCCTCAATGACTCCCCACTGCTCCCAGGAGGAAATACCAGCATGCAGCCCTCCCAGATGAGAGTCTCTTAGGGGCTGAGCCCTCTCAGAAGACAGCTTCTCTAAGGGTATCTCTTCTGCAGCTCAGAGCCAGGATCCTCCAGGGTAGGGCCTAGGTCCCCTGCCCCTTATAAGGTGGGCATTCTCAGGCTAGAACCAGTTCGTGGTCAGAGACAGAGGGAAATGGGCATCCAGGCCACTTCCAGTGTGGTCCCATGGAGCCTCCCTGCATGGCCATCATTCTTAGTATGCAACAGAAGATGGAAGGGACACCTCTGCATGGTTCCAAGGGTGGCTCGTGAGGCTGTCTGGATGGTCACCAACTCTGGGTCTACCAGCTGTCAGCAGTGACTGTGGAGCTGCCAGGATGTGGTAGCTAGATTGAAGGGGGTGGGCAGAGCAGGGGACCTGGTCGGACGTCCAAAGCTGGAACTAAACAGCATCAGCGGAGCCAAGAGGCCTGTAGGAGCCTGTCACAGATCAATCATGTCCCCCCAAATATGTGTCAGTTTGTGTAGGCCTTGATTCCAGATATTGTGTGATTGTTAATCATTGTCTTATTTGAGATGATTTCCCTATGTGCTGTAGATTCTGCCTCTATGACATTAATAAAAAAGTGCGATTACAAGCTGCTATGTTAATGAGGCAGGACTCAATGTACGTGATTGGGTTGGGTCTTAAGTCAATCTCTTTCGAGATATAAAAGAGAGAGAAGCAGACAGAGAGAAAGAGAACCTCATACCACCAAGAAACAAGAACCAGAATACCCGGTCCTTTGGCCCCAGGGTCCCTGCACTGAGAAGCTCCTTGACCTGGAAAGACTTATGACAAGGACCTTCTCCTAGAGCCAACAGAGAGGGAAAGTCATCCGCTAGAGATGGCACGCTGAATTCAGGCTGATAGCCTCCTAGAGTGTGAGAGAATAAATTTCTCTTTGTTAAAGCCATCCACTGTGGTATTTCTGTTATAGCAGCACCAGGTAGCTAAGATAGAGTCCTAAAGAGGGCCTTCCAAAGACAGTTTCTTTGCTGGGCTTCTGGCTGGGGCAGGGTGCTCCTGGAGTCATGAGACCGGTTGAGCACAGATACTTCTCAGTCACCTGTTGTCGCTATGATGGGTAGCTGTTTAAGCCAAGGGCCTGTGACCTCAGAGGGGATGCTGCCTGTGGCCTGAGAGTGCTGCCTGGTGCTCTCTCCCCTGATTGATTCACACACTTCACTCTGACTCTAAAATCAATCTTTTCCCTGTTGCCTCCTGGCTTGTAGCAGCCTCCAGGATCTGCCTTGCATGAGTAAGTATGGATCTGCTCCCACACCCCGGCTGCTTCCCTGGAGCCTTGTGTGGTTCCTGATGAGGAGAGACGAGGGGGGAGGGGACAGCGCTGTAAGAGCCTTTGATGGGAAGGGATGAAGGTGAGGCGAAGGGGCAGTCCCAGCAGAGCCTCTGATGGGGAGGGCTGAAGGGAATCGTTCTACTGGAGCCTCTGATGGGGCAGGGGGCAGCTCTGCAGAATCTCTGATGGTGGAATGAGGGATGGGGTAAGGAGTAGGAGCAGCCCTGGACAGACAGGAGTGGCAGGCAGGTCCTCCATGTTATCCACCACAAGCAAGGGCACACCACCTGCTTCTCGGTGGTCCTGGGCCAGGTAATGGCTGTGGGGCCTTGTGCTTCTGCTGTTCTCCCTGAAAACAGGCCAGAAGATGGACAGGTCCTCTCTGAGGTCCTGCCCCTGGGAGGCCTGGAAATCTCCTCCTGGGCACCCCTGGGAGCAGTGGGGGTGGGCAGGGGAGGAAGGATGGAAAACTCTGCATCAACTCTCCTGGGCTTCAGCTGGACCAGGGAGCTGGGAATGACTGTCTGGAGGTATCATCTTCCCCCTGATGCTTTGACCTCTGGAGGAAGGGAGACCCATGAGGGGGCCTGGAGAGAAGAGGGCACAGTGGGGAGGAGATCAGAGGAGGGATCTGGAGAGGACTTTCCCCTCTGTCCCTGAGGTAATAGGTGCCTCCATCAACATTTGCTGATGAAATCATATGGCCGCCTGGCAAGGTGAGTGCCATTAGCTCCTACCTGACAGACCACGTGTCTGTCTACCACATTGTTTATGGTCTGGCTTGATTCCTTCTCCTATTTGGGGGACTGCTGTCTTCCTGACATTGTGAGAATAAATAGTAGCTGCTTCTGGTGGCCCCCAGCTCAGCTATGGAGACCCACATCCTTGTCTCAACAAAGACACAAGAAAACACATTGCTGGTGAGTTTATTCTGATTCATAGTGACCACGTAGAACAGAGTAGAATTGCCTCATACAGCTTCCAGGAAGCAGCTAGTGGCTTTGAACTGCCAGTGTTTTTTGGTTAGCAGCCAAGCTCTTAACCACTGTGCCAGGAGGTCTCCAAATGAGCCATCCTCAGATCCAAGCTCCTTGACCAGAAGTTACTTTCAGCTGTGAAACAACTGGGGGCTGGAGTCAGGAATCCCACGGGCATGTGCTGCGCCACACCTTTTGTCCACCCACCAGCCCTGGGACTCACTCCTTCAGAGGCCAGTGTGCGTGCACTGATCAGGAGTGTGACTACCGATCTGGCATCCTGAGCTCACCACTCAAGAGCTGCCTACATTCAGGGAAGTCACCATTGTCTCTGGACCTCAGTTTCCTCGTCTGTAAAATGGCACCAAGGATAGTGTCTTCCCGCAGCTGTTGTCAGTTGTTGCTAATTATCATCATTCTGACCCACTTGCAGACCAGGGAGGGCCACGCCTACAAAGATAACCCTGTGGAAGAGTCAGCACCTAAAACCAGTACCTACTGGGACAGAGGGGAAAGCCCTCTCCAGATCCCTCCTCCTGATCTCCTCCCCACTGCGCCCTCTTCTCCCCAGACCCCCTCACGGGTCTCCCGTCCTCCAGGTCCTTCATCCTGCCACAGATTCAACGCCCTGCAGGACCTGGCCCTCGCTCACCCCTGAGGCCGCACTTATCACTTCTGGCACCTCCTGTCCTGCTTTTGGGTTCCTCTAATCGCTCCAATCTTTGGTCAAGCCGCTCCCCTTCTTAAGCAACAATTGTCAGGGTTGTCGCGACTCTAGACTGGGTCAGAGGCCACTTGCCCTGCCCTCCCAGCCCCGGTGTCTTCATTCCTATGTGTCCTGGAACGTCAGGTTGGAGCAGAGCTCAAGTCCCGGGTTGAACTGCCTAAGGACACTCCCTCCTATTCTTCTATGCCTGGGAGGTGAGTTCCACCTGGGTTTTCTCCCCAGGCTCCCGGCCCCGCCCCTCCCAGCCCGTGGCTCCGCCCCCGCCCGTGGCCCCGCCTCTCCGCCTCTGAGTCGGCCTCGCCCCGCCCCTCAGGGTCCACCCCCACCTCCGGCCCCCGCCCCCGCCCCGCCCCGCCCGGCGGCCCCGGCTTTTGCAGCGCCCCCGAAGTGGACTCAGCTGACGCAGCACTTCACGTGACACTCTTGTCGGAGCAACATGGCGGCGACTGCAGGGTGAGTGCAGCTCTTGCTGTTTCCTGTGGTCGCTGAGACGGGATGTCGTTCTTCCCGGCCGGGCAGTGGGTGAGAGTCCCAGCCGCCAGCCCGCGCCCTGGCCGGACTCTGTGGTCACGGACACCGCGCTGCTTCTCGAGGTTCCAGTCTTGGCGTGGTTTTTGGACGCTGGCTCCATGTCAGTGGTCCATGCTGATTCTCGCATCCCTCCCACCCTTCCACCCTGCTCGGCACTCATTTTGGGGGCTGCTCTGGCGCTCTGATCCCACCCACCTGTAGCATCCCTACTGTGTGCGGCTGAGATCAGTGAACACGCGTGCTCACTGCCACGAATGGGAAGGTGGCGTCGCAAGGGCGCCAGGGACTCGGGTGTTCCCCAAGGAGGCAGTTTTTAAGCTGGACTTTCCCTTTCCCAACGGGGTACTTCCCCACATGCCTTTGTGTCCAGTGTCACCTACCCAGAGAGATCTTCCCTAACCATCTGTGCTACTGTTTGCAGCTGTCACCTTATCTCTTGATAAGCCATATATGCTTGTTGATTGTCTTCGCCTCTGGAATGTAGGGGCAGGACTTTCATCTCCTTCTCCGCTTGTGTTACCTTGTGGTACCTTGTACACAGTAGGTGTCCAGCAAGTTCTGTCGAATTAGCTGTGGGATGAGCGTGCTTAGTAGAAGAAAGTGTGTATAGCCAGATCCACTGAGGCACTGGCAAGAGTTTCTCAAGTCACAGAGCATCGACCAAAGGTTGAGAGAGCAGGCAGTTCGGGGGTGCTGGGCCAGGGAGGGGTGGAGTCCATTCCCTGGGCTCTCCAGACCTTGACCTGAGGGACTGGAGCTCTGGAGAGGTTTTAATCTGCTCAGATCTTTCTTGAGAAATCCCTTCCATGGGCTGTATGTGGCTTGGATGGGGAGGGTGGGTAGTGGTGTGGGCCTAGTGGTGCTAGGGGCTAGGAGGAGTACGGTAGGAGAGGGCAGTGCCCAGATGCCAGATTAGAATCTGAGGCCAGGAACTGGCGGACTAAAGGCATCTCTTGTTTTGGGAGGTGGAGAGAAGGGTAACAGAAGAGGGTCTGTCAGCTGGTTGCCAAGGTGGGGGGCACTTAGAACACACTCAGCAAATGTTTAGTGGGTACTTTTTGCATTCCAGGGACAGCTCTGGGCCTGCCCTTGGGTCCTCAGAGGCCACTGGGACAGACACATGGGACACTGTGTGAGGTGTCTGCCTCAGGTCATGGTGTGTGCTGTGGATGGGCATAAGTTCAGAGCCCAAGGGAGAGTGTGGGAAGACATCAAGCTCTGGATGACATTTCTGCTAGTCCTTGAGCAGTGACACCCTCAGGGAGAGACCTGCAGGTACAAAGGCCCAGGTGAATGTCCAGGAACCCAGGGTGAAGTCCCTGAGCTAATTCCCTGTAGAGTGAGTGTATGGGTGCAGGCCAGTGTCCAGAGTTAGGTCTGTTGTCCCCTGGTGGTCACAGGGAGATCCAGGGGCTGTGGTTGGGTTTAGGGCTCCTGACGGGCCCGAGGCCTGCAGCTGTCCCCCAGGTACAGAGGAGCCAGGTTAGGTGATTGGATGGGAGTGAGCCTGGAGCTGGCTGGCTCGTGGAGGAGGGTCTACTAGCAGAGACAAGGCTGAGAAGACGCTGATTCTCTGGGCCATGGTGCAGGGGTGGCCAGGGGATGAGAGGCAACAGAAGTCTTAGAGAGGTGTGCTGTTGGAAGGGAGAACTGACAAGTGTGGGAAGCTTCTGGAGTTTGACCTGGCCTCCTTGACCAGGCCTGTATGGGGCTGCCCGTCCTGCCGGCTGCTGTGTGCCTGAGGCTGAGCCCCCAGGACTTCCTTAAAGCCAGGAGGTTTAGTGTGTTTCCTGCAAAGCATAGCCCCACGACTGCAGTCACGGGGCAGGACAAGGTGTCAGCGTGACTGGGTGTCATGATATCAGGCTGGAACTGTGGACTGCTGGGAATCAGATTGGGTTGCCTGGGCAGTCCTAGCAGAGCCTGGGATGGCGGAGGCTGGGAGAGTCCCGGCTGGCCAGGGTGTGCTCCGTGTGATTTGGGGGCAATGAATCCCTAACCTGGGGTCTCAGGTTCAATTAGGAATGTGAGATGCTCCTTGCAGAGTGGTTCGAGACTGGTCCTGCTCCAGCCTCTGAGATTGAGCTTTGAGATGGGGGTCCTGCAAAGAGTCTGTTCTGAGATCACCCCTGGTCACACTCAGGGTGAGGGCCCTGCGTCATGGCACGTCGGGGGAGAGAACACTCCCTCTCCCCGGCCCTGCGCTTGGCGCAGCCTGGCTGGCGACCTCCCTGCTCTGGTGGCACCTACTCCCCACATGGCCTTTGCCTTCCTCCTTCATCCTTGTCATTTACCTCTTGGCCCTGGAATGCCCCTGCCCCCTCCCGCCCTAATTCTGCACCTACTTGGAGAGGTAGGGGAGGGAAAGGAGGCACTCAGGGGCCAGCTGGCTTCTCAAAGACCCACCCTGACCCCAAAGTCAGCCCGAGGCCTCTACCCAGGAGCACGAAGGTCGCATCAGGAAGACTCCTCCAGACGCTTTGTAGAAGAATGCTGACTCTGTTGTGACTTAAGACATAGCAGGTACATGCCCAGGTCGGTCACTGGTCATTTGTCCCCAGCAGCACCCTGGAGCCTCTCTGTTAAAGAACTGAGGTGTTTCTCCTCATTTCTCCTACTTCTCGGCGTTCTGCCCCGCCCCCACCCCCTTTCCTGGGTCACTGAGAGTCTCCCGAGAAAGCTGCGGGGGTGGATGCGTAGACCAGCTGAGAGTGAAGCCCCTTTCCCGTTCACTCAGCTTTCACCTGAGTGCCCATCTCAGGCTGGCCTTGTCCTATGGGGATGCCACCAGAAGCCTGAAGGGAAGCAGCCCCTCATCCATCTCAAGGGCCAGACTCAGAAAAGTGTTTTGCCAGGGCAAAAATGGAGTCTCTGGAATTCTGCACTGGAGTCCTTGACCGGGGGGAAGGAGAAGAGGCATCAGGAAAGGTTTCTGGAGGGAGGAGCTGTCTGGGCCCACCTGGGCGTGTGCCTGCTGTGGTCAAGGTGGAACCAGCATTCTGGAGGGCAAGTCTCTGGAGTAGTCCCCCTGCTGTGACCCTTGTACACCCGGAGCAGAGGCTTTGGGCTGACCTGCCATCAGGGTGAGTCTGTGAGAGGCAGGCTGGCCCGTGAGTGCCCCTTCCCCCTCCCACGTGGCTCTCTCAGGCCTGGTTCTCACTCTGCACAGCCTCCTCTCTGCCCACATGTGCCTCTCAGACCCCTGAGGAGAGAGGGAGGCTGAGTAGGGCCTCTGAGCAACTGCCTGAGGGTCTGTACCGCCAGGGTGGTCGGGCTGGCCTTGCTGACTCGTGCCCGGTGTGGGGTGATACAGCAAGGCCGTGAGGACGGGATCTGACTCCCCTCCACTGCGTGGGGGAAGGAGGATCAAGATCAGCAGTGCCAGGCTGGCTCCCGTGGGGTAGAGACCAGGCAGGCCTCCGTTCTCGACCGTATTTACTGGCCATGACACTGGCTGTCCCTCTCACAGCTCTCCCTGCTTCTCTGCTGGGTTCAGTAATTCATTGCAGCGGCCACACAGAACTCACAGACTGTACTCATAGTTATGGGGTTTATTAGGGAAGTAGTGGTTACAGTTCAGGTTCAGGAACATGCCGTGCCGTCGGGATGGCCTCTTCCCAGCCATGCTCACAGGTGGACCTCTCTCTGACCCTCAGTTTGTCCAGAGATGCTCAGCTTCATCTGTCCTTGGCCTGGAAGGCGCCTTGTCGTCTCCTGCCACCAGGGCTCTACTGCTCAACCTTTCCATCCTTGCTCTCTGGAATTGCAGTCTTTTAGAGTAAAAGTGACCAATCCCCTGGGTGAAAAACTACTGCTGTTGAGTCAATTCCGACTCATAGCGACCCTGTAAGTCAGAGTAGAACTACCCTATAGGGTTTCTGAGGAGCATCTGGTGGATTTGAACTGTTGACCTTTTGATTAGCAGGCATAGGACTTAATTGCTATGCTACCAGGGTTTCCCGTCTCAGAGTAGGATTTTTAAATGCGTGAAATAAAACACAGTGGATTACAAGGAAAACCAATTACATTGAAATACAGTGAATACACTGTTAAACAAATTTGCGACAATGTACCCCTTTATTATCCTATTAAATAATAAAAATCCACCGTAATTCTGAAGCAGTGACGAGCATAACCGGTCGCTGGAGAAACCACAGCGGCGACGGGGTACGGAGATCCCTGGGGTTGCTGGGAGTGATGGATCCACGTGCTCGGCTGCTGCTACTGTGCTCGTTGCTTACGCGGTGGGTGGGAGGCGGTGTAAATCTGAGTTACACAGCAGAGAAGACAGGCGTAGGCTTTCTTTCCACTGGGTTCGTGGAGCCCCTGGTTTCTCGGCAGGAGTCCCCAGGGTTCTTGAGCCTTGGGTAAGAACCTTGCAGGGCACCTTTAAGTGGGAGAGGAGACGGTGGTTTAGTGCTGAGACAGGGGCACAGAGCTGAGTGGGAACAGGGATGAATGGCCAGGGCAGCAGATCATACCTTCCCTGGAGACCTGGCCCCACACCTGATCTTGCCCAGGACTGTTTACCGGGCTACATGAATTCAGTGGAAACCCTGGTGACATAGTGGTTAAGTGTTCCATCTGCTGACCTGTAGGTCTGCAGTTCGAATCTGCCAGCTGCTTGGAAACCCTGTGGAGCAGTTCTCTGACCTTATAGGGTCACTATAAGTTGGAATTGACTCGACAACTTTGGGTTTGGTTTGGGTTGATTTATGGATTGAATTATCCCCCCCCTAAAAAGTGTGTGTAGCAGTTTGGCTGGGTTATGATTCCCAGTGTTGTGTTTTTGACCTCTTGTTGTGTGATTGTTTTTTATATTTAGTGTCAGTCCTCGTCTGTGCCTGTGGTTGATGGGGCAAAGTTGGATGTTAAAGAGGAGTGGGGCTGTAGCACTTTGACTAAAGTCATATCCCTTATCTGATGTAACAGGAGTGTCCCCTGGGGTGTGGTCTGCACCGTCTTGTCTCTCTCAAGAGATAAAAAGGGGACAAATGGGGATCTCAAAGCACCAGGAAAGCCGTGCTGGGAGCTGAGCATGTCCTTCGGACCTGAGGCACCTGCACTGAGATACACTCAGACCGAGAGAAGGCTGATGCATCCCAAGGACCTTCCTCCAGAGCTGGCAAGAGAGGGAACCGTCCTCAGGCTCCTAGCCTTCTGGACTCTCAGAGCATAAATCTGTCTTTGTTACAGCCATCTACTTGGGGCGTTTCTGTCAGAGCAGCACTAGATGATTAAGACGAGGACCTTGGCATTGGATGGGAGGGACATTGCTCAATGGGACCTGGTGGCAGCTGGTCACCCAGCTGGTGCTGCTCTTCCTCAAAGCAGAGTTGATAGAATGTCGCATGGGCTTTCGGCTGCTTGCAGTCAAGCGTGTCTTAGTTATGCTGGGACCTGGGATGACATGGCCTTTGACTTTTAAATTTGTGGTGCCAGTTAACAAGAGCTCCAGCAGAATCCAGCCAGGGATGTTTCCTGGCTGCCACTTTTACCGACTTTGCAGGAAGAAGTCATGGCTTCGGCTTTGACCTGATAGTTTCTCTAGGAGTGTTTTTTATGCTCTGAGAAATCAAAAGGCATGTCTCTATGAACGTTGATCCTGGGGGTGGCCTGTGGTGATTAATGATTGCTGCATGTCATCCTGCCTAGTGGCTCAGCCGGGCTCAGCACCCAGGCTGGGAGTGGACCTGGGGTGCTCTCTCCTGACTGAGCCCCGTGGAAGGATGAGCCATGTTCCAGAGTCCCCTCATGGCCACAGCTCTCTGCTCCTGCAGGGACCCCTTCCCAGGTTACCTGTCTTGGCCTGGGCAATCTGGATGCCCTGAGGGAATTAAGCCTCTCAAGCCTTGTAAACCTGAGGTGAGGGTGTAGTACCCAGCAGGCAGGCTGGGCCCCTGGAAGGGATCCAGGGCAGAGGAAGAGGGAGTGATGGGAGATGAGGGGGCAGGCTAGGCTCAGCAGGCTGGGTAGGCCAAGGTTGGGCATTTTCAGCTATTTGTATAATTGGGTCGCTGGTCTAGGCAGATCTGGGGCAGCCTTGGTTGAGTCCTCAGTGTTGTTCTGTCTGTGCTCTTGGGGAGTCTGTAGGATGTGTTTCCTCCCTGTGCTGCGCCCCACCCCATGGGCTTTACCAAGTGAGGGTGTGGAGGGCTGCGGGGGTCCCGTGCCCGGGTGCTAGTGGCTACACTTTCAGTTCCTGGTAGCAGGGACAGTTGGGGTGCACTCACATTTATACAGTCATTGCGTCCCTTCTGTCCTTTCCTCTCAGGAGGCCCTTGCCCAACCCTGTGGCTGACGGTGGCAGAAAAGCAGCCCAGCTTAGGGGAAGGCCTGGCTGGGAAGGTCCCGGGGCACGTGCCAGAGAGGCCAGCCCGGGGCTCCTGAGCCTGCTTCCTGCCCTACCAAGGCTCGTGTGGCAACTCCTGATTGTCACAGCTGTGTGTGACCCTGAGCGTCAACAGTGGCAGTGTTGGATTCAGCACATATTTACTGAGCACCCACTGTGTGCCAGGCAGGTTCTAGAGCCTGGGACACCGTAGTGACCAATCTCTGCCGTCCCAGAGTTTACATTCCAGTGGGCAGAGGCAGCCAGCCTGTGAGTACCCCTGAGCCTGCACTGTGCTTCTGTTCAGAGGTGGTCTGTGTTGGCGCAGTCAGGGACCTGGTGGGATGCGGACAGTTCACACAGAGGGCTGAGGGCCGAGAGTGAAGTGTAGAACTCTTACAGAGCTGTGGGCAGGTGACAGGAACCCAGGACACTGTTTAGAAACCAGTGAAAGCTGTGCAGTGGCAAAGGGTGGCCTGGCTGGAGCGCTGACCCTGGATGGAGGACCCCAGCCGTGGTGTAGCTCATCAGAGTGGGTCCCGGTGAATAACGTCTCTGCCCATCCTCACACCTGCCACTCTCCTCCGCTTGGCTAATCTCACCTGGAACCCAGAGCCTAGGGAGCCTCCTGGTGCTATTCATGTCAATGGCCTTCTGGGCCCAGAGCGAGTACAGAATGGACTCGGGGGGCAGTGGAGGAAACCCCGCCACGTGCTGATGGGGAAAAATGAAGCAGGGCGGTCGGGAGTAGGAGGGCTCAAATAGAGAAGCCAGACAAAACTGGCCGGTAGGTGTGCCTTGGGCCCTCTAGTTCACCCCACCCATTCGCCCTGTCAGTGGGGTTGGGCTCTGAGAGCCTACCCAGGAGGCGCCCACCGCCCTCTGGCTGTAGCCCCCAGGCGGAGGGCTCCCTCAGGCCTGGTGATGGCCCTTGATCTGTGCTGTCCTGCCTCCCTCCCTGGGTCTGTTCATGCACCGTAGGCCAAGTGTCTGCCTTGTCCCGGGTGCTGTTTTAGGTGCCAGGAACAAGAGGAAGTCCCTGTGCTCACTGAACTTGTATTTTAGCTGGAGAGACAGCAAGCAGATAAACAGATAACGTTAGGTAGTGGTGAGGATTAGGTAAGGGGTGAGTGGGCGGGGTGGGGGTGAGCATTGGATAGAGGTGAGGGTGAGGTGGGGGTGGACATTGGACAGGGGTGAGTGGGCGGGGTGGGGGTGAGCATTGGATAGAGGTGAGGGTGAGGTGGGGGTGAACATTGGACAGGGGTGAGTGAGGGGTAGGGGAGCGTTGGATAGAGGTGAAGGTGAGGTAGGGGCGAGCATTGGATAGGAGTAAAGGTGAGGTGGGGTGAGCACTGAATAGGGGTGAGGGTAAGCGTGAGCGTTGGATGGGGTGAGGGCCAGGTAGAGGTGAGCGTTGGATAGGGCTGAGGGTGAGGTAGAGCTGAGCGTTGGATAGGGGTGAGGGTGAGGTGGGGTGAGCACTGGATGGGCTGGGGGTCAGGTAGGGGGAGCATTGGGTAGGGGTGAGGGTGAGATGAGGGAGGATGAGGTAGGGCTGAATGTAGGGTAGGGGGAGCTTGGGATGGGGGTGAGAGCAGATGAGGGTGAGGGTGGGATAGGGTGAAAGTCAGGTAGAGGTGATTGCTGGGTCGGCGTGAGTGTGTTGTAGGGGTGAGAGTGTGTGTCATGCATTGAGTTGTGTCCCCCAAAACGTGTATGGTGGTTTGGCTCGGCCTGGATTCATGGTTGTGTGGGATGTTTCTGCATGCTGTAAGCCGTGCCCTATGATGCTGGTGAGGGAGGATGGGCTGCAGTTGTGTTCATGGGGCAGGACTCAGTGTGTAAGGTTGTGTTGTGCCGTGAAACAATCTCTTGGCTTGTAAAGGAAAGGGAAACAAGCAGAGAGTTGGGGACCTCATACGACCAAGAAGCAGTGCCAGGAGCACAGCAGTGTGCTTCTTTTGAAAAGGAACCAGGGTCCCTGTGTCTCAGAAGCTCCCAGTCCAGGGGGTGACTGACAACAAGGACCTTCCTCCTTCCCCTGGAGCTGATGCCCTGAATTTGAACTTTTAGCCTACTAGACTGTGAGGTAGATTTCCCTTTTTAAAGCCATCCATGTGTGGTATTTCTGTTATAGCAGCACTAGCTGACTGAGACATCCGGGTAGGTTGAGTATGGTAAAGAGAAAGAAAGCCTTCTAAGGGGATGAGATGTAGCTGGACAGCTTCAGATGAGCAATGAGGAAAGGCTGCTCAGAAGCGGGGGCATAAAGAGAAGGAGAACGGCAGGAGTGCAGGAGAACATTCTGGGCAGCCGCTGAGCTGGGAAAGTTGCTGGTGTTTAGGACAGAGCCAGAGTGTCTGTGTGGCTGGAGCCAGGGAGCTAGGTCACTGTGTGGGCAGCCCAGAGGTTCAGCAGTGTGGGTTCCTTGTGGCCTGCCAGGCTGCAGTGTGGCCGTGGGTGGGGCCAGACAGGGGACGACTGAGGGGAGGATGTTGGGAGGGTGGGCTTTGGTGACTCTTTATAGGATATTTGCTGCAAAGTGGAGATAGAAAAGGAGGGAAGTGGGGGTCAAGGATGGAGGACTGGTGGTGTAGTGGTTAAAAACTGGCAGTTTGAGACCACTGGTGGC
Source organism: Heterohyrax brucei (assembly GCA_028571685.1). Taxonomy (NCBI): domain Eukaryota; kingdom Metazoa; phylum Chordata; class Mammalia; order Hyracoidea; family Procaviidae; genus Heterohyrax; species Heterohyrax brucei. The sequence goes on from CM053161.1 coordinate 74,028,995, forward strand.
TCTAGGGGAGAAAGATGTAGCCATCGGCTGCCCTAGGAGTTATGGCCTTGGAAACCCTGTGGCACTGGCTTTGGTTTGGGGTGGCAGTCAGGGGAAGTTCTTTTCTAATCTGGTGGCATGTCTGGATGCTGAGAGGGGTCCTGGTGTCACCACAGTAGTTAAGAGGTTGGCCATTCTTGTCTACCAGCGCCCCTTGGGAACCCGACGGGGCAATTCTGCTCCACCGTGTGGGGTTGCTGTGAGTCAGAATTGACTTGATGGCAGTGGATTTGGCTATGGGGTGGGTGTTGGGGACAGTTCCATGGGGGAAATGAGTGTGGCAGCAGAGAGCGTAGAAGGCCTCAGGGCAGCTGGGGCGGAAGGTCCAGAGGCAGGCACGGTACTTGGAGCGGGAGTGGGTGCCCAGAGGAGAGACTTGTCTCTCACGTGCACTCTTTTCTGCAGTGGACAGGGAAGCAAGTAGGGTGGAGGGTGACACACATCTGTTGCTCTGCCAAGCCTGGCTGCTCAGCCTCCTGACGAGGTCATAGCAGCTGCGTCCCTTAGCGGGTCTTCTGCTCTCCTGAGTGCTCGTGCCTAGGTCTGATGCTCGAAGTCCACCCTCCCGTGCATCCGTCCCCTCCTCCTGGCTGCTCAGGATGTCCTTGTCGAGCTTGCTGGGCCTGGCGCTGGGTGCCCTGTGTGTGCTCTGGTGGCTTGTGTTGTGTCCTCCAAAAATATGTGTCAGCTTGGCTAGGCCATGATTCCCAGTTTCCTGTGGTTATCCACACATTGCTGGGAATCTGATGTGATTATCCTGCATGTAAATGCTAAGCTCTGTGATGTTAATGAGGCAGGATTAGAGGAGTTATGCTGAAGAGGCATGAGTCAGTCTACAAGATTAGATTGTGTCTTGAGTCCGTCTCTTCTATGATATAAAAAAGAGAGGGGAAGTCCCTCCTACCACCAAGAAAGTAGTGCCAGGAGCAGAGTGTGTCCTCTGGACCTGGGGTCCCTATGCTGACACACTTCCAGACCAAGGGAAGATGGGTGACAGGGACCTTCCTCCAGAGCTGACAGAAAGAGAAAGGCTTCTGAATGTGGACTTGTAGCCTGCTAGAGGTGAGAAAATAAACCTATGTGTCGAAGCCCTCCACTTGTGGTATTTGTTATAGCAGCGCAGGATGTCTAAGACGTACATGTTGGGGAGGGCTGGAGGCTCTGCAGTTGGCAGAGGAGGCGTGGCAGCTGGCATGCAGGTGCGGCCCCAGGGTCCTGGATCTGGTGTTGCCTGGGCCAGACCAGAATTTCTTTGATGGTGAGAGTTGAGTGTGAGCATCTTTCTACATCAAGACGGCTTTGCCCCGACAGACCTCACCTGTTCACCCTGGTTAACCACACCCGCTGTCCCTCATCCATGCTCAGGGCAGCAGGGAAGGCATGGTTGACCAGCTCCTGTGTCCTCGGGTAGCCCAGCAGTGGTACATTTCTGGGTTACAAGCGAGTGGAGCTCAGCTTGCTTGCCACATGCCAACAGGGGCCCCACCGTGGTCTTAGCTCCCCGGTTGTCTGAGAGCCATAGGTGGTGGGCAGTGCTTCCTGCTGACCGAGGTCCCTGTGGCCGTGTGTCCTCCTGTCTCTGCAGGCCTTCCTTCTGGCTGGGGAACGAAACCCTGCGGGTGCCAGCGACACTCTTCGGCCTGAACCGGCGGCGCCTGTGTGAGCGTCTGCGGAAGAACGAGGCCGTGCAGGCCGGCTCCGTGGTGCTGCTGCAGGGCGGGGAGCAGACGCAGCGCTACTGCACCGACACCGGGGTCCTCTTCCGCCAGGTGAGCCTGTTGCGCTGGCCCCCTCCTCTGAGGGCACAGGACTCCTCTGGGCCTGACTGCCCTCCTTGGGTTGGGCCTGGCAGAGGCCCTGAGCCGGGTGAGGGTAGTGTGGTGGAGGGACTGAACCCACCAATCCGTAACTCAGGGCAGAGTTATCCCCAGGTCTCTCAGTTCAGAGTTCAGAGAGATACTATTTCTGGGGAGCAAGCAGGCAGGGCTTCCTGGAGGAGACAGCACTTGGTGTGGGCCCTGAACTGTGAATTCGGACAGGTGGGAGGATGGTGTACACAGGAGTGGGTGGGCAGAGGGCACGATGGGCAGCTGTCCAGGCTCAGCTGGCAGAGCTGCAGATACAGAGGACTGACTCCGTGGGCCAGGTATTGCTTGCAGGAAGAGGGTGAGGATGCAGGGCTCTGGTAGGGGGTTTGTGACCAGGGCAGCATATCTAGGTACTGTGCAGGAGTCAGAGGGCAGGACTTTTACCCTGCTTTGGCCATTGCTAACCCTGTGCCAGCCAGGGAAGTGGTCCCAGGTTTCCTTGAGGGTCTGGAACCTGGTGGGGTGGTGGGTGGCCCAGTTTCAGAAGGCCAGCCAGGATGTGGCAGCCTTGGCTGAGAAGGTCTGACAGCTCTTGGTCCCCAGGAACCAGAAGCAAGGACACCCAACCAAAGGGCTCTCCCAGGAAGCCAGGGAGGCTTTGAGCCAGGCCCCCTCTTCGTCAGTCCCTGGCATTGTACCCACTCTGCAGATGGGGGAACTGAGGCTAGGATGATGACGCTGGCGTTAGAACCCTATCTTCTGACCCCCAGTCTAGGGCTGTTTTCTCCTCCCTCTCACCCACTAGGGCTAGGCCAGCCCTGGAGGTGGCCAGCCCTGGAGGTGGGCAGTGCCTAGTGACGTGATACCCAGGTCCAGAGGAGGCAGGGAGTGGAGGAGAGCCGTGTGGTAAGAGGAGGCAGCAGTGATAGCCTCTCCCACTGGGCCCTGTCCACACAGAGACCCACTGCTGGGAGGGGCTGTTACGTGTTTTGCTGAAAACTCCCCCTGCCTAAAGGGTCCGTTTCTGCTGCCAGCTTGTTCAAGCAGCCACAAGCCTGGCGATTGTAAGTCTGCCACCCACTGGCTGCCAGAGACATGGAAGTTGAAGAAAAAACAAAGACGCCATCAAGTCAGTTCTGCCTCTTAGCAAACCTGCAGGACAGAGTGGAACATCCCCATCGAGTTTCGAGGCTGTAATCTTATGTGGCTCCACTGTCACATCTTTTCCCCAGAGTGGCTGCTGGGTGGCCTTTCCGTTAGCAGCCAAGTGCTTAACCATTGCACCACCAGGGCTCTTTCATGGAGGTTTAAGTTAATTTGTCTTTAAATAGTCCTGATGCCCCCTGAGGTTTACATATCCTGTGATTGGAAAACCATTTTCCCAAACTCAGCTGCTGGCTCCTTTGCTGATGTTACACTAGGATAATTTTAGCAGAGAGCCTCCTCCACCTCATACCTTTATGAAATTATTTTAGCCCAGTGTTTATTGCTAAACACAGACGTCATCAGCTGCCCCCAGGGTGGGAGAAGGAAGGAAGAAGTCCTAAACGGAGGGATTGATTTAGTGTGGATGCCGGCCCAGCATCTGAGTCAGGGTGACGTCTTAGCCGCTTGTGGGCAGCAGGGGACGCAGAGGGGCACAAGGCATGGCTGAGCTGGATACCTGATGCTGGAGGGTGCATGTGGCTTGGGGGGGCCTGGGGTGCTCCATCATAGGCCGCTGGTGTGGCAAGTGCAGTGATCATGGGGACGAGGCTAGGCTCGTGCATGAAACCCGCTTCACCAGAGAAGACTCCAAGCAGGGTTGAGGGTGACACAGGCTGCCCCCTGCCAGTTCAGGGGGGGGACAAGAGGGTCAGGCTGTCAGTGCAGTGAGTAGCAGAGTGCTGAACTGGGGGAACTCGATGAGCAGAGGGGCAGTTTCCAAGAGGAGTGGCCTCTCTGGGGTGCAGGCAGGAAGGTGTTCAGTCTAGTGCCCTGCTCCTTCCTCGCGCCCTGCCTCCTCCTGGCACACCACCCACCCCGACCCTGTCTCCTTCCTGGCACCTCATGATTCTATTCTGCTAACTGGGGTCTTGTTCTTGCCCCCAGGAGTCCTTCTTTCACTGGGCGTTTGGTGTCACCGAGCCAGACTGTTATGGCATGATTGATGTCAACACCGGGAAGTCGACCCTGTTTGTGCCCAGGCTTCCCGCCAGCCATGCCACCTGGATGGGAAAGTAAGAAGCCTTCCAGGCAGCCACTGTGCCAGCTGCAGGTGCTGTGGGGTGGGGGTCAGGACTGGGCCTGTCAGTGGAAGGGGGAGAAGGGCAGGAGGGTTGGTGGCCAGGCCCATAGACAGGCGCACTGCGCACCTGAGTCCAGCACCTGTGCTGGGAAGGGGCTCCAGAGCCAGAACTGCAGACGGGTGGTCGGTGTTGATTGGGTCTAAAGTTTGTGAATCTTGAAATTCCAATTTCTACTTTCGTTAAAATGCCCGAGGCTTTGGCCCCAGTGGCTGTCACTGCTGCTTGGCATGTATGGGTGAGGTGTGGGCTGTGTGTGCTGGTGCGGTGCACTGGTTAGCGTCCAGGCCCTCCTGTGAGGCCAGCAGGAACGTGCAGGGAATGTTAGTGTGTGCCCACTGTGTGCCTGCCTCTGGGCTGAGCTCCACAGGGTCCCAGATGTAGGCCTTGCTGACGTCTTCTCATCTGTAAACTAGAGCAGAATCTCAGGGGCGTGCAGTGGGGCAAGTGTCAGACGAGAGGTCTGAGTGACGCTGAGAGAGTGCTGGCGCCCACCACCCCTGCTCCCCGCCCCCTGCCAGTGTCCAGCAGGCCTGTCGGCTCCAGGGCCGTGTGCTGTGTCCACCCCTCCTGAGCTCTTCCTGCCTGCTCAGTGCGCTGAGTCAGATGCTGACGTGAGGAAGGGGAGCCCACTAAATGCTCACCGTGTCCCGCATGTCATTTATGCCTGGAGAGCAATTACTCTGAGCTAATGTTTAAATTGCAGGCTTCACTGCAGAGGTGGCAGAGACCTCGTTACCAGGTGGGCTGGCCAGCCTGACTGGTTTGAGTGACAGGCTGCTGGCTGTTGCAGGGACCCAGCTCTTTCAGTTCCCTTTGTGTCAGTCTCCCCCTGTGGCCCTTTAGCGCAAACTCCTACCTTCCTTTTTTAAAGAATTTATCATGTTGCTATTGCTGAGAATCTACAAAGTAAAACATGTACCGATTCAGCAATTTATATGTGTAAATTCACTGACACTGACTATACTCTTTGATTTCTGCAATCGTTCTCTGTTTTCTGAGATGTTCTTCCCCCATGAACATAAACTTGGGCCCCACTAAGATTTCTCTCTAATCTGCTGAGTTGCTGTTGTCAGTTTGATCTCACATAGGTCTTAAGAGAACATAATACTCAAAGTAGACCTTTTTCACTTGTTAAGCCAAACCATTGTTTGGTTTTAAGGAGACTTCAAGGGATATTTTTGATTTAAGTTTTAAAAATTATCTCAAGACTGTTTAGTATCAGGAGTTCATTCAGGCCACTTGGCTCCAGAAAGCCTGGAGTCCATGAAAATTTGAAATTCTGTTCTGTTTTTTTCTCCCTTTTGATCAGGATTCTTCTGTTAGCTCTTTGATCTGAATGTCCAGTAATGGTAGCTGGGCACCATCTAGTTCTTCTGGTCTCATAGTAAAGAGGCACTTGTTCATAGAGCCAATGAGCCATACATTGCATATGGTCTCTGTATTCCTGACTCTCCTTTCTCCTCTCCTGCTCCAAGCAAATAGCAATTGGCATTCCTTGAATGTCTGCTTGCAAGGCAGTATTCATCAAACTGGGAAGTCGAACAGTGGCACTACAAGCATTATTAGGCCAATGAACTGGGGTGGCCCAGGAAACCCTAAACTTTCAAACTAGACAGCCAGATCCCGTGAGGTGTTTGGTTATATATAAGCCCCTCAGCAGGTACTCTATTTTTGTCCTTGTTGTAAATATATATCTATTACACAACTTTGGCCAGTGTAACTTTTTACAGGTGTGCAACATATTGACAGCAATTAAAGTAACAGCCCGTGCAACCCTGCCCTTAATCAGTGCTGTTTTCCATCACCATTAACCCCTCTGTGAAAACAGCCTGGGGGCAGTATCTGACCTGCTCTGCCTTTACCAGAGAAGGGGACTAACATCAACAACTCAAAACCGACTGCTGTGAGGTGGAGGTCAGGCATGCCTCCTCTGTCCCTCATCTTCATAATTTTGATATCAGCTGTCCCTCAGGCATAAACCCTGGTGGCGCAGTGCTCAAGTGCTGTGGCTGCTCACGAAAAGGTCAGCAGTTCAAATCCACCAGGAGCTCCTTGGAAACTCTGTGAGGCAGTTCTACTCTGTCTTGTAGGGTTGCTATGAGTCGGAATTGATTGGATGGCAGTGAGTTGTGATTTTTTTTTTTTCCTGATCCCTCAGACAAGACAACACTCTGTGCTTTGCTGCTGAGATCAATAATTTATTCCAAAGGCTACACAGAAGTAACAGACCATACTCATGATCATGGCATTTGCTAGGGAAGTAACAGTACAGGACTGCCCCTTCCCAGCCTTGCTCACAGGCCTGCCTTTCCCCAGCCCTAAGCCTCTGCCCAGAGGTACTCAGTTTCTCTCTCCATGGTCCAGGGAGAGACCGTGCCATCCTCTGTTGCCGGGTCTCTGCTGCTAGTCTCTCTTTCCCTCCTGGTGATGGTCCCCTTTCTGCCCTGGCGTTGGCTGTCCTTCAAGGCAAAACTGACCAGTCCCCTTAGTGGGCCACAGTTACCCTGTCATACAGTCACGTTTTGTGACTGATTTATTTCATTTCTCTCTTTCAGTGTACTATATTCAAGCTCTATCCATATTGTGGCCTGTATCAAGAATTCCTGTCTTCTGCTGGCTGAGTAGTATTCCATTGTATGTCTGTCAACTGATGGGCAATGTGGGTGTTTCCACCTCTGGGCTGTTGTGAGTAGTGCCGCCATGACAATTGGTCTGCAAGTCTCTGTCTGAGTCTCTGCTTTAAAGTCTTTGGGACATATACTTAGGAGTGGAATTTCTGGGTCATATGGTAGTTCTGTTTTTAGTTTTTTGAGGACCTTCCACACTGTTTTCCACAATGGCTGTATCATTTTGCGTTCCCACCAGCAGTGGGTATGGGTTCCAGTTTCCCCACATCCTCATCGTCATACGTTATTTTCTGGATTCTTTTAGCTGGTCCTAGTGGGAATTAAATGGGTGTGTCGTTGTGGCTTTGATTTGCATCTCTCTGACAGCTAATGATGTTGAACATCTTTTCATATTTCTGGTAGCTATTTGATTGTCCTTTTTGGTGCAATGTCTATTTAAGTCCCTTGTTTACTTTATGATTGTTTATCTTTTTGTTGTTAAGTTGTTGAAGTTTTATATGTACACCTTCTTCTTACCTACTGACTATCTGATGATCCTACATTTCGTATTTATAACAATGGTGAGAAATCTACTACCTGACTCTTTTGCTGATTAATGATGTACATCTTGCAGTAATGAACGCCCAGGTGCAAAGTGAGAGTAAAACTAGCTTTGCTAGTTAAGGTTATGTGTCAGCTTGGCTGAGCTGTGATTTGCAGTGGCTTGGCAGTTTATGTAATGATGTAACTTGGAAGTCATGTAATGAAGTAATTTGGCAGTTATGTAATGATGCAGTCATCTTCCATTTTTGTGATCTGATGTCATCATCATCTATTTTTGCCTAACACTAATTTCACTTAACAACCTTGCCTTTGGAACCTAACCATGTTGATAAATGAAGAGGGTGTCTTTTGGTTATTGTATTCTTATCATATTCTTAGGATTTCCAAAGATCATCTCCCAGTTTCTTTTCCTTTCATTTTTGGCAAAGTTTTTTGATAAACGAAAGTTTATAGAGTTTATGAGGTCCCATTTAGTCTTTTGCCCTTTGTGCTGCTAGCCTCCTTTTGAGCCCTGGTAAGGACATCTTTGACTGTCTTGGGGTCGGGGGATCAAGGCTGGCAAGTTGGTGATGAGTGTGCTGTAGGGCCACCTGGCCTGACCCCAGCCTTTGGCTTTGCTGTGAAGACTTGGCTTTAAGGAGAATTGGCAACAGAAGAGAAGTGAGTCCTGCTTCCGTCAAGGCCCTTGGGAAGGGTGGGCAGGGAACGGATGTGCCTCTTTACCCCATCTTGTTCCCCTGCCTAGCTCCCCCACATCCCTGTCCAGCCTGGGGCAGTATAGAATGGGGGACTGTCACTGTGCTCCCTGCTCAGCCATGCTGTATGCCCCTCTGCTTCTTTGGGAAGGGGCCCCAGACTCATCCAGGCATCCATTGGAACCTGTTCATTATACAGCATGGAACCTTTCTGTCCATCCTCCTGAGGGGCCTCAGGAGGCTCTTGGCCTCTGGGGACTCCAGTTCTGCACTGTCCTAGGCCTGGGTAAGGACACCTGTTGGGGGAGGCTAGAAGAACAGCCTGGAGGGTGGGGCTAGACAAGAAACAAGTCTCCTCTTGTCTCTGAAGTCTCCTGACTGCGCTGTCAGAGTGTGTCTTGCACCTGCAGAGAAATCGGCCTTGGGCTTGGCATGGGCCACTGTTGTCCTCAGTCCATTCAAGCCCCAAACTCTTGCTCCACCACCAGATCTAAGCAAGAGTCCAAGGTACAGAGGGTGCTCATGGGGGTGGGGGGTGGCACCCACTCTCCCAGCTCCTGTGGGGTGCTCATGAGGAGGTGGCGCCTGCTCCCCCAGCTCTTGTGGAGTGCTGATGGGGAGGTGGCACCCACTCTCCTGGCTCTTGTGGTGTGCTGAGGAGGTGGCACCACTCCCCCAGCTCTTGTGGGGTGCCTATGGTGAGGTGGCGCCCATTCCCCAGCTCTTGCCTCTCTGCCCCACCATTATCTCTGTTATATTCCTGCTTGAACCTGTCTGGCTGCCCTGGGTAGGTCTTACTGCCTTGCTGTAAAAGAGGAAACTGAGGCTGAGTGTGATGTTGGGACCATAGAGGTCCTGTAGTCTGCTGTGCTGGCCGCTCCCCCTGGTGCCTCACAGAGCATGGCAGTGAGTGTTGGGGTGATTTGCTGTAACCCTCGTAAGGTCAGTGGCAGAGGTTTTCTGGGGAGACTGTAGATCTAGTCTTAGTAAGAGGATGCTCCCACAATCCTTTCTTCACCCCAAATAATTACAAAGGCAGAGTTTGCTGTCAGTCTTTCCTGCAAGTAGCACATCCAGGAAGCAGCCAGGGCCACTGTGCCAAGTGGCCTTTGGCTCGGTGGCACTGTGGTTTTGACCTGGCTACCCTTCCCACTTCCCCAGGCGCCTCCCTTCTAGCTAAGAGCTTGCTGAGATATCCCAAGCCACAGGAGCTGGGCAGATGTGGGCTGGAAAGTGCTGTGGGGAGGGCCTGATGGGGCCTCTGCAGGCCTCCAGGAGTGTTTCTTTCTAGAGGCTGGAGGGACTCGAGTGCATCTGCTCTTCCGTGTACTCCTTTTTATGAAGCGCTGACTCGCGCACAAGAGCAGGAAATGCTGTCCACTCAGCAGACTGTTGTGGGTGGAGGTTGTCCATTCCTTCCGGCTCTGGGAAGGGTGGCCTGGGCCCTGCCTTGGGGACTCAGTTCAGTGGCAAAGTCTGAGCTGGCCTTCCCCCTTTTCCCCACAACTATCATTTGGGGAGCCAAGTGGTACTTGCCTTAAGGGTTTAAAACCCAGGCTCTGATCGGTCAAGGAGTAGCTGCCGGCACTTGGCTTTTCGAAGCCTGACCTTCATTAAAAGAGGAGTACTTCTGTGCCTTGGCCGCGGCTGAGCTTCAGTGAGGCTGTTGATCCTTCTCCTTTAGTCTGTCCCCACTCTCCCAAGCCAGCTGACTGGCTGGTGCAGATGTTTAGGCCTAGATGACCTTTTTGGGTACAGATGGGCCTGTGGACTGTGTCTCCACTGTTGGAAGGGGCTCCCTGTGCATGCTGGACGGGCCCACCAAACAGCTAGTGCTGTATAAGGAGGGGGTCCAGCCCACATCAGAAAGAGCTCTGTCTCTTGCAGACCTGGTACCTCTGTGTCCACCCCTGTAGGCCTCTTCCTCCCTCTGCCCTGCTGAGACTGTCCTAGTCTACATGTCCTGAGCTCATAGGAGGGAAGGGGTTCGTTGTTTGGAGGTGACTGCTTCGTGTCACTTGTAATCAGTAAGGCACAGAGAGCAAGGCTGATGGAATTACCTGGTCTTTGCAGTCAAAACTCGCCTGACTGAACACTTGACCTTCAGTTCCTCAGCTTCCTCTGGAGACTGTATCTGATGCCTTTTGAAAATCCGTCTCACTGACAGTACCATCCAGACCTGCCCAGGGAACAACACCCGGTCTGCAGGCTCTGCCACTTCACATCCTGTCATCCCAGACTGCAGACGCTGCCGGAGGGGACCATGGACAGCTAGGGGACAGGCCTCTTTCTCTTTCCAGGCTCCTGTGGGGATGGAATTGTGGTGACTTCGGTCTTTATTTAGAGTCTTTATTCGCAAAAGCTTGGTGTCTTTTAAAAGCAAAACCTTGAACCCGATTCATTTTGGTTTGAACCCCTGCTGAGAATTTGCCTGTCCACCCCAGATGTACTGAATCAGAATCTATCTTTTAACAAGATCTCCACGTGAGTCGTCCGTAGCAGCTTTCAGAAATGTGAATGCTCCTCAGGGAGCTTGTTAGGAGGCAGATTCTCAGTATGGTTTCAACTGGAAATGGACTGGTTGGAAGCCCTGTTTTGGAGTGAGAGCTGGAGTGCCTGGGTCCTCTGAGCAGGTAGGGATGGCCTCTGATTCCACACTCAAGGAAGCTTTCAAGCCCACAGAGGATGAGTGGCTTCGGGCTGAGTTGGGGGGGCCCCTTCCCAAATGTCTGCAGCTAGGCTTGTTCTGCCTCAGCCTGTGGCTGAGATGTGAGATGCATGCCTGGCCCAGGCTGTGTAGGGAGGAGGGTGCCCACCCCACTGAGGATCTGTGTGGGCCCTGGCTGCCTAGGAAAGGTGGGGTGAGTGACTGTACTGGGGCTGAGGACCCAAAGCTCTGAGCAACACACCTTTAGCTACTGGATATGGGAAGCAATGTGTGTGGGGGAGAGAGGAAGGTTTGACAGCCTCCACGTCCCCACCCCACCCCACCCCACATACACAGCTTGTGTTTCGAAAAGGGCTGTCTTGGCCTGTCTTGTGACCTCCACTCTGCCTGGCTTCCTTTTTTTTTTTTCCGGCAAGGTGCGTGAGGCAGCGTTTGAGGCATACAGGCCTTCCTGGAAAGGAAGGAAATCCCTTGCCTGTGACCCAGGTGGTGCTGGGGGAGTCTAACGCTGTGCAGCCTGAGGCCAGGCTAGGCAGCCCCGCAGGCTTAGGGCCCCCGTTTGGTTTCCTGACCTCTGCTGGCCTCTGAGGAAGTGCCACAGGCCTTGTTCCTGGGGTTGGTCTCCAAGATGAGACTTGGGTATCGCTTTGGAGAGAAGTTTGCTGCTCCCTTCTCTGTGACAGGCTAATAGCATCTTGTAATGGTTGCTGACTTCCATCTGGAGCAGGTGCAGACACCTGGTGCAAGGAGCAGAATGAAAGACAGTGGCATTGTTTGTGGCTGGAGGCAGACCGGGCCGCTGGAAACGGATGGTGACCGCTGTAATTGGAACCTATTACTTATTCATTAGCTGTGCGCAGCGGTCAGCAAACAGCAAGACTTGCTCTTCGGAATTTCATTTCCTGAGCGCTCTGTGGTGTCTGCACGGTAGGGCCTAACGTCTCCTGCCTGCAGGAGGCCTCTATGAAGAGAGCAGGTAATAGCAGCTCCGACCCTGACTCCTCCGCAAGGTCTCTTCTATCTCCCGTCCATGGACCCAGGAGGCCTGTGTGGGCCGGGTGCCTGGAGGCTGGCCTCATCCTGGGGACACAAATCCCAGTGATTCAGGGCCCTATCTCCCCTATCGTTCTAAAGCTGCCCCTTCCACTTGAAGGGAGAGTTGTGGGGTTAGCATCAACGTCCCTGCAGGCCCATCCCACTCCTTGGCTTGAGGGCATCCTCTCCCATTCTGGTGACTTCCACCTGGCTGCGTGAGGAGACCTGGCATGAATTACCCTTGCTGGACCCCAGACTCCAGGCAGGGCAAGGGTGCAGGTTCTCCCAGCAGCTGCCTCGGCTCTGGCTGGTCTGGCTCTCCAGCAGGCTCAGAGATCTTTGGGGCCAGCCGCGTGGGTCTCCTGTGGCCATGCCACACGTTCTGCTGTCAGCTCCTCCCTCCCTGCCCTCCAATTGTGGCTGCCAAGCCTGTGGTGCTGGTTTGATGTGGTGGCCTGGCAGGCTTATCCACTAGGGTGATATTTAAATGATTTTTACTTTAATTAGCCTCCAAAACATGAAAAATAAGTACTATGCAAACTTAATTATCTCTGCCCTTTTAAAAAGGATGAAAGGTAAAGTGCTAGAGAAGATGCTCACAGCTTTTCAGGTTTTGTCTGTCAAATGTTTATTCCTGTTGAGAGGCAGGCCTCACACTTAGGGATGTGACTTAGACTCTTACGGCCCAGCTGTGGTCTGGCTGAACTGTGTCATCTGGCCTCTGCTGTGGAGAATAGGCACCTCTGTGGCAGAGGGCATATGGTTTGCAGGGAGCCTGTGCTCACTCCCCATGGACACAGGGGCAAAATTGTGTCTCCTGTGGGCTGGCTGGCCTTTGCCCCTCCTCTGCTCCCTGTGGTGAATGGAATGGTATGTGGGCAGGGACCACGGCCCTAGGACCACCCACAGATCACAACTGCCTTATTACCTCCCCTCCTCCCACCTTCTCTGGTTCCCCAATGAGACCTTGACCTTAGACTTACCGTATTTGCTCAGATAATGCAACCATGTAAATAATGCACACATACACAACGTCTGGAAATTGGTTTTCACAGTCAGCAATGATGAAATGACTGAGGACCCGAGCACACTGGGGCTTGCTGAGGTGGCAGTGTGTCTGTCCTGAGCTGGGACTGGAGCTAAGGAGTCAGTGGATGTGGTGACAGTGCCTGGACACATGTTTGACCAGTGGCGCTGCCTGTTGCTGTCCCAGCCTGTGATCCTGTGCGTGGCTGCAGGGAGAACTCGGTGCAGAGTGCCGCTGCCCAGAAGCCAAGGGGCTGCAGGCTCTCCGGGTCTAAGTCCTCTAACTGGTGCCTCCCGAGTCCTGGTGAGCTGTTTGTCACCAGTGCTCAGTTAATAGATACCAGACTTGGGCCATTTAGCTTGAGACCTGTCTCAGACAAGAAAATGAACATGACTGAGTTGTGCACGTTAATGGTAGGAGCTTAACACCCAGTGCGCTTCAGAGAAACCGGAAGGGAGGGAGCGCAGAGAGCTTTCGGGGTTGTCTTGTGCAGTCCTAGGGGGACCAGAGTCTCCTCGTCCTGCAGTTGGCTTCCTGGCAGAGCTTTGCTTGCTGCCTGTGGCCGTGAGCTCCTGCTGCTGATGCCACCCGCCTGCCCACCCACCTGCCACGAGGCCCCTGTGGTCTGTGCTCCTGGCCACAGTTTGGTTTGGGATGCTGGTTTGAGTGGAGAGGGAAGCAGTGGAGGCTCAGAGATGAGCGGGGCCCTGTGTCCCAGGTGGTGACACTGCTGGTCCTCCGTGTCCCTCTACAGAGGAGGAGAGTGGCATATGGGATGCTGACACGGGATGCTGCTTGTCAAGGACATCGTTTCTGAGTCCTGAAAGCCACTCTCAGCCTCTCCCGCCTCCAATCAGCAGCTTACCCCTTGAGAGCCTGGGGAGCAAAATGTGAAAACCGTCTGTTTTTTTCTGGGGCCTCTCGCTCCACCACCTGGTGACTATAATAATGTGAAACCACAGACAGGCCAGGGTGGGAATGATGCAGGATGGCACACATGTGTGTCATTGATATTGTCTCCAGGACACCTTTCTCCATTCAGTAAGTGTCCCTTAAGTTCTGTTACCAGCAGTGACACTGACTCACCTGCCAAACAAAGAGGCAGCAGGTGGGGGGGGCAGCGGTGGGACGGGCAGCTGTAGGGAGCAGAGGGCAGTAGGGGCAGGGGGATCCAGGCTGGAGACCTGCCCCACGCAGCTGTGAGCCAGGAGCCCTTTGCAAGGCGGGTGAGGGCTTGTAGTCTCACCTGCGCTGTGTCCTTGTCTGCACTCAGACTGCTTTTTCTGACATGATAGATAAACTTGAACTCTCATCAGACTGAGTGATACTGACATGGGCTACCTGAAAATGCTAATTTTTTATTTTTCCGTTAAAGAAGCTCCATCTCGGGTTGGAAGCCAGCTTGTTTCCTGTCCCAGGGGGTGAGGAGTGCTGGCTGGCTTCCTGGTGGACTCTGCTGGCCATGGACGAAGATGATTGGCCAAGATTAGGGGGCTTATATGCAGCTGCGTGTCAGCAGCTGCAGGGGTCACAGGCTGAGAGCAAGAGTGATTAGAGGATGACTGGGGTCACTCGTGACCCAGTGACTTTTGACCTCTGGGCCTGTGCTCGACAGGCTCACTCAATGCTGGCCACGGTGGGGGTGGGCCTGCAGCTGCGTGGCCTGGGTCTGTGGCTGGTGGCCTGTGCAGAGGTGTTGCTGAGCCCTGACCCAGCTCTCCTTGTGTTTTCCTTTGAGGATCCACTCCAAGGAGCACTTCAAGGAGAAGTACGCCATGGACGACGTCCAGTACACGGACGAGGTGAGCAGTAGCCTACGACTCCTCTCTGAGCAGCTTGGGTTCCCAGGAACCCTCCTCCTCTGCTGGATTTTCTCACTTCCCTGCTGCCACGGCTCAGCCCCATTGGGACACTGTCACTTGGAAGCAGCAGGCAGGACATGTGCACTCCAGACCTCTCTGGGGATGCCATTTGGCTTGGGCAGGGTTCCTGACTCAGTAAAGGGGCCTGGCTCGTGGCTGCTGAGATGTGCCATGGGAGGGGGGCCTCTGAGAGGTGGACCTACCTGTCACAGGTGCAGAAGATCTGATTCAGGTCATCCCAGGCCCTTCATGTGCTGCAAGCAGGACTTCATACTAGTTCATTCCACCTGCAGATATATTGAATCAGAATCTACATCTGAACAAGATCTCCAGGTGATTCTTATACAAGAATCTTACACAAGAATCACCTGGGGATCTTAAAATTCTCATGCATATATAAGAATCTCCTGGGGTCTTGTTAATTACTGTATATACTTAAGAATCACGTGGGGTCTTGTTAAAATTTTGTATGCATAAGAATCACCTGGGGATCTCGTTAACTATGTATACATAAGATCACCTGGGCATCTCGTTAATTGTCAGTTCTGATTCAGTACATCTGGAGGAGAAAGGGAAATTCTCTGTCAAACCAGAATGAACTGTTTTGAAGCCTGGCTATGAGGCCCTTGTGTCCTGTGGGTGGGTAGTGCTGAGAAGTCTGAAGGCTT
Organism: Heterohyrax brucei; assembly: GCA_028571685.1. Lineage (NCBI taxonomy): Eukaryota > Metazoa > Chordata > Mammalia > Hyracoidea > Procaviidae > Heterohyrax > Heterohyrax brucei. Next base: position 74,044,255 of record CM053161.1, read on the forward strand.
ATGGGGTGAGATGGAGTTGGGGGGTGTCACTTGGCATCACTCTACTTCCTGGGTTGGGTGCCCAGTGGGTGTCCTGTGCCCTGGGTGGGTGTGTGAGTGTTCTCCTGGGGCGTTGAATCCGTCCTGCATCCAGGCAGGTGAAAGGGCTGTGAGATCCAGAGGGGGCACCTGGGACGTGTCTCCGTCAGGGACCCTGGCTCGTCGTATCAGAGTCCTTGCTGCATCTCAGCCTCTTAGCTGCTGTCTGACATTTTTTTATCACTGGAGGAAAACCCAGGTTCGCTTATGCAGTGGTTCGGGGGAGAGGAAGGAGAAGCCAGACCCGGGTAAATGGGCCCCTAAATGTGGGGAGCTGGAGGAGGAGAGTGGTTCGTGGTGGTGAAGAATGACAGCCACACAGAGCAGCTCGGGCGTCCGCTTTGTTCGTACAGCAGAATCTTTAGTGAAGGCGTCAGCAGAGTGGAATCACCAAGGTTTCAGGGCTCTGCGCTGCTCATCGTGAGCACTGTCCACCGATTTTACTGCTCCTGTCACTGCCGTTCCTGTTGGAAACAGGGCTCGTGTTGACGGTGGGGACGGGTGCTTCACTTTGTGCAGTAGCCACGGGTCCCCATAATGTCTACAGCTCACTTGGGGTTCCCACCCCAGTCCCGGTGTAAAGCATAGCCGTCTCCTCATTTGCCAAGGGGAATGCTGAGGCTGTAAGTGAGGTCAGTGGCAGAGTTGAGCTAGGCCCCAGGACCTTTGAACCCGGAGGCTTTGCACTTCTCAGACATGTGCAAGTGACACAGGCTTCCAGGAACCTTTTGTTTTCTGTGGCTTGAAAGAGCTTCTAGCAAGTGCCAGTTGCTGGGCAGAACCACCTGCACTGGGAGGGGTCCCCCAGTTGCTAGTGGTAACTAGGGTCACTTGATCATGGAAGGTGACAGGAAGCTCCTTGGGGAAGGCTTCTCCAGGCTAGTTCTGTAGTACTTACGCAGTCCCCTCTAACTGCAGGTGGCTTCTGGCCATCTGCAACAAATCACAAATGGGAAACACCTGATACGAAGCCCGGCAAGTGCCGCCTCAGAAAAAAGGCAGCAGACGCAGCCTTAGGCCGTGGGTGGTCACTTGACGTCACCTGTGAAATGCAGGTGTCTGATGAGCAGACCTGCTTGTGTAGTTCCCTTCCTGTAGGTGGTCCTGAGTTCAGTTATTGAGGAGGCAGAGCAGACGGCGGCTTCCTGAGAAGGGGTGCTGCAGTGACGGTGACGTCTGCTGCTCAGTCTCAGTGCAGAGAGGCGTCAGGGAGCAGTGGGAACTGCCGTGAGACCGGGAAGACCGGGAGCCTTCGTACCTCCTCTGAAGGGGCAGCGTCTCCATGGGACCACCAGTAAGATATTCTGATTCTTCAGGAGGGGCTGCACATCTGCATTGTTTGGGATGTCTCCTGATGCTGAGATTTTAGAAACATTCAGGTTTTTACAAAGCATTGCAGACAACAGAAGGCTCCTCTTTGGACCGTATTTGACCCATGAGTCATCAGGGTACACCCCTGTTTAAGGAGACTGCTTGGAAAGTTTGTTTTTGAAAGCTTAGATGTGTGCAGGGGTTAAGTCCAGCTGTCGGGAGCAGTGCTGGCTTTATTACTGCATCAGTGTCCTCTGCCTCTTCATCCCAAGGAGGGTTCCCTGGGTGGGGCCTGGCCCTGAGGACAGGTGAGAAGCCCACCCGGAGCCTTTGATGGCCCCAGAATAAGGAGCACACCCCGCTCCGTGGTCAGATGGATTTCGCTTCTGTACCATCCAGGAGGTGGGACTGCCCGGGAAACCGATGCTGGCCGTTGGTGTGAAGCAAGGCAGGGCATTTAACAGAAGCGGTCTGTGAGAGGTGATGGGTCCCCAGTGACCACGCTCTGTGGAAATGAGGTCCTGGGTTGGCGGATTCTTGCCATCACATATGCTGGGATTGCACGAGGACCAGCCACACACAGCTGTGCCGTGTTCCCCTAATTTTTGAGGCCTGGAATCAGTCTGCTAATGAGGGTGTAGCGTTAATGGGTCTCGCGGGGGCAGGGCAGGCGGGTGGGGCTGCCAGGCTGGTAAGCAGGGCCCACTCAGGCAGTTGTGATCAATACAAGATGCTACCCGGGCAGGAACGGCAGACATCGACCCTGCTCTGCCAGGCCGCGCTGAGAGCGCCGCATTCTCCACAATTATCCCTACCCAGCACGTCCTGAGAGCCATGGCAGAGAGAAAAACCATCAGCCCACACATTTGTTATCCCGTCCTCTCTCCCAAGGACAATAGCAGATACAATCCCCAAGTGCCTTCTCGCTCTCTGATTCTGCTGCTGTAATTGACGGAATCGTTGTGTGCTGATGAATGTCGGGCCTATGCGGCAGCCTGACACTGCTCCCGGGGCCCCCATGGCTGTCCTTCCTTTAATGAGCCTCCCCTCCTCTGGGTGGGACAGGGGAGGGCAGGTACCCAGCCAGGCCTTTGTGGAACACAGACTGAGGCATTCTCAGAGTGTTACTGGGTGAATCAGGGAGGGCTCCAGGGCTGGAGGCAGTGCTCAGTACACACCCAGAGGGTCAGCTGGCCTTTAGCATCAAAAACTTGATGGAGTCCATGGTTTTAGACCCAGCAGCCCCACTGGGTCAGATCTTAACTTGTTTTTTTGTTTTTTACTGATTGCAGTAAAATGTGCGTCAGAGATCGCTGGGTGGCACAAAATGCTTAGGCACTGGACTACTAACTGAAGGTCTGCAGTTCAAGCCTACCCAGAGGTGCCTCCCAAGTAAGGCCTGGCAATTCTCTTTCTGAGAGGTCACAGCCTTGAAAACCCCACAGAGTCACTCTCCGCTGATACTTGGCATCACCACGAGTCAGAATCGACTCGGGCAGCACAAAAGATGTGTAACAAAACTGACCATCTTAACCATTTTTAAGTGTATGAGTCAGTGACATAAATGGCATCTACCACAGTCTCCAACTGTCAAACCACCATCTGTTTCTGGAAGATTTTAATCACACTAAGCAGAAACTCAGTGGCCCCTGAGCAGTTCCTCCTAGTCTCCCTCTCCCACAGTTCCTGGGAGAACTGTGTGTAGCGGTTCGGCTGGGTGTTGGTGCCCAGCCTTGTGTGATGTTTCTGCCTCTCTTCATGAGGGAGGATGAGCAGCAGTGTTGGTGGGGTAGGGATGCTATTGCACAGTGGGACAGCCTCTTGGGATGTAAAGGAAAAGGAGGCATGCGGAGATTTGGGGACGTCATACCACCAAGAAGCAGTGCCAGGAGGTGAGCCTGTCCTTTGGAAATTCCGGGGTCCCTGTGTCTTCATGTATCAGAAGCTCCCAGCCCAGGGGAAGATGGATGACAAGGACCTGCAGAAGTCTTTCCCTGGAACTAACACCCTGAGTCTGGACTTTTAACCTACTGGACAGTGACAAAAATAGAATTTCTATTTTTAAAGCTGTCCACTTGTGCTGTCTCTGTGACAGCAGCACTAAATGACTCAGATACCTGGTGACCCCTGATGAACTTGGCTGTTTATGCGTTTGCCTATTTTAGATACTCCTTGTAAGTGGGATCGTGTAGTAATTGTCCTTTTGTGTCTGGCTTACTGATTTTTTTAAAAGGAATTTAAGAATATAACCAAAGCTTTTTATATACGAAGATGTTCATCACAGCATTATTTTAATAGTTAATCATGAGAAACTACTTCAATGTCTGATAAATAAGCTGTGTATCTGCTAAGAGTTTATTCTGTAGCCATAGGTTCAAACCTGTGCTTTGCTGTTTTGTAACTGAACTTGGAGGACATACAGGTCTGACAGTTAAGTTCATGGACTCATCCTAGAAAAAGCTACATACCTCATTGCTGAATATCGCTATAATATCACTGTGGTCAGCGTTGACTCCCCTTGGAAGCCATGCACCAACGCCAGCACTTAGTCTACCTTTCAAAACAATTTTAGAACTCTTTTTCTGGAATGGTCATCAAAGCCGGTAAACTCTTTGTCCAGTTGGTACAAATTTTTGCAATGTTTTCATCAGTTCTGCTCATTACTGGCCGCCCTGACCTCTCTTCATCAATGACACTTTCTGTCCCCTCAGAAAAATGTTTAATCCATTTGTACACTGCCATTTTCTTGATGGCATATCCCCCTAAACTTGGACTAACATGTCCCTGATTTCGCTTCCACTCTGCCAAGTTTAACAAGAAATTTAATGCTTGTTCATTGCTCTAATTCAAGCCCTGACATTCTCCCAATGACACACAGAAACACATGGCAGCAATGAATGTCACCCAGCAAGGCATGGCCCTTGTTGACACAAACAGAACTGTGAGACATCGATATGCCAACATTATGAAACCTCTGAGTTGTCTGTACAGTGCTATCAGCTTAAGCACGTGGTGGCAAGTTTGTAAACCTATTTGTCAGACCTTGTGTGTAACCTGTAAACCCTTCTCATTTGTGAAATCTGGATTGCTGTGGCACCACCTTCTGGGGTGACTGAGATCATGTCTGAAGCACTGACACAGGCATCTTGATTAAGGACTTGTTGGGTGTTTACCATGTGTAGCAGTAAAAAAAAAAAAAAAGAAAAGCAGAAAACACCCCAAAGCCATTGCAGTCAAGTTGATTCTGACTCACAGTGTCCCTATAGGACACAGTAAAACTGCCCCATGTGTTTCCAAGGAGAGCCTGGTGGATTCAAACTGCCCACCTTTGGGTTAGCAGCTATAGGTCTTAACCAGTGCTCTGCCAGGGTTTCCTACCGGTAGTGACTGCTACAAATGGTGTGCTTGAAGAATATTTAGTGATAGAACATAAGTGAAGCACATAACTTTGTATAATCCAAATGCCACTTGAAGTGTTTTTGTATGCAGATATGAAAAGACCAATAGGAAATATTAAAACGTTAACAGTGATTGTGTCTGGGTGGGTGGGGTTGCAGGTTGCTTTCATCTGTTATTATTGGGGTGGGGGTTCAGGTTTATGTTGTTTTTTCGATCTGGTCATGTTCAAACAGACATAGGTTTAGAAACATCAGCTCTGCTGTATGCAGGCAGTGCCTGACGTGCAGCGGGGTTCCAATCCAACAGCTCCGTCACAAGTCACTTCTGATATAAGTTGGATACCTCGGGGGTCTTTTTTGTTAACTTTTCATTACTGACACAGCCTGCTCTACGTGTTTTGAACAGTAAATTATAACATTGACCATCGGGGAGTGAACATCTGAGAATAACAGCAGCAGTGTTGTGCAACATTGTATGTTGTCTATATCACCAGCGTGCACAGAACCAGCCCTCAGTGCAGCTGGTGATGACCTGAATATGCTGTGTGCCTTGGCGAGTACCTGTTGAATGCTTGAATTTTGCACATGATTCAAATCCATGGAACAGTGGCAGAGCAGTGGTTAAGATCTCAGCTGCTAGCAAAAAGGTCGGCAGTTGGAGTCTACCAGCTGTTCTTGGAAACCCATGGGCAGCTGTGCTCTGTCCTGTAGGTCTCCGTGAGTTGAAATCAACTCAATGGCAATGTGTTGGTTGGTGTTTTTTTTTTTTTTTTTTTTTGGTTATCAAATCCATTACAAATGAAACCTTCTATCTCTTTATAGTTTTCAGTATTTTCAGGCTTTCTCAGAGTATCTCAGTATTAAAAAACATATGTAAGTATGCCAAAACTTATCAAAGGCTACCTTCTAAGTGTGTGCAGTTTAGCGTGTGACAGTTCTACCTCAGTACATGTGTATGAGAACACCAGCAGATCTTTTTCACTCCCCCACTGTGTCTAGGAGGTTACAAATTCAGGTGGGCATGCTGAAAGGAGCCTGCTTTCTGCAGGGTGGGGGAGTGTAAGCCTTAGCTGTAGTAGGGTCTGCACTTACCAAGATGCAGAGCAACTAGGGTGTGGGTCGGGAGAGGAGAAATTGCTTCTCACCAGAAGACTGGCCACATTTGGGGCGCAGGTGTCATGGCCATTGTTGTTGGGTGAGTGCTTTTCTGGGGATGATGGCTACCAGTGGTAGGGTGAGGAGGTAGAGGAGGGGGATAGTGAACCAGCCTGAGGCCTGGGAGATTTTGTTCTGAGTGTGACCTTATGATGCGGCAAGGTTGGGAAGAAGGTGACCTGGGCAGAGGCGGAGCAAGAGCAGAGGCATAGAGGCACGCGTGCACGCAGCAACTCCATTTAAAGGTTTGGGGTCGGAAGGAGCCACAGGGTATTCAGGGCAAGGGTGTGAGGTGTGAGGACCATGGCAGGATAGCGTCGGGGAGCGGAGGCAGGCTAACCTTGCAGGGACTGAACAGGAGACCAGTGTCTGAGGGGTTGCCAGGGGACATATTCCAGGATGGGCTGGCTCTCTGGAGCCAGGACTCTGTGGTGTGTGACAGCAGGTGGAGTTTGTGGGGTGTTTGGGTTTGAACCCTGAGTTTCCTTCGATAGCTGTGTAACGTCAGAATTCCTTAGTTAGCCTCAGTTTCTTCACCTGCAGAGTGGGGACAGCACCTCTGCCTATTTCAGGTATGTGCTTGATAGGAACCTGAGTGTCACGTGATGCTAGCAGACTGTCCATTACCCTTCTGTGTGGGTGTTCTAACGTGGATTTTCTGACCTTTCAGATTGCCAGTGTCCTGACATCCCAGAGCCCCTCTGTCCTCCTCACTCTGGTAAGTGGTGGGCATCCAGGGATTGGGCAGTAGTTGGGTTAGGAAGCAGCCTGGCCCTACGGAGGTCAAGGTCGTGGGGGGTTGGGAATTGAGAACTGAGAGGCAGAGTATACAGGTTCCCCACCAGCCACTGACACTGTAACAAATAGAAGCCTCTTCTCAGTCAGAATGGCAGAGCGTGCTCAGGACCATGTTCTCAATTCTGGGGTCCCCCCTGGGGTGGACTGTGCCCTGTTGTGAGGCCTCTGTGACAGACCCCACACCCAACCCAAGGTCTCAAACCTCAGACTGGAAGAGGTATTTGTTTCTGGTTAGACCTGTGGGGATTGTCGAGGTAGGGTGGGTGTCCTTTGGTGTCCAGGCTGGGAGGCTGTCCATAATGCATCCTGAGAAGCTGGTCCGTGGTGCCTGCACCCCCTGAGGTGGATGGGCTATGAGGTCCTGGGGTTTGAACCTGGAACTGTGAATGCCCAAGGGCCCAGCCTGGCCTGTAGGCCCGTCAGGCTAAGAAATGAGTCACAGAGCCATACCTTCTTGCTCTTCTTTAACCTTGCAAGTTTGAAATATGAAGCGTGTATTTCATATTTCTCCCATTGTAAGGGAACCCTCTCTTGTTAATCGATTTTTCCAGAAATAGTTTTCCTTAGCACTTCGGCAGTTTCTGTCTTCTACTCCGCTGTTGGATGGCGGAGAAGGAAGGCTGTGTCAGGTGGCTGCTTAGAGAGGGTCTGGTGTGTTGTGTTGTCCTCAGCCATGTGAGTCTACACCGACCTGAAGTTCTTGCGGAGTCAGGGAGGTTTAGGAGGCCTCCCTCTCTGAGGGCAGCAGGTGGTCCCCTGACGCCCTTCTTCAGTCTCCATGCCGGCTGAGTTCCTCGGGGGCCTCACCTCAGTGAGGAGGAGAGGAACGCGATAGAGCTTTGTGGCGGGCTCTGAGACAGGCCCACCCTGCCTGCAGGGGTCCGACTTCTGTCTCTGGAAGGACTGGATCTGACAGTGCTCTTCAGAGAAGGTAATGCTGGTAGGTGGTGCAGAGGGCTAGTGTGTACGGCTGCTAACTGGAAAGTTGGTGGTTTGAGTGCACCCGGAGGTGCCTTGGAAGGAAGGCCTGGTGATCCTCAAAAAAACAGCTATCAGGCACCTCAGGAACTCCACTAATAAAAGACTGCAGTTGATGGTGTAAAGGCCTGGGGGTTCCCCTGGGAGCATGGCCCCTAGACCTGCTGCTGCCCTGCCTGGAAAACATTACTGAGCTCAACCCTTTGGACAGGAATGGACTGGACTCGGGGACACACTGTGGCTCTGTGGTGTGTGTACTTTGTTTCTGTGAATCTGTAGGATATTGCCCTGTTGGCCTCTTACTAGAGGAGAGCGGAGAGGGTGGAGAGGAAGGAGCAGGACATTGTTAAGAGGATATAACATGTATAGAACGGAAAGGAGGAGGGTGCTTTCACCGGGCAAGGAGAGCAGGCAAGGAGCTGTGGATAGGCGGGCTCACAAAATTAAATTGGATTGTACACTTTTACTCAATCACAATAAAAAAAAGAAAAATCAGCCATTGGCAACCCAGCGGGGCGCAGTTCTGCTGCGCACGGGGCCGTCATGCACTGAGGCGAAGCCACAGCAGCTGGCATTGAACGTGTGAGTGTAAAGCCTGTGCCTGAGCAAGAAGACGGGGCAGCCTTGGGAGTGCAGCTTTGTGGAGGGAGTCCCCCAGTCTGCAGCTCTTTAATACAGGCCCCGCCTGTGTTTGCATAGCCTGACTTGGTGCCACCAAGCGCCCAGACCGCCCAGGGAGGGAGGCTTGGGGATCACCTGGGATGCTGTTTGTGGCACCCCTGGTGCCTCCTCTTTCCAGGTTGTAACACGGCTGTGACATGACATTTGCCCCTGAAAGAAAGGAGGGCCTACACTAACACTAAACACTAGTTGCTGCAGAGTTACTTCCGACTCAGGAAGGCCCCGTATGTGGCAGAGGAGAGCTGTGTCCTGTAGGGTTTCCGTTGGCTGATTCTTGAGAGCAGATCACCAGGCGTTTATTCCGTGGCACCTCCAAATAGGCTGCACCCATTTCCTTTCAGTGAACAACTGAGTTCAGTAACCAGCTGCACCACCCTCTGGCATTGCTAGTGTGGAGTTACCCAGCTTGTCAGGGAAAGGCAGGGCGTGGGTCAGCCGACAAGGTCAGGTGTGAGGGGGTCCACACACAGCAGGAGGTCACGTTGTCATGCTCTCTCTCCCTTTCCAGCGTGGCGTCAACACGGACAGTGGCAGTGTCTGCAGGGAGGCCTCCTTCGAGGGCATCAGCAAGTGAGTCCTGGGGCACCCTGTCTGTCTGTCCAGCCTGGCACACTCTGTCACCAACAGGTCTTTCCCAATCTAACAAACTAGGTGTGAAGTGCATGCACACACACATACACACGTGTACACACACATGACTGTGCACATACACACACACATACGCACATGTTGGCATGCACACAGAGGCTTCCAAAAGGACTTAAGTTGAACATTTTGAGGAATATTTAAAAAATATGTTTGCTTTAAATCACTGTGGCTTTTGCTATCAAGAATGGGTGCCTCTCCTGTTGCTCTCAGAGTGGAAACAGCAGGCCCTGCTCAGGGTCTGGGGAGCCTGGCTGGCTGGGTACAGGCAGGGGGCTGTCTCCCTTTGGAGACCTGCTCTGGGTGCTGCCTTTGTGGTTCCTACCATGGCCTTTGACACACAGCTCCTCCCCATCAGTGTCACTGACCTCTGCCAGCCCAGCTCCCAGCAGCGTCCCCTTGGTCTCTGCTGACCCCATCACAGGCAGGAGCCCTTCTCACCTGCCTTCACTCCGCACCGCCAGGCTGACCAGGCAGGAGGGCAGGTGTTGGGCACCGGGAGAGTGGCGGCTCACCTTCCTTGCCACCCTGCACCCCAAGATCCCTGGAGAGTGCTGTCTGCCAGCCACCCATATCCCCAGCGTGTCTGGGGACTGGCCTGGGAGACTGTGGGCCCTGTGTTGCTGGGCTGTTGAGCCCTCAAGGGGAGACATCTGCCCCTGACCCTGAATGCCCAGCTGCTCCCACCGGGATACCCTACAGCTGTGGCATCCTCGGTCATCCTTTGGTGGCCTGATGGGAAATGCCTTATAACTATGTATGAGTCTCAGTCTGGGGAATTGTGCCTGTGTGGGGTGTGGAGGTGATGAGGAAGGATTATGAGCTCATAAATATGTATCACTTCCCCTAGTGGTGAGAGTGATAGGGCCGGGGTGAGGTGAGTCGCACAAATCTCTGCATTCTCTGTGGGGCTTTGCCGGGGCAGCCGTGCCTCCCACACCCGTGCTGGTGCTCCAGCTGGTGGAAAGACTTGGCCGTGGGGCTGCTGGCTCTTCCAGGGGCTGGGGGGTGCGGGCCCCAGCTGGCTGCTCCCTGTCTCGGGCAAGACCTCCCCACGTCCTTCTCGTCCTGTCTAATGCCCTGTTCACCTCTTCTCCTTCTGAACCCTCAAACAGCACTGTGAGACATCTCTGCGGTCCAGTGGGGCCACTCTCCCCACATCGCCTGCTTGGAGTTCTGCCCTGTGGGGCAGGCCCTGAGCTGGAGGCGGTAGTCCTGGGGACTACCTCGCTGTCGGGCCTGGTGGCCATGGGAGGTTTGCTTCCCCGCTGAGCCTCAGTATCCCTGTGTGATGTGGTGTTGCTGGGCTTTGCCATGAGAACTGAGTGCTCCCCCAGAACCTGGCCTGGAGCTGGCACTTCATAAACAGCTGCCCGCAAGCAGACCCCTCCCGGGGCCTCAGTCCCCCATCTGTGCAGGGGGCCCGGTGGACACCTGTATGTCTGACTATGGGATTCTCAGATGTCATGGAGCTGTGGGCGGCTGGCTGGGAGTCCCTTACACACCCTCCTCCATAAGGCATCTGCTGCAGAGAATGCCCTCAGACTCCACGGCCGGGTCGATGGAGGTGTGGCTGGCGTGGTTCAGGAACATGACCCCTGAAAGCAGAGCCCTGTTGTCTGCTTCGTAGCAGGAGGCCATCAGTGCCCCCAGGGACTGCATGACTGCCTTTGGGGCAGCAGGAAGCCGAGGCCTCCTCCCGCACCAGTTGGAGTGTTCCCCCCGTGGACTTCCTGCAGCAGGCAGACCCTGTGTCTGTCCCCTGTTGTTCTTTTGAGCCCCTAAGGCCCCTGCCAGGGACCCAGAGGAGGCTGTGCTCTGCAGACCATCTCCCAGGGAGGCTCTTTTGGAAAGCCAGCACTGCCTGGAGTTGGAACAGTCTCCCCAGGTGCTCAGCTGGCACCTCTGCAGCCTGTGGTCCAGTCTGGTGAGGGGTTGTGTACAGCATGCCCACTCAGCAGAGAGATGGCCGCTTTGTGGGTGAAGGGTGGGTTTCGGGGACCCAGGGCCTCCATTCTGGGCTGCTGGCTGAGTTTTCTGACTTGTTCTAGGTGGGGGCCCTGCCATGTGGCTCTTTACTTTGGGGTCCCCTGGGCTGCTTACGTTGCTCTCCTCCTTGTCCCATGGGGAGCTTGCCTTCTCATGCCTCACTGTGGACCCAGCCCACCGTGTCACCCTTCCGTCAGCTCTGACTAAGGGGCTGCTCTATCGCAGCACCCCACCCTGCAGAACACGGGCACCCACCTTGGACCCCACTTCTGCCTTTAGCCAGTGCCCCCAGCTCCTTCCTTGTAGAGACCAATCATGGTCACTTCTGTATTCCTGAAGTCTGGCTGCCACCCACCCACCTACACTGCAGCCCTTGACTTGGCCCCCTCCTGCTCTTTGTGTCACGCTAGAGCAATCCCTTGTCCCCCAGGGCCACTGTGTCTCAGCTGACCGCGTCCACCTGCCCAGGAGCCTCTCGAGCTGTTGGCTGGGGATGGTAATAGCCTGTGACCTAAGCAACAGGGACCTTGGCTGCCATCCTGCCTGCAGATGCTTGGCTGCTCCTGTCCCTGGCCACTCTTGCTGCCCTAATGAAACGCCTTGCCTCCTGGAGTTTTCTTGAACTGTTGTGGACTTCTCAGCCACACCTCCCCTCTGCATCTTTGGTTGACCTGCCTTCACAGAAGTTTGGCTTTGGCCTCTGTGTGTCCCCATGGGCCATCCCAGGCTGCCTTGACCTAGAAGGGGAAGGAACTTGTGGAGGAACAGTGGCCTTACCTGTCCCAGGTCCAGCTGAGCAGTCAGCCTGTGACTGTCTCTCCAAATGCGGCTTCTTGGTTTGTCTGCTGCATTTGGCCTCATCCTTGGTGGGTTGTGAGTTTCGGCCTGGGATAGCCAGGCCCTCCCTCCTGGGCTCAAGCCTCCCTCAGCCTTTCCAGGTCCAACCTTGTGGGGAGCAGGCAGCATGCCAGGTTTTATAGTGGTGGGGACTGTCATGGATTAGGGGTAGAGGCAGTGGGGCACCAGGCCTGGGGAACCAGAGATGGGATTATGATAGAGCAAAGCCAGCAGGTGGTGACAGTCTGCTCCTGGCCTGGTGCCAACTTTTGGGGGATCTGGCCCAGGTCATGTTGCTGCATCTGGCCTGATTGGAGTGGAGACAGTCCCAGGGAAGGTTTTACAGAAGTGCCAGGCTGGATGTGCGTTCTGGTGCTGGATGGGGTGTGTGGAGGGATGGGGTCAGAGGTCCCAGTGAGGGGATGGTGAGTGCTGGGAAAGGGCTGGGTAGTGCTGGGGCCCAGGGGGAGGTGAGATGGGGCAGATAGTTCTGGAGCAAAGCCGTTATGGCCTGCAGGTTGGGAGCAGAGTCAGACCTGACAAATCTTTATTAGCATCCAAGGCAGCAGGTTTTAGGGCACATTTTCCTAAGAGACCACTTATGAAGGAGTTGGTTTGTTGGGGCCAGGCAGCCTGAGCGCAGGACCCCCCACGCTTTTGAGTTTGTGGAGCAGGAGTGGAGGTCTCTGCTGGCAGGAGACCGTGCCTCTCCGAACAGGAGGGACCCGTGCCTGGGGGCCCCGGGCTGAGGCTGAGTTAGAGGCCTCACCTCAGGCGCTTGTCGGAGAGAGAAATACGGTCGATATTTTACACGAGCTGGTTATTCAGGATAAGGACAAGCATATTTCTTTTCTTTTGGCATTTACTTAAATTGCCTTGCATATTTGAAGACAATTGGTTACAAATTAATTCCATTTAAATAAGCCATTAAATGTGAAGTTTCTGAATATCAGGGTTGGTAATGCAGGAATATTAATATTCAAAGATAGGAATTTTAAAACTCAGGAAGTAGAAGGACATTATTAAAACGAGGTAGTTCCAGCAAAATGCCCATTTATGGCTCAGGAGCCGTGGGTTTCTGGTTACTGTTAACTGGCATGTCAAATTAATATTTAGGATTGGGGCTCTAATTGTGTCCGTGGAAACTTCTTTAAAGGATGCTGAGGAGGTTGGAGTCAGTCCTCGTTCCCCTGCTGGGGATGGCCTTTCTGTGGCCTGGGCTGGGCCTGCCTGCTTCATTGGTGTGGGAACTCCAGGGGTGGTGAGGCCTGCGGTGTTTACACACCATCGGGAGATTATGCTTCTGGGACACTCTCCCACCCTCACAGGTATCAGTGGGCTTTTGTTATTTTTACAAAATTAATACATGTTCGTTGTAGAAAACGCTGACCAAAACAGAGGCAAACACAAGGAATATCTGAAATTCTTTCACCTAGAGTTAGACTTTGTCACCAGCTTAACAGTGAGATAAGTATCTTCTGGATTCTTCTATGTGTCTGAGTGTGTGTCTGTGAGACTTTATTGCTGTATGTGTGTCTTTGTCTAAGTTTACACCTAAGAGTGTCTGCGTCTGCATGTCTGCATTTCTGAGTCTGTTGTGCACGTATCTGTGTCTCTGTGCCTGAGTGTGTGTGTCTGTGTATATGAGGCCTGACAATTAAGTCTGCAGACTTAATTGTTCTAAGTGCTACATACCTGATTGCTGAATGTCACTGTGGTCACCTTAGAAGTACTCCCCTTAAGCTATGCGCTGACATGAGTGCCTAGACCACCCTTCAGAGCAATTTTGGAACTCTTTCTGGAAAGAACATTGCTCACAGTGGCATGGTTGGCAAGTTCACAAACTTAACTGTATACTTGTCTGTGAGGGACGTTTTGCCAGTAAACAAATAACTGGGTTGGAATACCCTCCCTACATACCTGATCTGGCTCCCAATGACTTTTTTCTCTACTGAAAGATTAAGGAAATATTGAAAGGAAGACATTCAGGACATCAAGGGTAATACAGCAACAGCTCTGATGGCCATTCCAGAAATAGAGTTCCCAAACGGCTTTGAAGGGGTGGCCTAGGCACTGGCTTTGGTGCATAGCTTACCAATGAAAGGACTTCGAAGGTGACTAGAATGATATTCAGCAATGAGATATATAGCACTTTTTCTGGGATGAGTTTGTGAACTTCATTGTCAGTCCTTGTATTCATGTGTGTGTCTGTATCTGAGTGTGTATCTGTTGTGCATGTGATCTGTGTGTGTCTCTTGTGCCTGCCTGAGTGTGTGTTTGCCTGCCTAGGTCTGTGTTGTAGGTCCATCAGTTTCTGTTGATGGGCAAGAAGTCAGCTGGCCTGGTGAGGGGGAAAAGGAACTGCCAGAAGAGTGTCCTGATCACCGTGTCACCACGGAGCTGGAGAGCCAGGTTCCCTGACAGGTGGGGGGATTTGGACAGGCATATCCACATCTAGAATCACAGTGCTCTTCCTGGGGGTAGGAGGCCCTCCTTCCTCAGAAGATCCAGTGGGAGGGATCCCCAAAGCGAAAGGAGGCAGAGGAGGAAGGAAGCAGAAGATGTCCACAGTGTGTATGTGATGTGTGTCTGCATACACCCACAGACGTGAGAGCAGGGGCCCTTGTACGGAGCACTTCCTGTGTGCTGGCACTGTCCTGAATCTTTGCCAGGAGGTGCTCTCATGATCCTTACGACTGCATCATGAGGTAGGAGCAATGATCACACCCATTTTACAGATCAGGGCACTGAGGTCCTGAGAGGTTAAGAAACTTGCCCAAGGTCATAGAGCGAATAGGCAGTGGAGCTGGGATTTAAACCCAGGCGTCTGTAGTGTGTGAAGCCAGAGTTCGTACAGTTGTGCTGCTCATGTGTGTGACTGTGATATGCCTGAGAGAAGGAGAGAAGACAGTTTCTGCAAAGTGAACTTCCCGTGTGTGAGGATATCGGCTGGACAGGCCGTTGCTTTTCCTGATGGAGAAATGATACTTGGCAAAACGGGAGGCAGGACCTTTGTTGTCTTAGCTAATGCCTCTTGCTCTTCTGTTCTTGCCTTTGAACAGCCCTGGCTAGCAGCTGTGGAGCACAAATGGGGCTAGGACTCTGTCTGATTAGGTTGACTTTGAATTCAGTAGTCCTGTTTGCAAGACCCCTGATGGTGTAGTGGCTAATGCTACCTCTGCTCAGCCAGAGGGTCAGCAGTTCGAATCCACCAAGTGCTCCTTGGAAACGTTGTAGAGCAGTTCTGCTCTGTCCTGGAGGGTCACTGTAAGTCAGAATCAACTCGAGGCCAGTGAGCGAGCCCTGGTGGTATGGTTTGCAAGGCCTGGTGGCTCAGTGGTTAAGAGCTATGGCTGCTAAGCAAAAGGCTGGCAGTTCAGATCCACAAGGCGCCCGTTGGAAGCTCTGTGAGGTAGTTCTGCTTTGCCCTATAGCATCACTATTAGTTGGATTCAACTTAATGGCAATGTTTTTGCGGGGCGGGGTAGGGTGGGGTTGGAGATAGTGTAGTTAGGAATCCCAAGGGCTTTGAGGATCCGAAATCCTCTCAGCCTGCTGATAATGGCCTTCTCTATTCCCTCCCATGTGTAGTCTGGGGGAAAGTCCAAGCAAACAACCCAGTATTTTCTGGGTGTTTTCAAACTGTGGTGAGTCCTTGGAGAGTCCCCAGTTTGCAGGACAGGAGGTCAGAACCCTGCCCATGCTTGTGTGACATCCTGACCCCAGATGGAGCAGCTCTCTGAACCCAGAAGATTGAAGTCTTGCCAAGACTTCTGTGTGAGGCCTGGACTTTGTGCTGGGCCACGTCTCACTCAGCCGTCTCATCCATAGCTTTAGCTCTGGGTCACACGTCGTTTTGTCATGTCAGGAGTGTGGCCTGACCTGCTGCCTAACCCTTTGGCCCTCTGGGGTCACTTTTTAAATGACATTTATTGTGTTAAAAAGCAGCTTTTGACTTTGTAGTTTTTCCTGTATTTTGTATTTGCCTTTTATTCCAGTGCTGTTTTTAATTTTCTTCTCATTTCTGTAGATTTTGCTTGTTCTAACTTATTGGAAAAGAAAGGGATGTTCTTAGGATGAAAGCTTAGATCATTGATTTTGCGTTCTTTTCTACTGTACATGTTTAAAGCTATAAATTTTCCCCTGCAATTCCTTTTTTAATGTATTTCACAGGTTATGGTATTTTCTTTTGTTATTCATTAAAACATGTCCTAATTTTAATTTCTTTGAATAGTATGTTATTTAGAAGTGCAGTACTTCTGAGGAAACTTTGGTAGCATAGTGGTTAAGTGCTACAGTTACTAACCAAAAGATTGGCAGTTTGAATCTGCCAAGCACTCCTTGGAAACTCTATGGGGCAGTTCTACCTTCTCCTGTAGGGTCACTATGAGTTGGAGTCGATTCAGCGGTAGTGGGTTTAGTTTGGTTTTGAATACTTCTAAACACTTGGGGATTTTATAAATTTCTTCCTGTTACTGATTTCTAGTTTAATTCTATTTTGATCAGTTAATGTTCTCTGTATAACATCAACCCTTTGGAACTGGTTGAAACTTTGAGCCTGTGGTTGTTTCAGAGAAAGTTACCTGTGTACTTGGAAGGAGCATGTGCTCTGCAGTCGTTGACCTTGTGTTTAGTACAAGCTAAGGAAGTCAGGTTGGTTGGTTGTAGTTTTCTTTCTTCTACATCTTTGTGGATTTATGATGATGATGGTGATGAAAATGTGTAATCCAAATCAATTTTGCATACCCACCTATCTGCAACTGCACCTCCTCTCCTCACCGTGTGACAACGCACTCCTGCTTGTCATTCTTCTGGTGTTCTCGAATGAACACCTGTCCCCTCCTCTCTACTCTCTCCACTGCCGTCTCGAAAGAAACTATTAGCACAGCCTCGTATAAACGTATAAAACTAAAGTACACATACGCATGCTCATACTTCTTTACTGATTTCTTTGCTTGCTTGTTCTGTCATTTACTGTGTAGAAGTCTCCAACTAGTCTCTGGAATTTGTCTGTTTGCCCCTTTAGTTCTGTTAGTTTTTCAAAATCAGCTTTATTGAGTATAATTTCTGTGCAATAAAATTCCATTGGTTTTCATAAACAGCTTCATAGAGGTATTCATATACAATGCAATTGATCTATTTAAAGTGCATAATTCAGTGCTTTTTAGTGTGTTCAAAGACTTTCACAAGGAACCTCCTCCTTATTAGAACTCACTTTTTTCCTAACCTTCCAGCACTGGACACCCACAAACCCACTTTCTCTCTGTGTACATTTGACTGTTCTGGGCATTTCATAAAAATGGAATCACATGCTATATGGTCTTTTGTAACTGACTGTTTTCACTTAGCATAATATTTTCAAGGTTCACCCATGTTATAGCGTGTATCAGTATGTCATTTCTTATTGCGAGTCAATATTCCATTGTACGGCTGTATCAGATTTTGTTCGTACATTTATCAGTTCAGGGGCCATGGCTTTCTGGTTACCATTAACTTAAACACTGTCATGGATTGATTTGTGTCTCTCCCAAATATGTCAACTTGACTAGGCCATGATTCCCAGTGTTGTCATCTGGTGTGATTTTCCTATGTGTTATAGATCTTACCTCTGTGATAATCAGGGGAGATTAGTGGCAGTTACGTTAATGAGGCAGGATTCAATCTGCAAGATGAGGTTTGTCATAGGGCAGTCTCCTTTGAGATATAAAGGGGGAGAAGCAAGCAAAGAGATAGAAACAAGAGCCCAGAGAGCAGTGCAGCCTTTGGATGCGGGGTCCCTGTGCTGAGAAGCTGCATGACCTGGGGAGAAGGATGAGAGGACCTTCACTTGAGGCAACAGATGGAGAAAGCCTTCCGTTTGCAGTGTTTCAGTTCTAGGAGCACTAGACAACTAAGACACATATGAAGTTAATATTTAGGGCTGGGTTTCTAGTTATAGCCCTGGAAACCTCTTTGAAGACCAAGGTCCTGTGGAGGTGAGAATCTGCCCCAGTTCCCCCTAGCTAAGAGTGGGGTGGCAGGTCTTTTTGAGCCCTGGATATTCTGTGGTTTCTAACTTTTAGTTACAGTGAATAATGCTGTTAGGAATATTTCCATACAAAACTTGGAGCATGTTTTCATTTCTCTTGAGTATGCCTAGGAGTAGAATTGCTGGGTTCTTTTAAACATTTTGAGGAACTGCCAAATCGTTTTTCCAAGTGGCTGCACCATCTACATTCCCACCAATGTATGGGAACTTCAGTTTCTCCGTATCCTCACCAACACTTGTTATCTTCATTATTATTTTCTAAGTTACAGACATTTACATCTATGTGAAACAATATCTCATTGTAGGTTTGGTTTGCAGATCTCTTGGAAACCCTGATGGCCTAATGGTTAAGAGTTACAGCTGCTAACCCAAAGATCAGCAGTTTGAATCCACCAGCTGTTCCTTGAAACTCTGTGGGGCAGTTTTACTCTGTAGATTCCTAGGAATATTCTGTACATACAGCCATGTCATCAGGGAATAAAGACAGCTTTAACTTTTTCTTTCCAGTCTGCATGCCTTCTATTTTTGCTGGCCTTATTGTTCCAGCTAGAACTTCTAAAACAGCATCAAATGGAACAGGGGTGTAGACATCATTTATGACTTTAGGGGAAAAGCAGTCAATATTTACCAGTTAACTATGACTTGAGCTGTGTAGATTTTTTTAAGATGCCATTTGTCAGATTGGAGAAGTTCTCTTCTTTTCCTAATTCACTTATAGTTCCAAGTTGAATGGATGTTGAATTTTGTCAAATAGTTTTTGTATCTTTTGAGATGATCATCGTTCCCTGCCCTGCCCCCCCACTTAGTGAATTACATTGATTGCCCTTTAATGTTGAATTAATCTTTTTTCCTGAAATAAACCCCATTTGGTCATGATACAGAAAGCATTCAACTGTGTGGTTCATAACATATTGTTAATAACATTATGAAAAATGGAAATTCCAGAATTCTGAAATTGTGCTTATGCAGAACCTGTACATGGATCAGGAGGCAGTCAGTAGAACAGAACAAGGTGACCCCGTGTGGCCCAGAATTGAGACAGATGTGTGGCGGGATTGTATTTTTGCACCTTACCTATTCCATCTGTATGTGGAACACATGATTCAAGAAGCTAGTCTTTATGAGAAAGAAGACCACGCCGGGATTGGAGGAGGACTGATGAACATTCGCTGTGCGCACCACACAGCCCTGCTTGCCGAGAATGAAGACGGACTGAGGCACTTAGCTGGTGAAGGTCAAAGACTGTAGCCTTCAGTATTGAGATGAAATGAGTTCTTCTAAGTGGCCTTTTGTCTTGGTTCTTTGGGAAAAACAGCTTGAGAGATTTTCCTCCTAAACTCTGAGGAATGACTTGTGCGCTAGTTTCCTACCTCCCGGGGTTCCTTTCGCCCAGGTTGATTGCCGTTTCCTCGGTAAGCTGTAAACAGGACGGTTTGATACTTTTTTGTCAAGTCCTGGGTGGCAGCCTGCACTGTGATTAGGATGCACCTTGCAGGAACTGGTCAGTAGGTTATGCAAATGAAGTGTCTGTGGCTTACTATGTAAATGAAATGTGTGTGGCCTCTCCAGAGGATGGAGGCCTGGCCAAGGTGAGGCTTGTCTTCAGGGCCCCCAGAGGAGCTGAGAGAGCTGTCCTGCACTAAAAAGGGAGACTTTACCTACCTGCTTATGGATCCTGATCCCAATTTGTAGCCTTTTGATCCTGATCCCGAATTGTAGCCTGTTGTTTCCTTACTGTAACTGTTTCCACTTAACTGTAAGTAGAGGTCCTGGGGGAGCAGTGTTTCATTGTTCAGCTGCTAACAGAAAGGTCAGCAGTCCCCACCCCGCAGCCACCCCGCAGGAGGAGGATGCAGCAGCTGGCTTGGGTAGCGATGACAGCATTGGCAGCCTGTGAGGCAGCTGGACTCTGCGCTGGGCGTCCGAGTCGTCCTGATGGCAGTGTTTTCGCTCACGGCTGTGGTGCATGGTCTCTGGGTTCTGTCTGGCTATTACAAAGGCTCATCAAACCCAACTGAGATGTAGAAAGTACCGGGGGAGGGATGAGTGGTGTCAGAATTAGTAAAAGATTGGAGAGTGGAGGCATGTCAGACCTCTACCTCATAGGGCCCAATTTGGGGCTAATCTTGATTCTTCTTGTTAAGTCCTGTTGAGTCCCTACTAACTCAAGTGACCCTCCGTGCAAAAAAACAAAACACTGCTTGGTTCTTATACCTGAATCCACTGTCACAGTCACTGTGTCCGTCCATTTCACTGAGAGTCTTCCTCTGTCTTGGTGACCCTCTACTTTACCCAGCAGGTGTCCTTCTCCGGGTACTGATACTTACTGATGGCATGTCCAAAGTATGTGGGACATAGTCTCACCACCTTTGCTTTGAAGGAGCATTCTGGTTGTACTTCTTCTAGGATTCGTTTGTTCTTTTGACAGTCCATGGTGTGTTCAGTATCCTTCACCAACACCATAATTCAAAGGCATCAATTCTTTTTTTGGACTTCCTTAATTTATTGTCCAGCTTTCTTATGCATATGAGGTGATTGAAAACTTTGTGGCCTGGATCAGGGCACACTTGAGTCTTCAGAATGACATCTTTGCCTTTCAGCACTTTAAAGAGTTTTGATAATAATGATTCTTACTGTCCGCATTGAAGTTAGGTTGTGACACTAGCCTCACTACCACTCCCACCATTTTTCAAGGATCGATTAAACCTGAGTTTAATGAAAACCCTCACAGCTGGACTGATAACAGCATGATAAATGGTGAAGAAAGTGCACTTGTTAAGGTTTGTGTCCAGCTTGGATCAACAATCAATGCCCGTGAAAGCAGCAATCAAGAAATCGAATGACGTTTCGGGCAGATCTGCTGTGAAAGACTTCTTTAAAATTTTACAAAGCAAAGATGTGACTTGATGATGGGTATGCGCCTGACTCAAGCCTTGGTATTATTCCCTTCTGTGCCTGGAGTCCTGGTGGTGCAGTGGTGAAGAGCTCAGCTGCTCATCAAAAGGTCAATGACAATATATCACTAGATTTGATTTGTAAGGATTTTAAGGATTTTTTTAGTGTACTATATGAGGGATATTGGTCGATTATTTTCTTGTTTGCTCACTTGTAATGTCTGTATTGTTTTGGTATAAGAGTAAATAAAGCTGACACCATAAAAAGTTGGGATGGGTTCCCTTCACCTCAGTTTTCTAAAGGAGCTTGTGTAAGATTGGTATTGTTTATTCCTTAAATATATGATAAAGTTGATTAATGAATCCACCTGGGCTGGGATTTTTCTCTGTGGGAAGATTTTTAAAATTTTTAATACAAAGTTATTCCATTTTTTTGTTTATTGTGTAAATCTTGGTAATTTGTCTTTCAAAGATTTGCCAGTGTTATCTAAGTTGTCAAATTTATTGTCATAAAATTTAGGATATCATTATGTCCTAAATGTCTGTAAGATTTGTGGAAATACCCCTATTTTATTCCTGATATCCGTAATATATCCCTTTTTTCCCTTAGTCTAGTTAGAGCTTTGTCAGTTCCACTCCCTGCCGGCCATCTCTTCAGAGAACCAAATTTTGGTTACATTTGTTTTCTCTACAGCTTTTTTACCTTATATTCATTGATTTTTCTTTTTCTTTTTCTTTTTATCTTTATTGAATTTTTCCTTCTAACCACTTTGGGGTTATTTTGTTTCTAAATCTTAAGGTAGAAGTTTAGAGTACTGATTTTTAGACTTTTTTAACATAAGTATTTAAAGCTATAAATTTGAAGTAGTGCAGCATTCCACAAATTTTGATACATTGTGTTAAGAATATATGCATATTTAAAATTTTCCCCTGTTAAATTTAAATTTTTTGGAATTTTCCAGATGTCTTCTCTTGGTGACTAGTTTAATTGCATGATTATCAGAGAGAATACTTTTTATCATGTCAGTACTTTAAAATGTGTTAAGACTTTTTTTATGACTGACCTTAGGGTCAGTCCTGCCACGTGTTTCATTTGCACTTGAAAAAAGTGTGCATTCTTCTCTTGTGTTACACTGGTCCTACAACACAACAGTAGAATAGGGTCACTGCGAGTCAGAATTGACTTGACAGCAGTGGGTTTTGTTTGGTTTGGTTTGGTTGTGTTATGTTTTACATGTATTTGCATATATATGTCTAGTGGATTAAGTTGGTAGTGTCTTCTGTGTCTTAAAGATAATTTTGTCTACTTTTTTATTGGCTATTGAGAAAGTTTTGAAATGTTCACCTCTAATTGTGTCAGTTTTGCTTCATCTGTTTGATGCTTTGTTATTAGGTGCATACAGATTTAGGATTTTATGGGGTTTTTTGATGAATTGACCCTTTTATCATGACACATATGCCTATTGTTTTTTGTAATACTATCTCTGTTGATGTCCGCTTTGATGGTAATACATTTACCCCATAGTTTTCTTATGCTTAGTGTTTGTGGGAAATATCTTTTGCATCTTTCTATTTTTACCAATCTTTATTTTTACATTCAAAGTACATCTCTTAAAGGCAGAGTGTACTTGGGTCTTGGTTTTTTGTTTTGTTTTGTTTTTCCTTAACCAACTCTAACAGTCCTTGGCTTTTAATTGAAGTGTTTAGGTCAGTATTACTGGGATTGTATTTAAATACACTATTTGTTATTTTGTGTTTGTTCCCTTTCTTTTTTCGGTCCTCGTTTTTCTTTCCAACCTGTTTTGGGATTAAGTATTTTTCAGTATTCCATTTTATGTCCTCTCCTGCTTATTAGGAAACCCCGGTGGCGTAGTGGTTAAGTGCTACAACTGCTGACCAAAAAGTCAGTAGTTCAGATTCACCAAGTGCTTCTTGGAAACTCTATGGCGCAGTTCTGCTCTGTCTTACAGGGTTGCTATGAATTGAAATTGACTTAATGGAAATTGGCTTGGTTTGTTGAGTTACTACTTAGGAGGTTTGTCTTTTCGGTTTTATTTATTCTTTGTTTTAGTGGTTGCTTAGTTTACAGTATGTATCTATAACTTACCACCGTCTCCCTCCAAATTGCATACCACTTCACCTGTAATGTAAAAACCTTACAACAGCTTTCTGGCAGTGGCTTAACTTTTTTTATGTTCTTCTGTCCTTTGTGTGGGAAACACGAGTGATGTCGTGGTTAAGGGCTACAGCTGCTAACGAAAAAGTCGGCCGTTCGAATCCGTCAGCTGCTCCTTTTGTTGCGTTTTTCTCTGCATGTGTTACATCGCAGACAATATATTGTTATTTTAGCTTTAAATAGTCGAGTATCCTGAGTGTTAATATTGCTTATCTTTGTTTCCGTGTATATCAAGTATCTTTTAACCCCCACTGGTTGCTTAAGATTTTCTCTTTGCCATGTTTTTCAGCAATTTGATTGTGTTGTGCCTGTGGTGATTTTCTTTGCTTGGGGTTTGTTGGGTTTGTTAGTGGTTGATAGTTTTCATCAAACATGGAAATTTTTTTAAAAAAAATACATTTTATTGTGATTTAACTACAAATTTACAATCCATGTCAGTTTGCCTGTAACACCTGGAACTCATGCCCCTGTTCTGCTCTAGCTGCTGTCCCTCTCTTCCCTCCCCTCCCCTCCGATGCTCCCTCCACGCTGCCTGGTCCGCTTCAGGAGACAGTCAGCAGGCCGTCTGCAGGCCAGGGGGCTATGGAGTTAAAGACTGGGGCCCTCTTGTTCTTGGTGTGTGTGACTTATATGAGGCATTTCTTTCGGGGAGATAGTAGACCATTGAACTAATGGATTTTATTTGCCTTCTCCCCCCGTAGGTTCAATGTCAACAACGCCATTCTTCACCCTGAGATTGTGGAGTGGTAAGTATGGCCTGTGGCCACCTTCTCTGTTCCGTGTCCTCAGGGAGGTCAGACACCCAGCAGTTCGCACCCCACCATCTCCCAGACCCCCTCAGATGAGCTGGACCTCTCCCCACCCCTTCTGCTTTGTATTTCTTTTTTGTTGGTTGGTTGTTTCTTTTTTTTAAAAAAAGGGTATGAGTCACTTGAATGTCAGTTAAATTTCTTTCCCTCTTTTATCTTTTCCTTTATTTTCAGTCTTTTAAAAAATCCTGCTGCAAGTAAGCCTAGCTAAGTAGGGAATGAAGAGACTAAAAGCAGATGTCACACACAGTCCGTTTACTGTGGTTGGTGGCTGTCCGCTGATTTGACTCACAGTGACCCCTGTGTGCAGAGTAAAAGCAGACGTCACACACAGTCCCTTTACCGGGGTTGGTGGCTGTCTTGTTGATTCTGACTCGCAGAGTGTGCAAAGGGGAGTTACTCCATAGGGTTTTCAAGGCTGTGTGACGTTTTAGAAGTAGATCACAGGGCCTGTCTTCTGAGATGCCTCTGGGTGGCTTCAAACTGCTAACCTACTGGCTGACAGTCGAGCGCTTGATTGTTCACACTACCCGGACTCCTTCACTAGGGAGGTGAACGTTGTCTCCCCAAGTCACACGTGTGCCTAGTATGGCGTCCTGTGACATGCTTCTGTCACCGGGTTTCTTCCTTGGTGATATGGACAGCCTTACCTACAGTGTGACCGGGGTCTGTGAAATGGCCCTGCAGCGAAACTTTTTCAGATTGGGGGTCACCTCTGGGCTTGGATTCCCCCAGCTCTGACATGCCACTAATTTTCTTCTTGAGCCATCAGGGTTGGTCTTTTATGGCCCCAAGCTGTTTCTGTGTCAGTGCCCACACTCAGAAGACTGCAGGGCCTTGGCTGAGTCACTGCCTGACAGAGTGAGATGCAGACTTTGTGCGTCATATCCTGTTTCCACTGACCACATTCTTCTTCTTCCCAGTTTCACGATCAAACCTCTACTTGGTGTTGGAGTTTGGGGACACTGCATCTTGAAGGATAAGGAGTTGTTGGCTGGTGTCTCTCGGGGACGTGAGGGAGATGGACAGTCATCTAGGCTGAGGAACAAGTTCTCAGAAGTTGGAAACAAGAGAAAGGGTGGTGGCCTCGTGTGGGCGGTGGAAGCCCTTGAGGTGGGACCTGAGAACCATCAGAAAGGCAGACGGGGCTGGCCTTGGTATGGCTTTGATTTGGGGTATCCAGGAAACAACAGGACGACTTCGAAGTCTGTCATAAGGATGGTAGGGTCCGGTTTTCATTTTTCAAAATCGTTTTGACCTCAATATGGGGAGTCCATTGTAGGAGACCAGAGGTAGGGACAGGTTAGGGGGCTGCTGCAGAGTCCAGGCGAAAGAGGTGGCCCAGAATAAAGCTCCCGGTGTGGAACTAGCTGTGGTGGTTGATGGAGGGTAGAGTTGAAGGTGACTCGGGATCTCTGTGGGTGGTGCCATCACTGGGATGAGGAAGACTGGGGGACAGGCAGGTGCAGTGGCCAATCAGGAAGGTGTCAGGAGTGTGTGGAGTGTGAGGAGCTGTTGGTGGGAGACAGATAGTCCTGAGGGGATGACCTGAGGGGCCGTCAAGAGGGCCACTACTGACCCTCGGGAGAGTTTGAGGGTAAGTGGTCCTTTGTAACCCTGTGAGCGGTGCTCCCAGCCCAGTGTTGGCTGGGGCTAGACACATGTGAGGTGAGGGCCTGAATTCAGGTTCACAGCTGCCCCTTTTTGTTTTTGGAAAGATATGGATGGCTGGCCCACCAAAGCCTCAGATGGCAGAAAAGTAAACTGTGGGGACTCAGGCCTGTGTGTACGCTTCGTGTAGGACACTCCTCGTGGTCGTTTATAGTGAATGTCTTGGAGACCAGGGCAGGGTCACACACGCCAGCATCTCCTAAGGGATAAATTATTAGCTCATGACTTGGAACAAGTGCGCTTTAATTCTAGTGACATTTCCAAGGCTCTGAGGTGAATTTAGAGTTCATTTAAGATCCCCTAACTTCATTAAAGCGAGCAGCAAGAGGGGACTTACTGGCATTTGATGGGATTAGAAATGTCACATTGTCCTTGCTGCCTCAGGGGTGTGTTTCATGGCATGGGTCCTGGTGGGTCTAGTGACTGCAGTCAGTCGGTGGTGAGGTCCACTGTGTCCCTGAGTCACTCTGTGGAGCCCACTGTGCTCCTGGGGCACTCTGGAGGGTCCACTATGTCCCTAAGTCACACTGTGGGGTCCGCTGCCTTCCTGAATCACTCTGTGGGGTAGTTATAGGGTCACTGTGAGTTTAGGTTTTTTGAGTGATTGAAGTAAGATTCTGGGAGACACAGCGGCAGGTCTTTTCTGCCTGCAGGAGGGGGTGGGCTTTCTATCAGTCCATCAATGGATCCCTGCTTCCTGTTATCTTTACCACCCGCTTCCCCAGGCCCTGTGGAGGGAAGCCACTTAGAACTCACTGCTGTCAACAGTTCCAATTCATAGCCACCTCGTAAGACAGGGTGGAACACCCCATAGGGTTTCCAAGGAGCGTGTGGTGAATAACTGCCAGCCTCTCGGTAGCAGGCCAGCTCTTAACCACTGTGCCACCAGGGCTCGTCAGCCACTTAGAGGCAGTGGGAAGACTGTGGGTTTGGGCCCCAGACTCGTCTGAATTCCAGCCCCTGCCCAACCCGCTTGAGGAGTCAGCGTTTCTGAGCGTCGTCGCCTTCAAATGGGGCGAGAGGCAGAGCCGGCGCCCAGTGTGGGCTGATGGGCCACAGCGCCTCCTGCTGGTGTCTTGGGGGAGAGCACAAACCATGACTGACACAGCGGAAGTACACTGACCGTCATCCTTGGCGAGTTCCGGTGTGCCAGGTAGCGCACTAACCACTGAACACGCCACCTGGCCACCTGGTCTAAAGAGGTGTTTCATTCCTGTTGTGAGGGCGATGCTCTGATTACCCCCAGGCTATAGACTAAGGTGAGGCTCGGGAGATGCGTGATTTGCCCAAGGTATAGGACTCCAGGCCAGCTTGATGGCCCCAGGGGCTGTAGCCGTGCTGCCCTTGGCAGCTCTGAGGAGCTCCCTGAAGGCTGGGGGTTCATCCCTTCCCTCAGCTCGCAGTGAACCCCACTGGACGTACAGGTGGTCAGAACCCTTGGCGCGGATCTTGCGTTGAGGCCAGCATGGAGCGTGATGTGGGGTTGGTGCTTGTGGCTGTGTTTCTTTTGACACCACACACCATCACCCACATGTCCCCTGGCTCCTGGTGTCACCTGGGCTGGGATGAGCATTCCTCCCAGAGCCTTCAGGTCAAGAGACAGCAGACAGCCTCCGCTAGTGCAGAGAAGCTTCCTTTCTCATTTCTGTTCGGGTGACATTCATTTCCTTTGTGTATTTGTTTTATTGTTTTCCATTCTCTCAAGCAGTGCCTTTTTGATTTCCTGTAAATCCTTCTATAATCATACTCTTCCCCACAAACGTGAGATTATAACTGATACTTTCTTGTCTTGTGCTGGGTATCGCAGTTTGAATGCGAAGGTCAAAAGTTGAAATTTAATAAGAGTCACACGTCGCACTTCCGTATCTTAGTCTGTGGTTCCACTTTGCTGTTTTGCAGATGATTAAATTGATCCGAAGGTAAGATAGGAAATAAAGAGGAGATACATTCATGCTGCGTAATAGCCTGGTGCCTTGGGTTTCGGTTAAGTGCCTCTGGAAGCCCCAGAGTAGTGGAAGCAGGTCTGCAGTTGCCGTGTGTATTCTTGGGTTTTAAGTGAGACCGTGCTAAATTGACTCAGCTTCCATTTTTGAAGCTGTTAATTACACAGAGTGTAAGTGTCCCGTGTGTATTCATTAGGCAGTGGGGTGACATCTATTTCTACTCCCCTGCCTGTCTGTGACCGCAGGAGATGGTGAGGACAGATGGTTTAGGGGCAGAAATGCACCAAGGTCTTGCATCCCGGGTACCGTGTCCCAAATTAGAAAAGCTACGTAGATAATGACCTAGATTCTGGTACGTGCACGGCAAGGATTCTGGTAGGATTGCTTCTCTTTTGTCTACTGATGAATAGCCATGTAACCTGAAGTTAGCCTAGAAAACTAAGTAGAAAGTGGGATTCTTAGGGCACAGTGAGTCCCTGAGATGTCACCATCTGCCAGAAGACAGGGAATGCCATGTGGGGGAGCCTCAGGCAGTGGAGAAGGAATAGCCAGGCTGAGGCTGGGGTGGGGGTCCCCTGTGCCACTGTGCCTGCAGCTGCCTGTCTGTCCCCAGGCAGATCCCAGGCACAGGTTAACTCACAACTGAATTCTCTTCATGACTTGGATTCTTCAAGAGGACTTACAGATCGAGCCTCCTGAGGATAAATCGTTTCAGCCGGCTCTTTTCTTTTGGTCCCTCCTGTTATGGGATTTGTATCCTTTGTGTCACCAGGTCACAGGCTGTGGAAGGAATGGTTGCAGGGGTCCTGCGGTAGGGAATCCCTGCCTCCCTGGCTCCCACAGAACAACCCCTGCACATTCATTTCCAGGAGAGATGGAACGCCTGTCCCTTTAAATGGGTTTTGTGCACCACGCTGCCGTTTTTATGCTTGAAGACAGAATTTGGAGATACTTCATCCTGTCTTGCTACTATTTTAATCAGTGGACCATTCAGGCCTCGGTTAATTGATGTCTTAATCCTGGTTTTAACGCCCTGAGGCAGTTTTGTGACCTGTGAATATTTATAAAAAAAGATTGAACAAATAAATTTCTGCCCAGGCCTGTCAGAGGACACTAGGGTCTGGGGTGGGCCTTGGAGTGCCTACCTCCTTGCCCTCCCCCAGGTTCGTCTCGCTGCCTCTCTGTTTGAGCATCCACTTGGGTGGTGATGCTTATGTGCAGGGCTGTGACCCAGACACTGGGCGTGAGTCTGTGCAGCACTCCCATCTCCCAGGTACATGGTGGTGCTCACAGGCAGAGCTGTGACAGGGTGACTGTGTATGAGCCTGTGTGTGACCACCCCATTCAGGGTGATGGTGCTCATGGGCAGGGCTGTGGCTCCCCAGACACTCAGGGTCGTGATGCTCCCAGGCAGCACTGTGACCGGGGCACTGTGTATGAGCCTGTGCGATACTCACGTCTCCCAGACATTCATGGTGGTGGTGCTCACAGGCAGGGCTAGCGCTCCCTGGCGTGCACGGTGATGCTCGTGGGCAGGGCTGTGACCGGGACACTGAGTATGAACCTGTGCAGTGCTCACATCCCCTAGACACTTGGCAGGTACCCCGGCTTCCTGATCAAGATGCCTGAGCTGTCCATGCTTGGACCTTGTACATGGTTTCAGTGTTGTAGAGGCTGTGGCCTCTGACCTCTCCAGGAGGCCATCAATTCTATACAAGTCATGTTCCTGATCTCCACTAGCATTTCCTTCAGAGCAGACTTTTCAAGGACTGAGCCTTTGTGTTGCCCAGAGTCCCTCATTCCAGAGGCTGGTGGAGCTGCAGAGGCTGGGTATAATAGTTATCTAGTGCTGCTGTAATAGAAATACCATAAATAAGAGGATTAAACAGACAAATTTATTTTCTAACAGTTTAGAAGGCTAGAAGTCTGAATTCAGGGCACTGGCTCTAGAGGAAAGCTTTTTCTCTTTCTTGATATAGGAGGAAGGCCCTCCTGTCTTCTGAGTTTCTGCTTCTGGCCAGTCCTCACTGAGACTGGCATTTGCTGCTTCCTTATGCATGTTTAATCTCTTTTATGTATCAAAAGAGATTGACTCAGAACACGCTCCATACTATTCAGGTCTTTAACATAACAGACGTAACCCATTCACAAATGGAATTATAACCGCAAGCATAAACCAATTACTGTGGATTCCAGTTCATAGCAACCCTATAGGACAGAGCGGAACTGGCCCCATAAAGATTCCAAGGAGCAGCTGGTAGACTCGAACTGCCAACCTTTTGGTTAGCAGCTGAGCTCCTAAACACTGTGCAGCCAGGCCACTGCTGCAGGCCTAGAGGTTTGGGATGACAGTGTCTGTTTTGGGGGGACATGGTTGAATCCATAGCAGCAGACCTGGATAGAATCCCTTTTACTTGCCTTTGGGGGCTCAAGAATAGCAGAAATAGCCTCATCAGGCTCAAAGAAGTGAATTCTGCCAGACAATAGGGAGAAACAGTGCAGAATTCTGCTGGACAATAAGGTGAAACAGTGCGGAATGCTAGCAAGTCTTGTTTTCTGCAGCATCTTAACCACAGTTTCTGGCCTTTGTGGTCATGGGGATAACTGGGTCAGGCTGAGATGCTGGCCTGGGTGAGACTTCAGGCCCAGAGCCTCCTGTGGACAATTGGCTAAGCCAGCACACAGCAGATGTCTATTTTCAGGGCCTTTAAAGCTTCGATTCAAATAGGACAGGCCAGAGCCCAGCCAAGCCAGCTGCGTGGGAGAGCTGCCTTGGTGGACACTGTGTCCTGCTTTGGTTCAATTTTTTGTTGTTGTAGTTTTTAATGTAACTTTCTAGAAAAAGAAGTTCTGGGTAAACCAGCTAGAGGCCCAGTTTCTCACCTTACCCAAAGTAAAATTGTAAAAGAGAGCAGGACTCTGGGTGCCGATTGCTGAAAGCGCTTTTAGTTTTTGATGAAAAGAAAACAAGATTTGAAAGCAGAGTCTTCTTTGGACTGATGGACATCAGTTTCCCAGCCTTACCTTCAGAAGCAGGCTGGATGGGATGGGCAGGCCGCTGGAGGCAGACCAGATGGGCTGCAGAGGGGAGGCTAGAAAGAGGGCTTGAGAGCCTGGGCTCTGAGCCAACTCTAGGGCTTAAACCTACCCTGTCTCCCCTACTTGTTGGCCTGTGGCAGAGCTGAGGTGGTCATAGTTGGCTGCTCATAGTTGGAGGGGGTGACTTGTGCACCTTCCACTGCTCTTGAATGGCCAAACTAAACAGCACCCCTCAGTGACCTGGTGAGCTCCCCCAGGGTGGGAGCGGGTGGTGGTGGTGGTAGAGGAAGCCTCTTTTTTTCTTTCTGAAATGAGACCATTCATTTTCCTTGTTAGAAATAAACTGTTTTCCAGCTTTGGCGCAGTGTGCAGGTCAAAACAAACAAAAACAAACCCAAAGCCATGGAATTGATTCCAGTTCATAATGACCCTATAGGACAGAGCAGAACTGCCCATGGAATTTCTGAGAAGTGCCTGGTATATTCAAAGAGCCGGCCTTTTTGTTAGCAGCCATAGCTTTTAACCAATAATGTCACCACTGTTTCCAGATATTTATAACTAATGGTTACTGGTTCCTGCCTGTCCACTCTGGACAGTGACTGTTCTGGCAATAGGGTCCTGCCCTCCAGGGCTCTGGCATTTTCGGGAGACTTAAATAAGAGATGACAAAGGTGTTAGCTCCCCAAGGATTCCTGTGGATTGCCAGGGAATTTAGAGGGAGGATTTAGCCTGGAGCGTGGTGGGGGGTGGAAGGAGCCCCTCTCTGCACCTGGAGAAAGGTGTGTTTAAGACAGGGCCAGAGGGTGCAGAGTCAGGTGACCAAGAGCAGGGGCCGGTGCCAGGCTGAGGCTGGAGGGGAGGGTGGCGTGAGTGGTGGGGTCAGGCAGGCACCTGGAGGGTCTCCCAGGTAATTTGTTGTCAGGTGCCATGGAGTCGGCCACTGATTCATGGTGACCCCGTGCACAAGGGAAGGAAACACCACCGAGTCCTGTGTACCCCGAGATGTTTGCAGGTTGTTATTGCTGTAATGTCATTGGCTAATTTTCGGCAGTAGATTGCCAGGTCTTTCTTCCTT
Organism: Heterohyrax brucei; assembly: GCA_028571685.1. Lineage (NCBI taxonomy): Eukaryota > Metazoa > Chordata > Mammalia > Hyracoidea > Procaviidae > Heterohyrax > Heterohyrax brucei. The sequence goes on from CM053161.1 coordinate 74,075,760, forward strand.
GTCTTAGTCTGGAAGCTCTGCGGCAACTTGCTCAGCATCCTAGCAACACACCAGCCTCCCCTGACAGGTAGGTGGGGGCTGCACAGGAAGTGCTTTGGCCAGGAATCAAGCTGGTCTCCTGCCCGGAAGGTGACGATGCTCCCCTTGAGCCCCCATTGCTCTCGCTAGTCACGGGGTCATGTTTTATAGTCAATTTTTTTATTGTACTTTAGACCCAGATTTACAGAACAAATTAGTCTCTCATTAAGCAGTACATGTATTGTTTTATGACCTTGGTTAGCAACGCCACAGCAGATCAATACTTTCCCTTCTCAACCTCAGGTTCTCTCTCCCCAGCCTTTCTGTGCCCTCCTGCCTTCTAGTCCTTGCCCTTGGGCTGGCGTGTCCCCATAGTCTCCTTTTGTCTTGTGGGCCTGTCCAGCCTTTGGCTGAAGGGTGAACCTCAGGAGTGAATTCATTACCGAGCTAAAAGGGTGTCTAGGGGCCTCACTCTCAGGGTTTCTCCAATCTCTATCAGGCCAGCAAGTCAGGTCTGTCTTTTTGAGTTAGAATTTTGTTCAGCATTTCTCTCCAGCTCACATGGCATAGTGTTTTAACTTGATCCCGAGGAGACCTAGATGCCACTGAAAGCTTGATCTAATTTGCATTTTTTTAAGATCCCCGACAGTGGCTACAGCAGTGGGCTCAAGTGTAACAGTGATTGGGGGCATGGCACAGGACCAGGCAGTGTTTCATTCTGTTGTACACAGGGTCGCTGTGAGTCAGAACCAGTTTGATGGCACCCGAGAATGACAACGGAGATCCCAGTTGCTGTCAGGGAGTGGGCAGGCCTGAGGCTGGAGGCTAGTGAAAGCCAGAGAAGTTGTTTGAGCTTGAGAGAGATGAAGAGACTGGAGGGAGACCGGCCACTGACTGGATATGGGGAGTGACGGCGGCTGAGAGGGACTGCCCAGGGTGTCCCCCAGGTCTCTGTTTGAAGCAGCAGGGTGGGGCACAGTAGGGGTTGCTGTTGGGCTAAGCCAGAGGGGCCTGAGTGACCCTGAGGCCTGAAGAGGAGGACCACCTGTCAGGGGAGGCTGAGGAGCAACTGGAGAGAGAAGAGGAAAGCCAGCCGGGCTCCAGGGAGTCCCTGGGAGGAAGCAGGAGGACCTCTGGAGGTGCAGGAGGACCTGCTGGGAGGTGGCCATGCAGAGAGGAGGCCTGGGGAGGGGCGGGGCTGAAGTGAGAACCAGGGAGAGTGGAAGGGGACTAAAAAGTAGAAGCCGCCCCCCTGCTTCATCCCAAAGGCAAGGACGGTTAATGGTTTCCTTTCAGGAAGAGTGGCCATGTGGCAGGCCAAAGGCTGTCGCTGCCCAAGGAGGAGGAGAGGAGAGGTGGGGGGGGGTTGGTTTACTTAGAAGAGAAGCCACCTCCCCATTAATGAGGGAGGCGTAGGAGGCTGGGAGTACTGGGGTACAGCTTTAATGTAGAGAACACCCCTCCCTTGTGTGGGGATGGGGCAGGGGGGTGCAGGAAAGGGGAGGAGGTAGAGGAACAGGTGGGGGACAAGAGGCAGTGTGTGTCCACCTGCCTGCCCAGTGGCCCCACCTGCCCGCCCGCTTGCCCTGCATGCCTGCACAACGACCCTGTGTTCTCTGTGAAATAAATGAGCTCATCCTCCTGCCAGGTAGGTGACGGGAGTGTAGGGGCCTGCAGCGGGGGGTGGAGAGCTCAGGAAGGTGGAGAAAGTTGAGGCTGTGGCAGAACCAGGGCCCATGAGGAGGCCCCGTTGAGGCTGGTGACAAGGAGACTTCTGTGCCCGTTCACCCAGCTGTGTGATTCCCCCAGCTGTGCCCAGTGAGCTGGGAGCAGGCCCAGAGCAGCAAGCAGAGTTCCTGTCATTGGCCTGAGTATTTGGCCAAGCCTCTGCGAGCAGGTTGGCACAGGGCCTCAGAGTCTCCAGTATCTGCCCCAGTGACGAGGGACAGGCCAGAATCTCAGCTGAGAAGAGTCAGAGGAGGACACTGCCCAGGACGAGCCAGGGCAGGCAGGGATGGGCAGGGGCTATGCTGACTCACCCCGCCCAGCACTGGAGTCCCTTGCCCACCAGGGAGTGAGGCGGGTGCCCTGTTGTCCTGAGGTGGACACAGATGGCACCTTTGTGATGAGAAACAGCACACTGTTAGGCTTCAGGTTCTGCTTCCTCACAGAGAAAGGACTTTGATTTTTTGAAAAAGCCCTGCTGGGCTTGTGGGCACGTGTTTTCCCCTTTCCTCAGAAGGTCTTAGGAAGGCAGGCATCACTCCACTTCCCAGGGACAGGTGACTGGCCCTCCGCTGCAGGGCATCAGGGAGCTGGTGTGAAGTAGTGGCCAGCTGGGCTGCTTCTGCAGAAGTACCTGAGAATTCGCTGCCCTGATGGAGGTGGGGGAGAGGTCCAGGCGGTTCCTCAGAGGACCCCCTGGGTGGCCCCCCAGCCCTGCACTGCCTGCTGCCAGATCCCTGTTCTCCCAGCAGGGTGCATCTGGGTGGGCCCTCTGGGTGGGCTGAGGACAGCCAGTAAGTGTGCGAGCCTGTAGAGAGGGTGAGGGGCGCACCCTGTCCTCAGGTCAGGCACTGACCTGCCTGCATCACGGTCCAGCTGGGCAGGTTCTAAGAATGTCACTGCAGAGCTGGGTCACCTTTAGGAAAGGTCAGAGCTGGCTGTCCAGATGCTCCAAGGACACTTTCTTTTGTCACTTTTTTTTATTGTGATTGAGTGAAAATTTACAATCTAAGTCAATTTTCCACCTAAAACCCAGTTACCCACATCGCTGTAACTCTCTCTGCTCTCCTCTCCCCGTGACAGCACACTCTTCAATTCCAGGGTCTGCTCAGCCAACACTGTCGCCCCCTCCTCTCCACTCTCTCCTTACCCCTCTAAAAAGAAACCAGTAGGACAGCCCCATATATATATATTAAACCATAAAACACACATACCACCTGCATCACCCTGTGTCCCCAAGTCCAGTCCATTCTTTGAAGTATTGCCTTCAGGTCTGGACCAGCAGCAAGTCTAGGGTCCATGATCTCTGGGGACCCTCCAGGCTGTGGGACCATCAATTCTGGTCTTTTAATACAGTCCTAGATCTGCACACCCCTTTTTCTCTTGTTATGTCAGAAACTCTACATTGTATCCCCTATCAGGGGTCTCTTTGGTGGTGGCCGGGCACCATCTCGTTCTTCTAGTCCCATGCTGATGTAGTCTCTCAGTCACATGGGTCCTGCTGTCTCCTAGGCGTGGTTTTCCACGCTGTTTCCAAGGACACTTTCTGTTGCAGGAGCTGTAACCTTAGTGGGGGGGACATAGCTGGGGTGACCGCCTCCTTTCCCCAGGCCTTCCTCCCTGGGCTGTCGTCCCCACCCCTTCCTCCCACAGCACCTGCCACTCTTTGTCCACGGCACCCCCTCCCAGTCTGTAATGGTCTGTTTGCTATCGAGTGTTTCTCGTTAGTCTGAACTCCATGAGGGAGGGATGGGCATACCTGTTTTCTCTGCCACATTGTTGGTGCTGGTTTCAGTCATGTCACCAGTGCCCGTTCATCAGACTGGCACTTATTCAATAGCTATGTTAAATGAATGAATGGATGCTTGCCATTGTAAGCAGTGCTTCATTAATTTTTTAAAAGTTTTATTCAAGTAATAACACGTCCGTGGTTGAAAACAGTAGGTAATACAAAATCACTATGTTGCAGTGTAATAAACAACTGATACCTGGACCTGCCGGAGGCCGGCTTCAGACCGTCGCTATCCCCGTCCCAGCTTTTGCTAGTTGTGTCATTGTGTTTAGTTCTTGTCAGTGGTCACACGTGCCTTCATATCATATGCATGACATTCCTTTATTTCTTGCTCTGTGAACTTCCTGCCCCGTCTGGCTTTCCTGCTGTGGCAGCTGAGACTGTGGATCCGTGTCATATCCTGTGTGCCCTCAGCTCCGGCTTCTGTTGTCAAGTCATGATTCGTAACGTGTCTGTTGTGTTTGCACGACTGGTAAGTCTTAGGTGTCTTCTTGGGGAAGGTGAAAGGCCAGAAGCTGTGTTGGCAGCATTAGCCCAGGAAGTGTCTGTGCAGAGCAAAGGAGGGCATCAGGATGGTGTCGGGATGGCAGCTCCTTCTCGCGGGCTCTGGGATTACGTCCTAGGGCTGCACTCCTGGGGGGCTTCTGACGTGAAAGGCAGATGATTTTCTCGTGTATAACCATCGGTTGTATAAACTGCCTCCATGTTTTAATGTATTCCACATTTAGAATGTGACTTTCTCTCCTTATTAAGTAAAGAAAAAACATATTACAAACGCAACACATGTGCATTGTTGAAAGTTAGAAACGACAGATAAGCACAGATTTCACCAGTTTTGCTTAAAATGTCTTTGCTGATTGGTTTGTCCAGTTTGGATCCCGTCCACTTCTCTGTGCCTCCCGTAAGGGTTCATGACCACTTTTCTCGCCAAGATGCTGACTTACTGAAAAGGTCAGGCTGCCTGTGCTGGAGAATATCCTGCTTCCTGGGTTTGGGGTGGTTGTTCCTTGGTGGCGCTGAGCTTGTTCGTCTATCCCCTGTGTTTCTGGCAGACTGGAAGTTAGATAGAAAGCCTTTAGAGCTTCAGATATTTGGCTAGAATACTGCCTAGCTGGTGTGTCTTTCTTGCGTTGAATCATGATGCACATAGTATTGGCTGACCCACATCAGTGCTGCTGGGATTCACAATGGGGTTACACTGAACTTGAAAGTACACTGTGTGGTGGTACTTTGGTACATGAGTAGTTGTGCTGTGTGTGTGCGCGCGCACATGTGTGTATTCTGTCCCCTCCCCGCTCGGTTTCTATTTACCTTTTCTCTTGAGAGAAAAAACATATATAGCTTCTTTATCCTATTACTAAGAGTTTTGAGCTGCTTTATTCACCCTGTGGAAATGAATCATTTTTTTGTAGACGATCCTCTCAGAGCACAGACTTCAGGCTCGGATTTCTGTGGATAGCTTCCTAGACGTGCTCTCCATCATTCCCTGGGATTTGCTTTAATTACGCTTTTGGTTAATTCCACCTTAAAAAAAATCCTATTACATCCTTTAGAGTAGCTGGGGCAGGAGGCAGGGGACCATGCTCTTAGGCAAATTCCAGGCCAATTGGCACAACTAGCGTTTTGCTAAGAGAGCTCTCTGTACCCCACATTGGTGAGTGGCGTCTGGGGTCTTAAAAGCTGCCAAGCTGCCATCCGAGGACACAGCAAATGGTCCCAACTCAGCAGGAACGGATGCTCACTGAAGACCAAAATGACATGCGGTAAAGACAACTGAGAAGACAGAGAGACCCACAAGAGTGGGTGCCTACATCGACTTGGGACCGGAAGAACCGGGTGGTGCCCGGCCACCACCAGTGATAGCCATGATGGAGCTCACAGAGAGGAGTCTCACTGGCAACACAAGAATAAAAAGGGGTGCATCATGAGATCTCCACTAAAAGACCTCAATTGATGGTCCAGCGGTTTTGGGGTTCCTCTGAGAGCATGGCCCCCGGCCCTGATGCTGCCCTTTCCCATAAATTATAACAAAGGTCCACTCTTTGGACAGGAATGGATTGGACTTGGCAATGCAGAGTGACCGCATATTGGAAGCACTTTGTGGTTATAAACATCTACAGGATATTATCTTGCTGACCTCTGGCTGGAGGAAGGGGAGTGGACGGAGAGCAGGGGCAAGGTGGTTGTTGGGAGGATGAGACATGTATGGAGCAGAGAGGAATAGTGTGCAGTCACCGGACAGGGAGAGCAGTGGAAGCTGCATATAGGTGGGCAGGTAAATTTATACGTGAATGTACATTTTCACTCAGTTATGTTAAATAAAAAAAAAATAAAAATAAAAAAACCCTATTACATCCTCTTTATTAGTTTATAATTACCACCACCACCCCCTCCCCTGCCCCGGAACAATTCCTTAAGTACCTCTCTGGAAAGGCCACGTGGGCAGTTAAATTTCTGAGCCTTTGAATGTCCAAGAAAGACCATTTTCCCTTTGCTTTTGGGACCATTTCCCCTTTATATCTGATTAGTCGTTTGTCAGTTGTTCTCTGTTTGGAAACAGCTGATTTGCTCGAAGTGTAGGAAAAGGAAATAGGTGTAGAAAAGCTGACTGTGAACACCTTGACAAAAGTCATTTGATGTAAGCTTCAGTTTCCCCATCTGTAATAGGGGTTGATAATGCCTCTTCCAGACTGGGCTTCCTGGGAAGCTGACTCAGACTTGGAGATGAGTGGGAAGCATATTGAGCGATGCTCCTGGGATGGGTGCTGGGGTGGGGGGAGCTGGGCTTCAGTGGTCACTGGAGGTCTCAGCTGATCGAGTCCCTGTGGAGTCTGGATGGGAGTGGACCTGCAGCGAATTCCCTAGCTAAAAGGGAGCTGGGCCTTTGTAGGGGGGATTGGTGGCTGCCAACTCTCCTGGTGGAAGTGGGTGCCCTGGAGGGGGCAGTTAGAGTGTTGCATCTGGCCCCCACTGCTGCTTAGAGAACTCGTGTAGTCCCAGTTGCCATCTGGTCGGTCACATCTTGTGACAGCCACATGGGTCACAGTGGAGCCACACTCAGGGTTTTCGGGGGCTGATGTTTCTAAAGTGCGTCTCCAGGCCTTTCTTGTGAGGTGCCCCTGAGGGGGCTGGAGCCTGCAGCCTCTGGGTCAGCAGCCGAGCATGCCAACCACTTGTGCCACCCCCAAGCCCACCCTCATTAGCAGTTTAAAAGGAAAGGAGGCTGTGTTTGCTTTCTGAGATTTATCTGACTTTGCGGCCTGCTGCGAGTATTATCTTTTAATGAAAATCTAAGGATGTTGCAGCATCCTGTCTGGCTTCAAGGTGGGTCATGTGTGTGACACAGCACCCACAGGCTTTGGGGGCGACATAGTTGATCAAACAGGTGCTTAGGTAGCACTTACTATGTGCCACAGTCTGTTCTCCATGCTTCAAAATGTTAATTCTCACAGAAGTACTCCTGTGGGGAGAAGACTGTTGTTATGTCCACTTTACAGATGAGGAAACTGAGGCACAGACTCCCAGCTGGGAGGGCAGGCTTTGTCTCCTGCGCCCATGCTTGTAAGGACTGGCACGGCTGACATTCATTACCTGTGGGCCTGGAGTGACCGATTTGACATGGTTAGCAGTAGAAAATTAATCCTAGCTCCTCTGTGTGAGTCTCCGTGGGCTGGCCTTGATTGCAAGGACAGAAACCTAACCACAGTTGAGCAGACTAACCCGGTTTGTTGCGAGGAGCCAGGGATTCTGCTGGAGTCCAGTTGCAGGGGATGGAGCTCTGCAGGAGTCCAGTCGGCAAGAAAGGCCTGGAGACGCACTTCAGAAAAGTCAGCCCCCAAAAACCCTGTGACTGTGTCTCCACTGTGACCTGCGTGGCTGTCACGAGATGGCATTGACCAGATGGCAACTGGGACTCCATGGCATCTTACAGAGACAGCGGCGACTCCTGGTGTGTCTTTTACCCCTTGCACTCTCCGCGTCTCGCATGCCTGTGTCTCTCCTGTTGTGTGCCCCTGGGCTCCTCCTCTCCTCACCTGAGCTTGCAACACGTTAGCATGCCTGTGGCCAGCAACAACAGCTGGCTCCCTACCTGCCCGCCATCTCAGGCAGGGTCCTGGAGTCACATGGCAGCCTTGGGCTGCCCAGTGAGCAGATGTGGGGGTGCGTGAAGAAAGAAGAGGCTCTTCAGTCAACTGGGAAGGGACCTGGGAGTAAGCACGCTGAGACGGCAGCCTTCCAGTGTTGCCGTGAAGATTTTATCCCCATTTAGCAGATGAAGAAGCTGAGTATCAACGAGGCAGGCTGAGTCTGGCTGCAGGGGCTGGGCTTCTAACATCACCCACAGCACCTTCCCGATCTTGTAACAAAACATCGTGCGTACCCGTGGCTTGTGTTAGGTCAGGATGGCTGGTGGCACTGCTCCCTCAGAAGTTTCCCTCTAGACCATTTAATACAACTGTCACTCCTGGGGGCCAGTGGCCCCTTGTCCAGGCAGCACACCTGCAGCAGGGCTGGCTGTGGTCTGGTCTTGGGCAGCCCCAGGCAGGCCCAGCACTGGCGCTCCTTCTCAGGCTGTGTGTGGCATATGGCGGGCCCAGAGGTGTCCCCAGTGGGGTCCAGCAGGCTGTGCTGCCAGCCACTAACTTGTTTTGTTTTCCTCCCATCTGAAGCCGAGTGTTTAAGACAGACATGGAGCTGGAAGTTCTGCGCTATACCAACAAGATCTCCAGTGAGGCCCACCGGGAGGTAAGTCGGGCGTGGGCTTCCTTGTGGCTTGTTGGATGTGCTATCCTGCCTGGTTCCGGGTCACTTACTGGATGTGGTGTCCTGGCTGGTTCCTTGCCACTTATTGGACGTGGTGTCCTGGCTGGTTCCCCGTCACTTATTGGACGTGGTGTCCTGGCTGGTTCCCCGTCACTTATTGGACGTGGTGTCCTGGCTGGTTCCCGGTCACTTATTGGATGTTATATTTGGGCTGGGCTTGGCAAGCAGTATTGCTGTGTAGGACAGCATCAATATGGACAGTTGTGGGGCAGACCTCTGTCCCTGAGCTCCCTAGGAGTGGTCAGGAGGTCTCACTTCAGACAGAGACATGGTGATGCCCCTCTTTCCTGTGCCTCACTGGGGGCTGGGACAGGAAGGCATCTACCCTAGCTGCGCACTTGGTATTTTAAGATGAAGAAATGGGGGCTTCCTGCATGGTGGTGGGAACCCTGGCACACTGGTAAAGAGCTACACTGCTAACCAAAAGGTCGGCAGTTTGAATCCACCAAACACTCCTTGGAAACCCTATGGGGCAGGCCTACTGTGTCCCATATTGTGGCTATTGAAATTGACTCAACAGAAATGGGGTTTTCATGATAGTAATCAGCATTTCCACCAAAACATTCCAACTGCCAAGAGGGAGGAGCTCTCCTTCTTGACATCCCGGTGGTTCCCAGCTAATTTTGAAGAATCTTGAGTCCTTAACCATGATGAGGCCTGTTTATTACTGTCAGCTGCTTTTTGCAAGTGTCTTCCCGTAGTGCTTCCTGAGACCTTCCTGCTCTGCCTGCGGAGTGGGGCCCAGCTAAGGAAGGACGTTTACTGGAAGCCATTCGGGAGGCTGGTGGGTGACCAGTGGCTCTTAGTAACTGTGGCAGCTTGTGTTAGAAAAACAGATCAGGGCAGTTTACAGACAACAGGATCTTTTGTTTAAGTTAATTTTCTGTTTTATAAAAGTTAAACACAGGAAAAACCTCCTAGTGGCAGCTGTTTTAGCTGTTTCCAATAAGGGTTCACCAAGCGCATCTTGGAAACCCTGGTGGCATAGTAGTTCAGTGCTGTATGGCTGCTAACCAAAAGGTCGGCGGTTCAGATCTGCTAGGTGCTCCTTGGGAACTCTGTGGGACGGTTCTGTTCTGTCTATAGGGCTGCTATGAGTTGGAATCAGCTCAACGGCAGTGGGTTTGGTTTGGGGCTTTAAGCCTCTCTTTAGGCGGGACTTTCCTCGGCCACCACCTCCGAGCTGGCACTGGTTGCCGCTGTGTTCATCACTGTCAGAGCGGAAGTGCTCTGCAGTGGCTTAAATAAACTGTGGGTTGGGAGCCTTAACGAACTTCTTATTTGTCGCATTTCCACACCACTGTTGTGCTTTTTTTTTTTTTAAAGACGAGATTCTTTTGAGAAAGCACTCTGCATTATTTATGAGGCAGTGTTAACTTACCTCCTTAATACAAATCTCTTCGCTTCACATCCATCCTGCAGGTAATGAAGGCTGTAAAAGTGGGAATGAAAGAATATGAGCTGGAAAGGTAAGCTGCTATGTTTCTCTGGGTAAAGATTAAAATGTAAAAAACTGTAATTTATGTTCCTGGAGCCACTAACAGAGGAGACACCACAGCAACGCGCAGCCTAAGGGGGGATTATGTGCAGGGCCTCCCATCGCTGGGAAGGATTACTGGTCCTCCCCCAGCTGCCACCTCCCTGGCTCTTGGCCTCCTGTTTGAAGGTAATGGCCTTTGATTACTGTATCCTCCACCCTTGGACTTCACCATTTTCAGGAAACTTGACCAAATCACTGCTTTTGTGCCTCTGGAAGCACCAGTGAGACAGCTTGCCATTGTTACCGGTGAGCCCTGCTACGGCGTCTGTCTGCTGTGCTCGGATGACTTGGTCGCAGGATGGTTAAGTGGTCATAAAGCACTCTGGAGGCCTCCATCGGCTGTCGGTGCCAATTAGGCCCGCAGCGAGCCGTGACCGGGGTGGCCCACTCAGCTCCTGGGTCCTGCTCTCAGGCCCACAGCTCAGCATGCCACTGCCCTTGGTGTAAGGGAGCCAGTGGGGGAGACCCCAGAGGCCCCCTTCATCATGTGTGCCCTGCGGCAGGAGGTGTCATTCCAGGCTCCCCTGCTGTGAGTGTACCCTGCCCCCGCCTTGGAGCTCCCCTTGGGGGAGGCGGTGCTGAAGAGGCTGCTGGATGCACCCCTACCTGCGTTCTTACTGGGCCTTGTGAGGGCTTGGGTGCTGCTGCCCAGCCCTGCCCTCTGGGCCCAAGTCCGCCCGGGGCCTCTCAGGCTGCCCTCAGAGCCCTGCTGTCCAGAGCCCTGTGTGGGCCTGCTGGCTCTGCAGCTCTCTGCCAGCTTTGTGGCCTGGCCGCTTGGCCAGTGCGGAGTGCCAGGGTCAGCAGTAGGCAGTGGAGGCGTTTTTGTTTACTATCCTTGTGGCTTTAGGAATCGGTATCTTTTTAAATCTAACTCTGAAACAAGTTCTGAATGGTGAGTCTTGTCTTTCTGTCTTTGGACTCTGGGCAGTAAGAGGGTAAAATGGCCTGGAAGGTGCCCAGCTGCTGTGGCATTCATAGGTGGGTGTGTAACGAGTGCATCATCAAGGACCGAGCTCTGTCGCAGCTCCACGCCCACTGTGGCTCTGAAGAGGGCACCCAGATCTGTCCGAGCTGTCACCTCCACCGTGTGCCCTCCTACTGCAGTGCACATTCCCCTGAGGGTCTCTGGAACGTGGAAAGTTCAGTGGGTCCAGCCCAGGAAGTGAGCTGGGCACCCGGTCCCGCAGGGGCACTGCCCAGAGACCGCTCCCTGTGGAGTTCACCCATCACGATCGTATAAGTACAATTGAAGCAGCAATAGCTTGTCACCACACAGAGCCCTGCTGCTGGCACACACTGGCAACCTGTGACCCAAGCTTTAGGCATCCAGCTTTGAAGGGGGCTCCTGGAATGGGACCTGAGCCACCCTCCTGTCCAGGGTCCCAGCTCTGGCACCCCGCTGCAGCCAGCCCCTCACCTTGTAGAGGTCTGAGCACACAGCCTGCCTGTGAACAGGTCTTGGGGAGGCGTCAGAAAACTTCTTCCCCAGCACCTTGCTTCCTCCTGGGTAATACAGATTTTTATTTCCTTTTCATGGGAAGTCTCAAATTTTGACAAAAATAGAACTAGTTTATGAATCCTCCAATTCCCTATCAGGTTGGTTTAGTTTAGTTGTAATTTGGCTGGAACATTTAAAACTGACCCCAGACATTATGCAATGTCACCCATAAATACTTCAGTCGATATGTTAGTTGAGGAAGGTATTTCTTTTTCCCATACAGAGCCATCAGGCCATTATCCCATTTAATGAATGAACCAGAATTTTTTTAACGTTACTGCTTGTCTAATCCATAGTGGTCTGACGCAGTGTCTCTAGAGTTAGTTTATCTGGATGGGATCCTGGCAAGGTCTGTACCATGACTGTGTCATTGTTTGAAGGTGGCTGTCTTGTGGAAGCTGAGCTCTGGGGAGATCTTGCCTTTGCCTTTGCTACAAACCGCTCAGCCTCCCTCCCCCTAGAATTCCTGCTTGACTCCTCTGTAGTCTCATATGTGAGGCTCAGGGCCGACTTCAAGCAAGGAGTCAGAGCTCAAGGCCAGCAGAGTGCCCAGCGAGCCACGCAGCCAGACGCTGCTGCAAAAGGTGTCAGTGGCATTCATTCAGCACCACCTGCTCAGTGTGCTCCGTGGTGTCACCAGCCATGCACCAGGCACATCCAGTGACTGGGCCTGGGATGTACAGTGGGGGAGCCACCCGACCTGTGGGTCCCTGAGAGCTCAGAACAGGGCAGAGTCCTTCCTGGGGTGGGGCTGCCTCAGGAGAGAAGTGCCTCTGAGTCAGAGATGGGAGAGCAACCCCAGGAGCCTGTCCCCGAAGGACAGTAGGTGAGGCGACCTTTGGGGTAGAGGATGTCACTGCCTCAGAGGTGGTGGAAAGACAATCAGTTATCTGGGGGAGAAATGGGAGGCTTCTTGGGGTGTGTCCAGCAGGTTTGAGATGGGCAGCATTCCTGGCTGCCTCTGGGGACATTTGTAGCTGGCTGGCTAAGCTAATTCTTTCTGCTTCCAGCTGCCATCTTGTGGGGCAAGTACATTTCTCTGTCACTGCCTGGAACCCTCTGTGACTGTTTTCTGGTGGCTGGCCTGTGTCCTTGGGAGCCGGAGGCGGCTTCTTGGGAACCTCATCTCATTTATCTGCACGTTGTCTCAGGCATGTTGGTGTCAGGAAGCCTGAGTGGGCTGGCTGGCTGGCTGGCTGGGAGAGAGACGGCGTCCTGAACTCCTTCTCTGCCATGCTTGATGGCACCGTGAAGTTGATAGAGTTCTGCAGCTACACAGCTGGGGGCCAGGAAGTCTTTCTAAAGCAGATGTTGTGGGTTGGCCGGGCAGCATGGCCATGCTGTGTGCCAGTCACGCTCCGCAAGCCCGGTGAGCACTCCTGTGGCCCGCTGGGTGCCCGTTAAGAGGGCTTCCTGACTGTCAGGGCTGGAAGCAGGGTGGGGGCAGGGGAGGTGGCGACAGGGCTGATTTCCTGAAGGTCACAGATCTCGAGGCTCTTGAGGGTGTTAGCCGACGCCCAGAGCAAGGGTTGGAAAAAGTCAGTGAGCTGATGGCATCCACCAAAGTGCCTCTTCTCTTGGCTGCCCTGCACCTGTGCGCACCGTTTAAGGGGAATGGAAAATCCTTTTCCGTAATTTAAGCCTGGAAGACGTGAACATGTGGGTAAATGGGATCCTAACAGCATTTGATGCGGTCCAGTCGGGCAGTCCATTTTCCTGTCTTCTATTATTTAATGTCAGTGGCATCACCAGCTTGTAGTTGGCTGGTACGGGGCTGGCAGCTGAATGAATTACCTGCAAACAGTAATTTAAAGCATGCTCAATTGGCTGTGGAAGCAGGTCCCGGTTCACATTTGCCACGAGGAGATTAATAATGTGATGTTTTTGACAGCCTGGGACCTTAATTGAAATTATGCTCACTCTCTCTCCAAGCCGTGAGTGGAGCGTTTGGGACCTGTCAGGACCATTTCCTTGCGGGTGGGAGTCATTTCAAAGGCGAGGGTTCTGTGAGCCGTGGTAGGGGGGATGCATGATCTCAGCACTCACTCTTTCCCGTGTCTGAAAACCCCCAACAAGGCCTCGGTTTCTCTGGGATCCTCCCACCATCGGCAGCAGCCCGTACTAACAGCCTCCTGTTCCCTTCCGTCTTTGATTGATGAAGAACTTGCCGGCTGCGGGACTTGACTAGGAGGAGCGAGGCATGATTTGGGGTGTTAAATGTGTCCATCAAGTCCAGATTGGGGTGTGGGCCCAGCCTGGGGGTCTATTCCCCAACATGTCATAGAAGTGGAGTCCCGCCTCTCTGTGCAGAAATCAGCCAAGCCACGGGATGCTGGGTCAGGTGGGGCCACATGCAAAACTCTTGCTTCAGGAAGGCCAAATTTGTCTTTTTAGGTTAGAAAATTTAGCCCCACTAAATAGGAAGGCTAACTGAAAGGTGGGTGAGTTTATAGGGAACCCCAGAATCCTGTAACCCACAGCAGCAGTGAGGTTGGCTGTGGAAACACGGGCGGCTGTGGCAGGCAGGCTGCTGCTCAGTCGGCCACCCCTACCTCACCCTTCACAGCTGACCTCTGAGCTCATCTCTTGCTCTGTGCAGTGACAGCCCTCCTGCTGCTGATCCAGGAACCAGCTTCTCTGTCATCTCTGCCAGGGCTGAGTTTCCAGCTCACCAGGGGCTACTGAGCCTCAATGGACAAGTGTCCTTCTCATCTCCCTGACCCTTGTGGTATACTGTGACCACCTACGAAGCTCCCTCAGGTGCCTCTGCCCACGTGCCCTTCTCGTGTTGGGTCTCACCCTGGGACTCTCCCTCACACACGCCGGCGTGGGGTCAGACCTGGCCCTGGTATGTCTCTGGACAGTGTCAGGACCCTGACAGACCTTGCAAAGGATCCAGGTTTCATGGGAATGGAAGTCACTAGGTGAGGTCTGTTTTCATCCTTCCTGGAGGATCTAGGGATGTAGGATTTTCCATTATCTGGGAGGGCTTTGGTCCAATAGCGTGCCCTTGGGCCTGCTCCTTGTCTGGCAAGCATAGGTATTCAAGAAGCTACCCTTTGCTTACCTGCTTCCTTGTGGGGTGCTAAAGTTTTGTTTGGGGCCTTAGACTGGGTTCTCTAGTGAAGCAAAACCAGTAAGTGTTTAAAAACATACAGAGAGTTAGGTAAAGGAAATGGCTCACACCCTTTGTAGAGGCTGGAACATCCCAAGTCTACATAGCAGGCTGGAGATTTCCCCTGATTTGTGGGGCCCTGGGGGCTGGCATGCCCAAGATCAGTGAATCAGACAGCAGGGCTCTGGCTCACAGTCTGTGAAGACCAGCCGATCCCAAGATCAGCAGGCGAGACTGTGGGTAAACTGCTAGCTCAAGTCCCATGAACTGGAGGTCAGATGAGCAGGAGCCAGCTGCAGGATCCAGAGTGAGCAGAAGCCCAGGAGCCCTGCCGGGAAGTCCACCTATACTGGATGTAGGCCCCATCCCCAAAGAACTAACTCCCTTTCAACTGACTGGCTGCTCATAGGAGATCCCATTATGGAGGGGATCACATTATGTCAGATCTCGTCATGGAGGTGATGATATCATTATATGAATGCCTGACCACTGAGAATCATGGCCCAGCCAAGCTGATGCACAGCCCTAATGATCACAGGGCCCTTGGGACAAGTCTGGGGCCAAGTAGCCTCTGAGACTGAGCCCCTGGAACGGCTGCCCTTCTCTATGGGCCTGGTCACTGTCTGGACAGTGTCTTGGATCCTCCACAGGGGACACATCTTCTCTCGTTGGCTGTGATGAGGGATAAGAGCTGTGGAATAAAGGAATGACCATCTGGGACCCGGGGTCTGGGTGTGGGGACATGCACGCTTCGTCTTGTGCTGTGAGGCAGACTTGGGTGGCCTGATGTTGGATTCCTGCCTGCTGCCTCTTGGCTGTCGGAGACAGACCAGAGAGATCAGCTCATGGCTTCTGCACTGTGGCAGACCACAGTGCATTGGATCTGAGCCCCTTCCAGGAGCCAAGGCTGTCTCGGGTAGAGAATTGCAAGATTTTAGAGTGGGCCTTGTGTCATTCCAGGCCACCTGATGCTCAGTAGGGCAAGTCCTGTGTGCTCATGCACCCTGCCTGCTGTGACCCCACCTGACACACCCCTAGGAGGTCAGCAGACTATGCAGTACCATGCAAGGTAGCACTCTGTGTTGCTCAGCGGAGGGTAGCTGAGATCCCTGGGGTGGAAAGGCTGTAGGATTCTGGGATTGGAAGCAGGGATAGCTTGTTTTGCCTCTAAGGGAGTAACTGAGAAATGGTCATGTTTAATGAGCAAACCGGCTCGTTATCCAACCAAAAAGCCAGACAGAGAGCCAGAAAGACGGGCTTCCCACAAATACACATCCAGCTTCAGAGTTTGGGGTAAAAGGAAACCCCTAAAGAGTCACAAAGTCCTAACAGTGGTGCCAGTGGGCACCTCCATAATTGCCTCTAATGTGCCATCATTGCAACTGATCCTGACGATTGACTAGAGGTCATTAGCATTGGCTTAAGGGTTTTCATCATTGGTTAAGGAAGCAGGAGTGTTTTCTTCCTGGCTTGCCGGGAGATGGCATCAGCAAAGGATGCTGAATTTTAGCAGCTCCTTTGTGTCATCTCCTTTGGTCTTTTGTGTGTATATTTTAAGCAGTAAACTCTTCAGAAAAAATTTTAGGTCACAGAAAAGTTGCAAGAACAACAGAGCCCGCCTAGAATTAGCATTTTAATTAAGGGAAAAAACATTCTCTGTGTGCTCTATATACCTATATTAAAAGGTTGGTACTGATTCTTCACTCTGGGAATTTAACGTGATTTTCCTTTTTATCTCCTTCTGCATCTTCAGGGTTGTCATCATATAACTTCTGTTTCCATCAATGATTTTCAGCATTTTTGTTGTTTTATAATTTGAATATCAGTTATTTATGTTCAGTAGTATGTTGGAAACCCTGGTGGCATGGTGGGTCAAGTGCAGTCTCTGGCTATGAACCAGAAGGTCAGCAGTTTGAATCTGCCAGCTGCTCCTTGGAAACTCTGTAGGGCCATTCTTCTCTGTTCTTTAGGGTCAGTGTGAGTCAGAATTGACTCAGCAGCAACAGTTTGGGGTTTTTTAAATACTGTTTTACTAAATCTGCTATGAACCCATATATATATGTGTAAATATATATATATTTACCTTGTTTTCCATTACCTAAAAGCTTTTAATTTTAATTTTCGCTCAACCCTTCCAGTCCTTGCATGTCACGGGACCCTTTTGTCACCTTCTCTGTGAAGGGTGGCTGAACTAGGTATTGAATTTTTGTTACATGAAGTATTCTTTCCATTATTGTCAGAAATCTTAAGCAAATTATACCCTTTCTCCTTTCTGAGGAACCTTTTTTTCCTCCCGATTGTGATTAAGGGAAAGTTTATAATCCAAGTCAATTTTCCATGTAAAACCATGAGCACCTGCTTCTCTGCAACTCTATCTGCTCCAGCTTTCTGAGGAACTTTTTATTATTTTGCCTGAATACTTAGAGGATTGTTATTTTGAAAGTAACGCTATTTCCTAAGGGTATCAGTAGCTACTGTTCTTTCTTCTGGGCTTCGGCAGTATTTTGAGGATCAGAATCCTGCCAGCTCCCCAGCTGATTGGGAGGTCTAGGTAAAGGCAGTTTCTTGAGAAGAAGGATACTCTTGGCCTTGTGTCAGCCATCAAGTTCTTCAGCCAGTAGTTGGCCTGAATGAGGAGGCACCTCAAACAGCCCTAGTGGCAAGACTCAGATCCACTGTATTCTGACTGTGACCACCTCCAGGTAGAGCACTGATGTCGTCACATCTGACATACCAGACAAGGGGAAGGAGGCCACAGCTTGTTGACTCTAGCCCGGGTGACGGCTCAGGTCACCTCAGGGACAGCTCAGTAGAGTCAGCACAGCGTGGCCACCCATGGGGCTAGGCTGCCTGCAGTGGACAGGCCAGAGACAGTGGCCACTTAAACACCTAGTGATGCATGACATACTCTTCCTTTCCTGTCCCCAGCGACAAGCACTTATTCCTTAGGATGATGTTATCTGAGATGCAAGATGCAATTGCTGACCATGTCACTGTGGACAAATTTCACTCTTTGATCTCTCTCTAGTGGCTTTCTCGGCTGTAGGAGGTCACATGGTGACCTGCTGGGGATCAGAAGCCCTGTTCATGGGCCTGGGCTTGTCCGTATAAGCTCCAATGATAGTCTGGGATCCAGCTCTTCACCCCAGGGTCTTCTTTTAACTTCCTGTTCTGCTTGCACTGAATCTCCTGGATGGGTCTGCAGCATTTCTTATCTTCTCTCTCGTGATGTCCATTTTTGTGTCGTGACAAAACCTTGTTGTCCTGTTGACTTATCGTAACCCACTTACACCTCGTTAAGTCATGCTGTGTAACTTGGGCACCACACCTCTCATCCTAGAGAGCTCATCTGCGTGCTGTGGCTCATTCCCCATCTGTGACTCTCTGCCCTGGCTCCACAGATGTGCTGTCCTCATGGGTCCTGTGAGAACAAGGGGTAGAGACTTGCTTTCAAGTGTCTTCCCTCTTCCCATGGGGAGACTTGCTCCGACTCCATCTCATTTACCCTGAGATGCTCATCTGTTGAAGTTTTTTGGGCCCAGAAAAAGGAGAGTGGAGTATGGGTTGCTGGTAGATTGACTCTACAGGGTGAGTGAGCCCCAGGTCTCTGAAGAGTAACTGGGCAGTGCCAGGCTCCCCTCTGTTGTGTTTTCTCTGCAGTGGACAGATGGCCTGCAGTTGGCTCTGACACACGCTGGTTAACTGGCCAGCCTTGCTCTGGGACCTCTCTGAGGCAGGTGGCAGCAGCTGTGGGTCTCCAGAGGCCTCTGTCAAGCCAGGATCTCGGCCGTAGCCTCAGATTCTGCTCCTGTGACTCTGGCTGGACTGAAGGAGGAGACCCCTGGCCTCCCCACCTCCCATTCTCCAGATGGAATTTTCTAGCAGGACAAAAGCTAGAAACTCGAAACTGTTAGCCTCTGGGCTAGATCCTCTGTTCCCACAGTTTCTGTTTGGCCTTCATGGTAGATTTTTTGTTTGTTTGTTTTGGTTAATTTCAGTCAACAATTAAAAATCTGGGGATTTTCCCAGGTTTTTCTAGGAAATCAGGATAGCTGGGAACACAGGTCTGGAATTCCAGAAAGTAGCGACTTGTTTGGTCCTGAGCAGCCTTTGGAGCAGGCTCTGCGGGCCCTAGCTGTCCCTGTCACCTCCCTGTGGACCACGGCCGGCCTCCAGGTGCCTACTTCTCTTGCTTTCATGCCGTCAGTCCTCCATAGCTCAGCGACATCTCCTGTGCCTGTATCTGTGTCAGAGAAGTGTCGGGGAGTCAAAAGAGTCCTGTAATTCAGGAAAAATGGAAAGTGTGGAAAAAGACTGTTTTTCGTGTTTTGTGGGTAGATGCTTGCTCAGCCTCACTCCTTTACAAGTTGCCTGCCAGATGCAACAGGCCCCTGAGCTGGTCTTGCCCCCACACCGCCCCCAGACTGGCCTTGCCCCCGTTCACATACCCTCCGGAAGATGCCCTGAGTAGACAGGAGGGGACGGGCACGAGTCATGTGGATCAGAGGCCTGGCTGGGGCGGGGGGGGCGTGCTGCCTGGGTCCGACAGCCCGAAGCATCACTGCGAATCGGGGGGCTTCTAGTGAGGACTCACCCTGGAGGAGCCGTGATCCCGGCTGGCCCGGAGATCCACAGACAGTTGCGATTATGCTGCGGGCTTTGGTGCTGGTTTTTAGAAAATTTTCATCCCGATCTGTTACGTTCTGCTGCAGAGCGATGGTCCCTGTGGGAGCAATTATTCCGGGCTCCGAGTTTTCTCCCTCCTTACTCTGAATTCTGTAGATGTCGTGAAGGGTTTAATCCAGGAACTCGGAAAGGCTGTTTCCATGTCTGCCAGCAGGCACGTCTGCTCTGGAAACCCAGAGGTCATTTAGGATAAAACCACAGAGGGTTCCCACTCAGAGGCCTCAGCAACAGGTCCGTGTCCTTGGGCTGCAGAGTTGAGTGTCCACACAGTGACCCAGGCCATGCCCGGCCGCCGCTGTGGCTGGCGCGCAGGTCAGGTGTTGGACTGCAGGTGGTTGTGTGCCAGGTGGTCAGGTGGGCCCTCGAGCACCCTCCAGCAGCTGTGCATAGGGCATGCCAAGGTCGCAGCCAGGCACTCTTCTCCCACTGCTGCCCTGGGGCAGGTGACCAGCAGGAGATTGGGATGTGGCCCCAATCTGCCCCGCGGGCAGTGTGTGCTCCAGGCCTCCCGGGGACTCTGCATCCCTGCTCTGCCTGACGTTCTGAGAGGGTAGACTGTCGGGAGGGAACAGAGCCCAGCTGCCCAGGGAGCCAGGCTGCAGGTGGCAGGGGGCGGTGCCCGTGGCTGAGGTCAGACCTCTGGCCAGGAGTGTGGGCTAGAATGGCCTTGTCCCTCCTCTGACAACAGTGCTTCCGCTCTGGCACATACTGGCTTCTCCCTGGGCCCCAGCACTGGGCTCCGCCACGCCCCTGCTTCCCTGAGCAGAATGAGAGGACAGCCCTGTTCTCAAATGAGGCCACTCCCTACTCCAGCACCTGCCGGACTGGGCAGGGTCTGCAGGAAATGGCTCTGGGGTCACTGCCCCCGCTGCTCACAGATGTCATTCTTGCCCATTCTGAGCTTTTGTTAGAAAAGTGAGTTCTGTGGGTCAGAGTAGCAGTGTTCGTGGCTGGCATCCTCAGCCCATCCCCATGTTTGTGTGGTTGTGTATTGCCCTCTGCTACCCCAGTGTGGCACGTACAGCCCGTGCCTTGGTCCAGCCATGTGTAACCATGTGTGACAGTACTTTGGGATTCCCTTATTCTGATCCTTCTTGATCTGGGCCTGAGCATAGATGGCACTGTTCCCACATCTCGACCTCCACGTGTGGCATTGTGACCGTCCTGGGTATACTGGAGGTATGCTCTGGCTGTCCTTGCAGCCTGGGCTGACCTGGCTGGTTGGCAGAGGGCCATGCCAGTCCAGCAGATGCCAGGGTAGCTGGTTCGGGTTAGGGCCTAGTTGGGCTTGGCTTACTGTTCAGCCAGGCGTGAGTCATGAGGGTCAGCTGTTACTCCTGGAGCTGGGCTGATGGCTGTGGGGACGTGGGCTTGGTACGGGGAGGCACGTCTGAAAGCTGTGGTCCCAGGACTAGGGTAGATCAGCAGAGATGGCAAGATGCCTCCCCATCCTGGATGGGAGAGGGTGATGTCTGCTGACCTTGCAGGTAGGAGCAGCCAGAGCTGAGATCATGCCCCTTTCAGGTCAGAGGTTCTTGGGGAAGAGGGTACCAGCTGCAGGGCTGGGGAAGGGGCTCCCACCTGGAGGCATGGGTGTAGTTTGCAAGCCAACACCTCTTGTCCCACTGGCCTGAGCCAGCCAGGGTGTGACCCTGGGTTCCTAGACTTCCATCTAAACTGAGGTAGGAGGACTTGGGTGTGGCCCAGGGAGCTGGTGCTGGCTACAGCTGGACAAGTGTCACCTCTGCAGATGAAGAGACCTGCGAGTGTCTAGGCAAGTCTGGGATTTGGCTGCCAGCACTGACCCCCCAAATGAGAAGGTGGTCGGCATTTTTCTCTGCAACTTGGGGTTCTTCTGAGTAGGTTTTCAGCAGTCCATATATTTTCAGTCCAAACTGGAGTCTTTGAATCATTTATCTTGACAGCTTCTTGAAGCTACAGAAAGGTGGAAATTCATCTAGGCTCAGAGAGAAGAGCTGGGAAGAAAAAAAGCATCTGGTGGCTGCCGTGATGGGTGGCGGGCCTGGAGATAATGCTGGTGGCTCTGAGATCAAACAGCTGAGAAATCGTTTCCCAGGAAGAACTCAGGGAATTCTCAGTAGGTAATGAGTAGTGACTTTCTTTTGATTTATGGCAAGACTTGGCAATCAATTGAAGATGCTTTGAAGAGGAAAGAGACAGATCAGTGAGAGGCTGCAGCGCGCTGGCTGGCTCGCATGGGGCCAGGGTACGGAAAGAGCCAGACCCCAGGCAACGGTGGGTGGGCTTTGCCCCCTTCCCTGGTAGTCTTGGCTCTAACCCTGGTAGGACTCACCCAGCGTTCAGGTCCTGGGGTGATTCGGATCACTGGCGGCTTGTGGCCACAGCCTGCCTCTCACCCTGGCCCGAGGGTGTCCTTTGTTCTCTGGAGAAACCAGGCGCATCTCCTCGCCCGCTCCACACTCGTTTTCTCAGCAGTCCGCTTTTGAAGGGCCTGGTGGGCCTCGGGCTGGACGTAGCACAGCTGATCAAGCAGAGGGCGAGAGAGACAAGCAGGGGAATTACAAGTGGCAGCCAGTTGTTCAGGCAATGGGTTGCTGTCACAGGGTGACTATTGAGCTGAGGCCAGTCTGGCTGATGCCCGTGGGGAGTGGGCACGTCTATCAGAGGCAGAGCAGGTGGGGTGCGGCGGGTGAGAGGACAGAGCTCAGTCTGCCAGCTTTCAGCACAGTGCCTTTTGGGGGCTTCTGGAAAGGTGGGTGAGGCAATCAGCTTGGGCATGGATGGAGAAGGGACTGGAGGTGGCAGCAAGGAGAGGACAGTAGGGTGGCCAGGGTGGCTGTGGATGTGGGAGATGGATAAGATATTGGGAGGAGGGGAAGGGGGAGAGGGGATGGAATTGAGTCCCGACACCAGCACCTGGGCCACACTGTATAAACTAAGTCCTTAGGTGTCCACTGGCGGTTGTGCCAGCATCTCAGCGGTGGGTGGCTGGTGACACTGCGTGAGCAGACTGCCCACTTTGGGCCTGCCCACCAGCCTTGGAGCCCTTGTGTTTCCTGCCAAACTGTTTTATTGAGCGAGTTCGCAGAGGCTCTGCCCTGGGGCTGTGCTTTCAGGAGGCCTGTGGAGTCAGAGGGACGGAAGTCCCCAGCACTCTGGGTGCACTTGGAGCCTTAGCCTTGGCCTGGCTGTATTTTTTGTTCAGGCCTTGAGAAAGAGATTACATATGTGTCCACACCCATCAAACGCCCCCTCGCTGTCCCTGCTGAGGTGAATGGTGGAGGAGCCAGGGCACGGGGTGGGGGTGGGGCTTACGGCACCTCTCAGGCACCTCTGCGGAGGTAAGAACAGCATTTCAGTGACATTTGCAGATGGCAAGGTGATGGGCCTCAAGGAGAGAGCAGAGGGCCACTGGAGGGCTGGGGAGTATCTGACCCATATGCCAGGCATATAAAGATCCCCTGAGCTCTGCTGGGGAGAAAGGCAGCAGTAACCCACAATCACATGAAACCGCCAACCTTTCCTGAATCTGACCTTGTGCCAGCACTTAAGAGTAGGATCCACTTAACCCTCAGGTGCCGCTGAGTGTGGCCGCTTAATCCTTGTGTCCCCTCTGAGTGTGGCCATGTGATCCTCAGATGGCCCTCTGAGTCTGGGTGCTGTTATTAACCTCCTTTTAAAGTACACGACAGGGAGGTTCAGAGACTCTTGAGTGAACTGCCCACCATCACGTGGCCAGCAAGTGGAGGAGCCGGGATTTGAACCCTGGCTGCACGTCTCAAGGGCCTGTGTTCATCACCAGTTGCTACGGCGACCTCAGCTTGGTGGAGAGGCACCCGGTGGCTTTAGTCTAGCAGTTATGTAAGTGTCTGTGGTGCTCAGGGAGCCAGGGAGACACAGGTGTCTTTTGGAGTGTTCTGGTTTTAAAGAAAGGTGAATGCCTACCCTATTATTAATTATGGTGACATATACCCTAGTGCGAGAATCAGGCCTACTCTGTGTGAAAGAAGGTGTCATCTCACCAAGGGAACTAGTTAGATGGCAGGAGACCCACCCCTTGCCTCTGCGGGGCCGGCCTCATCTGGGAATTGGGGGCCACTACCCTGGGGGCTAATCACGGCTTACAGAGGCCACTACAGCCGTGGCCCCCAGCATTAGGTTCTCTGTGGCCATGAAGAGACCAGAGGTCCAGTGCAGAGGACAGGCTGGGGAGCTGTGGGACAGCAGTGGTCACTGGCATAGGTGTCTGGCCTCTCAGAAGGTGTTCCAGCAGGTAGAGGGCTATCAGCAGGGCAGAGAGAGGGGCCCATGGCTGGAGTGATGGGAGTCATTGCTTGTCAGGCCCTCAGATATCTCAGGAGGTGGAAGATGCTGCTTTATGTAGGGAGACACTGGAAACCACCACAGTGTTTGTCACTTTGTCATCAGAGGAAGGATGACAGTGTGTGGCCTTGCGGACAGCTGCCTCAGGAGCACCACACTGGAGGCCCAGGTTCTCTGTCTTGTCCACACTGCACCCCCCGGGGGCCCAGGGGAGGCCCTGGCTCACAGTAGGTGCTCAGTGACTATTTCATGGGTGAAGAGGAGGGACAAGGCTGGGTCTTCTGGTGGCTCATTCTCTTCCCAGGCCTGGAAAGGACCCTGGCTCTCAGCCATCTCCTTACCCAGCACCCAACTCGGGGAGCTTCCAGCCTGGCCAGGAAACCCTTTGTGCACCTCAGAAAAAGGTTGCAGCCTCCATGTAGCTGTGGAGTCTCCTGGACAGGGCTCTGCTTCTTGTGGATGTGGTCACCAGCCCCAGGGAATGTGAGGCCTCATGGTAATCTAGGAATCAGCACGCTGCCACTGGGCTGGCAGATAACGGCTGTCACAGTGAGGTACGTGTAATAATCACAGGTGGTCTCAGGACCAGACAAAGGCCAGCATCCTGGGAGGGATATCATGAGCCACGGTGAGTTTCCAAAGGCAGCAGTGTATTAGTTCCCTGTGGCTGCAATAACAAGTAGTCCACAGATTTGGGGGCTTGAAGCAACAGAACTTAATCACAGGTCTAGAGGTGAGAAGTTCAAAGCTAGTTTCAGCAAACTGAAATCGAGGCGTTGGACATCCTGGGCACCTCTGGAGGCTCCAAGGGAGAGTCCGTTTGTTGCCTCTCCCCGCTGCGGGTGGCTGCCGGCATTCCTTGACTTGCGGTTGTGTCACCACAACCTAAGCGTCTGTGGTCACACTCCATCCTCTTCTGTGGGCCTCTCTCTCACAGGAACACTTGTGATTGGACTGAGGACCTGCCCAGGTCCAGGATAACTTCTCCTTGTCCAGACGGCTCACTTCATCAGGCCTGCAGACTCTCTCTGACGTTTACAGCCTCTGGAGAGCAGGAGCTGATGTCTGGGGGGCATCATTCAGCTGACTGCGGTGGGCTTACCTTTAGCCCCAGGGACTCCTCTGTGCCTGATGGCAGCAGCAGAAACCAGGCTCAGCATCCATCTGTGACCGTGATTTTCCAACACTATTCCCAAAGATAGCCTAAGGATTCTGTTTGGGGTGGTTGTATTTAGCCAACGAGTTCAGAAGGTTTTTTGAGTCCACTGGAAGCCCTCTAGCTGTCCTCCTCCCTCCCCTCAGCCAGCCATGCTGATGGACACCCATCGTGCACTGCCCGTCCTCAGCAAGTGACCACCGAGGGCTCCTGCCAGCAAGCACTGGCTTCCGGCCCACTGGTGCCCTCTCGCAGACACTTACTGGGCGCCTACAGGTGCCAGGCACTGGTGGTGGAGCTAAACAGAGAAAGCCAAGGAAAACACGCCTGCAGAAATCTAGAGGGGCGTAAACACCGTCAATAAATAATGATGTCGTATATTAGGTGGTGACAAACACTAGGAAAAATAAAGCTGGGAAGGATAATGGGCTGTTGAGGGCAGTGTGGAAAGCCTGGTGGCTCAGTGGTTAAGTGCTATAGCTGCTGGCCAAAAGGTCAGCAGTTCAGGTCGGCCAGGCGCCCTTGGATACTCCAGGGCAGTTCTACTCTGTAGGGTCGCTGTGAGGCAGATTCGACTGAAGGGAAGCAGGTTTAGGTGTTTTGGTTTGGGGGAGTGTTTGTAATTCCATATGGGGTATAGAGAAGGCCTCACCTTAGAGGTGACTGGGGAATAAGATACAGGGGTGATGGGCCAAGGCCAGGGCCTGCAAGGAGGCCGGTGCAGCAGTGAGGAGCGGGCAGCTATAGGGCTGAGGTCCGAGAGGTAAGTGGTGGTTCAGCTGCAGCCTGGGGGAGCAAATGGGGGACAAGGTCTGGTGTGTGAAGGCTCTGCTTTCTGTACTGGGCAGGGACCACAGTAGGGCAGGGACAGAGGCAGGGAGGCCAGAGGAGGATGTACAGGGCTGGGAGGCAGTGGGCCGGGGGTGGGAGCCGTCATGGACATGCAGGATGCTGGGTTTGGAGCCCAGGTTGAAGGGAGAGCTAGCAGGGTTTTCTGCCAGGTCAGTGGGTTGTTGGAGCGTCAAGGATGCCTCTGGAGATTGGACTGGAAGGATGGACTGCACCTGGGAAAACTGAGACAGCACATGGGAGAGCAGAAGGGCATGAGGGGAAGGGCTCATTTTCCTCCGGGGTCACCTGGCATGTGGCAGGTCCCAGGGGTTGTCGTTTAGGGTTCTTACAAATGAACCTTTGCTATACCAAAGGAAAAGCTGGTGTGCAATCTTCCTTGGAGAATATTTCTGGGGCCCGTCTTGTCAAATGTGGTGCTTGCTCCAGGAAATTTGTGCAAGGCGTTAATCAGGCCTGAGTGTGGCAGCACCGTGGGACTGGGGTTCCGTTTAATCAGGAGGCAGGACAATAGTCACAGTGGCACCTACCCCAGCCCTACCCCCCGGTCATGGACAGAACCCTCTAGCTGAGGCTGGCTGGGCCTACCCAGGCACGTGCTGGACTGTGTGGCCCGCAGCACTTGAGGGACCATCTGTGGCAGTTCTCTCGGCCAGCTCTTCCCTCCCACGGAGTCTTCAGGGGGCCCAGTTTGGTGAGAGCTACCAGGAAGCCAAAACAAATGGCCCAACCCAGAAGCAGTTAGACCCAGCAGTTGGGGGAGAGGACCGCTGGCTCTGAGGCCTGTCCAGAGGGAAGCCTTTGTGCACCTCTCTAGTTGAGTATTTGAGGGCTCCAGGGCTGGTCCCCAGGCCCCTGGCAGAAGTCATGGCCACCAACAGCTGGGACCCCTTGGCTTAGGTACCCAGCCCAGATGATGGTAGGGGGCCTGAGGGGCAGGACCCAGGTGTGTACTTCCGGGGCTGTGAGTGCATGCGAGATGTGCCCAGGTTATGGGAGTCCTACCATATGGTTTTTCCTTCTGTGGGGACGTGTCGGGTGCCTTCAAGTCAGTTCCGGCTTCCAGCGACCCTGTGGACAACAGGCTGAAATGTGGCCCGGTCCTGTACCATCCTGGCGACTGATCGTCAGGCTCGTTGTTGCAGCCCTTGTGTCTGACCACCTTGTAGAGGGTCTGCCTTTTTGTCACTGACCCCCTGCTTTAGGGCAGTAGATGGAGTAGGAGGGAGATGACAGTCTCAAGTGCCAGCTCGAACCTCAATTCCAGGCTCTGTCTGGACTGGCTGCGCTCACACTCCAGCAGGAAAACCATGTCTCGTGCCTGGGCTGGAGTACAGCCATCTGTCTGGTTAGCGGCCACTCGACTCTTATGTCCCTGGGCCAGGAGGGGAGGAGGCACCCCTCCGTCCCAGAGGTAAAGAGCTGTCACAGAGGCTGTGCAGTCCACCCCAAGGAGAGCACCAGTGTGGGGAGAACAGGTTCCCCTAGGCCATCAGGGGCTGTTGACTGGGCAGAACGCTGCTGTCCCCACTTCTGTTCACACAGTGTCCTCTCCAGTCGTGTTCCTGGGTGGTCACTCAGTGGAAGAGCCCGCCAGCCGGGCAGCGGAGGTGTGCAGCAGGCCTAGGCCAGTCTTGGCCTTACATATAAATAAGCGAGGGGCAAGTGGATCCCCTTGACTTTTCTCTTCTCTCATGATGTGTGTGTCTGCTTTCTAGCGACCAATAAGAGTCAGATGGGTCTGAGCCAGGAGAGGAGTCGGCCCAGTATTGTTGGTCTGGGGGCTCCTAGCTGGGGCAGGCATTGTTTTCCTGCTGAAGAGGCCAGCAGAGGCCCAGGGACAGTTGAGCGAGACATCTCTGCCACTTGGACGATTTGCCAAGGCCCTGCGAGCAGATGAGTCCCTTCACTGTGCTCTGGGCCAGTGTCCTTGTCAGAAACCCAGCCCCCCCCCCCCCGTGGCCTGCTCTTGGAGATCTGCCCTGGCTCCCCCGCGTGACCCTGGAGTTCCGTTTACATCCTTGCCTAGGGCTCGAGTGTGGAGGGTAAACCCACCGTGGGAATTGGAGGTTGCTTATAGCTGTCCAGGAGAGTCAGCTATTGTGTTAATGGACTTCTCAGATTTCACAGTTAGACAGTTCACTGCATGATTCTTCCTGCCTTGTTGCTTTCTTTTGTTCATTGCGGCTGTGGCTCAGCTATTGGGAAGCACTTAGGGGTCAGACCCCATATGTTGCTGAGAGCCTGAAACCCCACTTCTTCCACCAATACAGAGAACAGAAGAGCATGCAGGGAAGCATGACAGGAGGTGACGGGGTTAATGAGAAAACAGACCCCTATCACATGCCTGCCTTTGGAAATCACTGCATCATCACACACACACACCCCCACCCACATAAAAAGGCAGACACCCCCCCTTGCCTTGGCAGCTGCTTACCTATACTGGGCAGTTGTGTTGGATTTATTCCGATGGGCTTGATGCACTTAGCAGTTGAGAAAGATATTTGTCATTTTGCTATAAAACATCAAAGACATCGTGACCTAAACGATTGTGACAGCAGAGAGTTCAACCATGGTCTGAAATTCTAGTGTTATTTATGATGCTCAGAGGCCTGCTGCCTACAGTATCTACTTAATCCCGTCTCAATCTGGAGCGCTGTCTCCCAGGCTGCCTGTGTGTCTCAGATGGCTGTTAATAACTGCCTCTCCGGTCGCCCCACTTGCCGGCAGAAAATCCATCTGAAGCTTTTGCATCTCCTGTGACTGCTAACCACTGACACTTCTCTGTTGATGTAGCTGCTTCCTGCCAAATGCTTGGGGACAATAACAGTGGCTGAACTCAGAGACAAGGAGAGAGCTGTGTGTTCATGGAATTTCTGGCCAAAAGATGATGGTAGTTAAACAAATAACCATTAAGAAAAAAAAAGTCTTGGAAAAAAAGGTTAACTCCTTAGAGAAACTGATGTTGAAGGGCTTATGCCAAAAATGGGAGCCACAGCCTTTCTGAAGGTCACTGCCCTGTGGCCAAGAAGCGTGCCCATTGTCTGGACGTCTAGGCCACATTCTTGGAAGCCCCAGCTTGTTGGGTACGCTGCCACCCGGCTCCTCAGGTGGGCCTCCTGCGGTTCTTCCCGTGTGCCCTGAGGCTCTCACCTTCGGTATCGCACCGTGTCGTCTTTGCCAGAGATCTTCTCCCTCTCCTCTAGGAGGTCTTCCCACATGTCCCGCGAGGTCCTTGTGGTTGTACCTTCCTGGCACGTGGCCTTTCTGTGGTTGAATTTTTTTATTATTGTTAGTTGTCGCCAAGTGAGCCCAGAGTCACAGGGACCTTGTGTCAAGCAGAACAAAATGCCTGGTCCTCTGCCACCTTCATGCTCACTGAGAGGTTTGAATCTATTGAGGGCTCCCCGTGTCTTCACTGACCGTAATCTTTTTCTGAGTGGTGTTTCCTGATGACGTGTTCAAAGTAGGCGAGCTAAAGTCTGGCTGTTCTTACTTCTGAGGGGCATCGGGTTGTGTGTTTCTTCTAAGACTGATTTGTCCCTTCTGGCAGGCCGCAGGATGTTCGGTATTCTCGGCCAACACCGCAGTTCAAATGTCAACAGTTCTTCAGTCTTACTTGTTCATTGTTGAGCTTTTCTGCATGCAAATGAGGTGATTAAAAAGACGGTAGCTTCGGTCAGGCGCACCTTCTTCCGCAAAGGACATCTTTGCTTTTTAAAACTTTAAAGAGGTCTTTTGCAGCAAATTTGTCCAGTACGATATGTCGTTTGGCTTCTTGACTGCTGCTTCCATGGACCGTTGAACTGAAAACTGCCCTATTAAGTCATGTGTCTCCCCATGAGAACCTGGGCCTGCCTCACTCATCACAGTGCTGCAGGCTGGGCACACAGTAGGTGTGAGACAGTCTTGTCAGCTGACACAACGGCTGAGCCCCAGTGGCTTCTGAGCCCACGTACCTGGGTGGGTGGACGATGCGTCCTCCCCAGGCCCACCCAGGATGCAGCGGTGGGGCGGACGGAAGGCAGACTGGCCCAGTGCTGGCCAGCTGCCCCGTGGAGTAATTCTGCTAGACGAGCAACAAGTGTGGGAAGATCAAGGAGACAATAACATTGATTTTCCCATAAAGTGCAATTTGTGGTAAGTGAGAGAACCTTTCTTGGCAGTCCTCACCCATCTTAGCTGACGGGGAGAAGGTCTCTCTGAGTGGTTGTGAATCAGCAGCTGCTGAGGCCTTTCTGGGGCTCTGGCCTCGCGGCTGCAGGCAGAGACAGACAGCTCCTCAGCTTTGGAGAACAGGACCCTCTGACTGGGCCCAGTCTTCGGGCAGGACAAGGCTTCCAGTAGTGTCCCATTGAGCCAGGGAGGACCGCCCTCTGGCCTGCCCCCTTCCTCCTGCCCCTTCCCATTCCTCCCCTCTGTTTGCCCTCTCTCTGCCCTTCCTCGTCTGTTCTTCCCCTCTTCCATTTTGCCTCTTCTCCCCCTTCTTCCCTGTTGTCATCACACTGCTCCCCCTCTTTTTCCTCTCCTTCCCCTCCTCCCCTAAGTGAAAAGTAGCCCCTGAAACCAAGATTGGGGGAGCAGAGAAGACAGAGCTCTGGGGTCTTGCTGTAGAACCTCGGGCCTGTCATCTCTGCCTCTAGCCCCTGCCTGCCCGTTGCTTCCTGCGACCAGCCTTCGCCCTCCACCCGACCTCACCTTCCTCAGCGCCGGGGATGATGGTGTGCACACACCAGCCCGAGACTGGGATGAGTGTCGCAGTGGGGCTGGTGCCTGTGATCCAGCGGTCGACCCCACAGACAGCACATGGGACTTGCTGGATATGAGTGGCTAGACGCAGCCCTCGGAGGGCCTGACACAGAGCAGGTGCTGCTCTGAGAGAGCTGAGGGTCCTGAGAGGGCTGGCTGACAGTCACACGGCATTTAGGTGACAGCTTCTGGTGGAGAATTATCAGACCTCTGTTCCAGATTGGGGGGAGCTGAGACCAGAGAAGCGTGCTGCCTGGGCCAAGGAAGCCGCCACCAGGCTGAGCCCTGCTCACTACTGGGTGGACCCTGATTGTTCTTTGTTCTGAGCTGGGCACGGGGTGAGGGCTGGGAGCCCCCTCAGCCTGCTGACCTCCTGTCCTCTCTGAGGGTACTGGACATCAGGAAGTGGCAAGGGGAGGGGCCCTGGTGAGCCAGCCACCCCAGGGTCCCAGCCTGGCTTCCACATTCTGTTTTCTGTGACATTAATTACATTTATTATTCATAACCTTCTAAAACTGGCTTCTGGGGACCTCAGTTTTCCACACCCTCCAGGCGTTCGCAGCTGAGGCTCCTCTGTGTTGGCTGTGCTGCGTGTCCCCTGTGGTTTGGAATCCAGACCAGACGGGGGCTCAGCTAAGGGGCCTGTGAGTTTGGAAATGGGAACAAAGGGTTTCTGCTTTCCACAGCCCTGGTGGCTGGTCTGTCGTCTCGCTCCGCTCCCTAGAAGTGTGGGATGGATGGAGGCTGTCACCTCACACAGGGCCGAGGCCTCTGCTGCTCTCTTTGTCCCACTTCCCCTCACTACCTAGTCCAGCAGCACCTTAGGTCTCTACCCACCATGCTGTACGGCCACTACTGGACCCAGCCACTGAACCCCCCAGCTAGTTGATTGGGCTTATGTTTTCTATCCCCTGCTTCCTTTGTCCCTGGTAAAATTCCCAGTTAGCTTAAGTGTCCGTCCCTGCTGTTACCGCTGAGGGACCCCCGACCCAGGCTGCAGCTCCCTGTTTCCCAGAAACACATTAGAGGGCAGGCCAGGTCCACTATTGTCACATGGGACACACGTGACCTTAGGAAAGTCTGCAAATAAGGAAGGGGTGGCTTCTAGGCTGAAGAGGAGCCCTCCTGCCTTCCTGTGCTCGGGTTCAAGAAGCTAGTTTCATGAAGTCCTGGCGGTCTTGCCGGTTTCTCCCTTGTAGGAGAGAGAAGCAAATAGAAGATCTGCTAACATCCACCCCCAGGTGGTGGGTGATGGCACAGTGTGGCCCATACTCACCATGAAATAGGACTGTGCTCTAAAGGGAGGGAAAGACCTGATGGATGCCACAGCCCGGCGAACCTCAGAAACACGCTGATGAAGTACGTCAGGCACAGAGGACAGATGTAGGATCCCGCCTAGATGCCACAGACAGACAAACAGGCTAGAGCTTATCGGTGGTTACCAGCAGGGAGAGGTGCGGGAAAATGGGGAGTTGGTGCTTAGAGGATGCTGGGTTTCCATTAATGGTGGTGACATAATTTAGGAAACAGGCTGCACAGTGTGATGAATGTCACCAGTGTCACGGAATGGTGGATGTAAAAATAGTTGAGTTGGCACATGTTTTATTATGTATGTTTTAGCTGCATTTTGAAGGGGGGAAAAATATAGAACTTCTGTGGGAAAACTCCAGGCGGCATCTGCCACAGCTGAGTGACCCAGCAATTCCGCTTGGTGTGCAACCAGAGACGTGCGCAGGATTCTGCACATGGACTGAGTGTCATCTAAGACAGAGGAGGACTCCAAAGTCCACCTCCAGCCAAGTGGAAAGATTGTGGTATGTTCATACAGTAGACATGTGTAGGTCCAGCAATGAGAATGGAGAAACCATCACTACACACAAGAACACAGATGACTCTCGTGAAGAGGAGCACAAGAGCCAGGCACCGAGGGGTGTGTGCTGTCCATCCCTTTAAACAAAGTCTCGAGACAGGCACAGCTAATCCCCGTAGATGGAGATGCCAAGAGCAGGGGCACTGCAACTTTTGTGTCTTGATCTGTGGGATATGCTTGGGGGCTTCCACCAAGCTGGATGCTTGACAGACATGCCCTTTATACTGAATGTCTATTCTGTTTCAATAAATAGGCTTGGGAAAAAAAAAACTAGTTAAAAGGCAGGGATGCCACAGTGGTGGGGGCAGAAAGGTGGTTGCGTTTCCCTTGACCTGAGTGGTCCTTGTGACTCCCACGTCCCTAGGCATCTCGAGAACTGCAGTCTGACGTGGTAAAATGATCACTCAGGTGCTTTCAGAATTATCCCATTGGCCAATGACAGAAAGAAAATGAAAAGTTAAATGCAATTTAGGAAAGTACTGGCTGGGCTGCCTGTTAAGGCCAAGACCTGAATATTGAGTCTATTAGAAGCAATTATGAAGAAGACAGCCCTCCTTACTGCTCCTCATTTGATAGAAAGATTTTTGAATATGAAGCATTAGTTAATAAAAAGTCCCCTGAAGCCTATTGTAATCTATTACCTAATTCCTAACAGTTCATAGCCACTGAAATAGGAAAAAGGGGAGTATAAAATTAATATATAGTTATTATTAAAATTGCCTTATAAATTAGTTAAGTCCCTTGGACATAAGAAGTGGACATCATTAAGCTAACGTGGTCTCAAGGGCTGCAGTTGGTCCCGTGGGTTGGTGGGGTGGGAGGGTCCCCTTAGCAGGGGGGGATATACCCGCAGCTTTATAGTTTAAAGGACAAAACACCTGTTCACACTGAAGAAGGAGGTTGTCAGAGATGAGAACTAGCAGCCAGATTACAGAATTCTCCTAAAGAAATCATTCCCTAGTTATTGCGCTTTCTGGAGAGGCTGGCGCTTAGTGGATCTACAAAGCTGTTCTATACCTGAGGCTGGGGAAGGCCAGGAACTGTGGTGAATCATGGGGCTGTAATGGCTAAGGGTGACACAGTGGCTGTGCAGGTCCTGGGGTTCTGGGTCCCACTGCCTTGCCCAGAACTGGTGAGGTGGCCCCAGTTCCCTTAAAGCGTGTTCATGCAAAAATAGCCCGCTGCAGCTGGGCAGATGAGAGGAGAGCCGGTCACTGCGGCCTAGCCCCCACTGCCTGCAGGCATGCCGACGAGGCCGAGGTGCTCCGAGAAGACACGGTCAAGGGGCTTGGATGAGTTTAGGGCCAAAGTCTCCAGGGCACACGTGGTGGGAACCCAAGAGACCTGCCAGATGTAACTTCTACCAAACTTCCACACTGAACTTTGGGCTTTACAAGTCATGGACAGAAATGCATCCAGATCTGAGCTGTTTGCTGAGTCAGTTTTATCTCTCTAGGGGGAGTTAGCGGATGTAATGTTTTATATGTTAGGTAATTTGCTGCGTCCCTACCAGAGGATCCCTCACAGTAGAAGCACGATTTCTGTGGCATGGTGTGGCCCTCCCAAGCAGAAGGGCTCCCTTCTGCTCACAGGAGAGGTGGGAATCAGGGTTTTCCCAGCAGTGGCACCAGAGGCCAGTTTGCTTCTGAACCCAGCCTTTAGGGCACTGAGGGCTGGCCTCCTCTTCAGAGAAAGCCTCAGCTGTCCTTGTGGGAAGGGATGGGGGTGTGCCTTTCCATAAGGGGTTGTCACAGAGTGCCATGTGTGTTGTGTGCGTGCATGTGGCCGCAGGAACCTGACACGAATGCTGTCCTAAGCAGTCTGGCAAACCTGGCTTGTGGTGCAGATAACAGACTTCCTTCTGCGGAAAATCCAATCTAGAGAAGAAAAGTCACTGGCTTTGGAAGTGGGCTGAGCAGACACATGTCCTTTGTGTTCTCAAGAACCTGTTGGCCAGATGGAGAGGCTGAGGAGCTCTGTAGGTGGATGGGGGAGGTACCCATCCCCTCCCAGGAGTATGGCCCTGGCTGGCAAGGTTTCCTCCTCGCCTCAGCCTTTGAGGGGCTCCCATGACCCCTTGAGCTGATGATGGCCAGTGTGGGTTCCATCTTCCACCTTTGGTCATGAGACCCAGAACAGGAGAACGGGGGGGTCCTGTCCCTGGAGTCTGAGCACCTGACTTCAGGCAGAGATGTCACCAGAGGGGAGTCGAGGAACACTGGGAGAGAAGAGTCTCCACAGGTGGTGTCCCTCTTGCAAAGCATTTCTGTAGGGGTGGCAAAGGAAAGGAAAACCAAGGCAGCTGTGGGAGATGATTGAGGAAAACCTGATAGAATTTCAAATGCCTTGTCACGAGCAGAATGAGGGGCAATCTATGCTGTTTTCTGCCCTCTTTGAGCACTTCCCTGCCTGTGAGACCTGGGGTGCCCAAGGTGGGACCCCAGCTCTTGTCTCCAGAGTGGCCTGAAGTGTTCAGACATGTGAGCTTCACCAACAGCCTGACCCTGGCATCAGGGAGGGATTGTGCTTGGAGACCTCGTTTATTCGTTTGTCAACAACGGTGACGGTGATACAGAGAAGAGAGACACAGATGGGACCCCGAAAGCCCTGCTGAGAGTTTCCCAAGGTGCTGCGTGTGGGTAGCAGGTGGTGCGCAGTGGTGACCCCTTGTGGCAGTTCCTGGGATCTCCTTAGAAGGCGCCTGTGGGTTTTCTCCAAGAGCGAGTCGCCCTGGGGTGAGGCTGGGGCGGGTAGTAGCTGTCACCCTAGAGCGAGGCTGGGTGTGTGCGGCGCGGGTAGGGGACAAGTGTCACCTAGAGGCGATGCTGGGTCAGGGGACTAGCTCTCAATTAGGTAGATCTCATTTCTCCCCAAAAATATTTTCAAGGTGAAAATAGCTTTACTCTGATAAAGATAACTTGTGATAGGAAATTCAGTCAGTAGAGAATACTACCCACTAGACGTGCGGAAAACCAGCGAGAGGCAGGGGTGTGGTGGCATCATGCGGGGCAGTGTTCGTCCCCTCTTCTGTACGAAGTGGACAGTCTCTCCGCGTCCTTGAGCTGAGGTGTGCTGCCCACTCTGGTGGCCGTATGGCACAGTGTTTAACCGACCCTCACCCGTGCCGGCTGGGCAGTTTCTGACTTTCCAGGGTGAGTAGCACTGTGATCGTCGCTTTCTCTGTCACCTGTTGGGACTTTGGCGGATGCTCTCTTCAGGGGAAATTCTGAGGCACAAAACCAGACCGCCTCCAGAAACGTCATGCTCCCATCACAGCCGAGAACGGTGCTGATGTCTGCTGGCATGTCCTGTGTGCCTCACGGGGGTTTCTCAGTGAATCCTGTGGGGCAACGAGTACCATCCAGTCCACTCGGTGAGTCCCAGAGGCCAGGGGACTTGAGGGAGCTTGTCCAGGTCCCTATGTGGGCAGGTGGGAGAGGCCAGGTGGTCTCACTCCAGAAGCCATGCTCTTGACCGCCTCCTGGACATACCCTCCTGAGTGCCCCGTGCCCAGTGCCCAATCCATCCTCAAGGCTAAGTGTACGGTTTTCCTCATTACTGCTCTTGACCAGTCTGATGACATAAAGGTGGTATCTCATCTTCATGTGCACTTCCTTGCTTATTGGTGAGATTTTTGAGGGGAGAGGCTTCGGAGTGTTTGTAGGGCGGAGAGTGGAGAAGGGACTTTCCTGCCCCAGGGCTGAACAAGAGAGGGGCAGACATCATCCCGTCGCCCAGCACTCTGCCAGGGGCCAGAAAGAGCCCCTCTGGGACAGGCGGTTCACCTTGATTCCATCAGCACCTAGTGGAGGTCACTGTCCTACAGTACCTTTATTGTGAAACAGACTGAAATAGGATCTCACTTATGGAAGGACTTCATGCTAGTTGTCTGTTGCCTTTGGTTAGCTGTGTTAGTGCTATAAAGAGACTGGTTCACATCACATCAATAGGCAAAGAATAATTAAGACGAAACTCAAAGCATGCATTCTTCCACTCTTTGGCATTATATAATGTAGATTTCAAAACAAGACATCTGTTAAAACTTCCTTTTGAATATACACAGCATTCAAGAGAGGCTAGCATTTTAATTAAAAATGGATTATTTCAAAAACAGTTTAATCATCCTGTCGTTAGACCTTATTAATTAGCCATTGATAAATAGGCTTAAGGTACCCAGTACTGCAGTTTGTGGGTTTTCTCAAATCCTGGGGCTGGAGAAGTGTTTTTAGGAACCCCTCTTGCATCTCTGGGATGTCAGCAGGTAGAAAGCACAGAACCTGAGTCAGCTCTTAAATCTTCTTTCATCC
The DNA here is from genome assembly GCA_028571685.1 of Heterohyrax brucei. Lineage (NCBI taxonomy): Eukaryota > Metazoa > Chordata > Mammalia > Hyracoidea > Procaviidae > Heterohyrax > Heterohyrax brucei. The sequence goes on from CM053161.1 coordinate 74,112,194, forward strand.
TCAGTGGACCCAAAGTAGAAGGACCGCATCAGGATGGGGACAGATTGGATGGGGAGTGCCATAGCTGTCCTGCCTCCCCCAGCTCCTGCCCCTGATGGGGAGGGATGCCGTGGCCTGGGAACACTGTGTCTGTGTGTGGAACCTGTCAGGGCGGAGGGTCCTCCCCAGGCCGAGCAGTGCCTGAGGCCCTGGGGCAGACGGGATGACAGCACCTCATCCCTTCAAGGCTGCTCTCTAGGAGCAGCATGAGAACAACCCCGTTTGTCATCTTAAGTGGATACAGACATTCCCAGTGACAAATAGCATCCCCACTGCTCCTTCAGCCCAGCATGATGGAAAGAACACTTGGAGTCACGGGTGCGGAATGGGAAGGCTCATTAGAAGCGGGGTTTGGGGCAGTTGAGACTTAACAGGCAGAATGCTGCTATGGTATGGCCCCCCACGAGGACAGCCAGGGCTGTTTCTACCCAGACTCACCCAAGCTTGACCCTGGGAGACGGTGAACATGGCCTCCCACCACTCTGGTTGGTATTGGCTTAGTTCTAGGTTTTGTGGTTCCCAGACACTTGCAAAGAACCTCAAAAAAGTCAGCTTGTGAAGGTATATAGGGTAGCACCCAGGTGCTCAGGCTTCTACAGCCCTCACTCTCTCACTAGCCAGGGGTCTTAGACGTGGCTTCTCCTGGGACCCTCTGTGCAGGGATGGCCACAGCCTCCTGCTGTGCCTTGATGCTGGGTTGCCTCTCCGTCACATCAGTTGGGTAACAGCTCCCGGGACTCAGCCCCCAGCGTACCTTCTGTGCCCGGCCGGTCCTGACTGGCAGTGCTACCACACACTCAGTGACTCAGAGCAACCCTCTAGGACAGTTGAACCATCCTATAGAGTTTCTAAAGCTGTAAGTGTTTATGGAAGTGGCTGCCATGTCTTTCTCCCTGGAGCAGCAGGCTGGGGTGGGGTTCAAACCACTGGACTTTCGGTTAGCAGCTAAGTGCCTAACCACTGCCCCACCAAGACTCCTTCAGGCTGGTGTAACACCTGCTTTTTTGCCTGCCTTCTCTTCCCTTCAGCTCCTTGAGCAGAGCACAGTGGGGGGGAAACTATAGCATGAGGTCCAGAAGACGAATTAGGATAAACTGGGTTCAGCCGTGTGCCCGTAGATTCAGAAAGAGTGGAGGTGACTCCAGATTCTGTGTCCAGAGCTGGGACTCCAGTCAGGAAGGACAGTGAGACTGTGCTTCAGACCAGTAATTTAAGAAGGCGTTGATTTAAAATGGTGCTTACCAGAAGTAGGTATATCTGAAATGACCCATTGGTGGCATACAGGATTATAAGGCTGATGGCTCTTCAGACAAAGATTGGATTGGACTCAAAGACATAAAGTGATTCTGGGGAGCAGTGTGCTTCCTGGTTTAAGTGGACACATGAGGTCCACTGCGCAGCTTCTGTGCAGAGGTGAGATGAGAGGAGCTGGTTGAATGGACATGGAAAATACAGGGTGGAAGGGAGGAGTATGCTGTCAGTGGGTCGGGAGAGTAGCTAGAGTTACACAGTAGTGTGTAAGTTTTTATATGACAAACTGACTTGGACTGTAAGCTTTCACTTAAAGCACAATGATAGTAAAAAAAGGCTGAGAGAGAGGAATTGGATACTCAGAAATAAGTAGTAATAGATTCTTTTTTTTAAAAAAAAAAGAACCTAGAGGGGTTCACCAAACAAGCCACACAATTCTACTTCCCCAGAGAGGTGAAAAGAGGTACTCAAAACAATACCCGGGCCTGTGTCTTCACTGCAGTGCCATTCCCAGTAGGCAAAGGTCGGAAACCCCCAAATGCCCAGCAGTGGATGAACAGATCCACCGGGTGTGCTCTGCCCAGTGCAAAACCCAAACCCACTGCCGTCGACTCACTTCTGACTCATAGCAGCCCAAGGGGGCAGAGGAGAATTGCCCTTTAGGGTTTCCAAGGAGTACCTGGTGGATTTGAATGGCCAGCCTGCCGTGGCTCCTGACCACTGTACTACCAGGTTTCCTCTGCCCCTGCTGCTGCTGCTGCTGCTGCTGCTGCTGTTGTTAGGTGCCGTCAAGTTTGCTCTGGCTCACAGCGACCCTGTGCACAACAGGACACAACACTGTCTGGTCTTGTGCCATGCCCACAATCATTTTTATGCTCAAACCGGTTGTTACAGCCACTGTGTCAGTCCATCTCATGAGGGTCTTCCTCTTTTTTTGCTGACCCTCCACTCTACAAAGCGTGATGTCCTTCGTCAGGGACTGATCCCTCCTGACAACACGTCCGAAGTATGTAGGATGCAGTCTCACCATCCTTCCTTCCAAAAAGTACTCTGGTTGTACTTCTTCCGGAACAGATCTTCTGGCTGTCCGTGGTACATTCAACATCCTTCTCCAACACCACAATCTCCTTTTTGATGACTTCTAAATTCAGACATAGAAAGGGAAGATACGCACTATGATGTTAGTAAACCTTCAGAACATTGTGCTAAGTGAAGGGAGCTAGGCCTGAAACTTTGTATGTTGCATGATATTTATCTGAATATTCAGGAGAGGGAAGTTCTTGGAGACAGAAAGCAGATTGGTGGTTGCGATGGGTTGAGGGAAGGAGAAATAGAGAGTGACTGCTAAGGGGTGTTGTGTTTCCTTTTGGGGTGATGGAAATATTTTGGAACTCGATGCGATAGTCGGACAGTATGGTGGATGTGCTAAATGCCACTGAATTTGTCACTTGGAAATGGTTCATTTAATACTACATGAAGTTACTCTTGATTAAAAGAAAAAAAGCAAAGCACATTCTCTCCCCTTAAGGGAGGACTTGGGGGTCTGTCCTGCCTGTGAGTTCTGCAAGCTGGGCCCCTTTGCTGCTGTGTGTTGAGTGTAGAAGGTACCTGTGCACTGGAGGGCTTCATCCCTGGTTTCATTCATCCCCGCAGGGAGTTGGGGGTAGGGGTGGGGAGAGTCATGGCAGGCTGGGGCTTTCAAGAAGGCCCAGGTGGGGTCGGGGGGCACCGGGCCATGTGTCTTGACAACTGAGGCACCTAAGATAGAGAGTCCTTGCCCTGACCACCTTAGTCTAAGGACCTGACCTTATGATGCACTATTAAGGGAAGGTCGAGCAGCATAACCCCTGCCAGGATTCTTCAGCAGCATGCTGGGGCTTAAGGCAAGCCCTCACCCACGTGCACTCCCCCAGAACAGAGCATGGGGAAGACAACCACTAAGTGTCTCCTGGCCAGAGGCCTGGCAGATGGCCACACTGGCTGGAGGTGGCCTTGTTCTTTGAGACCCCTCAGGCAGCTCAGGTAGCAAGGAAGGAGTGACCCCTTTGGTCCTTTGTCCCCAGGGTCTCTACTGGTCTGATGTCCCAAGGATGCCGAGTTTAGGAGTGGAGCACCTTGGGGTGCAGGAAAGAACTGAGGTAACGCATGCTTGTGTTCATCCTACCAGCTGTTTCAGCAAGACTGGCAGATGCCGTTTGCAGACATGGGAGCTTCTGGGCCAGAGTTCTCCCTCCGTTCTCATCCCAAGAAGATAAACAGGCTCTTCTTCCAGGAGGCCTTACAGCAGGGTGTGCCCGCTTCCACCTTTCACTTGCCACCGCATAAAATCAAACCCAATGCCATCGAGTCCATCCCAACTCATAGTGACCCTATAAGACAGAGTAGAGCTGCCCCACAGTTTCCAAGGAGGACACGTGGATTTGAACTGCAAGTTTTTGGTTTAGCAGCCACAGCAGCCACTACACAACTGGCCACTGAGGGTTTCCATCTGCCTATAGTTTTCTTTAAATTGACCTCATTTTTCCTCTCAGCATATTTTAAAACGGAACTTTATGTCTCTGTCAAGAGTGAAAACCAAGTAAATTTTCCTAAAAGGAAGGTAACACTTTAAATACCTGATGCATGAATTTAACTGTTCATCTGTGTACCGTGGAATGTCATCTCAGGGACCCTTAACATGCTTTGGGAAATAGCAGCTCAGAGATGGTCTCCCAGTGCCTTTGGGTGTGGGGCTCCCTCCTTGTGCTTGCTTGTTCCTGGGGAGGCATGGAGGGGTGCAGGCAGAGGGTGTTGCTGTGTCACAAAAGAAGTGACCTCTGAGTTGTGCTGGACATAAATTATGTCCTTTCACCTTGGAGAGACTTTTGCTTCCTGATCATTGTGGCACAAGCATCTTTCCCATGGTGGCCTGGTCCTAAAATGGGTATCTGTTAGGGCCAGGAAAGGAGTTTTTGCTGTAACCCGCAGGACTAGCAGAGGGAGTGGGTAGAAGGTGAACAGGCGTTTACCCCAGGACAGCACAGAAAATAGTTGACAAATTGTACTTCTGTTTACACAGTTCTTCCTGGGACCTGCCAAGCCTGGGACCTTCTCACTTGCTCCAGGGCCTCATTCCCCTGTGGGTCTGGATTCCCAGATCCAGGTTTATGCTCAGGCTCCAGGTTCTTTCTCTTGTGTAGTGTTGTCTGTTGTCATCCTCCTGGGATCAGCAAAGAAGTCACCAGCAAAAGAGGGTCAGAACAGAGCAGCTGCTGGGGGAGGCGACAGGGCAAGACTTGTCCCACCAGGCAGGGAAAGCATAGGAGGGAGGTGGAAGGTTCTGGCCTGAGAGTGGATGACGGAGTTCCAGACCAACTCGGGTGTACAGAAGATCATCTGAGAACAAAGACGAGGCTCCAGGCCTGTGTGGGATGGAAATTCTTGCGAGTAAATAAAACAACAGCTCCACCCCAAGACCTACGTCCAAGGGAGTTCAAGATGAATTATTACATCAAGTAAATATAAAAACAGAAAACTCTGCAAAAGATGATAAAACTTACATAATCACAGAGTCAGGGAAAAGGATTTGTTAAATATATCACCAAAGGAAGAAACCATAAAGAAAAAAAAGTTGACAAATCTTACCAATAAAAATGTAAATTATCTGTCCAAAAATGCCATAAAGAAAATTAAAGGACAAGAGGAAAAATTTACTACGTCCATTATAGTTGAAACCACTAGCTAGTATCTTTCACATATAAATCCCTTAAGGATCAATAACAAAAGATAAACATTCAGATTTTTAAAGCATGAACAGGCAGTTCAGAAAGCAAGAAAATATGAGGAAATAAACATGAAAATGTTGAGACCTGTTAGCTAGTTGATAAAATAATAAAATCCTTTTTGGGGTGGGGTTGACTATCAGATTCACAGTCTGTGGGCAGGCAGGCACTGGGGTACACCCTCTGGACCCTGAGAATTCCTGGGGAGCTCTCTGGGGTCCCTTTGGCAGAACATGCCCTGAGACTCAAAAATGTGCATGTGCTCATTTCCACCTGCAGGAATTTAGCCTGAAGACAGTGAAGAGACAAAGGGCGCTGGGTGTCCGTCGTAACTAACGCAGAGGTGGATGCAGCCTGCCTAAGGATCTCCTGTCACGAGACTGGCTGGGTCCGCTGTAGCCTGCAGTACTGCTCGTCCAACCGTGTACTCGGGTGTGCTGAGCAGAAGGTGCTTGAAACGTCTTGTGTGCCAGGCACTGTTCTAGGCTCTGGGGAATACTACAGTGAACAAAGACCCCTCAGAGATGGATGGATGGGTGGGAAGTCAGATGGTAGCGAGGAGGCTCAGGCCAGCCTCCCTGAGGAGAGGTCTGATGATGGAAAGTGAGCGAGCTGTGACTCTCTGGGACAAACCCTGTAGGCAGCAACCATGGTTATTTCAGTGGTAGTAGGCCGGGAGCCTGCGCGGCCTTCCAGGAGGCAGGCTGAGGAAAGACCGAGGCGACAGAGAACAGAGTGGCTGCAAAGCCAGGGATGGATTTGAGCCGAGGAGCCCCGTGGCCTCAGGTTGTGAGCAGACCCCTCTGCGTGCACATTCTCTAGGAGCGAGGGCAGCAGCAGGGCCATCCCCGTCCTACCGCAGCTGTCTAGTCACGAGAAGAAGGTGTCTTGCACCAGGGTGGACCCTGCCACGGCAAGGAGACGTGGTCAGACGCCAGACACAGGGGCAGTATTTAAAAGAGAAATAGCCTAGCCATGTGTCTATTGAAAGGGAAAAATGTTCTTGCAAAATGAAAGAGGGTGTAAGAAAATGAATCAGCTGATACAACTGCTTGGAAAAACTGTTTGTCTTTTATCAGCTACAACAGCCTACACAACATCCTGTGATACAGCGTTTCCACTCTACTGCTGCTCAGCAGAGGCGCTGCAGCACGCCCCGGGAGGGCGGCTCAGAAGGTCCACACAGCACTGTTCATAAGAGCTGGCATCTGGAAACAACGTGACCATCCACCAGCCGGGGGATGGAAAGATGCACCTGGCCGCACGTTCGCCCAGCGGTGACAATGAGCAGCTCACCGCCGCCCACGACTGGGGATCTCAGAGCGCTGAGCAGGAGAAACCAAACACCAAAGAGTTCACCTCACTTGGTTCTATTTAAATAAAGTTCAAGAATAGGCAAAACTGATCTCTGGTGCTAGAAGTCGGCACTGTAGCTATCCACGGAGGAGAAAACATGAAGGGTGCTGGGTACCTGAGTGCAATCGCATCCTTGCCAGTAGCGCTGGGTGCTGGTTACACGGGCGTGCTCAGTTTGTGAGGATTCATCAGCACCCTTGTGATCTGGTCCTTTTCTGTATGTGTGCTGTATTTCAGTAAAAAGGTGGCTTTTCTTCTAAAGTTCGCAGTTAATTTTTTAAATCTATGTGAATACATAATAGCCTGCAAATAAGTCTCACCAAAGTACTGGGTAAGGTTGTCTCCGGGTAATAAGATGATGGGTTGTTTTTTCCTTTGTGTAGAGACTTTCTAAGGTCTCTTCTGTTTTTATATACGTTGAAGCTTATTAGCAGTCTGAAGAAGCAGCTGAGGTTTTGAAAACGAAGGCAGTCAAGTGTTTCATCCCGTAACCAATGCCGAAGAACTCCGAAACTCCACCTAATGAAGCATGTCAGGAATAAAGGGGCAGATTTGTTAATTGAATGTCATGTTATGTCCTCAGTTATGCTTAATACAAGATAGGCAATTTAGAATTCCCACTTATCCAATTAAAATGCTAATTATCTCCTACCTTGATAACGGAAGGCTGCTCCGTGAGGGAGGGTGAGCCGTGTCCCTCTCTGTGCCTCATCTTCACTCTGTGACACTCTGCTGTCTTTGCCACTGCCCTGGCCTCTGGTTGGCAGAGTCTGTCCTTCAGGTGTCTCCTGGAGCCCCCTCTCCTCCTTTCCACAGGCCTGTCAGGGTCCCCTTCTGGGACAGCTCAGCCTGCACCGGCCACTGCCTGGGGCTCTTTGACCTTGTAAATGCCTCCAGGCTCCCTGTGGTCCCCTGACAGTGGGGTTATGGAAGGTGTTAGCATCCCCAGCCCCAAGCTTTTCCCATTCTGGCTTTTAGTCAGTCCTCACAGCAGCTCTTGCTGTCCCAGTCCCCAATCCGCTGACAGAACCTGAGGCTTTGCAAGGCATCAGGGCTAAGACCATTGGCTCTTTTCAATTGTGATATGATATAAAATTAGCCATTTTAACCACTTTCAAGTATATAACTCAGAGGTATCAGCTGTATTCACAGTCACGCAACCACCAAAGCTGTTTGTTTTTAAAACTCTCCATCACCCCAAAAAGAAATGCAGTGCCCCTTCAGCTGTCCCCCCGTTCTCCCTTCCCCTAGACTTTTAACCAGGAATCTGCTTCCTGTCTCTGTGTGTCTGCCTGTTCCAGGCATTTCATAATGAGCCCTGGTTGGGCAGTGGTCAGGCACTCTGCTGCTGACCACAAGGTTGGCAGTTCTAAGTCACCACCCACTTCACGGGAGACAGATGTCTTGGAATCCCTATGGGATAGTTCTACCTGGTCCTGTAGGGCTGCTGCAAGTCAGAATCGACACTATGACAACAGGTGTGGGTAGACATTTCCTTGAATGGTGGTTCAGTGGTAGAATTTGTACCTTCTGGGGTTCGATTCTCAGCCAGGGCACCTCTTGTGTAGCCATCACCTGTGTGTCAGTGGAGGCTTATGTGTTGCTGTCATGCTGAACAGGTGTCAGTGGGAACTCCCAGACTAAGATGAGTAAGAAAGACCTGGTGATCTAGTCAGGAAAATCAGTCAGTGAAAACCCTGTGAGTTTCAGATGACCTGATCTGCATCGGATCATAAGGATGACTTGGGACTGAGTAGCTTTTTGTTCCATTAGGCAAAGGGTCACTGTGCATGCGGACAGACGGGAAGACAGCTAACAACAACAGACATTTCATGACAGTGGAATCACGCAGTATCTGTCTTTCTGTGCCTGGCTTCTTCCACTTAGCATAATGTTTTCAGAGCTCATCTGTGTTGTCCTGTGTCGGGACTCCATTTGTCTTTATGGTTGAGTCATGTTCCGTTTGGTCTCCTGTGGTTGGTGGTTCTAAGAAGCACATTCCTCACAAGGGTTAGTGTTTGTTTTATAGGCCAGTCTTGGTGATAGCTGGCCTTTGGGAGTAGCTTCAGTTCCAGGGTAAAAGGGTGTTGTAGGACTGTAGCCTCAGGGCTTCCACCAGTCTCTATCAGTCCAGAAAGTCTGGTCCTTTCTATGATTTTGAGTTTTGTTGTATTTCTACCATTCTAACTGGGACCTTCAGTTGTGTCCTGGTCAGAGCAGTTGGTACGGGTACTTGGGCACTGTCTAGTTCTTCTGGTCTCAGGCTAGAGAAGGCTATAATTCATGTGAGCAATTAGTAGACTCCTTGCTTCTCTGGGTCTTTGGTTTCTGTCCCGGGCTGGGTTCTCTAGAGAAGGAAACCCAGTGAAGCAGGTGTGTGTGTATGTGTAGGAGAGAGACAGAGATTGATGGATCAGTTGATGGGTTTATCGTGAGGAAATGGCTCATGCAGTTGTAGAGACTGGCAAGTCCCAGTATGGGTCAGGCATCAGGCTGGAGGCGTCTCCTGACTCACATAATTGCCGGACTGATGAACCCAAGATGGGCAGGTCAGACAGCAGGCCGCTGGCTCACGGGCTGCAGAGGCTGACGAATCCCAAGACTGACAGGTAATATGGCAGACCAGTGCCTCAAGTCCTAAAAAACTGGATGTCACATACTGATGAGCTGGATGCAGGATCCACCGTGAGCAAAATCCAGCAAGCTTTGCCAGAACATCCAAATATATTGGATACAGGCTACATCTGATGAAACTCCTCTTACAAATGATTGGCTGATCACATCATGGAGATGATCAGATGACACAATAAAAAATGACTACACCATTATAGAACTGCCAAACCATATTAGTACATAACTGCCAAGCCACTGAGAATTGTAGCCCAGCCAATTTGACACAGAACCTTAGCAGTCACAGTTTCCTTCACTCGTCTTTGCTCCATATGGGAAGAGACTCAACAGTTGTATCCTAGATGGCCACTCACAAGGTTTTAAGACCCTTGACAGTACTCACCAAACTAGGATCCTGCATTCAGCTTGTCACCATCTGACCCCCAGTTCTTGAGACTTGAGCCAGCAGCCTGCCACACTGCCTGCCAGTCTTGATATTCATCAGCATCTGCAACCTGTGAGCCATCAGCCTGCTGTTTTACCTGCTATTCTTGGATTTGTTAGCCTCCGCAGTCCAGGAGCTAGCAGCCTGTTGTCTGAACTGCCAATCTTGGGTTCGTCAGCCTCTGCAGCTACAGGAATCGGGAAATGCCTCCAGTCTGATGCCTGACCCACAGACATGGGACTTGCCAGCCTTTATAACTGCATGTGAAAAGGATTTGAAGCACTCGCTGATGAAGATCATAAAGACCACAGCCTTCAGTTTGGTTTGCACCTGAACATCAAGAAGACAAAAATCCTCACAAATGGACCAGGAAGCAACATCATCACAATACTTGGAGAGAAAACTGAAGTTGTCAACAATTTCATTTTACTTGGTTCCACAATCAATGCCCATGGAAGCAGCAGTCAAGAAATTAAAAGACACATTACATTGGGAAAATCTGCTACAAAAGACCTTTTGAAAGTGTTGAAAAGCCAAGAAGACGAAGGTGTGCGTGACCCAAGCCATGGTATTTACAGTCCTATCATGTGCATGTGAAAGCGGGACAATGAATAAGGAAGACTGAAGCACTGATGCCTTTGAATTATGGAGTTAGAGAAGAATATTGAATGTACCCAGGACTGCCAAGAGAACAAACAGATCTGTTCTGGAACAAGTACAACCAGAGTGCTCCATCGAAGCAAAGATGGTAAGACTATCTTACATACTTCCAGTATGATGTTATCTCACTGTAGTTTTGATTTACGTTCTTCTAATGGATAGCGACTGCAAGCATCTCTTCATGCATTTGTTAGCTGCTGGAATGTGAAGTGTCTGTTCATGTTTTTGCCCTGTTTTTTGATTCTGTTGTTTATCTGTTTTTTGTTGAAGTGTCAATGTTTTCTGTATATTTTAGATTAGACATTTGTCAAACATGGAGTTGCCAAATTTTTTTCCCTGGTCTATAAGTTCTATTTTTACTCTTTTGGTAAATTCTTTTGATAAGCATTAAGTATTTGATTTTTAGGATGTCCCAGTTATCTAGTTCATCTTCTGTTGCTGGTGCACTTTTAATTATGTTTGTTAGTGTATTTATGTCATAAATTAAGACCCTTAGCTTTATCCCTGTGTTACCCACCAGGAACATTATAGATTTAGGTCTTTGATCCACTTTGAGTTAGTGTATGACGGGAGGCATCTGGTTCCATTTTTCTGCAAATGGTGTCCATTTTTGCCAGCACCATTTGCTAAGAAGACTGCCTTTTTCCCATTGAATGGAATTAGCTCCATTGTCGAAGATCAACTGTCCACAGCTGGATGGATTCCCTTCTGGGTTCTCATTCCTCTTCCATTGGTCCATGTGTCTGTGGTCATGCCAGTACCAAGCTGTTGGACCACCGTGGCTGGGTAGGAAGCTCTGAGATGGGAAAGTGTGACGGCCTCTGCTTTTTTGTTCTTCAGGGATATGTTCTTTCCATATAAAGTGGAAGATGAGTTTTTCCCTTTCACTGAAGAATGTTATTGGGATTTAGATCATCTGTTTGGTTTTAAAGGAGTGCTAAGGGGCCTGTGACCTCCTTTCCTCCAGCTTAAACAAGGGACCCTGTTGTGGGACTCCCCTGTGCTCCTCAGACAAATTATGATGACTGCTGCCGTGTCCTGGACGTATCGCTCATTGTGCACTGTCTCAGTCATCTAGTGCTGCTGTAACAGAAAGACCACACGTGAATGGCTTTAATAAAGAGAAGTTAATTCTCTCACAGCCTAGTAGGCTTAAAGTCCAAATTCAGGGTGCTTACTCTGTCAGTTTTGGGGAAAGGTGCTTATTAATCAATCTTGCCCTGATCTGGGAGCTTCTCAGCACAGACACCCTGGGTCCAGAAGGCACACTGTGCTCTTGGCACTACTTTCTTGGTGGTATGAGGTGTCCCTGTCCCTTTCCTCTATTCTCTGTCCTACATCTCAAGAGACTGACTGAAGACACAGCCTAATCGTGTAGATTGCGGCCTGTGTCATTAACATACCCGCCTCTGATCCTGCCTCAGTAATGTAAAGGTAGGATTTACAACACAAAGGAAAATCACTTCAGCTGACAGAATGCTGGACAGTCACACAGCTGAGAATCACGGCCTAGCCAAGTACTGGGCAGACACAATTCACTCCGTGGCATATGCTGAGCACAAACCCCTTCGTATGTCATCTAACCATCACAGCCACCCTCTGAGAGAGGGGGTGCTGCTGTGATCCCCATTCTACAGAAGAGGTAACAGACAAGGAGAGATCAGACAGCTGGTAGGTAACAGCTGGAATTGGGCTCTAAAGTCTGTGTTAGCAGTGCCCCAGTGGCTGGTTGCATGGAACATGGAACAGGCAGCTGTCTTAGGGAGGGACTGTAGAACAAAGCCTGGAGGGGGCCACCCACAGAGCTGAGTGAGCCTGGCCATCAGAGGACCCCAGCGCTGCCAGGAGAGAGCTGTGAGCAGGGTAGGGGCTGCCACCCTGGCCAGAGGCCTCTGTGCAGCTCAGAACATCCCAGCCCCGTGCTCTGTCCCCTGGCCAACTTTGTACCCTACATCCAAGGTACTTGCTTTCCTAAACCCTCTTCTTAGCCCAGAGGCTTCCCTCCCCCATTGTCCCTCTCATGCTCCTTCTTGATGTGTGGCTTACCCAGCCTGGCCTGACCTCCGTCTCCACTGTCTGGGAACCTAAGGACCTCGGAGGCTGCTTGGTAGCTGGCAGCAACATGGGGAGGCCACCGTTGCCTCACGCAGCCTCCGCTGGCCTCCAGGTCCCTTCTGGACATGTGTTCACAGTGGGTCCTGAAAGTGTGGTCAGCAAGTGCAGCCTGGGGCAGCGCTGTCGGTTATCTGGGGAAGATCACGTGTTTTTGTAGGGCTGTGGCTTCTCTCCGTATGAGATGATAACCTCCAGAGGGCAGGAGCTGGGCTGTGTGCCCAGGAGCATGCCAGGAGTTGAGTTGAGTTTGACAGTCCCTGGGAGGGGCCCCACAACAGTGTTCCTGCAGATGTGGGCCCTGAATCCGCTGTCCCAGCTCTGTTGCTCTTGGCAGTGACAAATGGGCCTGCCCCCTCTGTTGCTGTGGCCACCATCTGCCTCGTTATTCACAATACGTTCTCCCAGGCTACTGAAAAGTTCTCACTGAAGCTGCAGTGCAGACTGTTTCCCATTAGAGTCTTGCTGAGGCGGAATTTATAGTCCGGGTTGTTTTTTGGAGGGCTAGATATGTGGGAAGAGCTGCAGGAGCCGTGGCCAGCGGGGACATATGGACTGGTAGGCTGGCACAACGGGCAGCCTGCCTCTGCTTGTTAGGAAGCCCCCTGACCCTGGGCCTGTTGGGGTGACCCCTCCCTGTCCCTCTTCCAGGGTGAGCAGGAGGGACGGGGGCAGTGACACCAAGCAGGAGACCCAGGCTGCATGGCTGAGTTACAGATTTATTCAAGAGGAAGTGGAGACGACCCTGATGGGGCGGCACTGTCCCCCAGCTTTGTCTCCTGTCCTCTCCAGCATATGCTCTGCTTTTCTAGGGGCTTTATTGGATTCCTGTTAAAATCCGTCTTTTCTGTTTCTCATGTTGTACTCTGAGGTGTTGATTATTTTATGTGCGTTTGAAGTCTATCTGATAGTCCTTTTATGTAGAGTCCTTGGAGGTCTCAGCCTGCTGTCAATCTGTCTGACGACTCTGGAGGCTGTTTTCTCCCATGTGTTTTGGTGTGTGTGTATAGGTGTGTAGGTGTGTAGAAGAAGCTTTGTCCATGCAGGTCCTGACCAGCCTGGGTTGACAGCGTACTGGCTTCTGTGGGGTACTCAGGAAGCAGCAGTCTGGGACCCAGCATTCTGTTCATTCCTGGCTCGGGAGTTTCCAAACCACGTTAGGTAGTTCAGACTTGATCTCTGAACTCCTGTGAGTTTGAGAGAATTTTTTTTCTTTTTACCCAACACCCAGGCAAGCCTCCTTTTGCCGCCTCCTGGTGGTGAAGGAAGCTGGACCAAGTCCAGCTATGTGCATGTGCGTGTCTGCGTGCATGCATATGTGTGTATGTGTCTATGCATGCATGCATGCATGTGTGTGCACATGTGTATATGTGTGTGTGCATGTGCGTGTATGTGTGCATGTGCGTGTATGTGTGTGCATGTGTGTGTCTGCATGCATGCATGCATGTGTGTATGCATGTGCGTATCTGCGTGCATGCATGTGGGTGCATCTGTGTATGTGTGTCTGCGTGCACACATGTGTGTATGCATGTGCATGTGTGTATGCATTGTGCATGCATGTGCGCATATGTGTGCATGCATGTGTGTGTCTGCGTGCGTGCATGTGTGTGTGTGTGTCTGCACGCATGCATGTGTGTGCATGTGTGTGTGTGTATGCATGTGTGTGTAATCTGTTCCAGCCCCTACCTTCCATGTGACCACACTCCATCACTGGTCCCCATCTAGCAGTTAAAGCCAAGGACCCTGGGTCCCCAAGACTGACGGCATCCTCTTCCTTCCTGGCCTCAGTTTCCTCCTTTCTGAGGAACTCAGCTCCGTTTCTTATAATCGATGCAGCATCTCTTAGGTATGTGAGGTTGGAGAGCTTTTGTCTGAGTAATCTGTCACCATCTTGGTGGCATAGACATTAGACATAGACACAGACAATAGGCCATAGACATTAGTCAGTCAATAACTAGCTCTTTCTGGTCATGAATCCCCTGGACCCCCATATCCAGCTTGCTGGGCCCTATTTCCATAGAGGGGTACCAAAAAAGCCGCTGCTGTCAAGGCAGTTCCAACTCACAGAGACCCTATGGGACAGAGTAGGACTGCCCGTTGAGTTTCCAAGGAGTGCCTGGCGTATCTGAACTGCTCACCTTTTGCTTAGCATCTGTAGCACTTAACCACCACACCACCAGGGTGTCCATAGGGCTGTCGAGGTGCCTTTCTTAAATGCCCATCTGGTGCATCCTTGGTCTGTGAGCTGTCACGTGGGGAACCCGTTGGTCAGTGCACTCTGTCCTCGTGGCCTGTTCTTGTTCCTAGTGGCCTAAGCTGTGTTCTCTGGGCTGTCACCTAGTAGTGCTGGAGCCACATGTCACCTCGTGTCAGGCGTGTGGCCCTGATGTGGAGCACCCACTCCTCAGCTCCCCGCCCCTGAAAAGTCAGAATGTGTTGGACTCATGTCTCTCTGTGGGCCCCATGAGTCCCAAGCACATGCCTCAGACCGTGGGTATGGTCTGTGTTCACAGCTCGGCGGTGAAGTCCCGGGGAGCGGTCTTAGACGCTCACGTGAGCAGGGAAGTGGACGCCTGTGATTGTCAGCAAAGGGCCAGCTTGCCCACACATTATGCCGGGAAGGGTAATTCTAAGCAGAATAGGCTCCGAAGTCCAATTTTCCAGAATTCTACTTTCTCAGGCTAGAGTGACTCTTGGGCACCCGGTGTGCTCCTGGTCCTTTCAGCTCTTCCTTTGTGGGGCATGTGGAACCGCGCACGTGGCCGGCAGCAGCCACGCGGGGTCGGGCTGTGATCGGAATGGGGAAAACTGGGTCAGCCTTTCCTTAGCTGAGTGTTCCTATAAGCTGTGCCTTTTACTCTAAATTGCTTTTTTCTTTAAACTGAAGCCGTGGCCTAGAATGAAGTCTGTCTGTGCTGTGGGGATTGTACAGAAGTGCTTGCTTTTCAGCTGAGCTGCAGGCGAGGGGGCTGAACCTGCTGCTGGCCCAGGCTGCCTCCTCTCTCTCAGCCCCACATGCTTGGCAGCCCATCTGCCCGTGGGATGGCACAGCCATCCCGCGACCTGTGCTTTCTGAAGCCTGCCTTTCCTGCCACGTCCTGCCTGGTCTGCCACAGCAGGGCCTGGCTGTCCACACTCCTTGACAACGGCCCTATGGGGCAGGACAGTGCTTCCCAAAGCTGTTGAAGCCCCACAGCTACGTGGCACATTCTGGGTGTCTCCCGTCAAGTGTGGGCTCGCTCTGGGGGGTCTTGGTGTGGGAAGCTCTGGCCTCTAGGTCAGGGCACACAAAGGGAGCAGGTTTCTGAGGTGCCAGTCACACAGCAGCAGTGCCGGGGGGAGTACTGGCTTTTGGTCCCCCCAGAGGGACCGTGTCGGCTGTGGCTGCCTGCTCATCACAGTGATGTGGGTCTCTCTATCCTCATGGCCCTTGGGGACGGAGGCAGAAGTTACCTCTACTTGCTTTTGCAGCAGAGATGGGTCAGCTCTCATGGAGAAAACGGGGGCAGCTGGCAGGGGGAGTATGGCTTTCCCTGCCTCTCGGGCAGTCACTGAAATTCTTCGTGCTGAGGAAATATCTTGCTCGCAGATGCCCAATTATCCTGTGAGCTTTGGAAGGCAAGCCTGAAAGGCAATTGCCTACGACACATCCTTTCCTACAGCACAAGGAGTTAACACCCAGTCCTAACAATTACGCATAATTGGTGTTTACAGTGCCTGGAAGATTAAACTCTTCCACGCCGTCATCTCAAAAGCAGGCCTGGAGTGTGCAGGGCACCAGCCCACTCCCCGTTCTCTGAGGATGGGCAGCAGCCCAGCCCAATGATTGGTTCTCTTCTGAGCCCCTGCCTGGTGGCAGGTGGGCACGGTGGGGTACCTGAGCCTCCTCTTGAATGAGGGCCAAGCTGGGCCAGGGCTTTGGGGAGGGCGTGAAGGAGGCTCCCCCCCATTACCCCTCACAGCTGGGTTCTGCAGGGGCAGACACCGGGGATGCCCAAGGGGCCAGGGCAGACCGTGAGGTCCAGCAGTTCATTCTGCTTGGAGCTGAGTCCCCTACACAGGTCTGGGGTGTATGACAGAGGAGAGGGTGGGGAGCCTCCCTGGGGCCCAGCCCTGCTTGTTCCGTTCACCAGCGCCTCCAGTCATCTCCAGGACGTGCCCCGCGGGCCGCCACGTGTCTCCCCAGTGCCCAGCCTTTGTGCACTCCTGGTCCTTGGGCTCAGCGGGCTTCTCGCCTCCTGGAAGGTCTCCCCCCATGGCTCTAGCTCTGGCCTGGGGGCCTAGTTCAGCAGCTGCCTCCTGCCAGGGTCTTGTCTTCTCCTCCAGACCTTGCTCCTCGCCACACCTCACCAAGGTGGAAGCTGGCCTGGAGAACTTGGCCTGCATGCTGTCTGAGCCTCCCAGGGAGAAGCAGGCCACCCCCCAGATCCTGCCTCTTCCGGGCCCTGGAGGTGGTGCTGCTCCGTACTGCCCCCACCCAGCCTGCAGAGCAGCTCCGGTTCTCCTGCCCTGCACTGCTCTGCCCTCCTCAGGCAGAGCCGGGGTGCTGCCGGGACCGCGGGGAGCCTCCCTGGCTGTGTGTCCAGTCCCTCCCTGTAACAGGAGTTGCCAGGAGCCCCTCCTCCAGCCCCACGGAAACGTGTGTGTCCCCTGCCCTGCTCTCTTCTGGCCCGGCCTGGGAGGCCGGGACGGCACCAGGGCCTGGAGGCCAATGAGCTCTTCCATTTGGGGCTGGACCCTCAGTTTTTCCTTCCCTCTGCACTGACCTTGGTGGTTCTGTGGCTGACCCGAGGCTCCAAGAGTCGCAGACCCAGTGGGGGTGGGGGTGTTGGGCGGCCTTGGGGACCCGGACCCGGTGGGGGTGGGGGACTCCACCTTGATGCACCGTCCTCCCCCGGCAGTCTCTTCCAGCACTACTGCTACTCCCGCGGTGGCATGCGTCACAGCTCCTACACGTGTATCTGCGGCAGGTAAGGGGGCACCCGGGTCCAGGGAGGGCTTCCCGGACAGCAGGTGCCATGGCCTTGGGACGAGGTCAGGGGGTCAGTGGAGCAGACAGCACCTTCTCTACCGTCCTGAGCACCCCCCCCCCCACACACACAGCTTAGGTGCTGACACTGGGGTCCACCACCCAGGCTCAGAAGTTGCTGTTTCACCTGAGGCTCTGGGCGCTGTGGTTGTCTTGACCTGCTTTGCTGGAGGAGTTGGGCCCAGGGCAGGGGTGCCACTACTGCCCAGCAGCCTTCCCCACCACCCCCATCATCGCCCCCCTGGCTGGCCTCCTGGGGGCTTCAGCGTGGCCAGCTTAGGCTGGACGCTGGTCCCTCCAGGCTCTGGGATTGGTACCCTCCCCCACCTCCCGTTTGTCCCCACAGCCCAGGCCCACACACCACATATGGGCCTGGGCTAGGACCTCAGGCTGGGACAGCTGTGTGTGGCAGGGGCTCCGTGTGCATGTGCCGGGTTGCATGTGCCACCCCAGGCTGTCCCTGCTCACCACCTCGGGTCCCCCAGTTCCACCCAAGCTCAGCCTCTGGGGTCCAGCCCTGCCCATCCAGGAAGGAGCTGGGCAGCTCTCTGCTGATGGGCACATCCTCAGCCCATGAATAATACATGCCAGCATCTCAGTCCTTGGAAATGGTCTTCTCTGGTGGATAGAGAGAAAAATCATTATTTCTACTTTTATGATTCCAGACTCTCCAAATGGGGCCATAAATATTACACCCAGGTGGGTTTTTTTTCCTTTGGACAGAGATAAAAGTCGTTTTTTTCCTTAAAGGCAGCTCTCGTTAGGGCAGCACAGAGGCCGCTGGCTTCCTCTCTTTTGCAGTGCAGGGCGCCAGGGCGCTGGCACTGCCCATCCTTTGTGTACTCCCCTCTCCCGTCAGCCCCAAAAGCCCCACTCACAGTGACCATACAGGACAGAGCAGAACTGCTACCACACAGGGTATCCAGAGCAGCTGGTGGATTCGAACTGCCGACGTTTTGGTTAGCAGCTGAGTCTTAACCGCAGCGCTCCAGGGCCCCGCTCCGCCCACTTCCTTTAGGTACTGGGAAGACAGGGTTTCCCAGGTACTCCCTCCCCAGACCCACAGCCTTTACACCCTGTGTTTGTTCGTTGTGAAGGCCTCCAGTCTTGACCCTCCAGCCCAGAAACCGCCAGCCTGAGTGTCGCTCACAGGCACCCAGGCCATGAGCTGAGAGGCTGACCGCCCAGCTGTGGGGCAGCAGGGGTGCCAGGCCACTGTGCCTCCCACCCCCTCAGGCTGTGAGGCCCAGTCCAGCTGTCCCTGGGTCTCTGCTGGAGGGTGTGGTACCACCCAGGGATGGGGATCACAGTGCCAGCCACTGGGGTCTCCGGGTGAGGGTGGACATCACGCACCCTCTCTCTCTCTGCAGTGGTGAGAACTCAGCCATACTGCACTATGGCCACGCCGGGGCCCCCAATGACCGCACGATCCAGGACGGAGACATGTGGTGAGTGAGGCCAGTTCTCTGCCACAGCCGCAGCCCCTGGCCTGGTACCTTCTCTGCCAAGGCCCTGGACCTGTCCCACACAAATGTACACTAGGGTATTTGTCCTGCCGGGGCTGAGATGTGGTCCCATGTGGGACCCTGGGGCAGCAGACTCTCTGAGAGGGGCCTGAACTGTCCCTAGTCCATTCTCTCTGTGGCTTGGGATGGGGACAGGGCACCTCAGTCTGGAGCACGGAACCGCACACCCTCCAAATCCTGCCAGACTGGGCCACAGGAGTCTGGGCATAGAAGCCACCTGAGCTAGCGTGTCAGGCGGTCCTTGGTGCCCCAGGCTGTGTGCGGGGCTTCGCTGAACACTGTTCACGGGCTTGTGGCTCTTCATGGAGACGGTGACTCGGCAGGTGTGGGCACGTCCCATGGCAGTCAGGGCATCTCAGGCCTGCTGATGGTGGCCGGGTGCTGGGCATTAGGCCTGGCCACAGCACTCTGGCCCCCGGGGTGTGGCCTTCAGCTGTCAGGCTGTGGTTGTCAGCCAGGCCAATGGGGATGTGTGGTCTCGCTCTTCAGCCTCTTCTCCTGTCACTGATAGTCCTGGACAAGGCTCCCTCCAAGTCCTGTGTGAAGGCAGGGGCACAGGCACTCATGGAGGGGCATGAGAGTGTGTGCAGATCCGCAGGTCGCCCCTTGAGACGGCTACCTGCTGAACTTCCACGGACAAGTATTTGCAGGAACTGACCCCCCAAGCCCCTGCCTGCCCACAGGGCACAAGGGCACCAAGACTGGCCACAGCCCTGCACTGACTTGAGGCCAGTGGTAGAAAGAATGTCCTGGCTTAGGCCACTGTTGGCAGGAGCCCAGCTCATCCTTCTAGAAGGAAACCGCTGCTTCCTTCCTACCCCGCGCCTTAGTTTACTTATCTGAATGGAGAAAGCACGGTAGAAGAGGCGTGTGAGGAAGGAGGGTCCTGGGCTGATGTGCTCCCTTCCCAGGGGCCTGGCCAGCAGGTGCCAAAGTGGGGGCTCTCAGAGGGGGCTGCTAGAGTGGCCAGAGAGAGGGCATTAGCACTGCCACCCACTGGCCATGCTGCATGGCCCATTGGGCCTGACTCCCAGCTCTGAGGCCTGCCTGATGGTACCCACTTCTGAGCTCACTTCTGTCTCACCCGTGAGGTACAGTGGATCCCACAGACTGTGGGCTGCTGCCAGCCTGCGAGGGCAGGCGAGGTGTTGCTGCTGGACCCCTAAGCGGTGGGCTTGGTTGGGGCAGTGGCCCTGCCTGGGGCTGGGACCCTCCTGGAGTGTCTGATACCGTTTCTGGCCTTGGAGCCAAGGGCAAGTGTGACCTTGCCAGGGCCCACCCCTGTACCTGACACCAGGCATGTCCTTCTGTAGAATTTCTCGTCTAACCCTAACCCTGACCTCACGAGTAGTTGTGTGTCTCACCTCCAGTTTGCAGGCCAGGTGTCTGAGACCCAAGAAGGTACCATGTTCAGGTGGGAGCCATGGAACCAGAGTGTGAGGTACCTCTGTCCCTCAGGGAGAAGGTAGCTGCTGGAAACGTGGTTCACCTGGGGACCAGGGAAAGAAAGGATAGGAACCCTTCCCCTCTGGGCCATGACCGTGCCACTGCTGGCCCCAGGGCCAGCACTTCAGGGACTGTCACCTCCAATGCCCTTTGACCCTGTGGGCCAGTCTAGCTGGGCTGGAGGACAGGCCAGAGCAGAGGCCCAGCCCATGCTGTGGCTCCAGCTGCCCTGGTGATAGCTCCAGCCAGCTGGGGTGGCCCCTGATGGGGGGATCCCCCACAGACAGTGCCTCACACGGCACAGATGGCTGTGCCTTGACCCTCCTGG
Source organism: Heterohyrax brucei (assembly GCA_028571685.1). Taxonomy (NCBI): domain Eukaryota; kingdom Metazoa; phylum Chordata; class Mammalia; order Hyracoidea; family Procaviidae; genus Heterohyrax; species Heterohyrax brucei. Next base: position 74,132,757 of record CM053161.1, read on the forward strand.
GCAGTGCGCACACCTGTCTCCCAGTTGCAGCTGGGCTCTCCAGTGCTCCCAGGAAACCCACGAGGATTCCTGCCAACCCAAATTGGTGATTCTGTTTTTATTTTTCTGGTGCTAACTTTGAAATGTAGCCAGTAGAATAATTACGAGTTTATTACAGTCAATTTATTATGCAGCATTTAGTACAACATGTTTTGTTGATTGCTGTCACTGCCAGATTGCCGGCAGCACTTAGAATCCATTGTTTTATTGAAATTGATCTGCCAAGCACCTCCCGCATTCGGTAAACAATGCAGCAGTCTGTCATCCCAACGTGCAGTTTGCGTGCGGTGCTCTGTTAGGAGGAGTGGAGCCAGAATCCGAGCCCAAACCAGAACCAAAACACCAAACCCAGTGCTGTCGAGTAGATTCCAACTCATAGTCACCCTCTGGGACAGGGTAGAACTGCTCCCTAGTTCCCAAGGAGTGCCTGGTGGATTTGAACTTGCAAAATTTTGATTAGCAGATGTAGCACTTAATCCCTACACCACCAGGGTTTCTCCTATAGCATAACCAAAAAAAGAAAAAAAAAAACAAAACACTGTCATCAGGTCAATTCAGAGACATAGCAACCCTGTAGGGCAGAGTAGAACTGCTCCCTAGTTCCCAAGGAGTGCCTGGTGGATTTGAACTGCCAACCTTTTGATTAGCAGACATAGCACTTAACCATTACACTGCCAAATAGGAGCCCAGAATACATACTTCCCTAAATCTGAATGTGCCCTCCCCGTGAAGTGCATTCTGGGGTGGCTGTCACAGGGGTGCGGTCTAGCTCCCTGTCCTCTGACCTTGGATGAAATTATCCCCCAAACATTGTAATGATTAGTAATAGGGCTGTTTGGGGGTGACTCCATTCCTGTACCCACAATCTCAGACTTGTGTACCGCTCCCCCAACATGCACACATGCAGGAAGTCGATGAACACAGAGGGTCCCGAGCTCGAGTCCCTGCCCTCGTTGTGTGGCCGCTCACTTCTGGGAGCCTCAGTCTGTCCAACAGTCATAAGCAGGGAGGCTTTGCTGACAGCCAGTGCAGTGCTGGGCGTGGAGCCTGGACAGTGGTGCCCAACTCCAGAGCTGGGCAGGCCAGGACCGCCCCTTCCCTGCCCTCTCCGTGCCTCAGACCCCTCCTTAACGTGTCCCTGGCCCATCCAGCAGACAGCCATAGCAGAGCACAAGCCAGACCTGTGCCTTCATGGAGAGCCATGGACTTGCGAGGCCTTCCGCGTCTGTGTCCAGCCCTAGAGTCCTCTGGGAGTGTGCCAGGGTGGGGCTTGAAGTTTGGCCAGGCCCACCTCCGTCCTCTGACCTTACAATGCCAGGAGCCCCCTCCTGCACTGGGCCACAGTTATGGACATCGCCAGCAAGGCCTGTAAGTCGGGCACACTGGTTCTCACCGCAGGTCAGGCTGGTCACTTGAGAACAGAGGAAAGCGTTGTGAGGGTCACTCCTCACACCATGCGCGTGGCCCTCTGGGCTCCTTCCTCTCTCTTTGGGCTAGATGGCCCCCTTTGCCCACTGTGTACCCAAGAATGAGGGATGGGCCTTTGGTGTGTTTCCAGGTCCTCCTCTCGTGGCTGTGAGCCATGAGGCTTCTTGTGGGGCCTGGGGCCATGACTCCGTGACATTTACCTGCTGTGGTCCTGAGTCACCGCAAGCCCCATCACCAAGTCACGACCCTAGAGGAGCCAAAACCAAACCCTTAACTGTGGCTTTGGGGTTTTGTGTGTAAGGCAGGCAGGCACACCGTCTAAATCAGGGCCACAAAAGTGTGGTCTGCCTGCAAGTTAATGCTCTCAGCTTGCTCAGGTGAAGGATGACGCCTAAGATTTCTGGAAACCCCTCGAAGTGTGAGACCCCAGAGCCATGCCCCACAGATTCAGCCCCAAGCCGGTGAGCGTGCACACAGCTGTGGCTGGAGCCTAGCAGCCTCCCCCGCGCCATCCCCGCCCGGGCTCTGCAGACTGGCTTCCCCGAGCCCGCTGAAGTTCTGAGGGCCGCCAGGGGGCGCCCTCGCCTGTCTTCAGGCAGCCTTCGCCAGGCCCCTCAGCCATCTCGGCCAGCAGGGCTAGAGATGAGGGGCCCCAAATGCGGACGAACCAAACCCAAACCGTTTGCTGTCAGGTCAGTTCCAACTCACGGTGACCCTCTAGGGTGGAGTCCAACTGCTAGGGTTTCTGAGTAGCTGGTGGGTTCAGACTGCCAGTCTTTTGGTGAGCAGCGTAGGGTGCCATCGATCTTAACCACTGTGCCACCAGGGCCCCAGGATGTGGACAGCATCTGGGACACCCCTCCTCACCCACAGCTTCCCCCCTGATTAGGGATGGGGTGTTCTCTGGTAGAAGGCCTGTGACCCCTCAGAAGCATCTTCAGCAGGAACTGTAGGCTGCCCCGGGGCTGGATTGCCAGCTGCAGGCAGGATCCGCCTGGTGAGCTGTGAGCTGGGCCTTGCATCACTGGCCAGAAGAGGGCAGTGTTGCCTCAGGCTGGCAGGCTGGCCCTTGTCCCAGCTGGGCTGTCACCTTTCCTGCTCTAAAGGCAGACAGCAGGCAGCCTTGTCCCCTGGGGTGAGAGGTGAGTGGGCTGCCCAGCAAGGGAGGAGAGGTCTGTCCCAGCCCCATGGCTCAGCAGCCAGCCAGCTGCATCTCCTGCTTGGGTGCTGTCCTAAGCCTAGGCCAGGTCAATCTCTCTGCCCTGCTGGTGGTCAGCATAAAGCCCCAGCTTGTTGTATACGTCCTGCTGACCCACAGAGGTGGGGACCTAGCTCTTGTTCACCAAGGCCTGCCTTCTGTCCAGGTAAATAAACAAACAACCCCAATCCACTGCCATCAGGTAGGTCCTGACTCACAGCAGTCCTATAGCACAGAGGGGAACTGCCCGTAGGGTTTCTAGGGAGCAGCTGGTGGATTTGAAATGCCAACCTTTGTGGTCAGCAGTCTCAGCTTTTAACCCATTTGTTACCAGGGCTTCATAGGGACACCTTTGGGGATGCCCTTGAAGACACCCTGAACTGCTGCTGGCCTATGGGGCCACCCCTGCTGCCTGTGCCACGTCCCTGAGCCAGGTGGCATCAGCACAGCTGAGGGAGCTGGCGCTGTGCCCCATGCTTACCTCCTATGGGCGAAGAGACCGGCCCCTGGCAGGGTCCCTTCCCCACCTGGCTGCGTTTCTCTGCCACCAGTGCCTTTAGCAGGCACTCCTGCTGTCCCTTCTTCTCTCATGTTGTTCCCTGTCAACTCAGCAGATCTGACGTGAGCCAGACATGAATTCAGATGACCCGGGCAACTCACCTTTCTTCTTCCTCCAAGGGCACTGGGTCAGTTTCACCATCCAGTTGCTCACGTCTCCACCCCTGTAGTCTTTGAGGTGTCACCGCTCACCCAGGCCCCCACAGCCCCTGTGGGCCCTGCTGGCTGAAAAGTGGCAGTTCACCTACCAGAGAGCTGTTTCCTAAGACCGGGCAGGAAGTGGCAGTCAGCGGAGGGTCTGGGGCCAAAGGGCCCCTATCAGGGTCTCTACCGATGACTCAGTGGGCTTTGGAGCAGAATTCCCCGACCCCACATTCTGCTCTCCGCTGCCAAGCCCAGCCCCACTCTCCACCTGCCCCCCATGAGAGGGACACTTGGTTTCCACCAGCCAGCTCCAGCGCACGGATTTTGTGATGTTAAGGACATGCCCGGTCCTCGGGAGCAGGGAGCACCCTTAGGAGAGCCCAGGCCTGGTTGGCACCTGTCCAGACCCATGGCCCTGCCCCAACGTTCCATCTAGGTAGGAGCACCATGACATCCCAGACCAGGATTCCTGTGTGTAGGTTCTCTAGGTCATCCCTGGGCACCCAGGCTGTTAGTTTCCTGTCTGTTCTTTGCTGGTGCTCCTTGGTTGTACCCTGCTCGATTAATTTCATGACCCACAGCTTGACGAACAGTGACCAGACAGTCCGGATGCCAGCAGACATCATGGGACACTGGTCACCAGGAAAGTGGAAGGAAGCACTGTCTGTGCGCATGACACCAACACACTCCCTCCCCCACCAGAGGCCGCTGCCGTGAGGTCCAGCCCAGGCCCCCAGGGCTATGTGGGCAGCAGACCCCCACCCACGCACCAGGCAAGGTACCACGTAGTGGTCTTCCTGGGCACTCGGCCCCATGCCCCTGCTCCACTTCCTGTCACATTGTCTGTGTGACGGTGGTGATGAGTCGCTCCAGACATACAGCCGGCCCAGAGCACGTGGCTGCTGCTGTCGCTGAGGGCACCAGTGGTGAGCATCTCTGACCTGGGAACCCTGAAGCTGCCACCACAGTGATCCAGGCACTTTCCCATGGGCCCCAGGAGCAGCTACTCTGGGACTGGGCTGAGGGCCGCCTGTGGGTCGGCCCATGGCTTGAGGGCACCTCAGGCCCCCTGAGCACCTTGGAAGCTTCTCACTCAGCAGAGGCCTGGCTGGCCCGTGCCAGGAAACCAAAGCTCGCCGCTTTGGAGGGGCTGCCACTGCCAAGGTTGAACAGAAAAGTGCCTATGGCCACTTCCCTTCTATCCAACACTGAGGTCTGAAGGGAAGATTGAGTTTCCTGCTGGTCAGAAATCCCCATGCGGGTCCTGGGACACAGACTGGAAGCTGCCCACTGGGGTCAGGACTGCCCCTCAGCTGTGAATAGGCTGGGTGTGCCCATGGCTGCATGGGTGACATGGAGTTGACTCAGTAGCAATGAGTTTGTTTGTTTGTTTTGAGGAAGTAGGTGAGAGCCATACAATGTACTCAGAAGACCAAAATGACACTACAAACTGAGCACAGAGTGGCCCTTTTGTAAACATTGCAGCATTTCCCCCCTAAAAACCATCCCTCGGCGTGATACCGCTGGCTAAATGAGCCTCTTGCGGGCCTTCTGCCCGTGGGCTGGCTGGTCCCTGCAGCGGGGCTGGGGGGCCCTGAGGAGGGGCTGGCTGGGCCAGTGGTGGCAGGTAGCCCAGGCCCAAAGCTGGCCCTGAAAGAGTCAATGGAAGACGGCCCCTGTCATCCCAGCCAGAAATAGAATCCGATGAACACATGTGAGCACCAGGAAGCCAGCATATTACATCAAGATATGTAATATCTCCCCAGTGTCTTTGATTATCCCAGAGATTCGCTCAGCCAAAGATGGTTATGCCCCTGGTGGGTGTCCCCACGCAGCCACCAGGGAGGGATCCTGTGTTCTCTACTGAGCCAAAGTATGAAAGAATTCTCCATTATTGTCAGTTTGTGTTCAGAGGACAGATACTGTGAACACCAAGGATTTGGAGGGAGGTGATTTATAAAAGCCATGGCTTTCCTCCCTGGATTGCACAGCGGCTGCAATCAGCATTAATTTATTATGCGTGTAGGAACTCAGAGGGGACTTTAAAAAAAAAAGAAAAAGAAAAACCAGTAGAAAGAGATAGGGAACCGAGAGCACAAAAATAGACTGCTGCCCCGTGCCCTGTGTCGCTGGGCCACCCGCCGGCCGGGCAAGTGTGTACTTCCTTCCCCAGAAACAGGGTGATTCTGAAAGACTGCAGCTGGACTCTTCCAGAACCTGAACCATTGAGGCAGGCCGGCTGAGGCTGATGGGAAGTACGAGAGCCACCGTGCCACACTCTGGCTGGTTTGGCGGCTGTTCGAGAACTCGGTTAGGACTCTTACCCTGGAGTTCTCCAGTACTAGCTGCCGCCAAACACCTGAGCCACTCCTGGGGGCACTCCCTGGGGCTCCCTGGTTTTTAAATAGTTCAGTTTCTGTTTTTCTTTGAGAAAAGCACAGGCCATTAGGATTTTCTGCCTGCCTAGAGTGCTTCTGTGGGCTGCCTTCTGAGGTGGCAGCCCCAGGGAATCTGTCCCCACACCCCAGTTCTGCCTGTCTCCTCAGTCTCTTCTTGGGTGTTTTAAGTCACTGAACTGCAGCCTGTCTTGCTCTGTTCATCCAGGAGCTCTCCTTCCGTGAGTTAGCCTGGGCTGTGACCCCCTGGGGCCCCTCCCACACCTGCTGTGTGCTGGCCTGAGAGCTGGCAGGGGTGACACTATGCCTGTTTTAAAGATGGAACAACCAAGGCCCAGAAGGCTGAGTTCCTGAGCCAGGACGGGAGAGCTGAGCCTGTGTTCGGAGCCTCAGTTTCCCCTTTTAGCTGCTGGACAGCGCTATGGGGGTGGGGGTGGCAGCACCCTCCAGGCAGCTGTTGGTGCAAACACCCCATTGCATCTGGAGCCTCCCAGGGAGCAGACGCCTAGGTGTGTCTCCTGGGGCCCATTCTCTGTTCCCTCATCTCAGGCCTGCACACGGGCTTGGGTGGGTCCCCCTCAAGTGCAGCCCACATCCCCTCCTTGGCCTACCCCAGGCTGGGTCCCCCCCAGCATCTGACTTTGACCCGGCTCTGAAGCTCCCCTTCACCCCCCGCCCCCTGGGAGATCACCTGAGGTGTTATCAGGTACTTCTGGCTCTGCTGATACTATTTATGATGATTTGCAATCAGAAAAGACAGAAGATTACAGAGCTGGGGACTTTGGATTCTAGCAAAGCCTCTGGGGATCCTGAGTGTTCAAGGTTTTCCTCAAAAACTCTATTTCTAAGAAATGGCTCCACCCAGGCCCCAGTTCCCCAGCCCCGCTCTGTCCTGAAGGATTGGACCCCCACCCCCCAAAGGCAGCTGCTAGTCTTGAACCATTGTCACTGTCAGCGGCTTGACTTGCCCGTGGCCCTGGTATGGGCATCCCCCGCTCTGTGTCCCGCTGGCAGGCAGCTTCCTGCGGGGCTGAGATGGGGCAGCGTGGGGGACGGGCATTTAGTCCATCAGTCTCCACTGCTCTTGTCTCTCCCTGTCCTGTCTGGTGGAAGGGGTTTTGTCCGTGGAAGTCCCCCGCCCCCCGTCCTGATCACCCGAGGCGGGTTCTTATCAGCCCTTGACCAGTGTGGGGCCCCTGGCCAGGTGCCAAGGGCGTGGGATGGGGCTCCTCTTCTGCTTCTGGCCCCCTCTGCACCAGAGGCCCTGTTATGGGAGATGCAGGGGGCCATCTCGGCTGGGCCTGTCCTCCTGACGCCATGGGAGTGCCATCGCTCTGTCCACGGCCTGCCTCCACTGGTACAGGGCTGTGGCCTCTGCCCCTCACCTGCCCTGCCGGAGCAGGGCCCACACGGTACCGTCCGTCCGTGTCTGCTGGCCATGTCCCAGGGAAGCCCTGCCCTGAGTCTGACCTCGGGCTTCCCACCCACCCTTCCCTCAGCTCCCAGCGGAGCACATCTCTCCCAACCCAGTGGGGACAGGGACAGTGCTGGAAACTCCCCCCAGCTAAGGAGTGTCTGGGGCAGAGCCAGACACTAGCAGCTTGCTGGGTGCTCTCAGACCTGTGAAGACATGAAACACATTCTCCCCTGGGCAGGTGGGTCCACCCCAAGGCCATGGTCCAGCGGCCTCCTGCTCACCTTCTTGTGAGCATGGCCTTGTGGGTGTGTAGCCGGTCTGTGTTGGGGCCAGACAGCCCTGGGGGCTCTGTGGGAGTCGCTTTTCTGGAGCCATATGGTGGGTGGGAGCCTGGTTTTCTAGGCAGCTCTCCACATCAGGGCACTTGAGGCCTGGCCCGGCAGGGTCAGCTGAGGCCAGGGAGGGCAGGGCTTACCTGCAGAGTGTCAGCCCTGCCCCGCCACCAGCCTGCTCGGGCTGGGCCCTGTGCTTGCTTTCCTTTGGGGACAGAGGTCTCCCAGGATCACTCTAGATGTCTGCTACCCATGCGCCTGTTGGGAGACAGTGGGAAACAAGGGCCTCAAAGTGCTGCCCTGCTGACCCCTTGCTGAGATGGCGGGTGACACATTCAGGGTGTGACCCAGCTCTCTGGCCCCCCCACAGCTTTAGCTGCCAGCACCTACATACCTCAAGGCCAAGTAAAGGTGCTGACCTGGGAGCCCCCTGTGGCTTTGGCTGCACTCCAGGGCCCCCTGCAGCTCTGGGTGCATTCCAGGGCTGAGGAGTTGACCCCAAGGCCCCCTGTAGCTTCGGCTGTACTCCAGGACTGAGGTGGGGTGATGTCGACAGCACCCCGGGGCCTCTGTGGCTCCCTGTGCACTCCAGGGCCCAGGTGGCTCCTTGTGGCTCTGGCTGCCGGCACCCAGGCCTTCCAGAGACTGCTGGTGGAGGAGGGGCTAATCCCGAGGGCCCTGTCCCCATCATGCTCTCCCCTCCCCCAGCCTCTTCGACATGGGTGGTGAGTATTATTGCTTCGCTTCTGACATCACCTGCTCCTTTCCGGCCAATGGCAAGTTCACCGAGGACCAGAAGGCCATCTACGAGGCCGTGCTGCGGAGCTGCCGTGCTGTCATGAGCACCATGAAGCCAGGTGAGGGGACAGGCCCTGCCTTCTGTGGCCCAACCACCCTTCCCCTCCCCATTCACATGGGGCCAGAGTTAGTGGGTCCTAAAGGCCTCTTGCCCACAGAATCTCCTAGGAAATCTTGCTGCAAACCAGGGACAGCTGGCGGTAGGGCAACTCAGTCCCAGGGTCACCCGTGTCCCGTTGGGCTTCTTCCACCTGCCATGAATCAGAGTCCACTGCAGGGAGGACTCGGTCCTTGAGGATTCTGGCCTCTGGTGGACAGTGGAGCAGGTTCCAGCCATGCACAGCTACCCATGGGCTCCACGACGCTGGGCAGAAGCTCCTCTGGGAGGGGTTCTTTCCTCTTCTGGACTGTGGGGGAGCAGCACCCCTCTCAGCAGCTTAGGAAGATGGGGTTGCACGAGGTAAAGCACCTGTGATGCTGCTTGGCGTATGAGTACCCCTCAGTGCCCCTGTCACTGCTGCGACTGCAGCCTTCATCTGGACCTGGGCATTTCTCCCGCTCAGCAGCCTGCCTCCTCTTCCCGTGTCCACCCTGAAGACCTCAGAGCACATGCAGTTCACCAGCCCATACCCCGCGAGGCTGCCCCTTGACTGTCTGCCACATCCATTGAGGGCAGGCTGTGGGGAGGATACGCTCTCACCTGCCCAGCAAGGCCAACATAGTGGTGGCCCCCTTGGGGTGGCTCATGTCCCAGTGTCATTGTTGGCCCTGATGCTCCCTCCAGGGCCTGGGTGAATGGACACAGGATGCCCGGGGGTTCAGTGACTGTGGGCCCAAACCCCAGGTCTGGCCTTCAGTCTTCTGCCCCTCAGCGAGACTTTTTCCAGCCATGATCCCTGCATTTTCACCTTTGCTTCAGGGGAGCATTTAGGGACATAGGCTTGTACAGTTCCTGCTGCAGGTCCTCCAGGCTTTCAAGGTACCGCTCCCCTGCCATGACTGAAGTCTGTAAATTCCTTAATGCCTGAGCAGGTTTCTGTGGGCCACTGTGCATCCCACACACCCCCAGGTCACAGGGCTTCTGGTGACTGTCGCTGACAGGCCCCATCCTGGAGTCCAGACAGGGTGCTCACTACCTCCCCACATCCTGGCAAGTGACACCAAGCACCCAGTACCAAAGTCCCAGCCAGTCCACAGCAAGGCACCCGTTTTTGTATTGGTTCAGCCTCTTCAGCTGTAAGCAACAGAAACGGTCCCTGGCCAAGCTGGGTCACATGATATCATCACCGCCTGTACGAAGGTGGGAAAAGCACGTCTGAGGGAGAGCTGAGGCAGCACGGAGGCTGGGGACCCACAGGTGTAGGGGGACAGTGCCCAGAAGTGTGTTGTCTGGCCAGAGATAGCTGTGGACAGGTGGGCGGCAGCCCCCTTCTTCACTCTGGGAACACTCGTAAGGGTCCCAGTCAGAGAGCGCCAGGCACTGGCCAAGCTTGGGTAGCCCAACCCTGTCCTCCTATACTTCCTTCTGCCACCCCATGCCCCAGCGCTCCATGTGTCAGGAGAGGCAGGAAGGCTGCTGGACTAAAAGCAGCCCCCACAGACTCCTGGGTGGCAAAGCTCACGTGTCCTCCACAAGCCACACAGGGGCCACTGTGGACAGACAGCACAGGGGCCCTTGGATGGCTTCAGCGTCCACATGCAAGCTTCAGACCCAAGACCCTGGCCAGTTGCGTCAGCCGTTGACTGCCTGTCCACCCATCCTCAAGCCCCTGTCTCCTCGTTGCCACAACAGGACCTTGGGCACTGCTGGGGACAGAGCCATCCTCACACAGGGCCTGGCCAAAGTTAGCACCCTCTTGCTGAGTGCCCAAGGAGAGATGGTGGCATCTGGGTTTGTGAGGCGTGTTCAGGAAGAGGGGAGCAGGACTGGGGACCAGGACCTGGGCTGTCAGACTCTCACCCTTCAGGGAGCCTACCAAACACAAGCATACGAACCGCCCTGTCAACCCAGTCCCGACCCCCACAGCATAAATGCCCCAGAACATGGTCTGTCAGGGGCGCCTCTCGGCCCAGCAGCCTCTGTGGCTCCGCAGCCAGTTGTGAGGCAGTCAGCAGCCCCGGGCTGGGCCTAGTGCCCCTTCTGAGGGGTCCTCGGTGTGACTGTTTCCAGGGGACGCACTTTGTCAGCTGGCCTTTCTGGTGGCCACTCGTCCACCCCACAGGCACCCTCCAGAGGCTGAGGAGCCATGAAGGCTACAGACAGACACCAGGCCCCTGCCACACCCCACCTTGGTCTTCACAGACGTAGACCCCTAGGCCTATCTCCTGCAGTGGGTTCGAATTGTGACCCTTAGGTCCGTAGTTGAGCACACACCACTTGTGTCCACCCCCATCCTGCTTGTTAAATCCAGCATCATGACGCAGTCACCCTCTGGGGCCCGTCTCCCCTTCTCTTTACACCAGGGGTGACGTGTGTTCAGAACCATAGTAATCATGCCAGCTGTACATATTCTAGGTCCAGTGGTCTTTCTGGCCAGCATGCAGACTGTGGCTGATTCCTCCAGTGTCTGTAAGGACATCCTCCCCTCTACCGCCATGACGACCATCCAGGGACCAGTGTCTCTGAGATGGCCATGTCTCTGCCACGTGGCTTCCACGGAGCTAGCTTCACCATGCTGTCTGCCTGCAACGTTCTGCAGGTCAGCTGGCTAACCTGAGCCATCTTCACCTTAAGTGACGTCTGTAGATAGCCACAGGCACCTTTAGATATCCAGGAGGTCTAAGCCGGGGAGGGTCAACATGTCCCCCTCTCCCTGAGTGGAGAACAGGTCAGAAGCAGAGCTGCCTGTGAGAGGCAGGGGGCAGAGCCCCCCCAGTCTCCCCTTTACCCCACACATGTGCCGAGAAGCACAGCAGTGGCTGGCCTGGTCAGGGCCAGTCGGCAGCACGGAGTGGGCCCCTTGAGCCTGAGCCTGTCACTGGCCACAGAACAGAGAGGGAAGGACGGGTGTCCACAGTCCTAAAGAAGGCAGGTGGTGGCAGGCAGGGACCCACTGTGGAGCTCCAGGTCCCTGGCCCTGGCTGCTCACCCCTCACCTACTGCTGAGACGCCGCCACTGAGGCCTGGCCTGACCCCAGCTGCCCACCCACCCACAGAAATGCCTGTGGGGTCCTGGCAGCTTAGTTCTGTGCAGAAAGTGGCCAGGCTCAGGAACAAGTCCCTGGGGCACCACGTCTCACAGGAAAGGGGCTGAGGCTTGGTCCTGGTGTGTCCCTGGCCACCCCATTTCAGTGCGGTGCCCTAGCCAGGGTAGGCAGAAGCAGCCAGGCTGAGCGGGTCTCTGGATTATTTGGGACAGACTCTCTGCCCCATTCCCACTATGCCACCCGTGTTACAGAGCAGGGCACAGGCCAGACCTGAGCTGGGGTCTTAAGGTTCCCATGGAGGGTGGAAGGAGTGGAGCCCTCAGCATTCACACCCCCACCATTACTTTGCATTGAGATTGTGACACAGTGACTGTCCCCAAGGCTGGGCCTGATTCTTTCTGGATGACACAGTGCAGGCCTGGGGGCTCGGGTGGGTTCTGTGCCCACAGAGCTGCTTGGAACAGTGGAAGCGGTTGCTTCCTCGTGGTGGCCAGCAGGCTGTGGCCAGGCCAGCCCTGTGTCCTGACCTAACGGAAATGCTCCTGGTTTGTGGGTATAGCTCCTGGGCCAAGACAAACAGCCCGCTGAGACTGTGGGACAGCTTCCTGTGGCCGTCCAGGGAGGGCACACAAACAGGGCCAGGAAGTCACACCACCATGCATGAGGTGAGGCAGAGGTTAATGGCATGGTTCACACGGCCCCCCGGGATGGCAGGCTGCAGGCCTAGGCACTGTCCTTTGGCCTGAGGACCAGCCATTCTCACTGTCCCAGAGGCAGAAGAAAGGCAAGGCCAAGAAGCGCTAACCGTCAGAGGTCACAGAGGTGGCAGCTGCAGGGGGCGTGGCATCATGCAGCCTCCCAGGGAGGGGGTCTGGATGTGGTGCTTGGATGCTAGGCCCTGGCTGGTGCAATGGCAGCCTCCATGGTCTCTGTGGTAGGCATGGGCACAGCCTATGGGTACCTCCCAGCCCTCAGGGAGGTTCCGCTGGGAAAGAGTGGGGTGAGCCAGGCAGTGCAGACCCTGAGACACAGATGTCCCTGTGCTGCCCACTCTCAGGTCCCACCAGCCCCACGGAGCCCAGTGTGACCCTGGCTCTGAGGTCCTTGACCCCCTACTCCCCACCCACTGCTAGAAAGCATCCAGGTAGCTTGCAGGCTCAGCTCCTCCTCACACAACTGCCCACCCCGGCTCAGGGCCATGCCCTTACCGCCCCTGCCCCATCTCTGCTCCCCTACCCCCCACCCCTCACCCCAGGCAGCATTCAGGTCACAGCCTGTGTATGACAGCTGTTGTATCACAGGGCATGCAAGTGACAGATGACAAATGACCAATGATGGAATGATGCCCGCTTGGCTACTTGTAACTCCTCCCCTCCCCCAGCGGTCTCAGGTCCCAGCTCCTTGCTGGGGCTGCCGCCTCCAAGTCGGAGGAAGGACCTGAGGCCCCAGAGAGTCCTCTGTCCTCTTCGGGCCTGAGGGTGGAAACGCACCCTCGGAGTGGGCACTGATCCACGTGGCCTGCCACATGTTCTCCTGTGGACAGGTGGCTGGAGGGGCTTTGCTGGTTCTGCCTTCCACCCAGTCAGGGGCAGGGGCTAGAGCCAGAGGGGCTGGACTGCCTTGTCAGGCCCTGTCCTTATGGACGGGTGCAGTATGCAGGGACCAGCACACAGGTGGCAGGGACCACTCATGCCCCCAATCACAGAAGCCAGGGGCAGATCAGTGTGTACGTGTGAGCCCTGGATCTGCTGTAGGACGGTGAGACAGAGCAAGCTGTCACCTCCTGGCTTCCTCCACCCAACCCCTCTACCGCAGGCTTAGAGGAAGGGGTGGGAGGAGCCAAGTGAGCGTGGCACTTGGGGAGTCCAGCTCTTCGGGGAAGAGACTCCTGTAGCCTGAGCATCAAACAGGGCTATACCCAACACTGGTAACCCATGAGACCAATCCCTGGGACCCCAACCCGGAGCTCTCCCACCTGTACCCCCAGACCTGGTGCAAATGCAACCCCAAGGGCCATGGTCCAAGCAGATGGAGGGAGCTCTTTGTCTGGAAAGCGCCGTGAGGATGCAGTATGGGGCCCTGGGCTGCCTTACCCCCTGGCTCAGGGCCTCAGACCGCCCCCGGCTATCAGGCCTCGAGTGACCAGGAGGCCCCCTGCTGTGGTGGATGCCCGGCCACAGCCCAGCAGGGTCCAGGCTTATCAGGAGAGGCTGCTGGGGGCTTTGGGTGGGCAGAGAACACCAGCCAGTGACCTGGGGCCTGGCACTGAGGGCATGCTTCTGTGAGGAAGATGAGGGGTTGCAACCCATAGGCAGCCCTGGGACCAAGTACACAGAGGAGCAGAGTCGGGGTCACCAAATCCTGGGTGCACAGAGTCACAGTACCTGCTGCACAAGAAAGCCACGAGAAGACCAGGAGCTGCTTCTCCCTCCACAGCAGGACTGCACCCAGGACTGCCTAGGCCCACTCCTGCAGGCCCCGAGGCCATACCAGGCCACTGTCATGCTGCCTTGTCTTCTCTGGTGGAGGACTCTGGGAGCACTGATGGGCAGTGACAGAGGGCTTCCTGGGAAAGCACCTCAGCAGAGACCCACAGGAGGGATGGGGGTCAGGAAAAAAGGGGCTTGAAGGCGGACAGCACTTGGGGCTGCAGGCCTTGGTCTCGCTGCTGTGGGGCTGGAGAGGGTGGCTGACTGAGCAACGTCAGCTTTGTCCTCGGGGCAGCAGGGGCGAGAGGGGAGTAGAGGGGATGAGGCACTCCTGGGGGCCCAACAAGAAGGGGGCAGCTTCCAGAGATGATTTTGGAAAGCCCAGACAGGAGTCAGTGCTTTCCAGAGGCAGAGGAGAGGCGGGGAGGGTGATGCCCAGGTTGCTGCAGGGTGTCCTGGTCAGGGTCCCAGAAAAAGCAAGCTTCAGGAGCAACACTGAGGCCTCGCAGCTGGACAGGTTGGCTCCGGGTGCCCGCAGGCTGCTGAGACGGGAGGGCCCAGGGGTCAGGGCTGCATGCCCATGCCCTGAGTGTGGGTCGGCAGGGGGCCCTCGGCTCTGAGCCCACCCTCCAGCTAACCCTGAGGACACACTTCACACCCTGACACACTAGGGCCCTCGCCGGCTACGCGTGTCGTAACCACCATCCAGGCCAAGTCCTGGAAGTCGAATCTCTGTCACAAGCCCAGCCACACACAAACAACACCCTACTCACAGCCAGGAGAGTTGTGTACAAGGCCTTCCCCAAGGGTACACGGGTGAGGGAGACTCGAGGCGCCATGGGGGCCCGCACATCCGGGCCGGCGCCGGGCCGGCCTCTGCGAGGGGCCGTGAGGACCCAAGGGGAGCCGAGCTGCCACCAGCAAGCGTGATTTATACCTGACTCCCACCCTCGGCCTGAGCCTGCCAAGACCACAGCCCCAGTTAGCCAGGCGTGAAGTAAGGCTGTTTCCTGGGGCTCCCCTGGCTGAGAGAACCCCGGGAGACCAGGGTGGGGGGTCAGCCCCCACAGGGGAGGCCTTCCCGCAGCCTGAGCAGCCAGGCCTGAAGGCAGTCTCAGAGTGAGGCCTACTGTCAGGCAATGCGCGTGTGTGCTCCACCCCGCCTGGGCTTCCCGCTCTCGGGGGACCCTCCACTGTGGACAGACACAGAAGGAAGTCAGCAGGCCCACGGAGGAGCCAGTGTCCAGCTGAGAAGTGCTGGGAGTTAAACAGGACAGCAGGGACAGAGTGACCGGGGGCGTATCCCATGGTGGCAGCCACCTCTGTGCTAAGACCCCAGGATGAAGAATCATACACCAAGGCAAGGATGGAGTGGCAGGGCATGTCGTTGTTGTTAGGTGCCACTGAGTTGCTTCCAACTCACAGTGACCCTGTGCATGACGGAACAAAACACTGCCCAGTCCCACCCCATGCCCATGGTCACTGCTGTGCTCGAGCCGCTGGAGCCACTGCGTCCGTCCGTCCAGTTGAGGCTCTGCCACTCTTTTGCTGAGCCTCTATACCAAGCATGATGTCCTCCTCCAGAGACAGGTTCCTCCTGACAACATGTCCAAAGTGGCTGGGTATGGGTGAGAGAAGAGTTCAATGTGAAAGACTTCAGTGTGTTTCTGGAACAGAAGGTGGCCTGGTGGCCGGAGGCAGGGAGACGTGGGGTAGGTTAGGTCTTCACTGCAGGCTGGCAGCCGGAGGCTTGGCCTGTACCCAGGTACACAGCAAATAATTGTGGAACCCAGGTCTGACTCGTCAGACTGGTGGCTGAATAGTGGCTAATGGTGCTCTGTGTGCCAGGGACTCTGCAGCCAGTTTTCTAGCGGTGACCCTCGCTGTACAGAGGAAGGGGGCCTTGGGTCACAGTAGAAGAGGACCCTCTTTGAGGTATGTTGTGCCATCAAGGAAAAGCCCCCGCCTCAGGGCCACAGACCAGGCCAGCCCAGGATGCTGTGTGCTCCAGGACTGCTCTGGACATGGGCAACAGCAGCCAGAGGCCTGCTAGGCCTGCCCAGGGACCCCGATAGTGTGCTGGTCCTTGCAGCTGGAGTTACTTGCTGGTACAGGCCATGACAGTGAGCTTGGGTCCCTGGACAGCCCAGGACTGTTCCCACTTTCTGCCTGGTGGCGGAGGCACTGGCCCTTGCTGTGTGAACTGGCCAGGCGGCAGCCCACCCTCCTGCTCAGAGCCCAGGTCTCAGGGATCCAGGAGGTGGAATCTGATCTGTGACTGTGGGTCCTGAACCTCTGCCTCTGGCCCCCCATCCAGGGGTCCTGGTGCCCCCCGAGTGTGTCCCAGGGCAGCTGTCACCCTTAGTCCCCATCAAGCTGGCCATCTATCTCTGTCCCCTGCAGAAGTGACAGGCTCCAGGCCCAGACTATCATGAAGGCCAAGCTCACTGACATGGCCTGTACCAGGACGCAACTCCAGCTGCAATCCCACAAGCATTGGTCGGTGAAGGGATGAGGACAGGTTCTAGCTGAGCCAAAGCAGGGTACAGCAGGGGAGCAGGGGGAGGCTGGGGGCTAGCCTTGGCCAGAGAGGGTGCCACAGAGGCTGGCTGAGAGCAGCCCCCAGCTGTCACCCAGGTCCAGTGTCCACCATGGTGGGGGTCAGGAGGTGTCCCTGTCCTGGGGTCCATGCTGGAAGCTCAGGCTGCTCTAGAAATTGGGGTGCAGTCCCCCTGAGGGACAGGCCGCCAATGGGGGTCCCATAGAGCCCAGCGGGCCGGACCAGGGCACAGCGGGTGATGGCTGTGGCTCTTGGAGGGGGCTGGCTCCCTGTGCGCTGTGCAGCAGTCCTCACAGGCCTGGAGGGGGGCGGGTCCCCCAGCCCCACTGAGTCTGTGTGGCCCTGGGAGCTCTGCTGGGGAAGCTCTCCACTGTGGCCTTTGCCTCAGAAGCATGGGGCAAAGACGAGTTAGATTAGCAGCCAAGGGTGTCTCAGAAATGGCTGTCTGGCACTCTTGGGTGGGGTCGCAGCCCCCTGCCAGCCACCCAGGGAGCTGTGCCAGCTGCACCTTTCCCCCCAGAGACCTTTGCTCCCTGGCTGCATTCCAGGATGTGCAGGACACCCCCTCCCCAAGCCCTGGGTCTCCCCTGTGTCCCACAGCAGCAGAACCAGGCCTGAGGCTCAGGGCAGCTTTGTGGCCTGGACCTTGGCTGGGTTTGCTGAGGCCACAACACTTTTCTGCTCTTGGGGTGTAGGATTTTCTCTCGCTGCTGCCAGGTGGTCCCACTGGGCTCCTGTGGCTGCCAAAGCACGTGCTGATCAGGGGTGGATGCAGCATGGCCTGCGGAGTAGGCCAGGGGGGCCTGTGGGGTGCAGGCTGCCCTGTCAGCACCCCTGCCCTCACCCCAGGCCCCCAGCCTCAGCCACTTCAGTGGCTTCATGTCTTCTCTCACCCTTGAGGGTCAGGCCCAGGGAGCCCCAGCCAGGCTGTCACCCCTCTGACTGACTGCAACCTCCCTCTGAGCCGCAGGTGTCTGGTGGCCGGACATGCACCGCCTGGTAGACCGCATCCACCTGGAGGAGCTGGCCCGCATCGGCATCCTGAGCGGCAGCGTGGACGCCATGGCCCAGGTCCACATGGGAGCCGTGTTCATGCCTCACGGGCTGGGCCACTTCCTGGGCATTGACGTACATGACGTGGGCGGCTACCCAGAGGTCAGTGTGGGCCCAGGTTTTGCCTGCAGGCCGTCGCTGAGCCTGCCTTCCCAGGTGGGATGGGTGGGGGTGGGCTCCGCAGTTCCCACTGGTGCTCAGCAGGGAGAGCTCACGAAGGGCTGGTGACGGTCACTGTCCTGTCACTCGTCAGTGGGCCCAGGCTCCCATGCTGGTCCTGGGTCCCTTCTGCAGTGGCCACCTCCACAGGACCTGGGCAGGGAGCTGGGTGTGTGTACAGCACCTTGAAGGGCGGCAGGGGGCTCCTCGGCAGTGGATGGAGTCCCTTTGAGACAGTGGGGGCCCTGAATCTGGGTCTTGTGAGGGGTGGAGGGAAGGTGGCCAGTGCTGCACCCTCACACTCCTGAATCAGGGTGTTTAGACAACATGATGTGGTCTCACCAGCTGGTCACTGGCCTGGTCGTTTGGGGGAAGAGCTGACACAACCCTATAGCGGACACCCTACCTCTGCTCCCCATTTCGTTGGCCCTCTCCAGGCTTCTAACACAGTTGTCTCTGGGGCCTCCTTGTCTGCAGGCACTCTGGGGACTCTCAGCAATGGGGAAAGGGAAGCTTCTCTGGGACAGCTCCAGACAAGCACCTGCCTCTGCCTACTGGTGGGCTGCTCCTGACAAAGACCACCCAGAGGGCACTCGGGGGCCTCAGGAGGCCCTGCTGGGCAGGTGGTTGCATCCTCTGGGCACCAGGTGTGTGGAGTGGCCAGTCCCGCTGCTCCCAGTGCAGGGGACCTGACTGTGCAATCAGTGCGGTGCCCTGGGGCCCCAGCAGCCAGTCAGCCAAGACCAGGCCTGGCCTCTTGGCTACAGGTTATTTTTGAAAGCACCAGGATCGATTTGGGGGTGGGTGGGTAAGAAATTGCTCAAGAGAAGCATTATTATTCAATTATTTTTCCCTCAAGTGTAAACAGTTAAATTTGGAGAAACAGAATCAGTTTTAATTTCCTAATTTCTCTCCATCACATTGAGTGCAGGGCGCCAAGAGCAGGGCCTCCCAGACATTGTTAACTGGAGCTCGTTATTCATTAGTCGCCAGAGCACTTTTTTTTCCACCAGGGAAAATTGGCAGCAAACTGTTTTCATCTTTTCCAGTAAGCAGCCTTTTGTGCTCAGAGTCCATTCTTCTGACAGATAAACATTGTGGAAAAAGAAGGCTTTTCCTATAAAAGTCATTTGTTTTATTTCAGGCCTGCAGACACATCTGGGTCTCTTCTGCCCTGAGCCCAGGAACAGTGGCGGCCCCATCAAGCCCACCCTCTAGCAGACGCCCGCATGGGCACATGTGCCAAGCGCCCCTACACACCCACCCACCAGGACTGCAGTTCTGGGGTCAGAGGAGAGCTCCAGGCGAGGCCTCTCCCCTTCATGGGGCTGCTGCTACTCCCTGGGCTTCCCCCACTTGGACATAGGGTACTGTCACAGGCACCACTTGGGCTGGGCCTGTTCTTGGTGGTACCTGTGAGGCAGAGCTCCTGAGAGCTAATGCCCAGAAAGGGTGACAGTCAGTGGGCAGGGACAGGTGTATTTTCCATACTCCTCAGTGATCCCTGCCTTTTCTCCGTGAGTTGCTCATTTGAGTGGGGGTCCGGCCTCCTGCCCTCCACACACCATGCAGCCAGGACGGCAGACAGACCAAAGGAGGGCTTGTCCAGTCCTATCAGGCCCCAACTTTGATGGCCACAGAGTGGACAGAAGAGGGAAGGGGGTGCCAGAGGAAGCAGGAAGGTCATGGAGACTCTGGATCTCCCAGCTCTAACGCGCAGCTTTTGGGCTGGAGACAGATACCTCCCAGGGACCACAGGGACTGCTCCTCACCAGCTCCTTCAGGCCAGAGGCCCAGAAAAAAGTGGTGTGGTGCCGAGTACCACCCTAGACAGGTATTCATGCCAAGAACGTGGCCCAGGCAGAGCGCTGACCAGCAGGGCCGTGTTGTCCCCTCGTTGCCTGGCTCACAGCAGGTTGGGGTGGCTGCTCCCACCCTTGAGAAGCCAGTCACAAAGCTTCCCCTCTGGTAGCAGCCTCAAGAGGCTGAGCCAGACCGATGCTGGTTACCTTACGTGAACTATTAATTCAAGTCTGATGTTCTGGCCTCAGACCAGTCACAAACGACAGCTCCCTCTCCAGCAGCCTGGCTTCCTGGGGAGCATGAGCCGTGCGGGACAAGCCCAGATCCTGACCAGAGGCCTGCTTGCTGCCTGCGGGCTCAGAGGCCCTGGCCACAGGACGGACAGGCGCCACGAGGGCCTGGGGCAAGCCAGGACACTTCCAAGTCTCATGGACACCACTGGCCCTTAACATGGCAGGGCAGCCCTGTCAGCTGTGCCTCTGGGAGCAGACAGGCCCAGGCTGGATGTGCCCTCGTGGAGGGGGAGGTGCTACCTGACACCCCACTCCTCAGGAGCCACAAGCATGATTCCCAGGGTGCGGTGGGAGCCAGCCCCCAGCCCCTCGTGGGAAAGACGGGCTGTGTTGCTGTGTTGGGATGTCTCTGCCAGTACTATGGGCCATAGGCACAAGTGTACACACCCGTTTCCACAGTAACCTGCCAGTGCTGGTGCTGGGAGGCCTGTCCCTGTGACGGCATCTGTCCCTCTCCCTAGAAGGCGGCATGGAAAGGCTGGGACTTGGCCTGGGGTAGCTGGGACCAGCACTTACAGGACTGGGTTCTACTTGAGCTGCCTGGAAGGAAGCATGCAACCCCAGGAGGCCTCGCGGTCTCCTGAGAGGTTGTCTGGCTTCACTGGCGTTGCCTGTGCTGTCCCCTGGCCAGGAGAGGGACCTCGGAGAGGACAGCAGACCCCGGCCAGCCCCATAGACCAGCCGGGGCAGCTCTTCCCCAGCATGTGCCCGTGAGTGTCTGTTGGCCTTCTGGAAGCAATTGTGAGGCTAGCCGGGGTGCTGCGTGCAGCGTAGGGTCTTCTCCCAGCTGACCATGGCCCAGCACAGCAGGGCTGAGTCTGGCCTGGGGCACCCAGGGTCTGAAGGCCTCACCTGCAGCTTCTGTGAGACCCCGTGTCTGCAGCTGCCCATCACGCCGACTCCTTGCACCGGGCAGAGGAAGGCTCAGTGTGTACCCCTGCATGAGGCAGCGTGTGGGCCTGCAGCTGACCCCCTCCATGGCTCTGTGGCTCCGTGGTGCTGTGACCCAGCATCATCTCTGCTGACTCTCACACAGGGCGTGCACCGCATCAACGAGCCCGGCCTGCAGAACCTGCGCACTGCCCGGCACCTGGAGGCAGGCATGGTGCTGACCGTGGAGCCAGGCATTTACTTCATCGACCACCTCCTGGATGAGGCCCTGGCAGACCCGGCCCGCGCCTGCTTCTTCAACCGCGAGGTCCTGCAGCGCTTTCGCAATTTTGGTGGGGTGAGTGCCCATGGCCCAGCATGCAGTGGGGTGAGTGTCCATCACCCAGCATTCTGCAGGGTAAGTGCCCATGGTGCAGCATTCTTGTTCCCAGGCCCTACCCACCACTCTAGCTGTTTGTCCCTTTAGCCTGAGACAGCAGCCTGAGTGGTAAGAGGGACAAGCTTGACTCCCTCACTGGAGAAGTGCCCAGCTTGCCCCCTTCCTGGGGTTAATCACGAAGAGACACTGATTCCACAGAACCCCCGCCCACCCCAAGGCCACCTCCACCCAGCAGGGCCCATGGGGAGGGCACGGTGGGCATGATCACGGCCCACGGAAGGCCGTCCAGACTGTGAGGCCAGTGGCTTCTGTCCCAGGGGGTTTTGATCCTCCTCAGAAGGGGCTTCTGGCACTCAGCAATGGGGCTTTTTGATGGAGCTACTGAATCTGACCCTCCAGTGAGTGAGCTCAGCCCAGTACCAATGGGTGTCTTTCTGCCGGTCTGACCAGGTCCGCATTGAGGAGGACGTCGCGGTGACCACCGATGGCATGGAGCTGCTGACCTGTGTGCCTCGCACTGTGGAGGAAATTGAAGCATGCATGGCAGGCCATGACAAGGCCTTTGCCCCCTTCTCAGGCCCCAAGTAGAGCTGGCTGTGAGTACCCAGCAGGAATGGGTCCCAGCCTTGCACCCTCTCTTGACACCAGTCAGCGTGCCCAACGGCTGGCCTTCCAGCAGCCAGAGATGATGCTTAGAAGTAAGAGCCCTGCGTTGACATCGGACCATACCAAAGGAGGTGGTTTCCTAGGGAAGACAGCTTTTCATGAATCTTCTGCAAGACATTATGTACTTTGCCTAAATGACAGTGATTCTTAAAATGCTGATTGAAAATAATCCTGTTCTTCTCATAGCAACTAAAACACATCCTGCTGCCATTTCTGTACCTTCCTTTTCTCTGTTCTCATAAAAATCATTAGGTAATAAAAAATTTCCTAAAATGGCCCTCAGGGCTCAGCATCCTCTTCCTCCTTCGTCCTCTGCAGATGGGCCCTGCATGCATGTTGGGACCCATGGGGCCTCAGAGATGGCTTACCTGGTGTCAGCATCAAGACCAGTCTCAGGAAACAGTGTCGGCGGCACAGGGCAATGACCGTCCTTCCAGAAGCCTGCTTTGAGTGCCAAAGACTGTGCTCACCGTCCATCACCTTGTCACATGATGCACAAGCCTGAAAACTTCTCACGGGCCACGTAGCGAGGAAGTTCTGGGCCTTGTCAGGACCACACAGCCAGAGGGTTGGGGACAACAATCACCCTACAGAGGCGTCCTGGTGAGCCAAGGCACTGAGGCCAGTCACATGGGTAGCATTAGCCTACGGGATGCCTTTGCACATACGCCAGATGGCTGACGGGTGAACTAAGACGGGTTTGGGGGATGTTTACTGCCCTCAAAGCTACTTCCTGGATGGGACAGAATTATGCAGCACTTAATGTCAGTTTAAACCCCTGATGTTGTCAATTCTGACTCACAGCAACCCACTAGGACAGAGGAGAGCTGCTCTATATGGTTGCCAAGAAGCAGCTGGTGGATTCGAACTGCTGACCTTGTGGTTAGCAGTGGGGTGTGTAACCACTGCACCACCAGAGCTCGTGTCCATTAAGCAGCAGTTTTTCGACACTTGAGACATGCAGAAGTTTGTTGCCTTGATTTCCTGCTCATGTGGGACTTCATTAGCAAAGCAACATCCGTCTGAGACGCTAAGGCCGCACCATGGGGAAGGTGAGCTTTCTTCTGCTTCCATACTGAGACTACGGGTCTTCCCTGAGCAAGAGCCTACTGATTCAGTTCCTCTCTGGAGCCAGGCATCAGCCATCCAGGGCCCAAGTGCTGGGGCCTGGTCCTAACCCTGGAGCACATGGTCCTAACCCTGGAGCCAGCCACTAGAATTCCACAGCCCGTCTCTGCTTGCTTCCTCACAGGGCTGTCATCCAGGACTTTCCAAGCCCAGACAAAGGGCAACGGAGAACAAAGGATGCCAGAATATAAAATCATGATGGTATGCAAACACAGTGAGTCAGGCTGGGGCACTGTGAGAAGTCACTGAAGAGTTCAGCATGCGCTGATTTCTTCCACGGCTGTAACACAAAAGGACTGATGTGGTCACAGTGAACTGACCAGCCAGTATCAGCTCCAAATCACCATTTTTCTTGTTTGCTTCTTACACCTGTATGATGCATTTTTTAAAGTTTTCTGTAGGTGCACAGACACCTTCCCTAAGTCATCCATTTGTGACACTGTGCATTTTAAGTAATAACTGTCTGAGTGCCAGGACAGACCTGCTCCAGTGTGTGAGGTGCCAGTTGCCTCAGCCTAGGGATGAAACCCATTAAAGCGAGGTTGACACTCTCAATGAATTTGTTACTCAGAAAACACCAGGATTGTGTACCATACATCTTTCTTCCTCCCTGTCTTCAGACAGTCCATACCAAAACTGCCCATTCCACATAAACCTTTTCTCTGATTATTATGCAAGTGGACAAAAAAGAGCAAGGAGAAACTCTTCTCAGGAACTAGACACTCTGTGTTAAAGAGAGATATTACGTTAACCCAGGTCAGTGGGTCAAAGAGCACTCTCTGAAAGCTCAGGTCTCAGGTGACCAGTGGCAGCACCTACCTGGGCCCATGCTACAGAGGATGCGTCCACCCCCAAGTTACCTCGAACCTCTGCAGAAATGCAAGGAGTGTCACTGCATCAGAGACCCTTCCAGACGGCTGCACAGCTAGGTGAAATCCTTCCCAGGACCCTAAAAGGGTCTAGCTATTTATTTAATAAATAATTGAGCATTTAGCCTGACGGGCTAAGGTCGGCAGTTCAAATCCACAAGTTGGAAACCCTACAGTGCAGTTCTGCTCTGCCCTATAGGGTCACTATGCGTCAGAACAGATTTGATGGCACTAAGGTTTTATGTCCTGGTGGTATCAAAACATGATTCCTATGCAAATTACATCAAAATAGATCAATAACCTAAATATAAGAACTAAAACCATAAGACTCATAAGAAAACTAAGAGTAAAGCTTTGGTGCCTAGTTTTCAACAAGGGATTCTTAGGACATCAAACCCACAAATAATAAAAGACAAAGCAGATAAAACGGACTTCATCAAAATTAAAAACTTGTTCATCAAAGGTCTTTATCAAGGACGTGAAGAGACAAACGCAGAGGATGGAAGGAAACAGCTGCAGATCACACCGCTGCTCGGGTTAACGTGGGAGGCCTCTCTAACTCAACAACAAAAAGAAAACTCAGCCGGCAAAAGCCCCGTCACCAAAAGGTGGAAGCAACCTAAGTGCCCATCAACGTGTATAAATGGATCAACAAACTGGAGTCCATACCTACAATACCCACAACAAGTCCTGAGACCTGCCCACAGTACAGAGCCGGGAGACCTTGTGCTGGGTGAAACAATGTAATCACAAATGGGACAAACGAGGTCTGGCAACCACACTTTTATTTTATAAAAAGACAAGAATTAAAGGCAAACGTATAGAGACCAAAGTTTATTAGTAGCTACCAAAACTCTAGTGGCATATTGGTAAGTGCTACGCCTGCTGGCTAACCAAAAGGTCAGCAGTTCAAATCCACCAGGCACTCTCTGAGAATTCTATGGGGCAGTTCTACTCTGTCTATAGGGTCACTGTGAGTTGGGATCAATTCAACAGCAAAGGGTTTGGTTTTTGGTTTACCAGGGGCAGGAAGGGGCAAAGAGGGATTAACGGTGATGGAAAAGTCACATTAAGGGTAGGGTTGCACAGCCAATTACTACAACAGGTGCCAATAAATTGTACACTGTAAAGTCAAATTGGCAAAAATTGTGTGACACCTACACTTAGCAACAACAACAACAAAGCTGCTGAGGCTGCTGTGTACAACGACCAAACACCTCAAGGGATTTGGTTCCTTGTTTCAGAGGTTTAGGGTTCTAGTTTCAAGGGATATCCAGTTAACTGGCCTAATAATATGTTTAGTGCTTCTGTTCTACCTCCTGGGTCACCGCGTGGTGCCCGGAGTCTTAAAGCTTGCTAGCACACCTAGCACACTTGGTTTCTAGTCTCCGGAACAGCAGAGGAGGAGGAAAGTCAGAAGCTGGAGGAGCATATGCAATGTGCGGCTAACTGCCTCCACCAACAACTGCCTTCTCTGCTAGGAGGCTAGAACTGGATGCTGCCCGGCTACCACTACTGAACATTGTGATCTGAGATTCTACAAAGGAATCCTGGTCAAAGGGATGGAAATGTAAAACAGAACTTCAAATTCTCATAGACTCTAGACGTTCTGGAGCCATGGAAGGTGAACAAATCTT
This sequence comes from Heterohyrax brucei, assembly GCA_028571685.1. Classification (NCBI taxonomy): domain Eukaryota; kingdom Metazoa; phylum Chordata; class Mammalia; order Hyracoidea; family Procaviidae; genus Heterohyrax; species Heterohyrax brucei. Next base: position 74,158,081 of record CM053161.1, read on the forward strand.
GAAACTATCACCCTCAGAAAATCTTTCAAAGAACCTTAAATCAATAATATCCCAATTAAAACAAACAAACCAAAAAACAACAGTGCTATACAGTTGATTCTGACTCCTAGCAACCCTTCAGAACAGAGTAGAACTACCCCAGAGTTTCCAAAGGGTGCCTGGCAGGTTCAAACTGCTGACCTTTTGGGTAGCAGCCATAACTCCTAACCAGTATGGCACCAAGGTTTCCAAACCGGACAACAGTTTAGTGTAACTAGTACCAAATGTCTGCCCTGGGGACTGTGCTCTTTCAGCATCTGTCTATGTGGGATCAAACAGACAATAGCAGCTCAGATTAGACAGGAATCTCAATGGGCAGATAGCTATGTCAGTGGGGAAGGGGACAATTCAGAAAAGGAGGGTGAAGATGGGGACATAACTGAAGAAATATAATAATGCTGCTGAACTGTACATGTAGGAACAGTTGAACTGGCATGTGTGCTGCTACATGTGTTCTCAACATGACTGGTAACATTTAACAGGCAAACTGAATACATACTTCTCCAAAGAAGATAAATATTAAGTGGCCAACAAGCACATGAAAAGCAGCTGTCGACCCCAACACAAACCCACTACTGTAGAGTCAATTCTGACTCATAGTGACCCTACAGGATAGAACAGAACTACCCCCAACAGAGTTCCCACTGAGCACCAGGCACATCTGAACTGCTGGCCTTTCAGTGAGCAGACCCAGCAGCACTTAACCACTACACCACCAAGGTTTCATCAGGGAAACGAAAATCAAAACCACAGCAGGTTACCACTTCATATCCACTAGCATGGCGATTTTCAGAAAACTGGAAAGAAAAGAGTGGTAGATCAGCTTTGGAGAAACTGGAACCCTCATCCATGTCAGTGGTTGTTAAAACGGTGCAGCCACTGTGGTCAAGTCTGGCACCTCCTCTGAGTTAAATACAGCATCTATCTGACCCAGCAGTTCCACTCCTGGGTGGAGACCCACAAGACCTGAAAGCAGGGACTCAGGTGTTTGCACACTAAGGTTCACTGCAACCTTATTCACAGCAGCCAAAAAGCAGAAACCCATGTGTCCATCAACACAACAGACAAACAAAATGTGGTATACACACACAATAGCGTATTCTTCAGCCAGAAAGTGAAATGCAATTCTGGTACACGCCATGATGTGGGTGAACCTTGAAAAGATAATGAACTAAATTCAGACAGACACAAAAGGACAAATGTTGTGTGATTCCACTAACGTGAACTGCTAAAATAGGCAAATGCATAGAGAACAAAGTTTACTAGAGGTGACCAGAGACGAGAGGGAGGGAAACCGGGAGTTACTGCTTAAGATTTACAGAATTTCTGGGGTGATGGAACACTTTGGAAATGGAAAGTGGTGATGGTTACCCAACATGGAGAAGGTAATTAATGTCAGTTTTATACTTAAAAATGGTTAAAATGGCAAATTACCCACAGAGAAACACACAGGCCCCTGGTGGCACGACAGTTAGGAGCTCAGCAACAGATCAGCAGTTTGAATCCACCAGTTTCTTCTCGGAAACCCTATGAGGCAGATGAACCTGTCCTACAGGTTCACCCTAAGTGAGAATCTACTGAACACCAAAGGTTTACTTTTGCTTTATTATCGCTATACACATATAAAATCACAGTACTTACAACAAGAAACTGGAAGATTAAAAGAAAATAAAAACCATGTTTCTTGCCCTTGAAAAGCACCTAGAAAAAAAATAGTTGTCTGGAAAGCCAGGAGACTGAGACTGGAGGGGTTTAAGTGACAAGTAAAAGGCGCTAAGACATTCCAGGCATAAGCAGCAGTCCCAAGGCCTTGCAGTGAAAAAGGACCTGCTCCCTGGGGTTGTCCTGGCTGTCGTCTTTACAAAAGCAGTTCACCAGGCCTTGTGGCCGTGGTGCCCCCAGCCTTTAGAGGAACACAAACGGTTTGTGTGGCCCAGGGCCCTTACGTGAGGGAGTTGTGAAGGCTCAAAGAACACATCTGGAGGTAGAACTGAGACGCAGTGACAGTGAAAAGTGGCTACGACAGCTGCCTTGAAGGAGATGGCGAGACTCGGGTGTTGGGGCTGCAAAGAGGGTACCGTATGGCTGCCTCAGTGACAGTGTCCCTCCTTCAGTCCTACACCCCTCCCTCTTTCTCCAGACACCTCTGTAGAACTGAGAGGGCTATATGAGGAGCCTCCAAGTCCCAGTAAAAGAGCATCTCGGGGCTGGTGTTGGTCCTGGATTGAACTGGATATTATCTTCCAAAAATATCTACCAACCTGGCTAGGCTAAGATTCCCAGTACTGGGACTGTCCATCATTTTGTCATCTAATGAGATCTTCCCACATGTTAGGAATCCTACCTCGATCATGTTAATGAGGCAGGATTAGAAGCAGTTATGCTAGTACGAACTCCGTCTACAAGATCTGCTTATGTCTAAAAGCAGTGTATTTTCTGACATACAAAACAGAAACAGAGGGTCTTCATACCACCAAGAAAACAGTGCTGGGAGCAGAACACATGCTTTGGACCTGGGGTGCCTGTGCTGAGAAGTTCCCATACCAGTGGGAGATTAGGTGGTAAGAAACTTCCTCCAGAGTCAACAGACAGAGATCTTCCTCTGGAGCCAACACCCTGAATTTGGACTTCCGGTTTCTTATACTATGAGAAAATAAACTTCTGCTTGTTAAAGCTGTCCACTTGTGGTGTTTGTTACAGCAGCACTAGATGACTGAAACCGTGTTTTCTGAGTGTATGAGAAATATGTATGAGTTCTTCATAAACACACAGACAGTAAAAGAGCAGGTCTCAAACTGTCTTTATTAAAAAAGAGCTGGCACCTTCACAAACAAAGAAACCCTATAGAAAATTCCCAGACAAGTGACTGGATTTTAAATTTGAGCTAATTCATAAAAATGGGACGTAGTACCCATAAAAATAATTATTGTACTACAATATTCATTAAGCATCATAGAAAAGTCATCTAAATGGCATCTTCTCTTGAAACACTCTAAACAGGCTGCTTGGACACACAATATTTATGAATTCTGCAAATTCACCTCTACAGTTGAGGGTACCACATTACTTCAAGAAGTTAGACACACTATTAAAACAGGATTGTTGGGGAAAGGCTTTCTTTTATATTCTTAACTGTCTACCTCAAAACTTTACAACTCATGACTTAGCACTCCAAAAATGGAAATGAGATACTGAGATACTGTGTGTCTATGCAGGAACATCACTTACTGCTTTCTCTATTCTAGAATACATTTTTCAGAGCAGACTAAGTGACTAAACGTCTATGTTAGGGAAAATGGCTTTCCCATCCATGAAGGGCAATCTAGACTTACACAAAACCTCCCCCGCCTGTTCTCCTGCCTTGGGACAGGAACACAAAAGACAGCAGCGTTACCTGCCTGCTCTTCGCAACGTTTAGGCTGCTTTCTATATCTAATACAAAGAAACCCACAATGAAATACAGTTAGGATTATCAAACTTTTTTTTCTTTTTATTTCAAATTCATTGAAAAAAATAAAATTATATTTTAAAAAATAGAGTCATCTCACAAACTGAGGACAGTCAGGAACAAATGAACAAGTCAGTGCTTTCTCCTGAGAGGCATTTCTAACAGCTAAAGAAAGGACTTGCTCCTCCCCAGCTTCTATCAAACAGAAAAACACCCCCCCCCCCCCATTTCTAAGGCATCATAAAGCACTGAGTGCTCAGTGGGCTGTTCAGGTACAGGGTCCAGGCTCTTAATGGGGATTAAGAAACATCAAAAGCTGCTACAGTTTCCTTTAACATCAAATATTAAACTGCACACTTCTACATTTTATGTCAACGTGAGAATTTCACACTCGTGACCTGAATTCCAAAACTCTAGTCATATTTTATTAAAATCTCACTGTTAGTAAGAATGTCCAAAGTATCTGAGCTCACGTCCCAAAGTGACAGGAATAGCTGCCCTGCTCTCACCACCATCTGAAGCTGAAACCAGTCAAGCAGCCCGAGCCCAGAAGACAAAGACGCGGGTAGGGAAATCAGTTCCAGCACCTCATTTCTAAACCACTGAGCCCGCAGCAGGGGCAGATCAAACCCTAACAGTGGAAAGGCAACGCACAGAATAAGAGTTACAAAGTCATTTTACAATTCTCCAGTCCCAAACTCACTCATTCCCCATACCAGGTTTCCCCTCAATTTTATACTGATTGTATCTACCAAACTTGATGGCAGTGGGTCAAATCGACCGAACTAAAAGCTCTCCTCCTCTACCACTTCAGTGAGACACTCAAGACAATGGTTAACAGTTTAGTTCTACACATCACTGACTGTGCTAAGGCTTGTATTTGCATAGGTTGTAGGGACGCCTGAAACTACTTTTCCCAAAGTTCTAATCTTATGTTCTGATTTGAAATATTGAGTACACACCTTTGAGGCTTTCCTTAAGGCTTCTTTTTTAAGATAGCTAAAGTGGTTGGTGTAACTGGTAACCATAGATTCCATGGAGACATCAATTTCTGACAGATTTTTTTTTTTACTCACTAAGATCTGAAAACACCTACCATAAGTGCCTAAAGATTCAAGTGAACTAGTTGCATCTCCAATTAGGCCAATTATGTAACATCAACAAGCTGTAAAACACACCAACAGGATTGTGTGGTGTGTGCTAGTTACTTTAAAGGTCTCAATCTCGACAAGCCTATTAAGACTCCACCCACAGTGAACTGGGCCCTAAGGAAACCCCCACCCTGTCTCCCAGTGCTAAAGGGAATTTGCAGCCCTCCTGGGGCAGTGTCTCACCTCAGACAACAAACACCCAGCCTGTCTCTTAGGTCCCTAGCCGGCCTGTGGCTTGAACGATGGCTCCACAGAGTTAAGAGGGCACTGGGTCCTCCAGCCTGAGAACAGCACCGGGGGCCCTCTTCACACCCGAGAGTGTAACTGGAGTTCCACTGAGTTCCACTACATTCACATCCTTATATGAACAACAACATAGCCAAAATGACCACATTCAGTGAGATGCCTGCTAACACACACTTTTCAACCACGTGTTAAATCAGTCTCTCATCACCGACGCAGGCATTAAAAAAAAAAAAATTCAGCTAGAATTGTGCTCAAGGAAAAAAAAAACCATCAATGAAGTCACTCAAAATTACCAACCCGTCCCAACTCTGGAGAACCCCTGCTACTTCAGTGATTGGCCATTTTTTAGTCTCCACAAAGACATCAATATCCTGAGTTTTATCTATTTTTAATCTAAAATAATTTATGGAACATAAAAGCATGCAAATGAATCAACAGAAGCAGTGGCACAAGTCTGGAGGTACAAACCACCAACAAGAAAAAGAAATGTCACAAAACAACATAAGAAGATGTATTTATGTAAATAAATTAAAAGTTAAAACCTTACACATTCAAGTTTTCTTTTTAGACTAGTATTTTTGGGAGATGGCATGGAGTTGATACATTTTTCTAACAGTCAGTCAGTTAAGATCAAACACCAAACTGTCCTTCACACAGATTTTTGGCCTTTAAAGATCACTGCCCACGGCAGGCTATTATCTCCGACATAGGAGAAACAACCTGTAGGGCTCAGAGTCTGCATCTTCCTCAGTAGCCTGAGCAAGCAAAGTGTTAAGATACTCTGTGTACTAATCTGGCTTCTTTGACTGCCATCTGCAGAAACTAAAACTGTACTATGCAAGTTTCTCTAAACACTGGGAATCCAAAAACCCAAAGCACAATTCTAATATGCTTTACTTTTGTATTTTTTTTTTAAAAAAAATCTATTTAACTTCCTAAATAATATTTTTAAATTAACTGACTGCAAACTGCCTTCGAAATGCAGTGAAATTCCTTACCCAACCTGGTATCACTACTATACAACTACTTGTATTCGCTGGCAAAAACAGTACTAATTATGTTAAAATGGGGTTTATGGTATACATAAATCACTCCAAATTACAAAGTGATCAGTTTCTATAGCTCTAAGAATTTTTAATACATCGTTTGGGGGGGATCACAAACATGTTAACATCGACGGCACTAAACAACTTCTCAATCTAAGGATCCACACTCACTGCCTGACGGCCTGTCTCCCACTCCTTTCCTCCACCTGAAAAAAAACTATTGCTAAGCATCTCAAGATTTACCAAGACCATCGAGGTCTAAAAATTTTTTTTAACCACATACCTTTACACAATTTTGCTTTTTGTTCCCCACAGAAAGCCATATTATTAAAACCAGATATTCCTATTACACTGCTAACATTTTTAGCTAATCAATTCTTCAGTGCTAATCCTAGATCACCAGCTTCAATAGATCTTTGAATAATGGAACCAGACAACATTGTGCCGTTGCTATGGGCGGTGTGGGTCACACCTTTAACGTCCAAGCCACAGGTCGTGAAGTCTGGGAGGGGTGAGGTCTACGGTCCTGCGCTCTCGGGATTTGTTGCTGCAGTTTCGGTGCTGGCGGGCTGCACGTTGTCGGCAAGGTTGTGCGCATGCTCCAGGAACAAATCTTTCAGTACGCTTAGTTCCTTTGTCAGCAGTTTAATTTTGGCTTCCAGCCGCTCGTTCTCCTCCTTGAGCTGGTTCACCCGCTGCAGCGTGTCCTGGGCCTTCTGCTTGCTTTTCAAGCGGCTCTTCTTCACGGCCATGTTGTTCCGCTCCCGGCGCTGCCGGTACTCGTCGCTGTTTCGATCCATGGGCGAGCTCTTCTTGCTCTGCTTGCCGGGCGGCGCCGCCTTGCCGCCCCCTCCGGGGCCAGCGGGCACCAGCTGCGGAACCTGCTGCAGGCCACTGGCATGTGCCTGAGTATGAATGACACTTATGCCGTTCACTCCCGGGGCACTGGCCGGCTGCAGGATCTTGCTCATTTGGGCGCGCTCCCTTGCCAACACACGCAATAATAGGGCAATGATTTCCACGCCAAGCGGCCCAGGACTCTTCACATACACCTGGTTGAAAAACAGACGGCATTAAGACACGTGCAGCGACAGGCTCAGGTGGGCTTACACAGCAGGGACTTAACAATGGCCACGGTAACTGATTACGCTGAGAAGTCTATGGCAAGTGCTAACTGCTCCGGTGTTTCTGAAGTCTAAACCATCCTCCTAACAGGTGACTTAGTACTGAAACACCACAAGGCAAGTTCAGCCCACCCGAGTCCCTGAGGATAAGGCCTATCTGCGATGCTATCAAACACTGGCAGGAAAAACAAGAGTAGCATTCACTGGGTAGCACACATGAACTCACAGGCTGTGGCACTCTTCCAGGGAGGAGGAGAGATGTCTGGGTTAAACACGGAAAGCTGGGGTCAGTTATAGAAGAGACACTTGCACAGTGAAAGGGAGGCAGGGTGGCTGGTCCAAGTCACAACTGCTGCTGGGGTGCCAGTCTCCAACCTCCATCGAGGAGGCTGGGTGGTGCCACCTGCAAGCCCCTTGTGCCGGCATAGAGGCAGTGAGTCAGGGCTGACTCACGTTTCTCCCAGAGTGGACACCCTCAGCAGATGATTTCAAAAAAGTGAGGTTTGGGGTACCTGCTTTTTGTTATTGTTTGCTTGTTTTTATTCACTTTTTAAAATGACCCCAGGTGACAGTAATTCACAGAGATTTACTGAGTTACTTTCTTGGATCATAGACTCAAGCATTCTGACACTCGATTCACTCTCCCACCCCACCACGATTCTAACAGTGCCTTCTTCTTGATATAATTAAGACACTATTACCACACACCAGCAAATCACAAGGAAAGGAACAAAAGCCCTAATAACACATTCAAGAAAGTGCAAGCCTGGAGCTGTAGACCAGACAATAGGCTGAGCAGACACAGGGCCTCCGCCCACTTCATACCACTGAAGGGGCCCAAAGGAAAGGGATCCCGGACATCACAGCAGCGCTGTCGGCAGACAAGGTCAGTTTCAGAAATCAGTCCTATCTGGGTTCCTTATGAATCCAATCAAAGGTCAAAACTGTACCCATTCTGCTATCATGAGGTCTTTTCAAAACAAAGCTGAGTGAACCATGTCTGCTCTCAAGTCATGGCACTCCTAGAAATTTAGAAAACAGTATCATGAATTCTAAAACTATCCTATCCTTTTTTCACAGAACTATGGCCACCTCTTAGCTAGTGGGTCACATGTTCTCACTTCAGGACTAGGACAAGACAGAACTCTTCTTCCCAAACCACCATGGATATCTAGTCCAAGTCTATCTTGACTAATGGACATTTCACAATTTCCCCTGATAATTTGTCACATTGCCTAATTTCTCTTGCAAAAAGGCTGCTGAGTGTATTAAGCCACTCTTCTCACCATCTAACACCACTGTTTATCTATCTGGTGTACAGCAAATCAAAGTGTTTCATCATGTTTCTAAGAGCTTGTCTAATTGAAGCCCTCTCCTGGAATCATCTTCCTCTTCCTCTTCATCTTACCTTCTCTCTTCACTGTTCTTACCAGTTATAACTTTGGTCCTTAAAACTAACCTCTGAAGTCAGCTGGGCAGAGCTCAGAGAAAGAAATGATCCAGGGTTCAGGTAAGGAACCCGGGCAGCTCTGGTTTGGGCACTGGCTTTGTTTCACCCTGGGGTACAGCTCTTCCCTTCCGTGGGCCTCATCTTCCCCCTCTGTAAATGAGGGATGTGGAATGGACAGGATGCCTTCTGGCTCTTACTCACTTCAAATCCAATGATGGTTCTGTCTGCTTCTGTACCCAAAGGGCAGGAACAGAGAAGGGCTGGCTGTTACGTCAACCCTACCCATGGTGCCAAGGTTCTAAGCTGAACACAGCAGGCCAGGTCTTACAAGTAAGCCTTTTGGCTTGAAAAAGAATATTCATTGAGTCTAGAAACTGAGAAAAAAGAAAGACAACTCCAACAATGGCTAAAAATAAAACAAAAATTCTTCATAGGAAGGGAGCCAGTAGCTCTCAAAGCCACTGAAGAAAAAGAAGAGGCAAAGAGCTGAAGGCTCTAGGAGACTGAACTCCCAACGCTACCAATTCTTTTTGTACACTGAACACGGTCAGCTGCCTCCAAAGTGCAATTTTACAGCTGGCACTGCCAGGTACGCTTTTATTCCTTCCACAAACATTTATTAAGCACCTGCAATGGGTTAAAAATATTAATTTCATATCTAGATAAATCAAACCAAACCAGTCACCACCGAGTGGATTTCCGACTCACAGCACCAGCGCCAGCGCCGCTCTCAGACCCCCCAACCTCTGGGTCAGCAGCTGAGCGCTCAGGCACTCGGCCACTAGAGCTCCTTTCATATCTGGACACTCAGCCTTCAAGGAAAGTGGGACTCCGGTGCAGACAAACACTATTCCAAAGTTCAGCCTCCAGGAAGCAGGGCGGCGCCGTTTCCTAGCCTGAGAGTCAGGCGGGCAGGAAGGAGCGACAGAGCCGAAGACCTGCGGGTCTGGAGCGCAGTCTCCGGATCCGCAGCATCCGCACCAGCCGGGAACTTGTCACAAGTCCCATCCTCAGGCTGACCCAAACCTGGGAATGGGACCTGGCCATCTCACTCACTGGCCTTCCAGGTTCATCAACAACGATGGACCAGAATGCTGGACTCAGTAGCTAAGTTTTTTTAATTCAAATTTCTTAAATTCAACCGATGTTCAGTCAAATCAGAATGTTCAAACAAAGAAAACAATTTTTTTTAATTCCCAATTTTAATTCAGAAAAATAAACCTGTCAGAAATGCCCTAGCCCTTCAGTCCCTTTTTCACATTCCTAGAAGAACCAGGCATGGCTCCTCCCTCTCCCAAAACAAAACTGTCACTCACTTTCCTCAGCGAAATCGCCCATCCCCTAAAGTAAGTTTTTCTACTCGGTTTCTTCAGGAGGTCCAAAATATTCATAAATGTTTCTCCCCGGCCCCAAGTCACTGGGCTCTACAATTCTACCTTACAACAAAACAACAACAAAGAACCACCTCACAGCCACCACCCTCTCCGGTCCCCGCACCGGAGATGACCTCACGCTGACGTCATCTCTCCAGGGCACCCCGTCTTCTCCCGTTCAGCAGTGCCCCCTCCAACCGCTGTCACCGGGGCTAGCCCGCACTCAAACCTGAGCACCTCACTTCTTCCTGCTGAAAACCCTTCCGCCGCTCCTGCCTGGGACTCAGTCCCAGGCCCGAACCCCTCTTCAGCCTCGCTGCTCACACGTCACGGCTCAACCATCCGCGCCCCCTTTTCAGGCTGTTCTCCAGTGTCCTGGCGCCCCGGGTCCATAGCCCGCGCCCCGGCAGCCCGAGGCGGCCTGTGTCGTCCCCATCTTCACGGGCCCAGCAACCAAATCGGGTCAGCCGCCACTGATGGATTCGGGCTCACGGTCACCCTGGGAGTCAAGAAAACCGTGCCCCGCACAGCTTTCACGGCGTGACGTTTCTCAAGCGGATGTCAGGCCTTTCTTACCAGGTGCCACCAATCTTTTAGAAGCTCAGTGTTAACCCTTAGCGCATCTAAAAGACAGCCTCTGGTGCAGGGTTAAGCATACAGGGCTGCTCCGCCGAGTTCTGGCACAAAACGCCACCAGAGCACACTCTTCTAAATAGCTTACATAAAAATGAGACCCTCTTGCATTAAAATCTCTGAAATCACCGCAACTAAATCAATAGTGTCACTCAGAAATTATCATAGTCCTACCACCTAAATTGCTTGACCGTCCTTACAGACATAAAAAAAAAAAAAAAAAGCAAAACCCACTGCCATCGAGTCGAGTCTGACTGGTAGCAACCCTACAGGACAGAGCAGAACTGCCCTATAGGGTTTCCAAGGAGCACCTGGTGGAGAAGAACTGCCAACCTTTGGGTCAGCAGCCAAAGCACTGGTACCACTACACCTCCAGAGGTTCCTCTTGGAGAGACACAGGAAAAATCAAAACAGTTTCATCTGCTACTTGTAGTCACAACTGTAACTTCTAGTCACACTGACTGCCATTCTAGCCCTAGTTTCATCTCATTTGAGGACCTGCAGCACCTACTGAGCCCAGTGATGCTTTCTCCTTAACAAACACAAGGTCCTAGGCACACACGGCCAGGGTTCGACACCTCTATACTAGACAAACTAAGTCTAGGTGAGCAAGTACCATCCAGAGACACCCAAATGGGAGGATTTCTAGTTAGCTGCCACTGCTTGCTTGCGATCCAAAGTAAGGGGCCATGGAAGAGGACACATCCCTTCTGGGAGTACACAGGTGATCCCCTGGGGTACACAAAAATACAGACGTTTGTTTTTCTTTTTTAATAGTACACACACACTGCTTATAAATACACACCTTTTGGGAGCTCATGCTTTTCTTTTTAACTGATAGGCGTAGGAAGCCAGACAGACAAGAACCATAGAAGCACTTGGCCAAAGAAGACACAATACATCACACCCAGACTTGTGGCTATCTGTGTTTACTACGTCTATATAAACCCTACTGGCATAGAGGTCAAGTGCTATGGCTGTTAACCAAAATGTCAGCAGTTCGAATCCACCAGACACTCCTTGGAAACCCTATCGAGGTGTCCTGTAAGGCTGCTAAGGCAGAATCGACTTGACAGCAATGGGTTTGGGTCGCCCAGGTGAGGCAATCTTGGACTGTAGACCAAATTTAGGCCCTGAGGTCCCATCTGTCTTTACTTGGGACTGGTGATGTGCTATTTAATTTCCCATAGCTGAAACCATCTCTCCAGATCAGAGAGCCTTGCTGACAGCTAGGATGTGCTCCAGAGATTTTAAAGGGTCTTCTGAAGAATGAATATTTGTTTCTACCTGGTTTTTTCTTAAGGTGGTAGCAAAAACCACTGAACCAGCTGAATCTGTCCACCATAAGCAGGAATCAACAAACTGGAAAATTTTTCAGCTCACTTTGTATCTCACAATTCAGTCTGGTTTATAGATTAAATTTTCCAGAAATAGAGAACCACCTTTAAAATCTGCTTACCCCGACTACAACTAAAACGGTAAGAGCTGGCTTGATCTGAACTATCAGTTATCAAGAACTTTGAGATGAAGACTCAATCAGGTAAAGCAAGTCCATGATTAATACTATTTTATTTCAAAATGTGTGTGCCTTTGGGAGTCATGTTTATTCTCTGAATTAAATAACAAAACAATTACTCAAATGAGGAGTCAAATCAGCACAGACTGGGAAACAGAACTATCAATTTTTTAAGTAACCCATGAAAATTTAAACCTATCTAAAACTGACACGTTACAGGGTTCATCTCAAGAGGAAAATCACACACACCTTCTAAAGAAGAGAAACAAACAAGTTTCTAGGTGGAAAGGCGACCCTCCACCCCGGCCCCCGCCTGGCTCTCCCCCCCACCTGCCTCCTCTCCCACCAGCTGGGGCAGACTTCGTTTTCTTGTCCTACTCGACTCGCGGTGCCAGCGAGTTGACCTAACCTTGGTTAAACAGTCAACTGCAGGATATTCAAATGAGAGCGACATAAATAAGCAAAACACGACTTCTCTAAAGTTGGGCATTTAAAGAGCCGCCGGTTTCCCTTTCACCCGGACTTCCGAACAGACTTCTCTATCACCCCGGGACGGCAGGACAGAGCCTACGGGGCCCAGAAAGAAAGAAAGACACGTCCACTTCAGGCTATTCCGGAAACAGCCGAGGTCCCCACGGGCCGATACGAGCCTGGGCTGTCACACTGAAGGTTTCACCGACCAACCGACGGCCGGGCCTTGGAGGGGCGCACCTCGTCCGCGGCCCTCCGCAGCGGCCCCGGCTGGCGGCGAGGAGCGCTCGGGGAGACGCGGCCGGCGGCGGGCGGCGGGCGGCGGGCGGAACTGGGCCGCGGCCAGCGATGAGCTCAGCGCCCCCGCCGGGTGTTGCCGGCAGGTTGCATCAGACGCCGCGCGGGGCCGCCGCCCGCACTGGGGGCCGCGCAAGGCCTTGCCGGCGAGCCTGCGGCTTCGGGCCGGCCCGCGCCCACACGAGCGGCCGGCTCCGCCGCGGCCTCCCCCTTTTTCGCCCAGTCTGCCCGCCCGGCCTCCTTACCTGCGCCTCCAGCCTGCCCGCCCGTAGGCGGCCTCCACTCCGAGCGGCCCGCGCGGCCCTACCCGACCCAGGCCTCGCAGCCCTCGAGTCTGCAAGGAGGAGCGACGGTTACAACACCGGCAGCCTCCGCCCGTTCCGTCGCCGCCGCCACCGGCTGCCCCGCCTCCCCGGGCCCGCGCGTGCTGGCGCCGCCGCCACAGCCAATGGGAAAGCCGTCCTGAGGGTGAAGCACCGTCCTTCTCCGACGGACAGCTTCTCCAACCAATCGCTCACGGCTCTGGCGGCAGGAGGCGGGCACGTGGCGGAGGCGTTGGCCTCCGAGCGCCCCGCGGGCCGGCGGGAGTAATGGGTGTGGCGGGTGCAGACCCCGCGGATCGCGGCCGCTCGAGGGGCCGGGGGCCGTTGGCTGTTGCCTCGAGCTACGCTCTACCTGTCGGGAAGAAGGGTGTGTTAGAGTTGGAGGCTCTGAGAACCGTCATCCTCTGAAGGCAGCACCTTTCTTAAGATGCTTTCACCATTTTCGGAGTGATTTTTTTGAAGTCACCGATTTCTGTTCTGGTCTCAACTGGGCCTCTAGGTGTCCCTCACTCAGACAGGCTGGCCGCCCGGGACATGGGGCGCCGGACGCCTCACCGCAAACAGGGTCTTCCACGGTAATGAAGGCCATTGCGAACTTTTTTTAAACAAAATGAATAAAGCAAAAATGTTGCCAACATGGGGTTATTAAGACTGTGTCTCGTTTTTAAGGTGAAATGAATTCCCAAAATCGATTCTCTTGTGGCGTCTTCCAGGAGAATAGAGTGACAGACGTGACTTCTAAAAATGAATCGCCCTGAAAGCGTTTTAACAACCAGGAAGCAGCCGGCGGGCTGAAGGACAGAGTCCACCTGATTCTTTTGATGGCTTCCTCTTGAGCAATCCTTGTCATTCAAAAGAGTCTTTGAAAGAGGAAATGTGTCTTCATCCCTCAGGCCATGGGACCAGTTCTTCGCGGGAAGACTCTTCGAGGAATCACTGAAGAGAGAAAAATTCTTGCAAAAAAAGTCAACCAAAAAATAAACCTAGACATACAGCAGCATCAGAACCGGCATGTTTCTTTCACATTGGCCTTCAGTGTTGTGAGCTGAAAACTGGATTATATCTTGTTGTTCATTAAGTTATCATTTTACCCTTACCGTTTATCCTCCAGTTTGCTAACCACGCTGCCAAGCTACCCCAGCTTCCCTGGGTCTGTGTTTGGGCAAGCCTTCTTCCACATCCTGCAAATCTAGCCAGTGCCAAAGAGACAAGGGTGTTTCTGTCCTCTTCAGCTAGTCTTCCTCCTCTCCACTTAATTTACAAATATTTATTTTGTGACAACTAGGCGCTAAGCTGTGGGCTAAGTGCTGGGGGTTCAGGAACACGATAAACACTGTCCCTAAACAATCCCTGCCTACTTACACATCACCCGGAAGACAGTTCTTCATTAATTACACAATTTTTTAAGTACCGTTTCCAAGCAGACTCTAAGAAAGAAGCATACGGTGTTACAAAAGCTTACAAGAAGTGAACCAAATCTGGTCTGATGGGTCGGGAAAGATCTGAAAGATCAGTAGGATTTCGCCAGCTAGGCAGCTGACGTGGATGTTCCAGTCAGAGCAAAGGACTTGTCCAAAGGTTCTGTGATACGAGAAGCTTTGTGTGTGATTTTATTAATTCCTTTCATTTTGTCTTTTCTTGGGTGTGGTAAAAAATACATATAACACATCTGCCATGTTAACAATTTCTACATATGCAGTTCAGTGGCATTGATTATAATCAGGTTGTGCAACCCTTCTCAATGTCCTTTTCCAAATCTTTCACGGCTATTAATAAAAAAATGCCTCCTAAACAAGCCACCCCCTCTTCCCATCCCTGGTAACCGCTAATGATCTTTGGGTTATATAAATTTGCTTATTTCATAAAAAACGACAAACAAAAACAAACTCATGGTTATCTAGTTGATTCCAACTCATAGTAACCCTAGAGGATAGAGTAGAACTTTCCCATAAGATTTCCAAGGAGTGGCTGGTAGATTTCACATAAGGGAGATCATACTGTATTTGTCCTTTTGCAACTAGCTTATTTCTTCAGCATGGTGTTTGCAATGTTTGCCCATGTGGCATGCATTAGAACTGCATTTCTCCTTGTGACTGAGTGATATTAAATTGTGTGTATCACAGTTTATTTATCCATTCATCTGTTGATGGACCTTTCAGTTGTTTCTAACTTTTGAATAATGTGAAAAATGCTGCAGCAAACATTGATATACAGGTTTCTGTTTATGTTCCTGCCTTCCAGATATACACCTAGACTTGGGATTTCTGGGTCTTTTGGTAGTTCTATGTTCAACTTTTTGAGGAGCTGCCAAATTTTCTACAGTGACTATGCCATTTGCCATTCCCACCAGCAATGGATGAGGTTTCCAGTTTTCTCTCAATCTCACCAACACCTCTTATTTTCTGTATTTCTGATCACTGCTGTTGTAATATGGGTGGGGTGGTATCTCATCGTTTTGATTGGCATGTCTCTAACAGCCGACTCGACAGCACTTGGCTTGGCTTAACAGCTAATGATGTTGAACATCTTCTCACAAGATTGATGGAATGTCCATTCAAGTCTTTTGCTTCTTTTTTTAATTGCATTGTCTTTTTCTTATTAAGTTGTAGAAGTTTTTAATGTATATATTTTGACTATTAAAGCCTTGTCTGCAGCCATCTAAGTAGCAGCAATTGGCCCCAATTCACCTGGAACAGACGAGAAGGAAGGACATGAAAGTCACGAGGAAAATATGAGCTGAGGAGACAGAAGGGGCCATGTGATCTGAAGATTACATTGGCATGAGACCAGAAGGTACTAGATGGTGCCCGGCCACCATAATAACTGCCCCGACATGGAACACGATGAAGAGTCCTTTACATAGGAGGAAAAAAATTGGTGTGCAGAACTAGATGTCTGTTAAAATATCAGACTTGATCGTTCAGCAGACTGGAGAGTCCCCTGAGGACCTGGCTCCAGGCTCTCTGTTAGCCTAAAGCTGAAACCAGTACCAAAGTAACTCGTCAGGCAAAGATTGGACTATACTATTAAGGTGTAGAGTGATGCTGGTGAAGAGTGTGCTTCTTGGCTTAAATATATACATGAGGCTGTCTCAACAGCTCTTGTTCAGAGGCAAGAAGACAGGGCAGAGGGGAACAAGAGTTGGTTGAATATGTATGGGAAATATGGGGTAGAAAGGACGACTATGCTGTCACAGAGTGGAGAGAGCAGTTAGAGTTACAGAGTGGGGTGGCTGTGCGGTTTTATAAGGGAAATTGACTTGGATTGTAAACTTTCACTTAAAGCACAATAAAATATTTTTTGAAGAAAGTTCTATCTGACATATGGAGCCCTGGAACCCTCAGCAGTTCACATCTACCAGGTGCTCCTTGGAAACCCTATGGGGTAGTTCTACTCTGTCCTAAAGGGTTACCATGAGACAGAATTGACTAGACAGCAACAGAGTTAGGTTTATGGTTTTATCTGGTATATAGTTTTCGAAAATTTTCTCCTAATCCTTAAGCTGTCTCTTCTTTTTATTGATAAAGTCTTTTATTGAACAAAAATATTTGTTATGAGGGTCCATTTATCTAGGAGACTTGGTGGTACAATGGTTAGATGCTCAGCACCAACAGAAGGATTGGTTATTCAGACTCACCCAGTGAAAAGAAATTCACCCAGTGAAAGAAATATTGTGAAAAAAACATGAAAGAAATACCTGGTGATCTGCTCTGCTATAGACTACTGCTTAGAAAATCCTCTGGGGAAGTTCTACTCTGTGACATGGGTCTCTATGAGTGACACCACAGCTGCTAACAACTACTCGTTCATTTATTTCATCTTGTGCTGCTTATGCATTTATTGCCATATTTAATAATCCCTTGTTAAAAACTGGGCTTCACTGCCACACCCTGTTATTTTCTTCTAAGACTTTTATGGATCTAGTTTTTTTGTTTGTTTGTTTTACATTGGAAACCCTAGTGGCATTGTGGGTTAAGTGCTACATCTGCTAACCAAAAGGCAGCAGTTCAAATCTGCTAGGCTCTCCTTGGAAACTCTATGGAGCAGTTCTACTCTGTCCTATAGGGTCACTATGAGTCAGAATCGACTTGATGGCACTGGGTTTGATTTTCAGTTTTTACATTTAGGTCCTTGATCCATCTTGAACTGATTCAGTGAATGGTGTGGAAACAGGGATCCTGATTCATTCTTCTCTATGTAGACACCCAATTTTCCCAGCATCATTTATTGAAGAGATTCTTCTTTCCCCATTGAAAGAACTTTGCACCCTTGTCAAAAATCTGTTGATAACGGATATATTGATTTATTTCTAGGCTTTCAGTTTTATCCCATTGTTCTATAACCTGTGGTTGTACCAGCATCCAGCTGTTTTAGGTACTGTAGCTTTAGTGCATGTTCTGAAATCAGGACTGTGTGGGTCCTCCCACTTTATTCTTGCTGAAGATTACTTTAGCTATTCAGGGTCCCTTGCCCTTCCACATAAATTTGAAGATTGGATTCTGTTTCTGTAAAGAAGGCTGTTGGTGTGGTGGGAAAAGTTAAGGCAAAGACGTGTGAAACCCAGTGCTCTGATAGAGACTGATGAGACAGACAGCACATCATGGGCCCTACAAGGTTCTGAGTTTCACCCTAAAGAGATGGGAAGTCTTAGGAAGATTTTACTTCCCCATAAGAACACAAGAAAAGACAGTGGGAGCTCAGTCTCTGGGTTAAGGAGATCCGCCCTGTTGCTTTCTTGCAAATTCCGCGGACCGAAGCATTTATACTAAAATAAACATTTCCTGAGTAAGTCTCTGCCTCACTAATACCAAATACATAGTCTACAAATCCAAAGAATTAAAATTCTCTCTAAAGGACTTGAGAGGTAGAATGTCCTGTTAATTGAATATTGTAATTACTTGTATGCTGCTGTGATTAATTACCATAGATACCTAAAAGTCTGGACTCTAGTGTCAGGCTGCTCTGACCACGGTGTCACCTCAGGCAAGTTACTTAAACTCTCTGTCATGGGTAATTGGGGATAACGGCAGTGTCTACCCAGCAGGACTGCCATGAGGATTAAAGGCATGATGTATGTCACTCCTGGAACAATGCCTGGTACAAAGTAGGAGCTTAAAGTATTAGCTATTATAATCATGATGCTCATACTTGAATTATAAACAAATTATATCCATAGAATTATAGTCAACTAAAATATACTTCAAAACAAGATCCAGCTGTGCTTAATATTGGTTTGGTGACTCAGAAGGCACTAAAATAAATGTAATATTGAAGGTGTTGATGCTAACTCTAGAATGTATTCCAAAAGATGATGTTGCTTTTTGAATCTTTCTTTTTTGTTGCATCTTAACTTATCATTTTATTTATTTGCATAAAGTGGAATGAAGGAGAAACTTAGCGGTTAGTTGTCTGGAAGCCAGATCAACAGTTTACTACACAAATTAAGATAAATAAACATACCTTTGGAAAGTTTCTGAAAAGATAAGGTACTAAATGAACCACCTTTGACAGGTGATTTGAACCAGATCTCTAAGATGTTGAGATCTGGAATAATGCTGGTGGCGATTTAGTCTCAAAACCAAGAACCAAACCCACTGCCGTTTTACACTGATTCCTCCTCACAGTGACCCCGTAGGACAGAGCAGAACTGCCCCATAAATTTCCCAGGGAGTGCCTGGCAGGTGTGAACTTCTGACCTTTCAGTTAGCAACCATAGCACTTACGCCACCAAGTTTTCTGGTTCAGTTTCAGTAGATGTTTAATAGTATGTCTATCAGCAGCAATATAACAACAAAGAATCGTAACAGTGGTTTTCAGTCCTTCTGTATTGGTTAAGGTTCTTAAGATTGGAAGTAAATGAGAACCATCTGTAACTAACCTTGCGTAAAGAAGGCTTGGTGAAAAGCGTAGGGTACACTTCATGAAATAACCAGGCCGTGCGAGAACCACGAACTCAAATGTTTTCATGACTGCTTGTCTGTGTGTGTGTGTGTGTGTGTATCTGCCTGTGGACTTCATTATTCTTTCTCCTCACACACAAGATTTCTTTACAGGGATGCTGAAAACCTTGGGTGTTTACAGTTTTAGTTACTACAGAAAGGCCAGCTTCTTCAAAGTCGTGTTTCAAAACTTCTGGAGAAGGACTCAGAGATCGGCCCAGGTGTATCCAGAGCTCAGCTCTGAATGGTCAGGTGGCCAGGAGCAGGTCACAAACCAAACCTAACCCTCAGCCTAACCCTGACTTTAAACCTAGCCATGCCAGTAAGTTGATTCCAATGCACAGCAACCCCAACCATATCAGAGTACAGTCTTCAAGGCCTGATTTTTCAAAAGCAGATCACCAAGCTTTTCTTCCAATGTGCCTCTGGGTAGGCTCAAAAAGTCAACCTTCTGGCTGACAGCCAAACACTTAATTGCACCACCCGGGGACTCTATGGGCCCCAAAAATTCTTCTTATTTCACTCCACTGAAAAAGCGCAATGACTTGTTACCTAAGGAGCTCTGGTAGGGCAGTGGTTAAAAGTTTGGCTGCTAATTGAAAAGCCCGTAGTTCAAATCCACCAGCTTCTTTGTGGGTAAAAGATGTGGCAGACTGTTACCCTAGAGATTATAGCTTCAGAAACTGTATGGGACAGTTCTACTCTGTCCTATAGCCTCAATATGAGTGGGAATCAACAGGAAGTCATTTGATAATGATTCTAACTTACACAGACTCCCTATAGGACTGAGTAAAACTGTCCTATAGGGTTCCTAAGGAGAGGCTGGTGGGTTTGAAAGGCACCTTTGTGATTAGCAGCCATAGCTCTTGACCACTGTGTCTAAGTGGATTTTTGGTTTGTGATCCATGTGACATCTGACTCCAGCGTGGTAGTGTGACAGACTCAAGACAGAACAGGGTGATGATGGCTAGCCTTTAACCTAACTAACCCTCTATTCCTTATTTCAGAGAGGCTTGGTGGTAGATTGGAAACATCTGCTAACCATAAGGTTGGTAGTTCAAATTAGCCAGGTGCTTCTTGGAAACTCTATGGAGCAGTTCTACTCTGACGTAAGGTTGCTATAAGTTGGAATCGACTCGACAGCCCTGGGTTTGGGTTATAGTTTTTAGTGGTAAATACCTCATAGCATTGTTATGAGGATTAAATAAACTGACAGTAAAAGAAGCTACCATAGTGCCTGGCACACAGCAGTCACAAATAAATATTTGTTTGCCCATCTGGAAAGACTCTAAAACCTAGCAATCAGATCTTGGTTTTTTAACCACTCTGCAGTTAAAGGAACTAGGACTCCTTGAAGAAATGACTGGTTTAAGGACTGGGGCAAGAAATATGCAAGTTGAGCCTGGAGAGTCTTGTAGTTCCAGAAAGTAAGGAAGTGCTCAAAAAAGCAAAACAAAGTGGGTATAGCTAACGGACCAAAACAAACAAACAAAAAAACCCACTGCCCTGACGTTGATTCTGACTTATAGTGACCCTACAAGGACAGAGTAGAACTGCTCCGTAGAGTTTTGAAGGAGTGCCTGATGAATTTGAACAGCCGATCTTTTGGTTAGCAGCGGTAGCGCTTAACCACTACACCACCAGGGCTTCCTAGCTAATGGACACAGAAGCCAAATGCAAGAGCCTCGATGGCCAAATCTGGATCAATTTGAGCTGTAAAATAATGTTGTATGAGACTCTAACCCAAAGTATACGTACCCCTGAGTCCATTCTGAAAATAAACAATTGAATGAAAAAATAAATGGAGCGGAAGAGACAAATCTCGCATACCCAATCAAAGAAAACAACCTCAGTGCCACTGAGTTGATTCTAACTCATAGTGACCTTATAGGACACAGTAGAATGGTCCCACAGAGTTTCCACGGAGTGCCTGGAGGAATGGCTGACCTTTTGGTTAACAGACATAGCACTTAACCACTATGCCACCAGGGTTTCTATCTACATTATGATTTATCACTTGATGATGTTGAACTTGATCATCGGGCTGAAGTGGTGTTTTGTCTGATTTCTCTCTTGGAAAGTTACCCTTTCTAACTGTCCCTCCATTGAGTGCACACTAAAGAAGAGTAAAGTTATGCTCCAGAATTTCTACAGATAGTCTCCTCTTAATGAGCTGGAACATAACTTGCATCTTCTTTAATGTGAACTTGAGCAGAGGGTCGACCTCCCTGGAGTCAAGTATGAAACAGTTAGAAAGCGTAACTTTCCAGGAGAGAAATCTGACAAAACATGACTTCAGCCAGACAAACAAGTTCAGCTTCATCAGTGATAAATCCTGTTGACTGCATGTATCCTGGATCAGATAAATTGAAAATAGCATCTTCCCTCTGTGATCTTCTCCCCAAAATCCATAATCTTAGTGTAACCATGAAAAGAGCATAACAACATCCTGAATAGGGTCCTGGAACAGAGAAAGGACAGTAGGTATAAACTAAAAAATATAATAGGAACTTTAGCCAATCATAATGTATCGTTATTATTCTTCCATGTATTAATATTGGTTCATTAATTATAGCAAATAAAGCATACTAACTTAAGAAGTTAACAATAGGGAAACTGGTACAAGATATATAGGAAATCTCTGGACTGTCTTCTCAGTGTTTCTGTACATCCAAAATTGTTCTAAAATATGAAGTCTGATTTTCCTTAAACAAAAGTTTTGAGGATGATTGCAGTGTTAACATTTGTCTAAACCAGGATACTTTAAAAAAACATTCGCAAGTCAGATTCAGCCCAGATTTTAGCCAAATAGGCAAAGAAGATGAAGTCAGTGGAAGAGCCCAGAGGCCTACTTTCCACTAGTGATGACTGCGTGTCTGCCAGACAAACTCAAGACACACAGGGCAATGCAGCCAGAGGGAGTGGGGTAGAGGGGAAAGAGAGGAGAGGAGAGGAGAGGGTGTGAGGGAGGCCAGTTTAGGGCTGCAGGGTGAAGTGGAAGCCCAGTGAGCCTGTTTGCTCCTTTAGAAAAGTCCGACCCTTACCCTAAGGTCGGAGGTCAGGGTGACTCCTGAGAGCCACAGAGCTGAGGTGAGAAAGCAGGAAACGAGACATTCCCCAGGCAGGAATGTGGCTCTCCCGTTTACTCCTTCTTCTATTCTTTGTTTCTCTACTGATTTCCTACTTTGTGTCAGGCACCGTTCCAAGGACTGAGAGTCCCATTACAGACTAGAAGATTCTGGGACTGGGGAAAAGTGGTGGTGGGAGGGCCGGTGGCCAAAAGATGTGAACACAGCCGAGGAAGTCATCCAGGCTGGGAGAGCTTACCGTCGGGCATCCGTGTCCCTCCGAGGCCTGTGACCTTTTCTCTTCTATTTTCTTTTCCTGTTTTAGATTTTTTAAGTTCCTTTTTTTAGATTCCTGCTGTAGTAATCAGTTCCTGTGTGATCCTAAAGTGGGATTCAGATTTGCTTGGGCTTGGTGGGTGAAACCACCAGAGTCTGTTTGTGTAAGTGTCGGGTGTTTGGCTGGAAGAGAAATATGGGGTTTGTTGTTTCTTTGCAAAGCTCTCTGGGGAAAAATTGAAGCAGGGAAGGAGATAGGTGTTTGGAAGGGACAAGTGATGCTTCAGAGTCCTCACAGAGAGTGTGGCACATTCCCCAGGTGACCTCAGTCTAGTGAGAACCAGATTGAAAAGACAGCCACTTTGATGCCTCCAGGATCTGTATCTTTGTAAAAATCAGGAATTAGCTTGCTTGACACAAGAGCATTGACTTTGTCTGTGAGGCCTATTCTCTAGACTTGAAGAATCACCCACTCACTGCCACGGAGTCAAGTCAGACACATAGCAACCCTATAGGGCAGGGTAGAACCGCTCAATAGAGTTTCCAGGGAGCAGCTGGCAGATGCAAACTACTGGCCTTTCAGGTAGCAGACACAGCACTTAGTCACCAGCCTTCGAGAATCCAGAAAAGAACCAGTGCCATCGAGTAGATTCTGACTCATAGCAACCCTATAAGACAGAGTAGAACTGCTCCCTAGAACTTCCAAGGATCACCTGGCAGATTTGAACTACCAACCATTTGGTTAGCAGATGTAGGACTTAACCACTAGGCCACCGGAGTTTCCGACTTTGAGAACAGTAGACATTAATTGTATGAGTGCAGCCTGGTGGGCATCCATGAGCTGACATATGTGAGATCCTCAAAGATTCTCAAAAATATCCAGTGGTGAAGTTCAGAGCATTTGTTCTATTATTGTTAAAGACTTCACTTGTAAGTGTGAAGGCCTTGACAACTATAAGGGAGCTGTGAGAGTAAATGAAAAAAAAAAAATCCAGCCTTACCTTGACTAAACTAGGGACAAAACCAAAGGGTTGAATGCCAGGCTAACCTGTGAGAGTGGCATGTGTCCAGGACAGACAGAAAAGAGAGAAGAAAGTGGAAAATGGCAAAGGAAAGCTAGAAATGCCCATTAATACCTTCCCAATTCCATATAGCCAGCTGCTTACCATTCCTCCAACCTGAACTCAAGTCTCAGCTTGTGACCTTTGCTGAGGATTGAAGCTGTTGCTGATCTTACTCTTTCTTCTCAGTAGTGTTTAACGTAACGTCAAAATACTCGCTGTCATGCTTTTTGAGATTGTTCTGTCTGTTCTGTTCTGTTCTTCTCTAATAGAAAGGTAAGGTTCCGTTTTTTTATATATTGCTGTATTATGTACTTAAGAAGCTTTAGAAAACACACTTGGAGGAATGGGGGTTTCAGTCCTGGAAGGAGGAAAGTCTCGGGGCACAACACAACCACCACCACAGTCTACCTCTTGTGCTGTTTGGATCCACTGGTTGCTTACAGTAAATCAATCCCATCTGTGAACAGCTGTTCCACAATTCTGGATAGTCATCTCTTCCGGAGAAACTGGCCAAGAGGGTAGCCAGAGGCCTCAGCTATATAGTCCTGCTGCTGAAGCTGATACAAACAACTAAGAATCATCACTCGCCCCCACTCCCACCCATCTAGACTTTCCACTACCTTGGCTGGGACCTCAGCTGGTCTGGGCAGCTTTCCTGTTGGGGGGACCCATACCTTCATCTCCAAAGAAATCTGTGCTCTTCGTTAAAACGTCATTCTCAGGCCATGCTATGGCACTGGTCCATTTATAATCAAATTGGGCGGGGAATCATTTATGCCAAAGAAGTACAAGAAGAATAAACCAGGAAATAAAGAGACTGGTTATTTACAAGGGATAGATGATGACCAAATATAAAGAATAGGGGAGAGGGAATTCAGTGGCGGTGTTGAGTGGGGAGCAACATTCCTGTGAGTGTACCCTTTCGGTCAGCTCTGCCCCTGAGAACCTGGTGAGGTTTCACAAACTCCCAGAATACATAAATAATTGACACCAACCAGGATGTGGGAGGAACCCAAATGCAATGCAAACAGCAACCAACGAACCTAACTATACTATAAAAAAAATAACCTAACCACAGTGTGGGAAAGAAATGAACTGACCCCAATCACTTTGGAAAACATTAGCTTGACTGTATGGGAAAAGGCTAAAGACACAAAGAACTATATGCAAACAATATGCTTTAGTTGTTAAGTTTGCTTTTCAAGGAGGCCCTGGTTAGCAATTTTGAAGCTATTTTATGTATAAGCTAAAACCAAACTCACCGTCATCAAGTAGATTCTGACTCAAAGCAATCCTACAGGACACAGTAGAACTTCCCCATAGAGTTTCCGCAGAATGACCAGTGGATTTGAACTACCGACCGTCTGGATAGCAGCCATAGCAATTAACCACAATGCTATCAGGTTTTCATGTATAAGCTAGGAGTGTGCAAATAAATACGTTGTGGGTAATGAGAACAGATTTCTCACTGTTGCAGAAAGCTGTTGCAAGCAAGGAAAGTGAAAAGCTAGAAAAGACCCTGTGGATCTGAACTAGAATCAGAAGTATCAGTGTAAATTTGTGAGTTGTAATATGCACACAGTTTGATAAATATAGAAATATAGGTGCCTGTATGCAGGTGTGTGTGAAAAATACATACATACATTTCTTAAATCTGTGTCCACTATGAAGACCTGGAAGTAATGACACTCTAGCAGAAGTGATCCCACCTAGAACACAAATCTTGGCTTCTAAATACCCTTTTCAAATAAAAGAAAGTGTTTCATTCTAGGGTTGGGATAGGCAAAAGGCAAGATGAATCTGGAGTATCTTATGGTGCCAGGAAGAAAAGAAATGCTCAGAAAATGACGGGGACATATTAAAAGGACTCAAGAGTTAATTTAAAGGAACTCCAATGGCCAAATCTGAGACAATTTGAGTAACAAAATAAGTAATAATAGCGATGAATTATAACTCACAGAATAAAATGTACAACCATGAGACCATACTGATATTAATGGTTGAATGAATTAATAAATGAGAGAGAACAGACAGCTTTTCCTTACAGAGAACTATGGTTAATAAATGTAGAAAGAATGAAATAGTCGATTGCTATCAAACACTGCAGCTATCATCAATGGAAACTAAAATCACTGCATGAAAGGCTGAGGAAAAACAGGAGATCAGTATATTCTCAAAGTATCTCCCCACAAGGTACTAATAACCATGGGAAAAAAAAGGAACTTTACAGTGGAGAAACCTGGAGGGCACCCCTTAACCAAGCCATCAAATTTAACACTGCCCCATAATAAGACAGCATGAGCTTTCACTGGGCACAACATTATTCCTGGGATATTCTTGCCAAAAATATAACCTCAGTCTAATCATGGGAAAATATCAGATTAACTGAAACTGAGGAACACTCCACAAAATAACTGGCCAGTATTCTTCAACAGTGACAAGATCATGAAAGACCAACACAAGGTGAGAAACGATCACAGACTAGAGGCTGAGACGTAACAGCTAAAGACAATGCATGAAGCTGCACTGGACTCTGGACCAGAAAAGGGGCATTACTGGGATAACTGAAACAAACTGAATTGGGTCTACAGATTTCTTGATAGTATCGTGACAATGTCAACGTCCTCATGCTGATCATTGTTCCATAGTCAGATCAACTTCTGCTAGTGGGTGAGGATGGTAGCTGTCTTTGTGCTGAAGAGACAATGTACCCTGCCTTGTCCTTCTGTCCCACCCACTGTTACCAGACAGGGTTATAGATACCTCTGTTACGTCAGCAGAGATGAACCAATGGCTGGCTGCAGTTAGGACTCTGCACGCATGTGAGACAGAAAGATAAAATGTCCTGATTGGCACCTGCACCAAAGTCCTAAGGGGTTAGCAAATTGCTTGCCTGTGGGATAGAAACTCAGTGAAAAGCAAAATAAAAAAGATAGAGAAAACAATCAATGGAGTTGATTACGTAAACATTTTAAACTTTTACGTGTAAAAATACACCATGAATAAAATCAGTAACAAATGAGAAACTGGGAAATATTTGTGACACATAGCAAAGTGAGATTATCTTATAATAAAAAAAGCTCTTAAAATTAATAATCAAAAGATAAACACCACAGTATTTAACTGGGCAAAGACATGAACTTTTTCTGCACTTTGCACAAAAATTCAAATAGTCTGAGATGTTAACAAAAGATCTTATTATCAAGTAAATACAAATTAAATCAATGAGATACCATATTTCATCTAAATCAAAAATGAAGTCTGTTGCTGTTGAGTCAATTCTGATTCATAAAGATCCTATAGGGCAGAACAGAACTGCTCCATTGGGTTTCCAAGAAGCGCATGGTGGATTCAAATTGCCAATCTTTTGATTAACAGTTGAGATCTTATCCACTATGCTCCATATTTTGTCTGATTATAAATCATCATAACAAATGTTAGCACCTTGTGCTAACAAGAAGGTAAGGGAATTGTCACTTTCACATAGGTCAGTCGGAGAATAATTTGGTAAATCTTGCTGGAAGACCATTTGGCAATTTGCATAAAAACATGCATACCCTTTGATCCAGCCACTCCAATTCAACCATTCCTTCCAAGATCACAATTCTTGCCCTCAAAGATGCAAGGAAGTACACATACCATTGTTTATAACCACAGAGGAAGAGAGAGAATTAATCTAAATGTCCCTTGAAAAGACCTCCAACCAGTTGCACCCAACTTCTAAAAACCAGCAAGAAGGAATGAAGGAGAAACTTGAAAGAAAAGGTTTGTCTGACACTGGTAATTGCCTTGAACTCACAGTATTATGACCAGGTCTATTATTGCATCTTTTTTTTTTTTTCCTTTTGGTCAACTTTCTTTCTTTTATCTTCTTGTCCCTTGAGGAGCTCCTCAGTGAATGCTTATTTGTACAGATTGCGCTGTAATTTGGCCATTAGTGCATAGGGCTCTCTGCCCCTCACCTGATCTTAGGTGTTGATTAGAAATGTTCTCCTCTGGGCTGCCTGTTGTTTGAACAAAACCAATGTTAATGACTTATGTTCTTTCTTTACAAAGAGACACACATTTATCTTTGAAAGAAATACACATCTATTTCTAGTTGCAGATTCTCAAGAATTTTATGCTGCCAAGTTAAAATATTGATCTTACAAAGATACATCTTATTAGATTCATTCTTCTCTATATATTTAACTGATACCAAATCTTACATATTAGGTTCTTGTTTTTAATGACAATTTATACAAGAAAACATTAAAATATATAAATTTTAATGACCAAAGTTTGTTATTAGAAAAAGCATAAACAAATTCATAATAGTAAAAAAGGTTATATTTCTTAAAGCTGTTTGTATTTTAGAAAGATATATTATTTCACATTGCATATTTAAGTGTTGTGAGATCAGAAACTTACAAAAATCATAAAATAGAAAACCATTATAAAAAGCCAGAGCTAACACTACTCATTCATTTCAGAAATATCTATCATCCATATGCTATGTGCTAGGCATTTTGCTGAATACTAGGGTTAGGTGGTGATCAAGAAATGATTCTTAGGCCTAACACAGTTGACAAAATTCGTATTCTGCATTCCAGTGAGATGAGTAGTATCTGGGGTCTTAAGATGCAACTAGGCCATGGTGCCACATTGGTTAAGTGTTTGACAGCTAACTGAAAGGCTGGCAGTTTGAATCCACCAGCTGCTCCTTAGAAACCCTATGGGGCAGTTCTACTCTGTTCTATAGGGTTGCTATGAGTTGGAAACTACTCAACAGCAAAGGGTTTGTTTTTGGCTATTGGTTTCTATCAGGAGAAAAAAGAAAGAAAGCAAACCAAAGCTCAGAGGAGAAACTAATCTACAAGGCTAAGCACCTACATGAGCTGTGGCCTCAAACACCCTGAGGCCAGGAAAACTAGATGGTGCCCAGCTGCCACTATCAGTCACTCTGATTAGGTCCACAAAGATGGACCTTGACAGCATGGGAGAAAAACACGGAAAGGAACTCAAACTCTTTAAAAAGATAAAATAAAAGTCTGTATTAACTGTACCAGTTGGGACTAGAGGACTCCCTGAAATTATTATTGCCCTGAGATACCCTTTAAACTTTGAACTGAAACTATTCCCTATAAATTGACACAGAAGCAAAGGATATTACCCATGAGTACAAAACTCTGTTAAAAACTAGCTATATGTCAACTCTTCAGACCAAGGTTGGACTAGACTGTGAGACATAAAATGATACTGCGAAGAGTGTGCTTCTTGGTTTAAGTATATACATGACGCTGACGGGGCAGCTCCAATCCAGAGGCAAGACTAAAGGGTGCAGGTGGACAGGAGCTAGTTGAGTGGATATAGGAAGCACAGCGTGGAAAGGAAGAGTGTGCTGTCACAGAGTGGGAGAGCAGCTGGGATTGCATAGCAGTTTGTGTGCAAGTTTTGTATGACAAATTAACTCATTTGTAAGCTTTCACTTTAAAAGTACAATAAAATACTGAATAAAAAACTAGCTATATGAGACCAAAAGGTCCACAATTATTTTAAAGCAAACCTGAGAAAATAAGGGAGCAGGGAAGCGAGAGCACTGGAAATCGAACCACCAGAGTGCGGACAGAAGGCGGACACATTGGGGTAAACATAACTAAATCGACTGAATCATTTCGCTAAACATTGTTAAATGGGAAATCAATTTGCTGTGTAAAAGTTCACTGAGAACACAATGAAACGTTAATTAAAAAAAAAAGAGAAGTGGAAGGAAGACAGAAAGGCGAGGAGGGAGGAAAAGTGGAAGCGAGGGATAGAGAGAGAAGGAGGGAGGGAGGAATTATAGTATTCCTGGTCTCAAAGAGCTTCTGTCTAATTGCAGCCAAACCCGAAACCAAACCCACAGCTCTCGAGTCCATTCGGACTCATAGCAACCCTACAGGACAAAGTAGAACTGCCCATAGAGTTTCCAAGGAGCAGCTGGTGGATTCCAACCGCTGATCTTTTGGTTATCAGGTGGAGAACTTACCTATCACACCCCCAGGGTTTCCATCTAGTTGGAGGCAGACATCAAACAACTCGTACAGCTGCAGGGAAATTTAGGTCATGAGGTGTGCGAGTGCGTGTGTGTGTTTCTGGACCAACTGGAGGGACCGGCTGTTCAAACACAGAGAGGACAGAAAGGAAGCAAGCCAGGGAGCAAGTCCCTGACGGAACCGGAGGGCCTGGGGCTCACAAAGCTTACGTCAGATTGAGTGGAAACTCTGGTGGCATGGTGGGTTAAGTGCTGGGTCTGCTAACCAAAACCTTGACAGTTCAAATCTGCCAAGCACTCCTTGGAAACTCTATGGGGCAGCTCTCCTCTGACCTCCAGGATCCCCATGAGTTGGACCCAAACTCAACCACAGTGGTTTTGTTTTTTGGTTTGGTTCAGATTGAGTGGAAGGGAAAAGACAGGACTGACTTATGTTTGAACAAAAGAGGAAGGAGAAAGCATGAATTGAGATGTCTGTAAATTTGTAGGCTTGTTATTAGAAAATAGACAGGGTTCCCATATTACCGTTTGTTTTTACTCTGTAAAGTGACCAGAAAGTTCACCCCAGAGCAACAAACAGAGAGGCCGTGGTTTACAGAGAGTGTACCAAGGAGAGTTGGGGTGAGAATCAGCTCTGGAAAAGGAAGACTTCAGGGCAGAAGGCCCAGCTGAAGGCGGGGGCCATGATCCTGTCCAGTGTCTTTTTCTGGCTCTTTCTCTGGGCTCTGACACGTGTGCTCTGCCAGCTTCAGCTCTGCCAGCTAGACCAACGTGTGTAGGCCCAGATGGCCTAGGAACTCACCAAAAGCTTGGGGGAAGGAAATAATGAGGAGAAACTTGTCCAGCAGAAATAAAAGTATCAGGTTATAATCCTGAGGGCTGGAATGGAACCAGAGGCCCAGCCTTTCTCAGGGGCCAGGGAAGCTGGCCATCCTGGAGTTCAGAGAGGGCCAACAAATGCCACCTCTGATCTGACCCAAGACCTGTGATTCAGTATTAGTTTCTGTGCTCTCAAAAGATCCGGAGAGCAGGTGATACACAGTGGAGTCATGACAACTCTAAATGAACTTGATATTTCTTCCTAAACCCCTTTGCTGTTGCAAGTAAGGGTGATGACCTGCTTCCTGCTGGGGCTGAGAAATTATACCCATAAAAGAATTTAACAGAGAAGGGCAGAAAGGTCCTTACTACTATCCAAGTGACGGTAGATGATGACAACAAGCAGAAACTGGCAAAGGCATTGAATGGCACTGTAATGGAGCATCTGGGACACCAGGAAGTAATTCAGCTGCAGGGGTGACCAGGGCAAGAGCAGATACCAGTTCCTTGTAGAGATGGAACTGCCTGAGGACGACCAGCTGAAGGTTCATGGGTTTTAAGTGCTAAGGCTCACTGAAGCTTGAACGAGGATTTCCCTGCAATAAATACCAAGTTTCCCATCTGTTTCTCGTCATAAGTTTAAAACCCTATGGATTGTATAATGCCACCATTTGGGGGCCACTTTTAATTTTGGTTAGGGTAACTCTTTCATGTAATGAAGTGACAAGAGCCATAAAAAATTAAGTTATAGTTATTAAAACAGTGCGATGTTTGGCTCCCATATGGACTCCTGAGACAGAACAGACAGCTCAAGTAGGCCAGTGGAAATTCAGAAGACAAAAACCATGCTCTTTGAATTACTGGAAGGAGAAAAGATCAGCCAGGAAATGGAAAAGAGACAATTGCTTGTTAGATGTCTGCTACACATCATTCACTGAAAGAAGTCCTGGCTAGAGTAAAGATCTAAACACTTAAAAAAAAAAAAAATTAAATCATTAACCAAACCAAACCCACTGCCACTGAGTCAATTCTGACTCATAGCGGCCCTGTAAGACAGAGTAGAACCACCTCATAGAATTGTCAAGGAATGCCTGGCAGGTTCGTACTGCTGACCTTTTGGTTAGTAGACGTAGCACATAACCACTATGTCAATCATTAAAGGAAAATATTTTTACAAATTTGGATTAGGGAAAATTCTTCTAAAGAATGCATGAGGCCTAGAGTTCAAAAAAGATTTGATCATAGGCTAAATAAAAAAGAAACAAAAAGGTTCCATATGACCAAATAATATTTAAAGTTAAAAGATAGGCTGAAAGTGGAGAAAATGCCTGTAACATAAACAATACACACAGGTTGCACAAGCCAATAAAAGAAAATCAACAACCCAACTGAAAATTTAGGCTTCCAACAATAATAATGCAAAACTAACCAATTTTTCCATAGAGCAAAAGAGGAAAAGTTTAAAAATGGAAACAGCAAGGAAGATTCTAATTCAGAATACATGAGATAAGTAAGACCAAGCAGGTCAAGTATAACAACTTACATTCAAATGTTGTAAGCCAAAGTTCCTCTGATTAAGATCAAAACTCCAAATCTTACAGCATGCTGTCTACAAAAGATACATCCAAAAATTATACTGAAAAGCTAAACTTAAGGAAGTAGGAAAGTGTATAACGAGAAGATACAGACATGAAAATGGAAATAAAAGATCTTCGATAAGGGTGTCCTATCTTTAAACTTGAATCAAACAAGTTGTATAAATGATACAGTTTTCATTGTGTTATTATTTTAAGGTACATCTGATGGCATTATATGCGGAAAAGAATTTCGGGTAAATGGCTGCCGTGGCACCTTCCAAGTGGGACCAAAAATAATCAGTTATCATAGCCCAGTATCTTTCGTCATTCACTCTACTGTGTATCACCTGCTCTCTGGCTCTTTTGCAAGCGCAGAAACTAATACTGAATCGCAGGTCTTGGGTCAGATCAGAGGTATCATTTGTTGGCCTTTTCTGAACAGGCCAGTCCAGAACAGCCAGCTTCCCTGGCCCCTCCCATTTCACCATTCTCCTCATTCATCTTGGAAGAAATAGGGCCGGTGATTCACTGGACCAAAATCCACACCAAACGGTAACCTTTGGGGGGTGAAGTAGATGTTCTTGAATCTCCATTGGACTCTCATCACTCCAAATGTGACAGTTTTGTTTGTTAAAACCATTCATCCAAAAATGGGCCTCGTCACTGAAGATGATTTTTGGCCAAAAGTAGGGTCAACTTCCGATTGTTCCAGAACCCAGTCAGCAAATGGACGGCTCAATCTGTGGTCACTGGACTTCAGTTTTCGAGTTAAAACAGTTTTGTAAGGGTAAAGCATCAAGTCCAGATGCAAAAATCTGCTAAATGTGGCTAAATGTGCTCGAAATTGATTGGGATGGATTCTTGCATACACTCTGACAAATGGTGGTGATATTTTCATTGCAGTGTGTGGTTCATTGGGCACAGGCCTTGTCTCATGGTCAACAGACTCGGTTGCCTCAAGCTTTTTGATTAAGCGAGGAATTGTTCTCTCAGTGGGATGATTATGCACATGTGCACGTCATAAATTTCATGTAACTCAATGAATATTTGGTGAATGGAACACTCATTTTGGTAATAAACTTTAATGATTTCTACATGTTGTGGAATTGTGTGACTTTTCGTGGATATTTGTCAAGACTAATCAAAAGAGGTGATAAATATGGCCACCGTAGCTTCACAAATATCCCCGCTGTGAGCTGTCAAAAATAGGGCATCCTTATTGGAAGGCACTTTATAATGCATAGCAAAATTAAAGGAAAAAATTGTACTTTAAAGAGACAATTTTATATTTATTGAAAATACAACGTGCAACTAAAAGTAATGTATAAAAATTTTGTGCAGACTTCTATCTTCAGTATTACATTAGGCTAGACATCCAGACTGATCCTACCTCTGAAAACAACTAAAAATGTTGAATAAAATGTATTTTTAAATCTCTTTAAATGCACTGATAAATGGAACAGAAAGTAAAGAATTTCCAGGGAAAGTGGGAACCCAAAGACTGATTTAGCTTCTGGGAATGTTTCCAGTCAAGTATCCTTCAACTCCAGTTTGTTGGTCTTTCAGGAGTGGGAAACAGTGAGAAGTCTAACAGGAGACCTTTAGGAAAAGCTGAGTCCTCAGAGTTACAGCCTACATGGCTTCTCCCCTCCTAGTCAACTCTAGGGACCCCAGGAGACACTGGCTAACACCAATCTCAGTACTGAATGGAGAGGGAGATTATCTTTCCTGAGACTTCACAGCCCTGGCCGGCCCTCATGGGGGTAGGCACCCCTATTATATATACCCTACCTGGATAATCTGAACTGATCACTTAATTTAAGGATGTCTGGTGAGCGTTCTTGCAGCCCCTGCCAAAGCAAAGAGGTATCTCTTCCAGAGAAATAGACTTCCAATAAGGTGTCGAAGAATTCTTGCATGTAAAGGTTCAGAAAACATGAATGTGTAATCAAAAAATCACAACAAATGGACAGAAAATAGAAAAGAGGTTAAAAAAACAACACAGGATGGAATAAGAAAGGCTAATGTGTTTCTGATTTGGCTCACGGAAAGAAAGGCAAGCATGGGTTAAAGGTAATACCTGAGAAGCCTAAAAACCTAGAAACTCATCATAATGAAACCACAAAATAGCAAAAACAAGAAACAGACATTGTAGTCGATCAGACAGAAAAGACAGATTACTTTCCAAGAAAGAACAGAAAGACCTGTGACATCTCAACAATAACAATGAAAATTGGAAAACAACAGAAATGTATTTTCAATGTTGAGAAATAAATAATTTCAGACTCAGAATTTTATCTCTAGAGAAAATATCTTTGAAGAATGAGGTGGAGAAATGAACACATTTTCAGATGACATCAACAACAAAATGAAATTCATGAAAGGAAATGCTGAAGAGTGTACTTAATGCAGAGGTAAATTAATCCCCAGTGGATGATTTGAGAGTCAGAGAAGGAATTAAAGCAAAAAGAGCAATAAACATATGGCAAACCTAAATAAACGTCACTTAAGTAAAACAATAATAAGAATGTCTAATTGATAAAGTTATAAAACCACAAAGTAGAACTAAAATTCTAGACAGTACTAGCACAAAAGTTAAAAAGGGATTATCAGAATTAAAGTACTGTAAAGCCATTTTGTCAGTAAGAGAAACATAGCATTGACACGTTACAGTGTAAATAGAGCTTAAAGACAGACATCACGTTGAGTAAAATAAGTCCACCGCAAAAGGACAAATATTGTCTGACTTCACTTAGAGACAAAGACAAGAATAGGTAAATGTATAGAAAGCAAAGTGTATTAGTTGTTACCAGGAGCAGGAGGGAGTGGGAAGGGGAGTTATAGCTTATGGACCCATGAGTTTCTGTTTATTGTGATGGAAAAATTGCACTGATCAAGGGTGGGGCTGCAGAGCCAATTAATGTAATTGCTGTCATTAAGTTGTACACCCGCAAAAAGTTCAATTGGCAAAAGGTTTGTGGTATATACATTTACAACAAAAACAATAAGTAACTGCTGAGGTTGATTATGCACAACCAAATACCTCATGAGACTTGGTTCCTTAGTGTGAAGGTTTAAGGTCATGGTTTCATGGGATATCCTGGTGAATATCTTGTTTAGTGCTCTGTTATCATCACTGAACACTTCGATCAAAGATTCTAAAGAAGAATCCTGATCAAAAGGGGGGAAATGTAAAATGGAATTTCAAATTCTGTTAGAAGCCAGACTTTCTGTAGCTGTAGCAGTGGAATGAGCCTCAAGACTACTACCCTGAGGTACTCTTTCAACTTTAAACCAAAACTATCCCGTGAAGTCTTCTTAAAAGCAGACAACAGTTTAACTTAATTAGTAAAGAATATCTGTCTTTAGCATTGTGACAACAGCGGCTTCAAATCTTACATAGAAAACTTAAAAAAAAAAAAAGTTACAAATCCAACTCACAGTGACCCCGAGGGACATAGTTTCCAAGTAGTTCCTTGTGGATTCGAACTGTCAACTTTTTTTTTTAATTATGACTGAGTGAAAATGTACATTCCCATATAAAGTTGTATGCCCACCTATATGCAGCTCCCACTGCTCTCCCTGCCTGGTGACAGCACACTCTTCACTTCCACTCCGTACATGTGTTATTCTCCCACCAATCTCCTATCCTCTGGTCTCCACCCACTCCCCTGCCTCCAGTAAGAGGTCAGCAGGACAACATCCTATGGATGCATAGAACCATCAAGTGCACACATGATATGGTCACTCTGTGTCACCAAGTCCAATCCGTTCCTTTCCAAACAGTTGACTTCCACTATGATTTACGGACAGGGCAGCATCAGGGCCAGAGGCCATGCTCCCAAGAGAACTCCGAGGCCCCTGGACCATCAATTGTGGAGATCTCAGGTGCACTCCTTTTTATTCTTGTGTTGCCAGTGAGACTCAACTTTGTGAGTTCCATCACAGTTATCACTGGTGGTGGCTGGGCACCATCTGGTTCTTCCGGTCACAAGTCAATGTAGACATCCATGCACATGGGTCTCTCTGTCTTCTGGATTCTCTTTCCCCCATGTAATTTTGGACCTTGGTGATCATCTGTTCTTGCTGAGTTGGGACCATTTGCTGTACCCTTAGGAGACAGCTTGGAAGCTTTTAAGACCCCTGACACCACTCAACAGTGTGGGGTGCAGAAGGCTCTGGTAGCAAAAAGCCAGTTGTGCCAATTAGATCTCTATTTACACTGAGAGCATGGTCCCTGGCCCCCCGCCCCAGCTACTCTGTCTTTTCAATATTGGGTTAAGATGGGAGGAATAATCATGTTATGTAGAAGTCCACAAACTTTTGATTAGCAGTTACAGCTCTTAACAACTACACCACCAGGGTTTCTGAGGGGAAACTTGGGAGGCAATAAATTTATGTTATTTGGGGAGGAACAGCTCAGAAAAGAAGGGTAAGAATGATTGCACAAGTCAAAGAATGTAATCAGTGTCACCGAACTGTACATGGAGACTGTTGGTATGTATTCTGCTGTATATATTCTCAATAACACTGAAAGTAAATTAAATTATATGTATATATATAAAGGTATTCTAAAGTCTTTGAAGTCTTCTATGGTAGGATAATGATATTAATTTCAGATATTGATGAGTTAGGGATGCAGGTTAAATTTCCTAAGTTAACCTCTAAAAGAAGAGAGATAAAGTGAAAAAGAAAAAGTTAAATGAAAAATGCTTAATAAGTCAAATGTACAAAATTAGAAGGAAACATAGACAAATCATTCACCATGTTATCCTCCAAAACAGACAGCTCACACAACACAGTCAATAAGAGAAAAGACATTGACATTCAGAAGCAGAGCGAACGCTTTACAACTGTGCAGGTTGTGCAAGGAGCCTCAGTGTTACAACAGTTAGGTGCATGGAGCTGACCTAAATAAAGGTCGGTGGTTTGAACCCACCCAGCAGCTCTGTAGGAGAAAGACCTGGTGATCTGCATCCAGTCAATTGCCTTCCAGTAAATTCTGACTCACAAATTTTTCAACTGTTTGCTGTCGACTTGATTCCAACGCATAATGACCCTATAGACCAGAGAAGAACTAGCCTGTAGAGTTTCTAAGGAGCAGCTTGTGGATTTGAACTGCTGACCTTTTGGTTAGCAGCCCCAGAACTTAACCGCTATGCCACCAAGGTTTCCATTCTGACTCATAGTGACCCTATAAACCAAAAACAAAACCTGTGGTCATTGAGTCAATTTCAACTCACAGTGACCGTATAGAACAGAGTAAAACTACTCCACAGTGTTTCCAGGGAGTGGCTGGTAGATTTGAACTGCTAACATTTTGGTTAGCAGCAGAGGTCTTAACAACTGGGCCACCAGATCTGTCTAAGAATTACTGCTTAGAAAACCCTATGAAGCATTTCTATTCTGTCCATGGGGTCACAATAAATCAACATGCACTCAATGGCACCTAACAGCACAAAGCTGTACAGCACACAACCTGTACAACCTTATGTAACAGCCCTATAGAAAGCTTGATCTAATGGATCACGACTTTGATATGTTTATATATATAAAATAACATGCCCAGCACCTGCTGAGTATACATTATTTTGAAGCAAATATGGAAATTGACCTCAAAAGCAAATCCAACAAATTTCAAAGAATTGGTATATCACAGACCACATGCTCTGATCACCATGAAATTAAACTGGAAATCAATAACAAAAAAAAACCTTGAAAAAAATCTGTATATTTCTAAATAAATACATTTCTAAGTAACACATGGGTTAAAAAATAAAATTACAATAGAAATTTTGGACTCAATGATAATGGAAAAAAGTTACTTATTAAAATATGTATGATGTGATGGGGGACACAGTGTAGAGTCCTGAGGTAACACGAGAACAAGAGGTGCACAGCTGAAGAACTCTACTAAAAGACCAGAACTGATGGTCCAACAGCCTGGAGGGTCCTCTGGGAATATGGACCTTAGACTTGCTATTGGCCCTGACTTAAAACCAGTACTGAGGTCAACTCTTCAGACAAGAATGGACTGGACTAGAGGACACAGTGTGAGCATGTGGTGTATATACTTTTTGGTTTTATACGTTTATAGGAGTCTGTCCTACTGGTTTCTTTCTAAATGGGAGAGGAGAGGATGGAGAGGAGGGGACTGGTGCCCATTAAGAGGATACCAGAAGAGTGAAAGGAGGAGCGTGCTGTTACAGGGGGAGGAGAGAGATGGAGCTGCAGATAGGTGCGCGTGCAAAACTGATTTGGATTGTATACTTTCAACTCATTATAGTTAAAAAAAGATATGATGCAGTTAAAGCAGTAATTTTATAGACAGACTCTATAGAGAGTAAATTTATAGAGGGAAATTTGTAAACTTAAATGTTTATATTAGGCTAAATATTAGTTCCCTAAGTCTCTAAGTTAAGGATCTTGGTAGAACACTGAATAAATCTCAAAGCAGTAGAAGTAAAGAAATAAAAAAGATTGAAAAGGAAAATAGAAAACAAATAAACAGTCTGCATGACCAACAAAGTTAAAATTAGTTTTATGAAACTCAAACAAAACAGACAAACCTCTACAAATCTGATCAAGAAAAGACTTGCTCTAGAAATTCACACTTTTCCCTTTCTACTGCTGTGGGTGAGAATTGACTCAACAGCAGTGGGATTTGGTTTACTTCCTCATAAAAACAAAAAACCAAACCTGTTGCCTTCACATCAGTTCCAACACATAGCGACCCTACAGGACAGTGTTTAACTGCCCTATAGAGTTTCCATGGAATGCCAAGTGGATTTGAATTGCCGACCTTTTGATTAGCAGCTGTAGCCTTATAACCACTGTGTCACCAGGGTTTCCTTACTGTTTCACAGCCATTAGCATCTTAAGTATCTTAAAAACGTCTGGGACTCCACTTTCCTCCCCAACTGCGTGCCACACTTGTCTCCTTCCCTTAACAGCTAAATTCTTGGAAAACTGTCTACACCTACTGTCTCTAATTTTCCTCCTCCCATTTTCTCTTGAACTTGCTCCAAGGACAGTTTTGCCCTTGCCACACCACCTAAATTGTCCTGATCAAGGTCACTAGTTATCTCATCTGGTCTGAGTCCAAAGGTCGGCTCTCAGCTATTAATCTACCAGTGGCCTTTGACCTGGTTGATCATTCTGTCCTCCTTGAAATAGACCCTTTAGTTACCTTTCAGGACACCAAATTCTGTAGGTTCTCCTCACTCTTTGCTTCTGCTTGGTCTCTTCTCCGGGCTTTCCGTCATCACTAAATGCTGGACAGAACAAGACTGAATCCTGGACTCCTTCTTCCTCTCACTCTACTCTCACTGACTACACTCTTACCCCCATGTACCACTGATACGCTGATGTGTCTCAATTCATAACTCCCATTCCCTCAAACCCTGGTGGCATGGTGAATACATGCTACAGCTGCTAACCAAAAGGTCAGCAGTTTGAATCTGCCAGGCGCTCCTTGGAAACTCTATGGGGGCAGTTCTACTCTGTCCTATAGGGTCACTATGAGTCGGAATCGACCTGATGGCAGTGGGTTTGGTTTTTTGTTTTATCCCTCTCTCCCAGAAAAACCCCAGACTCATATCCAACTGCATAATCTCCTTTGAGAGATGAAAAGTAAAGATGTCACCTTGAAGACTACAGTGCACCTGACCCAAGCCATGGTATTTTCAATTGCATCATATGCATGCAAAAACTGGAGAACAAATAAGGAAGACAGAATAAGAATTGAAGCCTTTGAATTGTGGTGTTGGAAAAGAATACTGAATGTACCATGGACTGCCAAAAGAACAGACAGACCTGTTCCGGAAGAAGCACAAACAATGCTCTCTGGAAGCAAAGACAGCGAAACTACATCATACTTACTTTGCACATGTTGTCAGGAGGGATCAGTCCCTGGAGAAGGACATCACGGTTGGTAAAGCAGAGGGTCAGCAAAAGAGAGGAAGACCCTCACCAAGATGAACGGACACAGTGGCCGCAGCAATGGGCTTAAGCATGGAAATGATTATGGGCGTGGTGCAGGACCAGGCGGCCAGTCAGTGTTTTCTTCTGTTGTGCACAAGGTCACCGTGAGTCTGAATCGACTCAGCAGCACCTAACAACGATGTCCTCTGAGATTTCTAACAGGCACCACAATGTCCAAAACCGAGCCCCTGGTGGCCCTCTTGCCTCACGGTCTTCCCTAGCTCACAAATAGAAGTTCCACCCTTTCAGTTACTTTAGGTCCAAACCTTGCCATCACCCTGGGCTCTTGTCTTTTTCCTACATACGTCCCCAGTTCATTCAGTGACATTTATATAGCGCTTCCTATGCAAATTTCAAGCACTTCATGAACATGAAGTCATGTAATCCTCTTAACCACCCGATGAGATGGGTACTGTTATTAGTCCC
This sequence comes from Heterohyrax brucei, assembly GCA_028571685.1. NCBI lineage: Eukaryota > Metazoa > Chordata > Mammalia > Hyracoidea > Procaviidae > Heterohyrax > Heterohyrax brucei. The sequence goes on from CM053161.1 coordinate 74,198,363, forward strand.
ACTGTTACAGATGAGGAAACTCAGGCACAGAGGTCGAGTAATTTTCCTAAGATTGTACAATTCCGAAGCACTGGCACGGCCTTTATCAGTATGCTATGCTGCCCACCAAGCCACCTGCAAATTCTGTCAGTTCTCATCTCAAAATAATACCTGGAACCTGACAATTTTTCACTGTTAAATGCTAATCCAACCATCCTCCACTCTCGCCTGGATTAAGGCAACCACCTGCCATCTGACTTCCTGGCTTCCATCCGTGCCCCCTGGATGTCTGCTCTCAACACGGCAGCTGGAAGGGTCTGGTGAGAGGGTAAACGGGGTCATGCCGTTCCTGTGCTCGGGGCCCTCCAGTTCCCTCCCGTTTCATGCAGAGTAAAAGTTGTCCTCCTGTTGCAGTGGTTACAATGCTCAGCTGCTAACCAAAAGTTCTGCAGTTTGAACTCAGCAATCACTGTGGGAGAAAGATGTGGCAGTCAGCTTTCGTAGAGATTTACAGCCTTGGAATTCCAGTGGGGACAGTTCTACTCTGTCCCATAGGGTTAGGAAGACAGCAGGGTTGGTTTTTGGGGTCACTCTCAAGGAGAGTCAAAAGCCACTGCCTTTGAGTTGAATCTGACTCACAGTGACCCTACAAGATCACGGTAAAACTGCCCCACCCCGTTTTTACGAACACCTGGTAAATTTGAACTGCTAACCTTTTGGCCAGCAGACGCAGCACTTAACCACTATGCCAGCAGGGTTTCCAATAAGAGCCAGAGACCTACTGTTTCCTAAAGCCCTGCAGGTCTGGCTTCACGCCCCTCCCCTTTCTTCTCCTCTGTCTCCCTGTTTCCTCCTCTGCAGGCTTCTTGGCCTCCTAGCTGTGTATGGAAGACATCAGGATGTCGCTGCCCCAGCCTTGTCTTGCTGTTTCCTGTACCTGGGAAGCTGCGTGTTTATCTAGGGCTGTGTAATTTACTACCCTAAAACATAACAGGTTAAAACAACTGTTTTATTTTGCTCACAGTGTTGTGGGTCGGGAACTTGGGAAGTGCTAAAACACCCCAACCCATTGCTGTGGAGTCGATCATGGCTCATAGCGACCCAGTGGGACAGAGGAAGAGCTGGGCAGTTTTTCTTCAGATCTCCCGTGTAGTCTCAACCAAATGCTGGCTGGAGCTGTGGTCACCTCCAAGCTGGCTTGGGTTGACATCACGATGGCAGTTGGTGGTGGCCGTAGGCTGGTGCCTATGCCTGGCCTCCTCTTGTGCCCTATCATTTCTTCCAGCCTCTTTTCTATCTTAAAAGCGACTGACTCAAAATACAACCCATTAACATCGTGGAGGGTAGGATGTATGACACAGGCAATAGTCACCTCAGATTAGGAAATGGTGGACAACTATACAACACTGGAAATCGTGGCCTAGCTAAGTTGACACACATTTGGGGAGACACAGTTCAACCCATAACAGTCTTCCCAAGCCACCACAGACGTGCCCCCCGAGAGACCAGAACGGCTTGCTGTTTGTTCTCTGGCGCATCTTCAGCACTGGAATACTAAATCCCATTGCCATCAAGTCAATTCCAACTCATGGCAACCCTGTAGGACACAGCAAAACTGCCCACAGGGTTTCCAGTGGGTGGCTGCTGGATTCAAACTGCCGACCTTTTGGTTACCAGCTGTCATGGTTTGAATCATGTCCCCCACTAAACTGAATATGTACCAATTTATCTAGGCCATGACTCCTCCTATTGTGTGACTGTCCACCGTTTAGTCATTTGATGAGATTTTTCTTTGTGTTGTAAATTCTGTCATTGTGATTTAATAAGACAAATTAGTGGCAGTTATACTGCTGATATCTACAAGATTAGACAGGATCTTAAACCAATCTCTTTTAAAGTATAAAAGAGAGAAGCTAGCAGAGAGATACAGGGACCTCATAGTACCAAGAAAGCAGTGCCAAGAGCAGATTGTGTCCTTTGGACCAAAGATTCCTGTGCTGAGACGCCCCCAGACCAAAGGAAGACTAATACAACATAGGACTTTCCTCCAGAGCTGACAGAGAGAGTGCCTTCCCCTGGAGCCGGTGCCCTGAATTCAGACTTGTAGTCTACTGGACTGTGAAAGAATCACCTTCTCTTTGTTAAGCCATCCACTCATGTTTATGTTGGAGCAGCACTAGATGACTAAAGTCACAGCCCAGATGGCTGTAGCTCCTAACCACTGCACTACCGCAGCTCCAGCTCAATGTCAACAAATATGATAAAAGGCTTACGGTTTCTCTAGGTCTGAAGTTACATCAAGGTAAAAAGTTAGTAACAATGTTCTTTTTCTTAAATTCGGAAGGGAGCATACTCAGATATTTATTATATTGTTATTTACACTTTATAAATATTTTATAAGTGTTGATTTATAGCTGCTCAGTATTTAATAACACAGAAATAGCCACTGTCGTTGAGTCAATTCTGACTCATAGCAACCCTATAGGTTGCTGGAGTGTCCGACGAATTTGAATCGATGACCTTTTGGTTAGCAGACGTAGCGCTTATCCTCTATGCCACCAGAGTTTCCGTTAACAGCATAATAGAAGACTTTTATTGTCTAATAAAAGCAATTTTGGAACTCTTCCTGGAGTGGCCATTGTGCATGATGACGTGGTGGCAAGTTCACAAACTAAATTGTACAGTCGTCTGTCAGGGAGCTTTTAGCTAGTAAACAAATAACTGTATTGGAACACCCTCCCTTCTCACCTGATCTGGCCCCCAGTGACTTTTTCTTTACCCAAAGATAAAGGAAACATTGAAAGGGAAACATTCTGATAACATTCAGAGCATCAAGGGTAATACACTGACAATCTGATGGCCATTTTAGAAAAAGAGTTCCAAAATTGCTTTGAAGGATGGACTAGGGGCTGGCTTTGGTGCACAGCTTCCCAAGGGGAGTACTTTGAAGGTGACCAACAATCAGGTGTGTAGCACTTTTTCTAGCATGAGTTTGCAAACTTAACGGGCACTCCTGGTAAACTACATCAAAGCTATGGTGGTTACAGAACACATCTTATTTCGAAATGTCTGTGAAACAGCAACAACAACAACAAAAAAAAGAATCTCACTTTAGGCAATAAAGGAAATGCTAATTTATCCTCAAAGTAGAACTTCCATTGTCAGACACTCAAAAAAAACTAGGTGTAGTATAAAAATAATACAGTAATCAGCTTGTAAATCAAAAGAAAAATAGCTTTTCAAAAATCTTCTGGGTCAAAAACATAGTAAAAATGGCCATTCCAATTATATTTAGAAAATAATGATGAGAACAATATTTACCAAAATCTTGAGAAATGGCCAAAGCTTTGCTTACTGAAGAAAATTCATCGTTTAAACACCTGGTATTGTTGGAAATGAATAAATGATCAGTCACTTGGTTCTGAAAAATACAAGAAGGATTTCTTTATCTGAAACCTGATATTGATGAAGCTGATCAGGGAATCCAATGTCACCCTTAATAGGAAGAGACTAACTAGTGAATCGGCCCCAGTTAAAACTAGACCCTATTTATATATCTCCTGATCCAACAGGAGAGCCAGTTTGCCTGTTATGTGAGTATTTGGGGGCCTTTTGTCTCTGGTATCTGAAAATAGCCCTCAGAATTTCTAGAAACTAAGGAGCCATTGTGTTTATATCACAGCCAGGCAACGTTTAATGAACAGGGGCTACAGAGGTCCTCCCTGACAACAGACCTCAGAAAGGGAGAGCGTCATGATGGAATCGATCTCACACTTTCGTGAACTCGCATATACAACGAGGTCCCAGTGACTTATAAGGCATCCCGTAAGGTTACTCTCTCTCTCCCTTGTGCTTTCTGGAGTGGTGGGAGCATCTATGCACAGAAGAAGGTGCAGCGTGTCCTTGGGGACAGTCCTGTGCTGCTGAGACTCCTGGCAAACCTTGTGTGGTGACTCTTTTGGTTGTCATCTTTCTGGTTATAATAAATATGTAACTACTAGGGTCACCATGAGTCGGATCCGACTCGACGGCACTTGGCTTTTTGGCTATAAGGATTAGTCTCTGTGAGTTTTACATGGTATTCTAGCAAATTATCGAAACTTCTGGGACAATGAGAGCCAGCAGAGGCTGATGCTTACCTATTTTGCAGGGGCTAGAAGAGCAGAATGCTAAGTTGTAGAAATCGAACTCTGGGTGGTCAGGTTTAGAGAGACAATGTGTCAAGCAGTGGCTGGCATCAGGATGATGAAGAGGGAATGTGGGGTGAGAATTATCTTCAGATTCTGGAAGTTACCCGTATGCCAACTATTATTAATGCAGGGGTCAGTCTCTATAGTGGGCTTATGATAGATCTACCTTGGAGTGGAACTGTGAAAGAAACAGGATCTTGAACGGTCTAAGACAACCATATTCAATTGCTTGTATCAGAAAGTATAAAAAGCCTAAAGACAGGAAGTCAAGATTCACACAGGTTAACAGCTTAAGACGGAAATGCATGAGGACGTTGATGTGAGAGAGAATGAGTTACATAACAAAGGATTAGCAGAGCTCTGGGGGGAGTTAATAAAGTGAGTCTCTCTGCTCACACCACGACAGTCCAAAGGGACATGGCGATGCCTTCTCACAGAGGCTTATCACACACCTATCAATGTTGGATGCATTCTTTGTTCTTCTGAGAATTATGTGTAACTGCAGTTATGACCTAAGTTGTCTGAAACACAGAATAAAATTGACTCTGTCAAATTTCCTGAATTTTCCAATGAAAATTCCCATTTGTGGGGTACTGTTTATCCCGGGACAGTCTCTAGATGGTGCAAATGGTTTCTCCTTGACTGCTGGTCCAGTGGGTGATAGTTTGAGCCCACTCGGTGGTACAGTGGAAGAGAGTCCTGGCCATCTGCTTCCTTGAAGCTTACATCCCAAAAGATCCCTTGAGAGCTCCGTTCTGCTCTGTAACGTTTGGGTCACCAGAAGAGGGAACTGACTGGACAAGAGGTTTGGTTGGGACCGTCAGAACCTCTTGTAAATTAAGCTCTCATCACCAGTTAGGCTGCATTTCTTTTCCTAATTGCTGAAAAGGTTAAGACCAAGAGCCTGGGGGCATTTTGGAACCTGCAGAACAGCCCACTGGAATTACCCAACACCCCTCCCAGGCCTCATCCGAAGGGCTCTGTGCTGAGCTGAGTCCCCAGAGCAGGGGACATCATATTGTTATCTTCAGTTTTGCCTAGCCCACCTCATTCTGGAAAATCTAGGTAAGTCACAGCTCCCTTAGTGACCACACTACACTTCTGTTAATTTGAAAGATTAATCCTTTGCTCTGCTGTGTCCAGATTTTCTGTTAGTACCTCACACTTGAGCTGCTGGCTGATTAGCTACCTCACACCGAGCATCTGAGTATCCACTGTGGAGACAGCCAGGTTCTCTCTCTCTCTTTTTTTTTTATTTATTATGACTGGGTGAAAATGTACACTCCCATATAAATTTGCATGCCCACCTATGTGCAGCTTCCACTGCTCACCCTGCCTCATGACAGCACCCTGTTCTTCTCTGCTCCATACGTGTCTCATCCTTCCAGCAGTCTCCTTTCCCCTCCTTTCCACCCACTCCCATTCCTCCAGCCAGAGGTCAGCAGCATGATATCCTATAGATGCATAGAACCATAAAGTGCATCCAATATATGGTCACCCTGCGTCACCAAGTCTAATCCATTCCTGTCCGAAGAGTGGACTTTTGTTATGATTTATGGGCAAGGGCAGCATCAGGGCCAGGGGCCATGCTCCCAGGGGAACTCCTAAGCTGCTGGACCATCAAGTGCAGTCTTTTAGTGGCAATCTCAGAGTGCACCCATTTTTATTATCGTGTTGCCAGTGAGACTCAACTTTGTGAGCTCCATCGCGGCTATCACTGGGGGTGGCCAGGCACCATCTGGTTCTTCCAGTCCCAAGTCGATGCAGGCACCCACTCATGTGGGTCTCTCTGTCTTCTGGGTTGTCTTTCCCCCATGTCGTTTTGGTCCTTGGTGAGCATCCGTTTCTGCTGAGTTGGGACCAGACAGACTCTCTTGATTGACAGCTGGCCCGTAGGAAACAGGGGAAGTCTAAAGTGAGCTACCAATGAGTATAACCTGCACCCTACAGAGAAGACTCTCTTACCTTTGAGAAATTGCTTGAGTCGCACGCGAAACAGATCCCAGAGCCGACCCCTGGTATTGCTGAACGCCCACCCGCTTCTTCGGAGTAGTGAACTCCAAACTCCTACATCCAAGAAGGGAACGCTGGTCGTGTAGTAGTTCAGTGCTACAGCTGCTAACCAAAAGGTCAGCAGTTCAAACCACCCAAGAGCCGCTCCTTGGAAGCCCCATGGGGGCGGTTCTACTCTGTCCTATAGGGTCACTATGAACTGGAATCAACTTGACACCTGTGGGTTGGGTTTGGTTTTCTGGTGCTTTAGGAAAAACGTGTCTGTTGTTATACATGGCTGGTTAGCATCTTCAAACCCTTAGTTTTGTATATACAGTCCAGACCTACACGCCACTGCTCAACTGTGACTCTGATGGGGCTTATGGAATTTTTCTTTATTAGCAAATTTTATCTGTGAACCTATATAAATAATTTTTTTTTGAGAAGACATGTCTGGCATAGTATGTCTTTTTATGGAGCAAACAGACAAGGGTTGATTCTGCTGCATTTGTATGTGGCTGCTACAGCCCATCTTTGCCTCATTGCGGGGAATCAAAGCAGCTTTCCAAGAGGAGTTTGAAGGGAAACTCGTTTTCCCTTAGCTAGTACCTGGTGCGGGGTGAGGCCAAGTGGCAGTCTATTGCCCCTAAGTTCATCACGAGTCAGAAGGGACTCAGCTGACACAGCTATGCACAGAAAGACAAAGTTTTGTTTTGTTTTAATTAAATACATGAGTCATGAACTTTTTGTACCTTTAAAAAAAATTTTATTGTGATTAAATGAAAATTTACAATCCAAGTCAATTTGTCACATAAAACCCTGAGCACCCCCCTCTCCACAGCTCTCTCTGCTCTCTCCACCCTGTGACAGCACACTCTTCCTCTCCACGCTTTACTTCCAGTATCCCCTAAGTCAACTTCTCTGTACTCTTTTATATATATGTGTGTAGAGAGAGAGAGAGAGAGGGAGAGAGAGAGAGAGAGTGTGTAGCAAAATACAGAGAACAAAACATTTACCATTTTAATCATTTTCACGTGTACCGTTCGGTGACGTGAATTACATTCACCAAGTGCTGCAATCATCACCACGATTCGTTTCCAAAGTTTTTTTCCTCTCCCAGACTGGGTGAAGAAGGACACTAGGACCCGTCAGGCAGTAACTCCCCATTCCGTGATGCACACTCTCCCGCAGTGAAAACCAAATGCCACGTGGCCCGGGTAAATGTCCCCCGTCGCTGGGTGACGCCTCCTGCTTCCTGTTGATGGTAAACTCAAATAAACTCACCAGGCAGCTGAGTCAGGCTTACTCATTGCTGGTTCTTTCTTTTTTAACGTTTCTCCGGAGGGTTTTTTTATGTTAATAATGTTTTGTTGTGTTTTCCCTGAAAATTTACTCAGTAGATTAGTTTCCCACTTGAATATTTCTACTCAAGTTGTTCAAGTGACGTTAATGACGTTTTTCAGAGTATGCAATATGTCAACTTTTTCACCTCGGAGGTGTCACTATGGGGGGAGGGGGAACGCTGGGAGGACGTGGGGCCTTGTGAATCCTACCCGGTGACACTGTCAGAGGGAATGACACCAAAATGACTGCCTATAAAATGTTTGTGCAGTGATCCAGCAGAAATTTATATTTTTAAATACATATATCCTTGTACTTTGCAAGCAAACACAGTTTTCGTAAGCCCAGTTTACATGTATCAGTAGACGTACAAGACTTAAGATTCTGTGCTAACTGACTTTTTCTCTAACGCCCTCTGGAAACCCAGGTGGTGCAGTGGTTAAGTGTTGCAGCTGCTAACCAGAGGGTCGGAAGTTCGAATCCACCAAGTGCTCCTTGGAAACTCTGTGGGGCAGTTCTACTCTGCCATGAGGCAGAATACACCGGCTAGCAACAGGTAACGCCCCCCGCGGGACCTGTCACTGTTACCCAATTACAATGATGCTCTGAATCACGTGGTTTTGTGTGCGCGCTACAGGCGCAAGCTGTCACTGTCATCGCTGCTAGTGGCAGTGGGTAGCATTTTTACAGTTGCTGAATTTGTCATGCATCCTGCTGTTTTAGCTACAACATTGTGGCAATTAGTGAACTGATATCCGTAACTTTTTTGAGAATAAAGTAATAATTAAATGAAAAGGAGAAACTTTTTTAAAAGAGACTTTCAGTTACTAATGAGGTAACTAATATTACACTTGAATGCAGAGCGATTTTACAAAACAATTTTGTTGTTAGTATTCATATAATCTAGGAAATACTACATTTAGCAGTTTACAACCATGCTCACCACTTGCTGTGCTACGTTTAAAATCGACAATGAACATTGCTAAGGACTCTGTATGGTCTTACAGGGAGGAGGTTCACGGGCGGGGGACACTAGCAGTTACTGCCCTGGGTGACGCCACTCCTAGTGAGGCCACTGCCCTAGCCCCTCGCTTTCCCGTCTCTGCCTTGTCGTTTCCTTTCAGTCTCACACAGCTAGGTTCTCAATGGAGCCCCATACTCCTACTAACACCCTTTGTCTTAGGTGCCAGTCTGTTTTCTGAGCCGTACTATTCCCTGAGATCTTCCCACCACGGCTTTTCCCAGCTGTGGAATTTTCTAATGTAATGTGTGGTTACAAAAACATTAATGTAATTGGTTGACCTGACTCATGTGTGTTTGTTTCAAAGTACCACCTGAGGATCTTAAGGGCCTCATATCAGATATTGAATATTTAATGCTCGGCTACATTGATGAGTCATTAATAAACAAACAGAACTTGGTTTCTCTCTGGGGGTGTGTCTTTAGTTCCTATAATTCACTTGCACACATATCTGTCACAGCCCTGAAGGGTGTGGGAGAATCTGAGATGATTAGCTACAAGCTCCATGTTTTGAGGGTGTGACTGTTGTGGGCACAAGCCCACAACAATTAATGAGATCAGAACAGCCTACGTGCCCAATGTCTGTCCTTGAAATTAATCAAAGCCTCTCCAAAAAGAATGGAAAAAGGATTGCCTCTGTCCTTTAGATTACTGAAAAGCCTCTAAAATGTTTCAAAAAAAATTCTCAAAATGTCAATAATTGTTCTAGTTCCCTGTTCTTAGATGGATTTTTTTATTTGCCCATGACTCAGGGGACATCCAGATCAACTGGCATATAGTTTATAAAGAAAATGGTCTGCATCTCACTTTAGTGAGTAGTGTCTAGGCACTTAAAAGCTTTTGAACAGTCATCTAAGCTACTTCTATTGGTCCCATCCCACTCAGAGCGAACGAGAATGAAAAAAAAAATAAAAACCCACAGGGAAAATACTAACCCAGACAACTAAAGGACCAGAGACCCTACTAGCCAGAGATAGTACCCAGCTACCACCAATGACTGCTCTAACAGGGAACTAACTCAACAGAGAGTCCCATACAGAGCAGGAGAAAAATGTAGAACAGAATTTAAATTAGCTTCAAACAACCAGACTTGATAATCTGACAGAGACTAGAGGAACCCCTGAAACTATGGCCCCCAAATACTGTCTTAACTCAGAACTGAAAACATTCCTGAAGCCTACTCTTCAGACAAAGATCAGACAGGACTATAAAACAACAAATAAACAAAATACAGGGGGAAAAAAAGTCATTTTCCCATGCTAACTTATAAGGAAGAACTCCAATCTGAAAAAAGTAGTTGGAACAATTGGCCTTGGTGAATTCAAGTGACAAGTCCACACTTTGAAGTGATGATTCCATACCTTAACGGTGGGCACAGAGAATGGAAAGCAGCATTCATGTTCTGAGTACAGACCAGTGAATAAACTCTCCACACTAAGGAAAGCAGTCAACAGAAGGCCACACCTCTTCGGCATTCCCTCCTAAATGGGTCATCCCAGGCTTAATTCTTCCACGGTTTCTGGATCAGGCACCGTGCTGTGGTTTCACTCATAAGATCTTGTGCTTGTGCTCTGGGCCAAAATGCATGGAAGCCTCTCCCTCCATCACCTGTCAGCCAGGTGGGAGCACAGGGCCTGGCGTGGTCATCCCTGGTTCTCCAGCCCACCCAGGGAAACCAGGACAAATAGGTGGCTTTGCTCCTCTTTCTGGAGGAGCTCCTTGGTGACTCCCAAGCAACATCGCTCTCAGAACTTCAGGGAAATAAACACTGAGCTTTTCCAGCTTTTCTTTTTTTTCTTTCTTTCTTTTTTTTTTTTTTTTTTGTTTTGTTTATTCGTTCAGCTAAAAATTTTTCCCCCCCGGCTTTTCTTAAGTAAGAATCCAACACTCCTTCAGCCTGTGGAAGAAGCTTCCGTGAAGATCAACCATTTCCTCAGTGCAGATTTCACATTCTGCCTCAGTTACAATCATCACTAGAAATTTTTTGTGTGTGTGTGAACTAGATCCACCAAAATTAAATTCAGGATAAAAGACAAAGGAAAAGGCACCCTTTTCCAATGAAGACTAGTAGATAAATTTAAGATTGTATTAACTGTCTCATACACATAACAATCCTACAGGTCACAGTAGAACTGCTCCATAGAGTTTCCAAGGAGTGTCTGGCAGATGTGAACTACCAACCTTTTCCTTAGCAGATGTCGCACTTAACCACTACAACACCAGGGTTGACTCGATGGTGGTGGTTTTTTTTTTTTTTTTGGTTTATGAACCACCTGGATTACAGAGGAATTTATAGAAAGTGACTGTAGGTTGGGGTGTGGGACAGTGGTGGCTTAGTGGTAGAAGTCTCACCTCCTACACAGACACCTGGGCTCAATTCCCAGCCATCCACCTCCTACACAACCTCCTCTCTTCTGTCAGTGGAAGCTTGCTCATTGCTGTGGCAGTGAGCAGTCTCCGGCAGAACTTCTGGACTGGGATGAACCAGGAATAAAGGTCTGGCAATCTACTTTTGAAAGTCAACCACTGAATCCTATGGATCACAACTGTCCAATCTGCAATGGATTATGGAGATGGCACGGAACTAGGCTGTGTATTGTTCTGGGGTCCATGGGATAGCCATAGCCAGAAGTCAACCCCAGAAGCTCAGAACAACCCTAAGAACATCTTCATGGACTTTAGAGACTCCATAGGGGCTGGGAGACAAAGCTGCTCTCGAGGAACACAACCACTACTTCATCCCAGGAACAGCTGGATTCAGGCAAGGCTACTTCAGTTGGGCTTCTGCCCACCAGATTGACTGCTGTCTGCAGATGTTCTGCCTGTCCAATGTCATTCCCTCCAGATCCTGCAGTGAGGGGCCCATCAGTGAGTCTACAGCTGGCCAAGTGTGGGACACATGCCTGCCCCAACAACCGAGCCCTCTTACAAGAGAGGAAGGATTTCCCTACCTAGCGTCTACAGAGGATGGGGGCAGGGGAGGCAGAGACCAGGAGCCTCGGCCAAGATGACATGTGTGTGTCAAGTGACTTTTCACAAGTGACTTTTCACAAGGATTGAGGTGCCACTGAGAGGGAACAAAGAAGCTGAGCAGCCTAAAACCAACCAGTGGCCACTGCCCCACAGGAAGGCTGGCTGTGACTCAGCTCTGGAAGCCCAGCCCACGAGAGTTCCTCATCAACACTCCTCTAGCAGCTGTGATTAGTGCCACTTATTCGTTGCCTACCATTGCTGGTGGCACAGTGATTTAGAGTTCGGCTGCTAACCAAAAGGTCATCAGTTCAAATCCACCAACAACTCCTTGGAAACCCTATGGGATAGTTCTACTCTGGCCTATGGGGTTGATAGACATCAGAGTTGATTCAATGGCCGTGTGTTCGGTTTTAGGGTTTTTTTAATAGCTGGGCAAGCACCTATGAATACTTCCCTGTTAGATGTTAAGATCTTTGCTATGACACCCAAGGAAGCCTGCACAGTGCTGTCACTGTAAAAACTACTTAAGTTACATGTGTTGACTAGGAATTCTAAAACAATGACATAATGAACATGACATGTAACTACATGACACTGTTTTCTGGAAAACCAGTGCAGTGTCTGTGATAAGCCCTGAAGTCAAGCATACCCATGTTCTCATCTATAATGGGTTGGCTTGTGTCCCCTAAAGATCAGTTGAAGTCCTCACCCCTTACCTGTGAACATGACCTTGCTGGAGGGGATAGGGATATTTGAAAATGTTATCAGTTAAGTCACACATGAGTAGAGTGGGCCCTAGTCCTAACCTCTCTGAGTAATCGGTCATAGTTGAGTTAATTCTGACTTATATCAACCCTGTAAGACAGAGTAGAACTGCTCCATGGAGTTTCCATAGAGCAGCTGGTGGATTCAAACTGCCACCTTTCGCTGAGCTCTTAACCGCTGCACCACAAGGGTTAACAAAAGGGGAGAACAGACAGGGAGAGATATCGTGTGGAGATACATCTGCATGCCAAGGAATGTGAGAAATACCCAGTGCACACACTTTAAAACTTGAGGAAGAGTATGCTCTAAAATGACTGGAAATACTTTCAGTATCTTTGTAATTTATTTATGAAGAATATAACTCTATCCTAAGAGCTTGCAAAAAAATTAGCGTCAGAAAAGAGGGTGATTTCTTGCTAGGTTTCCGTGAAATGCTTTGTACCATTTTTTAATAGGGTTGAAAAACATGTGTCGTGGAGGAGAAGCACAGCATTTCTGCAATGACACCTTAGTATCGTCACGTGAGTCATTTCAGCCTAGGCAGCCATACACCAAGTGTCAAAGTAAACAAAGCAAAAAACCTGGAATCAGACTTTACACTGCTTAGTCGCAAAAGAATAAAACAAGATTTCAAAAATAAAGTTAGATCTTCATTCACACAGAGAGCAAAAAGATACTCAGTTCTATGGATTAAAAAAAATGCTGTCTTACTGCCCCAAAAAAGAGAACCACCCCCGCCAGAACTACCAGAAGCTGGAGGACACCAGGAAGGAGCTTCTCCTAGACGAGACAGTGGTCCTGCTGACCCTTGATTCAGACTTCTCCAGAACACTGAGATAAGAATTGTGTTCCTGACAGCCATCCAGTTTGTGACATTTTGTTGTGACAGCAGGAAGAGCCTGAGACATTGGCTGAGATCCATGTGAACATGGGCCATTTAATTTTCCTCTCTGGGCCTCAGTGTCCACATCTGTACAATAGGAATGTTAATACCTGCCTTGAAGAGTTGTTGGGAATACTTGGGGAGAATGTAGACAAAGTACCTGAAGCATGCCAGGCATCCAAGAGTCAGTTTTAATAGTCATAATAGGACACTGACTTTGTCATATGATGTCACTCCAACAGACACTTTATGCCGTGATTAAAGACAGTGTCTGAGAGAATCTTGGATTCATCTCAAATTTGTTTGACCTCCAAAAGGTATATTTACATACATAAATATGTATATGTATGTGGATAAATATATGTGTATATATACATATATGTACATAAATATATACCTTTTGGAGGTCAAACAAATTTGAGATAAATCTAGGATTCTGTAAGATACATATATATGTATATATATTTCCTCCCTAGAGCATTTATAACTTGGCATAGAAGGTTAACATTTCGGTGCCAGGGGCAATCCTGGCAGCCTAGTGGTTAAGCACTATGGCTGCTAATCAAAACGTCAGCAGTTCAAATCCACCAAGTGCTCCTTGGAAGCCCTATGGATGCAGTTCTAACTGTGCTGTAAAGTCGCTATGAGTTGGAATGGACTCAATGGCAATGGGTTAACATTTTTTGTCTTAAAGAGTAGTACAAGAAGGGATAGCACTTAGTGGGTGTCCTACGCAATCTGAACAAACATGTAACAAAATCCTTTGAGATAACAGCCAAAGATTGCTGTTAAAAGCTTATAAAAGATTTTAGTGTGATGCGAGGCAAGAAAATTAAGTCTTGGCATGTGGTTAATCAAGGGGCTAGATTTTCAAATTGCCTGCTACTTATTGAGTGCTGACTGTGTGCGGGCATGTCCACAGACACCATGGATGCACTAGATGATAGAAGATGAAGATCTCAGCCTCTGGGGTGACATTCCAGCGGGCAGGGCAGATGGTCAACAAGACATGAAATAGAGGTAAATCAAACACCGTGTTAAAAGGCAGTAGCTATCTGGTTCTGCGGTGACACAAATGCCACCAATGGGCAGCTTAAGAAACAGAAATCTGTTTTCTCAGCTCTAGAGAATAAATTCCTATCAAGGCAACTGTTTAAGGCAGCCAGTGCTGCTCTAACAGAAATACCTCAAAGTAGACAGCTTTAACAAAGGAAAGTTTATTGTTACACCATCCAGTAGGTTACAAGTCCGAATTCAGGTTGTCTACTCCAGGGGGAGGCTTGCTGTCTGTCAGCTCTGGAGGAAAGTCCTTGTGTTGCTTCAGTCTTTGGTCTGGGAGCATCTTGTCACAGGAACCTCAGGTCTGAAGGCCCTGTCAGTCCCCCGGTGCTGCTTTCTCGGCAGTGTGAGGTTCCCAATTCTCCGCTTGCTTCTCTTTCTTTTATCTCTTATGGGATGAAAGGATAAAGGGAATACAAGCTATACCCCAGGGAAACTCCCTTTACGATGGAGCAGGGAGGGATCCTATGAAGGGACTTACAGTCTGGCCCTAATCCTCTCTAACATAATCCACTCTGTTAACCACAGGCGGAGATCAGGATTCACAGCATCAGAAAATCACACAGTGGAGGTCAGTCACAGAATACAGGGAATCCTGGCCCAGCCAAATTACTACACATATTTTTGGGAGAACACAATTCAATCCATGACAGCAACCTCAATTCATGGTGACTCAATTCACAGTGACCCCAACTCACAGAAACCCCACATGTGTCAGAGCAAAGCTGTGCGCCACGGGGTTTTCAACAACCAATTTGTTCAGAAGCAGACTGCTAGGTCTTTCTGCCAAGGCCCCTCTGGGTGGATCAAATCTGTAACCTCTTGGTCAGCAGCTGGAATCCAGGATGTGGTTCTAGGGGGAGGTCCCTCCTCATCTACTTCAGCTTCTAGTATCTGCCAGCAATTCTTAGTGTTCAAGGACTTGTAGATGCAGCTGTCTCTGTCATCTGTCATCCTGTCCCTTGTATGTGTCTCTGTGCCTATTATTCTGTCCCTATAACCCCAAGATGATGAGGGTTAGCATTGACCCTATACAGGTGTTACCTGTTCAGTGTAACAAAACAAAGTCACCTGTTTCCAAAGAGGGTCCCATCTACGGGTACAGGGGTTAGGATTTCAGCACATATCCAGTCCATACCAAGTTGACTCAATTCTGTCTCCTGAACAGTGGTAAGCACCATGGACAGCAATGCAGGAAACTAAGAGAAAGGGATTTTCAATAGGATGACAAGGTCAGGCCAGTGAGCCAAGGCCACAGAGATCAGTAGAGTGCCGTCAGGAAGATGAAGCCCTCAAAACAGGCCTTGAGATCAGAATGATCTAGAATGGCTTTCTAAGACCCAAACCCAAACCCATTGCTGTGCTGTTGATTTCGACTCAAGGTGACACCACGTGTTTCAGAGTAACGCTGTGTTCCCGAGGGTTTTCGGTGGCTGTGATCTGATGGAAGCAGATTGTCAGGACTGTCCTTGAGGGTGCAGCCAGGTAGCTTCAAGCCCCAAACCTCTCAGTTAGCAGCTGAGGGCAGAGAGCAGACCCAGGTCTTTCACGCTACCAGGGAACCTTGAAAAAAAAACAAAACAAACCTACTGCCATAGAGTCCATTCTGACTCACTGTGACCCTATAGGACACAGTAGCACTGCTCCATAGAGTTTCCAAGGGGCCCCTGGTGGAACCGAACTGCCGACCTTTTGGTTAGCAGCCGTAGCACTTAACCACTATGCCACCAGGGTTTCTATTCAGGGACTTTAGCAGGTCAAATTACTCCAAATGTCGAGAGTGGCCTTGCTTGCTTTCTTGTCTGTTTTTGGTGCCTGCTGGTGTCCACAGCCACAGTTACTCTTCCGGGAAATCCCTCTCCCCCTTCGTTTCAGGGATTACATATAAGATATGCAGACAGGCAGCCAAGCTCTTGGGAAGGAAAAAAAAAAAGTAAATTTCTTACTTTCCACAAGGAATTTGTTCCTGCAGGGAGTTTGTTTTGAATTTAAAATATAAGTAAAATCCAGCCAAACCACATACTTCAGGAATTGTTTTTAAAATAGGCCTGTCGGTCTCAAAACGTGTCCAAACCAGAGCAAGTGGGTTCCATCTGGGAACAAAGAGTGTCCCCAATACCTGGATTCAGTAAACACCACCCCTCTTTTCTGAAGCTCCCAGGAGACCTGCCAGGGTTTGACTCCTTGGCCTGGAAAAGCAATAGTCACAGCACTGTGCCAGGGAGGCACCAGAGTAGAAGAAAATCCTCCGTCTTGATTCCTGGGGTATTCCTAAAGCTACGGTTGTCATCCACGTACAATGTTTTTGATACAGAATTCTCCTAGAATCACACAAAACACACAGAACCCAAATCTTGGTAACAATTCCAGAAGTAAATCTTTAGTCAACTCAAAAAAAATTTTTTTTCTTTTTTCTGTTACATCGAAACAAGAGAAAACCAATGCTGTAGGCCTGCACGGAATCCCAAAAAGACCCATTGCCAAAGAGTTGACTCTGACTCAGAGGGACCCTACAGGACAGAGTAGAATTGTACAAGAGTTTCCAAGAAGCACCTGGTGGATTTAAACCGCCAGCCTTTAGGTTAACCACTTAACCACTATGCCAGCAGGGTTTCTACCCTGTGGGAGAAGGAAACGGAAACCTGCTGCCCTGGATTTGATTCTGACTCATAGGGAATCCCCATAGGACAGAGGACAGCTTGCTCTGCAGGGTTTCTAAGGCTATCATCTTCATGAAGCAGGGTGCCACGTCATTCTGCCGAGTGGCTGGTAGATTGGAGCCACCAAACTCTAGGTAAGCAGCCAAGCTCTGAAGCTCTGTGCCACCAGGGCTCCATGGAATAAGGAAGAAGAGGACAAATGTTGCTTTTAATTTCCATCTCTGCGGTAACCGGGAATAGGTAGGGGCAGTGAAGTCTTGGGAAGGGTAACTGCCGACTCAACTGGGGTGTGCCCAGTGCCTAAATCCGGTCACATAATCTTTAGCTGGGACCAAAGAAATGACATCCTTTCAGTGATCTGTGCTGAAAATGAGTTTGGGGTTCTTCTTGGATCAGGTCTGTCTGAGTCATTTTGCTGGGTTCTATTCTTGTCTTGTTTACCCAAGTCGTTTTCTCCCCTGAAATTCCTCTTCTCGATTCCATAATAAAAAGTAGTCACTTGTCTAAGTTCCTTTTTCTAAGATTAGTCAATTGAACATTCTCTTGACCATGGAAAGTGTAGTCACTGGGGAAGCTTACCACACTGTTGTCAGGGAGCTGAAGTACAGATGTTGTCAGCAGCCTGGAGGAAACATCTCTTGTTGGACCTCTTGGCTTTGTGCCTGGGGTGAAAGGACAATAGGGACGTTTGAGTTGTTTTGACAAAATGTGTATTTTTTTTTTTAGTTGTAGACCCCTATCGGGCCAATTTGAGATGATTTATGTTATTTAATAAAGCGTGGAGCAGTTTTACACAGCACACACAAAGTTGCCATGAGTCAGAATCAGTTGGATGGTAACAAACAGTGACATTTTGATGAAAAGGACACAAATTCTGCATACTCAACTTCGTGGAATTTCATAACGTGAATCCCTGAATAGAGGAGTGGAAAATCCCTAGTGGCCTCCTACCTCCAGGCAATAACCTGCTTCTTCCTCAAAGGAGTTGACATTCTGTCTGCTGTTGAACTTGAAACAATGGAATTCTACAGAATGTTCAGACTGTATTCTTTCCTTTCTGGCCTCTTTCACTCAACTGTATGTTCATGAGATTCATCTATATTGGAGGAGTAGTTAATGCTTCATTTTTATTCTATATAAAATTCCATTGTATGAATATTCCAGCATGTATAGATCCATCATGGATATGTTGTTTCCATTTGGGGCTGTTGTTAAACCCCTGTGAACATTCTTGTGCATGTCATTTGGTGTACATATGTGTGTGTCATGGATTGAATCGTGTTTCCTGAAAATGTCTGTCACCTTGGCTAGGGCATGATTCCCAATATTGTGTGATTGTCTACCATTTTGTCACCTGATGTGATTTCCCTATGTATTATAAATCCTATTACTATGACGCAGTGGGAAACCCTGGTGACAGAGTGGTTAAGAGCTACATCTGCTAATCAAAAGATTGCCCATTTGAAGCTACCAAGCACTTCTTGGAAACCCTGTGGGGCAGTTCTTCTCTGTCCAACAGGGTTGCTACGAGTCAGAATAGACCCATTGGCAATGGGTTTCAAAGGGTTTTCTGGTACAACAAGATGCGTTAGTCGCAGTTAGATCCATGAGATCTACAAGATTAGACAGTATCTTAAGGTGATCTCTTTTGAGATGCAAGGGAGAGAAGTGAGCAGAGAGATGTGGGGACCTCATAGCACAAAGAAAGCAATGCTGGGAGCAGAGTGTGTCCTTTGGACTTAAGGTCCCTGTGCCGAGATGCTCCCAAGTTAAGAGAAAACTGACACGTCACAAGGAACTTCCTCCCGTGCTGACTGAGAGGGAACCTTCCCCTGGAGCCAGCAGCCCGAGTTCGGACTTCTAGTCTACTAGACTGTGAGAGAATAAACTCTTAGCTAAAGCCGTCCGCTTGTATCTCTGTTACCGCAGCACTAGATGACCTGGACTGCATGCATTTCTGTTACGTTACACACCTTGGGGTGGAATCCCTGGGTCACAGGGTGAGTATCTGTTCAGCCTTAATAGATGTGACCCTATCATTTTCCAAAACAGTTACATCGATCTCCACTCCCCATGTGTGAGCAGTCTAGTTGCTCCACATCTTCCCTGATATGTGACATTGTTGCTCGTATTTATTACAACCATTCTATGGGAGTGCAGTGGTAGTTCATTATTCTATTAATTTACATTCCCCTGATAATGCATGGCAGTGGACACCTTTTTACACATCTAGGGACCATTTGGGCATCCACTTTGGTGAACCACTATTCACATCTTTTGCACATTTTTCTATTGGGATATCTGACATTTTGAAATTGATTTATTAGGAGTTCTTTAAGTATTCTTCATACAAAGGTCATTTGTCAGACATATGTTTTTCAATATCATTTCCCACTCTGTAGCTTGCCTTGTTGTTTCTAATGGTATCTCTTGAGGATCCATGGTGGCGCACTGTTTAAAGCACTGGACCACTGACTGAAAGCCTGGAAACCGTCAATGGCTCTGCAGGAGACAGATGTGGCAGCCTGCTTCCATAAACATCACGACTTTGGAAATCCTACGATATCACCAGGAGTCAAAACTGACTCGACAGCAGGGGGTGGGGGGTGATGAGCAGAATTCCTAATTTTAATATGATCCAGTCTCTCAGTCTCCTTTAGGCTTTGGGCTTTTGACGACCTGTTTAAGAACCCTGTGGCTACCCCCAAGGTTAGGTAGATAGTCTCTAATGCTGTTTTAACCTTTTAGGTGGGGTCTGAGATAGTGGTTAAGATTCATTTTTCCTCCTAAGGATATCTGATTGACCTAGCACCATTTATTGAAAAAACGATTCTTTCCTTACTGCTACAAATGTGTCATGAATCAAGTGTCTACATCTGTGTAAGGAGTCCTAGTGGTGCAGTGGTTACGCGCTTGGCTGCTAATCAAAACGTATATGATTCAAACTGAACATTAGCTCTGTGAGAGGAAGATGCAACAGTCAGCTTCCATAAAGATTCCCACTGCCACCCCGCTGATTCCGTCTCCTGGCGAGGTTTTTGAGGCTATAACCCGTATGGAAGCAGACTGCCACCTCTTTCTCCTTCAGCAGCTGGTGGGTTTGAACGTCCAAACTTCTGGTTAGCAGTTGAGTGCTTAACCACTGCACCACCGGGGCTTGGTCTCTGTGAGGATTACAGCCTTGGAAACCCTAAGGGGCAGTTCTAATCGCAAAGTGTTGCTATGCATCGGATTGATCCAATGGCAACAAGTATTGTGTTAATATCTCACACCACCATGATTATTGTGACACTACAATGAGTCTTCGCACCTGCTCTACAAATCCTGCAAATCTATCCCTTCTCTTCAAGGCTGTCTTTGTTAGTTTTGTCACTCTGCATTATATAAAATGTAGACTCAACAAATCAATTCTCATTTAGAAACTGCTGGGATTTTTATTGAGATTGCATTGAATTGGGGGAGAACTGATATTTCCAAAATTTAATTTTTCAGTTTATGAATGTGGCATATCCCTACATTTATTAATCTTTAATTTGTCTTTTTAAAGTATTTATGTCTCTCTTTAATTTGCCTTCTTTAATTTACCTGAGTCAGACCCAAAGCCAAAGCCAAAGCACTTGGCTTTGGCTTAATTTACCTCAACAATGGCAGAGTTATCATGTGTCTTTTGTCAGGCTTATATTTAGTTGTTAGATATTTTATACTATTACAAATGACATCTGTCACTTAAAATTTTATTTTGCAACTGTTTGTTGACATACAGAAATAGACTCAGTTTTTATTCGTTGACTTTGTACTCCGTAAGTCTGCTGAATTTATTTATAAACCATAACACTTGGTCTATCATTCTCTGGATCTGGTATGTCTACAGTTCCATCTGGAAACAATAGCAGCTCTGCTCCTTCTTCCCAGTCCCCATACCTTTTCTTTGCTTTATTGCAATGCAATGTTAAAAAGACACGGTGACACCTGGCATTCTTCCCTCATTCTCAGTTTTTCAGAGAGGATTTCAGTATTTTAGGCTTTCTTCAGTCTTTTTAGATACCCTACAAATGGAAATCTCCATTTATTTGTATTTTCCTACTTCTTTTTCTTTACCATAAACTAGTGCTGAAATTTAGTATATGATTTTTCTGCATCTATTGTTATGGTCATAACATCTTTTATTCAGTTTTTCCTAACATGGAAGATTCTATCAGTTGCTTTTCACATATTAAATCAATCTTGTATTCCTCGGTTATTAGCTGTTAGCCTCGTTCTACATTGCTGGATTCAGTTTCATGACATTTTGCTAAGGATTTTTATATCTCTGTTCACAGGAGAGATTAGCTTCTAAATTTCTTCTAATATTTTCATCAGTTTGGGGATCATGGTAATGCTCTCCCCTTAAAGAAGCTGGCCAGCATTCCCTTGTTCTTAAGTCTCTAAAAACTAAATACTTTCCTTGAATGGTAGAATTCATCAGTGAAGCCACCTGAACTTGACATTTCCTTTAGGTTTTAGGTGAAGGTTTCTAAATATGGATTCAATTTATTCAATAGATAAAAAAGTTATTCAGATTTCTCTGTTTCCAGTTTTGTTCCCTTTGGTAGGTTGTGGTTCATTTGTATTTTTCCTAAATTTCCAAATCCATTGACATACAGTTGTTCATCATACCATCTTCTCTTTTTAAATTTCTATGAGATCCACTGCGATGTTCTGTTTTCAGTCTCCTGCTGGCAATTTGGACTTTTTTCCATTGTCTTTCTAGAACCTCTGTGAGTCAGACCTGATTCAATGGCAGCGGCTTTGTTTTTCTTGTTTTTTTTTTCTTTCTTAATTTTTTTATGCCCTCTGGTTTCCTCCATATTACGAGGTGCTTCACAGATTCATCCTTCTTCTTTATGGGTGTTCAGTACTCCACTGTGTTTATATACCACAATTCATCCATGCGTTAATGGGTGTCTTAGTCAGCCAGCGCTGCTTTAACAGAAACACTACAAGTGGACAGCTTAGCAAAGAAAAGTTTACTCTTACACACACCAGAAGGCTAGAAGTCTGAATTCAGGTTGTCAGCTCCGAGGAAGGTTCTCTCTCTCTCTCTCTCCCTCTCTCGGCTCTGGAGGACAGTCCTGTGTTGCATCAGTCTTCGATCTGAGAGCATCTTGGCTCAAGAACCCCAGGTCTGAAGGACATGTTCTGCTCCCAGGGCTGCTTTCTTGATAGTATGAGGTTCTCAACTCTGCTTTCTTTCCTTTTATCTCCCATAGCATAAGAGGTGATACAAGCCACACTGCAGCGAAACACCCTTTACACTGGAGCAGGGAGGTGGCTTTAGGAAGGATTTATACTCCCACTCTAATCCTGTTTAACATAACCCAGTCTGTTAACCACAAGCAGAGATTAGGATTTACATACTGCGTAGGAAAATCACAAAATGAGGGCAATCACAAGATACTGGGAATCATGGCCCAGCCAAATTGTTATACAGATTTTTGGGCAGGGTCACATAATTAAATTAATGACAATGGGCATCTAAGTTGATTCCACTTTGTTGTAATACAAACGATGCTGTAATTAACATGAGTGTGCATATGTCTATTCATGTGACAACTTTTGTTTCTCTGGCATGTATTCCTAGGAGTGAGATTGCTGGATCATATGGTATTTCAGTTTCTAGCTTTCTAAGGAAGTAGCATATTGTTTTCCAAAACAGTGGTATCATTTGGCGTTCCCGCCAGCAGCGTGTAAGAGTTCCCATCTCCTCACAACCTCTCCAGTGTTTGTTATTTCCTGTTTTTTTGCATGACAGTAGTGCCGGGAGTGAGATGGTAACTCATGGTGGTTTTGATTTGCGTTTCTGCAATGGCTAGTGATCACAAACATTTCCTCATGTCTCTGTGGGCGGCTTGAGTGTCATCTCTGGTAAAGTGTCTGTTCATTTCCTTTGTCCATTTTTTTTAAAGTTGAATTATTTGTCTTTGTGTTATGAAAGTGCTGGATTTTCTTGTAGATTTTAAGATTAGATTTTGTCTGATTTGTAATAGCGAAATTTTTTTTTAAATTTTTTCATTTATTGTGATTGAGTCAAAGTGGGTAGTCTGCTTTAAATTCGCATACCCGCCTATATGCATTTCCTATTGCCCTCCTTGCCTGGTAACAGCACACTCCTCCTTTCTGTTCTATGCAAGTCATATCTTCTTAACAATCCCCTGTCCCCTCTTCTTCACTCTCTCCACTCCCCTCTAGTAAGAGACCAGTCAGGCAACATCCCACAGATGCATAGAACCACAAAGTGCACACACAATATGATCACTCTGTGTTGCTAAATCCAATCTGTTCCTGTCTGAGGAGTTGACCTGGGTAATTATTTATGATCCCGGGCAGCTTCAGGTCTAGGGGCCACACTCCCAGGTAGGCCTTTGGACCGTCAAGTGTGGTTAACTTTTAATGGAGTTCTCAGGGTGTACCCCTTTTTATTCTCGTGTTGCCACTGAGACTCAATTTTGTGAGCCCCATCATGGCTGTCACTGGATGTGAGATTTGTAATAGCCAACATTTTTTCCCAGTTTACAGGTTCTCTTTCTACTCTTTTGGTGAAGGCTTCTGATGAGCATTAAGTGTTTAATTTTTGGAAGCTCCCAATTATCTAGCTTATCTCTGGAGTTTCTTTATCTTTCATTTTTATTGAGATTTTGTACTTTTTTTCTTTGTTTTGATGAGTGTGTCAACTTTCACTGGTTACTTTGAAATTTACCCTTATTTTTCTAGCTTCGAACCAGTCATTATTACTTGGTATCACTTTGCCTCCCACTCCATTAGAAAGTTCTGTATCTACATCATTTATCCCTCATTTATTGTTTTGACGTTGTCATTTAGAGACTTAAGAGCTCCTTTCCTAGGCTGCTATCCTGTCTAGCTGGTACAACTTTGCATCCTAGAGTCAGACGGTAGTTTGATGTTGTTTGTTCTCAGACCAAAGAGATACCTTCAATAATTCTTATAATTTTGACTTGGTTTCTATATATTCCCTTAATTTCTGTTTATCTGGAGATGTCCTAATTTCACTGTCATACTTGAACAAGAGTTTTGTAGGATATATCATTCTCGGTTAACTTTTTTTCTTTCAAGGTTTTATGTAGGCCATCCCATTGCCTTCTTGCTTGCATACTTTCTGCCAAATAATCATGGTTTAGTCTTATTTTTTTTCTCCTCTGTCTGTGACTTTTTTGTTTTTCTTAAGCTGTTCTCAGAACTTTTTCTTTGTTTTTGGTTTCAGTAAGTGTGGTTATGATATGCCTTAAGGTTTTTTGTTTTTTGGTTTTTTTAGGGTCTGTCCTGTGTGGGGTTTCTTGAGCTTCTTGGATGGTCATCTTTTCTTCTTTCATAATATTAGCAAAGTTTTCTGTCAGCTACCTTCAGTGATCTCTGTGTTTTCCATTTTCTTCCCTTGTTCTGGAACTCTAATCAGCCACAAATTTTTGTTTGTGATTGTATCCCACATACTCAGAGTTTCTTCATTTTTAATTTGTTATTTTTTTCTGATGTTTCCTCACACAGAGGTGTTTGGCTTCAATTTCACTAATCCTGCTTTCCATCATTTCAAATTTCCTCAGCCTTTTTATGACACCGTTCATTTCCGAAATCTTGCTGTTTATCTTTTGGATTTACAACTGTTGCTTCATACAACTTCTAGTTTTGAAGAGTTTTTGGCATTTTGTTTCTGCAATATTTTCCTAACTCTTCCATGAATTTGACTATTTTTCCTCATTTTTGTCTGTTTTTTGCTTCAACTACTGGATGGCTCTAAATATTGGATTTGAATTCCTTGTCAGATATGTCTAGTGCCTTTTCTTGTACTGGAAAGTCTGGTCTTTTATTTTGGATGCCTACTGCAACCATTCTGTCCTACCTGCCCCCCCCCTTTTTTTTTAACAAGTTTTGATATTGCATGCCGCCTTACAGGGGACAATCAGTAATTATTTTCTTAATTTACTGATTGTACAACTGTTGCTTTGGCCTCTTTTTTTGTTTGTTTTATTTGGTTATGTCTAGTGAACAGGTTGTGTGTTCTTTGTTGTTTGCTTGTCTGTGGTTATGATACTTTCTGCTTCTTTGTCCAAAGAGCGGTGCCAGATGCTCAGCTACAGTGCAGCAGGGGGGGTCTAGTGGGTGATCTGTGTCCTGCCAGGAATTCCCTGAAGCTGCTTTTGCATACTCCCCATCTGCTGATCTCTGATGTGGGCAAGGCAAATCCAAGATGCATGGATGTTGAACTTCCTGGCTGGCAGAGCCACTGTGGCTGACCAGAAAGCACTGGGGGCAGAGTAGCAGGGAAAGGATGGGGGCAGGAAAGTGTGTCTCACTTGTTACTGGGTGATTTGTCTCCTGCTGGGATTCCTGTGGAGCTGCTGTCCTGAGCTCACTCTCTGCTGATCTCCAGCAGGAGTCCAAGATGTCAAGTCCATGCTGCATGAGCTGATAGGGGGTTTCTGTGTGTATCTCTTCTCACTCTCTGTTCTATCGGTTTCTTATTTCATTTGGTGTTTGGCTGAGTTCTTTATCTGTTACTCTGACACTTCAGTTTCCAGGACTGACATCTGTCTTTGTTTTACTTTATTTTTAAGGCCTTTGCTGTGGACAGCCCATGTAGTGCTTCCATCTATGGCACCATGTTGACCAGATGTTCCATTCTTCACTTTCTTGATCTTGGCAGGGGTTTACCAAATTCAATAGACTTTTCAAATACTTGTTTTTTTCTCTTCCTTTATTTTTGCTTTTAGTTTTTTACACTGATATATATTTTTTTCACACAAAATAATAAATGTTGAAGAGGTTGTGGAGAGACTCAAACACTTCTACACTGCTGATGGGACTGTAAAATGGTATAGCCACTTTTGAGATTGATTTGGCACTTTCTTAAAAAGCTATAAATAGAAATATCACATGACCCAGCAATCTCACTGCTTGCAATATACCCTAGAGAAGTAAGGACTGTCACACAAATAGATACAGGCACACCAACGCACACACGATGTAACACTGTACACAATAACAAAAAGATGGAATCAACCTAGGTGCCCATCAACAGGTGAATGGATAAACAAACTATAGTATATTCACACAATGGAATACTATGCAGTGATAAAGAACAATGATGATCTGATGATCTTAGCAAAATTTGACAATGCTAAGTAATCTAGAAGGCATTGTGCTGAGTGAAACTAGTTAGTTGCAATAGGAAAAATGTTGTATGAGATCACTGTTATAAAGATTCAAGTAAAGGCTTAAGTACAGAAGAAAGTAGTTATTGATGGTTACAGGGATGGGGAGGGAGGGAGAGAGGTGTTAATTGATTAGATAGTAGGTAGGGATTAGGCTAGGCGAAGGGAGTGACAGCATGCAGTAGAAGGGAGGTCAGCACAGCTGGACTATAACAAAACCTAAGATGTTTCATAAATATAACCCAACATTTCAAAGAACAGAGTATGAGGTCTGACAATTAAGCCCATGAACTTAATTGCTGTGAGTGCTACATACCAAATTGTTGACTATCACTATGGTCACCTTCAGAGTACTCCCCTTGGGAAGCTGTGCACCAACACCAGCACCTAGTTCACCCTTCAAAGCAATTTTGGAACTCTTTGTGCAATGGCTGTTGCACACAGTGGCACAGTGGCAAGTTCACAAACTTAATTGTGTAGTTGACTGTGAGGGAGTTTTTAACCAGTAAACAAATAGCTATATTGGAACACCCTCCCTACTCACCTGATGTGGCCTCCAATGACTTTTTTTCTTTATCCCAAAATAAAGGAAATATTGAGAAAAAGACATGTTGATGACATTCAAGACATCAAAGGTAATATGCCAACAGGTCTGATGGCCATTCCAGAAAAAGAGTTCTAAAATTGCTTTGAAGGGTAGACTAGACACTGGCATCAGTGCATAGCTTCTCAAGGGGAGTACTTCAAAGGCACCATAGTGATATTCTGCAGTGAGTCATCTAACACTTTTCCTAAGGTGAGTTTGCAAAATTAATTGGCAGTCTACCTAGCAGGGGCAGAGGTCTGGGGACCATGGTTTTCAGGGGACATCTAGCACAGTTGGCATAGCTTATTTTTTCTCTTTCTTTTTTTTTTTTTTTTAAGAAAATGTTCTGCATCTCACTTTGCTGAGTGGTGTCTGGGGTCCTAAAAGCTAGCAAGCAGCTGCTTAAGTGGCATCAACTGATCCAACCACCTGGAGCAGAGGAGAATGAAGGACATCAAAGACATAAGAGAAACATGAGCCCAGCAGACATGCAGACATGGCACAAGACCAGGCAGTGTTTCATTCTGTTGTTCGTAGGGTAGCTATGAGTCGGAACCGACTCAGTGGCACCTAACAACAACAGAAGGTACCACGTGATCCAAAAACTTCATCAGCATGACAGCAGAACTAGATGGTGCCCGGCCACCACCAGTGACTGCCCTGACAGGGAAGACAACACAGAGTCCCTGACATAGCAGGAGAAAAATGGGTGTGCAGAACTAGAACTTGACTAGAAGACCAGACTTGATGTTCTGACACACTGGGGGATCCCCTGAGGACACGGCCCCTGGACTGTGTTAGCCCAGAGCTGAAACCAGTCCCAAAGTCAACAAAACTTGGACTAGACTATAAGACACAGAGCGATGCTGGTGAAGAATCTGTGTTTCTTGGCTTAAGTATATACATGAGGATAACTGAGCAGCTTCTGTACAGAGGAGAAATGCGAGGGTGGAGGAGACAGGAGCCGGCTGAACGGACACGGGCAGTACAGGGTGGAAAGCAGGAGTGTGCTGTCACAGGGTGGGGAGAGAGATAGAGTTACATAGCAGTGAATTGCAGGAGTTTATACAGCAAATTGACTTGGATAGTAAACTCCTCATTTAAAGCACAAAATACTGAAAAAAAGAATTTTCAGTAATGCAACACATGCTTCATCACTGAATTTGTCTGAATTCTTGGTAGGTGATACAGATTTTGATACATATTATGTAGGGCACGTATGTCCCTCTGAACTCAAAGCAAGACTGGTGGGATGCATACATTCTTCTGGACTCTCAAGGTGTATTTGTGGTCCATCAGTTCTGCAAAAAGGAAAACACAGTGATGCTGCAGAGCAGATTAGAACTCACAGGGTTCCTAAAGAGTGCCTGGTGGATTCAAACTTGTGTCCTTTAGGTGAGCAGCCATGGCTCTTAACCATTATGTCACCAGGGTTTCCAAAGTTTACCACATGTCTTACCACACATCTGGTACTGCCCTAACAGAAATACCACACATGGATGGCTTTAACAGAGAAAAGTTGATTCTCACACAGTCCAGTAGGCTGCAAGTCTGAATTCAGGTTGTCAGCTCCGGGGGAAGGTTTTCCCTCTTTGTCAGCTCTGGCAGAAGGTCCTTGTGTTGCATCAGTCTTTGGCCAGTGAACATCTTGACACAGGAACCTCAGGTCTGAAGGACGCACTCTACTCCTGATGCTGCTTTCTTGATGGTGTGAGGTTCCTTTTATCGCTTGTAGGATGAAAAGCTAAAAGGTGGTACAGGCTGCTCTACAGGGAAACTCCCTTAGTAAGGGTGTTGAAGTCTCACCTTAATCCTCTTTTAACGTAATCCTATCTATTGGCTACATGCAGAGATTAGGGTTTACAGCATAGGAAAATCACACAACAGAGGGCAATCACACAATACTGGAAATCATGGCCCAGTCAAATTGTTAGGTGTATTTTGGGGGGAAACAATTCAATCCATGACACCACAGGATCCAGCAATTTCACTCCTAGGTACATAGCCCCCCAAATTGAAAATAGGTACTCAGAGTATTAAACTACGTGTTTAAAGTAGCATTCTTCAAATTGGGAACAACCCAAATATTCATCATCTAATGATTAAAAAAACGTGGTACATCTGTGCGGAAGAAAATTAGTTGGCAATAGAAAGAACGAAACACAGATGCGCACTACAACACGGATGAACCTTTGAAACGTTATGCTCAGCCAAAGAAGCCAGTCATAAAAAGTCACATTTTCCATGATTCCATTTATGTGAAATATGCAGACAAGGGGAATCCGTTCAGATGGAACTCAGATGGGTGGTCACCAAGGAATGGAGGCGGCGGGGAACAAGGAGTGGCTGTAGGTTCCCTTTTCAGGTAACAACAATGTTTTGGAGCTGATACACAGGGTGGTTTACAACATTGTAAATGTACAAAAAGGCACAGAATTGTTTGTTTTCAAACGGTTCCTTTTGTGCTGTGTCAGTTTCACTCAGTAAAGAAAAAGTGAAGCACAAGTAATTTTACATGTATATAAAAGGTAGGAGAATGCTTTGCTTTACAGTAGAGCATTTCTTTACTAAGTGCTCATATTAAAGTTCCACTAGGAGTAGTTTCTGAGCAGAGCACCATCTAACTCATAGAAGTGGACTGCTGTCACAATCACTACTTATGAAAGAACGAACGATCTACAATGAAGACGACAAAGCTTGTCGTCTTGCAAGTGAGTTAATAGGAAAATATAACTTGACTTACAATGAAAAAAAAAGTTACATGCATGTCGAGTCCAGACATTTGACAATTATTTAAAGTCAAGTAAATTAGAATTTGGGTGAAAACAGAAGGGGATTAACTCTTTTGAACACTATCAATTCTCTAAAAGGTCTAGGTAGGCAGAGAGAGGACATAACAAGAGCAACAGTATTTTTGAGGTTAGTTAAAAATTGCTTAACATTTTTTAGACTAAAGCCCTTCTTGAGACAACATAAACTGAATTCAGTTCACAAGACACTACAGTTGGAAGGTGCTGTCAGTAAGAAGCGTTAATGGGTCTTTGGGGTGGATTTTGTTTGGAGTGTTTTTGGTTTGGTTTGGTTTTTGTCTTTTTAATTTTTTTTTCTGTGAAAGTATACACTGCAAAGCATAGACTGTTTCAACAAATTCTGCACAGACAGTTCAGTGCCATTGTTTCCATTCTTTCAGTCTATAACCCTTCTCACAATCCTTTTCCTAATTATTTTCCCACCATTAATGAAAAGTCACTGACCCTTTAAGCTTCTCATCTAAACTTTTGAGTTGCCCATTTGATTGCACATGGATAAATCTTCTAGAGAACAGAATGCTCAAGAAAGATATGCTGATTACTTAAGCTAAAATGTTGTTTGGTTCAAAGCAGGCTTCCATGAAAAGCTTTGGTTTGAGGTTTAAGATCTAAAGATGATTTCAGAAGAATATTTTTCACTCTTCAGTTCACAGTACCGGAGTGCAGCCTTCTTTGGGGAAGCAGTCTGGCCTGACCAAATCAGAGTCACAGTGATTGGTTGGCTGTGTGCATGAGCAACAATCACGTGACTGACCTAGACCAATGAGGTGCTCTCTCTTGGAAAGTCAACTGATGAGAGGAGTTGGGAGGGCAGAGTAGGGTTGGAGCTGACTCTTCTCAAGACAGCAGTTCCCTGAATGGATTCCCCATTAGTCCCTCCTCTCTGAACCCCTGAAGTTGCTCTGTTTGATCCTCTTCATAAGACAGTTCTGCTTTTTCTTGGATTCTCTGAACTTCTCTAAATCTTTTCAATATTTCATGTGGTCTAAGTTAACCATACTCAGTCTCTGTAGCTTGTAAGTAACTTTATTGCAGTCCTGTCAAGAAATAATTTGAACTACAACCAAACAGCAAGGGTGCTACAGAAGGTGATACTAAGTAGACATAACCAGTCACCTTGTTGCATAGTTATTTAGTGCTACCACTGCTAACCAAAAGGTCAGCAGTTCGAATCCACCAGGCACTCCCTTGGAAACTCTACAAGACAGTTCGAGTCTGTTCTTTAGAGTCACAATGAGTCAGAATTGACTTGATGGCAATGTATATATATGTTGTTGTTAGGTGTTATGGAGTTGGTTTCCACTCATCATGACCCCAAAGAACAGAGTAGAACTACCACATAGAGTTTCCAAGGGGTGTCTGGCAGATTTAGACTGCCAACATCCTGGTTAGGTGCCGTAACACTTAACCACTCTGCCACCAGACGGCACTTTGCCTTTTGGCTCAAAAGATTAGTTCTCTCAGTTTGGGAGCTTAGGGCTGTAGTCTTGTGGGGCAATCCAAACACCTGGCATAATATAGTTCATAAAGTTTATACTCTACCACATGGTGTGGTGGGAAGCATATGGGATCTTAAAAGCTTATGAATAGCATCTAAGATACAACCACTGGTTTTGATTCATCTGGAACAAGAGAAAACGAGGCCTGAGAGTCAGAAAAGGAATTGGACTATAGGATCAATTGTCTATGAACTGCTACCTCCTCCACCTGGAGACCAGAAGAACTAGATGGTGCCCAGCTACCACTACTGAATGTTTTGAGGGAGAACACAGTGAATGAACTCCAATGAAAAGGGAGAAAAATGGGAAACAGAACTTCAGATTCTTAAAGAATCCAGATTTACTGAACCTATTGAAACTGGAGGAATCCCTGAGTCTATGATCCTGAGTTGCTCTTCAAATCCTGAATTAAAACTACCCTTGAAGTCACCTCTAAACTAAGTAACAGTTTAGTAACTGTCGCCACTCTTAAGTACTGCATTTCTTTAATCTGTACAAGACCAAAGGGTCAACAGAAATCATGGAGGAGGAGGTTGAGGGGAGGTAGTGTGGCAGGGAGATAAAGTAAATGGAAGTGAAACAACCAGAGCAAAAGCAACAAACCCGTTGACACAATAAATGTAACCAAGGTCACTGAGGATTAAGTCTAGAAGCTGTGGCATGGGAGTAGATTTTTCTGTCTGTGCTTTCACCAAAAATAAAATTTAAAGAAGAGAAGAAAAAACAAATACTATATAATCTCACTTACATGAAATAAGCAAACATATAGAAACCAAAGATTATTAGTGGTTAGCGGGGGTGGGAGAAAGCAGAAAGGGGAAGTTTGTGCTTAGGGACATTGTGTTTATGCTAATAATAGTGATGAAATCATTTGGAAAAAGATAGTAAAAACAGTGCACAACGTGAAGAGTATCATCGGTGTCACTGAATTGCACAGGTAGCAATTTTTGAGATGGCCTATGTTCTGTTATGTATGTTTTCACTGCAATGAAAGAAAGTTAAAAAAAAAAAAAAAAAAGAGGAAATTTAGCCCATCCTGAATTTGTCATTAGGCAGCATTAGATTTAAATTGCCTCAGGAAGGCAGAATGTGGCTGAAGTGCATAGAAATGGGGTATGCCAGACGGCCATCTGTTAAAAAAATGTACAGATACCACGACAAGAATTTCTTCCTTCTCAGTGTTCAGACTATTTCCATTTTATGCTATTATTTGACAGCACATTTATAAAATGCTTGCTACTCAGTAAGAATGGCAAAATGTTGGTAATTGTTGACATCAGATGGTGGCACATGGGATTCGTTATACTACTTTCTCTAGCTTTGTGCAAGTTTGAAAATTTCCGTTAATAAATAACTTTGTAAATACTTGTTACATGTCTAAGTGCCTATCATGTATCTAATGCAGTGGCAATATTGTGGGAAGTACAAGACAAGGTCCTGCCTTCAAGGGGTGGGTATAGTAAAAGGACAAAAACGTACAACTCTTGGTCTTGTGAATGCAGTCATGGAATAAGTTCCCTCAGATACAGAGGAAGAACTCAGGGAACTTAGACTGGCATGAAGGACCCAGACAAGCACACAAATGACACAAACGTGGGTGTGCAAGGGGTGGGTTCCAGTGCTGTGAGCGGGCCTCTTGGGAGCCTCCTACTTTCACAGATGTGGGATATGCTGTTGGTATTGTTAGCTTCCATCGAGTCCACAGCAGCTCATGGCAACCTGGTGAACAACGGAACAAAACATTGCCCAGTCCTGCATCATACTTATGATTGCCAGCATGTTCCAGTTCATTGCTGAGACTATTGTGCAAATCTATTTCAGCAAGAGTCTCCTTCACCCTCACTGGCCCTCTGTATCACCAAACATGATATTCTCCTCCAGCAATTGATCTGTCCTGATGACGTGTTCAAAGCAAACAAGCACTCTGTTGTGATCCACGAGGTTTTCGTTGGCTGATTTTCTAAAGTAGGTCGCTGGTTCTTTCTTTCTAGGCTGTCCTAGTCTGAAGGCACCACTAAAGCCTGGCTGCTATGGATCACCCTGCTGGTATTGCAAATACCAGTAGCACAGTTTCCAATATCATAGTGACATGCAGACCACCACATTATGACAAACTAACAGACATCTGGTGGAAAAAGATACACTACTTATCTAAATCTGATTGAAGGTGGTCTGGCCAGCTGCCTGCTGGGACACCAGATTATAAGTAGACAAAGAATAGAAATGGAGCTAGACATATAGGTTTACTAGAATACTTATGGGCTGGGAGTGGAGGCTTTTGAGTGTACATATAAAGGAATTCATTCATGAGCTGCTTGGGTTGATCTCCTGGATTGAACTGTGTACCTCCAAACATGTGTGTAGCAGTTTGTGTAGCCTATAACTCCTGCTACTGTGTGACATTCCTATGTATTGTAAACCCTGCCTCTATGATATTAATGAGGGAGGTTGGGTGGTGATTGTGTTAGTGGGGCAGGATTCAATCTTTTGAAGACTGTATTCTGCCTTGAGGCACTCTCTTGGGATATAAAAGAAAGAGAAGCAAACAGAGTTGGAGACCACACACCATCAGGAAAGAATCAGTGCCGCGAGCAGAGCACGCCCCTTGGGCCCAGATTCCCTGCACCTCAGAAGCTCCCAGTCCAGGGGAAGACTGATGACAAGGACCTTCTTCCAAAGCCAACAGAGAAAGCCTTCCCCTGAAGCTGAGGCCCTGAATATGGACTCCTACTTTTCTATGAGAAAATATATTTCTCTTTGTTAAAGCCATCCATTTGTGGTATTTCTGTTGTAGTAGCACTAGATGAATAAAACACTCAAAAAATGTGACCTTCAAGGGACACATTCAAGTAACAGTGGTTGTCAAGTAAACTACAGCAGATGGAGCATGGTCCAGTCATCTGCAGGTCTACTCTACAGGGAGACAGCATAACCTTGCGCTAAGAGCAGGCATGGTCACCAGATGACCTGGATTTCAGTTCTGGCTCCTTTATGTTTAAGACTGGGCACATTTCTAACCGATGGGGCAGAAGCTTCTTCATCTGTCACAGGTCCACCATACCAGGCTGGCATCAGGACAGTTATTGTTGCATGCCAGGAAGCTAATTCTGGGTCACAGCAACACTATACAACATGAAGATTAAATGAGATATATCTGAGGCTTCTAGGACTGTGCCTGGGACATGGTAAGTTTTCAATAAAACCAGAAAAAAGAAGAGAGGCTATATCAGGGACCCCTCTTTGCTGTTACCCTTCCATACACGTCGAGCAATTCTTTAACTCATACCAGTTTGCAGGGCAAACCTATGATCATGTGGTCTAATCTCTGCAACCCATCCCAGAGAAGGAGCAGGACTGGGCAGCATCTTGTTCCATGGGGGGCAGGTGGCCCTGACTGGGTAGCAGCTAACGACCACAGATATCGCATATAAACGGAATCATATACTATTTATTCTTTTGTGTCTGGCTTCTTTGTTCACATAATGTTTTCTAGACTCATCTGGGTTGTAGCATGCGCCATGACTTCATTCCTTTTTATGACCGAATAGTATTCCATTATATAAATACATGCTTTTTTTACTCATTCAGATTACTGAGAAATATCTGGGTTGTTTCCATAATTTGTCTATTGTGAGCACTGCTGCTATGAACCATCTCAAACAAGTTTTTATTTAAACACCTTGCAGTTCTTCGGAATATATACTTAGGAGCAGAATTGTTGAATAACAAGGGAATTCTGGTTAACTTTTTGAGGAAGTGCCAAACTGTTTTCCACACTGGCTGCACTATCTTATTTTTCCATCAATAAAAGTATAGGTTTTCTGATTCCTCTAAATTCCCGCCAACACTTGGTATTTTTCTTTTGTTGTTTTTATTTTTATCCTAGCCATCTTACTGGGTGAAGGTAGATGTCTTCACACCCACTTTTCATTTGCACACTGTACACCTATCACCTGTAACAGAGAGCACTGACAGTTACTGCAGTTGGTGTTAACACAGCTACACAGAAGAGAAGCCATACAGGAGAAGGTCACCGAATACAAGGTCTGACAATCCAGCTCGTGAACATAATTGTTCGAAGTGCTACATACCTCACTGCTGAGTACCACTGTGGTCTCTTTTGAAGTGCTCCCCTTGGGAAGCTAGGCACTAATGATGCTGGTGCCTAGTTCACCCTGCAAAGCAATTTTGGAACTCTTTCTGGAATGGCCATTGCACACAGTGGCATGGTGGTAGTTTTGTCAACTTAACTGTATAGTTGTGTGTGAGGGAGTTTCTAGCCAGTAAACAAATAACTGTATTGGAACACCCTCCCTACTTTCCTGATTTGGCCCCCAGTGACAATTTTCTTTACCCAAAGAGAAAGGAACTATGGAAAGAAAGACACTTTGTTGACATTCAGAACATCAAGGATGACACTCAGGATATCAAGGGTAACACAATGACAGCTCTGATGGCCATACCAGAAAGAGTTCAAAGTTGCTTTGAAGAGTAAACCAGGTGCCGGCATCAGTGCATAGCTTCCCAAGGGGAGTACTTTGAAGATGACTGCAGTGATATTCGACAATAAGGTACGTAGAACTTTTTCTAGGATGAGTTCATGAACTTCACTGTCAGTCCTCGTAGCTAGTGTCAGAGGACCCAAAGGAGTCAGCAAGAGCCATCGCTGCAGAGATAAAGGAAGTACAGGACAGCCACACCCAGAAAACTGTGCTTAACTAGGGGCTGCTTTCTACCACAAGTATGTAGAGAAAAGGCTGCTGGAGTGCAAAGAGGAACTAAAGTTATTAAAAGAATGGATGAACTGGTCCAGAGCAAGAGACTACAGTTTTCAA
Source organism: Heterohyrax brucei (assembly GCA_028571685.1). NCBI lineage: Eukaryota > Metazoa > Chordata > Mammalia > Hyracoidea > Procaviidae > Heterohyrax > Heterohyrax brucei. Next base: position 74,234,159 of record CM053161.1, read on the forward strand.
GGGATCTGGGTCATCACTAATTTGAAAAGTCAATGTGTCCCCTTTTATAAACCTAGGGGTGGTTTTAAGTAGGAAAAATATACCAGGAATATTGAAAAGACATTCTAAAAACAGCATATATTCATACAAATCTGTACAAAATGAGGAATAGTTTTTATCGGAAAGTGACTAAGGACTCTACTTGGAACTGGGTTGTCTTCAGCACTGAGTTGTAAATGTTCTTCACTAGATACTAGTCCTTATCAGATACATAATTTGCAAGCTTTCTCCCGCCCCCTCCCCCTTCTATAGGCTGTCTTTTCACTTTCTGGATAGTATCATTTGAAATACAAAAGTTTTTAGTTTTGATGAATTCCAGTTTACCTATTTTTTTCTCTTGGTAGGTATGTATTTTTGATATCATAGCTACAAAACTGTGGTCTAATCCAAAACCGTGAAGATTTACAACTATTTTTTCCCTAGGAGTCTTGCAGTTTTTGCTGGTACATTTAGGTCTTTAATCAATTTTGAGTTAATTTCTATATATGATGTGAAATAGGAATCCAATTTTCTTCTTTTGTATGTAGATACCTAGCACCATTTGTGGAAGAGATTTTTTTTATTTTTTCCCAACTGAATGGTTTCGGCATCCTTTGAAAAATCAACTGACTATAGATTCATAAATTTATCTCCAGACTCTCAAATCTATACCACTGAGCTATATGTTTATCCTTATTCCAGTGTCATGCTGTCTTGATTACTTTTGCTTTGTAGTAAGTTTTGAAATCAGGAAGTATCAGTTCTCCAACATTGTTCTTCTTTTTCAAGATTCTCTTGGCTATTTGAAGCGACTTGAACTTCCATTAATTTGAGAATCAGCTTGTCAATTTCTACAAAGAAGCCACCTGGGATACTGAGAGGCACTGCATTGCATAAAATGCGTAAAATGAATTTTTCAAATGGTAGATGCCGTTATTGTTGTTACTGTTATTGTTTGATGGGAAATGGAAATAAAATAGCATATCATGAGGTGGTTTCATAAGACTCAACATTTGGAAGTTACTAGATGGTATTTTCTCTCATCATCTAGATCCAGAATCATCTCCTAATTTCCTCATACATAATGAACATACATAAAGACAGTCCGATTCCAAAAAGAATACTTTGTCACTTTAGGGCAAAACTGTTCCTCATTTTGTATAGCTTCATACATTCTCTTTTGAGAAAGTCTTGGCAACTTTCCTGGTACATTTTTTCCTACTAACACACTGACTTTTCAAATTCATGATGACCCATTGTTCTTCTTCCTGTGTGTACCATTCAGAACCACATTACCGCTTCCATCACTGCCCCGCTCTGCTGGTCCAGGTCCCCAGCATTTCTAAGAAGTCACTCAGTCTTCATTCTGCTTTCCTGTAAATCATCCTGCAACCAGAAGTCAGAATCATCTTTCTGAAACCCAAACAGGATCCTGACTCCTCCCTTTGCAAAGCACTCCAGTGACTCTTCATAACCGCCAAGATGAAGTTCAGATTTCTTGGCCATGGTAAGATTTAGATTTACCAATTTACTATTCATTTTCTAATTGTTCCTTCTACTTTTTTGTTCTTCTATTTCTGCTTTCCTTCATACTCACCGAATATTTTGCTTTAGGATTTCATTTTAACTTGTCTATTGGCTTTGCAGTTATATCTCTTTGCATTCTTTAATATTATTATTGCTCAGAGATTAACATACACACTCTTAACTTTTCACAACCTGCTTAGAATTGATATTGTACCATTTCATAAAAGATAAAAACCTTACAACCTTAAAGGTTAGTTTACGTCCCCATCTCTTCTGCTATAAACTAAACAAATAAACCCACTGCCTTCAAGTCGATTCCAACTCATAGTGTCCCTACAGTCCTCATAATCATTACATCTATATGTGTTATAAATGGCATACTACAACTGGCAAGAAATTATGATGACAAAAATAGTCTTTTATATTTATCCATGTGTCTTAGTCACATAGTGCTGCTATAACAGGAATATCACAAGTAGATGGCTTTAAAAAGAAAAATTTTATTCTGTCCCAGTCCAGTAGGCTAAAAGTCTAAATTCAGGGTGTCAGCTCCAGGGAAAGACTTTGTTGGCTTTGGTGGAAGGTCCTTGTCATCAATCTTCCCCTGGACTGGGAGCTTCTGAGACGTAGGGAACCCAGGTCCTTTCTGAGGGACACACTCTGTTCCCGGCATTGCTGGTATGAGGTCCCCAAGTCTCTGCTTGCTTCCCTTTCCTTAGCATTCCAGCAGATTACCTCAAGGCACAATACAATCTTACATACTGAGCCCTGCCCCGCAGCACAACTGCTGCCAGTCTTCCCTCACTAACATCTTAGAGGCAGGATTCACAAGACACAGGGACATCACACAGTCCTGGGAATCATGGCCTAGCCAAATGGCTACACACATTTCTGCAGGGACACAATTCAGCCCATGACATTGTACCCTTTGTGGCACCCCCAAACACATCCTCACAGCATGCAAAACATATTCACCCCACCATAGCAAAAACTTAAGTCCAAGTCCAAAATCCAGAAATTCCTCTACATCTGTAAAATCTAGAAAACCTGCTTCCAAAATACAATGGTGGAACAGATACAAGTTAGACGCTTCCAATACAAGTAGGAGAAATTCTGGGAAAGAAGGCATATCAGGTATCGAGCAAATGAACAGAACATACTATAGTAGACCTCAAGGCTTTGAAAATAGTCCTTCATGCCCTCCGGATTCTAGGTATTGGCCACTCTCTCCAGATTCTCAGTGGACGCCCTTTGGCCCTGGGCTATAGCTCCGACTTCCAGCCCACTGGCACAGCAGCTCCGCTCCCTTGGATTTAAGTGCACCATTTTCCTAGTCTATCTGCGTGGCAGCAACACCCTTAGAAACACAGAGGCTATGACTCCACCCTTTGGAGCCCCTGAGGTCATGGCCATACTTCTGAGAGCCAGGCAATTCAGCTCCTTGAGTTCCTTGTCTCTTCAGCTTCTGCTTCCTGTGGTCACTTGCCCCAGGCCTCCTGGCCACATCTGCCCTGCAGGGGCAAGTGTTCTAAACCTCTGTTGCTCCCCTGATGTAAGTGCCCAGAGGCACCCTACTCCCCTAGGAAGCCTCCTAACACAGGAGGCAGTCAGCTCTCTCGCTCCATGGGTTCCTTCTGGTTCTGTATTGCCAGTTCACTGCTGCTTCTCACCATCTGTGCCTTTCTTTTCTTCAGTTTCTTCTGAACGCTTCCATCCATTCACAGCTTCAAAACCACTTCCACATTTAGATATCTATTGGAGCAGTACGCCACCCTCCTGGTGCCAAATTCCATGTTAGTCATCTAGTGCTGCTATAACAGAAACACCACAAGTGGATGGCTTTAAAAAGAGAAATTTTATTCTGTCACAGCCTAGCAGGCTAAGAGTCCAAATTCTGGGCATCAGCTCCAAGGGAAAGCTTTGTCTGTTGGCTATGGAGAAACATCGTTGTTACTAGTCTTACTCTGGACTGGGAGCTTCTGAGGCACTGGGACCCCAGATCCTTTCCAAAGGATGTGCTCAGCTCCTGGAACTGCTTCTTAGTGATATGAAGTTCCCAGCTCTCTGCTTGCTTCCCTTTCCTTCCTATTCCAAAAGACTGCCTCAAGGCATACTATAACTGTACACATTGAGGCCTGCCCCACTAACAAAACTGCTGTCCATCTTTCCTCATTAACATCACAGAGGTAGGATTTACATCATATGGGAACATTACACAGTACCAGGAATCATGGTCCAGCCAAATTGCTACGCGTCTTTCTGGAGTGACATAAGTAAACCCATGACATTGTGTATCTACCATTTTCAATGATCTTCATTCTCTCCTATAGACCTGAGTTTCTATCTTGTTTCCACTGAAGAACTTCCTTAAGCATTTGTTATCTGCTGCTGACAAATTGTTAGGGTTGTTTCTTTTTTTATTAAATCTAAAAATATCTTTATTAAACATTTCTTCTTTATTTTGTATTTTGTAGGTTGTCAGTTTTTGTTTTGCTTTTCCTTCCTCGCACTTTTAAGATGTTGTTCCACTGTCCTCTGCTCTCCTTTGTTTCTCAGAAAAGTCACCTGTCAGTCAATGCTTAGCACCCTTTAAGCAATATACTCTTTTCTCTGGTGTCTTTAATGGTTTGCTTTTTATTCATCTTTCAGCAGTCTGAGTCTGACTTTCCTGGGTATGTTGTGGTCTTTCAAATCCTACATGGGCATTTCCTCCACTTTCTGAATCTGTATATTTACCCCTTTACCAAATATGACTATGATTTCTTCAGACATGTTCTATCCTGTTTTCTCTCCCCTCGTGTTCTGGAACTCCAATTGCATGTGTGTTAGACCTTTTTATGTTGTCTCATAGGTCTCTGAGGCACTGCTGTTTTTTCAGTCTTTTTAAAAAAAAGTCCATTCTTTTTCAGAACTGAAAATTCCTGTTGATCAATGACCAGTTTCACTTACTCTGTTCTCATCTCTACTTTTAAGATCATCCAGTGAATTATTTATTTCTGATATCACATAAGAAAATGGCATATCCTGAGTCATGAGTATTGACTTTGTTTTTAGCTTACAGTTAACTGGGTTGAACTGCCAACCGCCTCCCTTGGGTTACAGCCGCTCAAATTTCAGTTCAGTCCTTCTAGCCTTAACTGACTGCTTGGTATCTGTCCCATGCGTATGTGGTTCCGGGGTCAATTGGGGATTTAGGCAGAGTTTATGCACAGAATATGGGCTTCCTCTCTGCTTTCTTGGATCCTCTTCACTTTCCAGTGACTGTGGTTGCCTTGAACCATGTTCTCTATTTCATTAAATCAATAAGAGTGCAGATTTTTGTATCAGAATGTGAGCTGCTGCACATTGCATAGACTGGGGTCTACTCTCAGGCTAAAAGCTACTTTATAAAAGGAAACTCACTCTGTGATGGCCCACTCCTCCCAAGTGTCAGCTCCCCTCCAGCATATGCCTGCTTTTGTTCATGCTCCGGGGTCTTCAGGTAGCTGATTGCTAGATTTTGTCCATGGTTTACAGGGTGGCACGTGGTTTATAGGGAGCACAGGAGCACAGAGTACCGTGACAGGCACAGCGTTGGTCACACGTCCACTCCTGTGACCTGGGAGGTAGCACACGGTGATTGACAGCTCTGTGGGCTTTCATGGAATGGGGGAGAGTGGTTCCCCCAGTGAAGCAGAAACATTGGACCATGTTAGTGTTCAAAAGAATTCTAACAGCAGAATGAATCCCTTATGTGGGTTCTGAAGTAAAACCCTCTAATTGTTTATTAAAAGGAAACTGCTGATTCATCTGACTTTCATGCAGTGAAAGGTGCTGTTATATCAGCTCTGGAAATACAACTGGCTATTAATTTCCTTCTGTATATTAACTTAAGCACTTAGAAGACTCAAACTGTGAAAAGCTTCTGACTTTCTTATTGCTTGTCTTTACCAATAACAAAGGAAAAATCCAAATATAATTAATACATTGAGCTAAAAAAAATACCAAGTTTATTGCTGTCCATTCCAACACATAGCAACTCTATAGGATAGAGAAGAACTGCCCATAGAGTTTCAAACTGCTGACTTTTGGTTAGCAGCCATAGCACTTAACCACTACACTACCAGGTTTTCCCCTGGAAATACACTGATTTTTCATTTTCTTGGGTTATGTTAACTTTGGGAACCCCTGGTGGCACAGTGGTTAAGTGCTACAGCTGCTAACCAGAAAGGTTGGCAGTTCAAATCCACCAGGTGCTCCATGGAAATTCTATGGGGCAGTTCTACTCTGACCTCTGGGGTCACTATGAATCGGCATTGACTTTCACAGCACTGGGTTTGGTTTTGACACTTAGCAGACTCAACTGTGAAAAGCTTTTATGATTTTTTATTCTTCTTATTTGCCAATAATAAACCAAAAAATCCAAATCTAATATATTAAATTTTAAAAATCCCAAACCCATTGCTATCAATTCTGACTCCTGGTAACCTTATAGGATAGCCCAGAAGTGCCCTAAAGGGTTTCAAGACTGTAATGTCTATGGAAGCAGGCGGCCACATCTTTCTCCCACGGAGCAGCTGGTAGGTTCCTTCCGATGACAGCAGTTTAACACTTAAACTACTGGGCTAAGCCTCCTTCTGTGAACATATTAGAGTGTAGACATTAGATTGTCTTCTTGTACATACACAAAAGCAATCATGAAGTTTTCATACTAACATGATAAAACTACTGTTTACCTTCTCAGCCACTTCAGCGAAATGACTACTCGGAAGAATGGCTAGCTTTGCTCTTTCAAATTCAGAAAAGGTTCTATGAAATTTCTGCTGAAGAAGAAATGGACAACAGGACAATTTTAGGATGCCTTTCCTCATATCCAGTTCAGTTCCACAAATGCCTGAGTGCCTATCCTGTGCCAGGTGGAGTCACAGCTGTGAGACATAGGAAGGGGCCAGCATAGAATTCCTTCCCTGGAACACCTCCCAGTGACCCACCTGTGAATCTGAGAACAGTCTTAAGGGTGTTCTGACCACGTGCCCTAGAGCAGAAGTTTCTTCCACAGCCATCTGAGTCGAGTGGCTGCCGAAGCCCTGCTGGGACATGACCTGATGCTGGGTGCTCTAAGCTCCCAGAACTGAATGTCCGGAGAGGAGACTTTCCAAATCACCTGAGAAAGCCCACCACGAGTTTTGAAACAGTGTCTTTTGTTGGATAAGGGTTTGGATGCATCAGAGCCTCTGTACATTCCAGTCCCTCTTTCTAGAACATTCTTCCCTTGGTTCTCGGCACAGCTGACTCCCCCTCAGAGGTGCCTTCCCTCATGATAAGGCAAAGAGCGACCACCCACCAGTCTCTCTCAGTCAATAGCCACCCTGCCTCTGTATTCCTAGGCCTGAATGTCTCAAGTGAGGGCCTGGATGTGTCTGGAAAGGTGTTCAAATGGTGCTGGGCAAGACCCGGGGCCAGTGTCCACCCAGTGCACACATTCCAGTCAGTGAGCCATTGGACGGTTCCTTGTGATCTGCTTTTCTGGAAACAATCTCCCCCAGAAAAGTCAGAGGCCCAACAACCCCTTTTTCTTCTAACAGACTGTGATTTTCCTTTATTTAGGGAAAAGCTGACCTCTGTGAGGAGATGATTTTATAGGAGTGTGACTCACACTCATTTTCCTTAACTCTTATTACCCCTTGCCAGAGGTAAACACCACTACCTGTAGAATGTGAGGTGGACTTCCTCCTCACTTAGGATACAGTTTTCATTCTTAACATACCTTTGTTGAAACTCTCCATTTGTTTAGGAGGAACTTGCAAACAGGTGAGAAGTTTTTATTACACATTATCAAATCAAACTTGTTGTTGAGTTGATTCCAACTCATAGCCACCCTACAGGACAGAATAGAACTGTCCTGTAGGATTTTCAAGGAGCAACTGGTGGATTTGAACTGCTGACTTTTTAATTAGCAGCTGTAGCTCTTAGCTACTGTCTCCTTTTTTTCTGCCTAGTAGACCAGGACTTCTAACACTGTCCCCTGGCTCCCAGGATTCTGCAGTGGGATTTGGGCCAACAGGGGTTATTGAGCAGAAGGGAGTGTCCAGACAGTGGGCAGGGTTCTGTGCTTTCTAGGCGACCTTTGGAATTCTGGTTGAAAATGGCAGAGATGGGACCAATTAGAGAGATAGGAAGGGACAACTTGGCCCCGCCTGCAGTCCCTGAACTGACAAATCAATATGTACAGGAAACTGGAGTCCATATTTGCAAGAAATGGGCTCTTGTGTAAAAGAGTACTACCGCAACTGACTGTTTATAGACTTTCTGGTCTCTGATGAATTTACAGTTCTGTCCAGGCTTGTGCAGCACAGTTAGTTCTGCTCCATGATACAAAAACTAAGCTAAACCTCCTTCTCATCACCCTAAGGGTAGTGTTTTCACAGTCCATCCAGCAATCATACATCTTAATTTTATGCAGCAACCTCAATTTTTGTTACTTAACATTGCTGGGTTATTTCATGTTATCTTAATCTATAATTTAATATTGCTGGATTATTTCATAGTACCTTAATCTGTAAATCTGTATTTCATATTACCTTAATCTGTAATCTGTAATATTTCACATTACCTTAAACTGTAATTATTTCATATGACCTCTATCTGTTTTATAGGAGTTGCGCTCCTATAAAACTGTCTCCTCACAAAGGATAGCTTTTCCCTAAGTACAGATTCAGGTAATATGAAATAATCTGTAATCTGTACATCTGGCGGTGTAGTAGCTAAGAGCTACAGCTGCTAATTAAAAAGTCAGCAGTTCAAATCCACCAGTTGCTCCTTGAAAATCCTACAGGACAGTTCTATTCTGTCCTGTAGGGTGGCTATGAGTTGGAATCAACTCAACAAGTTTGATTTGATAATGTGTAATAAAAACTTCTCACCTGTTTGCAAGTTCCTCTTCTCATAGTTTCCCTGTATGTGTGTCCTTATCGAGACATTCTAGCCATAAACACATACATAACCCATTTTCTGATAAATACATGTGTATATGTGTGTATCTGTACAACTATACCAGAGTTCTTTCCACATGTGTCCTACAGATTTTCTTCCTCCTTTTTAACAGACACATGGATGATTCCTAGCCAGTTATCCCTGGTGGCACCGTGGTTAAGGGCTACAGCTGCTCACCCAAAGGTCAGCAGTCTGAATCCTCCAGCCACTCGTCAGAAACCCTATGTAGAATTGACTCAACAGCAGGAATGTTCTTTCTTATTTTTGTCCCTCTGGTTGTTTAACCAGTCTTCTATTAGCAGAGACACATTTGTTTGTTTCAAGTCGTGTATAACTAAAAATTGTTTTGTGGATCAGTATCTTTGAGTAGGACCTGTGAGTTTATGGGATAAATTTCTAGAAGCAGAATTCTTTTGTGAAATGCAAACATCACTTTAAAATTAGACCAATATTGGGAGATTACATTAGCATGAGACCAGAAGAACTAGATGGTGCCCGGCCACCACCAAGGATGCCCTGACAGGGTACACAATGCAGAGTCCCTGACATAGCATGAGAAGAAGGGGAGTGCAGGTCTAGCACTCTATTAAGACCAGACCTGATGGTCCAGCACCCGGAGGGTCCCCTGAGAACATGGCCCCCGGTCTCACAGCTGGCCCAGGGCTGAAACCACTACTGAAGCCAACACTTCAAAGACTGGACCAGACTACGGGATACAGTGAAGCAGGGGTGTGTGCACTTTAAGGTTCGGCATATACGTGAGGCTGTCCACCTGGTTTCTTTTTAGATGGGAGAGGAGGGTGAAGAGGAGGGGAGAAGAGTCGGTTGAGTGGACACTGGAAGTAAAGGATGGAAAGGACGAGTGTGCGTCACAGGATGAGAGCAGATAGGCTTGCACAGAGGCAGGTACTCGGGTTTTTGTGCAGCAAATTGACTTGGATTGTAAACTTGCACTTAATCGCAATTAAAAAAAAAAGTACAAAAAAACTGGATCAATGTTGCTAAATTATTCCCCAGAGAGCTGGTGTCAATACACAGTCCTACCTGTGTGCCTTCCCCACAATACAGTCTTTTATCAAATGTTTTTATCTTTATCTGTTTGACTGGGGTTTTAAATTGTGTGCTGTTTACTTAAACTATCAGCACTCTTAACATTTAATAAACGCTCTGCAGATGTCCGTTCTGAATTGTGATCTCTTTTCATATTGATCTGAGTTCTTCAGCGACAAATGCTAAATGTAGCGCTACATGTAACTTAGTGTCTGTAACTCTGCGTGGCTGTCCATGGGAACAAATTTACACATCAGAAAACAATCTTCTCTTTAGAACACATTTCTAGATCTTTTATTTGCAAAATACCATCATTGAGAAGTATTTTGGAGTAATTTACAAAACCAGGCAATGCACTATGGTATTATATGTGTAAAGTAAGGTGATTTAATATACTTCATAGATTATAAAACTATAAAGCAATAAAGCTGTCAAAATTATAAAACTGATATTTATACTTATTTTTATTAAAATTATAAAGCTATAAAATTAAGATGACAAATATTTTATAGTTTGTAAAACTATAAAATGATGAATACATACTCATTTAAACAGCCTAGCGTATAAAGTAAAATGTACAGGATTTTCCTCTTCCTACAACCGTGAACTGTTTCATGAGTGTTCTTAACTTCATCCTCAATGCTGACAAACACATACAAGGTCTGCCAAGTAAGTTCACGAATTCGCCCTAGCAAAAGCGCTACACACGTCATTGTTGAGTATCACTAAGCTCACCTTTGAAGGACTCCCCTTGGGAAGCTAGGCACTGATGCCAGTACCTAGTCCACCCTTCAAAGCAATTTTGGAACTCCTTTTCTGGAACGGCCATCAAAGCTGTCCTGAATGTCACCAAAATGTCTTCCTTTCAGTATTTTCTTTAGTTAAAGAAAAAAGTCACTGGGGGCCAGATCAGACGAGTAGGGTGGATGCTCCAATACAGTTGTTTCCTGGCTAAAAACTCTCTAACAGACAACTACACAATTAAGTTCAGAAACTTGCCACCATGCCACTGTGAGCAATGGCCATTCCAGAAAAGCGTTCCAAAATTGCTTTGAAGGATAGATCAGGCACTGGCATTGGTACATAGCTTCCCAAGGGGAGTACTTTGAAGGTGGCTGTAGCAATATTCCGCAGTGAGGTAGGCAGGACTTAGAACAACTAAGTTGGTGGACTTCGTCATTAGACCTAGTATTTAAAGAAGGTTTTTAAAGAAAAGTAGAAGTATATGTAGTCCTACAACTTGCTATTTTCAGTGAAGCATTTGTCATGGATGCCAAGTACAGTGACCTCGGTGACCTGTTTGGCCAGCTCTTACACTGACGGTGTGTCATCACCACAAGCCAAGGCAGGACCCAACGATGGCTTCCTGCGGGCAGGGTGGGGGCTGTTGGCCAGAACAGATACAGCCTTTGGAGACGTATGACGCTGTCCACTGTGTGCAGCTGGGTTCTCCGGAAGCTTTGGTGTCAGCTTTTTTGAGATGTTTTACACAGTGTCAATGGCTGTGACTTGGGCAAGTTGAGTACGCTCACGGTGAAAAGGGCTAGAACTGGAGCCTTTGTGTAACCAGTACTTACAAACCCCCACTTTAATTTGCTTTGTTTCGTAAGATGTACTTCAAGGCATTAGACCTCAGAGCCGAGGAGAAGGAACGGGGTCCGGTGGAGGGTGCACAGTCCCCTCATCTGATCTCTGGAGCAGTGGGGTTCTGTTCTGCTTGAGCCCGCTCAGCGGCAAGCCTGTTTTCCCAGAGAAAGAGGTGCCTTTTCTTCCTAAGAAGACACTTTACGTTGCACAGCTGATTCAAGTTTTGAGGGGTTGCATCTGCTTGGGAAGAGGGGAGTCTCTAGTTAGCCTAAATATACTGCACAGACGCTCTAATCCACCGCCCTCCAATCAATTCTGACTCACAGTAACCCTATAGGACAGTGTAGAACTGCCCCACAGAGCTTCCAAGGACTGCCTGGTAGATTTGAACTGCTGACTTTTTGGTTAGCAGCCACAGCACTTAACCACTACGCCACCAAAGTTTCCAGAGACACACTCCAGGCCCTGGAAGTCTTGCCTGAACAGCTTGAGGAGACTCCAATCGGGTCAGCTCTGGTCCAGGGGGCTGTGATCTTCCCAATATCCTACAGGGCTGCCCCTGAACAGTCTTCTAAGTCCTGGCAACAAACTGAGCGCAAGGTGGGTGACTTGACTGGAGTTTTCTGCAACAGGCTCCGTTCTGTGTTCATTCAACAAATATCTGTGCCTCCCTCCAGGGCCAAACTCTGCTCTAGGTCTGGAAATACACAGAACATACAAGCGTCCTCTCTTTGTGGCACTGACATTCTAGATACAGAACAAGTGAAATAAGTAAGCAAGGTCACTGCAGAGGGCCGCGAAGCAGGTGAAATGGCACCAGTGCCTGAAGAGTCCGGGGGGAGGGGTGACTCACGGCAGTGGGTCCTTGAGAGGCACGTCGCTCTCAGAAGGTGAGACTCAAATAACAGGAAAGGAGCTGTGCCAACAACTGGGAAGAATTTTCCAGAGACTGAGAGGGAAAGAGAGAACAGCCAAGTGCAGCACCCTGAAGTGAGCTGAGTTTGGCTTGTAGGAGGAACAGTGGAGAGCAGAGTGCTGGTGGGTGGGGAGCCCAAGACGGGTGATGTGTGAGGAGACCAAAAACACAATGTTGCTTAGAGTCAAGCCCAACTCACAGTGACACCACAGGACAGAGCAGAACCACACCAGAGGGTTTCTAAGGAGCAGCTGGTGGATTTGAACTGCTAGTGTTTGGGTCAGCATCCCCAGGGCTCCATGAGGGAAGAGAGCTGAGGGCCAAATTTCAAAGAGCTTTGCAGCCAGACTGAAGCATGTGGACTTTAGTCCCCATGCAGCAGGAGGTCACTGGAAGGCTTTCAGCTGGGGAGTGACAGGATCTAAGTGCATGTGTAAGGATAACACAAGCTGCTTTGAGGACAGAGTTCTGGGGAGGGCGGGGCAGGAGGGCAGCCAGGAGACCAGTTAGAACCTGTTGTGGCCAGGAGAGAGGGCAGGGAGGCTGGGACCAGGTGGCTAAGTGAGAAGGAATGAAGGGAATGAATTGGGGTTACATGCTTTGAAAGTACTGGGACAGACATGCCCTCCAGCACAAGCCAGGAGTGGCTGGCCTCCTGCTTGCACGGGGACAGTACTGGGAACTGGCCTAGGACACTCTAGTACCACCTAGTACTCAGGCATAAGGGTCTCTGCCCTGGGTCCCCAGAACCAGCCACCTGGCCTTGTCACCAGGGCACTGGCCAGCATGCATACCCCAAAGGGTAGTCTGAAGCAGAGGGTGCACAGGCAGTTTGAGCCCTTGGGCTAGGACTCTACACTGGAGGACCCTTCTAGGGGAATGGGAATGGGGGGAAAAAAAGGAATGGTTGGCTCTCCCCAACCACCACGTTCCAGAGCCAAACCCTACCTTGAAGTCTTGCCTTCGAGGACATTAGGAAGATGTGTTTGTCAAGGCAGAGACTAGAACATTTTTTATTAAACAGTTTCTTAGTTTGATTGGTAACTTTTCATCGGAAACAGATGGCGTGTGGGCTGCCATTGATTCTCTGGTGACAATCCACTGACGTGCACGCCTGCCCAAGCCCACAGCCAGCCTTCTACCATCTCTTGAGTGCTAGGCAGGAGTGCTGAGGCTAATCATCTAATGAAGGAATTTTCTCCTAAAACAGAATAAAGGACTTTTCCAAATTTGCTATACAAGTTAAGATACAGACACACACCTGCTGACCGCCATCTAGTCGATCGCAACGCAGAGTGTCCCTGTAGACAGAGCAGAACTGTCCCACAGAGTTTACAAAGAGCAGCTGGTAGATTCGGACTGCCAATCTCTCGGCTAGCAGCTGCAGTACGTACCTACTACAAGATGAAGGTTTTCAAGATAATGGATAGAATTTTCTAACTTTTAAAATTTGACTTAACTTTCTTTTTTCTAGAACCTTTGGTGCCTGCTCCTGCTTGCCTGCTAGCAGGTGTGCGCAAATAAAATAGACAAGAATAACAACACAGAAATCACACACACACCATACCAAAAAACCTCACGTCTGTTGCTGTCAAGTAGATCCCGACTCACAGTAACCCTGAAGGACAGAGCAGAACTGCCCCACAGTTTCTAAGGAGCACCTGGAGGACCTGAAGTGCTGACCTTTTAATCAGCAGCTGAGCTCTCAGCCACTGCTCTGCACACACCATCAACCCAAAAAACTGACTGCCATCCAGTCGATTCTGACTCATAGCGATCCCATAGAACAGAGCAGAATCCCCATAGAGCTTCCCAGGAGTGCGTGGTAGATTTGAACTGCGGATCTTTTGGTGAACAGACATAGCACTAACCACTGCACCACCAGGGTTCCTCACACACAACAGTAGATGAATATTAAAAGAAAACCAGAACCAACTGACCCTTACGGATCGGACAGTGTGGACTGTTTACGAACTTGAGTATGCATGGCTGTGATTTTATATGGTATGCCTACAGGGAGCAGTGATTAAGAGCAGCTTCAATCTAACAGCCACTCTGGGGGAGTAGGCTGTGGCGGTCTGCTTCCATAAAGGTTTACAGCCTTGGGAACCCTGAGGCAGCTGTACTCTGTCTGTCTGAGTCTGATGTGACTCAACGGCAGTGGCTTTGGGTATGGAGAGGAACTTTACTGCAATTGTGTTAGATATGATATACACACCTGCCTCCCACACCCTAGTAAAAACACAACTGTGCTCAGAAACTGTAGTGCTTGGCTTGTATCTAACAAGTCCTGCTTCCGAGTGGCCCATCTTACACCCACACCTCACCTTTAGATAAAGCCAGAGAGCTAAATTATGTTAGATTCATTTTCGCTCTTTGGAATTCGACTGATTTTCAAGCTTATGCACTAATTCTCCGGTGTGAGCTGCATTAAGGCTGAACCAAAAGTAAAATACAAACGTCTTAGGGTCCTGTTTGTCTTGTCACAAAGGTTAGCATTGTCGAGACTCTGGAACCAGACTTCATCCTGGAGCACTGGCACTCAGGACCACATCTCATAGAGGGCTCCAGCCCACCCTCTCCCCACGTGGCCTGCTCACACCCGGCCTGCTCACACCTAGACCTCTCACACCCGGCCCGCTCATACCCGGCCGGGTCACACCTGGCCCACTCACACCTAGGCTGCTCCGATCTGGTCTGCGCCCACCTGACCACCTTCCCTGGGGCAGCAGCCTCCTCCTCCGAGCTGTCAGGAGCACACAGCACACCCATTAAATGCACTGTCACTTTGATTGCTGCGTTGCAATTTGTAAAAAGAAAACCCAGAGTCAGAGTTTGTTAGGAACATTCCAGGGGCCACCTTCTCCCCTAACCCCTGCTGAGCTGACAGCCGTCTCCGAGAAGGGTCCCATCCCCAGCTCACCGCGTGCTCCACACACTGCAGGTAAGCTGCATCTGTGTGCTGCTGTGGGCTTACAGGAGGCTGGAGACAGGACCGACAAGCCTCTCCTATTGCTGGACTCTAGGAAACAGCCACAGAGCCTCTCCCTCCCAGGTGATGCCTGGATCCTCCCTCCAGTCAAGCTTGAGCGCTCAGGAATCTCAGCAAGCTACTTCTCCCCTCTTCCCACCACTCCCCACACTCACCCTAGCTAAATCCTGCCTTGGGGCATGGGTGGCTCCAGGATACTCCTCAGGCCCCCATCAGCCAGCCCACCCAGAGACTGCTCCTCACCCTCTAACTTGATTCCTCCTCATCTCCAGGTCATCTCTGAGGCCTCAAAGAAAAGGTGAGAATAAGGCAGGTGGGCACTGCCAGCTGTTCCTGGGCCACAGTCCTTTTCGCCAGAATCACAAAGGCAACAAGTGGGTCTCCCAAGGATGCTAAATCCCCTGTAGCCTCTGGGGGTTTGGAGGAAGGGCCTCCTTTTTCCCTGAATAATTTAATTGGGTGACGAAAACCCAGCTGGGAACCAAGTACCACCTTCTCTCCCCTTCCCTAATGTTGCTCAAATCCACCCCTGCACCCACCCCGGCCAGGCACCTCAACTCAAGTCTCCCCAAGTGTTTACCTGGTCCACTCTCTCTCACCACCATCCTCCGGAGTGGCCTTTCTGTCAGGAACCCTACCCAGCCCACAGCCCTCCCCAGCTAGAACCTCGAGGGAGAGAGCCTGGGATAGAAGGTCCAAGCTGCTCTACCCAGAGCTGCCTTCCCACCAACCCCCCCCAAATGGTGGACCCAGTCTCATCTCGACCCCTCTTCCAACTCACCCACACTCTGGCCGGTCAAATCTGCTGTCCTTTGTCACCAGAACATGCTGTGCACCCACAGCTTCTCCACCTTGACACCTGTACCCCTCCTAGTCAGGTCTTTCTTATCATTCAGGCAAACACCTGCTCACCCTTCAAGGCATAGCTCAAAGGTCCACTCCTGCCCGAAGCCCCGTCTGAGCCCCTGGCTACTAATTCCTCCAGAGCTCCTAGGTCAGGTCCATAGCATGGCAGTCTCTGTCCCCACATGTGTCTCCTACAGACACTGGGTGAATAAATGGAAGAAAAGGACCAAGTGCCTCAGCCCATTCGCATCCCCTGCTCTGTCTCATGCCTCCTCCGGGAAGCCCTTCTCTTCCAGAAGCCTTGTGTAATGACCTGTCTATCTCTGACTCTGCTCTGGGTAGGAGGCAGCCAGGGGCCGTTCTCACTCAGCTCTGGGTACTGCCACCTGGCCCAGGGCTGACCTCACCTGAGAACGCTGGTCCCGCCAGACGAGGCCCGGGACGTGGGAGCCCCACAGAGCACCTCTTTCACCCCCACATACTCACTGTAGCCTGGACAAAGCGAGTCCGGGGGTACTGTGGTTATTTCCAGTCAGAGATGGAGAAATTCTTGCAGCCTGCACAGCAAATAGCAACTCATGGGAGAGGCTGAAGTGTCCCTCCCTCCCACATCTGTCCATGCCAGAAAGAGTACACTTTCGATAGCTTATTCCTAAATTGGGAGAAGTCATTGTTTTTAGCAAAGAAGGATTAAAAAATCCTACTCCAGGCTTTCCTTCCAGGTCTCTGCAATGCCTGGTGTATCACTGTCTCAGGGCTGGCCCAGAATGCAGCACCTCTGCTCAAAACAGGTTACTTATCTAATACATCTGCCTTTCATTCCCTCGATCCAAGTATATCAAGCTAAAAATAATCTTCTTTATGAGCTCTGGACTGAAAATGAAGCAGTTAGGCCATTAATCACCGAGAATATGTTGAATAGAAATCTGATTAAAGCACCACAGATGATCCCCAGATGATGGCTTCTTTACGGGAAACACAGCAGAGGCTTGGCCTCGCTGCACCTGCACGAGGGCTCCTGGCACGGTCGTGGCATCTTCGAGGACCTCGGAAGGCCGTTGTGTGGAAGGGGGCCTTGACTCGAGCGGCACTGTGACCAGAAGCACGCACTCACACCAGCACACAGGCGGTGGCGGGCCTCAGCGCAAGGAGCAGCGAGGCACCGTGGAGGGCAGGCGGGAGCCATTTGGCAGGTCCTCTCGTCCCCCACGCCCCGGGCTGCCTGGCGATCCCGAGACAAAACTCGTGGGGCGCCACGTGGCCGCGCAGCCGCAAACCCCTCCCCAAAGAGAGAAGAGTGTAGGTAGCGCAGCGGCCAGAGAGACCCCCCACCCCCCAGGCGTAGCGGCCTGACCCCTGAAGTTCCCAGGGACCTGGATTGTGGAGTCCACCCGGCAGGGTTCACCAATAGGGCGCTCAGAGATGGGTCATGGACACGGGACGTTTCAGCCCCGGCTCTGTAAGACCCTGGCTCCCTCGACGCCCCTGCCGTTGGCGCCCACCTGTACCGGGTGTGGGGAGAGAAAGCAGTGGCTTCGGACCCGCTCACCGTTGCTCCGCTCGGTGCTAGCCCACCTTCCCTCGCCCCACCTCGGGGTCACCATCTCCGAGTCCAGTTTGCACCTATGCCCGGGACCCCGCCTGGGAGTCCCGCTCAGCCTGCGCGGGACCCTACCAGCCCGCCCCACAGGACAGAACCGGCGGCTGAGCTAGCCAGCCCGAAAGCCGGGCCGGGAGAGGAGATTCAAGAAGAAAACTTCTCCAAGCCCGGCAGTTCCACTGGCCGCGTCCTCCGGGCTCGGAGCCGCGGCCGCCTCCGCGTCCCTTCGCTCGCCCCGCGGGGTCCTAGCGCCCGCCGCTGCACGGCCCGTGGGACCCGGGTAGTACCCCGAGAGGCGAAGCGGAGCCGAGGTGCTTCTCGGCGGCATCCGCGAGGCCCGGCAGTCCCAGAGAGCGAAGACGCAGCCACCTTAGGCCGCCGCGCGGCGGGGCCCGCTGGGCGGTGCGTCCCAACCAGTACCCCAGCCCGCTCCGCGCCACCGCCTTGCCGTGGACCCAGGCAGAGGTGATTTTTCACTTGAGAAGCACGTCCGCGCCACAGGAGCCCCGAGACCGAGAGTCGCCCTCCACCAGCCCCGGCGCGGCCTCTGGGCGCTCCAGGCTTCCCAGCTGTTGGCGGAAAGTGGGCGCCTTGCAAAGGTGAACGGCGGAAAGCAGGGGGGTGGGTGTCCACCCACCACGTGTGCGCGGGGGCTACGGCTCAGTCCAGGGTCCCGCGAGGCTCGCCCGCGTGGGCTCGGCTCACGGCGCTCGGGGCAGGGAGGCCTTGCGTCGCGGCCCCTCCCCGCAGCGCGGCGCTCGGCCCACTCACCGCTGGGTGCCGGCTGGCGCTAAGACCCAGGAGGCGCCTCCCCGCCGGCCCGTGGCCACAGGTTCGGCCGCTAGGGGGCGATGGCCGCCCCGGTATAAATGTGGGGCCCGCCGGGGGCTCGCCATTCGCAACCAGGATCGGCGCGGGCGCGGGCTTCCTGAGCGTGAGACGGCGACGGCAGCGGCGTCCCGCGCGGGCTGGAAGCCGCCGAGGCTCGCCATGCCTGGAGGGCTCTAGCTCCCCCATGGAGTCTGCCGACTTCTACGAGGCGGAGCCGCGGCCCCCGATGAGCAGCCACCTCCAGAGCCCCCCGCACGCGCCCAGCAGCGCCGCCTTCGGCTTGCCCCGAGGCGCGGGCCCCGCGCAGCCCCTCGCCCCCGCCGCCGCCCCGGAGCCGCTGGGTGGCATCTGCGAACACGAGACGTCCATCGACATCAGCGCCTATATTGATCCGGCTGCCTTCAACGACGAGTTCCTGGCCGACCTGTTCCAGCACAGCCGGCAGCAGGAGAAGGCCAAGGCAGCCGCAGCCCCCGCGGGCGGCGGCGGCGGCGACTTCGACTACCCGGGCGTCCCCGCGGGCTCCGGCGGCGCCGTCATGCCCGGAGGTGCGCACGGGGCCCTTCCCGGCTACGGCTGCGCGGCGGCGGGCTACCTGGACGGCAGGCTGGAACCTCTGTACGAGCGCGTCGGCGCGCCGGCGTTGCGGCCGCTGGTGATCAAGCAGGAGCCGCGCGAGGAGGACGAGTCCAAGCAGCTGGCGCTGGCTGGCCTCTTCCCCTACCAGCCGCCGCCGCCGCCGCCGCACCCGCACCCACCGTCCGCGCACCTGGCCGCCCCGCACCTGCAGTTCCAGATCGCGCACTGTGGCCAGACCACCATGCACCTGCAGCCTGGCCACCCCACGCCGCCGCCCACGCCCGTGCCCAGCCCGCACCCAGCGCCCGCGCTCGGCGCCGCCGGCCTGCCGGGCCCGGGCGGCACGCTCAAGGGGTTGGCGGCCGCCGCGCACCCAGACCTCCGCACGGGCGGCGGCAGCGGCGGCGGCGGCGGCACGGGCAAGGCGAAGAAGTCGGTGGACAAGAACAGCAATGAGTACCGGGTGCGGCGCGAGCGCAACAACATCGCGGTGCGCAAGAGCCGGGACAAGGCCAAGCAGCGCAACGTGGAGACGCAGCAGAAGGTGCTGGAGCTGACCAGTGACAATGACCGCCTGCGCAAGCGGGTGGAACAGCTGAGTCGCGAACTGGACACGCTGCGGGGTATCTTCAGCCAGCTGCCTGAAAGCTCCCTGGTCAAGGCCATGGGTAACTGCGCGTGAGGCGCCGCGGCGGGACCGCCCTGGGCCGGCCCCTGGCGGGGACCTGGGAAGTGGTTTCGGGCTGCCGGATCTCCAGGCTGTCTGAGCCACACACGCAAGCGAGGACTGGGAGATTCCTGAGAGCCTGGCCTGACCCGTGTGTCCCCGCCCTTCCTGTGCGCTGGACTCGATGCCTTGAAGCTGAGGGGTCGGGTAGTGGCTTCCCCCTGGGAGAGGGGCGAAGCCCTGCGGGGCTGAGCCGGGAGCCCGGCTGCTCTAGTATTAAGGAATAACCCGTGCCTTGGAAACGCAAACTCAGCGCTCCAGTTCCTACCGAGTAGGGGGAGCAGATATGTGCCTTGCCATTTTATTTCGAGGGTTCCTGCCTCCTTCCCGAGGACGCAATGGGCCCCCCGCCCCCAGAGAAGAAGGGGTGGAGACACACGCAGGAGGAAAGTTCAGGCAGCTGATCCCACCGTGCCAGTTCCTCTGCGCCTCTCCTTCGACGGGAAGAAACACTTGGACTCGGGGCTTTGAACTCAAGGTTGCTTCCCTCGGTCCACAGGAAGGGGAGGGTCCCTCGTTCCTGTCTCTCCCCTCCAAGCCTGCCACAGGCTGGGCTTATGCGGGCTGACTCACTGAGATAGGGTCACCAGGTGAAAACTGGGAGTGCCCTCTCCCCAGCCCAGACCAGAAAGCTAGGCCGTAGATTAGCCAGAAGGACATGTGTCCATGGGAGGGTGGCCTGGAGGAAGAGGAAACTGGAGGCCTTGTCTGGGACTGGAGGAGGGGGGTGAAGGAACACTGGGTGCATCGCCTCGTCCTTACTGTGTCACCAGCCTGTGATATAGGAACATGAAGTACAATCAGTCCATCCCAGAGGGACCAGAGCTATGAGAAGCTTTCCAGATATTTGCTTTATCAGCCGATATCAGCACTTATATCTGGCCTCTCTGTGTCCCACTGGTGCCTTGTGCAATGTGAATGTGCGCTGTCTATGCTAAACCACCATTTTATTTGGTTTTTGTTTTGGTTTGGTTTTGCTCAGATACTTGCCAAAATGACACTCTTTGTCAGCAGCGTGGGGGAGGGTCCAAGGCTCTCTTTCCGTTTGGTTTTGGGATTGCTTTGGCTCTGGCGGGACCAAGGAGGTGAGGTGGGCTTCCTCTACCCCCTCAGCTCTCGCTGGGGATGGTTGTGGGCCTTGGTCCCCTCCCGCACAGGCTGCCCACAGGATTGTCCCCCCAGAGGCCCTGGCTCCAGGTCTGGAAAGGAGGCGGCTTCCAGCCAGCATGCAGACGGGAACACAGTCGTGGGGGGCCGGGCCAGGGAAGAACAGTTTGAGTCTCTTCGTTTTGGGAGATCATTGAGTTTCCTGCTAGGGGGTTTTATGTATTATATCTATAATATAAATGTATCAATGTGAATTTTTGCTGTCTTTTTAAAGACAGAAAGAATCAACTTCCAAAGTTCACTGTGGGCCCAGTCACATTTGTAAATAAATCATAGCATATTTTCTGGCTGTGGGCCTGACTTTCATTAGCTCTCCACCCACCCTGAGCCCCTCCCCACCGTAGGAGTTGACTTCTCCCAAAGGAGGAGATGTATGGCAGGAGAAGGACAAGGCTCTAAAAGGAGAATGCCCAGAGCCCCAAAAGAGAATGCCAGTCTCTTTGGGGGCTGGAAGTATGGGCCCTTCCCCTGGGAGAAGTGGCACTCCAAGGAGGACCCCTAACTCTGGGGCTCCCACAGCCTCCTCAGGACTTGGGCAGACCTGGCCCAGCTCTCCAGGGATCCTTGGGTCACACTTGCTTCCAAGTCCCCAAAGCTCCAGCTCCAAGCAGCTCTGCTCACCCCTGCAAGAGAACTAGGCCAGGTAGGAAGAGGCCTGCGTGATGGGACCCTGCACCCCTCTTGACTGCCCTGGGGCCACATGACTCCAGGCACCCCAGAGACACTCTGAAGCTCTACACCCCTCCACTCTGCCCCCAGACCTCCTGGTCCCTAGCGCACCCCAGGAAGAGCGCCACCACTCCTGTGGGCGGGCGCTGCCCCTGCCTGGAGATTTGGCCCCTTCTCATCTGTTACCCGCCAGCCCGAGAACCAGCCCCAACCTCAACCCTCCTCCCTGTCCCCAGGAGAGACCAAGCAGAAGGCCAACCCCTGGTGACACCCCACTCTGATGGCTGTCCGACAAGGACAGGCACTTCCTCAGTCTTGGGAGGGTAACCCAGGAGGCTGATGGCACTTTTTCAGGTGTCACCCTCTCTGAGGTAAAAGGCAAAATACATTTCACCTTGTGCTTTCACTGATTGGCTCCCGAGACAAGAGCAGCTTTGAGAAATGGCAAGCCCGTTTGCAAATCTGAAAGCTCTGAGTTGAACTGTGTGGTCATCAAGGGCAGTGTGCCCCCTACCCAGTCCTCCTCCCGTCTCCCCCTGCTCACTCCACCTCCTCACCCTCGGGGGCAGCCCTTGGTGGAGGAAAGCCCACAGGGAGCGCAGTGAGGAGGCGGCTGCCCTGCGCCCTGGGAATCGGGAGGCAGCTCCGCCTGGAGGCCCAGGACAGGCCACAGCTTGCTAGGCACCCAGCAAACCTTCTCTGAGTTCAGCCCTAATTCCAGTTTTTCTTGTTTGAGGGGGCCAATCCTGGGCTTCCCCCTTTGCCCCCAGAA
Source organism: Heterohyrax brucei (assembly GCA_028571685.1). Taxonomy (NCBI): domain Eukaryota; kingdom Metazoa; phylum Chordata; class Mammalia; order Hyracoidea; family Procaviidae; genus Heterohyrax; species Heterohyrax brucei. The sequence continues at coordinate 74,256,412 of CM053161.1, forward strand.
CAAGTCCCAGGACGAGTGGGGGAGGGGTACCCTCCTGCCCACCCTCCCCCACCCCTGCCCTCCCCCACCCCTGCCCCACCTCTCCATCTCCTGGAGTTTCCGCTTTCTGAGCCACCAGCTTGTGGCCGGGCACGCCCTCCCACTGTGGATCCTAAGGACCAAGCTGACTTTGGGGAGGACAAGATGAATCCAACCACATCCAGCCCCAGGAAAGGGATGGGGTGGGAGGGACCCCCACCAGGGCCCACAACAGACAGAGAAGACTGTCAGGGGGACAAGGGAGGGTTCAGGCCGCTGTGGGGCGAACCTACCCCACGCTACTCTGCCCAGCATGGGAAGCCTCCCAGGAAGGCCTTGCCTCATCACCCCTGCTTCCTCTGGGCCTCTCAGGAGTTCCCTCCCGACTGTGGCCTTAGAGAAGAACCACCCCAAGACCATCCCAAGTGTTTATTGGATGCCTGTGGAGGTCCTGGTGTTGCAGTGGTTAGGAGCTACGGCTTCTCACCCGAAGGTCAGCGGAATCCACCAGCCGCTCCTCAGAAACCCTTTGGGGCAGTTCTAATCTACCTTATGGGGTCACTTGCAGTTAGAATCGGTGGCAACAGGTTCTTGTGTGCCCACGGAGCACTGTGTAGTGGTTGAAGTCATCAAGACGTAACAAAAAATTAGCAGTTCAAAGTCGCCAGCAGCTCCTTGGGAAACAAATGTGGTGGTCTGCTCCTGTGGAGACTGATGGCTTCAGAAACCCAATGGGGTCGTGATAAATCTGTGTCAATTCAGTGGCAGTAGATACAGTTTGGATTGTGTGCCAAGGATGGGGCACTCAGCCGGCGACAAGCCAAGTAGGCTCTTGGGTTCACAGCCTTGTGGCCCAAAGATATGATTTAAGCATGACATGTGGTGTGATATGGGAAATTTCCAAGTGTGAACAGGGGTCACCAAGGAAGGCTTCCTGGAGGCAGCAGCCTTGACCCAGACCTGGTGAGGGTGGCCCTACTTAGACCCAGTTCTAGGATGCTTGAATCTTCCTGCCTTGCATGAGAGGTAGCACCTAAGGCCAGGGGCCCCACTTCCCTCCTGGGCGCCCAGAGCACAGGCCCCCTCAATCACTCTTCAGGGGAGCCAGGCTTCCAGGAAGGAGGGAGGGGCAGGAGGGAGCAAGGGAGGGGCCCCAGATGCCTCCTGATGTTCAGTGCTGTCACAGATGCCACTCTTATCTCCTCCATCTCCTGGGAATCTGTGAGCTTGGGGTTTGGCTCTGACACCTGTGATGAGCCACCAGGATGGGTGAGGAGTGTCTGCCCCTCCCAGGCCTCCTGTCCCTTCTTTCCCAGGCAGGAGCCTGCCAGATCTCTTCTGTAGGGGGGCGGAGGAAGAGGGTGGTGGTCACTCCAGTGAAGATCAAGGGGGAACAGAAACCCTGACCTCACTTAGCCCGGGAGCCTCTCCTTCCAGAGCACCCCGAGGCCTTCCGCAGACATGGTGCAGGGGTCCTTGAGGGGACAGTGATGAGTGGTGAGGTCTCCTTGTGTTCCTTTCCTGTGCTGGCAGGGAGGGTGAGAGGGTGGGAGTGGTTCTTGTTTCTTTTGTTTTCTTTTCTCTCCTTGTCTTTAAATAAAACTAAACTGCCAGCGCCTTTGGAAAGTACTTCTTGACTTTGCGAAAAGACCTGTGCTGTCACCCCTTTTCCCGACCCCGCTGCCCCTACCGCTGTTTCCCTCTCTCCACGCCCTCTGTTTAGATGGAGCATCTGACGTCAGCAGAGACATGGGAAAGATACGAATTCACTATCAAAGCCTCCTAGCCCCATCCCAGAGCAATTAAAAAGCCAGATGGAATCTTCAGGAAAGAGCATTAATAACTCGAACAATCTGTGAAGGCCGGCAAGAACCCAGGAGCCTCGGGCGGGGGTGTGGGGAGGCTGGGATGGGGGGCATGCTTCACAGTGAAGTCTCAGCCACGTGGTGGCAGAGGATGGGGCTCTTGCAAGGGCATAGCTAGTTCTGTCCTCTGCCGAGCTGTCCCCTCCAGCCCAGCATAGATGCACCCGGGGTCCCAGCTGCTGCAGAGAGCCAGACCAATGTGGAACCCATTATTCAGGCAGCTGAAGCCTTGGCCAGACCAATTCTGGCACCCAAGAACTTTTTTCCCTTTACTTTTGTTTTTGTTTATCATTTTTCAAACCCAATTGGAAGAGGCTCCCCTGGGGTCTGTGACCTCCAAAGACACCCATTTTTTTCATTCTCTGTACCCAAGTTCAGATACTGTGACAGACAGCGATGAAGCACTTGGCTATTACCAAAAGTCGGAAGTTCAAAGCCACCAGATGCCCCTTGGAAGCTCTGTGGAGCAGCTCTGCTTAGATCTATAGGGTCACTGTGAGTAGGATTCAACCCAACAGTAACAGGTTGGGTTTTTGATTTGGGTACCCCAAGTTCACTGCCTGTGTCAGACAACTGCAGAAAATTATGTTAGAGGACCCTAAGGAGGCGTGACCCCCAGGAGTGTGGAGAGTGGTGGGCAGAGATGGCTAGAACGGTTGAGGTCTCAGAAGCTGCCATGGTTGAAGATGGGAGGGGGTACAGGTGTCCCCAGTGCCTAGCTACCTGGAGGGGCCCAGAAGGGGTCAGACAAGGACCGCAGGAAGAAGACTCCTCTGTCCTTCTAAAGCCTTCGCTAGGCAGAGCCCAGAGGCTGGACTTTTGCCTGCTCATTTCTGAGCCTTAGTCTAGAGGCCCACCTGGGACAGACTGAAGACATATCCTTTCCTTATAGCTATCACGTGGGGGCTGGGAACGGGCGTATTAAAAAAACAGTCCTTGTGATGTTGACATTCCCAGAGTCCTTTTCTAAGTTTCATCTTGGCTGTCTCCTCATCCTGTTCTTCACTGTCACCCACCCAGGTCCCCATGAGCTCCTGGGGTCAAAATGGACTGGCCTTCACTCCTGTGCATCTTGACCTCTTGCTAGACTTGGGGCTGATGGACACCCAGCATCTGGCCCACACATACAGTTTTAAAGAGAGATGCCTGCATCTCTCTATAACCCATCTGTCTCCTTTACAGACACTGTCACCAGCTTCTCCCCATTCATGGGTCCACTGAGTTGAACTGAGGCCTGCCAAACAGGGCTTGAGGGCCCGAGGCTCAGCACTGTGCTCGGAAACACAAAGGCAGTCTCCACCCCGGCACCCCACTCTGAGTGAGTCATTGCTTCCACAAAATTCCCTTAACATGCGCAGAGCGTCAGAGGTAACCGAGCCGGTCCCCGATAACCCTCAATACTTGGAGTGACTAGTTTACCACCAGAGCCTAGCTGGGCCCCAAAGAGAAGGTTAGCCTTCACGGTTGAGCCAATACAGAGAAGTGGGATTACCAGGAGAGGGGAGAGGACTAGGGAAGGCGGAGATAGGCAGGGCAGACACCCCAAGTTGCTGGGGCTGCACTGAGGTGGGGACAGCTGGGACCCCAGGCTTATTACTTTAAAGGCCAGCTAGGCCTTCAGCCTTTTCCCTAGTCCAGTGTGCCTGTCAAGGCCATTATTAAGGGAAGATAGGCTGAGAGTAGGTACACCAGCGGCCAACTGTGAAGGCCTAGGGACCATGGCATGTCACCAGTGACCAGACAGCACTCTCCTGGATCTGAAGATACTCCTCCTTGGCAAGTAGAACACCTAACCTGTTGCCTGAAAGAAAGCTTCTTTTGTCAGAGCAGCCCCTGACCCACCCCTGCTTCAGCCCTGGACCCCTGAGAGACCCCTCCACCCCCCGAAGCACCATACCCTCTCACAGATGTGGAAACACGGCAGAGTTACAGTGGCCTGTGGTGAGTGCACACTGATGTGCACCTGATGTGGCAGCCACAGACCCGCCTGAGAACTGCGGCGAGCGGGCATCAGGACGGGGTGCCTGTGTGGGCCTCTCTGGAGGGAGCCCCCATGACCTTTGGCATCAGGTCAGGACCTGCCTGAAGTAGCCTCTTTGAGTGATTTATGATTTGCAAACACGTTTTATTTGATTCCTGAGTTTTGCTAGAGTAATTACAGTGACTAAGCATGACAAATCAGTCCTAACAGAGTGTCTACATGCTGTTAAGAAATGTGTTTGCTTCACTGTTTTGCCTGGTGCGGCAACATTTTAAAAATAGACTCATTCACTGCACTGGAAGGCAATTTGTTCCAAATTTTCCCACTAATTTGCTTTTAATCTGATATTTAAAATCCATGTGGCCACCCTCCCTCAGGTTTACAGGGCAGATGCCCTACCTGGCAGAAGCTTCATTGGCTTTTACCCCAGAGTCCACAGAACAAAGGATTTATCCCAGAACAATTGGAAAGCACTGATACTTCTAATGCTTAAATCCCCGTCTCGACGCAGTGTTCCGAGGACCACTTGCTTAGGGCCAGCTGCAGAAAACGTGGCGTTGGAGGATCCTGCTGCTGTACAGGCAGAGGCCTGGCACGTAGTAGGTCTTCAGTCTCTTGCAAAGCAGGTGAATCCAGCCTACCTGTCCTGGCACAGTATGTGCTGGGGCTGCTCTGAGATGGGTTCATGGCAGCAGGTGGCACTTTCTTATTTTCTCCCATACCCTGTTGGGGACGGGCCACAGGAGGAGATTTGGGCAGCATGGGCATCAGACCCAGTCCTGGTTTGCCTCTCAGCGATAGTGTTGCCCTCACCAAGTCTCCTGATTTCTCCAAGCCTCAGTTTCCTTTTAGGCAAAAGGTATGCAAAACTCAGACCCACGTCATTCAGCTGTGGAAGGGAAAGGAGGCAAAGCTTCTGAGACACTTGGCTGAAGCCACTCAGTAGCCAAGCGCCAAGTCCTAGGTGGCAGCTCCTGATTGGTGAGGACTAGTGTTCTCATTAGGGTGCTCTCCAAATCCTGAGGGAGCCCCAATCCCACAGGGGCTTCCTTCCATCTGGGAAGTGGCTGTGGCCATCAGGACAGCCTTGCTGGCGGGAAAGTAGCAGTTATCCTGTGTGGGCTGAGGGGACTCCTTTTCCCCTCAGTCCTGTGGCCTGGGCCCCCTCGGCTCCCTACTAGGGGGTCTCAGTCCATGGCTGGACAGCTGGTGCCCATTGGTCCACCTAGATCAGGCCTAGAGAGTAAGGAAGGAGGGGTGCTCCTCCCTGCAGAAGCCCTTGGGGTCAGGAGGTGGTGTAGGGTGGCCCAAAGGCGTGTAGATCTTGGCCAAGGTTCTCCAGAGTTTGGGCCACCAACAGCTAAGTGCCATGAATACCTCCTCTGCTCTCTCCCCATCTGCCAGGAATGCCTCCACAGGCTAACTCCTCAGGCAGGGGCGGGGGCTGCTCTCAGGCCCCTGCCTTGTGGCTCAAGCCCAGAAACTATCTGAATTCTCCTTGCTGAACCAGGAGGGCCGCAGGTGGGGTGGGACCCCAGGCCTTAGAGCCTGGCTTCTCCACAGCCAGGTCACTGGGTCTCAGCACAAAGTAGCAGAGGGAGAGGACAGCAGGGCTACGGGTGATCCTCCAGACAGCCAAGGGTGGGCAGAGTACAGGACCTGGACGTGCATGAGTGTGCTGTGAGCTGAGACTCTGGGCCTGACTCTGATGCTCGGCTAGAGTTACTGTCAGTCCCAGGGAGGTTGGAGGTTCCCTCCTTCCCTGAGTACTCCCCAGGTTCATCAAAGCCCTGGCCCCCTCTGTTCAAGGAGCCCTCTGTGAGTCACAGGCCAGGCCCGCTGAGCTAAAGGAGGCAGGGACAGTGGCTGTGAGCCCAAAATGTGTCAGGAGCAAGATGAGCATCTTGAATGACGCAGAGTTTATGTAATGACCTGGGGTGGCACTGCCCAGGGTCTCTGTGTGCCAAACCAGAATGGGGAGCAGCCCATCCCAGGCTCCTTGACAGGCCTACAGGGCTGTGCTTCAACCTCATCAGAGACGTCAGGACCCAGCCACTGGCCCGGCAATCGGGCACCCTGCAAGGGGCCCACAGTCATGGAACCCAGAGCCACTGGAGGCCCTGGCTCACAGAAGCTGGGTCAGGGGCAGGATCACAGATGAAGGCTCCTCAACTCTGTCCACTGGGATAGTTCGACTCTCTCCACCCCAAGACTGAAGGAACCTGGTGGTGCAGAGGTTAAATACTGGGCTGCTAACCGAAAGGGCAGCAATTCAAACGCACCAGCTGCTCCGCGGGAGAAAGATGTGGCCATCTGTTTCTGTAAAGATTTATAGCCTTGGACACTAAGGGGCAGTTCCACTCTGGAACTGGGCTCTGGAATTGGGCTCTAGGGCAATGCTTCTGTTTTTGGTTTTTACCCCCTCATCCACCCAAGGGAAGGAAAAGCTCATGTTTTCCTGATATTCTCACAATTGGCTTGATTTCATGAAACCTCCCCCTATCCCGTCTCTACTCAACATTCCTGAACTTAATTTACTTTAGTTTTTAATTTTTTAAATTAAATCAACTACATGCTGTTCGGAACATCTCTGAGAAATCCGGAAATTGGAATAATATGCTGGAGACACTACACAGCCAGGTTTGGGATCCCAAGTGACACCCCTGTCTCTATTCACCAGAGGCTGGGGAACCCCAGAGGGACTCTGACACAAGCCCAGGGACCAGGGTGAGACCACAGAGCTACTCACAGGGTCCAGGCCCCAGTGATGGTTACACAAGGGCTGAGTTGGCTTTTCCACCCACTGGGGGTGTGAGACTGTGTTCCCTGGCCTCGCCACACACCTGCTGTGTGACCAGGCACAGGTCTGGCAGCCTCTCTGTTGGAGCATGTCTGAGAGGTGTGTCGTGACTCCCAGAGGCAAGATGATGAATGGGTGTCCCTCTAAAATAGAGCCAGAACAAGTCACACTGAGGAGGATGGGGACCAGGCCACCTGACCATCCAGCTGGGAGAGGGAATCAGAAAACAAACTACCCATTGGCCCACTGGATCACCAGTTAGTTCAGGAGAAGTCAGGGTTGGGAGCCAGATACCCGCAGGACTCAGTGTTGAGTAATCCCTTTCTGCCTTTAGGGCCAGCCTCTAGATCCTTGCCAGCTAGGTGAGTCGGTGGACTGGGCAATGAGGGGCATCATTTTGGCCTCAACATGTTGGCAGCAGGGCTGGGTAACCCTAAGGTGATGCCAGCATCATCAGGCCTCCTTCAACTATGGCAGACAATCACTCAAGTATCACCTCAGTCTACTTCCTTTTCCAAATCCTCTCACCCCAGTCTGGACTAGTCCATGTCAGTCAGCAAGTCAGTTCATCCGTGTAAGTGTCCACAAAGCACCCCTGAGGGCCCAGACCAGAGCCTAGGCATAGAACAGGGAGACAGAAGTTGGAGGAGAGAAGAGGAATGGTGTCTAGGAGGAGGAGGTCAGAATCAACAGTGAATCAAGGTGGGGAAGTGACCTTCCCTGCTCCACCTACCCATGCCACTAGACCCCAGATGACTGCAAAGAAACCCTGAGGGATGGTGATCAGTTACCTCCAGTGACTGGTCAGCAAGGCCTGGGGGGAGGAAGAAGGAAGAGGGAGGGTGCAGTTGTGGTCAGCAAAAGGCTGTCCAAACAACTCTTAAGAAGGTGGCACTGAATCACAAAGGCAAGAGATAGGTGAGAGTGATTTTCTACTCCCCAATTTTGTTTTCATGTGTCCTTTGATACATTTAACTTAGTATTGTATAATATCAGGAATCATGGCCAACAGTGAACTAGGTCTTAAGTCTCCCACCAGTATTTTTAAGCTCTAGATTGTTTGAAACGTGGAGCTGGACTGCATAGCGCCAAAATACAACTCACCATTAAGGGGTTTACTGCTTCGCTTGATGCATTTATTCAACAGTTGCGGTCAATTTTCACCCATTACTCTTTAAAATACTGTCTCTGCTCCTTTTCCTCATTCCTTTTTCTCTGTCAAGGATACGATTAAACATATGTAAGACCTTCTCTTCTTCTTTATCTCATACTCTCTCTTTTGTATTTTTGTTTTGTCTGTGTGCAATATGTGTGATAATTTCTTCTGTCTTTCCTTCTAGTTTGCTGATTTTCTCCTTAGTTATGTTTAATCTGCTGTTAACCTTATCTATTGAGTTTTTGAATTTTAGTTATTACAGCTTTTATCTATAGAGGTTCTATTCGACTCTCTTTCAGATCTGTTATGTCACTTTTTATAGATTCCTACAGTTATTTTTAAATACATCTTCTATTTTTTTAAACCCAGTATGCAGTTATTTTATGGTTATAACTGATCATTTGAAGTTCTTGAGGGTCTATTTCTGTTTTCTGTTGAGTCTTCTAGTTTTCACTCAAAATGTCATATTTTCTCATGTGTCGGGTATCTTTGCAAATGTGCTAGTCATTGTCTTTGGAAGATTGGCAGAAAAATTTGGAATTTAGGATAAAGATGCCTCCTAGTAGACAGCATTTTTATTTGCTCCTAGGAATACTACTAGTTCAGTACTACCCTGGTCTAACTGAAGACATGTGATTTCCTAGAACTTCTAACAGATGAGAATTTAGACTGTAATATGATAAGAGGGGTGGTTTATACCTGGTCCACTTTTAAAATAAGGGTGCAGCTCTTTGGGGTTCCACATCATTGTGGGATGGATATCCTGTTTGTTATATATTCCATCTTATGTTAAGTCTTAGGATTTTGTTCCTGTCTCCCTCATTTCACAAGGCTGTCAAAATAAAATTCTAATCTGTGGGGATCAGAAAATGCCTCAGGGCAAAAGAGACTTCACCTCTAACTTACCCATCAGGATTCCTTTTTCCTTAAATTTTGGTCTGGTAAGTACCTTTTATACTGTCAACTCTTCAGTACCTCAAGTGTATTTTATTCTTTTTGATCCAGCATTTACAGTTGTTTTCAGTAGAAGATTGACCAACCCACATACCCTAGCTTGCCTTTAGTAGAAACCAAGAGTCTCCCTTTATTCATTCAACAAGTATTTATAGATTGCCTACTGTGTGCCTGGCACTGTGCTTAGGGCACACAAGTAAACCAGACAGACAGAACTGGCTCTCGTGTGGCTCACAGTCTTTGTGGGGAGACAGACAATAAACAATTAGACAATTGATTAGTTAATTACAGTTATGACACATGTTATGAACTAAGGAAATTTAGAGATGGTGAGAGCGTCTGACTGGGAACCCTCCCTTGCTTTGGGAATTCAGAGAAGTCTTCTTAGGGATACAATTTTTGAGCTGAGAACTAAAAGATCAAAGAGATTTATATTATTAGGGTTGGATTGGAGAATCCTACCAAGAGGAAGAACCCATAGCCATAGAGTCAATTCTGACTCATAGTAACCCTATAGACAGAGTACAATTGCCCCCATAGAGTTTCCAAGGAGTGCCTAGTGGATTTGAATTGGTGACCTCTTGGTTAGCAGCCATAGCTCTTAACTACTACACCACCAGGGTAGAGAAGAAAAGCATATATAAAACTCCAAAGTGAGAAGCAGCAGAACAACATTATAGGTGCTGGAAAATGCCCAGTGTGGTCAAGGTGTGTAGAGTACAAGAGGCAGGCTGATGATCAGGGTCTGCAAAGCAGTGGTTCTGACTTGGGTCACTATCCCAAGAGTAACAGGACCTGGGGAGGACATCAGGATCAAATCTACTTATTCCAAAGACCACTCCGGGAGCTGTGTGGAGGATGGACCATGGTGGGCAAGGAACATTAGTAAGGCCTGTGAGGCAGCTCTGTGACACTGAAGTGAGCGGCAGATGGATTCAAGAGATATTTAGGGGATAACATGACAGACTACGCATAGAATTGCCAAGAATGTGTGAGGACGCCACGCCTGACCATGCTGATTACTCCCTCTCCCTCTGCTCCTGGAATCCACTCTGCACTTTGCTCCCTGGCCTGGGAGGCTTGCTGACTGGTGTGAACTGCATTAAGGGTCCCCCTGCCTTCTGGCTGCCAGTTGAGTTTGGCCAAAGGGGGATCCAGCAGAAGATCAGAGGAATGAAGAGGGGAGAAGTTGGACCACTTTTTCTGCCCTTTCCCTCCTTCAGCATCTTGCCTTTCCCCTCTAAGACTACAGCTCTTGTCTAGTGGCTTGTAGTCCATCCTGCATGGCTCCCACCCACGCTGGACTCCAGGAAGACTGATTCTTTCCCTTCTTCCTTCAGCCCCATAGGTGGTGATGACCATCGCTATGACTAGGCTCTGGGACCTCAGCATCCCTGATTGATTTCCTTAGCTCTGGTGACCCATCTGTAGACAGTCTCTTTGTCAATATCCCTTCTTCAGAACCACCAGAGGTGGATGTGGCTTTCTGGCAGGACCCTGAGTGATCACTAACAGTTTTGTTTTGTTTTTTTCTTTAAAGAATTCCAAGGAGTAAATCTGTCTGGGAAACCCGAAGGGGGCCAATCCCTTACAGCAGCCAAAAGGGTGGTGTCAGGCCCACAAGAAGGCCTTGCCGCCATCTGCACACCATAAATAAACACCGCGTGCCTGTGCACGACTGACAATATCATGGAGCCACAAGATCACAGAAGGACAGAGGTAATTAGGGAAATTATAAACCTGTCTGGTGTCTTCCATCTGACTGTGCAGTCTGTGTGTACACGTGCGTCTGCCGTCAGTTTCAGTTCGCAGGGTTTACTCCACAGACCATGTTCAAACTCAGGTTCCCCACGCATTTTAAAAGAAGTGCCCAAGTGATTAAGGTCAAAGTGCATCTGATTTCTGGGGAGGACTCGCCTGCTCTGGTGTCACACGTAGTTCCGGGAAGAGCTCTGCGTGGCTCATTGGCCGCAGGTTCCGTCTTCTCCCTTTCCTCTACCTTCACGGCACCCCCCTGACTCCTGAGCTGAAGCTTGCTTCACCTCACTTTCATTTCAGAGACGTACGCAGAGGACAGAGCCACTCCTTGGAGGTCGACAGATGCACGGAAATCGTGCTCCCAAACCTCATCAAGTCATTCGGCACTCCCTGCAAGCCTCTGAGCTGAGCGTGCTGGCTCAATGCTGAGTACAAGAAGAAAAACAAAACACCACCTGATGGGAGAGGCTGCCTGAGCCGGGATGGGTGATCAGGGAAGTGGTGGTCAGTGGAGACCAAGGTGACAAGAAAGACCCAGGCAGTCCAAGGTCTTCTCTAGGAAGACTCCCTCTCCTCACCCAGGCAGAGAAACAGACAAGGGACCAAACTGATAGCTGCCTTCAGGCGTGGGTGGTTCCAGCAGCCCGAATGATGTCATCAGTGGTGCCCTCTCACTCCGTCTCCTGGTCATCATGGCTGAATAAGGAGGAAGGACAGGAAATGAGATTGGAGAAGGGGGCAGAGACTAAGTCACTGGGACCTTACAGGTAGGATGACCATACATCCCGGTTTATTCTCATTTTTCCAGGGTAATTGTTAATAACAGCCGCCCTCACCCCAGCTCTTCTGTTTGGGATTCCCAGTAACTCAGAGCCTCCAAACAGACACCCAGCAACCTAGTCACAGAGCTTCAAAGCCTGGATAGTTCCATCAACAGTCCCAAGAGTGGGTTCCATTGGACTGTAAGTCTGTTACTGAATTAACTACTGTATCCCAGCAGATGGAACTTATTCAATAAATTACGGAGCCCCCTATGTGGAGGGCAGAGCAAGAAGTCCCAGTGGGAAGCTATTGATGGGTTTGGAGCAGGAGACTGCAGAGATCTGAGTCTCTTCGTTCGTTCACCAAATATTGACTGAGTGCCTGGGGTTCCTGGGCACTGGGACACAGTGATGAATCACATATGGCAAAACATCTGCCTTCATGGAGCTTCCCTCTCGGTGCCAGAAGTGCTGACGTCTAATAAAACCAGCAAGCTGCCCACTGTTCTGCACCTCTGGGCCCATCGTGGTGTCCACTGGACAGACGGAAAGACGAAGAACAGCTTCTGTGTCTTTTCCTATATGCAGTCATCTGCAAAACTGTAAGCAGCTCCCCCTGAAGTCTCCCCTCAAATTCACCCCCTAGGGGAGGTCTCTGCTGGGGTCCATGAGCTGTATGGGTTGTCCCTGACTCCCACTCTTCACTGGCTTATCTGGGTGTCTGTGAGTACAGAGCCCAGCTGTGTGCTGGCTCTCGGCTCTAGGTAACTGCCTTACAAATGCCTGTAGAGTCACAGGTTGAAAAACTCCAGATATGTGGGTCTTCAGGCACAGCTGGATCCAGAAGCCGGGGGAAGTCATCAAGAGTCCTCTCTCCATCTCCTGTCTTGCCATCCTCTGCAATGGCCTTGGTGATGCAGTAATTAACAGCTCTTACTGCTCCCCCAAAATTTGGCAGTTGGAATCCACCGGACACTTCTTGGAACGCCTATGGTGCAGTTCTGTTCTGTCCTGCAGGGTCACTGTGAGTAGGAATTGACTTGACAGCAACAGATTTGGTTTTCTGATGTGTTCTGGCTCCGGCTTCCTGTTGGGGATTCCCAGTAACTCAAGGCCTCCAGACAGACACCCAGCAATCCAGCCACAGAGCTTCAATGCCTGGATAGTTCCATCAAAAGTCCCAGGAGTGGGTTCCATTGGACCACATGACCATCACTGAATTAACCACTGTATTCCAAGAGATGGAAGGCACTGATTGGCCAATCCCGAGTCTCATGCCTCTTCCTCACTCTCCCAGGTTAGAGGGTCAGCCCCACCACACCGCGTGGAAGATTCCTCCAGGAAAACCCAAGAGCTGTGGCTGCGAGCAGAAGGTCGATGTCGAGACGGGCAGAACCACCGGTATCTGTTGCACCTGCCCATTGTCCCAGAGAGAAACGGAGGCCATGGAGAGTACAACGCTCAGGACACTATTTTACTGCTGCTTTACAAGGAAAAGCAAGCCCCTGACCGTGGTGGAGGACAGAGGTGGGTTTCTGGGACTCAGCTAAGGTGATTTTGGACCCAGCTTAGTTCCTGCCTCAGGCTGCCAGGAATGTCTCTCCACAGATTATCTGGACCCGTGTCTCAGGCTGTACTTGGAGTCTGCAGATGCAGCTTCAGCGGAGACCCAAGGCTGTGAGCAGTAGCCACAAAGAGGCTGATGGATATGAGAGACTTCTGAGGGCCCCGGGCATGCTCGCCCTCTTAGAGCAAATGACAGATTGGCTCTTAGGCCCCTGGATCCTCTTCCTCTGAACACCTGAAATTTCTCACCTTTAGCCCTTCTGAAGTCTCAGTCCTGGTCAGGGGGATTCTGCCTCCAGTACCCTGGGACCAGAGCTAGGGAAACAGGCAGTTTGTAGGAAGGGGATCTGGCTACATGGGAGATCAAAGGTGAGAAGGAGAGGACCCCTGCCCTTCTGGGCCTGGGGACAGTAGGGGTTGCCAAAGGAAGAGCTTGTGTTTTATGCCCCCTCAAATCTTCCAGGCACTCCTTGGGAACTCAATGGGGCAGTTCTACTCTGTCCCTTGGGTGGCTGTCAGCCAGAATCAACCTGACAATGGTGCATTTGGTTTGGGGTTTTCTTAGTACTCTCCTTTACTGAGCTGCCTGGTGAGCAAATGCCACTCCCCATCTGCTGAGGTGCAGCAGTCTCTCTGAGGCCCACTGGACTCTCAGACGGTAAGTGGTAAGGCCATGCCTTGAGCCCAGTTCTCCACCTCCAACACCAAGTTCCACCATGATGCCACCAACCCTCCTGGCCTCACTCTGGCCTCAGAGAGCTGGAGGTAGGCCAGAGAAGAGAGGGCGAGGGGAGAGGCCCAGGGGAGCTGGGAAACAAGGCTTTCCAAAGCAGCTACAGAACTCAGCTGTCCCGGGAGAAAAAAAGTCCCCAGCTCAGAAGGGAAAGACTCGATGGCCCAGCCCAACAGAGAAGGGAGTCTGCCTGGGACCAGGAGGAGGGTTTCCTTTCAGTGTCTTCACGCCACAAGATGTAAAATAATCCCCTCGGCTCAGAAAAACACATTTTATGGCCATCTGACTCATTTCCCACAAAGCTAGGTCCCCCCCTCTTCTTCCTAAGTTTAGAGCTTTTGTTTTGAAAAATATAAAAAATATGTTGAAAATTTCAAGATGACTTTTAGACATAAATCACTCCTCGCCTCACCCGCGTCCCAGGCCCCCCTCACCTAATTTCTCAAACACTGGCTGCCAGAGACTTAGGAGGACCCATTCCAAGTGGGTGTGGGACAGCCCGGAACTCTGTGGGCCACACCACCCCCAGGGCAGAAGCAGATGCCCACTGGGCATCAGGATGCGCTGGAGGAGCCCCGGGGAGAGGTCAGGCGGCCCACTGGGTGCTGGACCCTCACTGGACCTCCTGGCATCCATGGTAATGCTGGTCCTGGTTAGGGCCTGGGCCTCACTGCCCAGCTTTCTGGGCACAGACAATGTCTGCCTGTTTGTTCTCCAGCTGCCACTCTGGCTCAGGGAGTTCTGTAAGGTGGCCTCGAGGCTCACATGCCCTCTGTGCTCCACTCTCCAACAGCTGAGAATCTCTCCAAACCTTGCCACCCTCGGGCCCCCACAAGGGGAGCACGGGGTCCTTCGGTCCCCTAAACACATCCCAGTGTCCAGTGATTGCCCCCTACACACACACCCTGAGAAGTGGCTGCCTGGTTCCCTCTGGCACTTTCACTCCTTTAATTTCTCTGACCATCCTGTGCTGTGGGGGTCAGCATTCTGTTTCTCAGGCAGGAAACGGAGCACCCAGACAGCATGTGACACGTGTCTGCTGAGGGAAGCCTGAGCTCAGACAAGCAGGCAACCTCATGATGCCTGTGACGCCCAGATATCCCAGGGGAGAACCTAGGTCAGGAGGCCAGGGTTTGGACAGACAACTGAGGTGGAAGGGCCAAGCTCGGGGTGCCCCTGGTTCCCGGTGCAGGGGACCACCCCAGCTGCTCCCACGGAGCTCAGAGCCAGCCCCCCGGCTTCTCACACTTCCTGAGGGCTTCCCTGTGACCAGTCAAGGTATGGAGGCCACCACCCACTGCCAGCCCCCACTGAACCAGGAGGCCCTACCAGGAAGGAGGTAGCCATATCTGGGCCAGGAGCCTCAGGCTATGGGCCCAGACTCCTGGAATCCAGGGTGACGCTATGCCCCCTTCCCTAGCTGCAGCAAGGTCCGTGGGAGCCGAGAGCAGAGCACGTCCGGCTACTGTTCCCTCCTCTGATCCATCCTCCAAGTCACCTGGAGCTGGCCCTGTGAGACCGCTGGGTCACCAACCAGCCAAGGAACTGGGTTCCTGGTGCCTGCCACATGCTGGCAGTTGCCCAGGCTGTGGAAGCAGAAGCACAGCATCAATCTAAGCAGGACCCTGTCTTCAAGGAGCCTCTGTCAGGACAGGGGCACAGACAATGTCCCAGAGAGCTCCCAGCACAGCCCCTTGGAAGCTTCAGGCCATGAGTCTATCTTGCTTCTCCTCTGCCCCAGCCAAGCTCTAGAGCCAAACCCTGGTTCTCCAGAGCTCCCGAGTGCCACCTGGAAACAGCTGGCTAGCTGTGAGAAGAAGCCAAAGGGATAAGATTGCCTTAGAGTCAAGGACTCTTCTGGGAAGCTCTGGGGTCAGCGTGGGTGGGAGTCCCTCACGCCGGCTGGGCTGCAGGCTTTTGGGGAAGGGCTACAGGCCACCTGGACTTCCTGAATCACAAGAAGATGACTCAGCTAAACTGAGGAAGATTTCCGTTTCGGTAGAATGTTTTTTCTGCTATGGTAAGAGCTTTCCACCCACAGACTCCAGAGGAGTGGGTACCCCAGAGAGGAGCCCGGGGAGTTTCGATTTGAATCGTCCTAGCTGATTCTTAATCATTATTTTCAAAAGGCAGCTCTCAGTTTTCCAGCAGGTGTCTGGGTCCCGGGGAGCCAAGCCAGGTGTGAGCATCTGTGTGTAAGTGCACATCTGTGACTTAAGGACGCTAGGCCCAACGGCAGGCTTGCCCAGGTCTGCAGAAATGGTCTGGAATCTCCCTTCCAGCCCCGCAGGGCTGACAGTTCCCAACTTAGAGCTCAAGGCAGTGCAAGAAGCCAGCTGAGCACTCATCCAAATTACCGCATTCCAGTCCTCAGGACCCTCGAACGTGGGCCCTCTCCTCAGCCTTCAGCTGAGACTCAGAGCCCCAGGCAGCCAGTCGGCCAGAACACAGACCCAGGAGAACCGACACCATCATCAGACCTCTGGACTGCCGCACGCCTGCCCAGTCTCCCGTTCCGGGGGCCCTGGCAACTGCCAGCATCATTTGCCATAGGGACAACCAGCCTCAGCTGAGGGCTTCTCTGTGGAAGCCCCTTTAGGCAGGCTCAATCACCAACCCATCAGTCATTAGCTGCTGGCCTCGCACTGGACTCTGGAGGTGAAGTCGGGGCATCTCCAGGGCAGTCCTGGCTCCCACCGTCCAGCCCAGCCCCAAGCCCAGAGGCAGGTTGTATGGCAGACGGGACTGGAGGCTTCCAAGAGTGGGAAGCCTTGCTCACTCCCTGAGAGCACAGGGAGGGCAACTTAGGACTCAGATACTTGGTAAAGAAGAAGGTTGTGTGCTCTGGCCACCTCCCTCTTCTGGTCCAACCCAGACAAGCTCGCTAGAGGTGGACACCAGCCTGTTGTGGCCTGGATGATGGCAGTGTGGGCAATGAAGGCCTTGGGAGTTGGGCTCTGGGACAGGAAATGTCTAGGAGGAAAGGTATCCCCTGATGGAGGCCCTATGTCTCTGTCTGCTCCCAACCTGGGCAAGGTCCACGCCAGCGAAGATGGCCCCTGTCCCTCCTCTCCCACCTAGGGCATGCTCTCCTTGTGTCTGTACCCTGCTGGGGTGGGGGATGGCAAGAGGTAGGTGTTTCTCCCATTTCACTGTGGACTGCAGCACTGAGGCCCAAGTGACTGGACCTCCATGTCTTGGGCCATCCGAGTCCTGTTCACTGTCAGGTATTGTTCCAGGTGGAGGCAGGCTGGAATCTGGAGCTGCCCAGTGGGGAAGGCCTTGCCCGGCCCTCCAGGGACTTCATGGGACATAGGTGGTCAGGAAGGGAGTTTGTCTTCAGAGGCTACACTCAGTGGAACTGGGTGAGGGTTCCAATCGGAGCCAGGACCAGTGTCTTGGCCTTGTGGCCTCCCCAAGAACTCTGGCCAGCCTCCTAGGGGAGGGGCAGGGGCTGCAGAGGCCAGAGGGAGGAGGTGAGGCCCACAGCCCCTGGGGTGCTGGCAGCTCCAGGGCAAAGAGCAGGTTGGCTGTGGCCAGATGGGGGAGCAGGGCAGGAGACAGTGTGGAGACAGGGGCTAGGTCTTGTACCCTGAGTTCTGGGCTCTGCGCCTTTCCTAGGCTTCGCCCCCCAGGAGACAGAAAGTGGGGCCAATACAGAGAGGCAGGAAATGAGACTCAGAAATGGGGGCAGGGCACAGGGCAGGAGACATAGGCCAAGCCAGGAAAGGCAGAGGAGCCCAGGAAGACAGCCTCATAGGAATGGCTAGGGGAGCACGGAGGAACTCAGAGGGACCATAGTGGCCTCAAGATACAAGTCCATGCAGCTGCTCTCACCACTGACAGGGCTGGAAAGAAGGGGCTGCTGGCCGAGAGCTCTCCCCGGGCAGAACCCCACGAGGCAGGCAGGGCTTGGGCTGAGGTGTGGAGGTGGGGGATCCCCAAGAGGGCCCAGGGCTGTCTCTGCGCACTGCCCCTGCTCCCTGCCCGCACATTGTGCCCCCCTTCTCCAGCCCGGGGGCCTCCATGAGATGGCTATGTCTGTGGGCTTGCTGTCTGCACGACGTGTCTAATTCGTGTGTGTCTGTGTCTGTGTGTGCATGGTGTGTGTGGTGTGTCGCAGTTCATCTACACTTAGGTCTCCCAATTCTCCAGAGTCTTCGAGGCAGCCTGAGCTGCAGAACACAGCTCCTACCAAGACCAGCTCCTGATGCCCACCTTGTTTGGGGACCTGGGTTGTCCTGAGCGGGCTGACCGTGACCTCTGCAGAGGCCCCACTTCACCCATGCCACTCCGCGGTGGAGCAGAGAGGTGGTGTCCCCTTCTCTTGGGCTATCCCCATCCGGCTGGTGCTCAGGCTTCCAGTAACCACATGGCTCCAGGAGGAGAAGAAGGAAGGGGGGCCTGACTGACCACAGGCGTCTGACCAGCTCGCTGACCACGCCAGCGCCAGGCCCCTCTGTGTCTGTGTGTGCGTGTGTGTGTGTGTGCACACGCACGCACGTGGTTGCAAGCACACACATTCCCATCTGTGTTCAGTTACTAAGCTCCGTCTGACAGCCTCAGCTACCATCCGCCTGTTGTCTTCTTGTCTAGAGCCCCCAGTGACTCCCAACACCCAGGGTACCCACCCGAGAGCTCTCTGTCGGTCACTGCCTGGCCTGGCCCCTCCCCTCCTGTCACAGATTCCTCCCTCTGCCCCGGCCCTGCAGCCAGGCTGTCTGCCTCTCCGGCTCTGCTCATCCACACAGAGCAGTGCGTGTGCCTGCAGCTAGTGTACGTTTGCAGCTCTTCCGTACATGGGGTGTGCTGAGTGAGCTGTGAAGGTGTGGGAATCAGAGAGGGAATGCAGCTCTCAGGAGTCACCAGCTGGGTAAGGCAGAGTCCAGGGTCTCCATCTCCAGCTGTACTCTGCTTTGTACTTCTTGGCCTCCAGGCTGGCTACCAGCGTGACAACCAGTAGACTCACCTAGAGACTGCCAGAAATTCAAGCCCAATGCAGAAGAGGGTATGCAACCAGAGATATCATTGCTAAAGTCAGATGGGTCTCGACTAAAAGCAGAGAATACCAGAAAACTATTTACCTGTTTTTCATTGACTATGCAAAGGCATTCCACTGGGTGGATCTTGACAAAATATGACTAACATTGTGGATAACGGGAATTTCAGAACACTTAGTTGTGCTTTTAAGGAATCTGTACATGGATCGTGCAAACAGAACAAGGGGACACCGCATGGTTTAAAGTCAGGAAAGCTGTGTGTCAAGGAGGTACCCTTTCACCGTACCTTTTCAATGTGTATGCCAAGCAAATAATCTGAGACACTGGATTATATGAAGAAGAACGAGGCATCAGGATTGGAGGAAGACTCATTGACAGCCTGCATTACACAGACAGCACCCCCTTGCTTGCTGTAAGTGAAGAAGATTTGAGACACTTACTGATGAAGATCAAAGATCACAGCCTTCAGTATGGATTGCACCTCATTGTTAAGAAGACAAAAATCCTCACAACTGGACTAGTAAACAACATGATAAATGGAGAAAGGATTGAGGTTGTCAAGGACTTCGTCTTTCTTGGTCCCACAATCAACTCCCACAGAAACAGCAGTCAAGAAATCAAAAGATACATTGCTTTTAGGAAAATCTGCTGCAAAGAACCTCTTTAAAGTATTGAAAAGTAAAGATGTTACCTTGAAGACTAAAGTGTGCCTGACCCAAGCCATGGTATTTTCAATGCATAATATCCAGGCAAAGTCTGGACAACGAATAAGAGACAGAAGAACTGACGCCTTTGAACTGTGGTATTGGAGAAGCATAGTGAGTGTACTGTGGACTGCCAAAAGAACAAATGGATCAGTTCTGGAAGAAGTACAACCAGAGTGGTCCTTGGAAGCTAAAATAGCGAGACCGTGTCTAACACACTTTGGACATGCTGTCAGGAAGGATCAATCCCTGGACAGGGCCGTCGTGCTTGGTAGAGTGGAGGGTCAGCAGTAAAGAAGAAGACCTTTGATGAGATGGGTTGACACAGTGGCTGCAACGATGGGCTTAAGCATGAGAATGACTGCGGATGTGGCGCAGGACCGGGCAGTGTTTCATTCTGTTGTGCACAGTGTCACTGTGAGTGGGGACAGACTCGACAGCACCTAACAACATAGAAAAGGAAATGCTTTCTGTTCAGAGTGTCTTGTGAAAGTCCCAGGGCTGCCACTCATTGGCCAGACAAGAGGGTACATGGCCCACTTCTGAGGCCTGGGGCTGAAGCAGCCCCCTGAACCTTGTGGCCTGAAAGAAGAAGGTGGTTGCTTCCCCAGTGGCATGCGAGGGGCTGCCCTAGGAGCAGACAGTGGGTGCTGTGCAGTCAGGAGCCCCCCCAGGTGAAGCTACAGGAGATATTGCATGGGGAAGGGCAGGGGTCTGCAGGATGCTGTCTTTGAACTTGTTCCAAACTAGAATGAGGTCTGGGATCCTGGACCTTGGATTCATGTCCCATCTCTTATTGTGCAGATAGGGAAACTGAGGCCCAGAGACCTAGGGCACTGGCCCAGGTTCATACTCTCAGTTTAGTCAGAGAGAGAGCTAAAACACAGGCCTTTGGCAATGACCCTGACTTTGAGCTGTGCACTGGAATCACCTGCCTGCTGCCCTAGAGAGTCTGACTAGTCAGCCTGGCATGGAGTCAGTCCTGCTTCCTTCTCAGCCGAGGAGGTCCAGCACGGACAGCTTTGGGCTGGGCCTCAGTTCCACACTCAGTAAGCATCAGCAGGGCTGACGTAGTGGCCTGGATACTCCCCCATCAGCAAAACACGGTCCTGGGAGAAAGAGAGAGGTAGGGTCTTAGTTTTCTATCTAGTGCTGCTATAACAGAAACGCCACAAATGAATGGCTTTCACAAAGAGAATTTTATTTTCTTACCGAAAAAGTAGGCTAAAAGTCCAAATTCAGGGTGTCAGCACCAGGTGAAGGCTTTCACTGTTGGCTCAGGAGGACAGTCCTGTTCTCACATTTTCCCTGGATTGGGAGCTTCTCAGGCACAGGGACCGGGAATCCAAAGGATGAGCTCTTCTCCCAGTGCTTTTTTCTTGGTGACATAAGGTCCGCTGTCTCTCTGCTCACTTCCTTCTTTTATGTCCCAAGACAGCACCTCAAAACATACCCCAAGCCTGCAGGAGTCCTGTCTCTCTAGCACAACGGCTGCCAGTCCTGCTCATTAACATCACTGAAAAAGCCAAACCCACTGCCCTTCAGTTGATTCCTACTCATAGCGCCACTACAGGACAGGGCAGAACTGCCCGCAGAGTTTCCAAGGAGCGCCTGATGGATTCGAGCTGCTGACCCTTCTGTAGCCCTTGACCACTAGGCCACAAGTGTTCCCGTTAACATCACAGAAGCAGGATTCGCAACATGTGGGAAAGATCACACGATACCGGGAAATCTTGACCCAGCCAAGTTGATACACATTTTTTTGGCGGGAACACAATTTACTCCACGGCGGGTGGGGAGAAGGTTGTCCGGAGAACAGGGGCTGGGACCAGGGTCCGGGAGCACGCACCAGCAGACTACTCCCCACAGCTTCAACTCGGTAGCTGAGAAGGGGGAGGAAGGCCTGGATCACAAGGGGGCAGAGGTCAAGGGGCAAAGAGGCCCCGAGGGCTCCAGCAGGCAGTGGACCCTCAGCCAGAAAGGCCTGTTTGCTCAGAGGCCGCAGAGGTCAAGGCCCAGGCTGGGGGTTAATGATTAACTGGTCCCTGGCTCATGGCTGCCGGAGACCAGGGCCCAGGAACCATCCCCCTCAGCTACCCTGCAAAAGGGGATCCCTGGCATGCTCCCTGCACTCTCAACTTCAGAAGGTGTCGGCTCTCTGAAACCCCCAGTGACTCTGACCCCCTCCCCAATCTGGGACAGGGCTCTGCCCAGGTCCTGGGGTCAACAAGGCAGGCAAAAGTTAGCACGGAGGCACTTGGAGGCGCTTGGAGGGAGTTGTGTGTGTTTCCCACAGCTCATCTTCTTGGGGTCAACCCTACAAGCTGGGGACAGGACAGAGGTGGCAGTGGGGACAGTGGGTATGAGAACTCAAGAGTGATGCCTGTTTTATGGCAGGGGCTGGGCGTGGTGGCAGGAGTCACAGCTATGGGGGTAAGGGGGGTTATCCGTGTGAGGCAAGGAGCAGTGGGCCCAAGCTTTCGGCAGTCTGACTGGGTTGGAGCTTCCCCAGGCACTCTGCTCAGGGACAGCTGATCTCTGTGTCACCCAGCCTTGTCCCCCAACCCATACCTCCCAGAACGTGCCTGGGAGGCGGGGAGGAGAGGAGGCCTGCTGAAAGAGAGGCTGCAGGTGGATCAGCAGCTTTGGGGCTACAAATCCCCACTTTGTCCTACAGATTAGGCCTCCCGCCCACTCCACTCAGAGAAGGGGCCTTTGGTGGGGGCTGGGAGAAGGACAAGTGGGAAGACAAGGCAGGCTGCCCACCTTCTCAGGGTTCAGCCCCCAGCCTGACCCAAGACCAGGGCCTGGCCAGGTTCCACACCTGTAAGGCAAGTGGCTACCTTCCAAGGCGCCAACTAAGCCAGCCTCTCAGCCGGTGACAGTGCCACTTTCCTAAGGGATCTGGTTAGCGCACAGCTGCTGAGCCAGCAGGCCTGACAGCTGGGGACTCTGCATTCCTAGCTCCCTTAAGGCCAGTGCTCCTGGACCTCCACCCCTGCACCCCGAGACAGGCAGCACTTATGCATGGTCCCCCCACCGAGCACAGCTCTCTTTGGACTTTCCACCCAGCTTTAGATTAACAGACCGTCAGCCTCAAATATTTTCATTTTTATCTGTTGAGGCTTCAGGGCTAGAGCCGGTGGAAGAGTAAAGCCATCGTGGGGGGATCCTGGTCTAGCACAGTGGAGGGTCTTGGGCTGCCTGTCCCCGAGGCATTCCTGGTACCATGGCAGGGAGGGCCTGCCCCACCTCCAGAGCAGCAGAGGAGGTCCCAGCCGAGATCCCAAGTCTGTGCAACTTGAGTCGAGGGCTATAGGAGGAGGGCTTAGGCCACGTGCTAAGGGTGCCTCAGGAGAGTCCCGGAGGACTGCGGGTGCCTCACAGCCTTGGGCCCCAAGGAGTACCACGCAGTCCAGACCCTTCAGTGTCCACTTCAGGCACAATTGTTCCTTTTTCAACATACCGCTTCTGTCCCAACCAGGAAATCCTGAACCAAGGCTGCCGGTCCCTCCTTGAGTCAACACTTGGTGAGGAGGAGGGCGGGGGAGCAGGAAAACAGGTCACAGGACACAGCTCAAGTCATACCAGCCCCAGGAGTCCAGGCAAGAAAGGCCGTGTCCTCACGAGCACACGAGCACACAGATACACACATGTGCACACACTCAGACATGGGCAAAAACTCAGTGACACGTGCACATGCAGAGATACAAACATGTGCACACACTTGGATACACAGGCACAAACTTAGTCACGTGTGTACACATGGCAATCTGCATGTATGTGTACACACTCAGACATGCATGCATAACTCAGTCACACATGTACACATGAACATACACATACTCATAGTCACACACATACACTTAGACACACACGCACACACACCCATGATGGTACACTCACGCTCACATATGTACAGGCATATAGTCACACAGATGTGTGTGCGCACAGAGACACACACAGGCCATCTTGCCCTGAGCAGCCCCCACGTGGGACTGGCCTTCATCCCCCCCTACACAGACTCCCCCACAGGCACCTTGCTCTATTCGTCCTCCAGTGGGAGCCCTGCCCTGAGGACACCAGCCAGCAGTGCCTAGGAGCCCACCCTCTGGCACCCCCAGGGAACCTGAGACCAGCACTGAGCACTGGGACCTCCACCAGGCTCTGTCTTTAGGGCTGAGAGCTGCTTGCATGACACAAGCCATTGAGAGTGTGGGCAGTGCTGTGTGAGAGCCTTCAGAGCCCTGCTGTGGGAGGAGCACCTATCTCAGGGCTGGCCCCAGACCAGACGCGGACACTCATTTCCTGCTGGCCTGCCTCACTAGATGGTTCCCTGCTGCAGTGGCTATGTCCAGTGTCCAGGAGACACAGAGCATTTGGATGAGTGGACAGTGGCCTGGCGGAGGACTGGAACTCTCTATCCCCCACTCTGGCCTTAGGGCTGAAGGAGGTCCCTGTCCCCTTTTCTCCGTCTTCCCTGCCTCCACCAACTCCTGCACTCGCTGAGAGTGTGGCCCAAGAGAGGCAGCCTGCCGCGGGCAGATGGGCGGCTCAGGGACATGCCCACACATGGTGTGCCCGCAGCCACACGCTGAGCCAACGCCAGAACCAGGCCAAGAGCAGCAGTCTCAGGGCCTGCCCACCGCCCACGTCCTGCCCATCCTTTCACGCCTGCTCCAGCGGGATATGAGGCCCGACCCCCAACTCCTGGCAGGACATCCGGCTTCTGGCACAGACAGGCATCTCACCCACCTGTCAACAGCAGGGGCAGTGGCCAAGGAGCTCTGCCAACTTCCATCAGATCACAAGCCCCTGCCCTGACTTGGCCCCTCGAAGGCAAGATCTGCGGGACCCCACCCCGCTTCCCACTCTTGTGCTCACTGGGCCTACAACTCTTCCTCCAGCCCCTCCCTCGCTCCCCAAGGCAGCCCACGGCCCAGCACTTCTGGCCTTGCTCACTGACTCATCTGTCTTCCGGGCTAGAGGGTCAGCTCCTTGAGGGTGAGGACTGTGTGTGTCTTACCTGTGGCCTGGAAGGGTCGTTGGTGTCCCACCAGTGTTTGCTGAGCAAATGAGGACAGAGAAGGTGCAAGGCTCAACCAAAAGGTGTGACTGTAAAGCAGGAATGGTCACATGCCAGGTGTAGGACGGTGGAGGGCGAGTGGGTAGTAGAGCCTGTTGAGGCCTTCTGGCTCTCATGGTCCAGGCAGGCCCAGCTGAGTGGGCCAGGGCTAGGGTGAAGTCTTAGACCCTTCAGTCTGGCTGGGGTTAGACTCTTCCTAGCTGCTCCTAGCCCTGTGCTCCAAGCAGCCCTTCATCATAGCTAGTCACCTACGATGGTGCGCAGGCCCTTGGACCCTTGAACTTCGCTTGGGATCTTCTCCTGCCCGAATGCCTTCCTGACCCCTAGAGCCTGGCCAGAGCCCCTCCCAGTCCCAAAGCCCCCTCTTCACCACCCCAAGCTCCTTTGCAGCTTGTGCTGGGTGTATGCCAGTCTGTGCCCATTGGACCATCAGTACTGGGCCGTCATGAGAGCAACTAGGCTTCTCTTGGGTTTCCTTCTTCTCACCTGGGGCAGTTTGAGGGTGCATGAGAGGCCTGACCAGAGGTCAGAAAAAGGAGATTGGGTTAGATGACAAAGGCTCAGCCCGGTCTAAAGAAGTCCAGAGACAGAACAGGGGCAACTCTGAAGCCAGGAGGAAAGGGTTTGGTTAGTCAGTGAGCTGGTTAGATGGTAGATCAGTGAGCTTACTTGCTTGCTTTCTCTGCTTTTTGAGTAAGTGCTGTGCTGAGAGGAGCATAGACCTCTGCTTCCTCCTATTCTGCTGGGCACCCTGGGCGATCGCTGACCAGGCTGATCTCCCAACGGAGCAGGAGAAGACACCCCTGATTCTCACTCCACACCAGGGCTGAGCCAACTAGAGCCACAGCCCAAGTCTCACCCACCAGCTGTTTGTGTGCGGCCCACGGGCTGAGGGGTCCCCTGCAGTGCAGACGGTTGGGGGTACGCTCCTAATGGAAGGGCTGGGGGTCTGAGGCATCTGGGAAGACAGCTCTGTTCTGCTCTGACACGCACGGGGTTACCACAAGCTGGAACTGACCCCCAGAAGTGGCAACCCGGGGGTGAGTGGCTGGAGAGCTAAGAAAGATTTTTACATTTTTAAATGGTTGGGAGGAAAAACATCACAAGAAGACTACTCGGTGACGTGTGGAAAGTCAGTGTCTACAGATAAAGTTTTATTGTAACGTAGCCATAACCATTTGTTTAGGGGCTTCCTGTGCCTGCTTTCACACTGCAGTGACAAGGTTAAGGAGCTGCTACAGAGACTGTATGCCCTGAAAAATCAAAAAAGATTCACTGGGTGGTCCTTTACAAACAAGGTTTACCATCCTCCGTGCTAAAGCCAGCCAACACGGCCAAGGGCAAGTCATCGCTGCTCCCAGCACTCGGTGTTTCCGTTTGTCAACTGGAGTGAGCAGCATTTCCTTGGAGCCTGGCAGTGAGAATTCCCGGATTCACTGTCAGGCACTGGGTGCTGTGGCTGTCCTCCCCCTGCACTCTCTTCACTCCTCCCTGCATTATTTCCTGTGGTGTTGTGCACTGACTCAGTAACCTCACCTACGACAGAAAAAAATGCCCAGTCCCGAGCCGTCTTCACAACGGTGGATGTGCTTGAGGACATGGGGGTGGCCACCACCTATGCTGAGACACTCAAAGTATGTTATTTCATTTATTCCTCCAAGAAGTAGAGACATCTGTACCAGGCATAGGATTGGCCTGACATCTAAGCACTGCCCTCAGGGCACACACACCAGGAGCAGAGATGTCACGAAGCTGGAGGGGCACAGGGGACAGAGCCAGAGGGAAATAGAAGTTTGCCAGGGGCAGAAGGCAAGCAGAAGCCTATTAAGTTGGGGAGTAGCTTCAGAAAGTTCTGGAAGCTCATGAAAGAGTGCAGGCTTAGACCTGGCGGGGGTAGTATGGAGACAGGTAATCGGTACCTTTGGGCAATCAAAGGTCCCCCCAATCACATTGACCCCATCTGGGTTCAGATCTAGGTTGGCAGCGGTGCCCACCAAGGGAAAACATCTTGGAGGACCCGTCAGGAGAGAGAGAGCATTGAGGACAGGAGGCGGGCACCCTGAGGATCCCAGTCCTGGGGCCCCATTGACAACCAGCGCTGTCACTTGAGTGGAAGGAACCAAGTGGTGGGCGGGAAGCTGGGGGCTCAGCTCAGCAAGCTGAAGGGTGGCTGGGGCTGGGGCCGTCTGGTCCTGCCCCCTGGCCCCAGGCGGCCGCTGGAGTCCAGGGCCGGGGCAGGCTGCTACAGGCGGTAAGCTGGCAACAAAAGGTCTATTCTTTGGGATTTAAAAAAGATTCTTAAAACCTGTCCAACTTTCCTTCATTAGATGCTCCAGGATGTTCCCCTTTGGGAGACTGCTCGAGATACCCGGCTGATAAGGACCCAGTGGGGTGGGACTTGATGACGGCCCCAGAGACCTTGGCAGGAATGATCGACCAAGTGTTTGTCTGGCCACCTGCCCTCAGTGTGATGGGAGCACAGCCAGGGCCAGGTGGTGGGGCTGGGTGGCCCTAGGCCTTGAGGGCTCCCCAAGCTACCTCCTGGGGAAGGGCCCCCTCAGTCCTCCAGAGAAAGGCAGCCAGCTCCCGAGCGTCCCCGGCAGTGTGGCCACCAGGGTTGGATACCAGCTCTACAGCCTCAGTGTGCTCAGCTGTAAATGACAATTGGGCATTAAAGGAGACAGTCCCCCATCTGGCTTGTCATTCAGGCTGGGTCAGCTTAGTCAATGCTAGACAGCTATATGAAGGGTGACAGGACGTTCTCAGTTGATGTCCTGACCTCAAATCCCGGTCCCAGCCCCTGGGAGGAAGTGCCTGGAACCTCGGCTCCATACTGGGCTGGCCAGGTGATCAGAGAGACGGGTGAGGGGTTTAGCCTCCCAGCAGCCGGCCCCTACTCACCCTACGTCCCATCTTGAGGTCCATGATGCCCACATGGTGCTGGCCTGGCTGGAGCTGTCCCCCTGTGGTGCTGTGTCACCACAGAGGTGACAGCTTGACAGCAGCCCTGTGGACACTGTCTGCACACACTGTCACATGGCCCACCTCATGGCTGCTCCCTCTGCACTGCACTCTGTGCACAACTGTGACCCACACCTGAGGCGCCCCTAGAAGGGTCACCAGGGTGAAGAAAGCCCTCTTCTTGGCCTGTGTTCCCTGAGGGTAGGCCCTGGACTAGGCACAGCTCAGCTTCGCCTGCTGGAAAAAGCTCTGCTCAGGGTGACAGACAGGTTGGGTTTGGGGGTTACAGAATGGTCACTCCAGGCCCCTGCAGACATACACTCACACAGAGGACAGGCGTGCTCACACATACGTGTCCCTCCACACACGCACATTCACCTGAGCAGTCCCCAGGCCAGGCCAGGGCCTCCTGCAGGCTGCAGATCTGTTCCCTGTGGGCCCACACACAGGCTGTACATGTGTGTGTGCATGTGTGTGTGTGCATATGTGCACATGGACCCTGTGGTGTGCGTTTGCCTGCACACTGCCTGTGAGCACCTGGGCCATGGGCCAGTGTGCCTGACAAGGAACAGGGCTAGGATCCCTCTGGGTCCTCTGACTGGGCAGGGGAAGGGCTCTGTGACTGCTAAGGTCCCCCCAGCAGAACCAGCCACAGCTTTGCCTGGGCGCTACTCACACCAGAGGCCTTTGCAAGGGCTCCTGCTGAATCTTTGTGGGGAAGATCTCAGTTCACGCCTCGGCAGACCCTGCCATCTCCCAGGGGCACAGAGTCCCCTACTCCCTGCCTCTGTGGGACGGCCCTTGGGCTGGGGTGACCAGCCCCCCCACTGGGCCTCCGTGAAGACCAGGAAGCCATCTTGAACTGTGATGAGAAGAGGAAGTCCCTGCAGCCCCAAAACAGAAACAGGAAGCTGGGAGGGGTACATGGAAAGGGAACGGGAAGGAGACCCAGACCCCAGGCAGATGCCCTGTGTTGGGTGTCAGTGTTCTCCGCCGTGGGTGAGCCCAGGTGTCTCCGCCTGGCCCTCACACCTCGCCCTGTCCGTGCTCAGCTCTGCCCACTGAGGATCTCTCGGGCGCTGACTCATGTCTGCCTGGTGTCCAGGCTGATGAGAGTCTCATTGTTAGGGCTCCCACAGGTCTACTCAAATCTTTCCATCCAAGTGCTGTACCTGGACACACGTCCTTCTCTGGCCACTGAGCTGCCATGTGGGATTTTCCCCAGGGCTGATCTGACTCTCCTTGACAGCCATGTCTGTGTGACCACCTGAGCAAGCCCTTGCCAATCCTGTATTTTTGGCCATGAGTCTGGCTGAGTGTCTGATTCTGGTCTTGGCTGCTGACTGCCAGCTCCATTTCCCCAGCTGTCTGTAGGCCATGGCAGGTCCCAGTTCCTGCTCTCTCTTGGTGACTGAGCACTAGAGGACTGTCCCAGGAGCCTTCAGCAGAAACAGGAACACACAGCTGTCCCAGACACATCACTGCCTTACAGTGTGCCTGGGGGCAGGAGCATCCTCACCTGCCTTGGTCCCTCTCTAGTATGTGGGGTGACAGAAAGGGTGAATCTCTGAGAAACAGGAAGGGATTCCAACCTGTTGTGCCACTGAAGAGAGCAGTGTTGGAGTCCAGAATGGCACACCAGCCGGGAACAGGCGTGTCCCCACTCCCCAGGGGCCCGGTCGGGGAGGGAGCATGTGGAAAGCAGGAGGGCAGCCCTCGCTCCAATAAGCATGCGCTTGACACTCCTCCCGGGTGTGCAGGCCGACGACTCTGGGGGCAAGTGGGTGGGGCAGGAGCCGAGGGGCCTGAGACAGATGTCACCAATTTCAGTTCTGTCCCGGCTGGCCTGTGGCAGCTTGGGACTTCCCAGAGTGGAAGGACAGGGAAGGACAGGCCAGGGGACCAGGGCGACTCAGGGGCAGGTCTGGGCTTTGGGGCCCCCTTTCGCGTCCCAGCAGGGAAACTCTGGGGATCCAGGATGGGCTGGGTGTGCGTGGTATATGTCCCTCCACTTCCTGAACCCCCACGGCAGGCCCTTCCCGCACCCTTGCTACCCAACCCCACCCCAAGACAAGGGCAGCGAAAGAGTTCTGTGGCCTGTCCCTCAAAACAGAAGCTGTAAGGTTATGTCTGCCCCAGAGGCTTCTGGGAAAGATTCCAAGATGGCGTGAGGAGAGCCAGGTGAACAAGTCTTCTCACACAGAAGGGTGTGAAGCAGAAACCACAGGAGCCCACAAATGGCTCCATCTTCTCAGCTCTTCATGCTCTTCCCCCAAAGAAGAAAAACAGGGTGCAGGTGATGAAGACCCCCGCCTCGGCCAGGCCCACCCTCTCAGTCTGTCCAGGAAGATGGTCAGCATCACAGCCAGCAGGGAAATGGCCCCCGGTCGGGGAGCACATCTAACCGGACCGTGTTCTTGGAGATGAGTTGTGAAACTCGTTTCAAAGCCCCAAACCACAAAAACGGCCAGTTTTCCCAGCCCTGTTCTCACGTTTCTCAGCTTAGCCAAGGCGTCTTCAGTCTCTCTATCCGAGAGAAGCCAGACCAGCCTCCAGCCCCTGGGAGACCATGCCCAGAGACACGGGTGCTGCCGAAGCCCCCTGTGGTCGCCTGAAGTGCGTCTGCCCATATAGGGTCTGCAGCAGGGCGAGGCCTGTTACAAAGGGGACTGAAAATCAGGTTTGGAGGGGTCTAGATGCTGCTCAGAGGCTTTGGAGAACTGGTGACACCCCTCCAGGCCTAGAGTGTCAGTGGACGGAGGTCAGAAGCAGGGAAGTGTCCTTCTGCTGGGAAAAAGAAGGCAGCAGAGGAAGCATCTCCATCTTGCCAACACGTTCCATGCTCAGTGGGAAGGCTTTCTGGTTCTCTCATCAGGGCTGGTGGTACCAGACAAGCAGGCTGTCCCCAGACAAGATTCAACTGGGGACACCTGAGAGACCACTGGCAGCCCTATGGAGGGGCTGGCCACTTCCCAGTTGAGCTGTGGGTGATGGTGAAAGCCATCCTCAAAACACAACAGTTGACCAGTAGGGACACTGGATGAAGGGTACCTCAAAGACTCAAAGCCCTCACCCGACTAATTGGGCCTGTCTCTGCACCCCACCCTCCTTGCATCCTTGGGCAGGATGCCCTGCCCGGTAACCACCCGCGTAATGAAGCCAGGGAGGACCTCTGTGCCCAGTTCCCGGGCTCAGCCCAGGTCCTGCCCACTGCCTCCCACATTCTGCCTCACCTCTGCTCTCCACACACACGCCCTCTAAGGTCTGCCTGCACATGGCCACCCCCACAGTCCCTACCACCAAGCTGGCAAGCCTTGAGCCTGAGAAGCCCTCACTCAGACGAAGGCTGGTGGTGAAGAGCTGTTGAGAAAAATACGAGCTACAGAGAGCTGTTGCCCTTCCACGACTTTCCCTGCCCTGTCGTTTCTCTCTAGGATGCCATGTAAGAGATGATGAGTATCGGGATCCGTCCATGAACCAAGATCACTGCCAAAGCCCAGAGCCTATGGCCAGGGGAGCAGGGTAAGTGCTGGGAACAGACCTTAAAGCACAGGTCCCAGCTGGGGGCAGGGCTGGGAGTTTCCACTAGCAGATGAGATGCAATAAACCCATGCGCGGACAGAGATAGCATCACACACTTGTGTCTGAGTCTGTTGGTCTCTCTGCACATTGAGGCTGACACGCTCCTGTCTGTGAGTCTTTCCAAGTGTCCATCTGCGTGGAGAGTCTGTGCTTCATCTGTGGAAGTGTCTGTGTGTTTCTGTGTGTATGCCTGGGCATGTCCCTGTCTCTGGATATACGTTTACATATCTGTTCATTTAATCACTGAGTGTCTGACATGGGCCAGGCCCTGGGTTAGGTCCGTCCTGGACAGACTGCAGAGGATGTGGTCCTGCCCTCATCACACCACCATGGGAGGTGGACAGTGGGCAAGGGGTGTTGCCCAGAAGAGTAGTTTCCATGGCGACCAAGAGTATATGCAGTGAGCGCAGAGCACAAGCAGACCAGAGTCTCCAAGACTAGGAACTGACACGGACCACCCCTCAGGGAACCTGGGAGTCCTGGGGAGGGGCGTGCAAGCCCCGTGAAGCTGGGATGGTCAGGCCAGCTGGACAGTGAGAAACGGTAGAGGGGGCCTCGTGGCAGAGCAAGGAGAGCTGAGGGGTGGCCAGCGGCGGGGCAGGGGTGGGCCTCATAGGCCAGGAGCCGAAGCGTCAATGATGGACTGATCCCAAGAATTGTGAGAGGTTTTGACCAGGAAAGTAGCCTGCTCCGAGGAGAACGCATCACAGGGGGCGTCCGAGGAGGCCAGAGCAGCCAGCCAGCAGGGGGCGAAGCCACTGAGGTGTGGAGGTGGGTGTGGAGAGACGGTCATGGCCAGAGATCAGAGAGCCAACAGCAGACGGAGCCACCGGGCCCGGTGATGGGTGAGGTCTGTGTGGCTCAGGAGGCCCCGGGTCAGCCTGTGTGTGCACCTGTGTGTGCAAGTGTGCATACATGTGAGTGTGTGCAAGCAGGGATGCACGTGTGCCAGTATCAGGTCCACGTGTGGCTATACACACACCTGAAAGGAGCTTGGCCATGGCCCTCTGCCCCTCCCAGCCCTGCCTGGTGCCATGTCCCCTACCACCTCGCCGCGGACACGACAGTGATGGTCAGAAGGACTGGGTGTTGCAACTGCACTTCCTCTGGCACCCAAGGCCGCCAGAGATTAGCTGAGCACCAGTGTGGTGCCGGTGATAACATCCCCTCCCCCCGTTTCCTAATCTCTGATTCATTTCCAATTGATAGGGGGATGAGGACCCCAGGTCACTAAGAAGTGTGGCCGGTGGGCCAAGGCTGCAGCCAGTGGCCTGCAGGGTCCCCGGGTTACAGAAATCAGGTGAGGCCAGGGCCTCGGGGTGGACATGGAGGAAGAGACAGAGACATCAGCGAGACCTAGAGAAACAGAGAGACAGAGGGAGACGGCGAGCGAGAAAACGAAAACCTGAGAAAGAGACAGACTGACAGAGAGGGGCAGGGAGACACGGACAGGCAAACCAACAGAGAAGAGCTGGAGCCGGGGCAGGGCCAGGGGAAGGAGAGACAAGATGAAGAAGTAGAAAGACAGAGGGACTGAGAGAGACACCAAGTGACCGGCACCGCAGAGCGACAAAGAGAGAAAAAGAGAGCCAGCTTGAGGGAGAAGCAGAGAGCGGTGGCTCACGGATGCAGTGGCAGCCATGAAGAGAAAGCAGCCCCAGTAGAGATGGCAGGCTGCCCATCCCCTGGCACTGTCCGTGTGTCCCAAGGATGGTGGCTGATGGATGGGCAGTGGTGCGCTGACTTTTCCCTGCTGGCTGCAGGCCCCAGATGAGCCTAGGGAGGCACAGGCAGCTGTCTCAGCTCCCCGATACCTGATGGTGCAGGGGCTGCGACCCTCAGGAAGCACAGGCTAGGCTGGGGTGGCTCTCAGCTCGGAAAGGCTGGAGGGAATTCACTGGCATGGGCTGCATTCAGACAAAGGGATAGGAGCATCTCAGGGTGTGTTTGCATCCTAAAGGGTCTGGTGGGGCTGAAGTTCCAGGTAGAGAGCTATAAAGGAAACTTTAGAGGAAACCAAGGCTGGCTAGCCAAAGTGGGGGTGCAGCCAACCCCCGAGGCTCTGCAGGGCAGCTGGTCGGGGCTGTCTTTGGAACTCCTGGACACGAGTGAGGAGCCTGAGAAGGTGCCAACTGAGCCAGTACCCCAAGACCGGGCAGACTCCTCTCTATGCATCTCCCAGGCTGGGACAGAATCTGGGGTCTGCTCTGAGTTCACTGGAGGATGAGGGCAGAGGGCCTCCAGGAGCTATAAGCTTCAGCCATCTCCTTCACTCCTATACCCCTGTCCCCTCCTAACTATGGTCAGAGAGACAGAACACGGGCAGGGCATCATCAGGAGCTGGGCAACTTTGCCAGGCCACTGGGGTCAGGCTTCTTCTGAGAAGGATGGGGGCTTCTCAGAGCAGCCCTCCCTGGCCAGAAGCTCAGGGCCTTGCAAAGAGGCAGGGTAGAGGGCCTGGGGGAGTTGCCCCCTCTGTTCCTTGAAGCTGGGCAGGAGGAGCAGGAGTTTTTGCAGGGAAAGCAGCATCAGCAGGTACAGAAAGACATCCCCTGGGCTGAGGAGAGGCAGGGGCCAAGGAGCCAGGCCCACAGCCCTCGTGGACTTCACTCAGGATGAGCAGCGGACCCACAATCCCACTGACATTTTAGAAAGTCCTTCCTGCCCCCTGGGGCCCATAGCATGAAGGGTGACAGAAGACTGCCCAGTAACTTCTAAGCAGGCCCCATGCGCCAAGGAAGGCACACCTCACCCCCTCCAGGGGCAGGGCAGCCACCCCTCTGATTTGGCAGTACCCGCCCTGATGCCCCGACTGCCAGCACGACCACAGGAAGCGCTGCCCCAACTCAGCACTTCCCTTTTCTGAAATCTGCCCCCGGCAGCCTGGTGGCCAGGGGAGGCAGACTTCCCGCTGCCTCCACTCCAGGCTCTGCCCAGCGGTCACAAATGCCTTGTTCCTGAGTTTGCTTGGGCAGAGGTCACCTTCTTGCCCTAACCACAGATCAGTTATTTATCAGAACAGGAAAGATGTCACCAGAGATATGTCCTCACCTCTCCACCCCCAGGAGAGCCTGGCCTGCTCCAACGACCACATGTCTGCTCACCACATCACAAGGGTCTGTGTGGCCGGCACGTGTGAGGCTGTAACAAGGAGACAGCAGAGCAGAGGCCTCATGGGTAGGTAGGGCAGAGTGGGTGACACACTCTGGAACATGGGCCCAGTCAGGCTCTATGTGTAAGCTGTAAGGAGTCAGAGATGTTTCCTGAAAGAGAAAACACCGTTCTGCAAGCCCTCTGCTTCTCCTCCTGGAAGGTCACAGGAATCTGGCGACCCTTGAGTCCTATGCATGTCACCCGTCCCCCAGACCCACTCCCAGCCTGTGGTAGGTCCTAGGGCTCTTCTCTAGGGTGACAGTGGCATTTCTCAGCAATGACACTATTGACATTTTGAGCTGGGTCATTCTGAGTGGCTGGAGGCTGTTCTGGGCATCGGGGGCGGCATGTGGCAGCATCCCTGGCCTCTGTCCATAGATGCCAGTAACATCCCCCTCTAGACACATGCCAGCTGTGTCAAAAACATCTCCAGACTTTGCCAAATGTACTCTGGGGGTGAGGTTGCCCCTGTCAAGAACCACTGATCAGAATCTATCAAAAGGCCCCTGACTTTGGGGGCTAGAAAGATCTGGGTCTCAACTGCGTGCTTCACTTGTTGTTCTAGGAGATCGTGGATTAAAGAAACTATAACTGGACAGTCTGGGATTTAGGGGATTTGGAGGTTATGCCTGTCTGAGGGTTCTATACTGTAGGGTCTCACCTGGAGTTCTGGGTGTAACTGTATCAGAGACTTTGGAGACAGAAGGAGAATCCCTGTGAACTGGAAGAGGGATGGTGAAGATGGGATGTTGGACTCAATAAGATGCCCCATAGGTCATGAATACTCTCACCATGGACCCTGCAGAGGCACCCTGGTCAGAGGCCAGAAAGACCAGGGACAGAATACATGCACTGGACTCCCACAAGGTGGTGAGCTAGAAATAGCCCCCTTGCACAGGCTGGCATGCTGCCTGTGCAAAAACTATTTGTAAATGTGACCTAAGAAAGTGGCGACAAAGTTTCCATTCTCCTGGGGCAATCGGTGGGAAAGAAGTCACCTTTGAAAAACCAAAACCTTGGTCTGTGTCATAAATAGCTACAGTGGTCCAATTTACACAATCCAGGGATTCTAGATCCAAATGTAGAAATTGGCAAAAACATGGATTTAGGATTATGAAACTTAGTTGTAAGCAGTCTATATAGAGCCACTGCCATGGCTCAAGATGGTAATGACCAAAAAACAAAACACCCACTGATGAAGATGAGCTCACAATAAGAGAAAATTATAAATGATCCAATGGAATGTCAGCAGGAGATCATAAATCTAGAGATAATAGAATATCTTTTTAAAAGACTACACATTGAACATATATAAAATTAAGGAGATAGACGAGGAAGTGAAAGAAATAATTTAAAGAAAACAGATTTGAAATCAAGTAGTACTTTAAAGCTAGTCAGTGCAGATGGGTTATAATTCCAGTTAGAATGGTTGAAGTGGGAATAAGAATACCAGAATACCACTAAAGAAATGTCATGAAACGTAATACAGAGACAAAAAAAAAAAAACAAAGAAAATGTGAGAGACTAAAGCTTGTGGAGGATAGAATAAGAAGGTCCAAGAAGGTCCAACATTCGTAGGATAGCAATTTCGGAAGGTGAAAGTGGTTGAGAAATCATTATTATTCTTTATCATTGCATAGTGCTCCACTGAGTATATATACCATAGTTTACCTATCCATTCCTCTGTTGTTGAGCATCTGGGTTGATTCCACCTTTTTGCTATCACGGACTATGCTTCAATAAACATTCTTGTGCATGTGTCCATTGGTGTGAATGGCCTGGATTCTGTAGGATATATTCCAAGTAGCGGAATTACTGGGTCAAATGGTATATCGATATTCATTTTTTTAAGGAAGCACCCGATTGCTTTCCAAAGGGGCTGGACCATTTTGCAACCCCACCAACAGTGTAAGAGAGTTCCACTTTTTCCACACCTTCTCCAGCATTTGTTGTTTTGTGTTTTTTGGATCATGGCCAACCTTGTTGGGGTGAGATGGTATCTCATTGTAGTTTTGATTCTAGTGGTTGAGAAATATCTAGAACTAAAAAGTGTCCTCATCTCACAATGAAAAATGCATACCGAATTCTGAGAAGGGTCAACAAAAACAAATCCACACAAAATAAAAGTGCAAAATCATTAAAGACAAAGAAACAATTATAGAAGTTCCAGAAAGAAACAAAAGATGACTGCAGAGAAATGATAACTGGACTGACAACAAACTTCTCATCATCAACAATGGATGTCCAAAGACTGGAAAATATCACCTTCCAGCTGCTGAGGGAAATAACTTTACAACTACAATCCTATATCCAACTAAATTACAGTGAAATCAAGAATTGGGCTGCAAAGAAATAGACTCAAGGCAGGGTCTGTGGTGAGCAAACAGCACTCATTAGGTCAGAAGTATAACTGAAGGTCTTCAAAGCAAGCTGTGGGTGGTAGTGCAGGGTGGGAAGGTCAGCTGGTCTGGTCTTTCGGAGGGTGTCTTCACTTTGGATACAGAAACCCTGGTGGCATAGTGGGTTAAGTGCTATGTCTGCCAACCGAAAGGTCAGTGGTTCAAATCTGCCAGGCAGTCCTTGGAAGCTCTGTGGGACAGTTCTACTATATCCTATAGGTTTGCTATGAATCAGACCCGACTTGATGACACTGGCTTTGTTTTTTTGGTTTTTTTCACTTTGAAGGGACGCATTAGACAGCAGAGTGATGAAAGCCAAGACAGAAACCGAGGGGTAGCCCCCCAAAAGACAAATTAAAATGGCAAGAGAATCCCAGCAAGTCAATTCTATGATTGTGACAAGATTGTAAAGGCAAGATCAAAGGCCACTTGTTGTTGTTCGAGGCCATCGAGTCTATTTCAACTCATAGTGACCCCGTGTGACAGTGTAGGGCTGCCCCATAGGGCTTCCTAAGCTATAATCTTTAAGGAAGTGGATTTCCAGTTCTTTCTCCCACAGAACCACTGGGTGGGTTCACACTACTCACCATTTGGTCAGCAGCTGAGTGCTTAACCGTTGCACCACCAGGGCCCCTCAAAGGCTACTAAGTCAAAACCAGACTTGTTGCTGACGAGCTGATTCCAACTCACAGCGACTCTATGGGGCAGCATGGAACTGCCCCATAGTTTCCAAACAACCTGGTGGATTCAAACTGCTGTCCTTGCGATTGGCAGCCTCTAGTACTTAACAACCACAGCACCAGGCCTTCCCAAAGGCCACTAGTGACCCCTTTAACCCTGGAGCCACTCTGACCTCTAAGCACAGGCCCACCCTCCTTCCGTCTCCTTCTGACCCATTCTTTAGGCTCTACTCAGATGCTACCTCCCTCATGTGTTTTCCCCCGATGACCCTATCAGATATGACCGTCGGTCCCCTATCAACTAACACATCTTATCTCAGATTATTCTCATCTGGAGCCTGTCTTCCTTCTCCCTTTGACAGGCTCACCTCGGGAGCGCTGGGAACTGAGCTATACCTCCCTCGTGAGTGTTTGACGTTTCCCGTCCCCTGGCAGGTGGTACAAATACGTGCACTGCTCACTTGTCAGGGGATGTCCACAGGCCAGCCGTGCCCTGGCTGCCCCTGGTCAGAGCAAGGCTGGACTGGAGCCAGAAAGCCAGTGTGCCTACTGTCATAAAGTGAACAGTGTCCCCCCAAAAATGTGAGCAGCCCTTGGACTGGGCTATCATGCCCAATATACTCTGATTTTCCTGTGCCGTACATCCTAATCTCTGACTGTGACTAATAGACAGAACAATTATGTTAAAAGAGGTTTAGGACGGGACTGCAGCAGCCTTGCTAAGGGGGCTTTCCTGGAGTGTGGGTTGCGCCACCCTTTATCATTTCATCCTACAAGAGACAAAAGGAAAAGGAAGCAAGCATAGAATTGGGTACATCACACCATCAAGCAAGCAGCACCTAGAGAAGAGTGTGTCCTTCAGACCTGAGGTTCCTGCACCAATATGCTCCCCGACCAAAGACGGACGCCACACAAAGACTTTCCTCCAGAGCCAACAGACGAAAAGCCTTCCCCTGGAGAGGACACCTTGCATTCAGACTGGAAACCTATTGGATTGTGCAAGA
The DNA here is from genome assembly GCA_028571685.1 of Heterohyrax brucei. Lineage (NCBI taxonomy): Eukaryota > Metazoa > Chordata > Mammalia > Hyracoidea > Procaviidae > Heterohyrax > Heterohyrax brucei. The sequence goes on from CM053161.1 coordinate 74,294,573, forward strand.
ATAAGCTTTTCTTTGTTAAAGCTGTCCACTTGTGGTATTTCTGCTAGAG